>OY728130.1:691580353-693982228 GCA_963277665.1 Viscum album
AAATAAATCCCCATGGTCTCCTTCTTATTCCCTCGACCAAGTTTATAGAAAAAATCAACCATATCCCCTTTACAAGTCTTTATAATTTTGATTATTCACTCAATCCATTTAAGCTGCTTCTTAGATTATTGGGGCCTTTTACTGCCACAGAAGATGGGTGGATATTTCTTAGTGAATTCATATCTATGATCCACCACACATTCTGTGTTCCCAAAAGATATGTGAACCTACATCTAAATTATATAGATTATATCTTAATGTAATGAAGATACCACTAGAATAATAGATTTTCAATCATATACAATTGATTCATATATTATATATGGCTGATTTTTCTTAGATGAAATTTCCATTATGTTTAATATAATAAAAAATCCACTTTAAATAATATTATGAAATATTTATAATAACATAAATATTTCTAGTCTATGCTTTAAAATATCTATAATTTAAACTAATAATGAATGATATAAATTAAAAAAACTCATTAACAAGGAAAAATTCTATCAAAATAATCATCTCAATCATTTTGATCCAAAAAGCTCAAACACCAAGTCTCAAACATGATAAAAATATTCTGACCACCCATGGTAGCTCGAGTTTAGATATTGAACTGAGCTGGATAAAAACATACCACCCATATTCGGATGGTCCTAACTCATATCTACTAATGACAAAGAACCAAACATATGCATTGATTAAAAAAATAAGTATAAGACTCCCACTAATACCATTCTATAACAAAATATCCATGGATAACAAGACAATCCACCCAGATCGGCCCATCACAGTGGGGAGATGCAACAAGATAAAAAATGTAATGAATATAACAAACAAGGAAAATAAATAGAGTACAACGTGGAAGAAATAAATAAATACAAAATCTAATCAAGAAAATTCAAGGCTAATAAACATTGAGGTATTAAAAGAAAATTCCAACAAGTCTCCATGTGACCAAATTTTACCTCCAAACTATCCTAAACTGGAGGCTGATACAATAAGAGAAGCTAGAATGACACACAATTTTATTCTCTTTACACAGATCCATAAATATAATGTCTATAACCACTCAAAGGAAATATTAGGTTTTATGAAAAAACATGTAGTATACAACCATAGATTATATATTAGGTATTATAAAAATAATTCACCAATTATTTATTTTAAAATAAAACCAATTTTACAAATTATATTCATAAATCCAAACGTATTTCTAATTTATTTTCCTTTGGCTTTCATTAATGTTTTTTTATATTCACTATTCCATGAATATTAAAAGTATAATTGATAACATAGGAAAACATACTCATACATGATTAGGTATGAAATTAATCACACATCCATGACATAACCCATCCTATGAATCCATGTGACATAACCACATGTGAACACATATGAGAAACATGCTATGAAAAAACATATAATGTGGTAAAAAAGTGTAAATGACAAAGAAAATCGTATTGGACCCTAGACTATGTGAATATTTATTAGACATGAAAACGTCAAAACCATGTATATGTTGGTACCAACTGAAATCAAGTCCTCCCATATTCCAATGATATCCCAAATGTAACCCATTATGGCGCTACACACACTTGGGTAACCTTTGACCCTTTCCCGATACACCCAATGTTCCCAAAGTTCATAGTTTGTAAAAATTATTTTCAAAAATATATTAATAATTTATAAAATAAATTCAATGTTATTGAAATTCTTTTTAATATTGGGTTTTCCTATTTACAAATCAAAACCACTACTCAAGTATTTAATCAAACACCTGTTTTGCAAAACTAGTTTTAAATGAAAAATGCTTTTCAAATGTTTTTCATTCCATAGAAAATAGTGAAACCAAAAAACATGTTATTTAAATGAAAAATCCAAATAATATATATAAGAAAAATAAAAATTCATCTAAATTACCCATTATATTGAATCACCTACCTAAAAATGTAGGCAGAACCAACTACTTTTTAAAATGATATCCAGGGAGTGGTATATCAGGTCATTACAATCCTAAATCCATATAATTTTTTTTCAAACCTCTATAATATGTATTATATATGACATCAATTCAAAAATGGGTTTCATAAATATGACCAGAGATGATATCTAGAATAGATCTAAAAAAATATGGGAAACAAGATCAAATAATGCATCATTCCTCAATGTGATATATCAATAATGAAAGAATTACACCTAGAATAAAATGGGAGAGATGTATAAATCATCGTAGATGGGTTAGGAGGAGCTAATATGAGATTAATGTCTTATTATTATTTAAAAAATATAAGAAGAAACTATAATATCGGGGTTTTTAATAGTTTGAAAGGGGTCTCCCATTTTCTCAGGGAAGGCTACATAATTAAAATAACCATTAATAATAACCATAAACCACAGTGATTCATTCATTTTGTGGGTGAACAGTTTTTAAATGGGGTCATACAGTTTGGAAAAACCATTCTCAAACCCTATTACACCCAAGAGAGAACCAAGATACCCCACACAATTTATATGGAATGTCACATGGTTTGACTAATTATGATCAAATAATGAAATATTACACTAGAATTGTATATTGAAATACCATGTGGTTATCACAAAAATAAACTAGTTGTTTGGATTAACCATTCTCCATTCCATTTGCCTTCGGATTAACTTCTTTTCATCTTCAAATTCACTTAATATTCTAGGACAACAAGAGATAAAAACAAAGACTCGACTAAGGATTACTAGTGAACTAGAGGGTATCATAAAACCTATAATAAAACCCATCTAAAAACATATTACTAAAAAATAAATTACATATGTATGTGGAGATGATAAGTCATAGGTAATAATAAGCAATAATTTCAATTCCCATTTGACAGGTAAGAGAGTAGATAATAACAGTTTCATAATCATAATAACATTTGAGTATATTAGGATATTGAATTTATTATTTCATATAAAATATCAACTATTTATAGGATAAAATGATGAAGTATAAAATAATGTAATTATAAAACATTATTAACTTTTTTTGAAATAACTCTAGATATCTTCTTAAAAATCCTTAGGCTTGTATTTTGGGATGACTATAATAAAATAAAACATGTATATGATTTTCAAAAAAATTATTTTTTAGGGGTAGGTAAATATAGATGGACTAAATTGGTCTAGATAATGTGATATAGAGATTCCATTTTATATGTGAGGGAAGGGGAAATTTTTCAATTTTTTAAAATATTAAAATATAATTATTGTTATTCAATAGAAAAATATATACAAATGGATATATATTCAATGATAAGGAACTGTGTGGTTTAAATAGTATCAGGAAATAAAAATTGAATACGTATTTGTGCTTTTTTATTCTATAATATTCGTTTTAACCCTTAGATAATATGATTTATCCTTGAGAGTGGTAACATCATTTTCCACTCATAAAATATTATAATGAAATTTACATTATTAAAATTGGATCATTAATGGCCCATGTATGATGTTTTTTATAATATATTTTCCACCTTTTCCAGGATTGTGAATATTCCTAATTTTTAATTATTTATAAAGAATTATTTTTTAAAATATTATCATGGTCATTTTTTTGATAGTTGTCATTTAATTTGACGTCCAATACACAATTATAAATATTAAATTAATATAAAATTATTTAACACCAGACTATTATATTGTATTCATATATAAAATTAAAGAAACACTATAACTCCATCAAATTATATTACTTTTATTTTTTTAATATTATTTCATTTATTTTTAAATTAATTGAAGAAATAATGTGACATCATTGCCTAAAATGTTTAGGTTATTATATAATTGAGAAAAATTAAAAAGAAATAACTATCATAAAAATAATTTTTTTAGATAAAACACAAGTAATATTATTTATGATCATTTTTTCCCTCTTTAAAAATAAAATAGATATTAACAAGTAAGAATGTGAAATTTGGTATTTTTCATTACTTTAAATATTATATTGGTCATTACCATTGACATGTGTCCAATTTAAAATTTAATCTTGAGCCTAAGATGTTGGGATTATATTTTCCTTATTAAAATAAGAATTAATATGAGAAATTGCGACCTTAAAATTTAGTAATAACCTTAGATAACCTGATTGAACCTTTACAAAGGTGATTCATTTTTTCACGATTACTATTTATAATACCTCAAATTAAAATGGTAAATTTTACCCAATATGGTCCTCAAGATTAAAAATATTTATTCAATTTTCCCTAATTCAATTTTAATATTTATATGAAATCCATTTTCGAATGGATATTTTTCTGTGTGGAAAATTTGATTTTGAGCAAAGAACTAGATATATATTCATTTATCATTAATATAAAAAACATATATGAATAATAAAATGTAATATTAAATATATAATAAATAAGATTCATTAAAATAAATTTATAGTAATTATTATTTTTATATTATAGGATTAAATAACATTACTTGTTTAAAAATATTTATTTAGGAAAACATATCCTTTATTTTAAATTGATTTTAATTTTCATACCTAATTAATTGATAACCAAAAAATACATTTTATTTGTATGTATGCCATATATTTTTCCTAATTTTTATAATTCATTTAATACCCTAAAATTTTAATGTTAGTTTATAATTTTTTATTGTGTTATGGTTAAATTGGAATTGAGGTTGTGTGTGTCTCAATATACTGGAGAAAATTACATTATTTTAAAAAGCATTGAATAAAATAATGGGGTGTTACTGTTTGGGTCACCTGAGATGGTATATTATAATAGTATAGTTTTTATAATTTTGTATTATGAAAATTGGGGAAAAACAAGGGTATAAGTCTTTGTTTTTTGTAACATCCTAATCTTTTTGTAAATTTTAGATTGTGTGGTTTTCCAAAACAATTAATCCTTATGTAGATATTGGCATATTGATGTGGCTATGGAAGACATTCACATTGGGGTAACAACTTATAAAGGAGAATATTTCACATTAAATCAATCATAACTACTATAAAATGAGTGGACCTATCACAAAACACATAGTATGACACTCCCAATGGATATTATTAGGTTGATTCACAATTACATTATAATCCATTATAACTGATTTGAATAAATACTGACTATTAATGAAATTGATAAAACCTATTATTTCATATAATTAATGAGATTTCTAGTATTTAGACATCCTATTAATGTTTTTTAGGATTTTATGATTTATCATTATGATTATTATTTCTCACGCTATTTTTTTTTGTTTTAGTAAAATACATTATCTAGGGGAATTATGTTAATGTTAAATTTAATGGAAAAAGAAATGATTATCCAAATAATAAACTAGTTTTTAATGGGATATAGAATTTAAAATCTTGTTTATATTATTACACATCATTATAAGTCCATAGATCATACTGGTCATCCCAATGAGAAAAGAGGGGAACAACATTCCATTCAGAAAATCATGAAGAAATATTATTCTTCATTTAGTTAGTATGTGGATCCAATAATTAGTAGTCAATGGATCAGTACCACTAAAATGATATTTTCCATTCTATAGTTCTTATAGCATGAAAAATTTATTTTTATTGTTTAATATTTGAATGAATAATGAAATCAATTGTCAAATCAAATAAAATTACACTAGGAAACAATATAAAATTGATTCTATGTTGTGGTATATGTTTAGGATTTTAAAAATCCCAACCCTAGTAACTTAGAGTTAGTGGTTACTTTATTACATTATAATAAAATCAAAGAACCACATCATGATGGACCAAATTCTTTATTAGTCAAGGAAAACTATATACACAAAAGAATTCCATATTTCATTTGAAAAAAAAAATAAAAACAAATATTTTTGGAGAATAACATTATTACCTTTATAATTTCTATGCATAAAAAATCATAGTATACTTCATGGAATTATAGGGAACATGTACAAAATAAAATTTAGATCAAATGGTCAGTAAGAGTTAAGTATAGTAGTATCTATCATACATTAATAATCATAGTTAACATAAAAAATTAAATATATGAAAAAAATTTAAAATACTCATAAGATAAATCATTATCAATATATAAAGGTAAATAACTAAAAAACATTGGCCATTTAATCAATAACTGATAATGAAATTCATCTAGATATAATATCATAGTGAAAAGGATAAGGATAATAACAACTAAAATCATAATTAAGGAAATTCATAACTACTGTTCATCATGTTTCCCAAACACATAATACATATTTCGTTGATACCTTTTAAAAGTAATTTTAAAACTCCTATGAACAAAACAATTCTCTTTATCTAACATTTAATATACTATAAAGACCCTTAAATAGATAGTTTAAAACTACAATGAACAAATAAATTAGGTTTGTAAAATTCATTAGTCTCCTAGTACTACCCATGAAACAATGTAATTTTCTATATATGGTACCACCCCTTCTATCATGTCTAATGTATTCCTCATTTATTAAATAAATGAGTTACTTTATAAATAGTGTGCCTTATCATCATGTATTTGTATAAAGTAAATGATATGGATTTATAAATATATCACCATTACAAATAATCCTAAAACATCAAAATAAATACAATTAATGGTATAATTATAGTATATACTGAACATAAAATTCAATAAGAGATGTTTTTATAGATAAAAATATTTTAAAGAGATTATTGGAATATTTCATGAGAAAACTGAACTTTTTTACTTTGAAAATAAATTTTTTAAAATCTAAAAAATGTTAACACAATTAACCAATAATTATCATGCAAATACCATTTTAAAATGTTTAAATAATTTTTATATCATTGAGGCATCTTGATGGTGATAAATTTCATTAATTTCATATAAAAAGATTTCATTCACACTAGTGTACGCAAATTCTTAATATTTTTTTCAAAATGAAATAAATATTAATTTTAAATAAATATATAAAATTTAATAAGTGAGAAAAAACATTAAAAATAATTCAAGGAATGTAAAAATATTTTTGAAAACATGGGCGTTGAAATGGAATATTCCTCAATGAAGACATAAAAGTTAAACAATCTCGAATAATGATGAGATTGTGAAATAAACCCTTACAACTTTGTAATCAATGGAATAATATTTTCCATGAAACAAATAAATACATTGAAAAATTTATTTCCATTAAGATATGGATATTCATGATATTATATCAAAACAATTATATACTCTATATAAAAGAAATAATTGGTGAATAAGGCATGAGTCACAATGAAATAAAAGTGAGATGAAAATCCCCCACCTAAAGTTAGAAATAATTTTAACATCATAATAAATCATATATATTGGTTTCATAAATTTAATTAAATTATCATAGAACCTTATTTATATTTATAACATTCTATACGATCATCTTATAAACTGTTCATTAATAATATTTCACTATTTTTAATGTTTTGTGTGTTATTTTCCTTGTTTTCTCAGGCATGTTTTGCCATGAATATCCTAATTATTTTTCATTGTATATAGATACATAATTTATAGAATTATATTAATGGTATAAATATCATAATTAATTATTAAATACATTTTTATATCCATTCTTGAAAATTGAACATCCAAAATGAATAGTATCGCTTCGTGGAGGCAGTTAATCATACGTATGCATAAGAAATGATAACATTTATAAATGGATGAAAGGGAAAAGAATTATATGATATATTAATATTAAAGAAAAAATATAATTTCATAATTATCCTTTATATCCATTGTTTCCCTAATTATAATCATCCTTGTTAGGTGGTGATGATAAACAAATTACACCGCTACGTGGAGTCGGTATGACCTATGCACACAAATATAGAGTTCTTTCCTTTTTCATAGGAGGAATAAAATGTGGAATATAGTTGTCCCATAATCATAATAACATCTTAGAATATATATTATACTACATTTATTACTTTATCATTGTTAAAAACTTGAATAGTTAGTATAATTTGAAATAAACTTGAAAGATTCGCTGAAGACGATTACCTCTTATTCGATGGACTTCTCTTAGGTATCTTTTTAAGGTATCTAAAATTTGTATATTTCAAGGATTATAACCAAAAAACATTAAATTAATATATTTGGAAGAGAATAGGGTAGTATTAGGTTGAGAAAAATGGCTCATTGTGGTGTTATAAAGTGAGGGAGGAGGTTCGCTTTTACAAATGAGCTAAGGGCACTTTTTGAATTTTCAAAAGATTAAATTATAATAAATTAATTTTCCCTAAAAAGACCACCAAATAGAAAGGTATTATAGTATATTATAGTATAGGGTTTTAATATCCTTAACCAAAAGAATTTATAAAACTTTTGGTTTAGTTTTAATCTTTATCCAGATGATTAACCACTTGGTAATTACTTTTGACCTCAACCATGGTAACAAATTTTTTTATCATAATGGGTTAGTACTATAAATTTAAAATTACACATAAATAGAAAATTTATTATTTTTTCCACTATAATACATTAATACAGACTAATATATTATTTTTATGAATTTTTAATAACTCCATAAAATATTATTTCGATAAATTATCATTAATGCGATCCTTTTGACATAATTAATAAAATCATCAATCAAATATATAAAAATTTTTAATTCAAATATAATTACATTAAAACTATATAATATTTAATATTAGTCTAAAATGTTTGTTTAACACATTAAATCATTCTAATTATATCTACTGTAATATATTTAATATAATTTATTTTATATGTCTTTTAAATAAATAAATATTTTATTATGATTTCACAAGAATATTAGGTAATTATATAATTTCAAATAATTAAAAATAAATTTTTATAATGAAAATAAATTCTTTAATATCTATAGTTTCATTTAGTTTGGTTCATTCCTTGATTTTTTCCTTATGTGGAAACATAAATGAAATTAAACACAAAGGGAGTGACATTTTGTAACTATCATTGATTTTGATATTCAATATGTCCTTTTCATAGAAAAATTAACATTAAAAACTTAAATTAGAATCAAGTGTGATATGGATAGTGTAATATTAATCCCATAATTTATTTGGACATTTATAGGTCATTTATATACCTTGAACTTTTTGTTTTATCCCTTCTTTAACCCCTTTAACTCTTATCGGGACAACATGGTTTTTTATTTTTTCAGGATTTATATATATACTATAAAATGCAAAAAAAATAATTTGATCATGAATGAAATTTTAAACCATATCAAAAAATATAGGATTACATCAAAATTTTAAAAATATTATATTATTTAAAAAATATTATTAAGTAATAAATATTCATTATGTTAATTTTATGGATTTTTCATTACTTTGACACAAATAAAATAAATACATCTACATAACATGAAACCAATTATTTCAATATATACCGAATATGAAAATATCATGAGAAAAAAATGGATGACATTAATTATTTCAAAATATATTTATTTTTATATTTTCAATATCATATTTTTTATTTGTCCATTAATTAAATAATTACTACATTAGTGATGTGTAAGAATTTAGGGTAATTATTTAACCACTAAAAATTATAAATAAATAACCATGATTAAGGTAAATATTTTATATTTAAAATAAATTCTTATAGTTGAATATATCATCTTGATGACCTAATATTAAAAATGTTACAGTTATTAAAATCTTAAATGTGACGTATTTAACTTCTCTATAAGTAAAATATTATAAGAGTCGATATCACATTATAATGTATAAAATGGTTATATATACCAAACATGAATTATTATAGATGAATTGGAATCATAAAATAAAATATGGACCTGTTTTACTATAATTTTAAATTCCTTATTATTTTATTTTTAACAAATATTACCCAATTTTTCCATTACTATGGTAATGATAATTAATAAGATTACTGTTTACATTTTACACAAAAATCAAAGAGATGCATTTAATTAATTTTTAACATCACAATAATAATATGGAATACATTTTTAAAAATTTAACACCCAAAATTTGTAGAATTTGATTTAAAATCTATCATGAAAAATTCAATGAAAAACAATTTTCATAGAAAATCCATTTCAAGCCCAAAAATGTACTTTACCAAAAATAAGGAATAAGGATGATTAAAATTAAACAAATTCGATGATAATTAATTAAATATTACATATTTTAATTTGATAGAAAATGAAAATCATAATGGCCCTTTGAATATAAATAATATAATATTTAAAAAATATTAGTATTTTTCATTATTCTTTAGAAAATCAATCTTCTCGGAAAATTACAAAATATTCACCGTAATTAATATAAATATACTAATTTAAACGACGATAATATTTTTATTAAATAAAATTTCTATAATTTCTAAAAAACAGATCATACTATTTACTCACAAAAACTATGAAATATATTTTTTAAGAAAACATATTTTTTAAAAAAATAAATTTATTTTAATAAAAATTAAGAAGTTATTAAAAAAATTAATTACTATATTAAAAATGTATTGTAAAATTATATATTCAATCATACGGGTTATAATTTTCATTCCAACCATTTTAATGGATATTTCATGATCACACATAATATTATTTAATTGTTTCTTTAAGTTGGAAGTTGGGTGAAACATAAGTTATCAAATATCTCAAATATAAAAATAAACATACAATAAAATATCAGGGTGTTACATTCTTCCCTCCTTTAATAAATTTCATCGTGAAATATTAAAATAAACATCAAAAATTAATTGTTGATATTTTATGGATCCATTTTGGGAAACCAACTACATATACAGGGTTAAAAAAGACCCTCTTAAGAAGAGGGAAAGGTAAATGAGGGTGTCATCATAAAAGTAGGCTTTCTAATTGGATAATATTAATGGTATCTGAAAATATGGACATGGAAGAGTAATATAACTATCAAGTTCTAATAGAGGGTGATATAGATCATGAAAATTTATAATTTATCCATTATAAATTCATGAATTTTTTATGAGTTAAACGATCATTGATATCTTAGTAAGAATGTAAAATGAATAAGGTTTTTTTCAATCCATATCACCGAGATGATGGATTATTTACTATCTAGATAATCAATTGACAAAATAATCTTACTTGATTTCTTTTCCTGCCATAAGAAAACACACCTCCTTTTGTTGTGGTTTGATCTATTAAACTTCATCTCTTACACCCTAAAATAGTTATTCAAGATAAACATTTCATGTCTAAATCAATTTATTGAATCATAAATATTCAAAAGTCATTCTGTTGACCTTTATATATTTACTTATATCAAATTGGTTCGAACTTTCTATCGAAAAAACAATAATATCAAATGTTTAACTTAATCAATTTTATTAGTGGTCAATCATAAGACTCTTCCAAAATATAACTATCTAGATTCAAATACCATTTATTTTGTAAGAAGATCACTAAATCCCAAAAATAAACATAATAATAGATTCCCAAAAAACATAATGAAACACTTTTTATCATATAAAAAATATATGAATACATTTATCACCTTAAAACATTAATTAAAACATGCATTCATCCAAATACATAAAAATTAAGTACCACCTAACATTTATTATATATCTCCTTATTCATATAATTAGAATAAAATTTATAAAATATTTTTACAACATAATTAATGAATCCAAAAACACAAATTCCTTAATCATTATATATTGAATATTTTAACGACGTAATATTGACCTCAATCCCTTTGCGTCTTCTAATATATATTCTTTTGATGATTCAGACATTTGATTCTATAATGCCACATAATTGTTTTATTGAAATATTAAATATTTGAATCTTATTTATTTACCGTGAAGTCATGGTCTTGGTGGATATTATCCCCACATTTATAGAAATCACTCAATATATAAAATTATGTACCAGGGTGTTTCTCATCACATGTATAACATGTGTAAAAACAATTCTTTAATTTCTCCCCTTACCAAATTTTTGTTCTTCTATCCTATTCTTTTACTTTTTCCTTCAAAAAACAAAAAATTGGGGAATTTTTTTTCATTCTTGATAGATCATGTTATTATATCCTCATATGAATATTTTTTTGGGAAACTAGTAACCATTGAATTATTATTTGAATACCATCAAAGGAAACATAAATTATTCTCTTTGAATTATATATATTGTATGTAGCATTTTTGGATATCCTTGTAATGTTACATTTATAGATAGAAACATTTTCATCTTGTTTTTCTCAGACCAAAGAATTAACTCTCAATCTTCAATTATTTCCCTCAAGTAAAATATTTTCCCTGAAATTTTAATTAAAATACATCAATTCCAAGGAAATTATTTCTTCTATATCCTTATTGTTTTGAATCGATTACAACTATTGATCTTCATCCCCTTAGAGATGATAAAAATAAATGGTAACCTTATCCGTTTTATTACATCCCAATGTGGGAAATTTAATCACCATGGAACTTATCCATTTATCACCAAAAAATGGATTTGGAGTTTTATTGAATCTTTCAAGTTACTGGCGGATAAAGTGGTTCAATATTGTTACAACACATTATTGGTGAGTAAGCTGTTGCATATAGAAAATATTATTTCTCATAACCAGAGTCTAATTTCACATTTTAGTTATAATTTTTTCATCTTCAGTAATATTTATAGCTCAATTAGCATCTTCTTATAAAATATTTTTGACATTCCTAAGTGGAAAACCCCTAATTGAATTATGTTCATTGGCAGGGTTATAATTCCTTCTAATATGTTCCATTAATAAACCATTCAATACAATATATTAGATCATAAAATTATAAGACATAATGTATAATTTCAAAATAATTAAAACTATTAACTTAAATTGAAAATTTATGAATAAATAATCTGTAAATAATATACTTTTATTTTCTAAGAATATTTAAAGATAATGTCACATGGTTTCACTCTCTAATATATATTTTCCAAAATCTTGTTCTCAAGGTCTATACTAAACATACTCTAATATAAATTGTAAGGACCTTTTTCCCAATAGCATATAGTCAATGTTTACTCTATAAAATTATAATAATATACATGGAATTTCATCCTAATAGACTGATTATAGTCGATGGATTCATGTGGAAAGGAAACAATTAAGGTTGAGTTCAAATACACAGTAAGAGATAGGTACAAAATAAGAAATCATAAATTAATAAGCATAATTAGCATGGAAAGTTAAATATATGGAAGAAAATCTGACATTAATGAATATATAATTCATAATAAAAATAGAAAAGTATATAACTGAAAACACCATACATATAATTACTAACTAAAAATAAAATGCATCTATAGATAATATCATTGTGGAATTCCCATAGAAAATAATAAATGAAATTATAATGGTGGAAATTCCAAATTATTGGAAATCATGTTTCCTAGAAAAATGATACTTATAATATAAATACCACTATAACATCATTTAAAAAAACTAGGTGAAAATAAATTTAGTTTGGAAAACATTATCAATACAGTCAAGACCATTCAAAATATAGTTTAAAACTTCTTATGTAGAAACTAATTTGGTTTAACCAACTGATTTATCGCATTAGACTACCAATTTTCCAATGGGATTTTTTATATAATTTACCCACACATTCATACATGTATAAATCCTTCTTCATATTGAAAATAATTGATTTAATTCATAAGCATTGTGCATTTTCATTAGGTATCTATACTGAGTAAATGATACACACTTTTCACTATTTCCCTAGTAAAAAAATCTAAAACCATAAAAAATAGAATTAATTGTATCATTAAGATACATAATCAACATAAAATTAAACATAGAATTCATCCATCGATGGATATAAATTAATTATATTACTGAAATATGTCACGAGGAAAATACATTTTTTCACTTTGAAAATATTTTTTTCATATCTAAAACAATATATTTTTTAAATCGATCATTTTCTATGGAACGAATATTGTAAAATTGAAAAAATATGTTTTAAATAATTAATATTTCTAGATATTGGGTAATTCAATTCATTACTCATAAAAAACACATTCCTTTCACATTTTTGAAAGAATAATCCTAAAATGAATTTTTTAAAGATGATATGAATATTCATTTTAGAACAATATATAAAAAGTAAAAAATGGGTATACATGACATTAAACAAAAATTTGAGTATTTAAAAATTATTTTAAAAAAAATATTGAAAATTGTCCATGGAAAATAAATATTCATCATTAGAGACTTAAAATTATACAATCATTTATAACGATGAGATTGTGAAAGAAACACATACAACATTATAATAAATTGAATCGTATTACCTATGAAATAAATAATGTCAAATGAAACTTTAAGTACCATGAATAATGGGTTATTAATTATATAATTTAAAAGGGGATGTATATACACCACGCAATATATATAATTTGTGAATAAGGCATGTGTCCCATGAAAATAAAAGTGAGATGAAAATCCCTTACCTTTTGTTTGTCTTCCTTGAATAGTGTTAAATAGGAATGCATAATGACTTTAAACAAGTTATTAATTTATATTAGAACCATATTTTTCGTTAAAACATCTTATATTATCATCTTATCACCTTTTTGTTAATAACATATCACAATATTCATTATATATTGTGTTATTTTCTTTGTTTATCATGCATGTTTTGTCTTGAATGACCCAAATATTTTAGATTGGATATAGATCCATCATCTACATGATCATATTAATGGTATATATATCATATTAGATCAAAAAATATTATAACCATTCTTTTTTATTGAACATATAAAATGAACATGGTCACTTTGTGGAGACAGTATGCCGTACACACACGCACATGAGCAACAATATCATTTCTTATTGGTAGAAAGTGTATAAAAATGTATGGTATATAAATTTTATAGAATAAATATTATTTAATAATTATCATATATGTATACATTATTTCAATAATTAAACCATCCTTGTAATGTTGTGATGAAAAGTATTTTAAACTGCTACACAGAAATAGTAAACTGTATATATGCAGGCGTAGTGATTTTATTATTTTATGATGGATAAAAGGTTAAATATGGTTTTACCATAATGATTATAACTTCTCATAATATATTTTATTTTGGACTTATTACTTAATAATGTAACAAACATGATGAGTAAGTAGATGATTAAATAAACTTGAATGATTATATAAAGACAATTACCTTTTATTCAATAGAGTTCATATATATATCTTCTTAAAGGATCAATGGTTGATATGTTGGAAAGAATTAATCTACCAGAACACGGATAAGGTTATTTGGAAAGGAAATTGGTAGGATTGTTTTCTTCTAATTGTCTCAAAGTGGTGTTAATAAGTGAGGTAGTTAGTCCCCCCTTTCAATTTAAGTGAGGGGACCTTTTGAATTTTCTCAAAAGATTAAATTTTAATAAATTAATTTATAATAAAAAATTAATACAAATGGAAAATGTTTCTATGAAAATATAGGATAGGTTTTTTATCCCATCAACCAATAAAATTTATAAATTTTTTTGTTCTATTTTAAACCACATCATTTTGATTAACCAATTGGTTAGTTATTTTTGACATTAATAGTGGTAAACAAATTATTAACCATAAAGGGTAAATAATGATACTATAAATTAAAGAAGTAATCAAAATGGAAAATTTATGATTTCTGAAACTATAATCCCATCACATGGATGATTATAATATTTTTATGTGTTCTTAAAATTTTAATATATTATAATTTTGAGAAAAATTTAGTAATGTCATGTTTTGACATTATTCATTTAATATGACTTATAATACATCATGAAAAATCGAAAATTTAGATATAATTATTTCAATCCCCAAATATCTGTCATATAGATCATGACAATTAATTTGGAATATTAAAACATTCATATTATATGAGAATTAATATTTCAAATATCATTTATTTTTATTTTTATATTATTTTAAATTATTATCTATTATAATTTCATAATCATTAAAAGTAATTATATAATTTTATATTTTAAACAAAATCCATAATGAATCATATTTTATTAATATGAAAATTGAAAATTTGTGGATTATATTAATTATATAACAATATCTATTTTAATATTTTAAATATATTTAATTTGATTTTTACATTAATTAAATAATTTCAACATCAGTGTTTTGTTAGAATTTATGGTAATTATTTCTTAACTAAAAATAAAAAATAAAGTACCATGATGAACATATTGATTATATCATTCAAAGGACTATTTATGGTTAAATAAATCCTCTAGTTAACCCAATATAAATAAATAATATAACTACTAAAATCATTAATTTGATATATTTGACTTTTAATTAAATAAAATATTATAATGTTCATAATCACTTCCTAGTGGAAAATGGTCATGTATCATAGCATGAATGGTATTGGATGAAGTGGAATCATCTAATAAAATATGTTGAAGTTTTAGGGCCATTTTCTAGTTATTATTATATTATTTGTAATCTATATAATTCAATTTATCCTTTAACATGGTAAAAATATTACCAAGGATATTATTGATATTGGAAAAAAAATAAAAGGGACCAATTTTATAAATCTGGATATCTTGATTCCAAATAAGGGATCCATTTTTTAAAATTCATAACTTTACGGAATCATCCTTAAACATTAAATATTCTAGAGATATTAAATATGAATTTAAACTATTAAAATCACAATTTTTATTTAGTTTTAGAGATTTAATGAATGAGGAATAACTCATAATTGGTAAACCCATACATAAAAATTTGACAGATATACATAGTATCTATTTTTTCCACAAAAGAGAAGTATTTATAATAAAACATGTTTTCTCTTTTTGAAAAATCAATACAATTTTCCCCTTGATCATATCCTTGTCTCTAGTTCACCTAAAATACTTTTAAAAAATATTTAAAAAATTTTATTAGTGTAATATTGTAGTAATGAAAAAAAGTAAATAGTTATTCCAATGAAAATCCTTAAAAAAATTATATTAATGATACCTTTTTAGCTCGAAATAGGAAACATCTTTTTCAAAAGATAATTATCTAACCTTGTTAAAATAATAATATTTTCATGAAAAATCAAAATAATGAATATATTAGGTAACTTGGGACATCTTTTTCTATGTCACACTTACAAAAAAGTAAAAAAATATGTCTAACCCGTAACATTGTAGTAAGAAATTCATGTAAGTTATAATGTTACCACGCGTCCTGGCCTTATCACGGAACTCACAATCATTGGTTAATAATGTAACCACCCATACTTTTATTATAATGGAAACACCCTTCATTATTTTACAAATTAACTACCCATCAACATAAAAAAATCCAAAAAACTATAACATCATCACAAATAATTAAACATGCATTAAAAAAACTCCATGAAGAAAATAAACATTCGATTTTAAAAATCACCAATTTTAAAAAACTATACATGTAAAATGGAGAACATTTTCTATAAAAGTAATCATATAAACTTGTAAATTATGATAAAAAATATTAAGATAGATTTATAATGAGAAATTATATTTCTTCCATGTATGAAAATAATAATAATTTTTTAAAAAGGAACTTCAAATGAAGATTTTTAAATGAAATTCTCTTACCTCAAGAATAAATTCCATAAAACGTCTTCAAATATCCTGTATAATTGTTAAAATAATGTTATAAATATGTTAAATAACTAAATTAATTTTTATAATACCATATATGATATTTTTATAACATCTTTCCACCTATTTATTAATAAAATTTCATTATTTTTAGTGTTTTGGGTGCGTTTGTTTCATGGTCGGTTCTTTTGTGTATAATTAATGATTTTCATGTAAACTAGAAATAATAATAATAATGTGGAATGAAATGGTATTGATTCACTTATATATGTTTAAAATCCCTATATATCATTTTTTTCCTATAACCAGAAGAATAATAATTTGATAAAATGTTATTGATAAATGATTAGTTTATTTTGGATGTTTTTCCGACCATCACAAACTAGTTTCATTTTATTTAATATATCATGGAAATAATAGTTATAAAACATGAAATAATATATAATATAATTGTTACAATTTTATTTTACCTTAAAATTATTTTTATGACCATCTTTTAATGTAGTAATTGAAAATTAAAACTCATTATCCACCGAGACGGTTAACCACCATAATTTCTAGAATGGATTCATTTATTTTAGTAAGAGGGTTTGACAAAAGGGATGTATATAATATTTTACATTATAAATATAAAATAACATTATATAAATGATAATTTATTTATTATTTCTTTATTGTTGAATGTGGGAAGGAGAAGTTAGAGGAAGAAACGAAATTAAGAGATGTGGTTTGATAAATTTACCACTTGAATATCACCTCCTTGAAGGATCCATTATGGAACATGAATTTTGACTTTTGGTGATACCATCACCTAAAAAACATTTATAGGTAAATGTTGAATTGAATTTGAAAAAATATGGTCGATATAGAAGGCTCAGGGTTGTTAAATGAATTGAAGGAAGGGGTGCCCTTTTATAATTGAGGTGAGTGGATATTAAAAAATTTCTCAATATATTAAAATATAATAAGGGTATTGTTGGCGAAAAGACATAAAAATGAAAAATTAATACACAAAAGAAGACATTTTATGACATATATTATCACATTTCTCCTTATTTAGTATTCTTATACTTTTCAATTTGTTTAATAAAATATTATATTCATAAAATATCATTATTTTCAAAATTAATACTATTCATTTACATGAATTTAAAAACATAAAAAAAATTTAAAATTAAACCCAAATATTTTATTATATATTGGAAATTAAATATTAATATTTATAATTCATTTATCACTTTCAAAATATCAAATTATATTTATTTTAATATTTTTGACATCATTTATTTTATTTTTTCTTTAAATTAATAAATATTACCTCTTCGTTGTGAATGTTATTATGGTATTTATTTCATTCCAGAAAATTATAAATAAATCAAAATTATTAATATAAATATTTTATCTTTAAAAATACTATTTATGGTCTAACTTTTTTTTTGTGATGAGTATTAAATAATTTATACATATTTAAAACCATAGTGTGAACAGTTTGACCTTACTTTAAATAAAATAAAATAAGGGACTTAATGTCAACCAAGTGTTCCAATGAGGATATAAATTCTACCAATGGAAAATTTTGGTATAACATTACTCGTAAAATAAAATTGTGATAGCTATTAGGGTAATCTAATAGTCTGTATCATATTCATTTAATCATAAATTATCAAATTTTCCTTTAATCGTGGTAAACATATTACTATGATTACTATTTATATTATAAAACTATAAATTGTCTTTTTTAAAAAAAAATCAAATTTTTGATTAAATATATGAAATAAAATTTTGAAATAAATAAATAAATAATCAAATTTTAATTTAAAATTAATCCAGATAAATGTACCGACAAATTGGTTTTCAGAAAAATGGATATTTTTAAATATAAAATTCTTATATAATAAATTCAAGTATAAAACCCATTAAAAACCCCATAATTATATTAATATATAAAAAATTAAACTAATTATAATTTTAAAATAATCGAATTCATAAATTGACCTAGTAAATAAAATACATTTTTTAAAAAGACTATCATTTTTCACTATTCATTAAAAATCATTATTTTTAGAAAATTCTAAAAAATTCATCCAAATATAATTTTGACATATTGAATTAAAAAAAAATTCTTCCCAAATTAAAATTATTTATTTTTTAAATTAATATTTTTATTATAACTATATAAGAAATAGGTGTGATAAAACTATTTATTACTCAACATATTTATAATGAATTTAATTATTTAATTCAATAATACTAATAAATATGAAATCATATTATTCTATCATTACCTGAGTTGTTAAATTTTATTCCTTATTTGGAAATTGCATCCTCTCAGTTTTTTTAATTACTCAACAAGAATGGATACTTTTTCTGCATAACATTTTCATATTCCCATGTTGCTTCTTCAACCATATGGATTCTTTACAAAACCTTATCCTTGTGAATTTTCTTGTTCTGAAATATTTTTCCCCTATGGTTACAAATTTGCATAGTTTTTACCTCATAATAAAGGATCTTTTCCAATGTAAATACTTTAGAACTCCAAATATTATATGAAATTGGAACATAATTTCAAAACATTGAAACATGAATTAAATTGTGTACATGGAATAAAATCTGAGGTATAGGCCCTTAGTAAGCAGTTGATCCCAAATATACAAGATTTCATATATTCCAAGGAACCATGGACTGAACTTCACCTTCCTACCAACTTACATAAAATATTTCCATGGGGATATTTTATGAATGACATGATAACCTACCAAAAATAAAAGATATTTCCCCCTATTATCTATATAATGTTTATGCCTACTATGTGTTGTCCTTGTATGTTGCATAATTGTTTTAACTCCTCATCCATTTTCTATACTAATTATTTTCAAATAATAATTCTTTCACATACTTCACCCCAAAATTATATGGTTTGAACTACTTTCTATATAATGCGTCATAGTTTTAATATGAACACTAGAATGGAAATTTTTTTTAATGAAAACTCAAATAAAGAAATATATTTAACAAACATCCCTAGTAATCCGCTGAAAATGAATATAGAAAATTTTCCAATGTATTAATTTTTTATTTTGATAGTTTACTAGACTAAGAATAAAGGGTTTTTCTTAAATAAAATTCATTTCCCAATATCTTCTATAGTACTTTTAAAAAATATAATGTGAGACTAGGATTAGGTTTAGATATAATGGAGAGAGGGACACTATTTAACCTGACTATCTCTATAACATACAACCATTAAAGCTGATTTAATGAAAAGATATTTTAAATGGTAGGAAGTGTAATGATTTATTCAGTCAATCTGTAATAACCTAAATTTAATTATTACCTTGGGATGTCATTGTTAGTCCCACAATGAAATTCTGGGATATATTCTACCATTTCAACTATGTTACTAGAAAACAATCATGAATCACAATTATTAATTGTATTTTTTCATTAACCTATTGACAATTCAAACATTTCCTGCTAAAATCAGCAACATCTCTTTTCATTCCATCCCACTTGTAATACTCTTGAAGGACTCTATAAATCATTGTGCTTTGAGGATTAACTAAAAATGGAGAACTATGATCTTCACATAACAAATATTTCTTCCACTATGAATTATAAGAAACACATAATATCGTTGGAAACATAAAAATAAAGTCATTATTGAAATTAAATTCAGAAAAAATTCCCTTCATATCCAATTCTACCATTTTTTGTAACTCAAAATATTTATTCTAAGCTTGCCTAATTCTATTTGACAGAGACAATTACATAGAAACATGAAATAAAACAGTAGAATTTTCTACACCCCCGACTTCTAGGAAAAAATTCATTAAATCATTAACCAAATGATCATGTTTAAAATACAACATGGTTAATGTAGCCTTACATTTCTAACACAATGCATCAACAAATTTATTTTCTTTTCCATGATGGTAGTGAATCATGAAATTGTAATCCTGAATCAGTTCCATCCATGTTATCTTATTATGTTCAACTATTTCTTAGTAAATATATATGTTAATATTTTATTATTAGTATATATTTCACAAATGGATCCATAAAAATTATCTCTCAATGTTTTAAATGAAAAAACAGAACATCTTACTCCAAATCACGGGTAGGATAATTTTACTCATGAGGTTTTAGTTACCTTAAAGCATACAAAATTACCTAAACATTATACTGTAGAATACAACTAATACCCTTAAATACATGATTAATATAGATGAAAACATCACAATTTATTTAGATAAAAGAAAAAAACTAGACAATTAACCAATAATATTTATAGTTTCTAACATCAATAATCACATTCTATTTTCAAGACAAATTTAAATCCTTCTAGAGTGAAAATATTTAGAGGGATAGATAAAAGTGACATTTTTTCAAAAAAACATTATTAATAGCCTTGGAATATAAGAAAACATCGAATCCCATTAAAATTCATTATTCCTATCCCTTTACCAACCACTTTTGTTTTAGTGGTATCAACTATTATTCCATATTTATTAGTAATGTTTCTGAGTAAAATCTGTTGCAACCACAAATCACATTTTCCAAATTTTCCATAAAACATATTTATATAAAATATTGTATGAAATTCTTGGTTCTTTTTTGATGATCCACATAATTTTTTAATAAACAAATTTATCATCAATAATTTCAACCAAAATCATATCCATGTATTCCCAAAATACTATTCCTAAGATCTGTAAATATAGAAGGGAAATTTTTCTACCAAAATACCATGAATAAAAACATATAATGCCCATATATAGAACATAATTCTGTTTTTAGAAGGTTAACCACCTTTAATTTTCACTAAATGTAACCTACCCTGAGATCAACTTTTGAAATGTATTGTGCTCTATGGAGCTAATCAAATAAATCTTCAATATGGGACAATGTTTACTTGTTCATAAAATTGATTTTATTCAAATCTCTATAATCAATGAAAAGACTCAAGGAACGTTCATTATTTTTTAAAAAATAAATTAGAGAACCCATGGTAATGTGCATAGATGAGTGATAACTTTATCAAGAATCATATATAACATATTTTTAAATTCTAGATGTTCTACTTGATCCATTTTATATCGGGGTTTTAAAATTGTCTTAGAATCAGGAAATAATACAATAATAAACACAACTTCCTAATGAGGAATTAAAGTATATAAATCATCAAGGAAAGATTCCATGTATTCAGTCAATACTAGAATTTTATTATTCGGAACTGTTCATTATTTTAAACTACATTTGGTAGGTATATTAAAAATCCATTTCTAATGATTTTATATTCCACTTGGTAGGATATTAAAGAAATTAAATAATTGAAAAATACATTATTAGATTTTAAATATATAATGGTATGATAAAAAAAATTCCAATCCAAACACAAAATAATATCAAAATCAACTATTATTAGTTCAACATGATTTGTAGGAGAACCCATTAAATTGAGAAAAAATGACGATTACTATAAATTTTGGTTGAATTAATACATCCACCAATAGTTTTGCCAAAATGGTCTACTATAAATCCATTATTTTATATTACCAGTATTTTTAAAAATTTCTCAGAAATTATAGAATGAAAAGATCCATGAATAATTTGAAAAGATAAGTAAAAAAAATTACCAACAATTCATTTGATGGACCAGCATTAACTATAGTATTAGAAAAATATGTTTACATACTCTTATATTCTCAATATCGCTGATTTATCCCCTATGGGACTACCTTTAGACTCACTTTACCATAATTTCCCACCTTGTAGAAATAAAATCATCCCACCATCTGCTTTTCATTATTTGTTAACACATTTTCCATACATTCATGAGATATGTGTCAAATAATTATACATTGAAATCATTTCATAGATTTTTAGTGAAATTCCCCATTTTTATTCTTACATAACATTTAAAAATAATGGAATTTTATTTTCTTATATCATATTTTATTTAAGGAGTTATTCTCTTATTCCTTTAAACCTAACTGATTCTTATTCAGGTCATCACAAGGCATATACAAGGGAAAAACTCCACATCATTTTTGCATCACAATGGAAAAGTTTTCCTATATTTAAATCACACATGAAACTAATTATATCCATAAAATTTCTTTCAAATCAGAATAAAATTGATTAATTTTACTAACACTATCAAGAAAAAATATTGTATGTACCAAGACAAAATTATAAAATTGGATTCATATACAACTATAGAATATTAGTCTTTTTGATTTATTTCTAGTAATTATTTATCCATTATACATCAAAAAGTCTTAGGAAAATATATTTATATAAAAAGAATATTAAAATATTCCCATTCCCTAACATCCATCTTATCTTTCTCTCTGGAATTCTAAACTAGATACCACATTCGAGTGACTTAATCAGTATAATTATAAATAACTAGGGTTACCTTTTATGATTATAAAAATCCCATCAATTTGAATATCATTTCTAGAGAATTGATCTATCCATCAGCTATAGATAGATCCAAGGTTCCAATAATATCTGATTATTCATTCCGCATAAAATGCTCCAGTAAAACACAATGATATGTGGTTAATACGACTACTACCTAGAATTCATAACAGTAGTATTTATTTATTGTTTAAATTGACCCATCACTATGAAACAATATTCTATTCTGATGAAAACCATCTCAAGATACTGATTTGGAATGATTTGTTCCTCTCATGCCATCCCGTCATATTTTTCATATTTGATTTATAGGAAAACATTCAGAACATACAAATCATAGATAATGAAACAAGATACTCTTCAAATTATATATAATTAAACCATCAATTAACTTTATTTATAGGTATTTTATTAATATTATAATAACACCTAAAGTTATCTAAACCCTCCTATGATGCTATATATAAGGACCTCATCATAAATATTACACATTCAATTTAATTTAAATTAGAATTCAAATTATTATAATCCATTTTTTTAGTGTTTTAGAACATTATTACTCTCTCAAGTATGGTAAACCCATACATTATATGTTTAAAAATATACACAATATCCATTTCTCCCATAAAAATGAATAATTAAATTAAAACATTTTTTCACATCATGAAGAATATTAACAATTTTCTCAGGGATTTCATCCTTGTCTCTAGTCCCTTTTAAATCGTGTAAAAAAATTTAAAGCAGGAGATGAAATTAAAATCTCTATATGGTTAATAATATAAAAGAGACTATTACTCTAGTTAAAAACCATAAAATGTTATCATAAATATACATTTTTACCATAAAATGGGAATCTACTTTTCAAAATGATGATTATATTAAATTTGTAAAATCAAATTATTTTCATTCAAACTCAAAAGAAATATTATATTAGGTAACATGGGACATAATTTTATATAACAATCTTAAAAATGGAGTAACCAATAAAGCCAAATTCTAAATCTAGTGTACTTGTAACTTCCTGGTTCCAGAAGCCGCCCAGAGGCACCCCGTACTCAGTTGGTCACATAGCCTCAAGCGCATTTCCACAAATGCCAGAGGCTACTGACTAGCAGGGAGGGAATTGGGTGTGATAGTGGGGAAACAATTCCCTCATTGGATGAGTAACACAATATAATTAAAATAGATAACAATATCAAAAGTAATAATAACACCAAACAATAGTAATCAACAGAGGACTATAAGTAATAACTGGAGCACACATATATAAATGATGCATGATACATATGTCTAGAAAAGAAGCCAAACAAATCACATTGTTGGAATACATTACTAAACACGTGTACAAAAGAAAAGCATGTAAATAACTCCACAACATCGCAAGCCTTTCCTTAGTCGCATGCTCCCCAGCTCCACACCAATCATATACTTGAAGTAGTGGCGAACATGCCCTTATCTATACTAGTAAGAATATAATCTGTTTGGCACAAAAATAGTCACCCAATTAGGGTTTGAGATGAATCCAAGTAGTCAAACACCACAAGATCTATGGCGAACTATCAGTGAATATATATGGAAAGAAATAAACAAAATGAAGTATTAACAAGTAAGTACACATAGTAACAATCCTACAAATTCATATGTATTCATTACATATATAAAGTTAGTAGATAAACAAAAGAAAGTAACCCTCTAGGAAGTACTCATATCCTAACCCCTCTAGTTCAACCAAACTAACACAAGAAAACCTCTGGAAAGTACACATAGTGTAACCCCTCTGGTTTTTCTTGAGAAAAGACACTCTAGGGAAGCACTCATTTACAATTCCCCTTATGGTCTCATATTGGTAACTAATAGGCACTCTGAGGAAGCACTCAATGCCTAATTCCCCCTATAGAACATATCAAGGAAACTACAAACACTCTGAGGGAGCACAATGTCCACCCCCCCCTATGGTCTCGCAACATAATAGTAAACTGACACTCTGGAGAATCCCCCAACATCCAATCTCCCTATGGTCTACTACACCAGGTTCTCACAGCCCTGTGTAATTAATTTGTGCAAAAATGATATGTGGAAGCCAATGTAAACCTCAAGAACTACTTGGATAAATAATATACATCATATCATATCATGTGAGATAATTATCACTCCTTTCTAACAATACTAGGCACGAAAATCAAAGCAAAAGCCTAATAGGAAAATCTAGACCAAATGGTCAAAACAAGAAAACATGGAAAAAAAATTTATAGCATGGAATGGTTATCCCTATTCACAATAACTATCCTCTATCCAAACAGACAAGGCATAGAAGGAAAAAGGTAGGGTTAAAAACCATAAACACGCAATACCCTGTTGTTTGGTATTGGACACTTTTTCACATAAAATTCAATGAATACATAAGGAAAGGCATAAACCACCAACGTCGGTGTCGTGATATCAACCTACATGAGCCGAAGTCCTTGAATATCCCATGAATTCTGTTGATATACAAAAATTCTATAAAATATCAACCAATGATATCTTATGAAAGCGGAGAAATCACGACATGAAGTTCATGATGAAAGGAGAACACATGAATGTGATTCCAATACAATTGATGTCTGTCATTTTTGGGAAAGAATGGAGAGTCGGTGGGCTTGGAGAAGATACATAGCTCTGTTTACCTTCTTAGACCATAGAGGCAAAGAATAAGAACATTCTTTCAATTAGATGTGATCCCAGTCTGTTTAATGGAAAAAATAAATACATGGTGTGTTATTTAAAAGTACACAAGGTGTTATTTAAAAGTACATGGTTTGTAAATTACTTTTATAGCCTCCTCTTTTGGTGGTCTCCACATCACCACACATGGCTATGTGCTCGGCCATTACACAACCAGCACACGGTCACCAACGGCAACCGTGTACATGGTGAGTACTTAAAAGTACATGGTGTATACTCTTAAAATTTATAGAAACAAATTATTTCTGGAAAAAACTTGAAAAGAAATACATTCCTCCAAAGAAGATATGGGTTCTTAAACAATTCCACATAATATAAATTCATCGCCGAATTTCCCCAGTAAGGTCTCATAGAAGAAGAATCCTCAATCATCTCTGACTACTGTGATCGTACATCAGCCTCTCTCTCCCAGGTCTCGTCCTGTACGCGCCCGTGATGTCATAGCACTCATACCAAAGGAAGAGACCATCCGTGGATAACCATAACACTTCAATCATAAATTTTGATAGGACACTCCCTGAATTAGGTGTCCACCTTGAGCTCATCCTTATTGGGTTTGAATACATTAGACGAATCAAAGAAGAAATATTATAGATGAGAAACATTAAAGATGTCCTACATATCTTGGTACCTCTGAGGTAATTGCAGTCGATAGGAAAATGGTCTGAATCTCTACAAAACCTTAAATGGTCGGGCATTCCTCGTCAAAAGATTACCCTGTCTCTTAATCCTTCTAAGTCCCATCCTGGGTTTGACACCAAGAAAAACCAAATCCCCAACCTTGAACTCTCAAGGTCGTCTCCATCTATCAACATAAAACTTATGTCTTGACTGTGTAGTATCCATCTTCTTCTAAATCAACTCTATCTACTCTGTGGTCTCCAAGACAACACGAGGTCCCAACATAGCTACATATCCTACCTCTATCCAACAAAAGGGTGATCATCATGGCCTACCATACAAATCCTCAATAGTTTCCATATGAATAGTTTCTTGAAAACTATTATTCTAGGAAAACTCCCGAGAGGTATGTGCTTCTTCCATGAATCTCCAAAATCTAGGATGAATGGTCAAAGAATGTCCTCAAGCACCTATATCGTACACTCAGACTGTCCATCTTTCTCGGGATGTAAAGTTTTACTCAGAAGTGCCTGTGTGCTAAAATCCATCTGAAGTCCCTACCAAACCCAATAAGTGAAGCAGGCTTCACTGTCTGAAACATTGGAGTGTGGAACTCCATGTAAACTTACAATATCTTTGATGTACAACCTCCCAAGCTCATCAACAATGAAGTTCTCCTAGATTATCAAGAATTGAACAAACTTTATGATCCTGTCAAGGACAACCCATACAATATCATTCCATCATGGAGACCTCAGCAAAGATATCACGAAATCCATCATGACTTCATTGCACTTCCACTCGGGAATGTGAAACTACTTCAAAAGCATTACTGGTCACTGATGTTCTGCCTTCACCTACTGATAGGTGGAAAACCTCATGAAATAACTAACAACATCTCTCTTCATCCCGACCACCAATTCTAACAGTGTAAATATCAATACATTTTGGTGACACTGGGATGAGCTGCCCAAACTGAGGAATGCAAGTCTCACATCAGCTCCACACATATGTCTGCTTTCACCCACATCCATCCCTGAAAACGCAAGATCTAATCCTCACTGACTATCCATCCAAGAATAAGGTCCTCTCCTAACACATTCTCCCATAGGACTAGGCCTTCTGAATCTGATAGCTACCTCATTCGCAGTCGATCATAAAGTGTAGAGGAAATATCTATAGAAGATAGAAATGTCAGCCCGTATCTGTTGTGCACATCCAAATGCATTTCAGAGAATAGATCCATAAGCTGAGACTCACTACTGGACTCCTGAACTACCTGTATCTGAGTCCTCCTGCTCAGCACATTATCCACAACGTTACCGTTCCCCGGTGTGTACGCAAGCTCCAATTCAAAGGACTGAAGGTATTCAAACCACCTTCACAGTCTCAAATTAATGTCACACTGAGTGAAGATATATATTATACTTTTCGGATTGGTGAAAACCACAAAATTCTCTCCCTGAAGATAATGTCTTTAACAATATAAAGCATGATCAACTATATCCAGCTCAAGATCGTGTGTTAGGTAATTTCTCCCATGTGGCCTCAACTGTCAAGACCCATAAACATCAAATCCTTATCCCTATATACTCACTACTCCCAGCCTAATAATTGATGTATCACAGTACACATTATAGTCCCTACCCGGCTCAGGCAATAGTTGTATCGGTGCTGAAGTCAACCACCCTTTCATCTCCTAAATAGATGACTCACAAGAATCTGACTGCAAGTACTTTGCGCCCTTCTTAGTCTGGCTCGTCAGTGGCACTGCTAAGCATGATAAGTCCATGATGAAACATCTTTCGTAATCATCCAGCCCTAAAAAAATCTATACCTCAAATACATTCTTTGGATGCTCCCAAGAAACTACTACTCTAACTTTATCTAGGTCTACTGATACTTCTGTATCAAAGATAAAATGGCCCAAAAATCGGATTTGGCCCATAAAAAGAGGAATTTTGAGATTTTAATATATAACTGATGCTCTCTCAGTGTACTCAAAATGATCACAAGATGGGTATCATGGTCGTGTTGAGTGTGAGAGTAAACCATGATATCATACACAAAGACTACTATAAAAGAATCCAAGTATGGATGGAACACTCGGTTCATCAGTGGCCTAAAGACTATATCCACATCCCAGAGACCGAACAGCATAATCGCATTTTCTTACAGACCATACCTACTAAAAAATGTTATATTATGTACATCTGATGGTCTAACGTGCAACTGATGGTAATCAGACCTCAATTCAATCTTTGAGAACACCCATTCTCCTCAAAGTTGATCAAAGATATCATCAATCCTTGGAAAGGGATATTGGTTCTTGACTGTCTACTAGTTAAAATTCCAATAATTCACACAAAGTCCGAGGGTACGGTCTAATTTCTTCATGACCAGGATAGGGGAACCATAAGGAGATGTACTGGGTTTGAGGAAACCCTTTTTCAGAAACTCCTCTAACTACTTCTTATGCTCTTGAAACTCTAGTGTTTCCATTCTATAAGGAGGAATAGACAATAGTGTCGTTCCTAGCACAAGCTCAATA
The DNA here is from genome assembly GCA_963277665.1 of Viscum album. Classification (NCBI taxonomy): domain Eukaryota; kingdom Viridiplantae; phylum Streptophyta; class Magnoliopsida; order Santalales; family Viscaceae; genus Viscum; species Viscum album. Next base: position 691,610,275 of record OY728130.1, read on the forward strand.
GAAAAGTCCACGTGTAACTCTAAAGGAATACCTAAAATTTCAAATGGAAATACGTCCCTAAAATAATCCACCACTAGAGGAATGTCCATTTTTGGAGTCCCCTAGTCATCCAGATATAGACTTGAAATATGGGCTGTAACTCCTCCCAGCACATGAAGCTCGGGTCCCACTCTGGTTGCCTAGACATCCCACTATCCCTTATGAAAAAATGATCTTCCTTCTGGTGATATGAATCGCACCCTACAACGATAGAAATAGAAAACTACCTAGAAGGGAACTAACCAGTCCATTCCAAGAATGATGTCAAAACTTGTCATATATAAGACGTAAAGGTCCCATAAGAAGTAGTACCCACCAACTTCAAAAGGGTTCTCATCGCAGTGACGTACAGTAGTCATTTTTTTCCCAATGGAGTGTCCAACGTCAAGACATCCACAGAGGAAAAGATACAGAGCAATAGACTCTCCACAATAGAAACAGATATAAATCTATGGGAATCCCCTGTATGAAAAGATGTAGAAGCTAAAACCGAGGAAACAAGGATCGTACCTTGGACTATAGAGGGTCTGGGATCCTGCACTTACTGGGTTTGCTCAACAGAAAAAGTCTGACCCGCACCGCGGCCCTGTAACCCTAAATGACCACCCAAAGCTGATCCACCCTGTTGTCACTGAAATCCTGGGGATTGGCTACCACAGCCACATCCTCTACCTCGGCCTCAACATTTGGAAGAACTACAGTTCCCTTACTGATAAGAAACAGGTGGTGCTGCTCTTGAATGTGGATTCATAGAAGAATTCCCATCACCAACTGCTTGTGAGATGAATTGAATGAAGCGTCGAAGATGACCCATTTTTTTTGCATGATCTGCACTCCAATGGGTCTCTCAGGAAATGTGGCCTAGTATGCCTATCTTTCCCACACTGGTAGCACACCATATGGATACCAGAAAATGTCTCTCATCTCTTTATACCATTTTGTATAGACTCCTTGAAGTGATTACTATTGTTAGAAGGATGGAAACCAACTCCGGATGTTGAACCCCCTTGGTTCCCCACTAGTAAATACCTCATATTGTGCTCTATGATTAGCACCTGGTTGACTATAGAAGTGATGGAAGACAACCTAGAGATGATCACCTGAGATCAGAAGGCGGGCCGGATACCATCCTCAAACTTCCTTTCCTGAAATAATCATCACCTCCTGGAATAGGAATAAAGCATTTTAGCTCTGTGAAGTGAGAAGAATACTCCATAACAGAAAGAGTACACTTCTCTAGACTCATGAACTATTGGGCTCGATCGGCCCACAATGTCTCCAGGTAGAAAAATTCATAGAAGGCATGCTGGAACTCATCCCAATCCATAACCTACTATCGTCCTGCATGTGAGATCACATCCCACCATCTCATGGAAAAATCATGAAGCATATACACAGCATGCTTCAGCCTCCTATCTGAAGGCATCTCCAGATGCTGGAAGATAGAAAACATGGATTCTAACCATGAATCTTTAGCCTAAGGTCATCCTTCCCCTATGAAGGTGGGAGGATGCTACTTCTGGAAAACCCATGTCAACTCTGGCATAAAAGGGGAAGGTTGTGGTACTCCTTGGAATGTCTGCATGACCCTCATAAAACCCCCTAGGAACTGTGCTTATGAACCTGTATCAGGAATGTTGGTTGGTTCCAAGAGTGGCACAACTGAAGGATCTTCTTGTAGTCCCTGATCCACCATATCCGATGTCTGATCAATGCCCTGTTACAGACAGGAAACCTGAGGAAATCTCTATGGCATGACTCTACAAGGTCAAGCACACACCTCATATAAAGATTAACAGGGGCTGAAGCATAGAAGGGTCAGAATGGAACAAGAGAAAAAAATCATTCATGTTTTTCAAAACATTGATACATGAAGTGTATAATGACTACACAGAGTGTTCTCTTAAGCCTTCAGATGGGCATGTACTTCCTCCAAAACACGTCGTATAACACACCATACACATGGTGTGTGGTCCTAACACACGGCGTGTACTTGAATCATCATCCCCTATCTGAGTTCTTCTACATGGCTAGGCCACACGGTTTCCCTAGAAGAAAACTACATGGCATGTTTTTGCCAGACATGAAGTGTGTTGGATGAAATTCAATGACCCATGTTGTCTATCACATGGACGGTTAAATGGCTCACTCAACATGGCGTGTTACATAATGAAACAACGTGTACTGGAAGTATTTCACCGACCCGTGTTGTTTTCTACAAGGTCGGATACATGTGTTACACTACACAGAGTGTTCAATCCTAACATGGCATGTATAACGTAAGTTTAATCCATCAGTGTCATTGGTCACACAGGTGGACACATGGTCTATACAACATGACGTGTAATTACTATACACAGCGTGTCCCACCAAGATTTCCCAACCCCATGTCTTATCCCACACATCCAATGACACAGTTAGAGACTACACAACACATACATATAGTACATGACATGTACTTATGAAAAACAATTCCTTTCCCCAATATAAGGACACATGGTGGGTATTCATCATTACACGCCATGTATTCTAGGTTCTTCTGGACAATAAGCCTAAGAAACTAATTCGGAACCCAGAAAACACTGAAACGAACATTAATGTTCCATATTCATATCCATGAGGGCCCATACTCCCTAAGAATTTAATATTGGAATATTATTCATGTCATATTCATGGAGAAAAAGTACCATGATCCACCAAATTCTGATCTAGGAGGGCCAATAACGCCTCAATAACCAATGTTTGGAATCCATTCAAACAAAACCAAACAAAAACAAATACCTTTTAAAAATGAAGGTATTCTATCAAAGAATCTATCACAAAAGCATTCATATCTAGCATAACATCTATCACAACAACATGAAATCACAAGTGCACCCTAAATGTCATAGAAAGAATGCATGACATGTGATTTGTAGCAAGTTATTATATGATGCATGAGATGGAATGCCCTCATCTTATCGGGTTGCAACAAAATATGATCCTCAAAAATACCAAAGACAATAACTCAATACATGTGAATCACCCAATGGATAAATCAAATCAACTGTAAAATAGGAAAAACTGAAAAATTGAAATAATGAGGTGAATTGGATTATCCCTATACATGGGTTAGCTACGGTTAAGTGCAACTTATTACCAAGAACAAATTTCTTCCTATACCAAGCTATAAGATCTAAATAGTAATTCAAAAATAAATGAACTCCTTTGATACCACTTAGAAATGTCCCAGTTTCAGAAGCCGCCCTGTACCCGGTTGGTTACAGGGCCTCAATAATATTTCCCCAAATTCCAAAGGCTTCTAAATAGCAGCGAGACCCTTTGGTGCGATGGCGGGGAAACTGGTCCCTCATTGGAAGAGTAAAACAATAGAAGTAAAATAGATAAAAATATAATAAGCAGTAATAACACCATACAATAGTAATCAGTGGAAGACTAGATGTAATAAATTAAACACACACATATAAATGATGCATGATACATATTTCTAGGAAAGCGGCCAAATAAATCACAATGCTAGACTACCGTACTAAACCATAGTACAAAAGAAAAGCAAGTAAACAGCTCCATAACATTGCAAGACCTAGCTTGGTCTAATAGTCTCCAGATCCACAACCATCATATACCTCAAGTAGAAGGGCCCTTGCCCTTACCTATACTTGAAATAATATAATCAGTCTAGGACCAAAATCATGACCCAAAATGGGTGTGAGACAAATCACAGTAGGCAACCACCACATGATTTTTCCTACTAGTCATTGAATATATATGGAAGATGATTATCTAAATAAATTAGTTAAAAAGACGTACACATAGTAATAGTCCTAAAAATACATTTGCATTCATATTCATATATAAAGCAACTACCTAAAAATATTAGGTAACCCTATTGGAAGTACTCACAACCTAACACCTTTGGTTCAACCAAAAAAACACAAGAAACCCCCTCGGATGTAAACACAGTCTAACCCCTCTGGTTCATCATTAGCAAAGACACTCTAAGGAAGCACTCACCATCAATTCCCCACGTGGTACCGTATCGCTAACTAATAAGCTCTCTGATGAAGCACTCAATGTACAATACCTCCTGTGGTTAGTATCGAGGAAACTATAGACACTCTGAGGGAGCACGAAGTCCATCCCCCCTATAGACTCACAAAATATCAGTAATCAAACACTCTGGATAATCCATCAACGTCCATTCCCCATATGGTCAAATACACTTGGTTCTCACGAACCTGTGTAAGTCATTCATGCACAAAAGATATGTGGAATCCGAATTAAACCTCAAGAACTACATAGATAAACATTATACAACATATCCTAGCATTTCAGGTAATAGTCACTCCAACCTAATAGTACTAGGCATGGAATGCAAAGCAGCATCCTATCAAGCAATGCTATACCAAACGGTCAAAACAAAAAAACATAGGAGAAATATTCATAGCATGTAAAGATTAACCCTATTCAAAAAAATTATCGTATATCCAAAAAAACAAGGCATTGAAGTCAAAATCAAGGTTAAAAAATAAAATCACAAAATACATTGTTCTTGGGTATTGGGTACTTTAGCACAAAAAATTCAAACACTACCTACAGAAAAGAACAAACCACCTACCTCAGTGTTGTGTGATCGATATACGTAAACCTCAGGCCTTTAATCGCCCTATAATTACAAAAGTATACAAAAATAATAAAAAATTTCAACCTAGGATATCTCGTGAAAGATGAAAAATTTGGAGATAAAGTTCAAGAAGAAAAGTGAACACACAGATACAATTCCAATGCAATAGATTTTGGTCAATTCAGATAATGATAGTGAGTTAGGTGCTCAGAGAAGACCTGTTAAAGTAGGGGTGCTCTCGGAAGAGACAAGCAATGAAGAAGAATGTTCTGACCATTAGACACGACCCAGTTTCCACTAATGAAAAAAAAAGTAAATACATTGTGTGTTCTTTAGTAGTACCCGATGTGTACCTTCCTTTTCTGGCCTCTACTTTAGGTGGTCTCTAGGTCACCACACACGACCAAGTGCTCAGCCATTACACAGCCAGCACATGGTCACCAGCAAAAACCATGTATATGGAGTGTACATAAAATTACAATGTGTGTACTGTGGAAATTTCTAGAAACTCTTCTTCTCTCAAAAACCACCAGAAAAGAAAAACATACCTGAAATGATGATCTGGGTTCTTACAAACTTCCTCCATTAAAGAATTTTTTCCCCAAATTTCACTTAAAAGGTGGCGTAGAAGAAATATTCTCAAATAGCTCCAGCCATTTTTATCATACATCAGCCTCCCTCTCCCATGTCTCATCTAGTACTCGCCCGTGATTCCATAGCAATCAAACCAAAGGAACAGACCGGCCATAGATAACCTTCCCACATTGATCAAAAATATAGATAGGATTCTCCTTGAATGAGGCATCCACCTTGAGCTCAACCTCCTCGGGTTGGAAAACAAGAGATAGGTCTAAGAAGAAATGTCAAAGGTGAGAAACATGGAAGACATCATGCATATCCCAATATCTATAAGGTAACTGCTGTCGATAGGCAACATGTCTGACTCTCTCCAAAACCTCAAACAACCCAATGTTCCTCGACGGAAGCTTTCTCTATCTCTTAATCCTCATATGTACCAACCTTGGCGTGACATGTAGAAAAATCCAATCCCTAACCTCGAACATAATAGGTCATCCTTGTCGATTAGCATAAGACTTCTATCATGACTATGTAGTATCCATCCTCTTCCGAATCATCTCTATCTGCTATGTGGTCTCCTAGACAAGACCAGGTCCCAACATAGCTACCTTTCTGGCCTCGACCCTACATATGGGTGATCGCAGTGACCTACTCTACAAAGCTTCAAAAGGTTCCATATGAATAGTTTCTTTAAAAATATTATTATTGGAGAACTCCCCAAGAGGTATGTGCTTCTCCTATGAACCTCCAAAATCTGGGATGCAATCTCGAAACAAGCCATTAAGAAACTAAATTGTATGCTCAGATTGACCATATATCTAGGGATGGTAAGATATTCTCAGAAGTACCTATGTACACAAATCCCATAGAAGCCTATGACATAACCAAGAAGTGAAACGGGCATCTCTATCTAATGTAATGTCGTGCAGAACTCCATATAAACGTATAATCTCTCTGATGTACAACCTCCCAAGCTCATTAACATGGATGGTATCCTAGATCGGTAAGAAGTTAGAAACCTTCATGAGTCTATCTATGAAAACCCATACTACATAATTATCTCAATTATAACTCGTCAAACCTATCACGAAATCCATCGCGACATCATTCCACATCCACTATGGAATGGGTAACTACTGCAAAAACCATGTTGGTCTCTGATGCTCACCTTCACCTACCGATAGGTAAAACAAAACGTGAAAAAACCAGCAATATCTTTAACAACCTGAGATTTTATTATAAGTATTTTTTTTAATTTATTTTATGTCATTTGTTTTATGCTACACCAAGATTATCTTGTTCTATATGCAACACCATATTAGCTTGCAGTATACGCAACACTATTCTTGGATCGTGTTCCACACAATTTCAAGTTCGTTTTGTAGAAATTATTCTACGCAGAATTTAGTATAGATTCTGTTTAGTGTATAAATGAAATATGGTAATATTTTTGTTATATGCAACAACAATGGAGTCTTTCACTACACGTCAACCTGACTTGGCTTGAATTACACGCAATCGCAACCTTCCTCGATAGTGTGTGTAATACGCAATACCGGGTTTCACTAAACAATGATATATTGTTATAATATTATTGTGGACTAGCCGTTATAAATCGTATTAACTAAATTTTTAATTTTATAACATTATTATTCATCTTATTTATTTTCTAGAATGAGGTAAGAAAACTAAATCAGTTTTTCGGATAGAAGAAGTATTTTTCAAAAAATGCAGTATTACAGCCTTTTGATGGCACACAAATTTTAAATCTAGTTTTTGACATATTTATAAGTTAAATTTGAAAAAATAAAATTCTTCTTTGGAATCAGGAAATAAAAATGTAATTTGGATAAAATTTTCATATTATTCTGGTAACTTTCATATTTTGATGAATAGTAAAAACACGCTATATTTTAATTAAAAACAACTTTTTTCATCGCAATAATATATATGGTAAGATTATCATTTTAATTGGTTTCAAAGTGTAATTATAATATATTTTTACAATTTAATCCAAATTTGGTCATTGTAATTAATTTCACTTTGAATTTGGACACAAACAAGTGTCGATCTTTTTATAGTTATTTTTTCTTAAAAACATGCTATTTGTTTTGATAACAGGAATTACTTTTAAAATTAATTAATTCCACTTCTATGTTTCGAATTTGAAAAAATAGACATCATTTTTTAATTCATAATATCAAATATATCTTAGGTAGAATTTTTGGAATTTTTCTGAAAAACTTCAATATTTGATGAATAGTGAAAACACTGAGTTTTTGGTTAAAACTGACTTTTTATTTAAATAATGATTTATTTGATTTAAATTTATTTTAGTTCAAAATAGATACATAATACTTATATATGTTCAATGAAATTAATTGGAGTCATTTTATAATAATTTTAGATTTATAAAAATTGTATTGAACTTTTCACCATGTTCTACCCACCTCCTAGGAGCTTTTTCAATTGTTCATAAAACTTAATTGTACGGCTTCTGTGAGTTGAATTTTGGAAATCCGAGAGACACGGTTAATATCAATAAGTGAAATGTGGTTCAATTAGATAAAAATAATTTTTGGTGAATTGCAACTTTTTACTTTTATTTACCACTGTTAAAAGTAAATAAGTTAATTCAAGGTTAAAAAAATATTTTAATAATTCAAAATTACCTTAACACTTGTCCAAACCTTATTCAATAAGTAATGGACAACCATGGTCATCCTTGGTTCGATTTCGGGACCCCATGGTTCCAGTTATGAATCACAATGACAAATTAGATTAATTAATTTAATGTAAAGAAAAAATTGGAATTGACACAAATCCTTTAGTAATTAATTTATATTAGAGAATATCTAAATTATATTTTTGACTATAAATATTCATTGTAAAGATAAAAATATTTCCTAAATTTTCGTATTTTTTTATAATTTTTAGACATCAAATAAATTAAATTATTTATGACACAATAATGATGCAGTATTTACATCATTAATAAATGATTTAAATAAATAAGCTTATAATGATTAAAATATCATCCAAAACCTATCCAATTCCTATTGGATGATTTTATTTAGAATATGAGTCATCTTATCTTCTACATTAATATGTTTTGGGCCTCTTGAAACCGAAGAAAAGTTTATTATAAAATAATGTTTTCACACTTTCCTAAAGAGCCCCTCCACTCCCTTATAAAAGGAGACCAGTTCTATGCAATTCCTCACACCTCTCAATCCTTCTGGCTCGTCCAAAAACTACCCAACTGAGCTAACTACATCCATATCCTCCACCTTGAATCCTTACATTAGGCAGAAGACACTCCAAGAAGTTCGTTTGGTTTAATCCAAAGGAAGTTTCCCAAATTAAAGGTAATAGTTTCTCTTAAGTTGTTTTCTTTTATTCTACATCTCCAACCCCTAAACTCTTTTTAATCATTTTTTTTTGTGACAACACCAGTATCATAAAAACACTTGGATGTTGTTATGAGAAGTTTTAGAACTAAACTTACACACACCTCCATATAATGGATGAAGATCATAATGTTTCTGTGATGGAAAACTAACACCTCACGAAACGATAATTGATCGATTTTCTCCTACCGCCTCTCATGATGGCCATTATGATGGCACTGTATTTATATATGATATATATTATATTTATGATTATATTTATTCTTCTTTAATTCCCAATTATTTCAAGCCTTTATGGTTTCCATAGTTGGTAAATAAGATAATCTCATTTGAGGAAGTGCGGACTACCGCCCCCTAAAAGTGATGTGATTCGTTAATGCCTTATGTGGGATGTATAAAGGATGGCGTTAATGATATTATATATGATATTATACTGGAATTATAATATACCTATGTATCATTATGTTTTAATTCCATTAAAATAATAAATATAAATGAAATTAGTGTTCATGCGTACGTATGGTTTACCATCTCCGTGAACAGTGCATTTGATTCCGTACCTCCATATGTTATGTACTATTATAAATATATGTATATGATGGATATATAATGAATATATATGATATATAAATCATGATTTACATTCTTTAAGTAAGTAAGTCACGATATAAGTAATTATAACATCAATAACAACAAGTCTAAACACGTATGATAAATAAGACGATTTTACCCAAAACGTTGCTTTAACATGGGATTTACAAAAGAACTGGTAATATAAAGTCATAAGTGAACCATATATGATATCATAAAAATGGATATGATTCTTTAATAAGTCAATGAAAATATTTAAATCATTATACAGGAGGTTTGGATACATACAAAGCATATTGGACCTAAGGTAAGGGATAATGTTGCAATCTCAATTGTTTTCTATCCGAGATTACTTACACGTATATATTTACTGGTGTTATATTTATCATCCATGAAAAAGTTTTATAAAAATGTTTTCATGTATGTTTAATGTCCTTTTTACCCATTGTTTACTTTTACTACATGGAATGTAAGGAATCTATTTGTGTTTACCATACGAGGTACTTTTTGACTTTTCTGACAAAAGTACGAGGAGAATGTTTTTTTAGCTTATACGACATGAAATTATTTTTACGTTTTTATAAAGATTTATTTTCATGAAGCTTCATCCAAAATATTTCATTACTATTTTCAAAAAAATCTCTTTCTATTAAAATTTCATGATGTTTTGAGAAAATAAATTGATTTTAAAGAAGAAATGATATTTTTCTCAATATTTCATTTTAAGTGTTTTTCCATCTAAGATGGCATTATTTCATATGTGTATGTTTCATGTATAATGTATCTATTATTTACATGGTTTCACTTTTCTTATGATGAAATGATATCCATTTGTTTTATATGGATTATTTTATAATGTAATGATGTTTTTGAAACCCAATTTATTCTTTGGGTTATGATGAGTGATTTATGGTTGTTTTATGGCACACGTAAGAATGATTTCAATATGAGATGGGTGGGACCTATATCTCCCTCCAATTCCTTGGGTAAAGAATTATATCTCCTGAGATAGACATTTCTAGAATGGAAAGTAAATCTGGTTCAGTAATACAGGGCTGGAACAACAAGTAAACCTGGTTCAGTAAGAGACTTTGTCCACTAAGATGGTCTTGGCATCAATGCCTTGGATACTATGGAAATCATTACATGTGCTTAATGGATGCCACAATTACATGTTTTATTTCAATTCTAGTTTATCATGATTAATGTTCCATTATGATCTATGCCTTATTTACTGCCATGCTTTATTTCATTTCCCATGATTTTGATGTTTAAACATTATGTTCATGTTTTTATGCTCAAATGTATATGATTTGTTTTATTTTATCCATGCTTACCCTTACTAAGAATTTGAGCTCACCCTTTGTATTTTTTCTTTTTCCCAAGACTTAAAGACAAGTTTTAGGTAAGAAAACCAAAAGGGGAAGATCTTTATGGGAGATGTTGAGGATCTTTCACCACGATTAGAAGATTACGTTCTGAGTTTCCAAAGACACTATACTATTACGATCCTTGAGTTTTGGTTTTTGTTATGTATTAAGTATTCCGAAAAAGTAATGTAATGTCCATGTAAATCAAGATTTTGGGCCTCTATAGTTGGTATCAGAGGAAAGGTTTAGTTAACCGTTGGAAACTAGGATGCAAAAACTATAGTGAGATCCCTAGAAATATTTCTAAGGTATGTTTAGGGATGTCTCAAAGGTTAAGTATAATTATAGGTTATAGTCCTATAATTACGGTAACGATCATAGAATTAAAACTAAGATGTTAGATATTGAAATTACTCCCCATTTATTATATTGTTTTAATTATAATGAATTTTTCCTCTCACACTATTCTTTTTGGGTTTTAGAAAATTGTTGGAAACATGAAGATTAACGATAATGGAAAATATGATGGACAATGGAATGATATTGTTCATGATCAAGCAAATGAAATGGGATATGTAAGGGAAAACATCGTTATTATGCCTAATCAGAAATCTCATAATATGATCAATAATCTCATCTTGGTAAGTTTCCTAACCCATCTAATAAGAGAAAGATGGAGTTTCATGATGACTATAGAGGAAAGAAAGTTCAATTTCCCTCATGTAAGTCATGTTGGAAGAGGCATCAAGGAGAATGTTTCAAAGGAACTGGAAGATGCTTTGGGTGTGGAAATGAAGGACGCAAATATAGTAATTGTAAAGGAAAAGGTTCAGTTAACCCCATAGACAAGGATAATGGAATTTCTATGACATCAACAACGGTTAAGTGTTTTAAATGTGGAATGTACGGGCATTATACAAACCAATTCCCAAAGTAAAATCTCATAAAGAGAATAAGCATGGTCATATGGGTAGTATTTATGTGGATGATGATGAAGAGACTACAAATGATATGTGAGATGAAAGAATTGTTGAAGCTTGGTCAATAGTTTAAGAATGAAGTGGAATGATTACATGTTTATCAAGAGTAATGTTGTATAACTAATCTCATGGTACTATGGAATGAAGAGACATCTAAGGATTGTTACACTATTGTCTTTCCTTATGTTTTAAAAGTGTATGATTAATGGTTCTGGTAACAATGAAAGGTTATTCAGATATTTTGGGAAAGAACCTAATATTGGCATAAAGAAGTGCTAAGGAGATAATGAAATGTTTGATAGTATTAACGAGCTCATGAATTATATAAGGAAAAAGTGATATCATGGTTTTAGTATAAATAATTTTTGGGATTTTGGTATGTGGAAAGAGTTAACTTTTTACAGCATTCATCTTTTCACTAAGGTTCAATGGGTATTCATTTTTCAAGAGAATACATGATTAATGTATTCACATGATTGGAATGTGATCAACAAGATATATCAGAGATAAATGATGGTATTCACATGCTCAGTAGATGAAATTTCTTGTAATTGTGTTATTTATATTATAAGATTTGACAGAAGTATTTTGGATATGCTTAAAGATTTTAAATGGATTATGTTGGACATAAGTTATTATTGTTTAAGACTAGAACTATTTTCTATATTATCGATCGAATGTCATAATGATGTAATTCTAGAAAAAGGAAAACATGCAGGATGGGCAATAACCCATCACGCCAGACAAGGCTAGGGGAATAGAACCCACAACCGATGTATGACATGCCTTTATCGCATACCATTGGCCTATAAGAATTCCTTGGTTAGTAGAAACTGGTTTTATTTTATTAAGAGTTTTGATAGATGAAGTATAAGTCCATTTTTGGAACCATATACGAATAATATCACCATATATGGACGTATGTATATAACTTTTTCTAACCTTATGTTTGAGACAGATGGAATGACCTATCATTCTATCACATGATCCACATACACTTCTTGGAAAACAAATTCAACTTCATTTATTTAAGAGACGAAGTGGAAATTGTTCAAGGCATGAACAACAATGAGATTGTACCAAAATCAAGTAATAATTTCTTTTAATTCAAAAATTATTCAACAATAGGGAAATTATCTTGTAATCCAAAAATGTTGTCCTAGTACTCTTATATTTGATTAATCAGATGGTACCATAGTTCATTACAAATCTACGGCTTTGTGATAGTTGTCTTTTTCATAGCCCTATTCTCTACCGCATTCCATCTGAACATGATGGTTAGATTTTTCTTCCATATCCATTTTTTCACTAATGTGTTATTATGTTGAAACCCAGTGTTGAGTTACATTGGGTGACCGTTATGATTCTAATTTACCTTTTTAAAATGATGTTTTTTTATTCCTTTTTACGATGTGGGTTTCTATGAAAAAACATTCAAGTAGTAAACCATTTATAACCCCGACAAATTTCGAGGGCGGAATTTATTTTAAGGGGGGTAGAATGTGACAAGAAAAGATTTTATGATAAGTATTATTTTTAATTTATTTGATTTCATGTGTTTTATGCTACACCGAGGTTATATTGGGCTATACGTAACACCGTATTAGCTTGTAGTATACGCAATACTATTCTTGGATCATGTTACACACAATTTCAAGTTTGTTTTGTATAAATTATTCTCCACAACATTAAGTATAGATTTTGTTTAATTTATAAATGAAATATGGTTATATTTTTTTTATACTCAATAACAATGGATTCTTGCACTACAGGTCACCCTGACTTGGCTTGCATTACACGCAATCACAACCTTCCTCGATAGCATGTGTAGTACGCAATACAGGGTTTCACTAAACAATGATATATTGTTAAAATATAATTATGGACTAGCCTTTATGAATAGTATTAACTACATTTTTAATTTTATAACATTATTATTCATCGTATACATTTTCTAGGATGAGGTATGAAAACAAAATCAATTTTTCTCATAAAAGAAGTATTTTTCATAAAATGCAGTATTACCGCCTTTTGATGGCGCAACCAGTTTAAATATAGTTTTTCACATGTTTATTAGTTAAATTTGACAAAATAAAATTCTTCTTCGGAATCTGGAAATAAGAATTTACTTTGGATAAAATTTTCATATTATTCTGGTAACTTTCATATTTTGATGAATAGTAAAAACACGCTATATTTTAATTAAAAACAAATTTTTTCATCGCAATAATTTATATGGTTAGATTATCTTTTTAATTGGTTTTAATGTTTAATTAGAATATATTTTTACCATTTAATCCAATTTTGGTCATTGGAATTAATTTCACTTTTAATTTGGACATAAACAAGTGTCGATCTTTTGAGAGTTATTATTTCTTAAAAACGTGCTATTTGTTTTGATAACGAGAAATACTTTTAAAATTAATTAATGCCACTTCTATGTTTCGAATTTGAAAAAATAGACATCATTTTTGAATTCAGAATATCAGATATAGCCCAGGCAGAATTTTTGGTATTTTTCTAAAAAACATAAATTTTTGATGAATAGTGAAAACACTGAGTTTTTGGTTAAAACCGACTTTTTATTTAAATAATCATTTATTTGATTTAAATATATTTTAGGTTAAAATAGATATATAATACTTATATAAGTTCAATTAAATTCATTGGAGTCATTTTATAATAATTTTAGATTTATAAAAATTGCATTGAACTTTTGACCGTCTTTTACCCACCTCCTAGGAGCTTTTGCAATTGTTTATAAAACATAATTTTATCGCTTCTGTGAGTTGAATTTTGAAAATCCAAGAGACACGGTTAATATCAAGGAGTAAAATGTGGTTCAATTAGATAAAAATATTTTTTGGTGAATATTAACATTTTACTTTTATTTACCACGGTTAAAAATAAATAGGATAATTCAAAGTTAAAAGAATATTATAATAATTTAAAATTACCTTAAAACTTGTCTAAACGTTATTGGATGAGTAATGGAAAACCATGGGCATCCTTGGGTCTATTTTAGGGCCCCATGTACCCACTTAAGAAAGAAAATGACACATTATATTAATTAATTTAATGTAAAGGAAAAATTGGCATTAACAAAAATCTTTTAGTAAGTACTATTTATAAGGGTCTATATAAATTATCTTTTTAAGTATAAATAATAATTAGAAAGATAAAACGATTTCCCACTTGTTGGTATTTTTTTATAATTTTTAGACATCAAATAAATTAAATTATTTATGACACAATAATGATGTAGTATTTACCTCATTAATAAATGATTTAAATAAAATAGATTATAATGATTAAAATATCATCCAAAACCTGTCCAATTACTATTGGATGATTTTATTTCGAATATGAGTCATCCTATTTGGGACATTAATCTGTTTGGGAACTCTTTAAACCTAATATATGTTTATAATAAAATAATATTTCCACACTTTCCTAAAGAGCCCCTCCACTCCCTTATAAAAGGAGACCACTTCTATGAAATTCCTCACACCACTCAAGCCTTTTGGATCGTCCAAACTCAGCCATAATAATCTCCCTACATCCTCCCCCACCACCTTGAAGCCTTACATTAGGAATAAGACACTCCAAGAAGTCATTTTGGTTCAATCCAAAGGAAGTTACCCAAATTTAAGGTAATAGTTTCTCTTAAGTTGTTTTCTTTTATTATACTTCTCTAACCCCTAAACACATTTTAATACATTCTTTTGTGACAGCACCAGTATGCTCAAAATACTAGGATGTTGTTATGAGAAGGATTATAACTACACTTACATACACCTCCATCTAATGGATGAAGAATATAAGGTTTCTGTGATGGAAAACTAACGCCTCATGAAACGATGATTGTTGGATTTTCTCATAACGCCTCTCATGGTAGCCATTATGATGGCACTGCATTTATATATGATATATATTATGTTTATGATTTCATTTTTCTTCTTTAATTTCCAATTATATCAAGCCTTTATGGTTTCCATAGTTGGTAAATACGATAATCTCATTTGAGGAAGTGCGAACTATCGCCCCCTTGAAGTGATGTGATTCGTTAATGCCTTTTGTGGGATGTATACAGAATGGAGATAATGATATTATATATTATATTATACTAGAATTATAATATACCTATGTATAATTATGTTTTAATTCCATTAAAATAGCAAATAGAAATGAACGTAGCGTTCATGCGTATGTACGGTTTACTGTCTCCATGAACGGTGCATTTAATTTCTTACCTCCATATGTTATGTACTATTATAAATACATGTGAATATATATGATATATAAATCTTGATTTACATTCTGGAAGTAAGTAAATCATGATATAAGTAATAATAAAATCAATAATAACAAGTCCAAACACATACGATAAATAGGATGATTTTACCCAAAATGTTGCTTTAACATGGGATTTACAAAAGAACGAGTAATATAATGTTATATGTTAACCATATATGATATCATAACAATTAATATGATTCTATAATAAGTCAATGACAATATTTAAAGCATTATACAAGAGGTTCAGATACGTACGAAGCATATCAGACCTAAGGTAAGGGATAATGTTGCAATCTCAATTGTTTTCTATCCGAGATTGCTTATACGTAAGTATTTACTGGGGTAATATTTATCATCTAGGTCCATGTTTTATAAAAAAACCATTTTTGACTCTTTCTACATGGTAATTAAGTAATCTTTTTTTTACCATACGAGGTAATTTTTGACTTTTTTGACAAAAGTATGAGGATAATGTTTTTTTAACTTATACAGCATGAAAGGATTTTTACGGTTTTATAAAGATTTATTTTCATAAAGCTTCCTCCAAAGGATTTAATGACTATTTTGAAAAAATATCTTTCTTTTAAAATTGCTTGACGTTTTGAGAAAAGAAATTGATTTTCAAGAAGAAATGGTATTTTCCTCAATAATTCATTTCAAGTATTTTTTCATCTAAGATGACATTATTTCATATGTTTATGTTTCAAGTATAATGTCTCTATGATTTACATGGTTTGAATTTTCTTATGATGAAATGTTATCCATTTGTTTTATATGGATTGTGTTATGATGGAATGATGTTTATGAATCCCAATTTATTCATTGGGTTAGGATGAATGATTTATTATTGTTTTGTGGAACACGTAAGAATGATTTCAATATGAGATGTGTGGGACCTATATCTCCCTACAATGCATTGGGTAAAGATTTATATCTCATGAGATAGACATGGCTAGAACGGAAAGTAAATCCGGTTCAATAATACAGGGCTGGAATGGAATGTAAACCTGGTTCACTAAGGGACTTTGTCCACTAAGATGGTCTTGGCAGCAATGCCTTGGATACTATGGAAATCATTACATGTGCTTAATGGATGCCAGAATTTCATGTTTTATTCCCATTCTAGTTTATCATGATTAATGATCCTTTATGATCTATACATTATGTTCTACCATGTTTTATGTTATTACCCAAAATTTGGTGTTTAATCATTATCTTCGTGTTTTTATGTTAAAATGTATATGATTTGTTTTATTTTGTACATGCTTACAATTACTGAGCATTTAGGCTCACCCTTTATATGTTTTCTTTTCCCCAGGACTTAATGACAAGTTTTAGGAAAGAAAATCAAAAGGAGAAGATCTTAATGGGAGATGTTAGGGATCTTTCACCACGATTAGAATATTACATTCCGAGTTTCCAAAGACACTAAACTATTATAATCCTTGAGTTTTGGTTTTTTTTATGTAATAAGTATTACACAAAAGTAATTTAATGTCTATGTACATCAAGTTTCGAGACTCTATAATATATCTCTTCATACCTGGCCACCAATACTGACGGTATAGATCTCGATACATCTTGGTGACACCAGGATGAACATCCCAAACCATTGAATGAGAGTCTCGCATCAGCTCTTCGAGTATGTCTACTAGAACCCACACACGTCCATGAAAACACAAGTTCTATTCCTCTCTGACTGTCCATATAGGAATAGGGTTCTCTCCAAACACACTCTCCCATAGGACTAGGCCTTCTGAATTTTACATCTTCCTCATTCTAACTCAATCAATAAGATTAGACATAACAAGTACAAAATATAGAAACGTCTGCCCCTGTCTATCATGAACCCCCAAATGCATTTACTAGAATAGTGCCATATTCCACCACTCACTATTGGCCTTCTGAACTACCTGTATATGAGTCCTCTTGCTCAGCGCATCAGCCACAACCTTGCCTTTCCATGGTGTGTAGGAAAGCTCAATGTCAAAGGACTGAAGGTACTAAACCCTCCTTAATTGTGTCAAATTAAGGTCATGTTGAGTGATTATATACTTGAGACTTTTGTGGTTGGTGAAAACCAAAAAATGATCTCCCATAAGATAATGTCACCAATATAGTAATGCATGAACAACTGTTGCCAGCTCGAGATTATGCGTCAGGTAATTTCTCTCATGTGGCCGTAACTGCCAAGACCCGTATACAACAAATCCTTCTCCCCGCATAAGAAATGATCATATCCCAATACTTGATGTATCATAGTATATGGTATAACTCTTTCGTGGCTCTGAAAATTATAGCATCGGTGCTGAATTCAACCTCTCTTTCTGCTCCTGGAAGGCTGACTCACAATAATCATACCACAAGTACTCCGCCCACTTCCTAGTCAGGCTCCTCAGTGACGATTCAAAGCATGAGAAGTCCTACATGATTAATTTTTATCAACCAACAAGCCCTATAAATCTCTGTAGCTCAAATAAATTCTTCAGCATCTCCCAGGAAACTATAGCTCTCACTTTCTCTGGGTCTACTAATACTCATGTTTCTAAGATAACAAGGCCCAATAAGTGAATTTGGCCCATCCAAAAGTGACATTTTGGGAGAATATCATATAACTAATGCTCTCTCAGTGTATTCAAAATGTTATAACGATAGATATCATGGACGTGTATATTGTGAGAGTACACTAAGATATCATCACTGAAGACTACTATGAAAGAATCCAAGTAATGTTGGAACACTCGTTTCATCAGTTCTATGAAGATTGAAGGTGTGTTTGCGAGACCGAATAGCATAAAAACATGCTCTTATAGAACATACCTACTCTTGAAGGCTGTAAGAGGTACATCAGATGGTCTAACATGCATCTAATGGTAACCGGACCTCAAGTCAATATTTGTGAACATCGGGGATCCTCAAAGCTGATCAAGGAGATCATCAATAAATGGAAATGGAAATCAGTTCCTGACCCTAAACTGGTTCAGCTTCTAATAATCCACACAAAGTCTAAGGGTACTGTCCGCCTTCATCATAAATACGACAGTTGAACCCCATAGAGAAGTAATGGGTTGAATGGAACCCTTTTCCTGCAACATCTCCAATTGCTTCTTGAGCTCTTGCAAATCTGGTGTATCCATCCTATAAGGGGGAATAGACACTGGTGCCACTCCTCTCATAAGCTCAATAGAGAAGTCCACCTCTCGCTCCAGAGGAAAACTTGAAAATTCCTCTAGAAAGACATCCCTAAAACTATCAACCACTAGTGGAAAGTCTATCTGTGGAGTCCCCAGGTTATCCAGATATAGACTAGAAATCCGAGATATAACTCCTCACAATCCATAAAGACCATGTCCCACTCTGCTCGCCTGGGCATCCCACTCACCGTTATAAAGAAACAATATACCCTTTGGTGATGTGAAACACACCCTACAATGAAAGCAATCGACAACTACTTAGAAGGGAACTAACCAATCCATTCTGAGAATGACGCCATTGCCTGTCATCACTAAGTGTTAGAGGTCCCATAAGGGGTGTCACCCACCAACCTCAAGTGGGAACTGCCTCCACTAATGTACACTAGCCGTTCTTGTCCACAAAAGAGTGTCCAATGTCAAGACATCAGTAGAAGAAAAGATATAGAGCCCAAGACACTCTACAACATAAACATATATAATGATATGGTAATCCCTTATATCTAAAAGAGAATAAGCTAAAACTGTGTAAAATTGGATCGTACCTCGATCTTTAGAGGGTTGGGGATCCTTTTCATATTGGGTCTGCTCCACTATAAATGTCCGACTTTCTTGGCGGCCCTGTGACCCTACCTGACCACCCTAAGTCAATCCACCATGTTGTCGATGGAAGCCTGGAGACTGGCTAACACGACCAGGTCCACCACCTCAGCCTGAATGGCTAGAATAACTCCAGTTCCCTGACTGATGAGATATTGGTGGTGCTGCACCAGAATGTGGAGTCATAGATGAATTCCTCCCATCAGTTGATAGTGATAAGAATTGATAGAAGAACTAAATATGAACCAGTTTTTTCCACATGATTTAAACTCCACTGGGACTCTCAAGCAATGTGGCCTTGTATTCCCACTCTTCATGCACTAGTAGCCACCACCTGGCTACCAGAAGATGTTTCTCATCTCCTCAGATCTCTATTCGTAGAATCCTTATGACACTTCCTACTATTAGTTAGAGGGATACCAAATCATGATATTAAACCGCCCTGACTCAAAACTCTTGAATCCATTAGATACCACTCCATGACCAGCATATAGATGACAATAGAATTGATGGATGGCATCATGAAGATGTTCACTTGAGATAATATTCCATGCCTGAGACCATCCTCAAACATCCTTGCCAGAAATAATTCATCACCTCATTGAATAGGAATGAATCTCTACAGCTTTGTTTAGTGAGAAGAATAATCAATAATAGAAAAAGTACCCTTCTATAGACTCATGAACTCTTGGACTCAACCAGAACTCAAATTATTCAGGTAGAAAAAGTCATAGAATTCATGCTAGAACTCTTCCCAAGTCATAACAAGCTAGCATCCCACCTATGAGATCACATCCCACCATCTCTTTGTGGAATCCCAAAGCATTCTTTATATTGGAATCTCTAGATGCATGAAGATAGAAATCATGGCTTCTAACCATGACTCTACAGCCTGAGGTCCTATTTTCTATTTGACGGTTTGAGGATGCTGTTACTGGAACACCCGTTTCAACTCCTCCATAGAAGGGGAAGGATGTGGTACTCCTCAGAATGTCTTCATTAACCTCATAAAGCCCTCTCAGAACTGTACATCAACACCTGTGTCTGGAATAGAGGCCAGTGCCAAGACTGGCACAACTAGAGGATCTATTGGTAATCCCTGATCAACCATATCTAGTGTCTGATCAATGCCCGCTAAATGGATGACAACCAAAGGATGTCTCGGGGGAATGAATCTGTAATGTCAAGCAAACACCTTAGATCAAGATTAACATGGACTGAAACATATAAGTGTAAAAGGGAATAAGAGAAATAAAGAATTTATGTTTTTTAAAACATGGATACACGGGGTGTATAATGACTACATGACATGTTCCCTTAAGCCTTCACATGGGCGTGTACTACTGCCTAAATGGGTCATGTAACACCCTATACACATAGTGTGTTGTACAAACACATGATGTGTACTTGAATCCTCTTCCCCTACCCAAGTTTTTTTACATGTTTAGGCCACAGAGTTTCCCAAGAACAAGACTATATGGATTTTTAATGCAATAAAGAAAGTGTACTAGACAAACTTCAATGAAGAGTGTTGTTCATCACATGGCCGGTTACACGACTCACCCTACGTGGCGTGTTCCAGATTGACACATTGTGTACTAGAAGGATTTCGCCAACCAGTTTTGTTCACTACATAGATAGAAACATGGGATACACTATAGGACATGTTAAAGCTTGACCTGATGTGGATAACTTATGTTTTATCCATATGTGTAATTAGTCACACGGTTGGACATATGGTCTACCCAACACTGCATGTACCTACGGTACCCAACGTTTCCCAAAAATATGTCCCAACCACGTGTCTCTAACCACACAGCCAGTGACACAGTTAGAGACTACATGATGGGTACATATAGTACACGGTGTGTACTTAAGAAAAACAGTTCATTCTCAAGTAAAAGGACACATGTTGTGTATTCATCATTTCACGCCGTGTATTCTGGGTTCTTCCAGACAGTAATCCTCAAAAACAACTCTGAAACCCAAAAAACACCAAAAATAACATTAAGGTTCCAAATTCTGATCCGTGAGGGCCCATACTCCCAAAAAATTAAAGAATGTCATCTTATACATGTCATATTAATGGAAAAACATTACAATGATCCACCAAATTTTAATCCATGGGGGCCCATAACACCTCAAGAACCAAATTTTGCGTCCATTCAAAAAAAACTTACACAAACCAAAATCTTATAAAAAAAACATGTATTGTATCAAGTAATGTATCACAACAACATTCATATCTGGTACAACATCTATCACAACAACATGAAATCACTAATGTACCCTAAGTGGTATGGAAAGAATAAATGGCAAGTTATCCCGAGAAAGTGCCTATATGATGCATGATATTGAATACGCTCATCACATTGGGTTGCCAAAAAAATAGAACCTCAATAATACCAATGATAATAGCATAATACCTATGAATCATCCAACGGTGAAATCAAATCAATTGTAAAATTACAAAACCAAAAAAATTGAAATAACGAGGTGAATTGGTTTTTCTTTGTACACGAGTTAGCTACGCCTGAGAAAAGATTATTACCAAGCACCCATTACTTCCTATCCCTAGATATATTATCCAAATAGTATGTCAAGAAGAAAAGAACACATTTGATACCACTTTTTAACGTCCCAGTTTCAGAAGCCTTCGAGAGGTGCCCTGTACCCGGTTGGTCACATGGCCTCAAGAAAATTTCCCAGACTACCAAAGGCTACCAACGAGCAGTGAGGGCCTTGGGTGTGATAGTGGGGAAACTATGTCCTCATTTTTAGAGTAACAAAATGGATGTAAAATATAGAACGATAGAAGAAGTAGTAATTACCCCTTACACCGTTAATCGGCAGAATACTGGAAGTAATAACCAGAGTACATATATATAAATGATGCATGATACATATGTCTAGGAAAGTATCCAAACAAATAAAAATGTTGGAATTCAGTAGTAAACCCATGTTCAAAAGAAAAAAAACATAAATATATCTACAACATTGCAAGTCTCATCTTGGTCACATTCTCCCCAACTCCACAATAATCACGTACCTAATGCAGAAGGGAACTTCCCCTTATCTATAACTGCATAAATATAATCTGTTTGGTCCCAAAAGCATGACCCAAATAGGGTGTGAGACGAATCCCAGTAGTCAACTCCATAATATCTGTGCCTAATAGTCAGTGGATATATATGAGAGGCAATAAACAAAATGAAGTAGTAACAAGGAAGTACACATAGTAACAATCCCAAAATTTTATTGGCATTCATTTTCATATATCACGTAAGTTGCTAAACAAAAGAATATAACCCTCTTAGATGTACTCATATCCTAACCCCTCTGGTTCCACCAAACAATCACAAGAAACCATCTTGGATGTACAAACAATATATCCCCTCAATTTCATCTTTAGCAAATACACTCTGGGGAAGCACTCACCGTCAATTACCCCAATGGGCTCGTATTTCTAACTAATAGGCACTCTGAGGAAGCACTAACAATAAAATTCACCCTTATGGCCTATATTGAGGAGTCTAAAAACACTCTGAGGGAGCACAAAGTCCATTCCAACTATGGTCTCCTATCTTAATAGTAAACAAACACTCTGGTGAAGCCCTTAACGTCCTTTCTCCCTATGGTCTACTTAACCTGGTTCTCACAGCCCTGTGTAAGTCATTCATGCACAAATGATATGTGGGAGCTTAACTAAACCTCAAGAACTACATGGATAAACAATCTACAACATATCATTGCATGTCAAAAAATAATCACTCCATCCAAACAATATTAGGCATGAGAAGCAACAAGCAGCCTAACAAACAAAGCTAGACTGAACAATCAAAATAAGTAAAAATGGGAAAAACATCTATATCATGGAAATGTTAAACATATTCATGAAAATTAAACTCTATTCAAAAAACCAGGGCGTAGAAGTCAAAATTAGGTTTAAAAACCATATACATGTAATACACCGTTATTGGGTATTGGGAATGTTTGCACATAAAATGAAAACACTACCTATGGAAAGGCACAAACCACCTACCGCAATGTTGTGAGATCGATATACGTGATCCTTAGGCCTTAAATAACACTATAACACCGTAGATTTAAAAATGGAAAAAATGTTCAACGGAGGATATCTCCTGATAGAGGAGAAATCACCTTATTAAGTTCAAAATGAAAGGAGAACTCACCAATGTGATTCCAATGAAATTGATGGTGGTAAATTCAGAGAATGGACAATGAGTCAGGGGCTCAGAGAAGATCTGTGACCATATGAACTCTCTCAGATGATATTGGAAGAAATTAAGAACATTCTGCCAACTAGATGTAACCCTGATCTGTTTAATGAAAGAAAATAATGTACACGACGTGTTCATTAGAAGTACACAACATGTACTTACCTTTTCTACCCTCCACATTAGGCAGTCTCCAAGTCTCCGCAAATGGCGATGTGCTCGTCCGTTACATGGCCACCACACTGTAACAAATGACAACCGAGTACAGAGCGTGTACGTAAAAGTACATGGTCTGTACTCTTAAAATTTCAAGAAACTCTTATTTTCTCAAAAAGAAATAGAAAAGAAAAATGTACCCAAAAATAAGATCTCGGTTTTTATAGTACATAATGAATTATAGGTTATAATGTAACGATCTGTCATTGGTTCATCATGGAACCACTCGTCATTAGTTAATAACACAACCAAGCATGATTTGATTATCATGAAACCAAACATAATTTGTTTATAACATAACTTTAAATCATCATAAAAAATTCCATGAACTATAACAACAACATAAATCCTGAAATATTGAATCATAAAAACCATTATGATGAAAATCATGTTTACATTTTGAAATTTTCTCATTTTTTAAAACTGCTCACGTAAAATGGAAAATTTTCATCGAATGTATCCCTATAAAATTAAAATATATAATTAAAAATATTAAACTGACATGAAAGTAGGAAATTCCATTAATTCTATATATTTAAAAAATAGTTTTTTTTAAAGGAACATTAAAAAAGGAATTTCAAAACAACGTCCCTTACCTAATGTTTTACTTCCTTCAAACATGTTCAAATACCCATTATAAAACTTTTATGAATGTTATTAATTTATCCAAGAAATAGATTATTATTTTTGATACCTTAAATTATCATTTTATAAAAACTATCCTCCCATTTATTATTAATATTTTTTATTTTAATAGTTCCAGGTGCATTCATTTCATAGTTCTATGGTCGGTTTATTTTTTTATATTTATGAATTTTCATGTAAAATAGAAATAATACCACATAATTTTAATAAAATGGTAATAGTGCCCTTACATATGTTTATATTGTAACCTATATAATATTTTTCAATATTATATGAATATTATTCATTTTATAAATTATTAATGACAATTTATTGGTTTATTTTGGAGGGTTATCTGACTATCACCAACAAATTTCATTTTATTTAATATGATGCGAATATATTCATTCGAGAACATGAAATGATTTAAAATATAATTACTAAAATATGATATACCTATAATAATAGTATTATGGCCATCCATTAAATTGGTAATGGAAAACGAAAACTCTTTATCCATGGATATGGATAAACTACCATAATTTGTACAACAGTTTCATTTCATTGAATAAGAGGAGATGGGAAATGGGTTGAATAATAGATATTAAATTAGAAATATTATATTATATCATATAAATTATACATTTGATGTCATTCCATGATGTATGAAGGAGTCAAGGATAATGTATAGGAATAAAAGAAATAAAGAGAGGTTGTTTGATAATGTTACCTCTTGAATATCCCCTCCTTAAAGGATCTGTTAAGGAATGTGGAATTTGTATTTTTTATGAGACCGAAACCACATTAATGTTTCTATGTAAGTAGATAAGATATATTTTTAAATTATTATTGAGCTTGAAGGCTCAATTCGGTGAAATAAAGTGAAGGAAGAGGTTCCTGTTAAAAAATAGAGTTGAGTAGTTTTTTAGGAATTTCACAAAATACTAAAATATAATAACTGTATTCTATGTCCAAAGAAATAAAAATGTCTGATCAATACACATAGGGAACATATTTTTCAATATATTTTAATATTTTTCATTATTTGTATTATGATTTTTAAATTATTTAATAAAATATTTTAGTCATGAAATATAATTATTGTAAAAATAAATATCATTAATTTACATGACTTTAAAAAGATAAAAAAATAGTAAAATATAAAAAATATATTTTATATATCCTAGAATTAAAATGGTAATATTTAGAATTCATGGAACACCTTGAAAATAAAAAAATATATTTAAATTAATATTTTTAATATCTTTTATTTTATTTTTTATTAATTTAATAATTACACCATAATTATTGTGAAAGTCATCGTGGTAATTATTTTTTACCTAAAAATTATAAATAAGTTAAAATGATTAATATAAACATTTTTAATTTATAAATACTATTTACGATCAATCATAGACTCTTTACAGTGATTTATTAAATGTTTTATACTTATTAAAACCCATAGTGTGAATAGTTTGAAATTTTGTTAAAAAAAATACTATATGAGATTTAATGTCGACAAAGTGGATCCTAGATGACATAAATCAGACTTATGGATAATTTTCATAGAAAATTAATTTTCCCATAAAATTTTTATAAGTGTTAGGGTAATTTTATAATCATTATCTTATTATTTTTATTATTAATTACTCGATTTACCCTTACCAGTGGTAATATAAGTTTCAATGTTAAATCTTTATAATGTCCAAAAACAAAAGGGATATATTAAAAAATATGGACATTATGATTACAAATATAGAATCCATTTTAAAAAATTAAATGTTTTTTTTACAGATTCTAATTATATTTAAATGAAAAAAATGAACCAAAAAATATTGTTTTAGAAAATTGCCCCTTTTTAAATAAAAAATGTTTTTATAATAACATCATGTATAAAACCCATTAATAAAATACTAAATTTATATAAATAATTTTTTTTTATAATTTAAAACTAATCCAAAGAATAAATTGACCTAACAAATAAAATAATGTTTTCAATAAAACCTGTATTTTTTCACTATTTATGGGAAAATAAATATTTTTATTATATTATAAAAAATTCATCCTAAGATAATTTTGACATGATGAATTCAAAAAATAAATTAGTTTTTCCAAATTATAATTATATAATTTTAAATTGTAATTTTTAGAAATAACTATATAAGAAACTAGGTTCACAAAACTATTTCTTACATAACAAATTTATAATGAATATATCTATTTAATTTTAGAGTATTAATAAATATGATAACAAATTATTCTATCGGTACTTAATATGTTATATACCCCCTTATGGAAATTACATCCCCTCGTTTTTTTACATAATTAACAAGATTGTCTACTTTTCCCTCATAACATTTCTATATTCTCATATTGATTCTTTAACCATATGGGTTCTCTATAAATCCTTAACATTATGAATTACATTATTCTAAAATCCGTTATCTATACGGTCAATAATAAGAATATGATTTTCCCCTCATGAAATGTTCTCTTTTATCTAAAACACTTTAGGGTTCAACGTAGTATACGAATCTAGAACATAATTTCTTAACATTGAAACTTGAAAAAATTTGCACACTTTGGATAAACCTGGAAGTCAATCAACATAGAAAGTAACTAATCCAAAATTATATTGGATTAAAAATGGTCCATGGAAACTTTTACATAACATTCCCTTTCTAACAAAATTCATAAGAATTTTTACTGGATATTTTTTAATAAATACATGATATCCTACATCAAATGAAAGATCATTCCTACTATTATCTTCATAATTTTTTTGTTCATATCAGATTTCCACATATAATGTTGAATTATTTCAACCTTATCAAAAAATTTCTCAACTAATTATATTCCTACCAATATTACTTCACCAACATCATCAAAAAATGATGGAGTTCGACATCGATTTCTATATAATTCCTAAAAAGTTTCTATCTTTATACTAGAATGAATACTATTATGATAAGAAAATTAAACTACGAAAATATGTCGATCCAAACATCCTAGGTAATCATTGAACAAAAAACTAGAATGTCTTCCATGGTTTGAAGTTTTTATTAAGACAGTCCATCAGTTTGAGGATGAAAGGTTGTGCTGAAATTTAATTCAGTTGCCAGTAACTTCAAACGATCTTTAAAAAAATTAGAATTGAACATGGGATCACATTTTGATAAAATGGAGAGATGAACTCCAAGTGACTCGATTATATCCATAATGTAAAACATATATATTTGATATGATGACAACGTATTTTTAATGTGAAGTAAATGTGATGATTTAGTCAGTCAATAAAAAATAACCCAAATTGCATTTTTATTTCTATAAATCAATCATAGTCCCACAATGAAATACATTGACATATTTTCCCATTTTCACTATGGTACTGGAAAATGCCTAATCATCCCCTTTGGTAATTGTCTTTATGATTTAAACTATTTAAAATCCTATTATTTCATGTAAAAATATAAATATATATTTTTATTCAATCCCACCAGTAATACTTTTAATTGTCTCTGAATATCTTAGTGCTTGTAGGGTGAAAAGAAAATAGATCACTATGAACTTCTATGAATAACTCTTTTTTATAACAGGGATCAAATGGAAGACATAATATATTTCTAAATATATAAATAAATTAATTTTCAATTTTAAATTAAAATAGCATTCCCTTAATCACAAATTATATCTTTTTTTGTAACTCATAATATTCCTTAATTGGTTTCTTAACTCTCTATGGCATAGACGATTTCACTATCACCTGAAACAAAATAGGGGACTATCATTCACCCAAAACATCCAGGTAAAAATTCATTAAATCATTAACCAAAGGGTCATGTTCTAAATATTACATGGTTACTTTTGCATTACTTTTCTAATTCAAATAACCAACCACTTTATTTTATTTTCAAGGATGGTAGGGGATTAGAAAATCATGATCCTTAATCAGGTCTTGCTATCTTATTTGCATCATGTTAAACTATTTTTGAGTAAATATATACTTTAAAAAATTTTGATCATTTAATATTTCACACATGACTCCATATTAATTATGCCTCCAAATTTTTAATTACAAAACAATAATAGCTAACTCAAAATCTTGTGTAGGATAATTTAACTAATGTTGTTTTAGTTTCCAAGAAGCAAAAGAAATTATCTGCTCATTATGCATTATAACAGAAAAAATCCCTTTAATAAAGCATCAATAATGATAAAAAATAACTATTTCACGATGGAAATGAAAAAATTGTAACATTTTCCAATAATCATTTTAGTTACTGAAATCAATCATAACATTTTTTTATCTAGATAAATTTAAATATTTTTCAAAATTTACTTATTTAGTGGGATAGATAATAGGGAAGTGTTTCCAAATGACTGCTAGTAACATACTTTTAATATAATAAAACATTAAATTATATATTTCTTTATATTTCATGTATATTCATTAACAAATTTTGTTTTTCTAGGATCAATTTATGCCACCATTATTGACAATGTACCCATGGAAATAAATATTTCATAACCAAATATCACATTTTATAAATTTTCTATATATCTAATTTAAATTAAGGGACTAGAGAATAATCCTTATATGTTTTTCCTGATCCTAATAACATTTATATAAACCAAAATAGCATCAATAAAAACTCCAAAACACATATCCAAATATTCATGAAAGACTATTCATAAGATTAAAAATATTGTATGATAATTTTTCAACCTAAAGTGCATAACTAAAAACACATAATTCCAATATCTATTATCAAATGGTTTTTTTGGAATAGAATACTTCTATACCTTTATCTAATGGTACTGTGACATGAGATCAATCACTGAAAAGTACTGTTCATTTTGCAGCTAATTCAATAAATCATTAATATAGATCAATGGGTACATATTCATAATAATGATGTTATTTAAGAATTTATAATTAATGTAAATACTCATGAAAAATTCATTATTTACAAAAAGAAATATAGTAGAATCTCATGGTAATGTTCTATGATGATGGAAACCTTAATCAAAAAACTCCTACAACTTCTTCTTCAATTCTAAAAGACGTAATTGATCCATTTGATAAGTGGGGTTTCAAATTTTCTTAGCATTTGGAACTAATTCATTAATAAACTTAACCACCCAATCAGGAATGATAGAAGAAAACTCATAATGAAAAATATACATCTTTTCATTCACTACCAACACTTCATTAATCAAGGTAGTATTATTCCTTTCAAAGACATGTGCTAGGTATCTTTCAAATCCACTTATAATCAATATCTGAAATTATTGCCTATATATTATTGTAATTAAATCATTAAAAAAGTCTTCCTTACCTCTGATATCTATCTTATCATGATAAAATAGACGCTAATAAAGACCCAAAATAATATCAAACTCATATATTTGTATTTCATTACGATTTTCCATAATTACTATTTCCTTTATAACAATAAGAACATTCCAAAAAATTGTGTTTCTTTAATACATCCGGAAAATGTTTTCACCCAAAGTTATATCATATATTCATGATGTTATATTCTCGGTATTCCTAAAATTTTCAAAAAAATAAAAAAATGTGAATATCAAGAATTAAATAAGTAATTGGAATAATATAAATATAAAACTAACATACCAATCAATAATTCATCGGATAACTGAACATAAATCTTTGTAGTACATATATATTTTTTAACACCCTTATTTTTAATATCCTGTTAATTTTACTATGAGTGACTAACTTTAGACACGTTTTATCATAATGTTGAAAATCATGGAAATTAAATTATATTACCATTGGATTTTTAGTAATTTTTATCTAATATTTCTTAGAGGCAAGATCCATGAGACCAATCATTGTACATCAAAATCATTTCCCATATATTTGGAGACATTCCCAAGGTGTTCTTACCAAATATGTCTCAAAAATATAATTTTATTTTCTTACATCCACGTTTCATTGAGAAAGTATTCATCAATTAATACCAACATAATAGCTTCTTATTCAGGTTATTAAGAGGATATACATGGCAGAATACTACATCTAGTTTTTTTATCATAATGAAACTGTATCTCAAATAATTTAAAATATTTTAAAGCCAATTATATTAATAAAATAAATTTCAAAAAATATTACTTAAAATTAATTTTACTAATAATATCTTGAAAAAATATGGTATGTAACTATATATTCAAGTAAAATTGGATTCCTATACAACTACATAATCTTTATCATTCTTTGTTATTTCTGGAAATTGTTTCTCAATTCTGAGTCGAACAATCTATTGAGAATTTTTTTCTAGGAAAATAATCTTAAAATCATCCCATTCTATAATGTCTATATTATCTTTCACTCTAGTATTATTAACAACATACCACCATAGATCATATTCACCTTCAAAATTATGAACAACTCGAGTTACCATTAATTATTACAAACATCTCTAGAATTATAATATATTTTCTAGAGAATTGATCCATCCATAGGCTATCAAAGTATCTGAGGCTCCACTGAATAATGAATGATGTTGACACATAAAATTCTCCACTACTTACATATTCTTATATTATTGGTCTGAATTCCCACTTTCATGGATAACTCCACCATTTATTTATTTTTTCAACTAATCCTTCACTATGTAAAACTATTCTATAATGATTAAAACCATCTTAGGATTCTCATTTGAAATGATTTTTTTCCTATTTATTCCTTATCACAACTACTTCCCTATTTACACTATAGAAAACCCTTATGAAAATACGAATCATAGATGAAGAAATATGGTAATATTTAAATACTATATCATTCAAACATAATGTAAAATAATTTAGGGGTATATTATTAGCATTATCCTAACCCCTAATTTATCTAAACCAATGATTAATACCAACTATAAGGACCCGATCATAAACATAACATTTTCTAGTCATTTTAAACTATAATTCTGATTAATACAATCCCATGTATCTTTTTGGTTTATATTTATAGAGAATTAATTTTAAATCATACATAGTAAACCGACACATTAAAAGTGGAAACATATACACAATATCCATTTCTTCCATAAAACCAATGTCTATAAAATAAAACTAGCTTTCCCTCCCTAAAAATTATTTACAATTTTCCCCATGATATAATTCTTCCCTATACTCCCCTTAGATCCTATGAAAAACATTTTAAAAAATGATATGAGTATAAAATCATAGTATGATACATATATTAAAGGAAAACGTTAGTCTAGTGAAGACCCATAAAATCATATTCACATAAAAATTCCTTTTTACCTCTAAAAGTGAATAATCTTTTCAAAAATACTATAATATTTCATTTGAAAAATAAAACAATTTTTATAATAACTCATAAGAGAGAATATATTTGGTAACCTAGGACAACATTTTACATACCAATATTACAAATAGATTAATCAATATGGATAAACTCCAAATTTTGATTACCCTATTAATTAGAGGATATAACACAACCACATACTCTTAGTTTATCATAAAACCTCCAATCATCGTTTAATAACATAACCAACTATCCTTATATTTTTATAGAACCACCTATCATTTGTTTATATTATCAAAGAATTCAACGTAAATAATTACCAAGAATTATAACATCAATATACATCAACAAATATTATATCATAAAAATATCATTAATTAAATTAATGTTTCTATTTTGAAAATCACTCATTTTTATAAACTACGAATGTAAAATGGAAAGAAATTTATTTGAAAGCAACCATATAAACATTTAATGTAAGCATAATAATATTTAGTTGATACGAAATTGGGAAATTTTATTCATACTATATATATATAATATTATTTTAAAAAATCTAGCTTTAAAATTGTATTTTTAAATGATTTTACCTTACCTAATGTTTCAATTCATTAAAACATATTAAAATTTCCATTATAATAGGTTACATAATGTTATTTATATATTTAATATCTATATTTTTATTTATAATAATTTATATAATTTTTTTATTACAAAAATCTACCTATAGATTAATAATATTTCCTTATTTTCATTATTTCATGTGTGTTCATTTCATGGTTTCATAGTCTGTTCATTTGTTTATAATTATGAATTTTTTTTCAAATAGAAATAATAATATATAAGTGGAATGGATTTGTATTAATTCACTTACATATGTTTTTGAGGTCCCATATATCATTTCTTCCTTTTGATGGTAGGATGATTCATTTGATAAAATAATTTTGATAAATATTTAAATTATTTTGGAGGTTTTTCCGACCTTTATGAACTAGTTACATTTTATTTAATATTATGTATATTTATTAATTAAAAAACATATAAAAATTTATAATATAAATATTAAAATATTATTTAATAATAAATATTGTTTTATGGAATGCATGGAAGGTGGAAATGAAAAAAATCATTATCCACGAAGATAGTTGACAGCAATAATTTTGAAAATGGTTTCGTTTCATTAAATAAGTGGAAATGAGAAAATGGATGATTATAAGATATTATTTTTTAAATTTAAAATTACAGTATAAACATGATAATGTATTTATTATTCCTTTATAGATGACGAATGTGAGGAGATGTTAGAGGAAGTAAAGGAAGCAAGAGAGGTTGTTTGATAAAGTTACCTCTTGAATATCACCTCCTTGGATAATCCAATATTGAACTTTGAAATAGAATATTGGTGACATAATAACCTCAAAAATGTTTCTAGGTGAGTGGATAATGTAACTTGGTAATGTATGTCTCAGATATATGACTCCAGGTGGTGAAATGTAGTCAAGGAAGAGTCCATTTTATAATTGAGGTGAGAAGCTCTTTAGAAACTATCAAAATATTAAACAATTATAAATATATTCTAAGGAAATAGACTTTAAAATGTCTCATTAATTAAAAGGTGGTGATATTGTTGGAAATATATTATCCCTTTTGTCTTTATATTATATTTTTATGACTTTAAACTAATTTAATTAAATAATATATTCATGAAATACTGTTATTGTAAAAATGCCTACTATTTATTTACATGGAATCAAAAGCATTAATGCAAAGAGTAGTATTTTAATAAACAATTTTATAATATTATAAAAATTAAATATATATCATTATAATTAATTTTTCACTATAATTGATTCTAATAATATATATATACATTAATATTTTTAATATCACTTATTTTATTTTATTCATTAATTCAATAATTACACCATCATCCTTTTGAATGTATTTAAAGTAATTATTTCTTCACTAAAAATAAAAAAAAATTAAAATGAAGGATATACATATTTTATCTTTAAATATACTATTTATGGTCAAATCGAACTTCGATATGATGATATATTAAGAATTTTATAATTATTAAAAACCCTAGTGTGAACAAATTGACTTTATTTTAAACAACATACTTTTAGGGAATTAATATCATCCAAGTGGCACAAAGAGGACATAAATTTGACCCATGGATGAATTTGGTCATAGCATTATAATCTAATAAAATTGTTACAAATGTAAGGGTAATTTTATAATCACTATCATATTATTTTTTTTTATAAATTAAATTATTCACCCTTAAATGTGGTAAACAAATACTATGTTTAGAATTTATATTGTGCAAAAGTAAATGTGATATATTTATATAATTTTTACCTTATCATTAAATATATAGAAAAAAATTTTAAAATTAAATACACATTTATTTTAATTTAATTTAACTTTATGTTGGAAAAATGAACTGAAAAATATTTCTTTCCAGAAAAATACATCTTTTATAAAAATAAAATGTTTCTGTACTAAATTCATCTATAAAACCAATTCAAAAAACTGTAAATAGATTAATATATATAATAAATATTTAATTATAATTTAAAACCAATATATGTCAAAGTACAATGTAGTAAATTAAATATAGTTTTCAGTAAAAATAGTATTCTTCACTATTCATTATAAAATCAATATTTTCAGAAAACTATATGAAAATAATCTGACGATAATTTTGAAATTTTAAATTCAAAAATGAAATTAGTTTTTTCAAATTAAATTTATATAATCATAAAATTAATATTTTAAATATAACTATATAAGAAATTATTATGATAATAATATTTCTTACATAAAATATTAATTTTTAATTTTAATATTTAATCCATGAATATAAATTAATATTAAAAAAAATATTCAATAAGTAATTAGGTTGTTACAGTCTCTCCCTTTATTAAACTTTCATCCTCTCAATTTTATTTACTTACTAAACAAGCGGTAATACTCTTCCCTCATTGAATATTCATATTTTTATGTTGATTCTTCACCACATTGTTTCTCCACAAAAGCATAACATAATGTATGAATTTTTTCCATGATATTTTATCTATATTTTCAAGAATATAAATAGTATGTTACTTATAATAAAGTTTCTATTATCACAATACTTCTCTAGGGCATAAAACATGAGATGAATCTGGAACATATGTTCATAACATCGAAACCTGAAAAACATTGAGTACTTGGGATTATCTCGAAGGTAAAGCTACTCAGTAGGAAATAGATACAAATTTTTCAAGGACATAATATGGTCCTAGTAACCCTCTACATAAAATTTCTTTCCAAGAAAAATGAATAACACATTTCCATTGAGTTATATTAATGAAGATATGATTTCTTTCATCAAAGGAAAGATCATTCCTCTTGATATATGCATAATGTTTATAACTTATATGAGTTGTACTCATATATTTATAAATATATTATACCTTATAATACCTTTCTTATATTAATTATCATCCCTTCTACTTTATTTCATCTACTTTATCCCAAAAT
Source organism: Viscum album (assembly GCA_963277665.1). Classification (NCBI taxonomy): domain Eukaryota; kingdom Viridiplantae; phylum Streptophyta; class Magnoliopsida; order Santalales; family Viscaceae; genus Viscum; species Viscum album. The sequence continues at coordinate 691,645,858 of OY728130.1, forward strand.
TCTAAAGTATAACATCACTTTCTATATTATAACTCAGAAGTTTCAAACTATATACCAGAATCGAAACTGTTACTATAAGAAAACTCAACTAAAGAAATATGTTGATCCCGAAATCCATAGAAATCATTTAAAAAGAACATATAATTCCTTCAAAAGTCTATTTTTTGTTTTGATCATCCATCATACTATGGAGGAAAGGTTACACTGAAATTTAATTCAGTTCCCAAAAATTTCTAAAGGACTCCAAAAATTAGAAGTTATCCTAGGATCATGGTAAAATAAAATAGAGAGTGGAACTATATGTATCATGAAAATGACCTTTACATACTACCTATAATTTTGATGAAATACTTTGTAACATCCCACCCCTCATAGTTAGCTTGAGTCGAGGTGAAATTGCTACTTGGCCATAAGTGGCATCCCTAAGACGCCAAAGGATAGGAATAAATACTAGGAGACTCAATACAATTAGAGGGAGATTAAACATTTTAAAGTAAAAAAATAAAAACCAAGCATACCATAACGAAAACCACTATATGATACATGATACCATTGTCTACAACTCAATGTATAAAAAACCCAACCAACTATAACAATGTACCAGGTAGAAGACAAATCGATAAAAGTAAAATATAGAACTCCATATCTCCAAACAAGCTCCTTTCCCAAACTCTAATATAAAACACAAGTATCATTAATAAACACTAAAGATATATGACACCTTCCCTCCGCCCGCATATTGATAAACAATATATTCAAAATCACCACAGTTTCAAAGCAAGGGGGAGTAATGAAACTGAATAAGCTTACCCCAAATGAAATCCCTACACATGATACTAGGACAGAACATGTTAGAAAATTTGTATAAAAAATTTATACAAAACCATGTAAAACATTTTCAATTTTTATATCAATGTCATGCAGTTTCATTCAAAAACATATTCCATGATAAAACAGTTTCCATGAAAAGCAACCAAATATTTCATTTAATCTATTTCAAGAGTACATTTGGAATTACCCATTTCCTATAACACAACCACACACACCAAAACACAACCATAAAATAATAGTTTTAACATTGATGAAATAACTTTACATTAATAAACTGTCCCTTTTATGGTGGCACTTCACTACCAATATACATCTCATTCATCTCATATTTAACCAATTAAGACAACAACCATGATAACCCAAAATTTTTAAAACCATTTCAATAAAAATATACTTTTATTGAAAAAATTATCCTTGCATGAATATCAAAAAATCATTTTAACATAATTTTTTTAAAACCATGTTACCACTTTTACATTCCCCCAAAACATCAAATTTTCAAAATTCTATAATCTGTTATGAAAAAGGGTTTCCATAAAACATTGAGAAACAATATTAAATTAAATTTAAATAAAAATAAACAATTTCATATAAAATAATTATAGTTATAATAAAATGAGATAATAGTGAAGCCACCTACCTTAAGAACTATGGAGAAAATGAAAAACAATATGAAAATATGAAAAAAACTGGGTTGAACCTTCAAAACCATGCCATAGATATAATTTCATAACATTAAAAAAACCATATATCATCATTATTGGAATAAAATATTATAGATATGTCCCCAATGCATTGGATATGTTAATATAATAGAGTTAAGATTAATATATCTGAGGGAAAACCATAATAAATATAGACTTTCCAAGGGAATTAGGCTTTAACTCCCAATGATTTTCTAAAGGGTCACGTATGTATCTAAGGGGGGAGCCTCTATAACATTTTAGAGTATGAAATTATGAGTTAGGGCTGAAATAAAAAAAAATTATTGGTTTAGAGTCAAAACTATGTTAGATCCACTTTTTAAGAACTAGATATATACTATGGATAGTTGGGTCGCTTGGATAGAAAAACCATGCACCAACCATGTATTAGACTCTACCTCTGGGAGAATATCTAATGGTTGGCTCATTTATTAGAAAAATCATGTGAAAACCATACCAAATCCCTCTACCTCACAATACACTATTACTCTTAGGTGGCCACATGGTTTTGCTAAGCCACATTCATTAACTATGTGCATCCCTATAAGCCCATGATTCACATTGAATGGTTTCATGTAGGGGTTTCCCAATTTTTAATAACCATTCCTAGACTGCACACATCTATAAAATTCCTCAAAACAATCCAAAAGTCTTTCAAACCCTCCCAAAAATCACCCAAATACTTTACATAATAAAATTACATAAATAAATGGATAATTACTTGAAATCATAGGTGATAAATTCTCCCCACCATTGGCCTTTCTGTACCTAGAATATAAAAGACCTCTATTTTATTAAAAGAGATCGGGCCATTGCTTGACCATTTATTTCTCTCATTCCAATGATTCTTCTTAAATCTGATCATGTTGCCACAAAAACAACACTAGACTGATGATTATCCCATGGAATACATTCTATTTCCTACAAAACATTTTTATCGATGTACGATCCAATGATTCATCTGGATATAGGAAAACATTATCCCATAAAATCACATGGTTAGGATCATGCTGAAACCATTCCAACTGAGATACACGAAACACATTATGCGCTTCACTGAACTGTGGGGGAAAAGACAACCTTTATGCTACCTACCCAACCCATTCATGTATCTAAAAAGGGCATTTTTATCGAGGAGATAAATTTCTCTACATCCCAAGATGGCGATTTCCAATCCTTGGAATGATTTTTAAAAATTCATGATCTATCACCTAAACATAAAAAAAATTCCATCAACGATGACCCACATATGAATTTAGATGGCTCTGGGTCATCTCCATTATTTTCCTGATCAACTGGATCTTCTTTATTATCTCATGGACAAGGATCATCCCAAACTGAGATGTCTTATCTATTCCAACCTGATAAAGTGGGGAATGATAAGGGAACCCATGACCTACTTCCAAAATATACATGTGTATCAAGGAATAATAACAGTTATTATATGATAACTCCACTTATGGTACATGTTCTTCTCATGAGCCACAAAAAATCACTACACAAGAACACTAAATTTATTTTAATATTTATATCATCCTTTTCGATGATCCACTTTTTTAAGGACCAGGCGACATGCTCATAGTAAACTGAGTCATAAGGGATAGATGTGCGTATTTCCATAAACAATACGTAATCATATGATCTATGTTTGATACTATCGAAAATGGTGTGTCAGGCCTCTTTACCACTTATTGGATATATATTTCTGATAAGTTCTTCAATTTATGAGATTCTTGAGTAGGGCTTATATGAGAAGACATAATGATAAGATACACTATCAACCATATGGAATCTTTTTTCTGAGCCATTCATGGGAGATATGATACATCCATGGATATATTCTACCATTTTCAAATATTAATTTGTAAAAATTGATACATACCAACTATTCACTAATGATCTTCCTTAACCTGCTAACATGTTAAGAATCCAGAAACAAACTAAGCCACATTTCCTTTCATATTAACCACAAAAACTTATCTTTTAATGACTTATTCATCTTCTCTATTCTTGGAGGAATATCTCATCTCTGATGGTGGAAAGCATGAAGAATTTGTTCATTATAATCCATAGGTATGTCCATATGATTTCGAAATTAAAAAACAGATCTTCCATCTAGCTTCTATCCCACAATGTTCTCCCCACCATTGAGTTTCATCCTCATTGCAATAAATTCATAATTATATGTTTATTCGTCTTTTACCATCTTCACCCAATCAGTAACCTCTGAGACATGAAGGAAACCCACATATTCACCATAGTCTTTTCATTCTATGTTCATGTCATCTATCACCAAAATAAAATGGAATTGATATGAAGATTATTTATTCAACTAAGCATATGAATTTCTTCTTAAGTCATTTTCCATAGAATTTCCATTACTCGGTGTATACATTAACTCAATGTCAAACATTTTGAGATAATCCATCCATTTCTTTGTCTCATGTTGAAATAACTATGATAGAAAATGTGTTTCAAGATCTTATGATCCATAAAAACCGTATATTTCATAACAAAGAGGTAATATAACCACGTCTTCAAATCATGGGCTATGAAAACTAACTCAAAATAATGTATGGGTTATTTATTTTCATGAAATAGTAATAGACATGAGATATAAGTAATAAAATTATCTCCATACATGAGGAAACATCTAAACCTATATCCCGAATAATCACAATACGCCACATATCTTTATCCTTATTTTTGAAAAATCAAGATCGGTGATGAAGTAATGAAAAATTTACTCTCCTGAGAAGACATCTGACATTATTTAACCCAATTTAACAGAAAATCACTCCTTGTAAAAATTTTCATAGCCGAAGCTAGTCATGGGAAATCAAGAACAAAAAATAAATAAAAACTAGCTAGACCTGGGAAACTATGTTTCTAAAGGAAATTACATGGAGGTTTCTAAGAGTTAACAACCTAAATCATTTATATATCCCCAAAACACTTATTTCAATAATTAAATGTCAAAGTATTTGTACCTCTTGTATCAAAAAATCACACTTTAATAATTTGTAAAATAGACGATGCCAACATAAGATTCCCAACAATGTCGCCAAGTGTTGCTCATATTATGCCATTGTCCTCAAATACACCACTATATAATCGATACACACCACCAAAAAATAATCTAGATATCACTGAAATATCCAATTAATCAATTTCATAAGGACCATCTGTACATTATTAAGACATATCAACATAACCATATACTTGTAATGGCCACATCTACTTATTTAAGCTGTTTTTGGAATACGATCATTTTGAACTCCCAATTGGTGATATCCTAAGAGTAATTAAATCATTACGAACCAATGGTATACCCTCAATTTATAGAACAAATCATAAATTCATGTATGTGGATGCTGATTATCTATTATAATTTGGTTAATCATATGGTAATCCATATATAACCAATGATTTCTATTATCATTTTTGAAAAAAAACTAGTGCTTCCCATGAAAACGTGCTCAGAAAAATGAACTACTTTCATTACAGTTAATCCAACATAACATTCCATTTCCTTAACAATATTGGTTCCATAAAATATGACGTAAGGGATATAGAAATGGTCCCTGTAAGGTAAACATTTGTAAACTCCATTTCCCTTATTGGTGGAAACCCTGAGATGTTTTTAGGAATATCATTTGAAAACAAATCAAAAACCACTATAAAACTATAATTCTCAATATATTCCATCAATTAAAATGTATAATCTACCAACTATTATGATATATTTCTAAATAATGGTTCAAAGATGCAAATTTCCCCAAACATTTCATTCTGATACCCTCTAAAGAGATGTTCAATGACATCATTAGTCATAAAATTGATCCATCAGGTATAATAGTCAATGCGGGTCTTGAACATAGTCAGCCAATCCATACACAATATTATGTCATAGAAATAAATTTTATGTATAGAAAAGTCCCAAATCAACTCAGTTCCATCATCTATTATATTACATGCTTTACATATTAAGGCTTCACATTCTCTTTGACCAAGGTGAGTTGGAAGTTTCAAAACAAAAGGGATCATATCAACATTTAAACACAACAAATCAATAGAACAAGAAGAAATACATGAGTGGGATGAATGTGTATCAAATAAATATTTCATAAGGATAGAATTAAAAATAATACTACCTTGCTACATCTGTGGTATTGATTGATCATACATAATAACTTGGTCAGTTCCATATAATTTCTTACTCGCTATACATTGTTTTTAATTTCCTTATTGAGATTTTCCTATCTAGGGAGACATGGTGTTTTTGGAATCACACTTTCTAGCTCATTTATACTAATGATTGGTATTCTTGTTCCATCATCCCATTAAATAATACCATATCTATGAAAAATGAGAGTTTTATCAAACACCAGACCTTAGACATCTACAAAAATAGCATGAACGATGTCCCTTTTTATTTCAATTGGGAGATTCTCTAGGTAGTTCTATACATCTCCCTTAATGAGGTCTAAATAACATCATTAAAAATATCCTAGTTTTATCTTTGGTTTTGGATGAAGGTTTATGGATCCAACCATCAGATTCTAAGATATTACACTACCTTCTAATTAGGTGTCTATCATTGTATTGTTCCCAGCATTAGAGTTCCTACCATTTACCATGGGTATCAAATTACTCCCCCACCTATTTCTCCTAATATTTCTTTTTCTTTTGACATTATTCTATTCACCATCTGTATATATTTCATTATTCTAAGCTCAAAAATATTTGACTAAATTTCTTTTCATTGCCCCGATTTGAAAATTTATGCCATCTAAGACACATCAATAGAAAATTCGGGTGAAAATAGGACTAAATTCATAAATATAGCCTCAAATTCTATTAATAAGTTATTCTCATGGTTTATGGTGAAAAATTATACTGTTCTTACAATCATTAATGTATGAGGGTAGAATTGTGTGTTGAACAAATCTTCAAAATACTCCCATGTAATGATCTAGTCTAACTTAGAATGAACTACTAAATATTTCAATTAGCATGCATGATCCTCTAGTATATACATTTCAAAAATTACATTCAACTCTTGTGGTGTTCTATTGGAATCAAATATTTGATTCATTTTATTTATACATCCCTATACCATCTCAGGTTCTGAATCACCACAAAATATGGGTGGATTCTACATCTAAAACTAAATAGAATGATCTACTTGTCTTGGTTCATCTCATTGGCTCCCTATATACAAAAATTTAAAGGCTTGTACAATAGTCAGAAATGGCTATTGGTTTAGTTGTGGCTCACATGAAACCAAATTCTCAGTAGCCTATTTTGATTTCTTTCTAAATGCCTACTAGGTGAAGTTTCCTATATACACAAAAATATCCAGAAGTCCCATTATCTAGAAACTGTAGGCATAACAATTCAAATTTACCATATCAAAACTATCACAACCAGGCTTCCCCAAAATTGAACACATTAAATTTTCAACCTTTTTTATAATAATTACACATGATTTTTAAAATCAAATCATTTTCAAAATACCACTACCATGATATTTTTTTACAAAATCTCACATTTCTAAAAAATGTCAAAAAATTTAAAAAATCAACGCATTTTAACCGAATCATAAATAATTTCGTGAAATTAGATAAGCACTTCAAGTTTTATTCCTTTTCCATCAATGCATATCATACTCATATCATTGGGTAAACCCATGACATTGACATTAAAACTCTTATAAGTGTCTCTAAAATACTTATCTACCCAACTTCCTGGAACATTAAGTTAAATATGAATTGGTTACCTATGTGTTTTAATTATCTATATTTCATGTCTCCAAAATCCTACAATATTCTAGAATCCCATGTCATGGACTATGTCAAATGATTGTCAACTTGAATACTAATAAAATTGATTACCGAGGACTGAAAAAACATTTATTAATTTCAAGTCAACAGATGATAAAAAATTTATTCCACTTGTAATAACTCTCCCTCAACAATGACTTGAGTCGGGGTGGAATTTTAAATTGTCATTAAGCGATATCTATAAGATTCCAAAGGCCGGTAATAACTACCAAGGGATTCAAAATAATTAGGGGACAAGTTTACCTTTTAATGTGAATCATCCTCATCCAAACATACTATAATGAAAATAACTATATGATACAAGATTAAAATATATATAAAAAAATTTATTACAAAAAACCCAACTATATGAGAGTACCAAGTAGAAGAAAAGACCAAAAAAATCTCAAACTCATAACTCTACAGCTCCAAACATTCTCTTCACTCCAACTCTACAGTACAACTCATGTATCATGAATCACCACTAAATAAATGAAATGCATTCCCTTTACCTACTTATCGATAAACAATTGTAGAAAATAACCAATGTACCAATGTAGAGGTTTGTAATGAAACTCAATAGGCATTACCTGAATGACTTCCATTCTCACTCCACTTGGATAGAACAACATAGCATATTTATATAAAATAATTTATACAAAGCTGTGTAAAACATTTTAATGAGTTATTTCATTGTAATGATATTTCATATCAAACAGTTTCACTGATAAAATAGTTTCAATGAAAAGAAACCAAAAAGTCATTCAAACTAATTCACGAGTTCATTTGGAATTACCCATATCAATTCCCAAAACCTCACACACCTACCCACAACCAAAAAATCTTGGTGTTACCATTGATAGTGGAACTTTATGTCAAAAACAAGTCCCTTTTATGGTGATTCGTCATGACCAATATCCATCCCTTTCAAATCACGCATAAAAATTAAATACAACAACCATGAAAACAAGATCTTCTTAATACATTTCAATTAAAATATAATTTTACAGAAAACATGTTTCCATGACTCAAAAGTAAAACAAAAATTTTAAAATAGTAATTTTAAAATAACATTATAACTTTTCGTTTTTACCAAAACACATAATTTTCATAGTTCCATATACCGTTACACAATTGGATTTCACTAGAACATTGAAAAAACCCCAAATAAATTTAAATAAAAACCAAAAATTAGAAATCCATGCATTATAGTTATAAAATGAGGAGTTGGGAGTGAAGCCAAATACCTCAGAAACAATGGAGAAAATGATTAATGACATGAAAAATTTAACACAACTAGATTGAATCTATAAAAAACTACTTTATATATCATTCCATAACATTAACATAGCCATATATAAACATGATTATCATAAAATTTCATAGATATATCTCTAAAATACTATACATATTAATCTATGAGATGATATAGAAGTAGATCGAAGGAAAAATAAATAAAAATAGACACATACCAATGGAATAGGGCTTCAGCATGCCTATATTTTCCTCCGGGTCACTTCTAGGTTTAAGGGGAGAGTCTCCACAATCTTTGAGGTGAATAACATATTAGTGAGGGGTGACATGGATTCATAAATGTTCATATAGATTTAAAAATTTATTACATAAAAAATTTTAGGATCTTGAATTAAATAGTGCATGGTTGGGTCGCATTGTATGGAAAACTGTGTGCCAACCTCAGTCTCATGGAGCATCCTACATTACTTATTTTCATGGTTAGACAAACTATGTTCCAACCATATTGAATCCCCCTTCTACAAAATTAATGGTTACTCCTATGTGTATTCCTAGTTTGGTCAAACCGTTCACCTCCATAAAAGATCAAATTTAACATTTTTAGGTTCCCTGTATGATTTTCAATGTTTCTACAAATCGAGCTGAGATTGTGAGCCTAAAAAAATATCTAAAAACATTCCAAAAATCTTAAAAACCTCCCAAAACTCACATAAACCTTTTACATTCTTAAAATAAATAATTAAATAGTTACTTACATGAATCTAGGGCTACTGCATACAAGTTATCTCAAATGGGATGGAAATGTGATGTTCTAGTTAGCTAATCAATAATAACCCAAATTTTAATTCTACCTATAGAATTCCTTAGCAGTCCCACCCTGAAATCCATTGATATATTTTCACATTTATATCATGTCTTTGTAAAGGGATAAAGAATCCCCTTAGGAAATATAATTTTTATTCAACTTTTATAAAAGGCAAACAATTCATGGTAACATTAGAAATATAACTTTTCATTCCATCCCACTATTAATACTATAGGAGGTCTCTGTACATCAAATTTCTTCCAAGATGAACTAAATACAAAAAACTAGAAACATCATGTAACAACTCTTTCATCAAATAATAATCATAAGGAAAACATAATCTCTTTCCAAATCTCAAATAAATTATTTATCAAAACTAAATCAAGATTAATTACACTTAATCACCAATTAAATATTTTTATATAACTCCATATCAACATTTATACCTATATAAAATTTTTCTGATAGAGAAAATTTAACTAACACTTGAATCAAAATAGAGAATGTTAATTCACCCAAAACAGTTTATCAAAGATTTATTAAATATTTAACCAAAGGTTCATGTTTCAAATGTAAAATAGGTAATATAGCTTTCCATTTATAACTGAAGTCATTAGCCACATTTTATTCTTTTTTAGGATTGTAGTGAATCATGCAATAATAATCCTTAATCATTTTTATTCATCTTATCTGCCTCATGTCAAACTCCTTTTGAGTAAGTATATGCTATAAAATGTTATGATCAATATATATTTCACACTTGGATCTATATAACATATGCCTCAAAATTGTTATAGAGAAAACCAAAATAGCTAATACCGAATCATGGGTAGGATAATTTAACACATGAGGTTTTAGTTTCCTTGAAGCATAAGTAATTACCTGATCATTATTCATCATAATGAAATGTAATCCATATAATGAAGCATAATTGTAGATGAAAAAATAACTATTTCTCAATTGGAAATACAAAAATTAGAGCATTCATCAGTATTAGTTATAGTTTCTAAAAATTAATCCTCACCTTTTTTTACTAGAAAATTTTAATACCTTTTTGAGTTAACATGGTTAATGGGATAGATGACTGTGAAATGCTTTTAATAAACCACCAGTAATGGTCGTTGAATCTAAGAAAACATCAAATATTAGTTACTTATTTAGACAATGGCCATTCAAAAACCCACTTTTGTTTTAGTAGGATGAACTATTATTCCATCCTTATTTTTAGTGTGACCAAGGAAACAAATCCATTGTAAAAAAAATCAAATTTTATATGGTCTCAATATTACATATTATCAATTAGGGAATATAGAACAAAATTTATACGTTTTTCATGATACAAATAACATTTTCAAGAAAATAATATGAACAATTAAAATAACCAAAAAATAATGTAAAAATTCAAATAAGACTATTCCTAAGATCCATAAGTATTACAGGGGAATTTTTAAACAGAAATGGAATAACTAAAAACTCATAATTCCCATATCTATAAGGGAATGTTATTTTTAGAATATCATCCTTTTTTTCCTTTAGCTGGTATTAACTTGACCTGAGATCAATATTTTAAAAATACAGTGATACATAGATCCTGTCACTTAAATCCTCGATATGGGGAAAATGTAATTTTTCTTAACAATTACGTTATTAAATGATCTATAATAAATGAAAATCCCCATGGAACCATCTTTATTTATATCCGAAAAATCAAGAGCACATCCTGGTGAAGTGCTAGGATGAACAAAACCATAGTCATGCATTACCTATAATGTTTTTTTCTATTCCATAAGTTATGCTCGATCCATTTGATAAGAGGGGTTTGATATTGTTTTAGAATAAGGAAATAAGTTATTAGTAAACTCAGCCTACCAATTACGAACAACAATAGAAACATAATTAATAAAAAAATCTATGAATTCATTCACTACTGGAAATTTATTAATCTAAATAGTTTAATTCCTTTCAATGTCATGTGTGAAGTAACATTAAATACTATTTATAATCAATTTCTCTACTTATTGGCTAGTTTTTAAAAGAATTAAATCATTGAACAAGAACTTTATAGATCTATAATCTATCTTCTCATGATAAAATTAATGAAAATCCCTATACAAAATAATATCAATCTCAACTATTCATAGTTCAACATGATTTTTAGGAATTATAATTTCATTAATAACAATATGATTATTTTTATAAATCTTAGACTCTTAAATACATCAACAAAAAGTTAGAACTAAAAATTATATCAGGAGTTCATGATGTGTTACTACCAATATTCCTGCTAATTTATCATAAATTAAATAACAAGAAGATCAAAAATTAATTAGTGTATTGGAATAATTTGAATACAAAACTAAAATACATGTCACTAACTAATTTGATGGACTAACATCAACCATTGCAGTAGAAAAATATTTTTCCACATCATTATATTTTCAATATTGTGGATTTTACCCCTAAATGAATATCATTAGATAAATGTCATACTAATGTCCTGACTTGTAGAAATTAAATAATTTTATCATAGACGTGTCATTAGTTTTCATCTCATTTTCATTACAGTAACAACCCTGGTGAATAATGTTTCCACATTGAAAGAATTTACCAGGTTTTGAGAGACATTAACCTGGGTGTTTAATAGAACAAATTTCACAAGATGAGAATTTTATTATCATTAATCAAAATTTCATTGGTGAGTTATAACACAATTACTAAAAATCTAACACCTTCTTATTTAGGTCATCAAAAGGCATATATATAGAAGAATAATCTATCTCATTTTATAAAAATATTTAAAATTATTCTCATTGATGTTTAACCATCATACGGAAAATTATCTTCCTGAAATTGTTATAAAACCATAGTTAAATATATAAATTTTACTAACAATGTTCTAAACATAATATGGTATGTTTATGGAAACTCTTATTAATTTTCTTCATATTCAGATACAATAAATTTTCCCTTCTACATTAGTTTAATGATTTTTTTCTCTATTCTAATTATAACTATCATGGTAGAAAAGTTTTCCATAAATAGACTCATAAAATCATCACATTCTATAACATCAGGATTATCTTTATCTATGGTATTCTTAACCATGGATAACCATCGATCAACACACCCATTAAAATGATAAAAAACTCGGGTTACCCTTTAGAATTTTGAACAACCCATGAATTTGAATATATTTTATCAAGTGTAGATCCATCCTTTAGATACTAAGAGATCTAAGGTTCCACTAAATGACAGAGAATGCTTCCTAACAAAATTCTCTATTAAGGAAATATCCCTCTTTGGTTTATTTGACTTCACCATTTCATGGATAACACAACCATTTTTTTTATTATTTCGACGAATACATTACTGTGAAAATTATTCTATAATGATTAAAACCATATCAAAATGTAGATTATGAATGAAAATTTCCCCTATATTCCTTTAAACTATAGTTACCCTATTTCCTTTAAGGAAAACCATTCCGAGCAGACTTATTGTAGTTATTTTAAACAAGAATTCACATTATTAAAATCCCAAGGATATTTTAGGTTTAGAGTTATAGATAATAAAGAATATATCATACATAGTAAACCCTTGAATTACAAGTTTAAACATATACATAATTTCCAATTATTTATAAAAGAAATGAATTTAAAATAATTTATATATTCTCTTCACGAAAAATAGTCACAATTTTCCCTTTATTCTAAACCAGGTTTCTCATCCCCATTAAATCCTATGAAAAACATCGTAAAAAGGTGTTATGAATAAAATAATATATGGGACCTAGATGAAACAAAAAAATTTGTCTAGTAGAAGCCCATAAAAACATTTATCTCTTAAATATAAATTTGTATCTTTAAAAATGAATCACCTTTTAAAAAATATATTTATCTTACGTTGGAGAAATACAATGATTTTCATGAGAACCCATAGTAAAGAATATAGTAGGTGACATGGGAAATAATTTTCCATTTCACTTTTAAAATATCGTAACCTATATGTTAATCCCTTAACTCTTGAGTACACAATTCATTAGAGGTTACAACATAACCACCCATCCTTGTATTATCACATAACCACCCATCATTGGTTAATAACATAACCGCATACAGTAGTGTAATCACAAAAAAATTCATTAGTCTATAACAGAAAAAACCATCATCATAAACAATTCCCACAAACCATAACATCAACATAAATCATGAAAGATTGCATTATGAAAAACTCAATGATGAAAATATTGTTTCAATTTTCAAAATCACTCATTTTTAAAAACTGGGCATTTAAAATAGAAAAATTATTCATTACTATATAAAAATTTAATGTAAGATTAAATATATTAATCTTAAATTAATGTATAAAATTAAATTCATTCCATATATTTAGAAAAAACATTTTTTTCAAAAAGGAACATTAAAAGAGTATTCTTAAAAGAAATCCCCTTACCTCCTATTCAACTTCCATCAAATGTCTTCAAATATCCATTATAATCGATTAAATAATTTTTCCAATTTTTTACATAAATATATGAAGACTTATCATACCATATATAAAAATTTTATAATAGATTTCCAACCATTGATTAATAATGTTTTATTATTTTTATTGTTTTAGGTGTCTTTATTTCCTGGTTTCATTGTCAGTTTATTTGTGTATAATTTTGTATTTTTTTCGACTAGAAATAAAAATATTGTAGTGGAAAAAATTTTATTCAGACAATTAAGGAATTTTAAATGGTCCCCTATATCGATTTTTTCCTTTTAACGTAATGATGATTCATTTGATAAAATGTTATTGATAAATGTTTAGTTTATTTTGGCGGGTTTCCATATTTCATAAACTAGTTTAATTTTATATAATATTTTGTCTATATATTAGTTATAGAAAATGAAGTAAGATATAATATACTTATTAAATACTTATTTTTCCACAATAATAGTTTTACGACCAGCCTTTAGGGTGGTAATAGAAAAAGAAAACCCATTATCCATGGATTTGGATAAGTGTCATAATATGGATATTGGTTTTTTTCTTTGAATATGAGGGAATGAGAAAAGGGATAAAAATTAGCCATTCTATTATAAATATAAAATTATAGTATATTCATTATGATAGATAAATTATGCCTTGACGTATGAAGTATGCGAGGATAAGGCCCAGGAAGAAATGAAATTTAGAGATGTGGTTTGAGAAAGTTGACTCCGGTATATCACCACCTTATAATACCCCTTAAAGAAATTGGATTTGGTCGTATTGTGAGAGAAGAACCTAAATATTGTGAATAAATAATTGGATAAGATAATTTTTCCAATTATGGTGGAGCTATAACGCTCATGGTGGGGAAATGAGGTGAAGGACAATGTTCCCTTGTATAATTAAGATGAGGGGCTCTTTAAGAATTCAGGAAAGTATTAAATATAATAATGATTTTCTAGATCCAAATAATTATATATAGACAATTAATACATATGGGATGATGTATTAGAAAATATATTATCCCATTTGGAATTATGTAATTTTTTCTATAAATTTAACATTATTTAATAAAATTTTATATTCATGAAATATCATTATTGTCAAAATTGATAATATTCATTTCCATAACATTAAAAAAAATAAAAAATTTATAAAATTAGAATCCAAAATTTTATAATATTCTAAAAATATAATATTTAACTTGAAAATTCATGGATCACCTTGGAAATATCAAATTATATTTATTTTAGTATGTGAAATATCATTTTTTATTTTCTCATTATTTTAATAGTTATTACATCGTTTTTGTGAAATACTTTAAAGAAATTATTTCTCCATTAATAATTAAAAATAAATTAAAATTATATATATAAATAATTTACCTTTAAAAATAATATTTATGTTGTAACCTAGTATCTAGATGAACATATATTAAAAATTTTGTACTTATTGAAACCCATAGTTTATACATTTTGACTATCTTTTATATAAAATACTCTAAGGGACTTAATGTAAAAAACTTGGACCTAAGAGAACATATATTTGATACATATATGATTTCTTTTTTCGAATAATAATTATTTAATAACATTACGACATGATTTAGGGTAATTGTATGATCCCTAAAAAATATTTTTACGCTAAATTACCCAATTTACTTTTAACTATGGCAATAAAAATTATTATGTTTACCATTTATATTGTAAAAAATAAAATACACCTAATTAATAAATTTGACTATTATGATTAAAAATATGGATTCTGTTTTTCATAATTCACAGCCCATATATTTAACAATTTAATTTAAATTTATTTAGACAAAATGCTCGTAAAGTGGTTTTTCCGAAAAATGCCTCTTTTTTAAATAGAAAATATCTCTATACTAATTTAAATTATAAAAAGAATTAAAAACCCATAATTTGATTAAGATAAATCAAAATAATGTAATTAAAATTTAAATTTACTCAAAATAAAAAATTTAACTAGAAAATAAAATACATTTTTCAATAAAACAAATAGTTTTCACTATTCATAAAAAATTATATTTTTTAAAAATAATAAAATTTACTACAAAATTATATTTTAAATGATGATTTAAATTAATAAATTAGTTTTTTAAAATTAAAATAATATAATTTGATAATTAATATACTATATATAACCATATAAGATATTTGTTTAATAAAACTATTTCTTACTTAACATATTAATAACGAGTTTAACTATTTAATTCCAGAATACTAGTAATTATGAAAACAAATTACCTCATCAATAACTGGGTTGTTAAAAAAACATATATGTTCCAAAATTTAATTTGAAATTAATCCTAGAAATAATATTAAAATAAAATTTTTATAAAAAATTCATTTTTAAACATAACAATTCATTAATACCAAAATAAGTTATAAGGATGATTAAAATATAATTAATTAGATTATATATAAATTAAAAGTACATATGTGACATTTAAATCAAATAAAATCAAAAATGGGAATTTAAATGCATATAAAATAATAGGTTTATAAAAATCATTAGTTTTCAATATTTATTTGAAAATCAATCTTTTTAGAATATTAAAAAAACAAAAAAATAATCTAATTTTAATATGACATTTTAAAAAATGATATCAGTTTTATAAAAGTAAATTTATTATTGTTCCATAAACTGAAAATAATATTTACTCATAAAAATAATAAAATCCAATTTTGAAGAAAAAATATTTTTTTAAAGAATACAAATATCCTTCTAAAAATTAAGCACTTATTCACAAACAATTAATTACAAAATTAAAATTGAGTTGAAATATTATATATTTTAAAATGTGGTTAATACTTTGCACCCCCATCAATTTAACAACTAGGTTTTGAAAATCCCATAATAACATTCCACTTATTTGTTTAAGTTGAATTTTTTGTGGAAAGAAAGCTTGAAACAAGTTAAATTGAAAAAGAGACATAATATAAAATATTGGAATTTTATAAGGATGTTTTTTATTCAAAATATTCATTAATCATATTTTTCATATGAAAATGGAAAATTAATTCACTGAGATAATGTAGAGGGATTTTAAACCCATTAGTATCTATGAAGAAAATATTACAAAACATGTGAGTTATGCCCCTTGTATTATCATCCAATGTAAAACATTATTAATAAAATAGTATGTGGCATAAGACCAATTCTCATAAGGATATTATACATAATAGTCTGCAGTATCTATAGAGAAATAATTTGATGTTCTCTTAGGGTAGAAATAGATACAATAGTCACACATAAATCTCATAATTTTAATCATAAAATAAATATAGATGTAAAATAAGTTTTTTCAATAAGAACAATGAATTGAAGAAGATATGTCATCCTTTATAAAATAAATTGGGAATTAAATGTACATGTAATTTTCATAAGGTTACTAGTAAATGGTTTACATATGAATGAAATTATATCTGGTATTTTAATTTCATTATGATTAAAGGAATTTAGAGAATAATGTTAATAACAAAAATAGACTTGAGAATACACCACTAATAATATAGTGTTAAAAATTTATGGTTTGTCGGAAATATGATAACAAGTTCAAGATAGGAGGGCATATAATTATTATCAATGTTAGAACCCTCTTGAGAAAATATTCATTAGTAAATATCATGTGATCAAAATTATCAATATGGGTTACAAGAATAATGTGGTGAATGGAAAACATATTATCCAATCTATGACTACTAATTTCTTCTTTGAAATTTGATATAAATAATTATTTTATCTAAAATTTTTTACCAGTGTGTAACTTTCCTAGTTAAATGATGATATGATAAATTAACTATTGAAACACCTAATTGTAAAATGACTTCATATCATCTATAAAATTGACCAGTAGTGTTTATATTTTCCCCACCACCATAATATTTTTGTTTATTAAAGAAATAACTTTTAATAAAAAGTGGGAAACCTTCGGGGTACAAAAGTGGATAGTCAACTAACTTCAAATGTAATGGAAAAATCATTAAATTATAGGTTATGTGTTTTAGAAACCATGCCATTGTCAAGACTATATTATATAGTGTTGTAATTTGTATCTGAATCATCTTTGAGAAGGTCTGCAATATTTTTAACCACCACTTTCATCATACGAGCCTTGTTAATATCCCAATCGTTCAATTTAATATCATTTTAGTCTGTGGATTAGATATCTATATATTTAACACATATCAAATAATGAGTAAATGTATTCACTATCAGTATTCCTAATGAAATACTGATCACATATTGGTGTTAGGGTTAATTTTTTTTAATATAAATTACATCCATTTTGTTATTTTTTATTCATTCTACCAACTAGTATTTATTTCAAAATGTTTCGGAGAAACTCAACATAAAATAATATTCATATTTTTTGTGAATATGTTTATATCTATATAGAATCGTTTCTAGATCATCATTCAAAACATGAATATTATTTTTCAATGAAAATCATACCTATTGATAAAACTATTTTAAATACTTTATATAGAATTTCCTCCAATGATTTATTGGAATATAAAACAAAACTCCCAGAGAATATTTTTAAGGGATTTGTTTAGAAATGTGCATCACCATGAAGTGATCCTATTATTTTTATTATTATGATATATATATAAATAAAATTACACATTTATTATAGAGAAAAAATAGAATATATATCAAGAATATATTTCCTCTACCATGTATTATTGTTTTTTTGATCACTTTCATGGAGAAAAAAACTACACCAAGACTGAAATTTATTCAAGATACTAAAAATTTAGTGTTAAAAGTGAATTTATAATTATGATATAATTTAGTATGATGTATAGAAACTATGAATTTTTTGATATTCTATTTGAAAAAACTATTTCGTCATCTATATCCAATGATTTGTTGAATAGAGTTTACAGTGACTACCTTAATAAATTTTTGATTTTCATTATTAATGATATTCTTATATACAGTAAAATAGTTTTAGAGGTTGATGATCAATTGTGAATTTTCATAAATACAATGATGTAAGAGAAGATATATTCGAAAATTAGTAAGGGATATTTCTATTTATAGAAAGTATCATTAATGGTGTATTTGATACCTTTTGAGGAAATATCAACATATTAGTCTATGTAAAAAGTCGTTGAATATTAGAAAAGAGATAATAATAATAACAAGATCTATAATATTTTTAATTTTTGGATATTATCTATGTATTGTGAATATTATTTCAGGGATGTCTAATCTACTCACCATTTTAGAATAGAATAAATTCATGATCCCTTTCACTAATGGATATGATGAAAATTTCAAGTATCTAAATAATTGTTTGGTCACTAAATCTATTTTCAAACTAAATTATAGGTGACAATAAATGTTTTTATATAGGTATTCATATAATATGGTAATCATATGTGTTCTTATGTATAATTTCATGGTGAAAGATTACACATATCCTAAATTAATGGTTAATGAGAAAAAGAACCCTACCCATCATATTGGTATAGATGTAGAAATAATTAAATTAATAATATGTTTACATTATCTTTATTTAAAATTGTGTGATATACATATATATAACATAAAATATCTTTATATATCCACAATGATGGATTTGACAATTCACTATGGTAGATGGTTGATTTTGATTAATGATTATGACTTCTGAATACATTACCACCCAGGGAAAGTGAACATCATGGATTATTCATTGATTTGAATGGATCATGTTTTCTTATCTATGGTTTGGATAATAAAAAATTAATAAAAATATATTTTCAACGTATATAAATTGAAATCATAATTTAAGGGGAAATAATTGTATTTTTAAATGGGTTTTAATCCCTCAATCTATATGAAGATTATAGATGAATGGAAGGATGATATGGAACCAAAGAAGAAGTGTATGAGTGATACTGTGTTGAATCATTTGTTGTTTTTGAAAGATAAGGTTCCAGAACATATTTTGTGTCCCTGTTTTACTAGAACCGAAGAAGTATATACAATATGATGCTCATAGCTGGTCATTCGGTATTTATCTTAGAGATATGAAAATATATATTGATATTAAAAAAGAATTTATGGAGGGATGAAATGAAGATATATATTTTATATTATATATCACTGATCTTGGTATGAAATCATGTTAAGGATGTCCTAATGGTGTCCAAGGGGATGTTACATAAATTAATCATACCATTATATAAATAAGAAAACATCACTGTTGATTTCATCACATGACCCCTAATATATTTGATTTCCATAATTCTATTTGGATTCTATTTTATCTATATATGAATCTGGTATATTTAACTTTTATTAGAGATGATTTCAATATTTATAATCCTGAAAAAATTTTCATTAATAATGTTTTATGGTTACATATATTATGATATTCTATTATTTATGATCATTATTAATGGTTTTACATGACATTCTATCGAAGTCCTCATCATGATCTAGATACAGGGCTGTGTTTCAATACATCATAACATTCTTTGATACATAGTCATATTAGAATAAAAATTTAATCCATCAATGATATGCCAAGATTTTATTGTCATGATTTCAAAATATGTTGATATCAACATCTTCCTCTTACCTAATTCAGATTTATTAGTTCATTGAACTTGAGAATTCATATATATAATATGAATATTTTGATTAAACGAAGTGTATAACTCAAACATGTTTGGATGAAGTTTTTGAATTAAAGATACTGGGATCCAAGATAGAAAATGAAATTTTATATAATGTTTGATCAATTTACCAGCATATCAAGGAATATAAGAGTCAATAGAAGAGTTATATTGACAATAATCAACGATATCTGAAATTTGATGTTAGTGAGAAGTTATTCTAGTGTATTTATCCATTTAATATGTTTACGAGACTTTTGAAGATGGTAAATCTGTGCCCGAGCGATATTGTTCTATTCGAGATTCTTGATTTAGTAGGAATTGTAGATTATCAATTATAAATTTCTCTAAATCCCTCTTAAGTTCATTATGGGTTCCATGTATCTGATATTATGAAATAAAAAATAACCATTCTCATATAATTAACATATATGTTATAAAAATGGGATGAGATTATTCATATGAAGAATAATTTGTTGAAATATTTGATCAAAGATATAAATTTGCACAAAACATGACTATAAAGGTTGTTAACATTCTTCAGAGAAATTGATAATTTTATAGAGTTACATGGGCCACCCAGATGTGAGGATGTAGATTTATACACACTTATTTGAATAAAAAATATTTAATTTCATAAGATAAAATCAATATAGTGGTGTTAAAATATTATACCCTGATATTTTATATTCATTTATTTATGTAAATGCTATATATTTGATATCTTTCATTATAAGATTCTCTGAGTCTAAATGAATCATGAAATATTTTAACATTTCTAATATTTTCAATATATTGGATGATGTGAATATTATTTTAAAAAATAATAAATAAATTAATAAATGATCTCATTAATTATTATTTATTGATAAAAGTCATTGTTTAAATCATTATTATTTTAAATATAAAAAATTCATTATTTAAGGACCCTTTTTGATATTTTATTTGTCTATATATTATATATTTTTATAATATTATCACTTTTTAAAAATTATTTTTACTTTTTAAAAATAAATGAATAATCAGTAATATATTATTTTTATAATGGTTGGGAATAAATATAAAATCATTTGAGCGTATAATGTGTTGTTTTTCATAAAAAATTTAATGTGTGGAATGTGTATTCATCAAAATTAAAAAAAAAATTATAACTTATTATTAATTTGAATGGAATATAATGAATATATATTTATTCAAATATATAACATCAATCTAATAGTTCTTAATATGCATGTAATGAATGTCAATATACTGTCGTGCTTAAAAATTAATTTATTAAAAAATTGTTTTTGTTGACTTTTGGGAAAATATTTTAATGTTAATTATTCCACTTATAGAAATAAAATATTATTATGTGTTTTTTATATTTGGAATCATCAATTTTGTAATTCGTAATGAGTCCACATTCATTTTATCTCATATTTAATAGTGAATACTAAGATATTTTATACCATAGCTACTGTTAAAATGGGGTTACCATGTGTTAATGTAAGATATAAAGTTAAAAATGGAACATAGTCATGTGTAAATATTATTGGATGATGATATTTCCAAAAAATATATCATACAATAAATTTATTAGGAATTTTATTTATCCTTAAAAATGAAGCCAGATCATATTATTTATATCATTTGTGTAATTCCTTTTGTATCCCTCCCCTTAAATACAAAATGTTACAAATTATCCTCTCTTATTAACAAAAAAGGGATCTCTTGAATAGAAAATAACTACAAAAAGTAATCCTATATTCCTTCCCCTTGTTCAGTAGCTTTTTATATTTCCCTAAGATAGTCATAATAAGGATTAATGTGTAAGACAAAGTGGTTCTCTCTTAGAAGATGCAATTGTCCTAACCAACTATTTCAATTCTGATTTATTATTCTACATCATATAAAACAAGTATATTATTCATAAAATAATTAATGAAATGATAACAATATATTAAAATGTTATTATATATTTTGGAAAACTATTTTCATCCTCCACTCTATCATAAGGAATAATTAATGTTTGCTCAGTCTTAGGAGTGGAATACAACCTCTATAAAATGTTATGATTTATTTTCAATCAACTAAAAAAATTTATAGATATAACGTTCGGAATAATAAATATATATTCTATTTTTTATGTTATTATGATTATGTAATGATAAAATATGATTTACCATTAATTCATTCATCTCATTTGAAAACAAAAGCAGTGTTCAACCGCTTGTATGAACTACCATCTCCATGAAAAGTATCATTTATATTTCTATCGATGCATTTTAACAATAGTTATATATATATATATATTTAATTAATATATGTGTTATTTAAATAATTTCTAACATTATATTCATTATAGAACCATTATCATTGTGCAAGGACCATAACTTCTATGTCAAAAAATACATGAATAATAAACCAGTTAACCCCTAAAAAGTTGATGATATTGAATTATTGGTAATGTTTTGTTTACAAAATGTAATAATTTAACATTTTATCATATTGTAATTATTAACATTGTTTTTTAAGATAAGTATAATTGATTTAAATTTATTATAAAGTAGACTATGGAACCTAGGATGCGTGTTACCCTATATGTATGTGTTTTTTATACAGTCAAAATATTTATTAGGATAGATCATGTAAATGTTTTTTATAACAAAATTATATAATATATCTCTAAAATATCTCATGAATTTATTTTAAACCATATTGTTCTGGAGATTTCATGTTTTACATTCATTTTACTCACTCAATAATATCAAATTCCAGAATGATTTTTATGAAAAAATAATATTATTTATCATCAGGTTTTAGAATAATATTCTTTAACTAAATTATTCATTTTAAAATGATTTAATGTGTCAATTTAATTTTCAACAATGATTTATAAATGTAATTTTCACCGATATTTTACTTTCTATAAAATTTATTTAAAAAAATATTCCTATAAATTTCAGCATGAGGTATTTCTTACTAAACATGTGTAGATATATTTTGTTTTATATTGCACTACATGAATTTAGTTTCCGGTAAACATGACTAATATACTATTCAAATAATCATTCACATGCTTCCAGATATCATTTCAAATAATTATTTTTGAAAATATTATTTAAATATTTATATTTCAAATAAGTGTTTTCAAAGTGTAAAATTAATGTTTTATTAGAAATGTTACATGGATATTTTAATGATATTATCTCTTATGAAATACATTAATTAATTTATTTTATTATTCACTACGGATATGATCCAATGATTCCAACATGGTTATTTCCTACGATGATTAATGACTTTTATGTTAAATTCTTAATGAAACACATTTTAGATTCCATGGGTAAAACTATAGAGATTTTTGAGATGTTTAATTATATTGTGTCATATATATGAATATATTTTGATCACGCGATATGTGAGACCATTATAGTCCAAAAACTCATTAGGTTATGATTACTCATTTACATGATAAAAGTGTAAATTTGTGGTTTTACAGGGTTTACACATGTGGGTTGGTAAGACCTAAATAATTTAAACTAGTTGTTTCCTATTTTCCAAAATGTGATAAATGTATTTATGGGAAAACATAATATATTATGATTATGATTATGACAATAAAACACTTTTTATTCCATTATCATTGATATGTTTTCACAAATAAGATAATATATCATGAATCATATTGTTAGATTCTACTATCATTCTTATCTTATGAGCTTTAAAACTATTTTTCATGAATATGGACCATATATTCGTATGTATGATTTTAAATTGTTAACTCATATTCCCAATATCTTATGATCATGATATGATTTCATATGATTATTGAATATAATCTCAGTTTTTTACCCTTACATTGAATCTTAGATTACTCTTTACTATGTTTATTTGCTATATGTTTTGATATATCGTTTCCATTAGGGTTTGACTAATAAGACTTCTATGTAAGAAATACCATGAGTTAAATATGTAATAAACTTCACAAAATATGACGATTTTTTATCTAGTCTAAAAAGGAGCCATAACATTATGGTTATAAAGTGTTTTTTATTTTTAGATTTATTTAATATTCATCTAAAATGGTTCAATATAAATTATGTATTTTTGTGGTTTTATTACTCACCATTTCAGGGATTTGACACCACCATATAGTGAGAAAACATTTTAAAAAATAACTATCAACATACATGATTCAATAACATAAGATTTTTGATATTTTCACCTAGAAATAATATTATAGTATTGAGGATGCATGCTCTTCCTAAAATGTGTGTCCTATCTAAAAAAACCAATATTAATACTCAACCCTTCAAAAAACACGAATTCTGAAATAATATAATCTAATTACTATAAAAGACTGAAATTGGTAATAATGAAATAGCCATGGATTTATATACAAGGGGACTATCAAAGAAGTTCTGTAATTTATTCATACACGTCATTTGATGAAAAATCTAGATGTAATATGTGATTATATATATATATGGATATATAGAGAGATAGGGAAAAAATATAGTGTAACGATGTTTGTAAATAGTTGAATTCACTAAAAAACTGTGATTATCCAAATCCTTTATCCTTAAACTCAATTTTCATGCACCAATATAAACATTATGGTTTAAAGGTAGAAGGAGAAATCATCCACAAGTCATATATTTGAATGAGATGTATAAAAACATCAATGATGAAGGGGGTACTACATATGAGGTCAATCACCATCATTTTTTCCATTTATCCTTTAAGGAATCCATTATCTCCAATAAATTCATGATACATATTTAACAATAAGAAAAAGCATGGAGTTACCCACATTATATTCAAAAATTCCATGAGATGTACACAACCCTCCCACTCTCTTTACATAATCATAATTATCCCCATTTTTATAATAAAGAGTTTTGTTGGACTAAAAATTATAAAATGTACTCTATATCAACATCTAACATTGAATAAGACCAAACCATAATATTCCATCTTGAAAGATACTAAGAATAGAAAACTAAATTTTTATGAAACTAGATCCAGGGAATGATGATACACAAATTCCTATAAAAAATTATAGGACATGCCATGTACTACCAGAACATAGTGTATCTACCCAGAAACTCACTCAGGGATTGTCTTTAGAGAATATCAGGTTGTATATCCTCATAACACAAGGTATCCTTATATTACGTATGTTGTGTAGGTGAAAAATAAATAGGTTTTGTACCCATCCTTAGGTTTTTCCATATATCATATATATGTATTTACAAGTAAATTCCCCTGTTCCACCCAATGATGTCGGGCCATATCTAATGAAAAGATCATTTCTTGTTCCCTAGTGTCCCATATGCAATGTAAATTATATCTACATGCATAGTGAAGAACATCTATATCTTTTTATTTAAAAAAATAGGTTAAAAACATGTTTTCTTGAGACTTTAAGCAATGAATTCATAAATTATAAATACAGATTCCCTATGATAAAAAAATTCATAATGAATACTGAGATTTGTATCAAGAATACAAGGAAAATAAAAATGATTCAACCCATGATCCAAAAATATAGCAAGAAAAATCCAATAAAATGATATGAAATACAAAATAATGAGTCCTAATTATTTGAGTCTTGCTAGAGATTCAAAAATTTTCATTTTAGATTATGAAAATTTGGAGATTTCATCGAAAACCATTCTTAGAACATTCATAAATAATTGTTCCTCAATCCAGTTACATCTATCAGCACCACATCAGCAATGTGTAAAGGTTCATGGATAAATTGTTTACATGTGTTTATATTAGTGGATAGGGTTTTCGGCCAACTTTAATTAATAAAACAATTAACAAAAAATAGGGTCCCATTAAAAGGGGATGATAGATGCCGAAAACTCGAATGGGTATTATACCTAACCTTTTTGAAACCTATCATTTAAGAATGAACTATGTAGTCCAAATTGGATTCCAACACTATATTTAGGAAAAATTAACATTTGATATGGTTATGTATAAATAATATTTATTTAATAATTAATAAATATTTTGAGTAAATTATCTGGAATATAATATCACCTAACTCCCTCCATATGGTAAATACCACTCTATAGAATCAAGAAAATCATCATAAATTTTGTTATAAACATTTTTAGGATGGAATAAAATTTTACCATTCAAAAAGGGTTGAGGGCTTCAAAACCCCCAAAAAAGTATTTTCTTTAATAAAAAAAAGGAGAAACACTGTTATTAATTTGTATTAATTAATGTAACTCGTTATGAGTTTTTTTGTGATCATATAAACCATTCTATCATTAAAAACTAAAGAGTTATAAAACCAATATTTAAAACCAATCACAAACATTTAAAAATTATGTAAACAAATCTAGTAATTTATAATGAATTATATTGGTACCTGAAAATGGTGGGAGCTCTCGACCTCGGGTGACTGTCGCAATCTCGTGTGAAATCCAAATCTGGTAACTCAAGATCAATTTTCTTATTCCCGTCGAAATATGCCTGTTATGGGTGATTTTGATCCTATCTTGGAGTTTCATGAATGCGAAGCAGGAATTGCAAGGCAAAGGACAGTGTTTTCTTCCTCGTACTCGAAGGGAAAAAGTACATCTTTCCTGGAGGTGCTGACAGGTTCTTCTAAAGCCCAGCCAACAAAAAAAGGATGTTTCAAAGAACAAATGATGGATGCTTCGTTGTCGAAGTAGATCCGGAGGCGGTTCAACAACAGGCATTCCTCTGTAAGTTTTCTCTCATGGCTCGTATTGCATATATCAAAGGTAAAAAACCTTGGAACTACCCAGATCTAAAGCCTAGAATTACTGCTTGTTGGGGATTTTCGAATTGGAAACTTTTTCCACTCGGTAAGGGCTACTTCCATATTTTATTCTCTTTATAGAATGAACATGATAGAGCCTGGAGAATAGGTAATTTGAATCTGAACCAGGTATTCTGCGCCTATCTGAATGGGATGTGTCATTCAATCCCAATACACATAGGAACAATATGGATCATGTGTGGGTAAGATTGCATCACCTTAATTGGTTTTTCTAGAACCCACAAATCCTTAATTATCTTGCTCTCTACATTGGTTCCCCTCTTAAATTAGATCAAAGGACATTGAATGGTGACCTGGGGATATATTCCTGGATCCTAATTGAAGTAATTATGGAAAACAAAATCCTTCATCCCAATGCTATTAATTTCATTTCCAATGACTACAAAACTGTAGTTAATGATGAATATGAGAGCTTTCCCTCCTTTTGAAATCTTTGAAAAATTGTTGTACACACTGTCCACAACTGTCGTTTTGTCCAGAATCCTCCCAACTGTCAATCTTTAAATGAATAGACAGAGGTTAAGAAAAAAATTAAAGGGAAAGTTCCAGATAAACCTAAGACCTCTAAAGGATGAGAGGATAAATGTGTGGCTAAAAACCTCAATCCTGGAAACCTTAAGATAATTTCCTGGGCCGACCACGCAGAGGAACATGACAATCAAGTTCTTGAACAAGAACATAAAAATAAACTTGAGGAGGATGTCATTTGTATTCTTTCTAATCCTCTCATTGATCCCAATGATTCTGGTAAAACATCAGAGGTCTCCAATCTCATCCTAGGATATTATTTGATGGAAGCTAGAAAAGATCATTTTGATCAGCCCACTTCTAGAACACAACAACTTCCTTCTTCTCGGATGGCTACTTCCATATCCTCTATTGTGACTGACCCCTCTTCAGAAATCCATGTCATCTACCCAAATTCCTCTTCACCTAAAATAGAAGGGAAAAATAGGAAGATCCTATAACTGTTCCTGTACATGATTATAATAATGCTCTTCTCTCTCCCTCTGTCCAAAAACAATGTAAAAAAACTCTTCCTTGACTCCTGTACAATCTGAGAAACAGAACTTAGTATAGGACCTGGCTACTCAGTTTGAGTAGAATATGGACCCTGCAAGGCATCTGGTCTCTATCCATGTACTAGATAAAGGATCCTACAAAGGGGGGGGGGGCAATTCCTCTCATTCTCTTTCTACACATGATACTCTTTCCCATGATTTTGACCCTGCTAATACTATTGTTCATAATGTAAACATCCAAGGTGACGACTTAACTAACCTGGTTGTTTTCTCACAAACTACTAACATCTTCTTGACACCCATTTTGACAGCACATGGCAAGCAAGAAAATTTGCAGAAAAATGACATGTTGGGTGTATCAACTAGGGCACGAGCATTGGCATCTAAAAAGAAATGGGACAGCCCCACCAAAAAAAGGGTCAAATGAATGTTATGTATTGGAATTTCCAAGGTATTGCGAATTCTGATACTTTAAATTTTATGAAACAATTTATCACTACTCACTCCCTGAAGATTTTTTCTATATCTGAACCCAAAGTCAAATTTGTTTCTAGATATCAACACATTTTTCACTTGGGTTACTCCTTTTTAGGAGCCTCCTCTAATCATTTGTCTTCTGAATCCCTATGGGTTTTTACCAATTCTTTGCTTCAAAATGTTAACATACACAGTTTCTCTAATCAATATTTT
Source organism: Viscum album (assembly GCA_963277665.1). Taxonomy (NCBI): domain Eukaryota; kingdom Viridiplantae; phylum Streptophyta; class Magnoliopsida; order Santalales; family Viscaceae; genus Viscum; species Viscum album. The sequence continues at coordinate 691,674,920 of OY728130.1, forward strand.
ACTTTTCATTATATGCCTGAACAAACTCATGTTTACACAACTTTTATATATTATTTTAATAGATATAAGACAGGAGACCCATATGCAATGAAATCATTCAAATGAATATCAGGATTCAGAGTCCTTGGTTTTTAGTTGGTGATTTTAATGCCATCTTGGATACCAATGAAAAAATGGGACCTTCGCATACCATAATCACCTCTAGGGAATTTAAGGCCTACATTGAAAATAATAACAGGACTGAGATCCATTTAACAGGTGCTAAGTTCACCTGGTATCGTCATCAGTGCAATAGGGTAGTTGCCAGTAAACTTGACCGAGCCTTCACTAATGACTTTTCCCTTCATAAATGGGACAATATCTCTAGTATCACCCTACCTAAGATTTCCTGTGAACATCATCCCATTCTCATTAGCTTCTCTTATAACACCCTGAAGCTCAGGTCCCCTTTCAGATTCATTAATTCATGGTCCTCTGACACTAGTTGTGCCAACATCATTAATAATTTCTAGAATAATTTGCATAATAATAATTATCCCTTTGCCTGTCCTTTGAAACTGAAATATCATAAGAAAACCCTTAAAAATTGGTGTAAAACCAAGTCTAATGAAATTGATAATACCACTTCTCTTCTTGAAAAGGATCTAAATCAATTTCAAAATAAGAACACCTCCTCTAACTTTAGTGACATCTCTCAACAAGAACTATTCATCTCTACCAAGTTGATTACTCTTCTTAACTTCAAAGAGAACCTCAAAAAACAAATTTTAAAAACCAAATGGATAAATAATGGAGGTATAAACACCATATTCTACAATGCCCTTAATAGGGTTAAAAAATCCTGCAGACCACTTTCCTTCCTTCGAGAATTAATCCAAATATTTGACATGGATGAAACCATCTCCAATCATGTGGTTTCATATTTTGATAATATCCACAATGTCCCGGTTATTGATATTGATCTTCATCCTGATGTGATTCCTAAATTGGTCACTGAGGAAGACAATTTCATGATTAATAATATCCCCTTGGATCAAGAGATCAAAGATGCTGTTTTTAGTCTTAATACGAATGGTTCCCCTGGACCTGATGGTTTTAACAATGACTTTTATCAAAATCACTGGGATGTCTTACAAGAGGATGTTTTTGGCATGGTTAAAGCCTTTTTCTCTCGTGTCATTCTCCCACAGGGTCTTAACTCCCAATTCGTAGTGCTTATTCCTAAAATTGAAAATGCCGATGAACTCCATAGCTTTTGACCTATTTCTCTGATAAATTCTCTCATGAAAATTATCAACAAACTCACTGCTAATAGAATAGATCCTATTAGTAATATAATTGATTAGCGGAATCAATTTCATTTCATTACAGGACGATCAATTCAAAACTGTATTTGTCTTTCCTCTGAATCAACTAACCTTTTCAATAGGAAAACATGAAGAGGTAATGTTGCCATAAAACTTGATATCGCCAAAGCCTTTGACACTATCGATTGGAATTTCATATTTAAAGTTCTACACAATTTTGGATTCAATGATATTTTCTTAAACAGAATCACAACCTTGTTCGATTCAGCCCATATTTCTATCCTCTTAAATGGATCCCCAAAGGGGTACTTCAAATGTTATAAGGGGGTCCGAAATGGTGACCCTCTCTCGGCCATTCTTTTCTCTATTTCCGAATACTATTTAAGAAGTCTTATTTCACAAATAGTTGAAAACGTGATTAAATCTGATATCTTCCTCCAGGAACCTGAATGCCCCCTCTCATAGTTTGTATGTGGATGACATAATAATCTTTTTGAAAGGGGAAACAAGGAATTTAAACAATTTAAAAACCATTCTCTCACACTATGAGTTATTCTATGGGAAACATATCAATTGGGAAAAATCCTATATTTACTTTGGAAAAGAGTTACCCTCTGGCAGGAAAAGTTGGATCACAAACGATCTTGGCATCAAGGAAGGCACGTTTCCATTTACATATCTAGGAGTCCATATGTTTTGGGGCAGAACAAAGGCTATTTATTTCTCTTCTATAATTGAACATACTCTTCAGAACATATCCTCCTAGAAAGGGAAAAAATGTTCTATGTCTAGTAGTATTTGCTTTGTTAAATCCACAATTGTCTCAAAACTTGTCTGCTCTTTGATTATTTACAAATGCTCTGCTAGTCTCCTAAAATTCATTAATACTTCCATTAAAAACTTTGTTTGGACAGGGAGTACTCTTGAAAGGAAAATGGTTACAATACCCGGGTCCACCTTTTGTAAACCCATATATAAAGGTGGAATTGGAATAAAAAACCTTACATTCTTTAATGATTCCCTACAGGCCAAGCTGACGTGGAACATTATTTGTAATAACTCGCCTGCCACTTATTTTCTTAGAGCTTGATTTTTTGAAAAACTGAGCAACAAAAATTTTAATCATTGCACGTCTTCTATTTGGACTTCCATCAAATGTACGATTAATTTTATTATGACAAATTATAGATGGATGGTCAATAAAATTCCAATTTAAAATTATGGCTGGAAAATTGGATGGTCTACCCCCTTATCTCATTATTGTCACCTGATCACTCCCCCTTGAACATCAATGACCCCATAAAGAACAAACTTCACTCACAAAATGACTATCTTCACAACGAGATCAAGAGCATTATTGATTCCTATACCTTCTCGTGAAATGATGATATTATCATATGGGAGCCTACGCGTAACGGCATTCTAGACTCTAAAAGTTACCACAACTTCTTTTTCAATAATGACAACAACTTTTTAAAATGGGTCAAAAACTTTAAAAAATCTTGGATAAAACCATCACGCATTACTTTGGTATGGTGTATTGCTCATAGTAGGATCCCCACTGACTCATGTCTATAGGCTTTCAGGGCCAACCTCTGCTCTAAATGTTTTATGTGTAATCAAAATAGGGAGGATATTAATCATCTCTTTCTGTCTTGTGATACGACTTCTGCTCTTTGGAACCATGTATTTGACATCTTTGAAGGCAGATGGTTGTTTGGCCCTTCCCTAACATTACAGCTTCAGAGATGCATGGAAATCTCAGACTCTAAGTAAATCAAGAATCTGTTTATAGTGGCTGTTGCAGAGATTCAACATGTGATCTGGTATGGCAGGAATGACAACATTTTTCATAAAAACTCATTTAATCTCAATGTAGGCAAAATGAGAATTCTCATCGCTATTCGAGAGGCGACATCAATTCAGAATGAACACTGCTCTAACTTTGTTAGAGACCTTGGGATCTTGAGGCGCATTGGAGTTGACGGGAAATTTCCTCACCCTAAATTTATGATGGAAGTTTTTTGGAAACCCCCACCTACGGGGTGGATCAGATCCTTGGATGATTCTATGGCTCATGCAGATTTTCCTCCTCCATAGAATCTGAGATGTGGAGTGTTATTCATGCTATCTCATTTGCTAAAGCTCACAACTAGAACAAAATCTGGTTTGATATGATTCCACTACCATAGTTCATGCCATTTGGAAGGGTACAATTCAACTATCCTGGAAACTCACTTCCCATTGGATTGACTGACTATATTCTTTCTCCTCTACCAGCTTTATTGCAATGCACACCTATAGAGAAGCTAACATGATTGCTGATGGTTTGGAAAACATGGGTGTGGTGTATGCTATTACATGGAGTGATGAACTCCACCCTGAGCTGATTCCGCTTTATATTCGAGATGTAAACAAAACTCCTTATTTTCGTCTGGTGTAATCCCTTCTTTTTAATAAAACTTTTGGTTTGTCGTTAAAAAAAATATAAACCATTATATACCTACTATAAATATTTATAACAATAATAATTTTTTGTATAAATAATTCAATACATGATAGTTGTGGGCCATATAATATGATATTTTCATGTTTGTATCAGTGGAATATGGGATGTCTATTGAATATTGATGTTAGTTTTCTACGGAGTTGTAGATTATAGAGTGGACAATTAGATTGATGTTATTAAAAATAGAGATAAGAAAAATTATTATTACATTGTTTTTTATTTTTATTTTCATTTTTTTTTATTTTAATATTATTTTTAATTTATATTATAGTAATTTATTTTTTGAGAAGTGGTAATTAATATTATTGATGATTTCATGAAGGATTTACTATATCAGAGAATTTAGCTAACCCCATTGCATGGGCTCATAAGGATTTTTACAATGTTGTACTCTATTCAAAAAACATAATGTATTGTAATTAATGTGATATTATCTCTATATATTTATTTTTAATAATTATAATTTTTCCTCCATGATATGTTTGTGTTCCCATTTAATATTTTATAATTGTTATAATTTTTGTAGTAAAAAATACAATTTTATGGGTGATATTATTTATAAAATTAATAGAATTGATGGTAATTAGTTATGGTGGTTGAAATGAATTTTTTGGATAAAGATATGGTATTTATATGATGATGTTTTTATATATTTGTAGATTAATGGTTTGATGAAATTTGTTAGGGTTTCCTTGTGTAATTATTTTTTGTGATTATTTTCCCTAATTGATTAAATATTTCATATATGTCATCCACTAATGATCTATTATTATAATTCACATGAAACATGAGAGTTTATTGGAGAAAAAATATAATAATAATTGAATAATCACCCTATGTTTTCTATTATGTTCAGATATGTAGGACTATGACTAGGATTGTTCTAAGATACAATAGTACATAAAAATAGAGATGCCTCTAGAGTTAGTGCACAAACCCCAACCAATTAAGCCCAGAGTTGGCTATAAATTTATTACATTGACATAAGATACAAGGAATCACATCCCAAATGATAGAATAGTTTTTTTGGATCAATAAACTAGATACATACTTCAAATCAAATGTTTCATTTTCAAAAATAAATTACAGAAATACTTTTTTGGGAATTATATTATTCCCGCTAATGTATCTTTTCATATTAATCTCAAAACACTTCCTCGTATATTGGAGAAAATGAATCATTTGGGATATGGTGAGAATAAATGCTTATTATGGGTAAGAATACAGTAGAATCTATGAAGAAATAAGGAAAAAAGAATATATAAAGGTAAATTAATTAAACACATTAAATTTATTCAGTAACATGAGGATAATATGGAAGGAATAAATGATGATAAAACAACACAATATAAATAATCACATGATAACAAAAACTAACCAATGATATTTTACTAATTTAATAATCACATGGAAATAAACAAATCCTCTCATATTGAGGGAATTTATAATGTGGTACTTCTTAATCATACTCTTAATGCTTTGACTAAGACACCATACATAAATGTGTATGGTCTTGGCTAATAGCCATATTGGTTTGACTAATGAGACTTAATAATGAATCGAGGGGTTATAGTGGACTTTGAATGAAACCTAGTAAGACTTATTAATTCATCATATGAAAGAGGTGAAACAACGAAAACATTAACATCCATATTAAAAAATTTCATACGAAATGATAATACTTACCCCAGTCAAATGAGCATAATCATAAACCATCACGAATAGTATAGTGAATTATATAAAAATAGAAAATCCACAATTATACTGGTTATAAACCATAAAAACAAATAATATTTATGAGATCAATACAACATATCCCTAATGGATCATAAGTACATTAATGGTTTTATTACATGGATGAATATAAATTCCATGAAAAAATCTTGAAAATGTTTTGAGTAAAATATCAATTTTATTTTGGAAATCACATTTAGAAACAAAAATGTTCAAAAACATTTTAAAAATACCTTAATATGAAATTATTCTTAAAATATGTTTTAAAATATTGTGTGGTCATGCTGGTGGAAAATTATCTTCATATAATGCACTTGAAAACAAACATTTCATTCAAATTTTCGAGAAAATCCAACCAGACATTGTTTTGAAAATGACATAGATGTTTTTTTCTAAAAATTTTGTGTAAAAATAAGTAAACTATATCATTAATAAATAACTATGCAAGTGATTAAAAATTATCAAAACCTTTTTAGAAAGAAAATTTTTCTAGGATAATATAATTTAGACTGAAAAGAGATGTACAGTTGTATTTTCAAAAAAATATTTTCTTGATAATTTTATTCACCAACGAGGGTAAGAATAATAATAATAGTTGAAAACGTTCATGAATTACATGATTTCATGAAAATATATTGATATAAATATGGAAATATCATGTAATTATCCTAATGTAGATGTTAACATAATCAATCTTGAATAATTATGATATTGTGAAATGATTTGTTAAAACTTCATAAAAAGTAAAATCATATGCCTTAAGAAATAATAACATTAAAAAATAATAAATTTCTTGAGAATAAATAAAATCATCTTGTAATAATTCAATGTGGTTTTATATATTCCTCAAAAAATAATATAGGTGCACAAAAATCCAAATCTACATCAATTAATGAAAATTGAGACAATGTCCCTTATAATGATCATATTATTGATGTTATTTTTAATAAAACTAAAAAATCAGGTGTATAAACTATGAATAAACACAATAATTGTGGAAATACAAAATAATATAATAAAAAATATTTTCACACGTAATATTACCATTTCATAATCAATTATGTATAAATTTGTTAAAATGATATCAAATTGAGTTACAAAATCCCTTACATTATTCCTTACATTAATAAAACATTATTTAACCTCATGTATAATGTTTTAAATAATGATATTAATTTATACTAGAACTATATTCATATTTATTATATCAAATAGTTTTCTTTTAATACCATCTTATTTCCCATTTTTTAATAATATTTCATTCCCACCCTTGTTTCATGTTTTAATTGCATTGCTTTCTCATGCATGTTTTGTCAGCAATTTCCTTATTCCATTACATAGGATTTAGATCCACCATCTACATAATGATATAATTGTTATAAATATCGAATTTAATCATTAAATTCATTATTAGAACTATTCTTGATTATTGGATATGGAATATGAGTCATATTTCTTTTTAAAGATGATAAATAGTGTGTACACATGGACGGTGATATAGTTTTTTAGAGGACTGTAAAAAGGCATAAAATTGTTTTTTCATAGTAATAATAATATCTTATAATATATATCATACTAGATTTATTATTTTAGGATGGAAACAACACACGAAGAGGAAGTATAAGATGAAATAAATTAAAAGTAGTTGATAAAAACGATGACATCTTATTCTATGGACATCCTTTAAATATCTATTTAAGGGACTCATGGTAGGTATTTTGAGGAGAATAAAACCTAAAAAACATGCCTAAGTAATTTTAGAAAGGGAATGTGTAAAGATCCCAACCCCAGAATCCCAAAAATGGTGCCTTATTTTGTAACATTAGCAAAGATACAAGACTCAAATCCCAATGGATCGATCAATTTAGTTTTTTGGATTCCAAATTACATATGTGAACCCTACACTAAATTTTGTAAAAAAAATACAAAAAATATAATCCATTGAGCAGGCCAAAATTAACCAATATTAACCCTTAATATAATTAATAATATACAACTTGAAATCATTGGAAAAATAAAACATAAGAACAAGATGATATCAAATTTTCTTTATGTGTAATAAATATATTAAAATATATAAGAAATTAATATAACCAATTATTTCAAGGTGATTAGTTGAATACATGACATTTAATCAGTGACATGAGAATAATATGGTAGGAATAAAAACCAATTGAGTAATTTCATATAAACAATTATTTGACAATGAAACATAACCCTGGATATTCTACTAGTAGAATAATCACAAGGATTTTCAATTAATAAAATCATAATGGGTGAATACATAATTCTATAAATCATAATTATACCATCAAGGCCTCAGTAAAGAATTATTCATAAATGGATAAGGCCTCATCAAAAACACAGTCAAGATTGTCTCATGAGACCTACTGAATGAATCAAGGTGATATAGAGGGCCCCAACCATCAATTATTAAGTCAAATTCATTCCTCATATGAAAAAGGGTGAAATATAAACAACTTAAACATTTATATTGAAAAACTAGCATATGAAATATGAGTACTTTAACCATAAAACCTTAATGGTATCAAAATAAAACATCCACAGTCAAACAGATCATAAAACATTCAATTAAATAAGGTATATTGAATAATAATGGAATAAATAATAATATCCAACAACGGTTTTTCAATCAGATTAATATACTCTAAAAATATCATTGATTTTTGTGAGAGAAATTATCTTTCTCTTTAGAAAAGATGTATTTATTTGAAAAGTCATTTTTATTTATCAGGAAATCATATTATAAACACGTATATCCTAGAAAATGGAATGGAAGGACAATGAACATATGTTTTAGGCATAAATTATATTCAGATGAATTGAAAACACGTAAAAATAACTTTTAAAAAACTTTAGAATTGGGACACTTTAGTGTCGTTTATGAGAAAATATATTAGTATTTAAAATAAAAAAGTAGTAATAGATTTTATAAAATTAGAAATAAAAATTGAGGTTTTAATGATAAAAAAGGGTGAATTTAAAAAAATATTGATGTGTTAAATCATAATAGTAAGTGTACTTTAAAATGGTTATAAAATTGGGAAGTTCCCCTTAATCGGGCTTTCCTATTATGTGGAATTAGTAATGAAACCATATAAAACATGTATTTCACCATAAAATAATGATTAACTAATATGAATAAATGAGTTTGAAATATATTAACACAATTTAAATGAATTATGTAATAATAATGTAATGATATATTTGGGTAAATTGAGAAAAATCATAACCTGGATGAAAATTGAGGTTATAAGAGAATACCTTACCTTATATTTGAATTCATTTTGTACATGTACTTGACATCATGGATAATCAAATTATATTTATTAATAAATTAGTTCAGAACATATTAAACATTTAATTTATTTATAATAATTTTATAAAGTTCATTTATGATCATTTTTATGTGTCATAAGATTCAATTTTGTTATTCAGAAGTGTTTTTTTCCTCGTCCTTCATGATTGGTTAACTTGTATACATGTATAAAAGATCATGGGAAATGGGAATAGTTATCCAAAATTGAAATTATTATTATTGATGAAGTTAAATATGATATAACTATATTATATATCATTTTTTCCCAGACATGAGGATAATTCATTAGATAAACTGTTAATGATAATTATTTGGATTATTTTGACATTTTTTTGATCATCATGAACTTCTTTTGATTTATTATTTGATATCATGTATATATAATGTTTCCAGAAAATTACATATGACATAATAAATTTATTATAATTTCGTATAACCATAAAAATGTCTTGTTGACTATATTTGAATGTGTAATTGATAGGCGAATACACACCATCCATGATGGTGTTAAATCAGTACCTCATGAACAATGTTTTCATTTTTGGGAAAAAGGGAAAGAGAAAATAATTAATGGATAATATCCAATTATAATAATTAAATTTATATTATATATGATAACAGAGTTATCATTCAAATTTTAAAATAGGAGTTATGGAAATGAAAAAAATAATAAATGAAATTTAAATGAAAATATAGGAAAACAAAATAGGATTTTACCTCTTGAATTCCTTCTCATTGTGAACCACCAAAATGGTCTTTATTTTGGTTTTTTGGTTAGAACAATGTAAATTTGATTTGGGGGATATATTTGGGTAGATTATTGTGTATTAATTTTTTAATGCTTGAAGCCTTATGAGCTGTGAAGAGAATATGTGGTGAGGGGTGGTATTTATAGTGAAAGAGATGGGTGTTTTCTCATTATTTTATTCATTAGTTTATTATTTTTCATCAAATATATGAATACATTTAGAATTATAACTAAATATATTAAAATAATGAATAAGAGTTTTATATTCTGGTATTAAATCATCCACACATCATCTATGACTCAATAATTCTTGTATTTATTATATATCGTAAATTACATTATTTCATTATTCACTAAAAATTCTATTTTTTTATAAAATTAACAAAAAGTCACCCTAACCATTTTTTAACAAGTAGATTTAAAAAATAAACACAATTTTATGAATTTTTTTCTAATTATGGGTAATTTATTTTTATAATAAAATCAATATTTACTCTAAAAAACTGAATTTAATATTATAACATTTTTTATGAAACATTGTAAAATTAATTAAGTTCTAATAAAATTATCTTATAACCATATAATAAAAAAATTATAATTTTTGAATCTATTCTATAAATTTATATTATCTTTTAAATTATTACATTAATTATAAAATATAAAATTAAGATTTGTGTCTAAGAAAAATACCAATAATTAGTTTATCATTTTTAAATTAATTATTTACTTATTCCATAATATTATTATATAATTTTTTAATTAAATATATACCTAAAATTTATGTATAATTTCATAGGTTATATATAATTCAAATAACAAATAGTCTTTTAATATAATGAAATTTATTTTTTAATAAAAATTGGGATTAATCACTATTCCCGGGAAAATAAATATTTTTAAAAAGCTACAAATATTTCACCCTAAACTAATTTTTTCCTTACACTTTTAAAAATTAAATTAAATTTTGTAATATAATTTTAATAAGTGTTAAAATGTTGTTTTAAAATAAGTGTTCCATTAAAAGGTGGTAAAACTGTCTTTAGGAAATATAATCTTTTATGCGTAAAATTGGATTTATTCTTATATTAATCCAATCGAACATATTAGTGAAATTTTAAATAAATATTGAATACATAACATATAAGATTAATTAATATATTTTAATAGTAGTGATTAATTCAATTAATTAATATAAAATACCATTGAGGGCATAAAAATATTTTTTTATAAAAACACATCTCACATGTTCAATTTATTTGTATTTTCATTTCTAATTATTTGGTATTTACAGAATTCGTTTATAAGTTTGTGTAAAATATATTTTCATAATTTTTATAATATATTTCATTCCTTCCCTTATAATTTCTATGATATAACAATCACAAATGTATTTAATCATTGGTTTAAGCTCGATGTTCTGTATAATGTAAAATATCAATGAATTTAAAAATTGACAAACCATAATTTCTTGGGGTGTTACATTATCCCATCCTTCAATAAATTGAAAACTTTTAATTTGAAATTTTAATTCAAAAATAAATGTTTGATACTTAAATTGTTTTTGGGAAACCCACATCAGAAATGTAGTTTATATAATATCCTCTTAATAAGAGGGAAAGGGAAAAGCATAGGTCACCACAAGACTAGGATTTTGGGTAGGAAATCATTATTGGAAAGTGTTAACATGTACTTGGAAGATAAATATTACTATAAAGTTATAATGGGGAGTGATATAGAATATGTTCATTATAAAGTTAACTGTCACACGACTTTATATATTGTGATCAGTAAAATAAACCATGATTTCTCAGAACGAAAAGTAAACAAATAATGTTTTAATTTCAAAATACTTTTCCTAGAATTGAGGGATTATTTTAATGTTCATATAATAACTTTAGAAAGTAAAATTACTTGAACAATTTCTATGTCATAAGAATAATATAATCCTTTGGTTGTGCATCGATCTATTTTTATATCTTTCCTTACACCTGGAAATGAATGTTCAAGATACATTTTATACATGTGAATAACATTTAGTGAATCATAGGGTTCTTAAGTCATTCCTTAGACCATTAAATATTTACTAAAATCAACAATGTCATCACATGTTATCGTTGGAAAAAAATTTCCAAAGTTTAACATGATCTATTCAATAAGTAGTTAATCTTATGACTCATCTAAAACATGTGTATCCACATTCAATGACCAAAAAACATGGAAGGAAGGTCAAAAAAATTCCAAAATCAACTTAACATAAGATTACCCAAATATTGTATCTGCTAATCCCACAAAACAGATATATAAATACATTTATCACCTTAAAACCTTAATGAAAAAACGAATGCTTCCAAATCTATAAAGAACAAGTATTATAGTACAATACTTATATATCTCATGATTTATATAACCCAATCATTATTGATAAAATACTTAACTAACATAATTCTAGAATAAAAAAACAATCATATTAACCATTACACTTCATATGAGTTAGTATATTAGGTTTAAAATGATCCATTAACTTATTTTTAGGTATATTCCGTTCCCACTTGATACATTGATTTGCATAGTGTCCCGTCACATTGCAGTTGAAGTAATGAACAATATATTTTTTTCCATTCTTTAAAATCATGATCATGATGGCCTTTTTGTTGAAACATTAAGCAAACTTTCATTCCAATTAATACTATATCAATGTGTTTCTAACCAAAATTATCAAATGTGGGAAAATATTTCTCCACCATATTCCCTTTATCTATATTTTACCTATATTTACAATTCTCCTCTTTATTACCTTTGAAACCATAAGACTTAGTTAATTATTTCTCAATATTTTTAGAACATGATATTATTTCTTATCATGATGAGAATATTTTAGAGAATACCTCTCTTTGAAAGACTAGATTAAACCCATTGAACAAGTAATCATTATTACTCTTTATATTATGTACATTTATGAGGTTACCATTCCTTCCGCTAGGTGCCTTTCCTAAATAATTTCATACACTATATTAGATCATAACATTATGAAACAATATTTATAATCATAAAACTAGTGAAAAACATAACCTAAATTGAAAAATTTTATGCGTAGTTAATCACATAATCATTAACATGATTTCTGTGGGAAAATATTTAATTTTATATCCTTTATACTAGTTTCTAAATATAATGTGAATTATTCGTAGCATATCCCCATAATGTTTCAAACTAGTCATGAAGTAAGGCTTGTAATTGTGTACCAGATTATGTCATATCAGGCCCAATAGACCCTATGAGGGTTGTTACTATAACAACCCGAGATTTTAGGAGAATTGTTATTTTTTTAAATTCGATTGATGTCTTGTGTTTTACATGACACCAAAATTATCTTTCTCTAAATACAACATCGTATTAGCTTTCAGTATGCACAACACTAATCTTGTATCGTGTTACACACAATTTCATGTTCGTATGATATATGTTATTTTACACAACATTGAGTGTATATATCTTTATATTCAATGTATAAATGAAAGATGGGTGGATTCTATTATACTCAATAACAAATGAATCTTACACTACACGCAACCCTGACTTGGCTTTCATTACATGCAATTGCGACCTTCCACGACAGCGTGTGTTATACACAATACCATGTTTCATTAAACAAGATATTATTATAATATTATTATGAACTAGCTGTTATGAATAGTAATACCCACTTTTTGAAATTTTATAAATTTTATCTTTAAAAATGGACTTTATTTTTGGATTTGGAATCTCGAAATTTCCCTAGGGTAAAGTTTTGGTATTTTTCTGAAAACTTTTAATTTTTGATGAATAGTGAAAACACTGGGTTACTATTTAAAAACCATCCTTTTATTTAAATAATTATTTATTTTATTAAAATTTACTTTAGGTCAAAATCGATACATTATACCAATATAAGTTCAAATTAATTCATTGGAGTCGTTTTATAATAATTTTAGATATATAAAAATTTTATTGAACTTTTCACCGTCTTTTACCCACCTCCTAGGAGAATTTGGAAATTCACATAAAACATAATTTTACTACTTCTATGAGTGGAATTTCGAAAATCTAAGAGACACAGATAATATCAGGGACTAAAATGTGGTTCAATGAGATGAAAATAATTTTTTGTGAATAGTAATTCGACCAAAAACATCCTTAGGTATACAATATGACCATTTTGGACCACATGGATTAGATTAGGACATTTAATATTATTTTATTTAAAGAATAGTAAAAATAGTTAAAATAAATGTTTCATAAAAAAAATTTAATTGAGGGATATACATAAGAACAATTAGACTATAAATATTCATTAGAAAGATAAAAGTATTTCCTACAAAATGCTATTTTATTTATAGTTTTTAGACTTTATATAATTTAATTTATTTATGACACAATGATGATGCAGTAATTATCTTATTAATAAAATATTAACATAATTGATGTTATAAATTCTCAAATAAATGTAATTTTAGACTTTTTCTGAACTCCACTAATTTTCTAGTTTAATATGACATGTTATTATTGATTTAATTACCTTTTTTTGAACTAATCATTCTTTTATTATTTTCACAAAAATCAATTACCAAATTGTGTCAACATTGACATAAAATAGTTCTTAAAAAAATATTATATTATTAATTGTTATTTTATTCCAAAAAATCTAATGTTCGGTCAAATGACTTATATAAGGTTATATATATTAATAATAAACAACTTTTTGTTCGTTTGGATTGTTATAGTATGTTTATTAACCATATAGTTTAAGAAAACAAGAAGATACAGAAAATGTTAAATTATCGAACTTAATGTTAAATCTAAATGATAAGGTTAAAATTGAAACACAAATATCTATATTCTATTTTGTTTAGAGGATTTCAACCCTTCCCACATTAGATTCTAAATTAATCAATTTGGAGCTATTAAAAACCAAATATTAATATATTATAAAATAAAATTTTATGTTTTTTCAAAGGTGCCCCTCCCCTCCCTTATAAAAAGAGCACCCCTTCCCTCTTCTCTTCACACCCTTTTGAACCTTGAATCTCGGAAAAACCATGCGCATTTCTCTTCTGCACTTAACTATAAAAATTCTGGAGGTTCTGGTCTTCTCAAAAGACGAACTCAACTTCCTTAAGAGAGGGTTTAAAGGAGGTGGATTGAAGAAGAGGTAATCTATTCTTCGGATTCTCTAACGTTTCTTTCTTCTTCTACTACTTTTTTAGTTGTCTCATTACAAAGTAATAACATCAGTATTTCTTATATACTGATATGTTATTATAAATTTTAAACAACCTTATTTCACCTTATATCCATCCTATGGAAAAAAAATCACCGCGCGTGCGTACGTATGAAATACCGTCTCCACGTCGTGGTGTAATCTGTTTTCGACCACCACCTTACTTGGATGGGTATAATGGTTTAAATAAATAACTATATATTATTATTTTAAATTTATATCAGTTCTGAAAGATTATATATACACTTCAATACAATTCCACGATCATGGGAATGCTATCATCGCTTGTGCGTACGTACAGACTACCATCTCTACGACGCGATGAGATTCATTCTCCATGTTTACCATTAATGAATGATTATAAAGTATAAAAAATGAATAATAATTAAATATATGAAATAATAATGATACTGTATTTATGTATATAAATATATATATGTATTTTGTATACTTAATTCCATTCAATTCAATAAGGAAACGAAAGCAGCATTCATGTGTACGTACGGCATACCGTTTCCATGAACGGTGTATTTCATTACATTTATCGATCTATCATATAAATATGTATATTCTGAATATATATATATATATATTATATATATAAATCATTTTTTACATTCTGGAATTAATTAAATTAGGATATAAGTAATAATATCAAGAACAACATGTCGAAACAAGTACGATAAATGAAACGATTTTACACAAAACACTGGTTTAACATGGGATTTAAAAATGAAAGGGTAATATAAAGTCATAAGTGAACCATATATGATATCATAACAATGAATACGGTTATGTAATAATTCAATGACATTATTTAAACCATTATACAAGAGGTTCAGATATGTACGAAGCATATCAGACCTAAGGTAAGGGATAACCTTTCCAATCTCGTTCTTATCCAAGATTGTGTATTCGTAAGTATTTGCTGGGGTTATTGTTATCATCCATGTACATGTTTTCTAAAAGTGTTTTTAAGTATATTTATTGTAATTTTTACCCATTTTGTCTTTTACTACATGGTATGTAAGGAATCTTTATTTTTTTATGTTACGAGGTACATTTTAATTTTTTCGACCAAAGTACAAGGAGAATGTTTTTTTAACATATACGGCAAGAAAGGATATTTATGGTTTTATAAAGAATTATTTTCATGAATCTTCCTCCAAAATATTTCATGACTATATTAAAAAAAATCTCTTTCTATTAAAATTTCATGACGTTTTGTGAAAAGAAATTGATTTTGAAGAAGAAAGGATATTTTCCTCAAGAATTCATTTCAAATGTTTTATCAAAACCATTTTCCATATAAGATGACATTATTTCATATGTTAGTTTTTCAAATATAATGTATCTATGATTTACATGTTTTCAATTTTCTTATGATGTAATGATATCCATTTGTTTTATATGGATTATGTTATGACGGGATGATGTTTATGAAACCCATTTTATTCTTTGGGTTATGATGAATAATTTATGTTTACGTTCTAGCACAAGTAAAAATGATTTCATTATGAGATGGGGGGACCTATATCTCCCTCCAATTTTTCTGGGTAAAGATTTATATCTCATGAGATAGACACAGATGGAATGGTAAGTTAATCCGGTTCAGAGTTACAGGACTGAAATGAGGAGTGAACTCGATTCAGAAAGTGACTTTGTCCACTAAGATGGTCTTGGGGGTAATGCCTTGGATACTATGAAAATTATACCATATGTGTAATGGTTGCCACAATCACGTGTTTTATTCCAATTCTATTTTATCATGATTAATTTTCCTTTATAAAATATTCCTTACGTACTTCCAAGATTTATGTATTTGCTCAAGATTTTGATGTCTAGATTTTTTGTTCAAGTTTTTGCATTCAAATGTTTATGGATTCTTTTATGTTCTCTATGTTTACCCTTACTGAGCATTTGAGTTCACCCTTTATATGTTTTCTTTTCCCCATGATATAAAGAAAGGTTTTAGGTAAGAAAACCAAAAAGGGGAAGATCTTTATGGGAGATGTTGAAGATCCTTCACCAAGATTAGAATATTTCATTCCGAGTTTCCAAAGACACTAAACTAATACGGTGTTTGGGCGTCTATTTTGGTCATGTATTATGTATTCTACAGAAGTAATGTAATTTTCATGTACATTAATCTTTGGGTCTCTAAAATTGGTATGAGAGTGAAGGTTTAGTTAACCTTTGGAAACTAGGATGCGAGAACTTTAGTGAAATTTCTAGAGATATTTCTAAGGAATGTCTAGGGATGCCTCTAAGGTTAAGTATACATATAAGTTATTGTCCTAGAATTACGGTAATGATATTAGAATTAAACCTACGGTTTTATATATTGAAGGTACTCCCCCTTTATTATGTTGTTTTCCTAGCATGATTTTTTCCACTCACGCTATTCTTTTTGGGTTTCAGAAAATGGATGGAAACAGGAAGATTCATGATAATGGAGCATATGATGGGAAATGTAATGATATTCTTCATGAGCAGCCAAATGAAATTTGATTTGGATGTCCACATATCATTATTATTCATAATTAGAAATCTCATAATATGATTAATAATCTCAACTTTGGTAACCTTCCCGACTCAGATAATAAGAGAAATATGGAGTTTCATGATGATCATAGAGGAAAGAAAGTTCAATTTCCCTATTGTAAATCATGTGGGAAGAGGCATTAGGGAGATTGTTCCAAAGGAACTGCAAGATTCATTGGGCGTGGAAAATAAGGACACAAATCCAGTAAGTGAAAAGGAAAAGGATCAGTTAACACGATGGACAAGGATAATGTTATTTCTATGACATCAACAATGATTAAATTTTTTAAATGTGGAATACACGGGCATTATTAAAACCAATTTTCTAAGGGAATGTCTTGTCAAGAGAATCAGCATAGTCTTATGGGTAGTATTAATGTTGATGATGATGAAGAGACTAAAAATGATATGTGTGATGAAAGAATTGTTCAAGATCAGTCAATTGTTTAAGAAGGTAGTGGAATGATTACATGTTTATCAAGAGTAATGTTGTATAAGTAATCTCATGGTACTATGGAATATGATACATCTAACGATTGTTACACTATTGTTTTTCCTTATGTATTTTAATGTAAATGTTGAATGGTACCGATAACCATGAAAGGTTATTCAGATATTTTTAGAAAGAAGATGATATGCGCACAATGAATGGATAAGGAGAAAATAATATGTTTGATAGTATTAATGATCTCATGATTGATATAAGGACTAAGTGATATCATGGTTTGAGTATATAGAAATTTTTGGATTTTGGTATGTGGAAAGAGTTATCTTTTGACAGCACTCATATTTTCACTAAGGTTCTATAGTAATTCATGTTTCATGAGAATAAATTCTTAGGGTATTAACATGTTTGGAATGTTACCAACAAGATATATCATATGATAAATGATGGTATTCACATAGTCGGCTGATGACATTTCAAGTAATCGTTATCTTTATACTATGATATTGGACAGAAGTATTTTGGATAAACCTAAATATTAGAATAGATTAAGTTAGATATCAGATAGTATTGTTTATGGCTAGAAATTTTTTTATGTTATAATAGCATAGTTTTAGAAAAAGGAAAACTCATAGAACGGGTGACAACCCGTCACATCGGACAAGGTTGCGAGAATCTTACCCACTACCGAAGTACGACATGCCTTTATCGCCTACCTCTTTCCTACAGGAAGTCCCTGGATAGTATAAAGTAGTTTTATTTCATTATACAGGATGATAGATGAAGTATAATTCCATTTTGAAACCATGTCTGATTAATCTCACCATATATGGACTTATGTATATAACTTTTGCAAACTTATGTTTGAGACAGATAGAATGGCCTATCATTCTATCACATGATCTGCTAAAACATCATGAAAGACAAATTAAACTTATTTTCTTTAATATATGAAGTGGAAATTGTTCAAGGCACAAACAACGGTGAGATTATAGAGAAATAATGTAATTATTTCTTTTAATTCAAATTCTCAAACTCTAGGGAAATGATCTTGAAAACCAAAAATGTTGTCCTAGTGCCTTTTTATCCGATGAATCAGATGGTACCTTATATCATCAAAAATTTATGGCTTTGTGATTATTGGATTTATCATAACCATGTTTTGTACCACAATCCATCAAAACATGACGGTTATATTTCTCTTCCATATCTATATTTTCACCTAAGTTCTCCTATGTGGAAAACCAGGGATAAGTTAATTTTAGTAACCATTAAATTTCATACATTAGTTTTTAAAATTAATCTTTAGTATTACTTTTTACGATGTGGGGTTCTATTAAAGAAAATTTCAAGTAGTATACAATTTATAACCCCGATTAATTTCGAGGGAGAAATTCATTTTAAGGGGGTATAATGTAACAACCTGAGATTTTATGAGAATTGTTATTTTTTTAAATTCCATTGATATCTTGTGTTGTACGCAACACCAAATTTATCTTGTTCTATACGCAACACCGTATTAGCTTGCAGTATACACATCATTAATCTTGGATTGTGTTACAAGCACTTTCAAGTTCGTTTGATATAAGTTATTTTACGAAACATTCAATGTATATATATCTATATATTCATTGCATAAATGAAATATGGTTGGATTATATTATACTCTACCACAAATTAATCTTGCACTACACGCAACATTTACTTGGCTTTCATTACACACAACTAAGACCTTCCACAATAGCGTGTGTTATACGCAATACCAAGTTTCAATAAACAAGATATTATTATAATATTGTTATGAACTAGCCGTTATGAATAGTAATACCCAATTTTTGAAATTTTATAAATTTTATCTTTCAAAATGGACTTCATTTTTGGATTCAGAATATCGAAATTTACCTAGGGTGAATTTTTGGTATTTTTTTTAAAACTTTTAATTTTTTATGAATCGTGAAAACACTAGGTTACTATTTAAAAACCAACTTTATATTTAAATAATTTTTTATTTTATTTAAATTTACTTTAGGTAAAAATTGATTCATAATACCAATATAAGTTCAAATTAATTCATTGGAGTCATTTTATAATAATTTTAGATATATAAAAATTTTATTGAACTTTTCACCGTCTTTTACCCACCTCCTAGGAGAATTTGGAAATTCTCATAAAACATAATTTTACAACTTCTGGGAGTGGAATTTTGAAAATCTAAGAGACACGGATAATATCAACGACTAAAATTTGGTTCAATGAGATGAAAATAGTTTTTGGTGAATAGTAACTTTTTACTTTTTTTAACACGGTTAAAATTAAATAGGGTAATTAAGAGTAAAATTGATATTATTATTACCCAAACACGTGTCCTAATTCTATTGGATAAGTGTAATTCGACCAAAAATAACCTTAGGAATAAAATATGACAATTTAGGCCCACTTGGATTACATTAGGACATTTAATATTATTTTATTTAAAGAATAGCTAAAATTGTTAAAATCAATGTTTAATAACTAAAAAATTTTTAATATAGGGCTATACATAACAAATATTAGACTATAAATATTAATTAGAAGTATAAAAGTATTTCCTAAATAATGGTATTTTATTTATAATTTTTAGACATTATATAATTTAATTTATTTCTGACACAATGATGATGCAGTAATTATCTTATTAATGAAATATTAACATAATTGATGTTATAAATACTCAAATAAATTTAATTTGAGACTTTTTATGAACTAAAATAATTTTCAAGGTTAATATGACATGTTATTATTGATTTAATTACCTTTTTAGAAATAATCATACTTTTATTATTTTCACAAAAATCAATTACCAAATAGTGTCATAATTGACATAAAATAGTTCTTAAAACAAATATTATATTATTAATTGTTATTTTGTTATTAAAAATATAAGGTTCATCCAAATGACTTTTATAAGGTTATATATATTAATAATAAAAAACTTGGTGTTCGTTTTTCTTGTAATAGAATGTTTATTAACCATATAGTGTAAGAACACAAGAAGACATAGTAAAAGTTAAATTATCTAACTTAAAGTTAAATCTAAATGATAAGGTTAAAATAGAAACCAAAACATGACTAAATTATATTGGTTGAGAATATTTCGACCCTTCACCACCTTATATCTCAAATAAATCAAATTGGAGCTATTAAAAACCGAATATGAATTTATTATAAAATAGTATTTTATGTTTTTTCAAAGGTCCCACTCTCCTCCCTTCTAAAAAGGGCACCCCTTCCCTATTCACTTCACACCCTTTTGAGCCATTAATCTTTGCCAAACCCTACCCATTTCTCTTCTAAACTTACCTAGAATCATTCTGGAGGTTCTGGTCTTCTCAAAATACCAACTCTACTTCCTTAAGAGAAGGCTGAAAAGAGGTACGTTCAAGAAGAGGTAATCTCTTCTTCCGATTCTCTCATGTTTATTCTTATTATACTACTTATTATTTAGATGTATCATTATAAAGTAATAAAAGAAGTATTAATTATATACTGATATGTTATTATAAATATGAAACATCCTTATTTAACCTTCTATCCATCCTACGGAAAACAAAATCACCGCGTGTGCGTACGTACAGATACAGTCTCTACTCCGTGGTATAATCTTTTTTCGACCCCCACTTTACTTGGATGGGTATAATGGTGTAAATAAATAACTATATATGATTATTGTAATGTTATATTGTTTTTTAAATATTATAATTACACTTCAATACAATTCCACGATCATGGGAATGATATCATCGCTCGTGCGTATGTACGGACTACCATCTCCACGATGCGATGAGATTCATTCTCCATGTTAACCATTCATGAATGATTATAAAGTATATATAATGAAAAATAATGAAATATATGACATAATAATGATACTGTATTTATGTATATATATATATATGTATTTCATCTAATTAATTCATTTCAATTCAATAAGGAAACGAAAACAACGTTCATGCGTATGTACGCCCTACCGTCTCCATGAATAGTGTATTTCCTTCCATTTATCGATCAATCATATATATATATGTATATGCTGAATATATATATATATATTAGATATAAATAATTTTTTACATTCTGGAATTAAGTAATTCAGGATATACGTAATAATATCAAGAACAACATGTCGAAACACATACGATAAATGAAACAATTTTACCCAAAACACTGCTTTAACATGAAATTTACAAAAGAACGGGTAATATAAAGTCATAAGAGAACAATATATGATATTATAACAATGTATACAATTCTGTAATAATTCAATGACATTATTTAAATCATTATACATGAGGTTCGGATGCGTATGAAGCATATCAGACCTATGGTAAGGGATAACCTTTCCAATCTCCTTCTTATCAGAGATTGTTTATTCGTAAGTATTTGCTGGGGTTATTGTTATCATCCAAGTCCATGTTTTCTAAAAATGTTTTTATATATGTTTAATTTCATTTTTACCCATTTTTTCTTTTACTACATGGTATGTAAGGAAGCTATCTTTTGATTACGTTACGAGGTACATTTTAACTTTTTCGACAAAAGTACGCGGATAATGTTTTTTTAACTTATACGACATCAAAGGATTTTTATGGTTTTATAAAGCCTTATTTTAATGAACCTTCCTCCAAAATATTTCATGAATTTTTTCAAAAAAATCTCTTTCTTTTAAAATTTCATGATTTTTTGTGAAAAGAAATTGATTTTGGAGAAGAATGGAAATTTTCCTCAAGAATTCATTTCAAATGTTTTATCAAAACCATTTTCCATCTAAGATGACATTATTCCATATGGTTATGTTTCGAGTATAATGTATCTATGATATTCATGGTTTGAATTTTCATATGATGAAATGATATCCATTTGTTTTATATGGATTATGTTATGATGGGATGATGTGTATGAAACCCATTTTATTCTTTAGGTTATGATGAATGATTTATATTTATGTTGTGGCACAAGTTAGAATGATTTAATTATGAGATGGTTGGGACCTATATCTCCCAAAAATGCATTGGGTAAAGATTTAAATCTCATGATATAGACATGGTTGGAACGGTAAGTTAATCCGGTTCAGTGTTACAGGACTGAAACGAGGAGTGACCTCGATTCAGAAAGGTACTTTTTCCACTAAGATGGTCTTGGTAGTAATGGCTTGGCTACTATGGAAATCATATCATGTTATTAATGGTTTCCACAATCACAAGTTTTATTCCAATGATATTTTATCATGATTAATGTTCCTTCATGATATATGCCTTACGTACTTCCATGATTTAGTTCTTTACACAAGAATTTGATGTTTAGATTTTATGTTCATGTTTTTGCATTCAAATGTTTATGGATTGTTTTATGTTCTCAATGTTTTCCCTTACTGAGCATTTTGATCTCACCCTTTATATGTTTTCTTTAATCCAGGATATAAAAAATGGATTTAGGTAAGAAACCCAAAATGGGAAGATCATTATGGGAGATGTTGATGATCTTTCACCATGATTAGAAGATTTCATTCCGAGTTTCCAGAGACACTAAACTAATACGGTCTTTGGGTGTCTATTTTTGTCATGTATTACGTATTCTGAAAAAGTAATGTAATTTCCATGTACGTCAATCTTTGGGTCTATACAGTTAAGCCTCTATATAGATGTTCCAGAACCACATCCATTTGTAAAATAAAACAAATAGAATACATTGTGAACACTGAAATTCTCTTTTCTTAACAATGAATATCAGTAATAATATACATATTTGAATACTATGAAAAATAAAACATAATAAATGGATGAGGTTATATGCTCTGTAGGGGAAATAAAAATATTGGAATCTATCATAGACACACATAGGTGATTATAAAATGGTGATTAACTGAAACACATTCCATTTAATCAATAACCGGAGCATAATATAGAAGGAATAAAAGATAATTGAATAATTACATATAAATAATAATATAAGTAAGAAACATAATCATTTACATTCTAATACTTTAATAATAACATGGATTATCAATTACTAATATCATAATGAGGTAATTTAGAATTCTTAACTTCATAAACATACCATCAATGCCTTGTCCAAGAAGTATACATAAATTTCGAAGGCCTCAACCAGAACCGAGTCTAGATTGTCACATGAGATCTACTGATACATCAAGGGGATATAGCGGTCTCCAAAAATCCCTCACTATGGATAGTTCATTCCTTATATGAAATGGAGAATCATAAGAAACATAAACATTCGTATTTAAATACTATCATATGAATTATGAGTACTTCAACCATAAACCATGACTAATATCAAAATAGAACATCCATAGTGAAACTGATCATAAACCCTTCAATAAAATATAGAAGATTGTATCATAATCACTCAACCTAAATAAATAATAATATCTAACAATGAGTTTTGAATTAAATGAATATACGATAATAAAATCATTGATAATTTCTTCATTGAGATAACCTTTTATGATTGGAAAGAAGAGTTATTTTCCAAAATCATATGTATTTGTTATAAAAGCATGTTAAAAACATGTATATCAGAGAAAATGGAAGGGATGGAAAATGAAATTATGCTGGAAGCATAAATTAAATCCAACTGATGTGAAAAGTTATAGTTTTTTATGAAACTTTAGAAATGCGCCACCTCAATGTGGTTTAATAGAAATTTAAAAGTATCTTTAAAACAAATGAAGGAATAATTGTTTTTATAAAAGAAGAAAATGAAAAAAGATAGTTTTTCATGATTAAAGGATTGATTTTATTAATATAATTGTGGATGGAAATAGATTATGTAGTGTACTTAAAAAAGGGTAAAAAATAGGGAAGTTCCCCTTAACCGGGCTTGCTTGTAGGGAGGAATTAAAAAAGGAATATTTCGAAAACATATATTTTCCCTTAAATCAAAAATGAAATCATATGGATAATTTTTTTTGTAACATATTCATAGAATTTATAATCAGTATATAGAAATTATAAATCATTCCATTATGTTAAATAGATAGAAATCGTAACCTGAAAAAAATGGAGCTTCAGGGATAATCCCTCACCTTATGTCTGAAAGCATTCTACACTTATACTTACCATCCAAGATAATAAAATTAGATTCATTAATAGATTAATTTAGTATATATTAAACATTTATTTTATTTATTATAAATTTATTATGTTTATTTATGGAATGTTTGATGTGATATAGGATTCAATTTCATCATTCAAATGTTTTCTTTACCTTGTTTTCAATATTTGTTCCCTAGAAAACATGTACGAAAGATCATGTGAAAATTGAATAGTTATTCATATTTGAAATTATATATTATTAATGATCATATATAATATTTAATGGTATTATATATCGTTTTTTTCTTGATATGATGATGAATAATTTTATAAAATATTAATGATAACCACTGGGATTAATTTGACGTTTCTTCAATCATCATGAACTAGTTTGGGTTTTTAATAAATTTTATTTATATATAATAGTTAAAGATAATTAAATAGTATGTTTTAAATATATAATATGATTTTTAAACCATTAAAATGGTTTTATGACCATATTTTAAGTCATAATTTGAAAAACAAAACTCATCATCCAAGAAGGTGGTAAATCCACACCTCATGAATGATATTTTCATTTTTGGAAAAAAAATTGGAAGAGAAAATAATTAATGGGTATATAAAATTATGATAATAAAATTATAGTTTATATAATATAATGTAGTTATCAATAATTTTTGGATAGATTAAGTAATTAACGGATAAGAAAATAAAATAAATTGAAAATAAATTAAAGGAGAATGAAGCAGGATTTTACCTCATCAATTTCTTCTCCTTTATAACCACCTTAAAGGGATTAGGTTTGGTATTTTTGTGAGTCAAAATTATTATGAATTTGGGGAAGTGGATTGGTGTCAGTATTGGGTAAAAATTAAACAAGAATTATGTATTTATAGGTGTGAGGTGAAGAAATTATGAGGCGTGATATTTATGGTGGAGAAGAGAGGTGTTTTCTCATTATTTTATTCATTAGTTTATTATTTTGTCTCAAGACTATGAATAGTTTGAAAATTATCACTAAATATAATAAATTAATAAATTATTTTTCAATAAAATGGGATTATATCATCCATACATCATCTATGACTCAACAATTCTTGTATTGTATAAATACCATAAATTATCGTATTTCACTATTCAAAAAATTCAACTCTTTTAGAAAAATCCAAAAAATTCACCCTAACCATTTTTTATGTGTATAATAATAAAATGGACTCCATTTTATGAATTTTATTTTTAATTATGTGAAATTATATTTTTGAATAAAATCATCATTTACTCAAAAAATAAGGATTAAAACATTAGAATAGTTTTAGGGATACTTTGAAAAATTAATTAAGGTCTCATAAAATAATCATATAATCATAATAAAACAATATAAATTTTAAATATATTTGTTAAAATATATTTTATTTTATATAACAACCTTAATTATAAAATTTTAAAAAAAGTGTCTAACAAGAATACCAATACACAGTTTATCATTTTTAAAATAATTGTTTATTTATGTCTAAAAAAATACTACAACTTAATTTATCATTTTTAAAATAATGGTTTAATTATTCCATGATATAATTATATTATACTTTCATTAATAAGATACATAATATTAATATATTAATTTATAGGTGATATCTAATTGAAATCATAAATATACTTTAAATATAATTAAATTGACAGTTTATTAAAAATAAAAATTTTTCACAATTCACTAGAAAAGAATCATTTTTTAGGAAAATACCAAAATTTCACCCTAATAAAATCTTGACCTTACACATAAAAATGAATTTTCTTTTTTAAATTGATTTTATAAAAGTTCTAAAATTTATTTCTAAAACTAGTGTACCATTAAAATGTAGTAAAACTATAATTACGAAATATTGTAATTTATACATAATATTTAATTTATTATTATATAAATCATATCAAACCTATTAGTTGAATATAAAAAAATTTAATTTATATGTAACATATATGATTCATTAAGATCTTTCACTAATATTGATTAATTTAATTTAATAATATAAAATACCATTATGGTATTACAAATAGTTTTTTTATAAAAACATATCTCTTATATTAAATTGAGTTTTAGTTTCATTTATAATTAGTTGGAAACCAAAGAATTAATTTATAATTATATGTAAACCATATTTTCATCATTTAAATATTTTCTTTTATTCTATATATTCCAATAGATAGTTGATAACTATGATAATAAAATTTAAACATTTGTTTAAGCTTGGTTTTCTGGGTAATATACTCTATCGAAGAATTTAAAAAGTGGTGCACCATAAAATGTTTTGGTGTTATAGAAAGGGTAGGAATTGGTTGTGAAATATTGATCAAAGTGGTGTAAATACATGAAGAATGGGGTTCCCTTTTTTAATTGAGGTTAGGAGAACTTTAGGAATATAAATTAATTTTCAATTCGAACAATTAGTGGTTCATATAATTAATATAAAATAAAATAAGACCTAAAATGAATAATAGATGAAATTTTCAATCGTATACAAATCAGTTGGATGAATTTATTTTTTTAGAAATTTTATATCATTTATTAAAAAATATCAATACAATATTATAACATCAAAAACAATCTTTTTGTAAATTCATAATATTTCAAATTCATATTTAAAATTAATTTATGACATTAATTAATTCAAAAAATATTTATTTTAATAGATTTAATATCATTTTTGTATTTCTCTTTTAATTAAATAAATACTACATTAGTTTTGTGGATGAATTTATGGTTATTATTCATTCACTATAAATTAAATATAAATTACAATGAGGAATAATAATATTGTTGATTTAAAAATAATATTTATAATTAATGATATCTTCTATATAAAACCATATTAAAAATGTTATTCTTTTTAAGATCATGGATGTGAAAACTTTTATTTTTCATTAAATTAAATATTATACACCTCAAAATCTCTTTCAAAATGCAATATAACAGAACCATAAATTATTATGGATGAACTATACTCATATAATTATTTGTTTTCAAGTGTTAGGGTCATTATATAGTCATTTTCATTACCTAAAACTACCAAAATCACCATTTACCACAGCAAAAAAATTTATAATGGCCTCTATTAAAATTGTTAAAAATTAAAGGAGTCCTATTTACAAGATATTGAACTTATAACTCAAAATATGGCATCCAATTTGTAAAATTAAAAATACAAAATTTTAATAATTTAATTTAAAATCTATACTCCAAAATGCAATGAAAAACAATTTTCTTGAAAAATGAATTCATAATACAAAAAATGCACTTATAAAAAAATAATATATAAGAATGATTTAAATTAAATTAATTAAATTATAACTATATAAATAATATTGGAGTCAATTAAGGATAAAATTCAAATCATAAAGGGAATTATAATATAACAAAAGTTTAATAAATAAATGTATTTTTCATTATTTTAGGGAAAATTAATCTTCTCAGAAAATTAAAACAATTCACTATAAGATACTTTTAATTTGATTAATTGAAAAATATTATTATAATTTTGAAATATATTTTATATATTTTCCATAAACTTATTATAATATTTACTCTTAAAAATAAAGAAAACTAGTTTTGATGAAAATATATTTATGAAGAATAAGTTAAATAATTAAAAATTATGTTCTAATTCACAATGGAATAGTTAATATGTTTAAAATGAGTTGGAAAATTATAAATTTCAAAAAAAAATTAAAAATTTTCATTCCTAAAATTTTAGCAGCTAGGTTATCATGATCAAATAATAATATTTCGTTATTTACATAAACTTTACAGTGCGGGAAATGTATGATAACTAATAGAATAAATTTATTTAAAAAATGACATACAATAAAATAATGGGTTTTTTACAGTTAGGGTAGTCATGATATAGATATATCTCACATTATATTTTGATCTTTTTAAGTATATTTTGTTAATATAAAACATTAATTTATTTTTTTGAGAAATTATAATTTTTTAACATCCATCTAATAGTAAGATCTTTAATTCAAAGGGAAGTAGGAGGGGACAAAAAATTAATAGAGGTATAAAATAAAGAAATCTCGGGGAATCATTATGAACCAGATTAATGTATTCCAATGGGATACAACTTGTACAATAGAATATGATGTTCCGGTTATCTATTGTCACCCAGGATTACATAAATTCCACAACCATGTTTTCATATCACCATGTATGGTTTAGTTACATGCTTCTGTTGAGAAATCCCATGTAACAATATATAGTATATGTGATAGCCTAGGATATAGTTCCACCACCTTGGATTATGTTGACGAGAATCAAGGAATTAGTTTCCAAAAGGGAAAGATAAATACCACTAGAATGATAAAGATCTATCCCTTTGAGCATTGTAGTAACTTACACTATTATTGATTTACCTTGACCATGCCAAAAAATGAAAGAGAATAAATCTCATCCAATCGAATCATGAACCAATCTTCTTCCTCACATGTATTTATTCACATATAAGAAGTCAATATTTAGTTTAAGTACCATCATAAGAGGAATCCACCTTACACATATTATTGTGTTTATGCTTATAATATATATAAAAATATTATTAATATGTACCATTTTATGATTTATATATAATTGTTTTTATACCTCTATTGTTTTTTATGAGTGGATAGTCATGGTGTATGGGTCAATATTAACCATTTTTACTAAAATAGGTGGAGATATAATAGGTTTTTGGCGTGAGAGAAAAATTTTATGTTATTATTAAAATTCCGTGATATTTAATTTTGTGAAATTATGTTGGTGATATTTTGAAAGAAAAATATATGGTATATAAAAGGCTAAATGAAAGAGGATATCAAGACATATACAAATATTTGAATTATTGGATTTGGGTTTAAGGGAAATTTTTTATTTTTACTATTGATTATCTATGAGATTGGATATTCTAAACTTATATGATAGATTAAAAATATTGACATTATAGAAATGAAAAAAAGAAGAGAACCCATTAATCAATAATGAAGATTGAGTGTAGAATTTTTCTCCATGATTAATTCTTATAAATTAAGAGGGGAAATCCTTGTTCATTAAATGAGAGGATTCATTTTAGTATGCCATATATTAGATTCATTTGTTTATTAAAATCATCCAATTTATACTAACGAGTATGTCTTTGAAGATATAGTGTTCTATTTATACTCCTTAAGGGATAAAAATATAAATTATTAAAAAAAATCGATGGTTATTCTATTTCAAAATATATCACATGATAGATTTAACAACCCATTTTAAATAGTAGTTAATAAATATATCAATGATGTATAATAAATTGGTGTTATATTTTTTTGAGTCTCAGGATTTCTTAATTTATATATAACTTCTTTTTATGTATTACTATATTATTCTACAGTGATAATGACTAATAAAAATCAATAGTATTTAAAAAAAAGTTATGGATGTGATATGATATAAATTTATTTATTAATGTATTTCATTTAATTAATAATTTGAGGTATTGAAAAAGGTGATTGAAGTTGATGAGAATATTATGCAGGATGTAAGGGAATATTTGTTTTCATCCTCAATCAGATGGGGTACTAATTTCATTTCATTTAGGAAAATATGGATGAGTTATTGGATATAAAGGGCATAAAGGTCTTCTTATTCCATATTTTATTTCAAGAATAACTGATAATATAAATTTCTTTAGAGTATATATCCATTCACTAGGATTATTGCACAATGTTAGAGTATGCTAATATCTTTACACAACAATTTTATCTCTCTCAAGGATGTAATGAATAATAGGATGATGGATCAAACATTTTAGATGGTATTAAGAAAAAAACTCCATCAATGGTACAAATGTTATATTCAAATAACTATGTATAAGTTTTATAAAGGGTTATGATGGTATATTTTGACATAATAGAAATGTCATTTCTGGTTGGTTATTATTCTCTATGAAGTTTTAATATAAGTATCTATCCTGGGATGAAGTGGAAATAGAAAGATACACATAGATATGGTGGTGTTGGTATTTTTCACTAATTAGATTCTATAAAAACATAAAAAAACATTTCATGTTCCTTTTATATTCGACATGTGTAGAATGAAAGGGAAAACAACGAAATGTTACACCACAACCCGAAAGACCTGAAGATTGTGTGGAAGCAATGGTCATCTATGGAGTTTATTATGATATCAATATTCTCCATGATATTGTTCTGGTTCATCATCTCTAAATGAAAAATGTGGTGAATTCAGAAGCTTCATTGCCAATAGAACTCTATCCAGAGTCCTCCAAATTGAAAAATACCTATACAGTATAAGAGTCTCTTATAGAAGTCATTATAGGTAATGTAACTATAAGATGTACTAGATTTATTATTTATTGTTAGGTGAATAATATATTTGATATAGGTTCCTAAAAATCATTTATTTCATCATTATTTTGGAATCATTTGAAAAAATATACAGAGATCATGTAATGTGTTGTGGATTGGATGATACGTTGTGTCAACTAAAAGAAGAATATTATTTTTACATATTTTTCACTCTCTATATCTGGAATTGTGTTAATCTGGGATTTTACAGTGCTTGATATGGATTATATTAAAATTTTTATTGGTATTACTTTTCAATTTCGCAAAAGGATGAGTATATTTGGAATGTTTCTTTCTTTCCTACTGATAGAATGCCAAATGTATATCATAGAGAGTTGAATATGATGTCTAGTGATGGAGAAAATTTTAATACAAAAACTAAATATATGGAATCTTCTAGAGAAGATGAGATCGATGTCGTATCTTATATTTTTGATCATTTATTTTTAGTATAGGAATTTTTTATAGTTTTCCACAATAAATTCTATTGTATTACTTATGAAAGATTGTTAAAAATTTCAATCAATAAGGGGATTTTTACTCAACTCATATCTATTGGTTCTTATCATATTTTTCCAAATCAATTGAATAATCTCACATTTTAATTGGATGATCTATCATTGTTGTGTTTCACCTATCCTAGTGTATCTCCTTGGATAACGCTAATACACCTTTCAATATGGATAATGGATCAAATCATTCCAGAATTGATTACCAAATGAATAATCATTTGATGATCAAGAATAAATATAAATTTCCTCATATTTATTATTTATACAATTAATTAATGTGGAAAAATTATATTCCAAAAAGTGAACCTCAATCGGGTTATCATCATCATAGATTTTAGGATTCAGATATCCTAAATACTGCTATTAAGAGTAAGTATGGCCATTATTAATGAAATGTGATGTAGTTTCACCTAAATAATGATCATATGATTTTCATTACCATGATGAACAAGAAATTACACCTATAACTTGATTCCTATGTGGTGTTATTTTTGTATAAAATTTGAGTTTATTCAAATTCCATGGAGGAGAATAAGAATCATATAATATTTTTTTAGTAATATTGTGGAATCATTACCATTGGGCCTGAATAATGAAATGTAATTTAGAAATTCATGAGGGGATATTTTTAGGGTTTGTAGTTTCAAAATATGGAATATTTATAGACCCTATAATGGATTATATTTACCTCTCATGGGAATATCTACGAAATATCATCGAGATACATATATTCCTAGGTCCACCATAACACTTGTGGATATTTATAAAATACCTCTCAATGATTTTATTTCCATTGAATACTCTTAATAGTATATAGGTTAAATTCTTGTTTGCTCGAATGTATTATATATCCATTTCTAATCTACTGTGAGATCTAACATTAGATATAATATCATTCTTGTCAAATATTAGTCATTTATATGCTGTTTACATTGAATATTTAGGTGTAGTGTTGGGATGTATGCTTTTGTAGTTTTATCATACAGTGGAATATAACTCAATTGAGTTTTAACAATATGAGATTGTTGGACCCTACAATAGTCATTTTCATAATCACAAATAATGTCAATCTAAAAATTCTACTACTTTATGCCATTTAATATCTCTAAGGAATGCAATTATTCAATAAATTATATTTATAAATCCATATGTTTTCATGTGTATTTTTTACATGTATTTTTGGATGTCACATAGTCATGTAATGTTATGTGTAATACAGTCTCTTCATAAGCTTTTTTATAATTCCTGGTAATGAACCGATGTTTGACACACCGATGTTCGACACACAGATGTTATTACACACTGATGTTCGACACACCGAATTTCGACACGCAGATGTTTGAAACACCGATGTTCGACACACCTATGTTTGAAACACCAATGTTTGACACACTCATGTTCCACACACCGATGTTTGATACACCGATGTTCGATACACCAAAGATGACACACCGAAGAAGCCACACCGAAGAGTACACACCAAAGATGACACACCGAAGATGACACACTGAATATGACACATCGATGATGACACACTAAAGATGACACACCAAAGATGACAGACCAATGCTAACAAACCGAAGATGAAAAACCAATGCCAATAACTCACCAATAGTAATAAATAATGGTTTCTAATTTATTAATTTAAATTTATTTCTAACAGTCATATTTATACAAAATAATGTTTTTGAAATAATTTAATGTTGTTTGTAAGACTATTTGTAGGCAGTACAAGGTTCATGCACATGGGGAGATCTTTAGGCCTACTGAACCATGAAGTATAAAATGATTAAAATCTCAATCTAAAAAAGAGACTATAAACCCACTAGAAAAACAAAAAGGTTGTATCTGTGAATAAGTATGATTTTCTAAATAGAAGAACTCAAATCTAGAGTATACAATAAGTTTAATATTACAAGTTGTGTCCTGATGAACCTCACTGAGCTCCCTGATATCGAAGAGCTAAACCTTTACAAACCTGGAAGATAGATTACAGAGACGACGGTAATCTGTTTTAGAGACGACTTCTATAAGAGGACTCGAATATCATTTTTTATACATCCATTGAGTCCAAATATTTACTGCACAATACACATTGATTTCTAAACTCATTTATTATTTTATAACTTTTTTGTGATCTTGTGTTTACTATTTTGAGTAGTGTGTATATATATTTGTATCACACACACTGTCAACTGAGCATAACTGGAGGATACCAAAATATCCTCACTCTTAATTCCTTTTTACTCTTATATCCCACATAGAACTATGGAAGAGATCATGTGTGATCTGTTTATTAGTTTTTCCCATAAATAACTGTGGTAGAGGTCCTGTGAGACTTGGACAACCCTGTGTTTTTTTGAACCCCTATCCAGGGTGTGGATCAAAAGTTTATTAATATAACATACATGGTGGAAGGTGATCAGTAAATAAATAGGAATATGTCTCAACTTGAGACTAAAATTCTTGTTTTAACCGCTCTGCAGTTTGTTTGATATTTTTATCTATTATGTATTTCTCTTATTAAGATAAACTGAACTATGATTGTTATTTTATAAAGTTTTTATATCTGGTTTGAATCACTAGATTACCTTCTAATGTTTTTCTAATATTATATTGGTAAAACTGTTAACAAATCAATCATATGAGAATCTAATTAATCTTTTAGGACTTTTATAAATTCACATCAAAATGACTTTTGATATTATTTTAATAAGACGATGCTATTTTAAAGAACAGTTTTTAACAAAAATTTGTATAGATACTCAATTCACCCCCCACACGATTCATCTACTCCAACAAGCATTTTGTATCAGAGGAAATTTTATAAAGTTATTGTTATATTTTGAAATCGTTTCAACTGTGATGATAGTTGTTTTTCATAGACCTCAAAATTTCAATAATTTATAAATTTTTGTCTCTTTGAAATTCTTTTACAATTTTTAGTATGGAAAATAGATTCTATGTGGATGAAACCAAAATTCCACCTTTCTTTAATGGAAATAACAATGCTCAGTGGAAGCTTAAAATGAAAATACATCTAGAAAGCATGAGATTTGAAATCTGGACTGCTATTGAAAGTAAATATACAATTCCTGAAACCTCTAGAAACACTTGGGATGAATATACCAAAACTACTTATAACATTAATTGTATTGTAATGAACGCTCTTTACTATACACAAGGAGATGAAGAGTTTAATCGTATCTCTGCTCATAAAACTGGACAATAAATATGGGACACTCTATTTGTTTCTCATGAGGGATCATCCAATATTAAATAAATGAGATTAAATACATATACTATTTAATATGAAAACTTCATAATGAAGCCTAATGAATCTATTTCTGATATGTATCTTATGTTCAATGAAATTTTGAATACATTGATTTCTTTATAAAGATAAGTAATATCCAAAGAGCAGATTATGTGGATTCTAGGATGCTTACCAGAAAGAAGGTGTGGAACGTCTGTATCAATCAGAGAATTGTGAGATATTGAAAAGATTCTAGTGACGGATTTTATTGGTAAATTAATGAGGCATGAAGAGGAATTGAATGTAAATCCAGAAGAAGATGATCCAAAAAAAATTTAGCCTTCAAGACAACTGCATCTAAAAGAAAAGAGTATGAGAAATTCAAGATACTATTGAAATCTCAAGTAGTGATGAAGTAGATTTAGACAGTGATGAAGAAATATCCCAACTAGCGAGATGATTCATCAAATTTTATAGGAAAAAGATGATTTTCAGAAAGCCTAATTATAATGACAAGTATTATAACATGGGAAATTGGAAAAATGATTGGAATAGAAATGACAAATTAGAAGAGATAATTAGATACAAATGTAAAAGGAAATGACATGTCAAGGATAACTTTCCCAAGATGAAATATAAGAAAAATGTATGAAAATAAACATCTAAGGTATAAGAAGGAAATGAAGGTCACCAAGAGTGCCTCCAAGGGCAGCTCAATTGAATATGGATCTTCTGAAAATGAGAAAGATGATACGGCTAATATGTGTTTTATGACAAACACAACTGAGGTAACCTTAGACTCTCCTGTATATTATTTTTATTATTCTGAAAGCCAGTCTTAGAATATGAAAAATGATAAATTATTTGAATATTGAAACATGTTAGAAGAAACATGTAATGAGTTAAAATATAAGAATAAATATTTGAAGAAAAAACATGCTCTTACTGTGCCTATTGACTCTGAACATAAAACTAAAAAAGGGAAAAATGATCAACTACTCAAGGAGAACAACAAACTTAAAATCTCTAATGAGCAATTAAAGAAAGACATTGAAAGGAATACTAATGGGTAAAACAATCTTACTCAAATTCATCATAAACAAATAGCTCTTAAGTATACTTCTGGAATATGGTATCAACTAGGAAAAAAGAATTTATCCAAATCATGTTTTGTAACAAAATCTAGAAATTCTACTACCCTTTTCAAAAACCAGAATTTACAGAAAGTTCTAGTTCCACAAATTTTTTTATTGCATCTAATTCTTTATGACCAAACAGAGTATACTTTTCAATCACACTATATTCTGCATATAAAAAACCCATAATATAGTTGTGGGGACCTAAAGATTATATTACTAATGTATGTGGACATAGAAAAATATGCGTACCAAAGTGAATTCTTGGTTAAACGTTTTTGTAGGTAAACACCCTAAAGAGAAACTATAAAAAGGTGTGGTACCTAGACATTGGTTGTTCAAGACACATGATGGGGGAATATTCAAGCTTTAATGTTCTTGTCATGATTTATAGAGGGAACATAACATTTGGTGACAATGGTAAAGGAAAAATCATCGGCCTAGGCTAGATTGGTATCCCTGACTCCATTTTAATTTCTAAAGTACTATATGTTGATGGATTAAAGTATATCCTACTCATCATATCTCAATTCTGGGATGATGGATTTAATTTTTAATTCAAAAATGATTCATGTCGTGTTTTTTATGATAAGAATAACTTAGCATTTACTACTTTTAGAACTGAAAATGTATAAGCTATAAATCTAGACACACTAGCTTCACAAAATGTTTCTTGTCTAAATAACTTTCACAAAGAGTCTTGTCTTAGGAAAAGAAGACTAGAACAATGCCACATACACTCTATTAGGAAGTTAACTATAAAATCCTTGGTTAAAGACTTGCCCAATTTAGAGTTTCCAATCAATAAGATCTATAATCCTTGTAAAAAAAGAATGCAATATAAAATCATATTCAAATCAAAGAAAGAAGTAACTTCTTCTCAACATCTCGGTTTGGTTCACATGGACTTGTTTGGACCATCTATAATTTCGAGTCTCAATGGGAAGAACTATGTTTATGATCTTTTAGATGACTTCCCTAGGTACACAATGTCCTTTTTCGTAGCACATAAAAGTGAAGCTTATTCACATTTTACCAAGTATGCTAGGACTGTAGAAAATATCCGTGGTTTTATGATTAAATCCATAAGAATTGATCATGGTCATGGGTTTGAAAATAAATATTTTCAAGATTTTTCTCATAAAATGGATATAATAAAAACCTCTCTATTCTTAGGACACCTCAACTGAATAGTGTGGTTGAAATAAAAAATAAAACTTTATAGGAAATTGGTCGAACTATAGTTAATGAATACGATTTAACCATTTATTTTTAGTTAAAGTTGTTCATACAAATGGTTACATAATAAATAGAGTCTTTATCCGACCCATCCTTAGGAAAAATCCGTATGATTTATGGAATCATAGGAAACCCAAAGTAGGTTATTTTAAAGTGTTTTGATGCAATGTTTTTATTCTGAGCACTAATGATAATTTAGATAAATTTTCTTCCAAAAGTGATGAAAGAATATTTCATGGATGTTATACATCAAGAAAATCCTATAGAGTCATTAATAATAAAAACAAATCTGTGGAAGATTCTTTACACATCATGTTTGATAATGTAGATCCACATGAGCCCAAGAAATCACTTGGAAATATTGAAGAGGATATGTCTAATTTGTACACTAATGATAAAACCTCAAATCATAATGTGAATGAATATGTGAAAACTTCCAATTTTATAAATTCTTTTGATCCAAACCATAGTGAACCAGATCATCATGACCAACCTAAAATATCATGTTATACCTTCTATAGACTATCTAAGACCCTTATGAATCATCCCATATATGATGTAGTTAGATATTTAGATAAAGGAACAGAAATGACAGCTTCCTTGAGAAACCAAGTAAAACATCAATCTTTCTTGTCACATCTTGAACCTAAAAATATCAATGATACAATTAATGATGAATTCTGGGTGATAACCAGTCAAGAAGAACATAATCAGTTTGAATAAAATAAATAATGGAAACATGTAGATAGAACAAAGGATAATATAACCATAACAACCAAATGGGTGTTTATAAATAAGGTAGATGAAGCTAGAAATATAGTTAGAAATAAAGCTATACTAGTTGCTGAAGGATATAATCAAGGAGAGGGAATTGATTATGAAGAGACATTTGCACTAATATCTAGACTTGAAGTAATTAAATTCTAACATGCCTATAAAACACACTAGGATTTTAAACATTATCTAATGGATGTCAAAAGAAAATTCATAAATGGTTATATAATTGAGGATGTTTTTGTTGAACAGCACCCTGGTTTTACAAATCCTCTTTTTCCAAGTCATGTGTTCAAATTATAGAAAACCATATATGGTTCGAAATATGCTCCAAGAGTTTGGTATGAAAGGATGAGTACTTTTTTATTTCTAAAGGATTTAAAAAAGGACTCACATACCATACATTGTTTATAAAAATAATTTCAAAATAAATTTTAATAGCCCAAATATATACAGATGATATTATCATTGGATCTTTAATAAATTCTTTATGTAATGATTTTTCAAAACTAATGCAAATTAGGTTTGAAATGAGTTCAATGGGTGCACATAAATATTTTCATGGATTTCAAATATTTCAAAATAAATATTTATTATTTTAATTCAAAGTAATTACACTTATGATATTTTGAAAACATGTGAATTTGATAGCATTAAAGGTAGTGAAATACCTATGAGTTCTACTTGTAATATGGATATTGATGAAAATGGAAGATCAGACTGCTTACAGTGGAATGATTGGATGTTTTCTGTGCTTAACTACTAGTAGGAAATATATTATGTTTATTGTGTGTATGTGTGTGATGTTTCATTAAAAACCAAAGGAGCCACATGTATGTGGTGTTAAAAGAATTATTAAATACCCCAAGTATACAACTTTGTTTGGATTGTTTTATCCTAAATGACAACA
Source organism: Viscum album (assembly GCA_963277665.1). Taxonomy (NCBI): domain Eukaryota; kingdom Viridiplantae; phylum Streptophyta; class Magnoliopsida; order Santalales; family Viscaceae; genus Viscum; species Viscum album. Next base: position 691,714,097 of record OY728130.1, read on the forward strand.
TTTTGTTTCAGTTAGCTATTCAGATGTTGACTTAGGTAGATTTAAGTTATATAGAAAGAGTCCCTCTAAAATATGACACATTTTAGGAATGTGTCTAATATCATGGTTTAGTAAAAACCGAAATTCATTTGCATTATCAACTACTGAAGCAAAATACATAGCTGCTGGTAGTTGTTGTCCACATATTTTTTTGATGAAACACACCTTATTAGACTATGGATTTTAATTCAGATATATCCCCATAAACAGTGAAAACACAAGGGCTATTAATTTTGTTTGAATCCAATATCTCATTATCGAACAAATATTACTGATGAAAGACATCATTTTTCGAGAGATCATTATCAAAAAGGTAATATAACTCTTGAGTTTATTAGGAATGAGAATCAACATAAGGATATATTTACTAAATCCATAAACTCTATGAGAATGAACTACATGAGACATGAAATGGGAATCATAAATCCCTAAAATATCCTGAAACATATCTTCTGAAACTGATCTCCTAAAACCTATCTCCTAAATCTGATTTCCTGAAACTGATCTCTTGAAACAGATTATTAAAATAGATCCTTGAAACTGATCTCTTGAAACCAATTCCTAAAACCAATCTCTTGAAACCAATTCTTGAAACTGATCCTTGAAATCTATCTCTTAAAATAGATTCCTAAAACCAATATCTTGAAACTGATTCGTGAAATAGATCCTTGAAACTGATCTCTTGAAACCAGTTCCAGAAACTGATCTCTTGAATTTGATCTCCTGAAACTGATTCTTGAAACTGATCTCATGAAACTGATTCTTGAAACTTATCTCTTGAAACCGATTCTTGAAACCAATCTCTTGAAACCGGTTCAGTGAATCTGATCTGTTTAAAACGATCCTATGAAACGGATCATAAGAATCTGATTATGTAAAACTGGTTCAATTTCACCGATGCATTTAAGTTTTTTTCTGTCTTTTTTAAATAAAACGATGTTGTTTTTTATTCCTTTTTCCAATTATAAGTTTTATACTTTAAAATTTATAATCCATAAATGATATACTATTTCGAATACATCCCAACCAATCACTTTACCACTACTATAAATATTTCTACCATTTGTCACTCTACTTCTTTACCCTTGTCCTCAACTCGTTTGGAATCAGAAGCCTAGACATGGTAAGGACCAAGCGTGACATGGAAGAGCCAAGAAAATCATTATCTGCTAAGTGTCAGAAAGGTGAGTCTAGGGGGACTGCAAAACTGATCTTCAAAAGATGAGTGGTAATAGCTGAGAATGAATTATCTGAAGAGTGGATTCTATCAAGCAAGTCATTTTTATTAAGAGTGATAAGAATCTCAAGGGTGTCTGGGCTAGTTCGCTAAAATGGAAGACCATATTTTTCCATGCTACTGCATGAATTCTATCAATATTTGAAGATATCTCTGGATGAAATTAAGGAAACAAGAATGATGTCAGTTGTAAAGGGAATGGAAGTATCTTTTTCTTCTAAGGAGTTGGTTGAGTGCTTGGAGATGCCTCATGAAGGGGTATAAGATTATTATCCAAGTAATATTAAACCTTCCTATGTTTTCTTCACTTATGAATATTCTTTGAAATAGATAACTAGAAATTGAGAATCTTGGAGGACTATTAAATGTGAGTTTGAAGGAGAAATAAGATTATTGTTTATGCTAATACAACATCAAATCAGCCCAAGGAAAGGAGATTTCTCTACTCTGAAGTATTAGGATGTGTTCCTTATCTATCTATTGAAACATGGGATAAATGTAAACCTATGTAGGTATCGTATGGTGCATGTCTCTAAATTTGATAATGCCATCCAAGAAGAAAACATGTTTGTACTATCCGAGGATGATCTCTGCCATTCTAAAAAGGATAGGCTATGTGGAAGATGGAGATGAAGTGATAAGTTCATGTAGTGGTTTCTATATTAAAAAAATACATTTGTAAAATGATAAAGATCTTCTTGAACCCTAGGAAGAAATGTTGGGTAGGTAATGAGGAAATTATATATTAATATTTAAATCCAATTGACCATCATACAAGGCCAAAGGATCAAGTTGATCCAGGTCTCAAGCCAAGAGAGGAACCAGTTTATTTTGATGAGAAAGCAGAGACTGAAGTCCAAGGGGAGAGGGATTATGGACCTTCTAGTCTGTCTTTGGACAGACCCTCAAGATAATTCGTGTTTGGTGATGAGGATGAAAAAGAAACCAAGGTTACTAGTGTTGAAGGTTATGTGAGTAAATAATATGAGGAGTCTGATGTTGATGATGATGAAGATGATGAAGATTATGATAATAATGAAGGAGGAAATGATGACCATGTATGTTATTCTTTGAAAGTGGGAAAATATGTAGTTAACGGATCTAGTGAGGAATTTGTACAGGGAGTTGGGGATGGTGGTGAGCCTATTGAAAAAATGGCTATTGATCATAGAGATGCTGATCATGAGGACAAGTCACCCCATCCTAATGATGAAAATAAAAACATCATTCATGAATTGAATGAACTTATGGTTTCTGGTCATGAGGATGAAGATGAGTATCAAGTGCCTCAAATTGAGGAAAAGCCTAGAGAAGTTGATGTGGCTAGAGATCATGCAGAACCTGAAGTTTAGATGGCTATTGTACTGAAAAATGGTGTTATGTCTAGAGGACGGGATGAAGTATTTGATGAAGATGATGTTGTTCTAGAGCCTTAGGGAAGAAGGATCATGATTTATACTATGGAGTGAAGAGACTAGACACATACTACAGAGTTGACTAATGATCCAAGATACATTCTTTTTGGGTTGGATTGTGACTTTGATTAGGAGAGGGTGCCTCCTCCACCTATTCCACAAGTCCAATCTGAACTAGAACATTTTTCAACTATTCCAACAGTTTCACCTACAATAGCAGAGCCAGTAGCACAGGTTGTTCCCAGTGACTATGTCACTAAGGATGATTTGGAAAAAGTAACAAAGGATATATGTGAGTCAGTTAAAGCCTCAATTGGATCTAGAGGAGAAGCCTCCACATCAACAAGTATTTATTATGCCGATGCAGTATAGAATACAAGAATGTTGATCTGGGATATTCTACCAAATATCATTACCACAATAGATACCATCATTAGGAATAATACCATTCTAAGAGAAGAGGTAAAGAAGTTGAGCAGTGAATTAAATTCTCTAACCACTGACTTCAAGACTTTGTTCAGTGGTTTAATAGAAGTTATTAGGTACATGGTGAGTCATCTCCATAGTTTATATCTACAAAAGTTGAAATAGGAGCATGGAAAAATGTTAACAGGCCCATCCAGTTCTAGAAGTGGGAAATGTGCTATTGTTGATTTAGAGTCTCTCACAGTTTGGCTGAGGGAGGAAGAACAAAATCCTTAGAGTATTTCAGAGAAATAAACTCTTGAAAAGGTACATATAAATATATAACTTGTGTAAAATATGGTCAGGAAGTTCAAAAATTAATCCTCTATTGTTCAGATGGAAATTCATGAAAATGTGGATAAGTACTTTACTACGATTTATAACAATCATGATCTAATAAATAGCTTCATGATTCTCGAAGAAAATACCAGAATTCCTCATGTCACCTAAGATTTATAGAAGCAAGTTACTCAATTGAAGGATTTTACCCCTTTTCTGAATAAATTCATGGAGAATAAGGATGACTTTGATATAGATGTGCAATATGTTGGTGAAATCATTAATGATTTCATCAATCTCTTTAATCCATATATGCATGTCCAGACTGAAGCAATTATGGTTCTTCTGGATGCTTCCATTGGTACTCACTCTCGGCCTTCTACTCCCAAGACTGTCTCTCAGGCTCTTTCCCAGATTCGACCGGTCATTACAGAGCAAACTTCTAGCTGTGTGTTGTCATAAAGAAGCCCTAACCATTCCACAAATGAACCAATAGGTGTTGTCCGGTCTTGGATTATCTTCAGACCACCTCTATCCTCTACCACTCCCAAACCATCTCATCCTAATATGGATCCTTATGATAAAGGCAAATCCCCACATCAGCAAAACCCTTAATGATGGATTGCATCATTGATAGGGATATGTTCTTTTGTTTGGATTTTACTCTTCTTAATATAAATATTTCTGATGTATTTCATTTATGAGATTCTTCATCATACTATTTGTTTCCATTTTCATTTTTTTGATAATCCCAAAAGCGGGAGAAAGTAATTGCATACTTTATTAGACTATTATGGTGAAATTATAGTAGATGACTCATGGAATATACTCAACATTGTACTTTTATTGAGTGGGAGGATTGTTTTAAAACCTGTCACAAGCGAATGCTTTAGTCATTGTCAAATCACATTCATTGAAATATATTCTATGTACTGTTATTTCTATTACTTATATTTACATGTATTCCATAATTTGTGATTATCAAAAAGGGGTATATTGTTGGACCATCTATGCTATAGTCATTTTCATAAACACAAATAATGTCAATCTACAGATTCTACTACATAATGCCATTTAATATCTCTAAGTAAATCCATTATTAAATATCTTATATTTAAAAATCAAAATATTTTCAACTTTATTTTTTTACATGTATTTTTGGATTTCAATTAGTCATGTAATGTTATGTGTAAGACAGTCTCTTCATAAGTTTATTTTAAATTACTTAGAAATGAACCGATGTTCGACACACCGATGTTCGACGCACTGATGTTGAACACACCGATGTTTTACAGAAAAATTTTCGACAGACTCATGTTGGAAACACCGATTTTCGACACACCGATGTTCGACACATCACGGTTTGACACACCGATGTTCGACACAATGATGGTCGACTAACCTATTTTTGACACATGGATGTTCAACACACCAATGTTCATCACATCGAAGTTCGACACACTGATGTTTGACACACTGATGTTCGAAACACCGATATTCGACACAAAAAAGATGGCACACTGAAGATGACTTACCGAAGATGACACATTGAAGATGACACACAAAAGATGACACACCGAAGATGAAAGAACGATTCTAACAGTCTGAAGATGACATACAGAAGAAAATGACTCAATGATAGTCATAAATAAATGTAATGAATTTATTTATAATGGTAATATTTAGAAAAAATAAATGTTTCTAACATTAATTAATGTTTTCTATAGGATTATCCATTGAAAATATGAGGTATATAGATTTTGATAGATCTTCATTCCTACTAGACCACGATGTATAAAATAATTACAAGCTAAACCTAAAAAAGAGAGACTCTGAACCCGCTAGAAAAACAAAAGGATGGCTGTGTGAATACGCAAGATATTGCAAATAGAAGAACTCAAAGCTAGAGTATACATGTTGTTTAATATTACAAGATGCATCCTACTAAATCTCGCTGAACACCCTAACATCAAAGAGATGATCCTTCACAGACGTGGAATCTAGATTACACAGACTAATATACTCTATTTTGGAGCAAGATTCCAGAAGAGGTAATGAATATCATTTTCTCTAAATCCATTGAGTCTAAAGATTTACTTCACAACACATAGAGATTTTTAAAATGTTTTCTTATTTAATAACTCTGTCGTGATCTTGTGATTACTATTTTGAGTAGTGTGTGTATCTATTTGTGTCACACACACTGTATCGAGAGCATAACTGAAGGATACCAAAATATCCTCACTCTTAATTCCTTGTTACTCTTGTATCACACATAGAAATGTGGAAGAGATTCTATGTGATCATTTTATTAGTTTTTCCAGTGAATAAATGTGGTAGTGGTCATGTGCGACCTGGACAACCCTGTGTGCTATTGTGAAACCTAATATAGTCTGTGGATAAAAAGTATATTAATATAAACTATTTGGTGGTTGGTGAGCACCATGTTAAGAGGACTAACTCTCATCTTGAGACTAAACCTCTTGTTTTAACCGATGTGTTGTTTTCATTATATTTTTATTTTTTATGTATTTCTCACATTAAGAAAAAATGAAATTTGATAGTTAGTTTATCGTGTTTTTATATCTGTTTTGAATCAGTAGATTAGATTTAAATGTTTTTCTTATCGTAGATTGGTAAAACTAAAAAATAATCAATCTTCTGATAAACTAATCGAACTTTGAAGAGGTTTATACATTCACTACAAACTGAATTTGGTTATTTTTTTAATAGGGGGATGCTATTTCAAAGAACCAATTTTTAACAAAAAAAATTATTCTTACTCCATTCACCCCCTCTTGATTCATCTAATACGACCAAGAGAGATTAATTATCTCACCCATGATATATGATATATATCAATCTTGCATGTTGTTAATTTTTGGTGGAACAACCTATTTTGGGTTACATTCACAATCTAATATTATCTTAATATTTTGTGTAATGTGTTTTCTCTATAGGATCTACAACACAAGAAGAGGTAATGGATGGAGTACCGCCAAAAATTTGAAACTGACAATTCCTGCACCCATTAGAAGTGGAATGTTATAACTAATTCTCATAGAAATAAAATTTCCCCTCATGTTTTCTTATAATTGATGGTCATGTGGAATGTCATTGGGATATTTTTGTTGTTTTAACTGGATTCCTGGGAGGATGAATAGAGATGGTTTTACCAGTAAATTGTTGACTTTATTCCTCTATGAATAAATTCATCAAGAACATAATAATTATGATGAGATCAAAAATAATTATTGATTTTCAACATGGCGGGGAAACTAATTCTTTGTTGTATCTATCTTATTATGGGATTTTCAGTTTACAGATAACGTTTTCATTGCTCTACCTATCAATTTTTCTTTGGTGAAGGATTTTAATTGTTCATCTAGGGGTTTTCACACTAGAACTATAAATATGTATTATGATATGAGATGTTGGTTTTATACTCCAAGTATGAATCATGACATTACCTATTTTATGAAATTTTGTTGTACATTTAAATATTTAGATGCCAAAAAATAGAATCTTATTGGTTTGACTTTTATCCTCAATTTAAAATTGTTAATGGGATGAGTTTTAATTGGATTAAATTATTGTATTAAGGTGGAATATAAGTTTAAGTAATTCCATTTTGGAGGTTAATGATTCGCTAACTAAAATATATCATATAATTAAAATTGGGGACACCGTAATACTTGGGGATTTTGGGAAACTATACCTGAAATTTTTTTGAGGTTAGGATTTGTTCCATCTACTATAATCTCATATAGGGATTCCATGTTTATTTATAGTTTCTAAAATAGTCTCTATGAATACATGGGGACTTAAGTAATATTGAGTGTAGCTTAACATCAAGATAATAATGGAAATATAGAACGCACTATTTAGAATTAATGAAATATGCACCTTGCCTTTGTCGTATATTATTATATATCAAAGGATAACCATCTTAGATAGGTTATGTTTTTTATAAAAATTATCATGATGCTTCAATCAAAATTTATCATTTTTAGGCTTTCTGTGGTCACCCACATTGGTCACCTCATTAATTGTTGGATGGGGGTAAGGCTTCTATTGTAAGACTATGTATTATCTAGGAGAAATCTAAAAAATTATTGATTTATAAGGATTATTGGTGACGACACATATTTAGTATAAATTTTATATCTATCATCAATATTTTCATTTATAATTATTAATTTCTGGCTTGGTTATATAGAATGTGTTACATCATCTGGGTCAACATACTCTTATGAGGTATTGGATATTTTATTTGAGTTACTTTATAAAATTTTTATTGATTGACAAGATTGGGCTGGTTGATTATTATATTATGGTACCACTAAAGTTGAAAATGAATCATCATGTGGTTCACATTTCAGATCATAAGAAATAACACCAATATTTATTGTGTGTTCTGAATTTAGATGATGTTGTTTGGGACTAAGAATATTCAATAAATGTGTTTCCAGTGTAGATAATTAACCCCCCAAATGAATGTTATATTTGGGAAATAATCTATATTGGTAAATGTTTTATGGAATCATGAATCCAATTCTCATGAGGAATGAGAGTATGAAGCATTAATGGGGTAGTAATGGCCTCATTTATGAGCATTAAACTTTTAAATGATATTATAAGAATTGAATGTCATGTGTTGGGGTGAATTGACACATATTGGTCAAGTAAAATCACTTTTTAATATTTGAACAGGTTATAATAATGGTTTAGAAGGTGTTCAAGGCATCACTATGACATGTATTTGTGGAATGAAATTTATGGTGGTAAAATAAGGATGAAATATGGAATATGACTTTATATAGAGAAACCTATGGTGTTAAGGGCCATCATCACACCCATGGTGTTGAACTAGGTTGGTTATGTTATATATATATCATTATGGCGTGGCACCAAAATTCAAGTTTATTTATAAATCCATCTTCCTTTGACCTAGTTCAACTATGGATCTTATAGTGTCTTGTCTATAGTGTTCTTGTCTCCCTCAATCTTCTTCATTTTTTATATCAAATTGAGAAAATTTCATGTAATTATTTTTTGATATATTTTCTCCTATGATTTTTTTCATTTATTGGATTGGTAGAAAATCTATTCATAATTGATTCAATTTATTTATTAAAGGTTCCAAATATGGAATTATTATAGATTACTTGTTTTTATAATTTCAATAGGATTTTCATTGTTGGTGTTTTTCAATCTGGTGTTGGATTATGTATGTTTCCATCTTTCATCTCTTATGACCATGAGACCACCAAATCAAATTTCTATTTTATATAATTTGTGTTAAGGGCCTCTTAATATAATATACTGTAATCTATTTCATTTTATTAAGTGGATATCATGTAATTGTTGTCTGAAATATATATTGAGGTAAGTGGTTTCATATAAATTATTTATTTAATGAATTATATTTAATTATTGGGTGTTTGAAAATAATGGTTATTAGCATGTTCCATGTTTTACCAAATACATGGGTCATCGTTTTTTTAATAAAATGTGTTTCCCCATTAAATGTGATAATGAAGGGATGAATTTGATGAAATGTTTTTTTAAAAGTAGTCACCAAAGCATGGATTTAATTACCAGAAAAGTATTATTATTTTTTTGAATATATTATTATAATCTATTTTGAAATGTTTTCAAATAAATTTCACATGGAATACTAGTGTATTTTGGTGGGTTCTTGGTTTCAAAATTTTTCAATGAGTTCATGTATAAATCAACCATCGATGAATTATTCAACTCCTTGTATTATCATGATGTGTATTATTTTACCAGAAATTATTAGGATGAGTTACACATTGGTTTATTTCTCTATTCCATTGGTGGTAATGTCGGGATAGGATAGTTGCACACAATTCATTTATGATAATTATACGAGAATCCATGATAGCTCTTTCAAATGTTATCAATGTGGTCAATTCCAATTTACATTATTTTGAAACAAATATTCATAAATTAATTGATAAAATAGAAATGATTTTTTATTTTTTTATGAATTTATTTTACATGAAATAATGTTATAATTAATTAAATTTTATAGTTTCCCAAATTTTGAGATAAATTAAGTTATTTTATATCAGGAAATTAATTCAATACATTTTATCATATCTAGATTTATCTTCCAAGGAATGCTTTTGGAATATATTGAGGGATACTATTGGGTATGACTTTATCACACCCTACACACACCCCTGTTTAATCTAATTAATTAAAGGGAATAGATTTAAATAGTGGTGGTGGGTTTCAAGGTTAACTTGGTTGATGTATCCAATGGACAGCTTTTGTATTTTTCCCATTTATAAATGGAAAAAGATAATTTTAGTTTTGGGTTACTCTAGAATTTGTTTCATGATTTCAATTCTTTGGGTTTGAATTGTTTTGTATGTTATGTATTGGTATTGCTATTTGATGATTAGAACTAGAGGATTCATGATGTTTTTTGGAATGGTTGTGATAAAAGATCTTTGTTATACTTGTTATGACTGATAAATGGTTTTTCAAATATGTTTTATTTAGTTGTAACACATAAACAACCTAAACCCCATTATGAATTCAAATAAAGAATATTATATGAAGATCATAAACTTTAGTTTACTATACCGAGTCTATAAGATGAAAGCTACAAGTATGAGTTTATTGGACAATGTTTTGTGTTAAATTATTTTCTTATCATTTTAATAGGTTTCATTAGGCAAAGTGTATGATGATTGAATTTGTATAATATTCTTTATTACTAATGTACCTAATATCATTTCAAATAAATGTTTTCATAATCCATGACTATGTATAAATATGGAGTTTTAGTTCAATGTTTTTTAATGTATGTCAGTGCGACTATATTAATCTTATGTATGAAGCATGTGATTTTTCATAGATTCGATTGAATTAAGTGGTTTCAATCAGTCTTTTTTTCATTATTTACAATCAATGTAAATGTGTCAAGGTACAAAGGTGAATATCTATTGAATTTTATCTCTTCATGACCATTGAATGGTAACTTATAATTTCATTAGCCTAATTCTATGAAAACCATACATTGAAATATTTTCTGAAAAAAAGGATTTATACTTTTTAAAAATTTATATTAGATGCAATTATATGAATTCATGAATTGATGTTGTTATAATATGAGAAATAAAAGTCTCCAAGTCAACAGACCGAGGGTTTTTCTTGAAATCACTGGATATATGACTTAGTATAATGTTCATAAATATTATATTATAGTATAAGGCCAATAGATAAAAAGGTATGATTAATGTAATTAGATTATGGAAGTATTACATGGAATAATTTTGATACAATCATAAATTTTTTTATATAAGTACATCAGTTGGGAGAACTCCTATAATTTTTCAGATGAAGTATGAGTTGTATAATGTTATACTAGTTCAAAGGACTTTACATATCTTATTTAAATATTGGGGTTTTCAATGAAGAAATAGTCATTCAATATTCCTAAAATAATTGAATAAGTATCCATTATTATCATCGATTTGTACGTATTTTTGAAGAATAAGTTTTTTTTTGAGTCTTAACAAGTCCTCTTCTCTTTTAGGTGAATAGAATATGGTTAAATGTGGGATTTTCCTCACTATGGAACTTAAAACGAATGATCGGGAGGTTAAAAACAATTTTTTTAAATGTTTCATAATTTTTGGATGTTTTTTACCTAAACGAATAGGGATTCTACATTGTGGTGAGTGGTAGAAATTTTATAACGGAAATGAAGTGCAATAAAGTTGATAACTCATTCTGATAAAAATTTTGAAGAAACAACAATCTAAGAAAATACCAGAAGGAGTTTACCTAATTGATGATATTAAATGGATAATGTTTAGAAGATATGGATAAACAATGTTAAAATATAGTCCTTGAATTGTCGGAATATGCATAAATCTAATGATACCAAAAAAAGATTCATTTGAGGAGGTATTTGATGGATAATATTCCAAGGTACTTATCTTAGAAAAAAAACAAGTTGTGGTATCTGGAATTAAAGAGGTTCTAAAAATAGTATAGTAGACGGAAACTAGATGAAGTATACTATAAAATACCATCACAAGTACTTAAATCAGACTGATAATGGATCGTTCCTATTATTTTGAAAGAATATTAAGAAGAATAATTTCATGCATCAGAATATTGTGTAGGAAAAAATCAATTAGAATAATGAAAATATATTGAATAATGTCTATTGGGGTTCATATAATTTTAATAAAAAATGTATATCACTTATCTATCTCAGGAGAACATGAACTATAGATTAAATATTGTCTATCACATGTTTTGGAATACCCCCTTCATGTTTTAACCACCAAAAGAATTGTTTTATTGTGGATTTTATTATCTTAGATTATTTCCAAAACACACTAAGGACTAAAAACTGTTATTTAGTACTGAAGCATATAAGTACTTTTGTTACTATGGTTGTTATATTTTCCTACATTTTAATTGATGAATATATCTCTAAGTGGAAGATAAGGTTTTTTCTTAAGTAAAAAAAATAATAATATTTTCGATGTCCACCATCTCGGATTAATCTCTCATAGTCTAGTTTTTCCATAACCTATATATCATCTTCTTTAACTCTCAAAAACCTCTTACTACCCTTCTCTATTCTAATAAATCTCAGTGGATAGTTCCTCCCACTTATCCTCTTCATCGTTATCTTCAGTGCTCCAGCTTTCCCCTCCATTTCATTTCTCTCAGTGGTTTAGGTTATATCCTTCTATCTCCCCATCCACTCATAGGTCTCCTCTCTTACTCTTAATCTACTTCCATTGATACTTCTTCTCTACCACCCCATCCTCTTCTCTCACTTTTAGGTTTCTCGATTTTGTTTATTCTCCTTGGATGGGACTCTCTGTGACCAAGGTTGGTTTCTTTTCACATCCATTTTCCTTCAATTTTCATAGCTCTGGGTCCGCCTCTCTGATGTCAGCTATTATGACATTATTGGGTTTTTATTTTTAAAATATATTACACTAGGATTTCTTTCATAAGAGAATGCTTGGAGATGATTCTATATAGAAGGGATTATGGATCTAGCTCAGCCGTGACTTGTTGTGGAGGACATGTTCACTCTCACATTTCTCCAAATTCGAGTTCTGTTGATCCCTCCTAGATCAGCTAGGTCAGATGGATCACAATTAGATTTTGGGATTTTCTTGTATGAGTTATGGGGTGTTACATGTGGCACAACATTTTTTTATCATTTTACAATTCATAGGGTTCTTCAATGATGGTTCTTATCTTTTTTTATTAAAATTTTGGTTTTGTTTTTGGTTTGATATTTCCAAAATGTCAAGGATGGATGTTTTGGATCTGGTTCAAGAAACCGTTGGGTTATGATCATATTGGGGGATGTGGTGATGGTGAATGTGGCCATTAGTGGTTCAATGATATCCTTCCATTGACATTATTGTTTCTCAGTGGTGTCGGGTATGGTTTGTTTTGTGTTGATGTTGTCTGTTTGTTTTAGAACCCCATGAACAATAAATGGGTTGTTGTCATTATTGAGAAAAACTATTATATCTAGAGTGATAAAATTATACTTTATATTATATGCATTAGTTATGACTTTCCTGAATTTTCTATGTATGTTTTCCCTTCCCATAATTAGTGAGTTCCCTTGAGATATGTATATAATAACTGAATTGTTAATTATGGGTGATCTAGGAATTTTATATATTCATCCCTCTTAAAAAGTCTGTTTCATTGAGTTAATGGAATTGTAATAGATAAATTCATCTAGGATAATTTGAATAAAGTCTACGATGGAAATAAAAAATTAATAAAATTATTTTTATAGATACAGAGATTGGAAAATGATATCATATAATGGGTGGAGGTGAATCTATTGGTGACTTCTTTACAAGTTTTATTGACATTTTAATAACAAAGTTTTTTTATGGAAAGCTATAAGATTCATATATTATTAAAAATATTTATTAAAATCCCAAAAAAAATTTATTCCATAGTATCATTTTTGAGATGAATTGATCTTCAATATATATATCTTGATGGTCTTCAAAAAATTCTCATTACAGTTAAAATGAGAATATAATGTCTAATAATAACCAAAAAATTGATGAAAAAAAATTACATCAATCCTATCAATCATGGAAAGTCTATGAAATTTATTTAGAAATAGGTTGGTCACATTAACACGGATGATAGGGTTAGTGGGAAATTTGATGAATTTATTACATTGTTCAATAAATTTTTTAAAAGAGACACAAGTTTGTAAAATGTAATATTAATAATGAAAATATAGTTTTGAGTAGAAATTAAACATTTTATATTAAATTATCCTCAACAAATATTTATAAAATTTATGAAGATAATAGAATATCCTAAGGATCCCATAAAAATGATTCAACCAATTCCATATCTTATTCATTGGGAATGGATAATTTTTTTTCTAAATTCCAAAAGGAAACAAATTTTAACTAACTATGATAAAAACGATCACAGTGAAAAAGATTTTATGAAATCCTGTAATGATGCTACAAAATATTTTCTCACTAAAATAATGAATATGAAAAATTTGACCAGTAATGAAACATGTAGCATTAAAGAAAAAGAATAATAGTATATTAGAGTTTATGGATAAAATATAGTTTAAGGAATATATTTAAAATATTGTTTCACTTGAAAAGTAAAGTAAAAATTTAATGAAATAAAATAATTTTTCTAATAATCAAGAATATTTTATTTGACCAAAATTCCATTTTTCTAAAAAAAAATTATGATATGAATAATTAAAATGATAAATATAAGAACCCAGACATAATTATTTATGAAAATATAATTTTTTTTTGAATAAATGTGAGATGATTTAAGAAGAACTTTTTAATTCAAACAACGTAAATAAACTTTTTTGAAACTAATTAATAATGGTTTGTGAAAGTTAATATACATGAAAACCGTAGTGGGAGAGAAACAATTATCCTTAAAAGTTAATAATATAGAATAAAATGTTAATAAAAAAATAATATTCATGAATACAATGTATGTAGCAAAAATAAGTGGTTGTTAAAATCCAAAAATTTATAATGCATCAATGTTTGAAAGAAGGTGATACCATTATAGATCATGATATAAATAGTAAACCATTATATAGATGAAAAATATTTTATGTGGTTAGAAAATCGTAGGAAAATAATAATGTGGAAAATAGGATATTAAAAATATGATGCAATGTTGGTAAACAAGTTAGTATAATATGGAAGTTACAAAGGGATGTCTTCTATATTTCATTATTGTTTTTCTATGGTGGATTTGATAATATGGATAAGATGTATTAATAAAATATTTATGTGATAGTGAATCTAAAATAAACTAGATGGAGCGGTTTTGGGGGACTCAACTAACTCATAGAATAAAAAATGAGAATGTAAAGTTTATGATTTAAAATAAATTCCAAATATTACAAACTAATTGTGAATGATGTGACCAAACTCAATATATTGTAATAAGATGTATTTTCATACTACCAACATAATATCATATATTCAATGATTTTCCAAAGAAGCATAAGGATAAAGAAAAATTATTGTAAAAATCAATAGTTATTGAAATTTATCTCAAATGTAAAAAAGGAGAACTTTCTTGGTAATTGGATAATGGGTGTTCTTCAAACCAGATAAGAAATTTAATAAATGTAAAAAGGTTTAAAAAAGGTTACATTGTTAAATGAACCGAGGATAGGAAACATGTATGATGATGTTGATGAGCGTTATTGTTGTTTTCTATGATAGATTAGAGAATATCAAATATTGGATGAAAGGATGAAACAAATGAGTCGGTAGAATATTACAAGATATTAACGTGAGAAATTATTTGGGATATTCCTGAAATTATATAAATAATAAATTAGAGTTCATCCTTATAATTAAAATTTATGGTAACAAACATTGAATATATGAATGTTGTGATAAAATAATCATTCCCAATAGAGTTGTTATATTCATACATCTGTGGGACCAATATAGAAGAATCAATAAATAGAGATAAGTACCTTATTTCATTTAATGATGAATTAACTCTCTCTATATTTATTTTTAAAAAAACACAATTCATTATTTCTAAAAAAGAATATGAAATTTACTAGACATGTTAAAAAATAATTAGGATATTAGTTGAGAAATATTTATACTGATAATGGATTAGAATATAAGAATGTGAAATTAAGAGACTACCACAGAAATCATAGAAGTATTCATGAATTTTGGGAATCATTAACACAATAATATAATAGTATTACTCAATTAAAAAAATTTTGTTTGGTTTAGAGGAAAAAACAATATTCATAGAACATGATACGAGACAATACTATATGAGACATGTTATCTGATAAGTAATTCATATTTAGAATTAATGATTCGATAAGACAAAATATGATATGGATCCTTATAATATTTTCTAAAAATAAATCCCATGTATAAAATATCTAATATTTTTTAGATATATAAATATTAAAATCATTTGTGAAAATATTTGGAAGTATTATCTGAGATGTTATGATCGAATATTTCATGGCTACCCCCAAATGTTTGAGGATAAAGACGCTATAATTACAAAATAAGAAAAATTATTCACTAAAAAATTGTCATAATTATTGGAAATTATAATGTAGAATATATATATTCAATCATATACCTGAGTTTATATAATGATAAGTTTTCATAGTTGAAAAACCTCAGAATGGTTTTAAAAAATAAAAATAATTTTTAGTATATTCACGAGGAAGATTTGGAGTCAAAAATCTCAAGTGATGAGGAAAATGTACGTTTGTCTAATATTAGTTCATGGAATAAAGTTGAAGTGAAAAAATATCATTGGAGAGAAATAAAATTTTGTTCAAAATAAAATAAAAATAAGGTTAGTACCATATATATTCATATATTTAAAATATTATCCAAAATCTATTAATCATTCGATGGAAAATAAATATTGGGTAGAATCCATGAAAGTAGTGTTGGATAAATTTAAATGAAGGGTACGTGGAATAATTTACCAAAACCAAAGATTGAGAATATAATTGATAAAAAATATAATTTCTAAAACACAATAAAATAAAAAGGGAATCTGATAATAAAAAAGAAAATAATGGTCTATAAAGGATACTAAATCATTGAAGGCATTGAATTTTATGAGTCCCTTTCTAGAGTGTCTATATTTGAAATATTCTGAATATCTGTTTCTATCCCTACACAATATTGATATAATATTTTCTAGATGGATTTCATGTCAATTTTTATTATCAAAGATCATTATAATGAAGTTCATATCAAATAGCTATGTGTCTCTGTTCTTTGTAATGATTAAACCTATATTTACATGATATGGAAATAATTTTTTTGGTTTTTGAAATCTCTGATAGATTGGAATTTTAAATTATAAAAATGGATAATCTTGTTTAACATCATGAAAATAAATCATAATGGTATCCTCTATATATAAGAAAATATTATTCTTTCCCTCATAGTGATTATTTATGTCAAAATATTATATTTATAATGAATGAGGATTAAACAAGTGAACTTTTTTCCAAGGAGAAAAAAAATATATTTTATTTATTTGTGGTAAAATATTTTTAATAAATTCTTGGATTATTATTCCATAAAAAGAAAATGTAATTTTCCTTATCTCATGATATGTTTGATAGGAAATCTATGATGATTTTTGGAATGGAATATTAAAAATATGTTTTCACACACATCTTATTGGGAATAATGTTGAAAAATAATGGTCATGAAAAGATGGTAGATTGTAAAGAGTTTATAAAATCAGTTATAAGTTTATTATTTATAACTGAATTAGAGATAGATATAGTTTATGATGTTACATTTTGTGATAGCTATCAATTTTCACTAAAGTAATCTAATATTTAGGTAAGAAAGTAACTCTCAAATATATCAAAGGCATAACTAATTTTAGTATAAATTATTACATCTCAGCAATGAATGACGTTTTTTATAAAAATTTATATTAGGATTGTTTATTTGATTATATATTTTCTATATCTGATATAGTTGTATTCCTTGAATAATGATTTATAAGTGACAATTTAAAGACAAAATTTTTCAAATTCTTTTCATTATAATTGAAAATTATTTTTCTTCTACTCAAGAAGTAACACGACTTTTGTGGGTAAATTTAAGGTTAGGATACTTCTTTTTTAGCATTAATATTTACCTTATCTTTGTTGTGACAATAAATTATCTATAAATCTCAGTAAGAACCATGTTAGAAATTCTTGATCAAACATATTTGACATTAAATATCACTTCATCAATGAAAATGAGGAAATAATTTAAATAAATTTTGAGTCAATTCATAGACTGTATAATGTGGTTAAATTCGTTAATAAAAAACCTCTAATGGAAACGTTTCATAAGATGAGGATGATAATGGGGGTTCAACCTCCCTATATTCATCAAAATTATATCTTAGTTTTACTATCTCACATCTTGTCTTTGGATAGTGTTTTTAAAGTGGTATTAAAGTCGTAACATAGTTATATAAATCAGAATGCACATCTTATTTTTTAATTAATACTGTATCATTATGTGGAATTTATTTTTAATTTTGTTAACTCTATTATCATCATTTTGAATTTTTTTAAATGTTTTTTGAAGTGAAAGTAGGAAAATATTTTATTTAATGTTTATTTTTATTTTTTTATGAATGTTTATAGAAAAAAATAAAAATATTCAGTTGTATATAAGGAATTTTTATAAAGAGGTGGAAGAATTATTTCATTAGTTACTCTTTATTGGCAACATGTTGTTTTCAATCAATGATTATTATCTAATACCCATAGTTAACTCATGTAGGATTTATTTTTTGGTAATGTAATATGTATCTCCAATTTCAATGTATTTATGATTTATATTGCATGGTTAATAACAAAATCCAAAGGGGATGATATTTAGGACCAATAAGTTTTGATATTTTTCGATTTAATGTTATGATAAGTAGATGTTGGTTGGGATTATTATGAATGAATGTAGTTATATAACCAATTTTTTCAGTAATTGAACCACATATATCACTTTACATTACAAATATTTTCCACCAAGGAAATCAACATGAGATTATAGGGTTGCATTTACCAGACCAAGTCCATTTAAAAAAGGATATTTCACTGAGATCATCGACCTAAGTGTTGTAAAAAATTATTATACTATCATCCTTATAATTTCCATCATATATTTTACTCATTGAATAAATTTGGTGATGATTTAGTCTTATATATATTCCTAAAAACATGAATACTTATGATTTATATGTTACATTCCTACATAAAAAGGATGATTTTTTGTTATATGTTTTTGATGATATGTTGGCGTAATTGTAAGAAGTATGTGTGTGATGATTATAATGTTTAAAGCTTCCATGGTACAATGTTTTATAGATTAATATTTGGTAATGATATAAATTTGAAATAATGGTATTGAATAATAATAATTTGTCAATGGGGAATTTAATCAGATGATGAACTTTAGAAATATTCCAATAATTCCATCTATCAGATTCCATCAGATAAAATATATTGAATATTTTCTGAAAGAAGGATGTTTTATTTGTAGAATATCTATGCGATGTACTTATATTGAGTATAAATGTGAAGTTATTATAGGATTATCTAATACGTGTATTTGAGTTATGTGATAAATGTTTGTTGTAAAATTCAGGAGGCACATGATTATTATTGATGTTCATCGATCATAGGTTGGCATACAAAAGAAATAGTTAATGATTTTTGATGAATACCCTCAGATAATAAATGTTTCTATAGGAATAACTAAAAATATGTTTCACCATTGGGATAATTTTGATAATGAATTTTCCATTTGTATGACATTATAAGTCATACATAAAGTTATAAATTATAATGATCATTAGCTGGTGATTTAAAATTCTTAAAATCACATTGGAAAGATCCATTTTTTTCTGAATTTTATAAGAATGTTTTTTGAATAATGTTATAATTGATTAATATGTAAAGCTCAAATGTTTTATTATAACTGAATGAGGTCAAACATAGTATATTTTTGAGTGGTAATATCAAAAGGTTTTACTAAGAATTATGAAATAATAGTTATGTATTTCTCAAAACTTATCATGATTATATTCAAATATAAAGGGGGATTGTTTATCTAGAAGTGTATCAAATGTTATATAAGTGAGAATATGTGATTCGAAATTTAATAGTCAATATAATGGACACTATGAAGAAACAATGGTTTGAAGAATACCAGATATACTTTTCCCCTGAATTTGAATCAAAAAGAATAAATGAAAAATAAATTGGTTGAACATTGTAAAAGTATATGGATATATAGTTGGAAGTGGATTCAATCAGAAGATAATGGACATATATTCTTATTAGATGGTATCATATAGATTGTATTGCATGGTGATATTCTAACCAATGTTTTAAAAGTCGTTTCAGTTTCCGAAGAGGCTCCAAATGGATTATAATGGAATGAAAATGGATGAATTAGGATGAATCAACCAATCAGTTTTATGTTTATTAAATTAAAAATGGTTCTTTATATATTTTGTAAAAAAATTTAGAAAGAATATTTATTTGCATAAGAAATAAATTTTTAAAAATTACCATGAAAAAATTTGATAACAAACTGATGCATATTAGTGATGGTTATTATGATTGTTATATAAATATTTTTATATTATATATCTATTCAAGGAATACATGCACTTTGGATTGAATATTTTCTTATAAAAATATAATGATACTCCCTACATGGGATAAACACAAAAAGTCTTGGTTTTTAATGGTTTTTGTGGTAATGGATAATTTTCAATCCATTCAAAGGACTAAATACTCTATTTTAATAGCAAACATTGTAAATTTCTATATTAATATGGTTATGCTTAATTTTGATATGTCTAGTATAATTATATCCATATATCTGGTGGTAAATTATGGTTTTTATATTAAGGAATAAAGGGATATGATCATTGATTTACCCCCCTTTGGTTGAGAAAATTTATCTAAATTGGTCCTTTCATTTGTTTTCTATTATAACATATTTATTTTTTCTTTTCCCCCTCATTCTAATATTCCATTGATGTTTTGTAATTTCATTTAGTCATAAATTAATTCCTAAAGTATTTTCCTGATTCCTAGGTTCTTGTCACTAGCTTTTATGGATATGGAACACCCTTAATTGATCTTCTCAGATCAGAACTTTTTCCTAGATTGACGGTTGACATGGGTGGTTAAACACTATATATCCATATAGCACCTCATGAAAAGGCCTTGACAATACGTTTTGATGTTGAACATTATGGATATCATTAGTTTGTGATCAATGATTATATTTATTGATGTTTTTAATTATTATCACGAACATAGAAAGCCCTGAATTTCAATTTATTATTCCCTCATATTGTTTATTTATTTAGTACACATCACTTATTTAATGATTATGTTTTAAAATAATCTTATGTATATTAATAATTATTGAGATTATATGATCACCCATATTTGTTTTAATTTCCCAATAAATCATAGATGAGAACAATGTGTAATTTCAATGGATATGATGTAATGGATAAAAATGTTCTCATAATTTCTTTATATTTTTTATTATGTTTTCTAATTTAATTTATGTATATCTATAGTCAGATAATTTTCGTAAGATATTGTATAATACAAGAACTATTATATTTTATTCCAAAAATGTAATTAATCTTCCTAATATAGGTTTCTAGATTCTTTTGTATTGTATATGTCATAAAATATTTTCTATTAGGAACCATGGGAACTAGATTTAGGGGAACATTGATATATAACTAATGTACTATGAACAAAACCTCATAATTTCTTTGTGATACTCTATAGAAAATTATTGGAATTATATGAATGTATTGAATATGATGACCTAAAAATATATATATATTTATAGAAAGATATTTAATTCTAGAGGAATATGAATAATATTATCAATTGTAGTATTTTTAAATATGTTCTCTATTAAGAAGTAAATGAAGCTCGAGGTTATTCTAATAGCTTAGTAACTATATTTATAGATTAAACATATTTTAATATAAATAGTATCTCTCACATATAGTGATAAATTTATCTATAACAATGTTTAAATACACTGGACCACATTTAGGGAAGACCACTACCACTATTTTGTATATATATTAAATCATTGGTAGTTGAATAATTGATCATGACCCTAGAAAAGATCTTTCTTGTTTTGGTAATTATTGTAAATTATTTTTTTCATAGTGTTTTATTATCAGAACACAGATACAGACTTATGGTGGTCACCAATTCAAAGCACAAAAGATGATGATAGGGTAAATTACATGTAATCGGTAACATATAATGAGATATTCAATGAAAAATAATTTATTTTTGTTAATAGAATTAAAATAGAAATATATTTATTCAATAATTGTCTATGGTAAGGGGAAGTTGATGTTGAGTATGAGGATAAATTTCAATGATCAACTATACATGTACTAAATATGTATATATATCCAAAATCAAGATTTACCATTTCATTGATGGGATAAATATATAATTTCAAAGGTATTTTTTATATCATCAATTTTAATCATATATAGATAATCTCTCAATCTCTATTAAGACAAAAAATGGATTATAAGGGTGAATATATTATATGAAAAATAGGGGAAAAGAGGATAAATAATTATATTTGGAAAAATAGTGTACAATGGGGATGTAATGAAGGGTGGGATTTTATTCATGTGATAACTATGTGAAGAAAAAACATAGGGATTATAGGAATATAACTAGAGTTTATTACAATGGCTTATAAAAATTTCATCATGACCACTAATGAAAATTTAAGCTATATTCTATTAATGTTAAATGATTCCAATATAAGTCGATGGGAAATTGTGTGAAAAAATTCTATAAACATTTATATAATCTACCTTAGAAAATTTTATAGGGATTGGGAAAATAATATTATATTAAAACAACTATATTCAATGTTTGAAATGATGTGGTGGATAGTACTATGATTATAGTCTCCATGATAGATAATGTTTAATTCCATTCTATATATTCATGGTATTTTAGATCTTAAATATTTTTCAAAAACATATTATATTTCACTAGAACCCTAGTCTGTCAGTTATCAATTAAGGCACTGAGTTGAAATATTATTATAATAAATATGTGTCAGGAATTTCCAATTATGATGCATTAGAATACTGTAATAACAGAAAAGGTTTATGTAAAAATTGGTTACTTTTATAAAATCCCTATTATGGATTGGATTTCAATTCATTATGAGAAAATATATATCTAAGATAATGAGATTATGATCCCTGACGGTGATGAGGAAGCTTTTATCTTTAAAGGTTCATTAACATTATCTGAATTAATTCATGATCCTACCATAGTAGAAATCTATAATTAAATTGAAGGATAACTGTAATATCAAACATGATATTTTAAAAATTATGATATCTGATAAATAAAGCATTTTCCAAAGGTAAATACAATAAATTGTTGTTTTTGTAGATGAATTACCTAGTCATTGACCAGTTAATAATGTTTAGTTTTTTATTTGACTCATTATTAACACATGATTTATATTTAAAACTCTATCTTGAATGAAATCTTTGTAGTTGGGGAGTTGAAAAAATTGAAACATGAGTTGTGTTATAATGGAATTATTTTTCCTACATTTTCATTGTGGAGATCACATGTTTTATTCAGGTAAAATAATTACAGGATTATACGGTAGTGCTTCAATTATAGGGAGATAAATTATATTATTTTAATGAATAAGAATCATATACCACACATTGATGTAACATTTTATCAATATCAAGGAGCACAATACTTATCAAATATTGATATTTTCTTCTGATATCATTATCAAATACTAAATAAGGATGATATCCCAAAGATAAAATTTAGAGCAAGGTATGGCCATTATGAGTTTGCAATAATGACATTTAGATTTACTAATTCACCTTTTGTAACATCCCATGTAAATAAATAATATTAAATATTAATATTTATTAATATTTGTGAATAAAATATAAATATTACTTTAAAGGGGATTCTATGTTTGATGGGGTACCCAATACGCAACAACGAGTTTCTTTGAAATCATATGATGCACACTGATAATATAAAAATATTATTGTAAATGGTAATAAACTCCTAGCCGATGTAATAGTGGGAATGAGAAGAACTAACTAAAAAGTGATTATATATGTTTGTTAAATCTTTTTACACTATCCAATAAATTATTTAGGCCTAAAATGCAAATGAATCCAATTTTAAGAATAAATATTCTAATATTATTTAAAAGGCCGATTAACAGCCTTTTGATGGAGAACCATTTTTAAATACACTTTTTGTCATTTTTATATGTTATATCTAAAAAAATAAAATCCTTTTTTAGAATCGATAAATCCAAATTTACTTTGTGTAAATTTTGGTTATTTTCCGATAAAGATCATTTTTAGTGAAAAATGCTATATTTTAATTCAAAACCTCCTTTTAATATAATTTAATTATATTGTTAGATTATTTTCTAAATAGGTTTTTAATTGTAATTAAAATATATTTTTACCATTTAATCCGATGGTGATCATTTTAATTAATTTCACTTTTAAATTGGACATAAACAAGTGTCAATCTTTTAATAGATATTTTTGCATAAAAACACTCTATTTGTTTTGAAAGCGGGAATTGATTATAAAATTAATTAATGAATATTATATGTTTTGAATATGGTAATAATGATATAATTTTTGAATTTTGAATATCAAATATATCTTAGGGTGAATTGTTTGTACCTTTCTGACAAATGTTCATTTTCAATGAATAGTGAAAAATATTGCATTTTAATTCAAAACTGCCTTTTCATCCAATTTATTTATATAGTTATATTTTCATTTAAATTGTTTTTAAGGTGTAATTTAATTATTTTTTTGATCATTTAATACAATTTTGGTCATTGGATGTAATTTAGCTTTTAAAATGGATGTAAAAACAAATCAATCTTTTGATAGATTTTACTTCCTAAAACCCCGTCTTTGGTTTTGAACACAGGATTTATTTTAAATTAATTACTGAAATGAAGTGAAATAAAGTTGATAATTCATTCTGATAAACATTTTGAATAATCAAAAATCTAAAAAATACCAGAAGGAGTTTACCTAATTGATGATATTAAATGGATAATTTTTAGAAGATATGGATAAACAACGTTAAAATATAGTCCTTGAATTGTCAGAATATGCATAAATCTAATGATACCAAAAAAAGATTCATTTGAGGAGGTATTTGATGGATAATATTCTAAGGTACTTATCTTATAAAAAAACATGTAGTGTTATCTAGAATTATAGAGGTTCTAAAAAGAGTATAGTATATGGAAACTAGCTGAAGTATACTATAAAATTCCATCACAAGTACTTAAATCAGACTGATAATGGATCTTTCCTATTATTGTGAAAGAATATTAAGAAGAATAATTTCATGCATCAGAATCTTGTGTAGGAAAAAATCAATTAGAACAATGAAAATATATTGAATAATGTCTATTGGGGTTCATATAAGTTTAATAAAAAATGTATATCACTTATCTATCTCAGGAGAACATGAACTATAGATTAAATATTTTTTATCACATGTTTTGGAATACCCCCTTCATGTTTTAACCACCAAAAGAATTGTTTTATAGTTTATTTTATTATCTTAGATTATTTCCAAAACACACTAAGGACTAAAAACTATTATTTAGTACTGAAGCATATATGTACTTTTGTTACTATGGTTATTGATATTTTCCTACATTTTAATTGATCCATATATCTCTAAGAGGAAGATAAGGTTTTTTCTTAAGTAAGAAAAAATAATAATATTTTCAATGTCCACCATCTCGGATTAATCTCTCAGAGTCTAGTTTTTCCATAACCAATATATCATTTCTTTACCTCTCAAAAACCTCTTACTACCCTTCTCTATTCTAATAAATCTCAGTGGATAGTTCCTCCCACTTATCCTCTTGATCGTTATCTGCAGTGCTCCAGCATTCCCCTCCATTTCATTTCTCTCAGTGGTTTAGGTTATATCCTTCTATCTCCCCATCCACTCATAGGTTTCCTCTCTTACTCTTAATCTACATCCCTTGATACTTCTTCTCTACCACCCCATCCTCTTCTCTCAGTTAAAGGTTTCTCGATTTTGTTTATTCTTCTTGGATGGGACTCTCTGTGACCAAGGTTGGTTTCTTTTCACATCCATTTTCCTTCAATTTTTATAGCTCTGGGTCCGCCTCTCTGTTGTCAGCTATTATGACATTATTGGTTTTTTATTTTTAAAATATATTACACTATGATTTCTTTCATAAGTGAATGCTTGGCGATGATTCTATATAGAAGGGATTATGGATCTAGCTCAGCCGTGACTTGTTGTGTGGGTCTTGTTCACTCTCACATTTCTCCGACATCGAGTTCTGTTGATCCCTCCTAAATCAGCTAGGTCAGATGGATCCCAATTAGATTTTGGGATTTTCTTGTAGGAGTTATGGGGTGTTACATGTGGCACAACATTTTTTTATAATTTTACAATTCATAGGGTTCTTCAATGATGGTTATTCTCTTTTTTTATTAAAATTTTTGTTTTTTTTTTGGTTTGATATTTCCAAAATGTCAAGGATGGATGTTTTGGATCTGGTTCAAGAAATAGTTGGGTTCTGATATTATTGGGGGATGTAGTGATGGTGAAAGTGGCCATTAGTGGTTCAATGATATCCTTCCATTGACATTATTGGTTCTCTGTGGTGTCGGGTATGGTTTGTTTTTTGTTGATGTTGTGTGTGTGTTTTAGAACCCCATGAACAATAAATGGGTTGTCGTCATTATTGAGAAAAACTATTATATCTAGATTGATAAAATTATACTTTATATTATATGCATTGGTTATAACTTTCTTGAATTTTCTATGTATGTTTTACCTTACCATAATTAGTGAGTTCCCTTGAGAGATGTATATAATAACTACATTGTTAATTATGGGTGATCTAGGAATTTTATATATTCATCCCTCTTAAAAAGTGTGTTTCATTAAGTTAATGGAATTGTAATAGATAAATTCGTCTAGGATAATTTGAATAAAGTCTACGATGGAAATAAAAAATTAATAAAATTATTTTTATAGATATGGAGATTGGAAAATGATATCATATAATGGGTGGAGGTGAATCTATTGGTGACTTCTTTACAAGTTTTATTGACATTTTAATAACAAAATTTTTTTATGGAAATCTATTAGATTCATATATTATTAAAAATATTTATTATAATACCAAAAAAAAAATTATTCCATGGTATCATTTTTGAGATGAAGTGATCTTCAATATATATATCTTGATGGTCTTCAAATAATTCTCATTACCTTTAAAATGAGAATATAATGTCTAATAATAACCAAAAAATTGATGACAAAAAAATTACATCAATCCTATCAATCATGGAAGGTCTATGAAATTTATTTATAAATAGGTTGGTCACATTAACACGGATGATAGGGTTCGTGGGAAATTTGATGAATTTATTACATTGTTCTCTAAATTTTTGAAAAGAGACACAAGGTTATAAAATGTAATATTAATAATGAAAATATTGTTTTGAGTAGAAATTAAACATTTTATATTAAATTATCCTCAAAAAATATTTATAAAATTTATGAAGATAATATAATATCCTAAGGATCCCTTAAAAATCATTCAACCAATTTTATATCTTATTCATAGGGAATGGATAATTTTTTTCTAAATTCCAAAAGGAAACAAATTTTAACTAACTGTGATAAAAATGATCATAGTGAAGAAGATTTTATGAAATCCTATAATGATGCTACAAAATTTTTTCTCAGTAAAATAATGAATATGAAAAATTTGACCAGTAATGAAACATATAGCATTGAAGAAGAAGAAGAATAGTGTATTAGAGTTTATGTATAAAATATAGTTTAAGGAATATATTTAAAATTCACTTGAAAAGTAAAATAAAAATTTAATGAAATAAAATAATTTTTCTAATAATCAAGAATATTTTATTTGACAAAAAATCCATTTTTCTAAAAAAAAATATGATATGAATAATTAAATTGATATATATAAGAGCCCGGACATAAATATTTATGAAAATATAAAAAAAATTAGAATAAATGTGAGATGATTTAAGAAGAACTTTTTAATTCAAACAATGTAAATAAACTTTTTTGAAACTAATTAATAATGGTTTGTGAAAGTTATTATACATGAAACCCATAGTGGGAGAGAAACAATTATCCTTAAAAGTTAATAATATAGAATAAAATGTTAATAAAAAAATAAGATTCATGAATACAATGTATGTAGCCAAAATAAGTGGTTGTTAAAATCCTAAAATTTATAATGCATCAATGTTTGAAAGAAGATGCTACCATTATAGATCATGATATAAATAGCAAACCATTATATAGATGAAAAATATTTTATGTGGTTAAAAAATCATTGGAAAATAATAATGTGGAAAATAGGATATTAAAAATATGATGCAATGTTGGTAAACAAGTCAGTATAATAAGGAAGTTACAAAGGGATGTCATCTATATTTCATTATTGTTTTTCTATGGTGGATTTGGTAATATGGATAAGATGTATTAATACAATCTTTATGTGATAGTGAATCCAAAATAAACTAGATGGAGCGGTTCTGGGGGACTCAACTAACTCATAGAATAAAAAATGAGAATGTAAAATTTATGATTTAAAATAAATTCCAAATATTGCAAACTAATTGTGAATGATGTGACCAAACTCAATATATTGTAATAAGATGTATTTTTATACTACCAACATAATATCATATATTCAATGATTTTCCAAAGAAGCATAAGAATAAAGAAAAATCATTGTAAAAATCAATAGTTATTGAAATTTATCTCAAATGTAAAAAAGGAGAACTTTCTTGGTAATTGGATAATGGGTGTTCTTCAAACCAGATAAGATATTTAGAAAATGTAAAAAGGCTTTAAAAAAAAGGTTACATTATTAAATGAACCGAGGATAGGAGACATGTATGATGTTGTTGATGAGCGTTATTGTTGTTTTCTATGCTAGATTAGAGAATATCGAATATTGGATGAAAGGATGAAACAAATGAGTCGGTAGAATATTACAAGATATTAACGTGAGAAATTATTTGGGATATTCCTGAAATTATATAAATAATAAATTTATGTTCATCCTTATAATTAAAATTTATGGTTAAAAATAATGAATATATGAATGTTGTGATAAAATAATCATTCCCAATAGAGTTGTTATATTCATACATATGTGGTCCCAATATAGAAGAATCAATAAATAGAGATAAGTACCTTATTTCATTTAATGATGAATTAACTCTCTCTATATTTATTTAAAAAAAACACAATTCACTATTTCTAAAAATGAATATGAAATTTACTAGACATGTTAAAAAATAATTTGGATATTAGTTGAGAAATATATATACTGATAATGGTTTAGAATATAATAATGTGAAATTGAGAGACTACCACAGAAATCATAGAAGTATTCATGATTTTTTGGAATCATTAACACCATAATATAATAGTGTTACTCAAATAAGAAATTTTTGTTTGGTTGAGAGGAACAAACAATATTCATAGAACATGATACGAGACAATACTTTATGAGACATGTTATCTGATAAGTAGTCCATATTTAGAATTAATGGTTCTATAAGACAAAATATGATATGGATCCTTATGATATTTTCTAAAAATAAATCCCACATATAAAATATCTAATATTTTTTAGATATATAAATATTAAAATCATTTGTGAAAATATTTGGAAGTATTATCTGAGATGTTATGATCGAATATTTCATGGCTACCCCCAAATGTTTGAGGATAAAGATGCTATAATTACAAAATAATAAAAATTATTGACTCAAAAATTGTCAAAATTATTGGAAATTATAACGTTGAATATATATATTCAATCATATACATGAGTTTATGTAATGATAAGTTTTCATAGTTGAAAAACCTCAGAATGTTTTTAAAAAATAAAAATAATTTTGAGTATGTTCATGAGGAAGATTTGGAGTAAAAAATCTCAAGTGATGAGGAAAATGTACGTTTGTCTAATATTAGTTCATGGAATAAATTTGAAGTGAAAAAAAATCATTGGAGAGAAATAAAATTTTGTTCAAAATAAAATAAAAATAATGTTAGTACCATATATATTCATATATTTATAATATTATCCAAAATATATTAATGATTCGATGGAAAATAAATATTGGGTAGATTCCATGAAAGTAGAGTTGGATAAATTTAAATGAAGGGTACGTGGAATAATTTACCCAAACCAAAGATTGAGAATGTAATTGATAAAAAATGTAATTTCTAAAACAAAATAAAATAAAAATGGAATATGATAATAAAAAAGAAAATAATGGTCTATAAAGGATACTCAATCATTGAAGGCATTGAATTTTATGAGTCCCTTTCTACAGTGTCTATATTAGAAATATTCTGAATATCTGTTTCTATCCCTACAAAATATTGATATAATATTTTCTAGATGGATTTCATATCATTTTTTATTATCAAATATCATTATAATGAAGTTCATATCAAATAGCAATGTGTCTCTGTTCTTTTTAATGATTAAACCTATATTTACATGATATGGAAATAATTTTTTGGGTTTTTTAAATCCCTGATAGATTGGAATTCTAAATTATAAAATAGGATAATCCTGTTTTACATCATTAAAATAAATCATAATGGTATCCTCTATATATAAGAAAATATTATTCATTCCCTCATAGTGATTATTTACGTCAAAATATTATATTTATAATGAATGAGGATGAAACAAGTGAACTTTTTTCCAAGGAGACAAAAAATATATTTGATTTGTTTGTGGTAAAAGATTTTTAATACATTCTTGGATTATTATTCCATCAAAAGAAAAAGTAATTTTTCTTATCTCATGATATGTATGATAGGAAAGCTATGATGATTTTTGGAATGGAATATTAAAAACAAGTTTTCACACACATCTTTTTGGGAATAATGTTGAAAAATAATGGTCATGAAAAGAAGGTAGATTGTAAAGAGTTTATAAACTCAGTTATATGTTTATTATTTATAACAGAATTTGAGATAGATATAGTTTATGATGTTACATTTTGTGATAGCTATAAATTTTCACTAAAGTAATCTAATATTTAGGTAAGAAAGTAACTCTAAAATATATCAAAGGCATAAGTAATTTTAGTATAAATTATTACATCTCAGCAATGATTGACGTTTTTTATATAAATTTATATTAGGATTGTTTATTTGATTATATTTTATCTATATCTGATATAGTTTTATTCCCTGAATAATTATTTATATGTGACAATTTAAAGACAAAATTTTTCAAATTCTTTTCACTATAATTGAAAAGTATTTTTCTTCTACTCAAGAAGTAACACAACTTTTGTGGGTAAATTTAAGGTTAGGATACTTCATTTTTAGAATTAATATTTACCTTATCTTTGTTGTGACAATAAATTATCTATAAATATCAGTAAGAACCATGTTAGAAATTCTTGATCAAACATAATTGACATTAAATATCACTTCATCATTGAAAATTAGGAAATAATTTAAATAAATTTTGAGTCAATTCATAGACTGTCTAATGTGGCTAAATTCGTTAATAAAAAACTTCTAATGTAAATGTTTTATAAGATGAGGATGATAATGGGTGTTCAACCTCCCTATATTCATCAAAATTATATCTTAGTTTTACAATCTCACATCTTGTCTTTGGATAGTGTTTTTAAAGTAGTATTAAAGTCGTCACATAGTTATATAAATCAGAATGCACTTCTTATTTTTTAATTAATACCGTATCATTATGTGGAATTTATTTTTAATTTTGTTAACTCTATTATCATAATTTTGAATTTTTTTAAATTTTTTTTGAAGTGAACATAGGAAAATATTTTATTTAAGGTTTATGTTTATTTATTTATGAATGTTTATAGAAAAAAAATAAAAATATTCAGTTGTTTATAAGGAATTTTTATAAAGAGGTGGAATAATTATTTCATTAGTTACTCTTTATTGAGAACATGTTGTTTTCAATCAATGATTATTATCTAATACCCATAGTTAACTCATGTAGGATTTATTTTTTGGTAATGTAATATGTATCTCCAATTTCAATGTATTTATGATTTAGATTTCATGGTTAATAAAAAAATCCAAAGGAGATGATATTTAGGACCAAGACATTTTGATATTTTTCGATTTAATGTTATGATAAGTAGATGTTGGTTGGGATTATTATGAATGAATGTAGTTATATAACCAATTTTTTCTTTAATTGTACCACATATATCACCGTACATTACAAATATTTTCAACCAAGGAAATCAACATGATATTATAGGGTTGCTTTTACCAGACCAAGTCCATTAAAAAAAGGATATTTCACTGAGATCATCAACCTACGTGTTGTACAAAATTCTTATACTATCATCCTTATAATTTCAATCATATATTTTACTCATTGAATAAATTTGGTGATGATTTACTCTTATTAATATTCCTAAAAACATGAATACTTGTGATTTATATGTTACATTCCTACATAAAAAAGGATGATTTTTTTATATGTTTTTGATGATATGTTGGCGTAAATGTAAGAGGTATGTGTGTGATGCTTATAATGTTTAAAGATTCCATGGTACAATGTTTTATAGATTAATATTTGGTAATGATATAAATTTGAAATAATGGTATTGAATCATAATAATTTGTCAATGGGGAATTTAATCAGATGATGGACTTTAGAAATATTCCAATAATTCCATCTATCACATTCCATCAGATAAAATATATTGAATATTTTCTGAAAGAAGGATGTTTTATTTGTAGAATATCTATGAGATGTACTTATATTGAGTAAAAATGTGAAGTTATTATAGGATTATCTAATACGTGTATTTGATTTATGTGATAAATGTTTGTTGTAAAATTCATGAGGCACATGATTCTTTTTGATGTTCATCGATCAGAGGTTGGCATACAAAAGAAATAGTTAATGATTTTTGATGAATACCCTCAGATAATAAATGTTTCTATAGGAAGAACTAAAAATATGTTTCACTATTGGGATAATTTTGATAATGAATTTTCAGTTTGTATGACATTATAAGTCATACATAAAGTTATAAATTATAATGATCATTAGCTGGTGATTTAAAATTCTTAAAATCACATTGGAAAGATCCATTTTTTTCTGAATTTTATAAGGATGTTTTTTGAATAATGTTATAATTGATTAATATATAAAGCTCAAATATTTTATTATAACTGAATGAGGTCAAACATAGTATATTTTTGAGTGGTAATATCAAAAGGTTTTACTAGGAATTATGAAATAATAGTTATGTATTTCTCAAAATTTATCATGATTATATTCAAATATAAAGGGGTATTGTTTATCTAGAAGTGTATCAACTGTTATATAAGTGAGAATATGTGATTAAAAATTTAATAGTCAATATAATGGACACTATGAAGAAACAATAGTTTGAAGAATACCAAATATAGTTTTCCCATGAATTTGAATCAAAAAGAATACATGAAAAATAAATTGGTTGAACATTGTAAAACGATGTGGATATATAGTTGGAAGTGGATTCAATCAGAAGATAATGGACATATATTCTTATTAGATGGTATCATATAGATAGTATTGCAAGGTGATATTCTAACCAATGTTTTAGAAGTGGTTTCAGTTTCCGAAGAGGCACCAAAATGATTATAATGGAATGAAAATGGATGAATTATGAAGAATCAACCAATCAGTTTTATGTCTATTAAATTAAAAGTGGTTCTTTATATATTTTGTAAAAAATTTTAGAAAGAATATTTATTTACATAAGAAATAAATTTTTAAAAATTACCATGAAAAAAATTGATAACAAACTGATGCATATTAGTGATGGTTATTACGATTTTTATATAAATCTTTTTATATTATATATCTATTCAAGGATTACATGCACTTTGGATTGAATATTTTCTTATAAAAATATAATGATACTCCCTACATGGGATAAACACAAAAAGTCTTGGTTTTTAATGGTTTTTGTGGTAATGGATAATTTTCAATCCATTCAAAGGACCAAATTCTCTATTTTAATAACAAACATTGTAAATTTCTATATTAATATGGTTATGCTTATTTTTGATATGTCTAGTATAGTTATATCCATATATCTGGTGGTAAATGATGGTTTTTATATTAAGGAATAAAGGGATATGATCATTGATTTACCCCCCTTTGGTTGGGAAAAATTATCTAAATTGGTCCTTTCATTTTTTTCTATTATAACATATTTATTTTTTCTTTTCCCCCTCATTCTAATATTCCATTGGTGTTTTGTAATTTTGTTTAGTCATAAATTAATTCCTAAAGTATTTTCATGATTCCTAGGTTCTTGTCACTAGCTTTTATGGATATAGAACACCCTTAATTGATCGTCTCAGATCAGGAATTTTTCCTAGATTGACGGTTGACATGGGTGGTTAAACACTATATATCCATATAGAACCTTCTGAAAAGGCCTTGAAAATAAGTTTTGATGTTGAACATTATGGATATCATTAGTTTGTGATCAATGATTATATTTATCGATGTTTTCAATTATTATCACGAATATAGAAAGCCCTCAATTTCAATTTATTATTCCCTCATATTGTTTATTTATTTAGTACACATCACTTATTTAATGATTATGTTTTAAAATAATCTTATGTATATTAATAATTATTGAGATTATATGATCACCCATATTTGTTTTCATTTCCCAATAAATCTTAGATGAGAACAATGTGTAATTTCAATGGATATGATTTAATGGATAAAAATGTTCTCATAATTTCGTTATATTTTTTATTATGTTTTCTAATTTAATTTATGTATTTCTATAGTCAGATTATTTTCCTAAGATATTGTATAATACAAGAACTATTATATTTTATTCAAAAAATGTAATTAAACTACCTAATATAGGTTTCTAGAGTCTTTTGTATTGTATATGTCATAAATGACTTTCTATTAGGAACCATGGGAACTAGATTTAGGTGAACATTGATATATAACTAATGTACTATGAACAAAACCTCATAATTTCTTTGTGATACTCTATAAAAAATTATTGGAATTATATTAATGTATTGAATATGATGAACTAAAAATATATATATATTTATAGATAGATATTTAAATCTAGAGGAATATGAATAATATTATCAATTGTAGTATTTTAAAATATGTTCTCTATTAATAAGTAAATAAAGCTCCAGGTTATTCTAATAGCTTCGTAAATATATTTATAGATTAAACATATTTTAATATAAATAGTATCTCTCATATATAATGATAAATTTATCTAGAATAGTGTTTAAATACACTGGACCACATTTAGGGAAGACCACTACCACTATTTAGTATATATATTAAATCATTGGTAGTTGAATAATTGATCATGGCCCTAGAAAAGATCTTTCTTGTTTTGGTAATTATTGTAATTTTTTTTATTAGTGTTTTATTATCAGAACACAGATGCAGACCCATGGCAGTCACCAATTCAAAGCACAAAAGATGATGATAGGGTAAATTACATGGAATCGGTAACATATAATGAGATATTCAATGAAAAATAATTTATTTTTGTTAATAGAATTAAAATGGAAATATATTTATTCAATAATTGTTTATGTTAAGGGGAAGTTGATGTTGAGTATGAGGATAAATTTCAATGATCAACTATACATGTACTGAATATGTATATATATCCAAAATCAAGATTTACCATTTCATTGATGGGATAAATATATAATTTCAAAGGTATTTTTTATATCATCACTTTTAATCATATATAGATAATGTCTCAATCTCTATTAAGACAAAAAATTGATTTTAAGGGTGAATATATTATATGAAAAATAGGTGGAAAAGAGGATAAATAATTATATTTGGAAAAATAGTGTACAATGGGGATGTAATGAAGGGTGGGATTTTATTCATGTGATAACTATGTGAAGAAAAAACATAGGGATTATAGGAATATAACTAGAGTTTATTACAATGGATTAGAAACACTTCATCATGATCACTAATGACAATTTAACCTATATTCTATTAATGTTAAATGATTCAAATATATGTCGATGGGAAATTGTGTGAAAAAATTATATAAACATTTATATAATCTACCTTAGAAAATTGTATAGGGATAGGGAAAATAATATTATATTAAAACAACTATATTCAATGTTTGAAATGATGTGGTGGATAGTACTATGATTATAGTCTCCATGATAGATACTGTTTAATTCCATTCTATATATTCATGGTATTTTAGATCTTAAATATTTTTCAAAAAAATATTATATTTCCCTAGAACCCTAGTCTGTCAGTTATCAATTAAGACACCGAGTTGAAATCTTATTATAATAAATATGTGTCAGGCACTTCCAATTATGATGCATTAGAATACTGTAATAACAGAAAAGGTTTATATAAAAATTGGTTACTTTTATAAAATCCCTATTATGGATTGGATTTCAATTCATTATGAGAAAATATATATCTAAGATAATGAGATTATGATCCCCGACGGTGAGGAGGAACCTGTTATCTTTAAAGGTTCATTAACATTATCTGAATTAATTCATGATCCTACCATAGTATAAATCAATAATTAAATTGAAGGATAACTATAATATCAAACATGATATTTTAAAAATTATGATATCCGATAAATAGAGGATTTACCATTGGTAAATATAATAAATTGTTGTTTTTGTAGATGAATTACCTTATCATTGACCAGTTAATAATGTTTAGTTTTTTATTTGACTCATTATTAACACATGATTTATTTTTTAAACTCTATATTGAATGAAATCTATGTAGTTGGGGAGTTGAAAAAATTTAAACATGAGTTGTGTTATAATGGAATTATTTTTACTAGATTTTCATTGTGGAGATCCCATGTTTTATTCATGTAAAATAATTACAGGATTATATGGTAGTGCTTCAATTATAGGGAAATAAATTATATTATTTTAATGAATAAGAATCATATACCAAACATTGATGTAATATTTTATCAATATCAAGGAGCAAAATACTTATCAAATATTGATATTTTCTTCTGATATCATTATCAAATACTAAATAAGGATGATATCCCAAAGATAAAATTTAGAGCCAGGTATGGCCATTATGAGTTTCAAATAATGACTTTTAGATTTACTAATTCACCTTTTGTGACATCCCAAGTAAATAAATAATATTAAATATTAATATTTATTAATATTTGGGAATAAAATATAAATATTACTTTAAAGGGGATGCTATGTTTGATGGGGTACCCAATACGCAACAACAAGTTTCATTGAAATCATACGATGCACACTGATAATATAATAATATTATTATAAATGGTAATAAACTCATAGCCGATGTAACCGTGGGAATGAAAAGAACTAACTAAAAAGTGAATATATATGCTTGTTAAATGTTTTTACATTATCCAATAAATTTTTTAGGCCTAAAATGCAAATGAATCCAATTTTAAGAATAAATTTTCTAATATTCTTTAAAAGGCCGATTAACAGCCTTTTGATGGAGAACCATTTTTAAATATTATTTTTGTCATTTTTATATGTTATATTTAAAAAAATAAAATCCTTTTTATAATCGATAAATCAAAATTTACTTTGTGTAAATTTTTGTTATTTTCCGATAAAGATCATTTTTAGTGAAAAATGCTATATTTTAATTCAAAACTTCCTTTTAATATAATATAATTATATTGTTAGATTATTTTCTAAATTGGTTTTTAAGTGTAATTAAAATATATTTTTACCATTTAATCCAATGGTGATCATTTTAATTAATTTCACTTTTAAATTGGACATAAACAAGTGTCAATCTTTTAATAGATATTGTTGCATAAAAACACGCTATTTGTTTTGAAAGCGGGAATTGATTATAAAATAAATTAATGAAAATTATATGTTTTGAATATGGTAAAAATGATATAATTTTTGAATTTTGAATATCAAATATATCATAGGGTGAATTTTTTGTACCTTTCAGACAAATGTTCATTTTTAATGAATAGTGAAAAATATAGCATTTTAATTCAAAACTGACTTTTCATCCTATTTATTTATATAGTTATATTTTCATTTAAATTGTTTTTAAGGTGTAATTTAATTATTTTTTTAATCATTTAATAAAATTTTGGTCATTGGATGTAATTTCACTTTTAAAATGGATGTAAAAACAAATCAATCTTTTGATTGATTTCACTTCCTAAAAACCCGTCTTTGGTTTTGACCAAAGGATTTATTTTAAATTAATTACTGAAATTTTTGGGTTTTTAATTTGATAAAATGGATTCCATATTTGGAATTAGAATGTCCGAAATCTATAATTAAGACTCTTTTGTCTTTTGGACATTATGAATAGTAACGATGGAAATTATTTTTATTTATAGTGATTAATTAGTAATCGGGTAGCTAAGGGTAATAAAATAATACCATAATAATATAAAATTATCCCAACATGTAACCTAATGCTATTTTTTGTTTCATTTCCGTCCATGGTATTCCATGTGCCAACTTAGGGTCCCCATGGAATCACTTTTGTGTGGTGGTGAGATTTTATCATTTTATTTTTAATGAAAGGAAAATATAACAAAAGTATGTAACACCTAAGTAAAATAATTTTACGTTCATATACATAAATGATCTCTTTGACTTTAAATATTCATCGGAAAGATAATAATATTTTCTATGTCATCATATTTTTTCATATTTTGTAGACCTTAAATAAATAAATTTATTTAGGACAGCATGATGATGCAGTGATTTCCTCATTAATGAATGATTTAAATAAAATGAAAAGATAATGTAAAATCGAAGACATAAACTTGTATAAATACTATTTTATGGGTGTCTTTCAAACACAACTCACTTTATTCTTGAAAAATATCATTTTTGGACCTTTAAAATCCGAAACTCATTTTATAATAACGTAACATTCCCTGACTTCCCATGAGTGCCCCTTCTCCCTCTTATAAATAGCCCCCACCGCTACCCCCTTACCCACACCTCTCAAGCACTTGGCTCATCCAAAATCTGCTCATCTTTTCTCTCCACATCCATCTATTACTCTTAGAAGCCTCACATTGGGCATAAGTCCTTCCAAGGAATCCTTTGGGCTCAAATTAAAAAGAGTTACCCGATTTGAAGGTAATGTCTTCTCTTATGTTCTTTTGTATTATTTATCTTCTACAACCCCCTAAACTCTTTTTATTTCTTTATTTTGTAAAAAACTAGTATTATAAATATACTAGGATGTTTTATTGGAATTATTCGATCTAAAATTATACACACCTCTATCTAATGGTTAAAGAACATACTATTTATGTGGGTGGCGAATTACATCCTCACGAAACGATGATTGATCAATTTTCTTTTAAAACCTCTCCTGGTGGCTGATAAAACACTATTTTATTGAATATTTTATTGATAATAAATGATATAATTTCCTCACATTGTGTTAAACATGTTTATTTATTAAATATTTGGGATTTGATCATTCATTTGAAAATTTGGTGAAAATTCCAGTTTTACCCTTAATAGTGCACTGTAGTATTTCGAAGATATATATTTTTATGTTTATTATTTGAATTTGAAATTTTTTAACCGTGTTTCTAACTTAATTATCTACAACTTTTATTCAGGACACTAAAGCTAAAGAGTTCATATGGTTGTTGAAATTGGGCCATGAAGTCAAAGTTGGGCTGGGCTCGCCAGAATGGAGAAGGTTCTGTATTTGGGCCATATATTCTACATACGGGCTTGTATTGAGCCCAAATTTTGATGAAAGCTCGGGAACATGATGTGGCACAAATCATCCTTCTGGAAGGCCGGCCAATTCACGCGTTTTGGTGGTCAAATGGGCGGTACAATTTTCATTAAAATATTTGGCCGAGATTTTGCATTCACACTTGAAACCACTTTAAACCTAGCCTCCCCTCCACTCTATAAATTAGTGATTTTCTCATTTGGAGATGCTGGTTCGTGCATTGGGAGATTGGAGGCAGAGGAGAATTGGTTTCAACCAAATTCTCCAACCATTGTAAGAGAGGTAGCTCTTGAAGCAAGGATCCTCTCATCGAAGCCTCCTTCTCTCCTTCACGTTGTAATTGTTTTGTTTGTGTAATAAACTTCTTTGTTTTTATTTTATTTCTTCTCTTTTCCTATGTTTTATTTAAATTTATTCTTCTCTTAATCTTCCTCTTGGGGCTGGAATTCTTGAGTAGAAGCGATACTGGGTTATACCCATTATAAACCTTTGCACATGCAAAACGCTTCTACGATGATTACGCCACCCATGGAAGAGTAATTTTTAGTGATCGATCTATCTTCTACCCTCTTAATTTAATTATTTTGAATCATTGAGCCTACTGTAATTCACTTAATATGATCCATGAATTATGTTTTTAAATTGTAAGAAACTAAGCAAGCAATTGAACAATTAACACAAAAACATGCGAGGTCGGGATTTTGTGTAAATTGTGAGAGCGCGATCTTAATTGGTAATACAAGACCACACGGGATTAATTTGTAGAGTTCAAATATAATCCCTAAACACAATTCATCCTCATTTCCAGAATGGATATGTGCCTTAATTTACCACTGATCATAAGCTAATCTTAGAACATCAATCAAAGCAGGGTGCTGCGATTGCACGTTCCAAAGTTAGCCTAGGTTTAAATTCACATCATCTTTGTGGTAAAGTTAATTCTCGTAGGGTTCGGGATTTAACAAATTAAGGGATCATAATTAAGTGAATGTTAATTTGAATGATAATGATTAATAATAAATTGAAGAGGTAGAGTTAGATCGATTACGCTTTTTAAATAGATTTCTAAAAAAACATCTTCTTGTTGTGTCATTTAAATTGAAATTCATTTCAAAACTAAAAACAAAAAAATTATACAATCTTATTCCAGCAAACTTCTTCTAGATTCATAAACTATAAACAACCACCCCCATCGTTTCAAGTAGTGTTTTTATTCTCTTTTATTTTACTTCTTTAATACCTCTAAAAATTGTTTTAATTCACTTCCTCCTTTGAGAGACGACCTTGGTTAGCCCACTATGCTACACCAAGTAAACTAAACATTAGCTTCATAGAGTGTTGTGCTTGGAGTTTTACCCAACGTAACTCACTTTTGAAGTTCTTTTGAGAGCGTGTGCGACATCGCTCTTTCAAATTGGCGCCGTTTCCGGGGAGGCAAGTAATTATTTCAACCAATTAGAGGTATTTATTTTATTTTACATTTCATTCTCTTCCTCTCTTCTTTCTTCCTTCTTTACCCAATCTGATTTTTCTTCTTCTTCTTTTAATTTCTTCTACTTCTCTTTGGACCATCAACTCAAACTTCTAATTTTTATTTTACTATGGTCCACATTCCTTCTTTTCATCTTTCATTGATTTATGACACGAACTAATCACGAAGATCTCTTAGATCTTGACCCTGAGATTGAACGTAGCCTTAGGGCACGAATCAGACATTCTCAATCTACGGGAAGTTTCAACATTCAACCAGTTGGCGAATTACTCCAATATCAGAACATTGAAATTGGAAGCAATTCAAATTCAAACATAAAAGAGGAACCAATGGCTGATAATAATGGAAATGAACTTAATAGAACCATTCGAGAATTGGCTGCACCTGATATTAACTATCAACCAAATTGTATTGCATACCCAAATCTCGAATCGGACTTTGAATTGAAATCTGGATTAATTCACCTTCTTCCAAAGTTCCATGGCTTATCTGGTGAGGATCCCAACAAACACCTTAAGGAATTTAATGTGGTTTTCTCAACTTTAAAACCAAGAAATGTTTCTGAAGATCAAATTAAATTAAGAGCATTCCCATTCTCACTTGATGGAGCTGCAAAAGATTGGATGTATTATTTGCAACCTGAAGATGTAACATGTTGGAATGATTTGAAACGTCTTTTCTTGCAAAGATTTTTTCCAGCATCAAGGACAACATCCATTCGAAAGGAGATATCGGGGATCAAGCAAGCCCAAGGAGAGTCGATGTATGAGTACTGGGAGAGATTCAAGAAGTTGTGTGCAAGCTGCCCACATCACCAAATCAGTGAGCAACTCCTCATTCAGTACTTCTATGAAGGACTCACACCCATGGAGAGGAGCATGGTGGATGCTGCAGCTGGAGGAGCATTGGTGGACAAGACACCAGTAGCTGCACGAGCATTGATCGACAAGATGGCCCAAAACTCCCAACAATTTGGTGATAGAAGTACACCACATGTTCGAGGAGTACATCAAATTGCATTGGCACAAAAGACATCTCTACCCCCTCCTTCAAGGCCTTGTGGTATTTGCACTGAGACAAGCCACCCAACTGACTGTTGCCCACAACTCCAAGAAACAGAAGATTGTGCAGCAGTGTTCCCTGGGAGACCATTTCAGCAGCAACAACAACAACCATATCCCCAAAAGAAGTTTGATCCAACATACAACCAAGGGTGGAAAGATCAGTCGGACATGAGGTATGGCTCTGGACAACAACAAAGGCCACCCTTTCAACAAAACTTCCAGCAGCCTCCGCCTTACCAGCAGGGTTTCCAACAACCCCAAAGGAGATTTGAAGCTCAAACATCAACAAGTCAGCAACAAGGGAATCATCCACCAAAGGTAGATTCTAATACTGATGATCTTTTGAAGCAAATTGTTCTTAATCAACAGAATGAGCTGAAGAGTCAAGGTTCGGAGCTGAGAGAGTTGAAGACTCAAATGAGTCAGATTGCCACCGCCCTCCATGAACTTGTGAGTAAGAATTCTGGAAATCTACCTTCCCAACCCACTCCAAATCCAAAGGGGAATGTTAGTGCCATCACATTGAGAAGTGGGAAGCAAATGAACGATACATCTGCACCTACCATTCCACCGGGATTCACCTCAACTTCAGAGAAGCCGCATTCCATACCAACTGATGAGCAATCCAAGGAGAAAGATAAAGGTAAGAAAAAGATTGATGATGTTCCTCCTAAACCCCTTCCTTTTCCAAACAGGGTTGTTCAAACCAAGAAGATGGCTGAAGAAGCAATGCAAAAGGAGGTTTTGGACACATTCAAGCGTGTGGAGATCAACATTCCTCTACTTGAAGCCATTAAGCAAATCCCAAGGTATGCCAAATTCTTAAAAGAACTTTGTACCAATCGAAGAGGGCTCAAGGGAAATGAGAGGATCAACCTTGGAAGGAATGTCTCAGCACTCATTACACCAACTCTAGCAATGCCAACAAAGTGAAAGGATCCCGGGACATTCACCATCCCATGAACCATAGGGGAGTTTCACTTCTCTGATGCTCTTTGTGATTTAGGAGCTTCAATAAATGTGATGCCTCACTCTGTTTTCTCTTCATTGCAGATTGGTGAGCTCAAGCCTACAAGGGTAGTGGTGCAGCTAGCGAATAGAGCTACAGCATATCTGGCTGGTGTCCTTGAAGATGTGTTGGTAAAGGTAAAGGACATGATCTCCCCTGCTGATTTCTATGTACTAAACATGGAAGATGACCAGGTAAGTTCTCATGCCCCTATCATTCTTGGTAGACCCTTCCTCAAAACTGCTAAGACCATTATCGATGTTCATGAGGGTACTCTTTCCATGGAATTCGGGGATGAAATCGTGAGGTTTAAAATCCTGGATTCTATGAAGTACCCACCAGAGGAACACTCAGCATTCTTTCTCTCTCATTCTGAGTCTCCATGTGATAGTCCCTCTATTTTTGATTCCCAATCTCTTGGGGACTATTCACTTCTTAATGAAATAATGAGTATTGGGTCCAACTTGATGTCTCATTCTACTTCATCCCCTTTAATTCATGATCTTTCTGATCTTGGGATTGGTTCATTTGTCCAATCATATTCGAATTTTGAGCATGTATACTCTGATTATGATATGGCTGCTAATTTTTCTGATGGATTTGATGCATTGTTCTGTCATTCAGATGATATGTATGATTGTGCACAGATGTCTAC
The DNA here is from genome assembly GCA_963277665.1 of Viscum album. Classification (NCBI taxonomy): domain Eukaryota; kingdom Viridiplantae; phylum Streptophyta; class Magnoliopsida; order Santalales; family Viscaceae; genus Viscum; species Viscum album. The sequence continues at coordinate 691,757,790 of OY728130.1, forward strand.
ACCACTCATGCTTCCATCCATTCAGCAGCCACCATCACTGGAACTAAAGCCATTGCCACCAAATCTCAAATACTCATACTTGTTAAGTGGTGAAAAATTACCTGTTATCATTGCTAACAATCTCTCTTTTGAACATGAAGAAAAACTTTTGAATATTTTGAGGGAGAACATCAGGGCAATCGGGTGGACCTTGGCTGACATATCAGGTATTATCCCCTCCATTTGCATGCATAGGATTCTTTTGGAAGATGAAGCTAAACCGGTGAGGCAACCACAAAGGAGACTCAATCCAACCCTTCTGGAGGTTGTTAAAAAAGAGGTTGAAAAATTGCTCGAGGCAGGTATAATCTATCCCATTTCAGATTCTCAGTGGGTAAGTCCTATTCAGGTTGTGCCTAAGAAAAGTGGTGTTACTGTTGTTAAAAATGAGAAAGATGAGTTAGTTCCAATGAGGGTACAAAATAGTTGGCGCGTGTGTATTGATTATAGGAAACTAAATCATTCCACTCGCAAAGATCATTTCCCCCTCCCATTTATTGATCAGATGCTTGAGAGACTAGCTGGGAAGACACACTATTGTTTCTTGGATGGATTTTCTGGATATTTTCAGGTTCCTATAGCTCCGGAGGATCAGGAGAAGACTACATTCACCTGTCCCTTTGGGACATTTGCCTATCGGAGGATGCCATTTGGACTTTGCAATGCCCCAGGTACCTTCCAGAGATGCATGGTGAGTATTTTTTCTGATTTTATTGAGACATGCATGGAGGTATTTATGGACGATTTTACAGTGTATGGATCTTCATTTGATGAATGTCTAAGTAGTTTGGAAAATGTGTTGAATCGTTGTATTGAGAAGAATCTAGTCCTGAACTTTGAAAAGTGTCATTTCATGGTAGAGCATGGCATTGTCTTAGGGCATGTAGTGTCAAAACATGGGATAGAGGTTAATAGATCTAAGGTAGACATAATTTCATCCTTACCCTACCCTTCATGTGTGCGTGATGTTCGATCATTCCTTGGACATGCTGGATTTTATCAACGCTTCATCAGAGATTTTAGTAAGATCGCTCTACCCTTATCTCGATTGCTTCAAAAAGATATTGACTTCAATTTTGATGATTCATGCAGGGTATCATTTGATGAGCTAAAGAAGTGTCTGACCACTCCACCGATCATACAGCCCCCACGGTGGGAGATTCCTTTTGAGCTTATGTGTGACGCCTCCAACTTTGCGGTTGGAGCTGTCTTATCTCAGAGGGTGGAGGGACGTTCACATGTGATCGCCTATGCATCGAGGACACTAGATTCAGCCCAATCAAACTACACCACAACAGAGAAGGAGTTTCTTGCTGTTATATTTGCTTTAGATAAATTTCGTTCATATTTATTGGGCTCTAAAGTAGTTGTTTTTTCTGACCATGCAGCTTTGAGGTCCCTCCTAAAGAAGCCAGATGCAAAGCCACGACTTATCCGTTGGATGCTCCTTCTTCAAGAGTTTGACCTTGAGATAAAGGACAAGAAGGGGTCAGAGAATTTGGTGGCGGACCACATGAGTAGGCTTACTCACACACTAGAGAGTGACACCTTGGACCAGGTACCACTTCAGGACACTTTCCCCGATGAGCATCTCTATACCATCTCAGGTAAGCATCCTTGGTATGCTGATTTAGTTAATTACATTGTTGGCTCTGAAATCCCAGTAAATTTGAAGAAACATCAAGTCCAAAAATTAAAGAGTGAGTCAAGATTTTATGTTTGGGATGATCCATACTTATGGCGCATGTGTAGTGACCAAGTCATTAGGAGGTGTATTCCTGATCATGAGTTTGAGTCTGTTTTGCAATTCTGTCATACACTTGCATGTGGTGGACACTTTGGACCCCAACGGACAGCTAGGAAAGTTTTGGACTCTGGATTATATTGGCATAGATTATTCCATGATGCCCATGTGTTTTGTAAGTCATGCTCTCGTTGCCAACACACTGGGAACATTTCTAGGAGACATGAGATGCCCCAACAACCCATACTATTTTGTGAGATTTTTGATGTATGGGGCATCGACTTTATGGGTCCTTTTCCTAGTTCATTTGGATTTTTGTATATTTTGGTTGCTGTTGATTATGTGAGTAAATGGGTGGAGGCCAAGGCCACCAGGACTGACGATTCTCATGTTGTTGTGGACTTTGTCAAAGCACAAATTTTTTGCAGGTTTGGAGTACCAAAGGCCATCATCAGTGACCAAGGGACACACTTTTGCAATAGGAATTTTGCTTCCCTCCTTCGAAAGTATGGGGTGACACACAAAACATCAACACCATACCACCCCCAAACAAATGGCCAGGCTGAGGTTTCAAATCGTGAGTTGAAAAAAATCTTGGAGAAAACCGTGCAGCCAAATAGGAAGGATTGGAGCAAGCGCTTGGATGATGCATTGTGGGCTTATAGGACAGCATACAAGACCCCCATTGGTATGTCCCCATTTCGGATTGTTTTTGGGAAAGCGTGTCATCTCCCCGTGGAAATCGAGCATCGGGCATATTGGGCTATAAAGAAATGTAACATGGATTTGGCCCAAGCTGGAATTCAAAGGAAGTTGCAAATTCAAGAGCTTGAGGAGATTCGCCTGTCATCATATGAGAACTCATGGCTCTACAAGGAAAGATCAAAAGCAGCTCATGACAAAATGGTCCAACAAAGGGAGTTTCATATTGGAGAGAAAGTCCTTCTCTATAGTTCACGACTGAAGTTGATGCCTGGTAAGTTGCGTTCCAGATGGTTAGGTCCTTATATTGTGTCTAATGTTTTTCCTTATGGTGCAGTGGAGATCACACAAGAGGACACTGGAAGGAGCTTTACAGTCAATGGGCAACGTTTGAAGAGATACATTGAGGGACATCCTACTGATGCAGTGGATTTTATCACACTGCATGACCCCATCATCACTTGATCACATCAGGCTGTTCCTAACCCTTTCACTTTTATATTATTTGTCCTATTTGAAAAATTCTGCATTCCATGTGCATATATCATCTCACGGGTTCACATTGAGGACAATTCAATATTTTAAGTGTGGGGGAGGGAACCTTTTAGTTTAGTAATTTCAATTGTTTTCCTGTTAAAAAAAACAAAAACCAAAAAAAAAAAAAGAAATTGTGTGTCTTTCAAAATTTGTGTGTTTATTTTACAATTTTCTGTGTGTTTTTGAAACTTTTGAGCTGAAATGATTCTCATCACCATTTTTAAATCCATATCAATAAGTGAAACAATTTACCCCTTGAAACTAAGCTTACATGAATGCTGAAATGACTTTGTTTCAAGTTCAAATATTTAGTAATTTCATGGAAAGTACACCGAATTTTGAATCCCATTCCACATCTCACTGTCTTTAAATTTGAAATCACTTTCCTGTGAGGCTTCTGAACCATTATATTCATATTCTTTACATTCACCTCACTTCTTGAGAGAACCAAACCATACTTGATTTAACCAGAATTTGATCTATTCCTGTCAAAACATGAGGGTTTGAGGTACATATGTTTAAATGATTGAGGCATTTGTTTGGTATTAAAGCCCCCTTTTCAAAGAATCTTTTTTTATAATGGCCTACCTTGAATATTTAATCCTTGTAGCCCTTAGAGGCCATGCACAGCCTGTTAGGTTAAGCCACATTACAAGCCAATTTTCCCTATCCAACCAACTCTTGAAGTGAAATTGCATAATCTAGTTGAGCTTAAGTGTGGGGGAAGCTGTCTTGTGTTGTACCACCACATTATGTGATACTTTGGGTGGAAAATTAAATTCTGAAGAGATGTGTTTGCTGCTAAAGAAAGTCATTATATTGAAAGCTGTGCCTTTTCTGGAGCTTTCATGACAAGTGAAGCTGTGCCTTTTCTGGAGCTTCTAATTGAGGTGGAAAGCTGTGCCCATCTGGAGCTTTCAAGAAAATCATGTTTTAGAAGATTGACATTTTTTATGCTGAAATGATGAATGGTGTAAACCTTTCATGACTTTTCATGATGATGGAGCTGAATTGATGCTATGAGGATTGAAGAGAAGACCATATTTAAGTGAAAATTAGATTAATGCAATTTTGCTTTAAAAGAGTCAAGCCCTCCTCATTCAGCCTCAGAGTTTTTCACATCTTAATCCTACCAACCGAAAGCCACAGAACAACCCTGAAAAGTCCTCATGATAAACATATGTCCTTGACTCACATCGGGTAGCGATGTAGGAATCTATCAAGCCTATGGTGACCCTTGTATGAGTTTGGATGAGAAAGACATTGCAAAAAAATTGATATTTGAGTGATGAGAGAAAATTCAAGCGAGGTAAGTGTTTTGTGCATGGGTGGATAAATGAAGTGGAAATATATTGAATGATATAAATGGAGAACTTGAAATAAGGTTTTTTATGTGGCATGATATCTTTTGATTCTTGGTGTGAAATTGATTGATCTTAAAGATATGTGTTTTAAAATTGGTTTTGATTTGATATTGATGTTTACTTGATATGAGGTTTTGCCCAGGTGTGCAAAAGGGTAAGTGTGGGGGAGTTGATAAAACACTATTTTATTGAATATTTTATTGATAATAAATGATATAATTTCCTCACATTGTGTTAAACATGTATATTTATTAAATATTTGGGATTTGATCATTCATTTGAAAATTTGGTGAAAATTCCAGTTTTACCCTTAATAGTGCACTGTAGTATTTCGAAGATATATATTTTTATGTTTATTATTTGAATTTGAAATTTTGTAACAGTGTTTCTAACTTAATTATCTAAAACTTTTATTCAGGACACTAAAGCTAAAGAGTTCATTTGGTTGTTGAAATTGGGCCATGAAGTCAAAGTTGGGCTGGGCTCGCCAGAATGGAGAAGGTTCTGTATTTGGGCCATATATTCTACATACGGGCTTGGATTGAGCCCAAATTTTGATGAAAGCTCGGGGACCTGATGTGGCACAAATCATCCTTCTGGACGGCCGGCCAATTCACGCGTTTTGGTGGTCAAATGGGCGGTGCAAGTTTCATTAAAATATTTGGCCGAGATTTTGCATTCACACTTGAAACCACTTTAAACCTAGCCTCCCCTCCACTCTATAAATTAGTTATTTTCTCATTTGGAGAGGCTGGTTCGTGCATTGGGAGATTGGAGGCAGAGGAGAATTGGTTTCAACCAAATTCTCCAACCATTGTAAGAGAGGTAGCTCTTGAAGCAAGGATCCTCTCATCGAAGCCTCCTTCTCTCCTTCACGTTGTAATTGTTTTGTTTGTGTAATAAACTTCTTTGTTCTTCTTTTATTTCTTCTCTTTTCCTCTGTTTTATTTAAATTTATTCTTCTCTTAATCTTCCTCTTGGGGCTGGAATTCTTGAGTAGAAACGATATTGGGTTATACCCATTATAAACCTTTGCACATGAAAAACGCTTCTACGATGATTACGCCACCCATGGAAGAGTAATTTTTAGTGATCGATCTATCTTCTACCCTCTTAATTTAATTATTTTGAATCATTGAGCCTACTGTAATTCACTTAATATGATCCATGAATTATGTTTTTAAATTGTAAGAAACTAAGCAAGCAATTGAACAATTAACACAAAAACATGCGAGGTCGGGATTTTGTGTAAATTGTGAGAGCGCGATCTTAATCGGTAATACAAGACCACACGGGATTAATTTGTAGAGTTCAAATATAATCCCTAAACACAATTCATCCTCATTTCCAGAATGGATATGTGCCTTAATTTACCACTGATCATAAGATAATCTTAGAACATCAATCAAAGCAGGGTGCTGCGATTGCACGTTCCAAAGTTAGCCTAGGTTTAAATTCACATCATCTTTGTGGTAAAGTTAATTCTCGTAGGGTTCGGGATTTAACAAATTAAGGGATCATAATTAAGTGAATGTTAATTTGAATGATAATGATTAATAATAAATTGAAGAGGTAGAGTTAGATCGATTACGCTTTTTAAATAAATTTCTAAAAAAACATCTTCTTGTTGTGTCATTTAAATTGAAATTCATTTCAAAACAAAAAACAAAAAAATTATACAATCTTCTTCCAGCAAACTTCTTCTAGATTCATAAACTATAAACAACCACCCCCATCCTTTCAAGTAGTGTTTTTATTCTCTTTTATTTTACTTCTTTAATACCTCTAAAAATTGTTTTAATTCACTTCCTCCTTTGAGAGACGACCTTGGTTAGCCCCCTATGCTACACCAAGTAAACTAAACATTAGCTTCATAGAGTGTTGTGCTTGGAGTTTTACCCAACGTAACTCACTTTTGAAGTTCTTTTGAGAGCGTGTGCGACATCGCTCTTTCAGTGGCCATTAATATGTCACTATATTTATATATGATATATATATTATGTTTATGTTTTCCTTATGCTTATTTATTTTTCATTTATTCCATACCATTATGGTTTCCATAATGGTTAAACGCAATAATTTCATTTTAGGAAGTGCGGACTACCACACCCTCAAAGTGATTTGAATCGTTAATGAAATATGTCGGATATATATTGTATGGAGTTAATGATATTATATATTATATTATACTGTAATTATTATATACCTATTTATAATTATGTTTTCATTCCATTAAAGTATGAAATATAAATGAAAGTAGTGTTCATACGTACGTACGGCTTAACGTCTCCATGAACAGTACATTTCATTTCTTTTCTCCAAATGCTATGAACTATTATAAATACATATATATAATGTCTATATATGATATATATTAAATCTAAACTACGAATATAATTCTGGAATTATAATATATATATCTCCCATTTAGTTTTAATTCCTTTAATATGACATGAAATGAGAGTAGCGTTCATGCGTATGTACGGCCTATTGTCTCCACGAAATGGTGCATTTCATTTTTTATCTCAATATGTTATGTAATATTATATAATGAATATATAATGGATATATATGATATTTAAATCATTAATTCCATTCTGGAGAAGATGTACTTATAACTACATGGTCAATTCTTTTCAAGAAAGTTCATGTTTGACTCATGTACTGAACATCGACAAAAACATCATATATGAACTCACATAATTAACCAATTATTATATCATTATAACATGTGATATGAATTGAATAATAAATTTAAACGAATTACATAATCAATTATAAATTTACCAACGTTTATTATTTCAGAATATAAAGAAAAGAACAAGACAAGTCGAGCTTGAGGTAAGGGATCATGCCTCTCTCTTTCTTTTTAAGTACTCTCTTTTATGTAACTTCTTTTAACTCCCTCTTTATTTTGTTGGGGGATGTTATTTTATATTCCACATACTGTAATTTTTATGTTCATATGATGAGAGACCCTATTTTATCTCATTAATCCATTTTTGGACGTTTTAAGTGGTGCCGTTAGGCTGCCGAATTTTTTGTAAGGGATTTCTTATCTCACTTTTAATTCCATGATATTTACATTGTTTGACTCCTATTTATTGCATGTGGTGTATTGTGTACTTCCAATTCATATATATTATCATGATTCTATTTATATTCATGGAATTATGTGATTGATTTGGTGTTTGTTGTCTTTTGGTCATACGACTCGATTGAGCACAATGAGGTAATGGGTTTTTATATCACTTTTTATTCTCGTGAGATTCATGCTAAATTTGGCACTATTTCCTTTTTTGTGGTTTAATTACTACCCATGATTGTATTATTTGTGTATTATACATTAATTTATGGATATTTAAATCTTCATTTTATGACCCTTATTTAATGTGGTGTACGTTTCGAAAGTTACCCAACTCGGTAAGGGAACCTCTCACCCTCTTCTTTTTAAAAGACTTCTTTTTGGTGGGCCTTTTAATTTACATATTCTTATGTTGTGATATGTTATTATATATCCTTATTGATGTAAATGTTATGTCCATGTGATTGGATACACTTTTTATCTCTCATCATCTCATTTTCTAAATTTTAAAGTGATGTTGTTAGGCTGTCGAATTTCTATAAGGGAACTTCTTAACCAAATTTCAATTATTTGGGTTACACCTCTATTTATTGATTATGTCATTCTATGATTATGTGTGGATGACCTCTGATTTCTTTACACTTAATATACAGTTATAGTTTTTGTATTTTTATTTTTCACACATAATTATGTAATTGATTATCCTTAATCTAAGGATACCATCTTTGTACGGGACTTCATCTTAATATCCTTTCATTGAGGCATCTTTTGATTTCTACACGACATTATTTTATACGGTTTATAAAACCCTTTTGAATTTTCATTTCATTCAAAAGGAATATTTTCTATACAAATCGTTTTACTATGCGGCAAAAAGGAATGTTTTCTTTTTAACGTAAGCGGTGACAACAATCTTTTCCGTCGCCGTGAGTATTATTTGATCTATAGCTTCCTTAAAAAGTCGTAATGTTTGCAAAAGTAAAAATAAATACCATTCACTCTTTTAATGAATTTTGGTATTGAAAATGGTTTTTATTAATGGATTTTCAATATCTTTAAATGTTATATTGTTATTGCAATATGGGAATTTTAGCTTTCCTTTATGCTTAATTTATGTGTTATGATTATGTTATGGTTCTTGTACATTGATACGTATATGGGTGGTTCCATGATAAAACTAGGGTGGGTGAGCCCGAGATAACTCTCCAATGAATTAGATAACGTGAAGGTGGTAAATTTGAATGTTTCTCTGAAGATATTTAGGGAATATACTGTGATGGGTATTCCAAATGTGACTCCCTATGTAGCTATGATAGCTACAACGTAAGTATGTTATGTATTCCTTAAGTTATATTTATTAATTGTGATTACTATGTTTTATTCATAAAAATTATGATTTTAGAAGTATTTTAGTAATGAAAAACATGTTTTCATTGATTTGTATTGTTGATGGGTTAATGTTTCCTTTCATTAGGTTATATCCCTTACTAAGCTTTATATGCTCATCCTATGTTTTTAAAATGGGTTCCACAGGACTTAAAGTGGAATAAGGTCAAGGATGGGATCAAGGAAATGTCATGATGTCTAAAACAGGGAACAAGATATGACTCTTTTGTTCAAGAGTTTATATTATTTGAAAAAAAATTGAAACCGGGTAGATGTGTCTACTTTGAAATCTTTGAGATGTAAAAGTTATGCCCTAATTCTCTAAAACTCTAAACCTGAAAAGATCATCAATGTGAATAATTCATTTAATTCCAGATTATTTAATGTTTTAAGGATGGGTCCCTATAGTTGGTATCAAATATTGGTTTAGATAACTTTTGAGGTTATGGTATTCTTTAAGCACAAGTGACATTACCATAATGGTTAGGATTTCAAAAATTGTCATAGATTTCTTTTTATAATGTGAATGAGTTTATGATACTATGAATAATTATATCTTTTTATATGATGATTTTAATGATATATTCACACGGAAAATTTAGGTTTTAGTAAATGTATGGATCTATAAGGCACCAAATAGACAATGGGTTTGAAGGAAACTGTGCTGGTTCTCTGATTAAGAGACCGGATGAAATGGGGGCTTCAATGAGAAATCTCATGGTTATTCTAAACCAACTATCAGGAGTCATGATTAACCCCTTGAACCTAGGTGAGATATCTAATGCATCATTTACAAGAGAACCAATTCGATGTGGAAGTTCAGGTAATAATTATAATGGTAACCATTACAGTTTATATAATATTTACTTTTGAGGTAATTATGGGTAACATATATGTTATGATGGAAAATGAAAGGCATGAGATAAACCTGAGGTAAAATTATTTTATGGTTATTTTTAAATATTTTATCTCTTTTTGGGGAATGTTTTAATTATTATATAGTTTTGGAAAAAGGTCAACAGACAGACCGTGTGACAACGCGTCGCGTCAGAAAAAGCTATGGGAATTGAACTCGCAACGAAAGTGCGAGTGGTATTTATTTCTTACCACTGGACTACGTGAAGTCCCTGGTTAGTATGACTAATTATTTTAAGATAAATGATCATATAAATCAGGGAAAAGATTATTTTGGGTTATTATAGAAATTATTGACCTATCATGGAGGATATGTGATTAGGTTAATTACGTTTCAATATGAGTCTTTAAGAGTAGATCATGTTATTTGGAGATAAATGATTAGATTTACCTTGGAAGACTGTGTGATTAAATCCTTCAGATAATTGGGATTCATTCATAGTTTGGATTATTTTTGATTAATTTTATGTTCAATTTTGTATTGAATGGTCTCTGTTGAACTTTGGGTTCTTTGATAAATTTTGGAGAATAAGAGTAGTTTTTATTTTTTGTAAAAGATTATCTTTTTTTGGGACTAACTGATCTTGTACTGAAAATTTTGGTTTTGGTTAAGGTCTAAAGACATGGAAAATCTATAGTTCTCTTTTTTGGATTATGTGATTTTCTAGAAGTTTATTATAGCACTCTAAATGTGAACAAGTCATCCTGAAATACTCATTGTTTTGAAAAAATATGAGTTTACGTTAGAAATCTAGTAAAAGTTGAAAGTCTACATGACAAGTAAGTATGTTTACTTATGATTTAGTTAGTCCAATAAATAAATTCCTCAATGAAAAGTAAATTAAAAAATGATGTCTGTTAATTTTTCCTAATGAGGAATCAAATACCGTTTAACCCATCACAAGTTTGTGATTTTCTGGTGGTTAAATTTCTCCTGTTGATTTTTTCTTTCACTCTCCATCAAAACATGACCCTTTGTTTTTTTCTTCCATATCCATGTTTTCATACTTGTAATCCCAGTATGGGTTAACTTCGGTGACTTTTTTTCTTCTCCTTCTTTCTTTAAAGGTGATAGTTTTGCTGACTCTTGTTCCGATGTGGGGCTTTTGATGATGTTTCCATGCCCAATTTTTAAAATTGCAAGGACGCAATTTACAAATGGGGGGAAGAATGTAACATCGAAGGTAAATAAATAATATTACATTTTTATATTAATTAATATTTGTGAATAAAATATTAATATTACTTTAATGTGGATTCTATGTCTGATGGCGTACCCAATACGCAACAACGAGTTTCATTGAAATTTTACGATGCACACTATTAATATAATAATATTATTGTAAATGGTAATAAACTCATAGCAGATGTAATGGAGATAATAAACAGAAATAACTAAAACATTATTATATATGTTTGTTAAATGATTTTACATTATCCAACAAATGTTTGATACCTAAAATGCAAATGAATCCAAATTTAAGAATAAATATTCTAATATTCATTAAAAGTCCAATTAACCACCTTTTGATGGAGAACCCTTTTAAAATATACATTTTTCACTTTTATATGATATATTTGAGAAAATAAAATCCTTTTTGAGAATCAAGAAATCAAAATTTACTTTGTGTAAATTTTTGATATTTTCCGATAAAGAACATTTTTAGTGAAAAATGCAGTATTTTAATTCAAAACCTCCTTTTAATCTATTTTATTTATATTGTTATATTTTACTTTTAATTGGTTTTTAAGTGTAATTAAAATATATTTTTAACATTTAATCCTATTTTGTTCATTTTAATTAATTTCACTTTGAAATTGGACATAAACAAGTGCCAGTCTTTTAATAGATATTGGTTCTTAAAAACATGATATTTGATTTGACATCAGGATTTTATTATAAAATTAATTAATGAAACTTATATTTTTTGAATATGTAAAAATTGATATAATTTTTTAATTTTTAATATAAAATATATCTTAGGGTGAATTTTTGGTATTTTTCTGATGAATGTTCATTTTTAATGAAAAATGAAAAATACTGCATTTTAATTCAAAACTGCCTTTTCATCCAATTTATTTATATAGTTAGATTTTCATTTAAATTGGTTTGAATGTGTAATTTAATTATTTTTTTATCATTTAATATAATTTTGGTTATTGGATGTAATTTCACTTTTAAATTGGATGTAAAAACAAATCAATATTTTGATAGATTTTACTACTTAAAAACCCATCTTTGGTTTTGACAATGGGAATTAATTTAAATTAAATAATGCAATTTCTGTGTTTGTAATTTGGTAAAATGGATTCCATATTTGGAATCATAAGGTCCAAATTATTTAATTAATATTCTTTTGTTTTTGGACATTATGAATAGTAACTATGGCAATTATCTTTAATTATCGCGATTAATTAGTATTCGGGTAGTTAAGGGTAATAAAATAATAGAATAATAATATAAAATGACCCCAAAATGTGTCCTAATGCTATTTTTTGTTTCCTGGACGTCCATGGTATTCCTTCTTCCAACTTAGGGACCCCATGGAATCACTTTTGGGTGATAGTAAGAATTTATCATTTTATTTTTAAAGAAAGGAAAATATAACAAAAGTATATAACACCTAAGTAAAAAAATTAATTTCGTATAAATAAATGAACTCTTAGTTTATAAATATTCAATGGAAAGATAAAAATATTTCCTACATCATGGTATTTTGTTCATAATTTTTAGACATTAAATAAATAAATTTATTTTTGACACCATGATGATGTAGTGATTACCTCATTAATGAAAGATTTAAATAAAATGAAAAGATAAGGTAAAATATAATACATAATCATGTAAAAAACCTATTGTATGGGTGGATTTAGAACCCTCATCACCTTATTCTATAAATATATCATTTTGGGACCTTTAAAATCCGAAACTCGTTTTATAATAATGTAACATTCCATGACATTCCAAGAGTTCCCCTCACCCCTCTTATAAAAGGCCCTCACCGCTACCCCTTACCCACACCACTCTAGCCCTTGGATCATTCAAACTCTACTAATATTGTCTCTCCACATCCCTCTCTTACTCCTAGAAGCATCACTTTTGGAAAAAGTCCTTCCATGGAAGCATTTGGGCTCAAATCAAAAAGAGTTACCAGATTTGAAGGTAATGTCTTCTCTTATGTTCTTTTGTTTTCTTTTGCTTCTCCAACCCCCTAAACTCTTTTTATAACTTTATTTTGTAACAAAAACAGTATCTTAAATATTCTATTATGTTTTTATGAGAATTATTAGAGCTGAAATTATAGAATCCACCATCTAATGGTTAAAAAACATACTGTTTCTATGGGTGGAGAATTACTGCCTCACGAAACGATGATTGTTCAATATTCTTTTAACACGTCTCATGATGGATATTAAGATGTCACTGTATTTATATAAGATATATATATTATGTTTATGTTTTATTTATTCTTTTTTATTTTTTATTTATTCAATAACATTATGGTTTCAATAATGGGTAAACTCGATAATTTTATTTTAGGAAGTGCGGAGTACCGCACCCTCAAAGTGATTTGAATCGTTAATGTGTCCCCAAAATAATATCGTGATTAATTAGTAATCGGATTGTTAAGGGTGATAAAATAATATCATAATAATATAAAATGACCCCAAAATGTGTCCTAATGATATTATTTGTTTCATGTCCGACCATGGTATTTCTTGTTCCCTCTTAGGGACCCCATGGAATCACTTTTGGGTGATAGTGACATTTTATCATTTTATTTTTAAAGAAATGAAAATATAACAAAAGTATGTAACACCTAAGTAAAACAATTTTAATCGTGTAAAAATAAATAATATATTAGACTATAAATAGTCATTGGAATGATAAAAATATTTTCTACATCATGGTATTTTGTTTATAATTTTTTGAAATTAAATTAATAAAGTTATTTATGACACCACGATGATATAGTGATTATCTCATTAATGAACAAGTTAAATAAAATGAATAGATATGGTAATTTATAAGACTTAAAAATATCTAAAACCTATTTTATGGGTGTCTTTAGAACCCATATCACCTTATCCTAGAAATATATCATTTTGGGACCTTCAAAATACAAAAATAATTTTATAATAAAGTAACATTCCATGACTTTCCAAGAGTGTCCCTCCTCCATCTTATAAAAGGCCCCCAACTCTACCCACTTACCCTCACCTCTAAAGCCCTTTCCTCATCCAACCTCTGATCATATTTTCTCTCCACATCCCTATATTACTCCTAGAATCCTCACTTTGGGCTGAAGTCCTTTCAAGGAAGCCTTTGGGCTCGAATCAAAAATAGATACCTGATTTGAAGGTAATGTCTTCTCTTATGTTCTTATGTTTTATTTTGATTCCCCAACCCCCAAAACTCTTTTTATTACATTATTTTGTCACATAAAAAGTATCATAAATATACTAGGATGTTGTTATGAGAAGTATTAGAGATAAACTTATACACACCTCCATCTAATGGTTAAGCAACATACTAATTCTATGGGTGGCGAATTACTGCCCCACGAAACGATGATTGTTCAATATTCTATGAAAACCTCTCATCGTGGCCATTAAGATGTCAATTTATTTATATATGATATATATATTATGTTTATGTTTTCCTTATTCTTCTTTATTTTTCATTTATGCCATTACTTTATGGTTTCCATAATGGGTAAACGCGAAAATTTCATTTTAGGAAGTGCAGACTACCGCCCCCTCAAAATGATTTGAATCGTTAATGACATATGTGGGTTTTAAAAAGTATGGATTTATTGATATTATATACTATATTATACTGTAATTATAATTTATCTATGTATCATTATGTTTTCATTCCATTAAATTATAAAATAGAAATGAAAGTAGCATTCATGGGTACGTACGGCTTACCGTGTCCATGAACGGTACATTTCATTTCTTATCTTCAAATGCTATGTACTATTATAAGTACATATATATAATGTATATATATGAGATATATTAAATCTAAATTATTAATATAATTTTGGAATTATAATATATATATATCTCATTTATTTTTAACTCCTTTAATATGACAAAGTAATGAAAGTAGCATTCATGCGTACATAAGGACTACAGTCTCCATGAACGGTGCATTTCATTTTTTATCTCCAAATGTTATGGAATAGTATAAAATGAATATATAATGGATATATATGATATTTAAATCATTAATACCATTTTTTAGATGATGTACTTATTACTACATGGGAAATTCTTTTCAAGCAAGTTCATTTTTGACTCATTTACCAAACATCGACAAAAATGTTTGATATGAACTCACGTAATCAACTAATTATTAAAAAATTATAATATGTGATTTGAATTGAATAATAAACTTTAATGTAATCAATTAATAAATTATAAATTGACCAACGTTTATTATTCAGGAATATAAAGAAACGAACAAGACAAGTCGTACTTGAGGTAAGGGATCCTACCTCTCTCTTTCTTTTTATGTACACACTTTTATGTCACTTATTTTAATCACATATTTATTATGTTAGGGGATGTTATTTTATATTCCACATACTATAATTTTTATTTTCCTATGATGAGAGGCCCTATTATATATCATAAATCCATTTTTGGATGTTTTATGTGGCGCCCTTAGGCTACCGAATTTTTCGTAAGGGATTTCTTATCTCACTTTTAATTCTAATAGAATTCCATTGTTCGCCGCTTATTTATTTCAAGTGGTGTATTGTGTAGTTACATTTCATATATATTATCATTATTATATTTATATTCATGTAATTATGTGATTCATTTGGTGTTTATTATCTTTTGGTCATACGACTCGATTGATCACAACGAGGTAAGGGGTTTTTATCTCACTTTTTATTCATGTGAGATTCATTCAACATTTGGCACTGTTTCCTTTTTTGTGGTTTATGTAATTCCCATTATTGTATTATTTGTGTAGTATACTTTAATTTATGGGTATTTAAATCTTCATTGTATGCCCTTTCTATCACGGGGTGTACGTTTCGAAATTTATCCAAATCGGTAAGGGAACCTTTCACCCTCATCTTTTTAAATGACATCTGTTTATTGGGTCTTTTAATGTACATATTATTATGTTGGGATATGTTCTTATATATCCTTATTTCTTTAACTGTTATGTCCAAGTGATGATATACCCTTTTTATCTCTCATCATCTCATTTTATAAATTTTAAAGTGATGTTGTTAGGCTGTGGAATTTATGTAAGGAACTTCTTAACCCAATTTCAATTCTTTGGGTTAAACCTATACATCTTGATTATGTCATGTTATGAATATGTGTGCATGACCTTTGATTGATTTACACTTAATATCCACTTATATTGGGTGTATTGTTATTTGCCACACATAATTATGTAATTGATTTATCCTTTCTCTATGGATACCATCTTTGAATGGGACTTCGTCTCAATATACTTTCATTGAGGCATATTTTGATTTCTACATGACATTATTTTATATGGTCTATAATACCCTTTTTACGTTTCATTTCATTCAAAGGGAATATTTTCTATACGTAGCCTTTTACTAAACGACAAAAAGGAATGTTTCTTTTTTAACCTAAGTAGTGACAACTACCTTTTCCGCTGTCGCGAATATTATTTGATCTATGGATTCCTTTATAAGACGTAAGGTTTTAAAAATGAAAAATAAATACCATACACTCTTTTAATGTATTTTGGTATTGTAAATGGTTTTTAGGAATGGATTTTCAATATCTTAAAATGTTATATTGTTATTTCAATGTGGGAATTTTATCTTTCCTTTATGCTTAAGTTAGTTGTAATGATTATGTTACGGTTCATGGACATTGTTACGTATATGGGTGGTTCCATGATAAACCTAGGGTGGGTGAGCCTGAGATAGATCTCCAATGAATTGGGTAACTTGAAGGAGGTAAATGAGAATGTTTCTCCAAAGAGATTTAGGGAATATACTATGATGGGTATTCCATATGTGACTCTTTATGTAGCTATGATATTTAAAATGTAAGTATGTTATTTATGCCTTATGTTACATTTATGAATTGTGATTACTATGTGTTATTCATAAATATTATGATTTTAGAAGGTATTTTATGATTGAAAATTATGTTTTCATCAATTTTTACTTTTGATGGGTAAATGTTTCCTTTCATTATGTTATAACCGTTACTAAGATTTTTATGCTCATCCCATGTTTTTGAAATGTTTTCTACATGAATAAATAAGGAATACAGTCATGGATGGGATCAAGGAAATTCCATGATGTCTAAAACATTGAACTAGACATGACTCTTTTGTTCAAGAGTTTATATTTTTTGAAAAAAATGGAAACTGAGTAGATGTGTATACTTTGTAACCTTTGAGATGTAATAGTTATGCCCTAATTATCTAAAACTCTAAACCTGAAAACGTACTCAATGTGAATTATTAATTTAATTCACGATTATGTAATTTTTTTAAGGCTGTGTACTAATACCATTTGTATTTATGGGCCTCATAAATAGATCGTTCAAGGATTATCTTAATATCATTGTGGTGGTATTCATTGATGGTATATTGGTAAAAACTATGACATTTGGATAACAATAATTTCATCTATAAATAATATTGAAGACCCACACAACCTCAAAATTATATAGGAAATATAGTAAGTATCAATTCTCGATCAAGGAAGTTTATTTTCTTGTCCATATTTACTCAAATTTCTTAATATAATTTTTCTTTTAATATATAATTGTTTTCAATTAAATTTCTTCATCAGTGAACATAAATGATATCTAATGATTTTAGCATTTACCATGTTATAATCGGTGGTTTCCTCATGACCTTAGCTAGTTGGCTAACTATTAACAACGTTAACATGTAAAAGGGTTAATTCACAGGGATATTGGAATATTAGGAATGTTTTTAGGATCTAAATATGATACTAATTTATGAAATTTTATAGAATCATCCATTAGGAAATTAATTTTTTTAATATATAGTTATGTACTGATAAAAAAATGATAGTGTCCTCATACAAGATCATATGATAATTTCATTTTCGTTATGGGAATATAAAATCTATGAATATAACTATAAAATTCATGAATTTTGGATAAAATCCTCACTCATTATTCATAATATATTGACATACTACCTTGATGGTGAATTATATGATTTATATATAGACTTTATGGGTTTCAAGTATAAAATTTCTTTGATGCAATAAAATATAATAAAAAAATCATCTTAACTACATGTTGAGTTTGATATCTCCATACACTACCTCCTGGGAATGGAAAAAATAGTCGTTTATTTATTGAGTAGGATGGACAATGATGTTTTAACCATGACGAATAATAAAAATCATCCTTTAAAATAGATATAGTTAAGGTGTATATCGATATTTATAGAAAAGGATATCCATCATTACTTTTCCATAAAATTGGAAGCCCATCCTTACTAGGAATTATAGAGAAGTCTAGAGAGGATGATGAGAATTTACAAAAGAATATTAAATTAATAAATGATGATAAATTGACCAACTAAATGTAAATATATTTAGTGTTTATTTTTGTTATGATGCAATATATTCCATCCAATATTTAAAGAGAGAACTACGAGAAGAAGAATATAGCTCAGAATTCACTATACACCATGGTGAGATAATGTTTTATAGGTATTTAAGTAATTTGTTTTGTGATATGGTGATAAGTTGTATATTTTATACCATGTGTAAAAATTAGTCATGGTCCAGTTGGTGAATATTGAGTCAACACATTCTATAGGATTCATGAATAATCTTTTTAAGCATATACTGAAGACATAAAAAACTAAAATGGACCTTTTCAATAGACCCCTAATGACTCCAAGGAAGAATCCTTATATATGGGTCATTATGTACCATCTTAATATTTCTAATAAATTATATGTACTATGGGAGGATATACCCCTTTAGTTACATACCCAAATCAATATTAATGAAATAATAAGGCTTCCTGGGGAACCTCTATCAATTATATATGATTGTGACCCTAATTTACAATTGAAATTTTGGATGATTATACAAAGAACTCTTTCCACTAAGATATATTTAGGAACTACCTATCATCAAAAAAATAATGCTTAGTTTGGAATGAATATCTATACATTTTAAGACATGTTGAGATCATTGTATCTTGATATCCAATCTATGAGGTTTAACTATCTTCCATTAGTGTATTTTTATACAATAATATATTATATTTTAGCATCTATATTATAGTATATGAAAAGTTTTTTGGTAATAGGATTCATAATACAAAATTTTAGAGAAGAAGTTGGTGAAAGTAAGAAATTTCTTTAAAAACTTGTACCGGAGAGGTCCATTAAACTATGAAATATTTCGAATAATATCAAATTATACCAGAGCCTAATTTGATTATCCTAATAATTGATTAAAAGACTTTGAATATCATGTTGGAGGATTTCATCATCAACATGAGTTTTAATACTTTAGTAAAATGGGGAATTAATCCGTAGGTACATTAGGACATTTGAAAAAACAAAATGAAGTAGAGATACAACATAATGTTTTTCTATGTCACCAAACAATTCTAAATTACATGATATAATCCAGGTTTTTTATTAATAAAATACGTTCTGGATAAAATAAATGTTTTAAAAGTTAATGGAATAGAAATGGAGGGTGACTTGTAGTATAACATATAACGTAAACAAATTTCTGCCACTAGATAAGAAGTGTTATAGGAATGGATACCATGATTGGTGAATGTAAATTAGACAGTTCAAACACTTGAAGAGGCTAAAAGGGATCCTTAGGAATCTATGAGTAATGGAAATCCATATATTTCAAATATATGATATATGTACCAATTTCTAGGATGATAATATTAATTGGAAGAATAATCTAATATCTGAGACCCTAGTGTAACTAGTAAACATCACTTCTTAAACTATCACATGATGCACACTTTTATGTGACTTTAATTCTGAGTATATTTAAAATATTGACATAAAAATGTAAGAAATTTATTTTAACAAAATAATAAAAAAAAATTATTTTATCATAATGAATTTATCTTAGTACAACATTTTGGGATTTTTTCAAAATAATGGATATTTATGTGAATCATGAAAATGGAATTTTTGCTGAAGGTATGAATTTTATGATATTGCAAATACAAAAACATGAACTAATTATAAGGAAAATATATACTAAAAAATAAATTTTTATATGTAACATTATATAATTTAAAATAAAATTAATTTATAAACATATATTTTATTTTTTAAATAAAATAATATTAAATAGATTTAACAAAATTAATTCTTACTATCTAATTATGTAAAAATTACCAGATTATTTTTTGGTATAAATATAAGATTATGAGGAATAAAATGTATTACTATGATATTGGTAAAATTATTTTTATCCCTAGTTTAATTAACTCACTGAAACTTCAATTTTTATTATCATTTGAAGGATAAATAAGGATTCATGAGGGGTGAATGTTGTGGAGTCTGAGAGCATCACCAAAAATAATAAAATAAATTAATCATTTCACAATATTTACTATAATATCACATTTGATCCTATATATAAAGTTGTTAACAATCATTCATTTTGTAAAAAATAATAAATAAAATAAGTAACACCTAATATTCCGTACCAATATTATCTAGATTATATATATATATATTATATGTCAAAATATATAAATCAATTTTAATATATTTAGAAATTTAATTAGATAAAATATATGATAAATTCATTTTCAAAAAATCTAGGTCATTCAGGATGGGTTTCCTTATATTTATAATAAAATATATATTTATAAATTATGAACTTATTACCATGGTACAAATAAATTGAAAACATATTAATAATTTTTGGGTGAATAATAAAAAAAGTTTTTCAATACATGTGTGAAAATTATTGGTTAAGGATTTAGAATTACAAGGATACCCAAAACATAACTATCTTTAACTTTTGGAGACATTGATATATTAATACTGTAATGATTTTGTTTAAAAGTAATGAGTATTCAAAACAATTTTATTTTCTTAACTCATAAAAAGTATTATCTTCCTCCAATTCATAAAACACATATACCTAATACTTTGTTCTTGAAAAATAGAAATTTTTTACCTAATATAATTATCTCTCATATCCATATGCCTCTCATCACCATTAGTCGTCTTGGGGCCCCCATTTCAAAAGAGATATTTTAGAGATAAGTTTAACTCAGGACATAAGGATTTCCTTCCACATAGTCTTTTGTTCTTAATGATCCTCTTAATAACCTATTATATTAATTAAAAAATAATGATATTGGAATAATTATTACACATATATATTATTATAGTAATTTGAAAACCATTTCATATTCCTTATAATCAATTAAGAATAAAATAGAATCGTCTTCAATGAATGTGCATAGAATACCAACTCCATAATTTTAGGTCTTATTTTTTATTATACCACCTCTCATGATAGGAATTTATGATAGGAATTATGAATATATATCACATATATAATAAAACTATGATTATGTAATTTTAAATAATCATACACCTTAATTACCACATATTCATTGAGAAAAAAATGTTATTCGTTTGTTTTGTGGACTACCACATCCAATAAGTATCATTTCATGATTTTTCACATAGTTTACGTTTTCATGTGTTAAAAATTTCATAAATATTCATCCTCAACTTTAAAATATATAAAACATAAAAATATTCTATGTTAGGAAATGTATTATTTCCAAAATAATCAATATAAAAAAACATAATAATTTATTAATTATATTTTTGTGCTCGTTTCGATTAGTTTAACAACATACATGAAAAATGTTTTCAAACTCCATAGTTATTAAATATGAGAAAATAGATGATAATTTTTTTACAAGTAATTAAATAATATTTTTAATTCATTTTTATGGGTTATATTAATTATTCAAATTATTATTGAAATATCATCTTTTATTGTTAAAACAACTAAAACGAGCTAACAAATATTCAAAATTCACAAAACTAACATAATAATTGAATTATACATTAACAACATATATAAATACTATTTATTTATCATATAACATTATATTCTATATTATTGATCAAATTAATGAGAATTAAAAACAAAAACGTTTTTAAGAAACTAGAAAAAATGTTTAGACTATAAAAACATGATATATAAAATTAATTGTAGTAACTAGAATACATAATAATAATGTCTATAAAATATTAGTAAAATTGAAAATGGATATTTTTATAGTTCTTAATAATCTGATTATGATGATTTTTTTGATATATATGGTTAATGAATGTTCATATAATTCATGACATTATGTAAGAATCTTTCGTCCAACATTTATCTCTTTGAGACATGGTTTTTTATTATTTACCATATTTCCATTATGCAGTTTATATAATTATTATTTGGAACCTTATATCATGAAATTATATTATTATGTGTATTTGAAAATCAATTTTAAACCATCTTTTAATTGGATTCGATGGAGTTGTAACAATATTCATAAGTAGGTTCTTTATCATATTTTTCATTCTTTGGGGCTCATGTTATATTCAAAACATATTTAATTTTGTGTGGCACATATATTTCCATGGAAGTCATTTTACTATATTACTCATGAATTTTAATGTTTTAAATGTCTATATTGTTACCAATCCCCCATATTCCTTTGTTTCAATTGTATTTATCACCATTATATAACTAAAAATATACCATTGGGGTTAAATAATTTTATTATTTGTAAATTAAAAGTGATTAAAATTTCTTATTAAATATATTAATGGATAAGCATTAGATAGTGGATAAAAGTATAGAATATATAACAAAAATGAATAATCCTGATGAAATTGGTCCATTTAGAACTGACTCATACATTACACTAATTCATGAAGAGTTTACTATAAACTACACACTTCGATAGACACTTTTTTGGGATATGATGTAAAATATTAATATGTACTTTATAAACCATGATGAAGGATTTTTCTAACCATTTCAAAGGTGTATTAGCAATGAAATCCTATAAACAAATTATTATCACCATTGGATAAACCATCACATAGAATGTAACCTCACAATTTTATTACATAAATATATATATTTCGTCATACATTTATGATATCTGATAACATCTATGTTAATTATAGTATGTAATCCTAGACCTCAACATTATACTATTAGATGGGGTAATATTTTTGTTACTATACTTATAATTATATTGAAATCCATTTTTTTTCATCTAGAGGATCCTTATAGAGTACTTATTGTCTATTATTTTTATCTTAGTAGAATTATTCATCTGGAGTGCGAGTCCTATAATTATACATCTACTCAATTCATAGAAATTTTATTGAGAAAAAATATCTAGGGATTGGTTGGATACCTTTACACATATCCATATTGTGTCTTTATCCAAGCCCATTAAATCATAATATTATGTTTGGTATTGTTAATTCCATTAGTGCAAGATCAGTTATTATTGATACCCATTTTATCAATTATTTTCATTGATATAGAAAACACATAGAGTCATTTGATTATGGATTCACGTAGTTTATTTATTCATTCTATATTACTTATGTAATTTTTGTGTTAATATAGATTTTGTTTTATAATATTCCTTACTGAGAACCTAATATCCCCCTTATCTATTTTCCCTTCCATAGGAATCAAAAATATGAACTATGTGAAATATTTAAGTGTATGATATAAGGGTTGGTAATGTTCTGGAAATGTGTTCATGTTTTATCTTATCTTTTCAACTATAATATTTGTAATTATCAACTATTATAAGACAAATATTATCTTTAATATTATATGAGATCATATATTATATTTCATTAATGTAATATAAATAATTATTCTACATTTCAATATTCTAGGATGTTGTATATATTCAAAAATATATTTACTTCTAATCTAGTATAACCAAAGTAGGTTTTGTGCACATATTATATAAGGATACAATCCAATGGTTTTTGAATTCATTTGAAACTAATTATTATTACACCCAATAACACCACACTTTTTTTAGTTTGATATCCTCTTGAAACTCATATTAATTTTTTTCTATAATAATTACTTTGTTTTTAGGTTGTATTTGACGGATTTATCCTAAAAAAATGAATCTAAACATTGATGGATATCCTTATGGATACAAACATGGTACTCAAGAGTGCACATGTAATTTCATGAATTCTATCATCAATATATGTATTAGAAGAAGTTCATGGTGCGATCCTCATCGTGGTTTAATCTTCTTTAATGATGTTATTAATCCTATTAGGTTCATTTTATCACCAAGTTGTTTTATACATTATTTTTAGTGATATATTTGGAATAATTACTAGTGGTTTCTCAATTTATGAAATTTATTAGCATGATAATTCCATGATTCAGGTGAGTTTGTGGTCACATATATGAATAAATTTCACCTCAAACAGATGTAAATTGTGATTTTCCCTTATATACACACATATTAAAATTATGAGTGTCAAAATGGAATTATCCAAATTTATTAATAAATATTACAAACACATATAGAAATAATTTTAGAATAATTTATGAAAAATTGATATTTTGGAATAAAAATTACATAATAAATGATTTCAATGTTTTTCATGCTGATAAATGCTCATTTATCACCATATAATATTAAATGTAAGAGATATGAAGAAAGGTGATGGGTTATCATTGGATTATAGGGCCTGCAGAACCTGAGTAATAAAAAATAATAGTTTTATATATTTTATATCAGTGATATATGATGTTTACAAAAAATAATGGAATATCACTCGAACAATGTATTGGATGAGTAATATTGGAACATTTTTAGGTCTAGGGTGTGGATTTTTCCCAATTATCAACATAAAATTTTCTTGTATCAGGTGTTTGGATAAATCACACATAAGTGTAATTTATTTACTATTTTATCAATAATATTTTAAGAAAGTTAAATATCTCCCATAAGGTGTATCATATGAGAAATCTAGGTCAACCATTAGGTCTAAAATATTGGTTTCACCCTAGGAATGACATAATATTTGTGCATGTCATGCATTTATTTACATCAAAGGTAAGAGTAATAATAATTGGCATCTGACTATTTGTTGGGACTAATAATAATAATAATACCTATATTATTATTATTGTTATTATTATTATTGTTATTTTTGATTAAGTAAAAGGATAACAATTAATAAACATAAAAATGAAATGTATTACATTGGAAATTCGGTTAATATTTATTTTTGAGAAATGCAATAATGGAGATATTATTATCTATCCTAAATAATTGCAAGTGTGTGGTTAATAAAAATTTATTAACTATTAAAATAATTTAATTGATTTTTTTTCAATTTTTAATAGTGGAAAGGATGAAATGTTTTTAATAATAATCATAATTGTTGTTGTGCTTATTATTATAATTAAAGATAGAAATATAATATTGGAATGTATAAATATATAAAATGTGTATATATATGAGATAAATATATGTGTATATATATATTTGTGTGGGTTTACACATGTATATAATTAGATAAATATATATACACATATAAAATTTAAATAAATAAATATATATATATATATATATATATCTGTGTGTGTGCTGGTGTATATATATATGTGTGGGTAAGTATATATAAATATATTTGCATATATATATATATCTGTGTGTGTGTGTGGGTGTGTGTTTATATATATATAATACACAAAAACGTCAATAAAATTATAATATATATTAATGAAGTATTCAAATTGTTTCTAAACGGTATTTAAAGAAACACGTGAAGGGGACACATTTGGGTGGTGTATTACTAAATGTGCAGAGGGAAATAATTAATGTGGTGGAGTAATAAAAGAAATATATGGGATATAATAATAAATTAAATTGATAAAAAATTATAAAAGGGAGATTGGGTGAGGAATTATGTAGCATATAAGGTAAATTCCACACACTCTCTCTCATATCTCAATCTCTCTCTTACTCTCTATATTATTTTATTTTTCAAATTTTTATCATCAAAAATTTTAGTTCAATTTCTTATGTGATATTTATTGAATTACTGTGATGTTGGTTTTTTTGGGTTTGTCTCAATGAGTATAATTTTAAAACAAATTTTTGTTGGATTTGGTGTTCTAGGACCAACAGATTATACATTAATTACATGTATATTTTACGAATTTAATATTAATTTAACAAATTATTACATATTTTTCATTTTTTATAATGGATTTAATGTAATAATTTCCAAGATTTTTTGTTATATAGATAATGTCAATTCAGTTCCCCACTACGATGAGGACCATAAAGTGATATGAAAATATTCTTAATAGAGTTATGAAGTTGGATAATGATTCATTATAGGACACATAGTATTTATATTGTTGAGTGTGAGTACTTGTAAAAGGATGTGACTACTTGTCATGAAGTTTTCACTAAGTAATCTATTAGATGAGAGATTATGATAATGGACAGAGTAGTAAGAATTCTACATTTTTTTGTGTAATGGGATATTCTAATATGAAAACATGTTAAATGGTCCTTATACATTTAGATTATAATTGGTTCATGTCATGATGAACACACATTGATTTACTAATATAAATCATCATTCCATATGTACGCAATAAATAGGGTATGATGGATTCATCATGATTTACATGAAATGAATCGATATGTTGATATTTTTTTTAACTTACATCTTTATTGAAGATGATATCTTGGAACATTGATTGGAATATAACCATAGCCCTGAAGTCCATGGCCATGGTGAAACAATTTGTTTATTCCAGATAGTCAATGAAATATGTATCTGGCATATAGGTTGATGACACTATCATGAATCATTCTTGATTGGATATTGTGACAAAGGGATTATATAACATAGTGAGAATTTATATGTGGTCGTTGATGATGTTACATTATGTTATTTATCTTGGGTTCCATGTACCATTTCTAAAAAGTAATCTTGGGGTTTAGGAAAGAAAAACTATGGACATAAATAAATAATCCTACAAAGTCTCACACTTTGTGTTTCTGGTCATCATGATTAAATTATATTTGAATTTAATTAATGGAATAAATATTATTCTAAAGATCGAGGAATGAGTTTTTTCAATTAATATTGATTTCATAAATTTAATAAATATTTTTTCAAATTCAGGCGAATAAAATTTAATTCATTTATTTTATTGAATATATTAAAAATAATATTCTTCTTTATGTGAATGAAATATTTATTTATGAATAAAATATTTATTCAGGTATCCAATAAATACTGAGCTATTTGAATAGATCAAGACCTTTTCCCATGATAAATAACTATTTACAAGTTAGTAAATATTATTGATCAATTTTCGCATGTTGGCACGAACAAAAAAAATAATATTTTTATTATTACATAGAATTTGGTTTCCTTAAAGGATAAAATATTTTTTAATACCCGAACTGAAATTAAAATATTATTATAACTTATAACATAAATATATAAATAAGTGATTATATCTATTGTGTGGATTATCAGTTTACAATAAAAAAATAGAACTCTTGTGAACAATGAATTCCCTATCAACTCCTCCATCTTTATCACTCTAAACAATTAAAAATACATGAGATATTTCATTACGATGGAGGAAAATGTGATCAATAATAAACAAGAATGTAATTTTACTTTCCACAATAGAACCCCTAGATCGTGGGACATTGCACAGAGATTATGAGATCACATATAGATCACCAATAGATGAATTCTATCCTTGGATACTCACAATTCACTTAATGTATTCTAAAAGGGTATTTTAAAATGATCATTACTAATCATTAAATAATGTTCACCAGCTGTAATATTCTATTCCTTAGATTTTAAATACATTATTTATAAATTTGAAACCTAATGTCCTCATTGATGGTTTCAAGAAATGATAACTAATATAAATTTTAATATATCACCCACCACAACTTGATTAAACTATGCTTGGAACCATAATGTGGTATCATAGACGTCATATTTAAATTTATAATGATTTATTTGACTTTTTACATATGCACAATTGTGGTTATATTTTAATTAAATGTTATTTTTTCTTTAATATGATTTAAATTAATGTGTATTGACATATTATTCATGATTTGTTCAGTGTTTCTTTTTCATAATGTCTTAATAAAAGATGGGGAATTATAAAATATTATTTTGGGAAAATACCAAGTTTTGTTTGTTAGAATATGGTTACATGGAGTGTACTCATAAGTACACACATTTTACCCTAGTGTTCTGCATCTGGATGCACTGAGGGATACATAGAATGACATGTTGTAATTACATGTGGTGTATATATATTTTTTTTGATAGAAAAACATGGGAAACAATTATTAGATTATATTGCACGTATTACCATATAGTCTGTGTAGTCTACAAGGGTTATCAGTGTTAATCAAACAATTTGTTTCATTAGTATACATTGAATACACAACATGATATTGAAAAACTAGAGGATTTATGATATACATGTCATGTATATAGTGTAAATTACGTATAGTTTATCAAATCTATCATCTGATGAATATAAAGAGGAATGCACTAAGAAAGCATACACATGCCTAAAATATATACACAACATGTAGTTGGTATGTACACTCTATGTAGTCTTTCGAGAGACATAATGAAGACCAAAGTGTGTATCACTAACACAAAATAAGTGAAAAACACAACATGTAGCTTGACTACATACATTGTGTAGTCTGAATGAGAAATAATCAATTGACCTAAGCATGTAAACTTGAAACTTAGTAATTGAGATACACACTGTTTAGATGTGTGTATATTTTGTATAGTCTCCGATTTATGAACAGAATAAAAAATTTAATTAAATCTATTATATTTAAGAAATAAAAATATATTTTATTGATTGGAACACCATTTTATGTTTGTAAATTTAATAATTGCTTAAAAATCAATTTCTCATTTAATTTTTTATAATAAAAATATTTCAATTTTGGGTATACTTTTTATTTTCTATTAATTAAAAATATTATTAAATCTACTATAATGATCTCAATAATAAAAAAATGAATGATAGTTAATTTTTTAACTAATTAATGGAACCATGTCCATCTTAATAATATTGAATAAATAATAAAATAAATGTTCTCTAGTTATTTTTTAATCCATTTCGTGTATGATGGATTATAAGCTTGACCACAACCTTTTTGTGGGTGGTATTTTTTAATTTATTTTTATTTCATTGGTTTTAAATTATTTATTATTAAATAAAATATGATGCCTAGTGGGTAATTCGTCCCTACATTATTATGAAAGCCCTGAATGTCTAAGGATATTTATATAATCCATATTTAACCAATCCTTTAGTTCCCATAACCTATACTTTTGTCATAAATACCATTAATAAATGGATTATCCCATGATTCCTAAAGATTTTTCAAGGCAGAACCATTATGATGATAAATCAGGTGATATACATGATTAATGGTGAAATGATACAACTCATGAAATGACTGAAAAAAGTGTTATTTCCCCTAAGTAAAATGATTATTTAATGTCCACAGATTAAATCAACCATTAGATAAATATCATGAAAGGGTTATTCAATTATTTAGTTATTTACTTATATGAGATTATTTATTCTATAGATACAAGGATGAAATCACATAAATAAATGAATTAATGTTAATTGACAGAAATTAAATAAATATTTTATGCATAAATGTTTTATCCAACATGTATAATTAATTAAGTAACATCATCATAATATTAATATTACATGTAAAGGATAAAACATGATAGTATTAATATAATAATAAATTATAATAACTCAATTAAATATTATATACGAAATGTAATTCTATTACATGATGAAGATTGAAATTGAATATAACTAAGTGTTTGGCCAACCCTTTTAGATACATACATTTATATGCGGATTTCTTAGAATGGTTTTTGGTTGAAAAGACAATTTTACATCAATTAGAGTAGAGCTTTCAAGATTTGGTGTAATTTGGAGGCAAGTGTTGATGTAATCCAACTCAGGATTTTAGGAATTGGTATTCTACTCAATGGATCAAGGAGTTTTAAGCCCAGAGTAGGGAAATACCTAACCACCATAACACATTCAAATAGATTGACCAACCCATGTTTCATTTTTAATGGTAATATGGATTATTTATACTATAATTTCATAAAAATAATACATTTTGAGTTCAATGTTGAGTTTTATTAGTACTTGATAAAATTGTGGTAGATTTAATAATTAATGAAATAAGTTAAATTTGTATTTCTCATATAATTTTTAAATCAATAAAAGAACTCAAAATATTCACTTTTAATTATAAAAAAACTAGATATCACATAAATAATGTTATCCTTATGATCCATATAGGTTATATACAACCTTGTAACAAGTAGTAACTACCAATAATGGTACAAAAACCTTCTAGTGGGTTTCCTTATGAAACAAAATAATGCGTGATCAAATCAGCATTTCCTGATCCTCCTTCAAAGGAGGTGAGTGGTGAAGAATTCCATTTGTATAAAAATTATGTGAATGACTTGGTGGAAATTCAATGTTTGCTATGTTCTTTTATGTCTAGTGAACTCATAATATCTCATGAACGCATGGATGTGTATAGAATTCATGAGAACCTTTTTCATATTTCCCATGATGTAGATAAATAGAAATAGTTTGTGATTTCAAAGGAGTTAATTAAAAGAAAACACGAAGATGGTTCCCCATCTAGGATTCATGTAATCATGCTCATTATATACTTTGATCTCTTTGTGGTTCTTGGGTTTAAACACCCCAAATAATTGGACAATAATCTTATTCTAGAATCACTACCTCAGAGACTATCCATATTTGTTATTAATTTTAATATTAAAAAAATTATGCCTTTGTTAGTTCACTGTACTCTTCTTATCCTACTTGATATTGGTATAATGCATGGAATACCGTCTTTCATTATGTTTGCAAAAAATAGAATTGGAAAGAGAATAGATCATATACCAAATACTCTTCACACCCTTCAAATAATAGTAATATCATGTAGTAATAATAATAACATGTTTTTGTCTTTTTCACATGTGAAAAAAGTGATACTCGATGAAAAACTACACCCAACTATAGAAGTAAATGAAAACATTAAGTGAGTTTACTATTTAGTAAAATTTATATTCTTCTACAAAATGGTTATTGGGTACAACCTGTGGTTCTCACATATATATTCAAATACATAAACTAAATATATTAAAAAATATTAATCCAAGGTAAGTAGATATATGATCATCCGATGAAGCTAAACATTCTACTTTGAAAATCGTAGAGTACAACCTCATGTTCTAAACCAGGCTTATCATGGTTTTGAAAATCTGTAATTATTTCCATCTATTACCAAATTGTTTTATATACAGACATTATATTGTTGGATTTGTGTTTAAATTTGATAATAAAAAATTATTATCTTATATTTTATAGAATTTTTTATTGCAACTCACATTTAAATTATAGTGCTTATGTGTTTTACTACAAAATCCAAGTAATGGTAATTGATATCTAAGTTATATAACCTGACATATACCACAAACAACATTATAATCCCTAGCTAGGATACTGGCAAGGCCATTCTAATGAAAATAGAATAACTAAATTACATTAAGATATATATTTAGATTCATCTAAACTATAACCTCTTTGTGTATGTCATTTATGTATACAAGGAAACATGAAAAAATTCAAATTTTTGGGAAAGGTGGAATGGGTTAATGTAATTTTTAAAGTAATACAAACAAATAAGAGTTGACTATTTCTTGTTAATATAAGGGGTACTCATACACCATAACTTTTGATGATGATTTTAGTAGATAAAGATATGTATACTTAAAGTGGTATTAGTCATATCCATTTGAACAATTTAAGGACCAAAATGAATAAGTTTGCAAATTTCATTGTTTGAAGATTAAGGAACACTCTCACATCATGCTGAAGAATATTGTAATCAGGAATTCATTAATTAGTTATGTTATTTTTAGACCTTATCCCAACTAAATCATCCTTAAACATCTTAGTGAAATTGTATAATATAATAAAAAAACACACCATATTGGACATGGTGAGATCAATGATGAGTCATGTGAGTCATACATTATGCTTTTAGGGATATAAATAACAAAAAACAGAATTTATATAAAAATATGTACCAACTAATTTGATAAATTCTATCCCATATGAATTTTGGAGTGCATGAAAGACCATGTTATCGAATTTACGTTATTGTGGAAGAAAAACTGTTGTTACAACCTCTTTAGGTAACACACATACACCCCAAGGAGTAATGTGTAACATTATTTGATACAACCAAGGAAATAATGGGATATTACCTATATGACCCCACACACAAATAAAATTATTGTGAAATTAGACACTATAATCCTTTAGAGGGGTATTATTTATATAAGTGATAGTGGGTGCGAGATAGACTTTGATGAATTTATGGATCAAAAAATAGAATACTAGATATAGAAACATATCCACAATGCTCAATGGAAGATAAAACTATTTCAAATACATAGGTATAACATAATTGTAAAAGAGATGTTAAATAATAAGAATCTTATAGTATTTTAGTCACTGAGGATGGTGAATAATTTTTATTTGAAAATAATGATCATATACCTTAAAAGGAAGTAGTGAGTTGAATATAAGATGAAAAGTGGATGGAATCCATTAATCTTGAAAAGGATTCAATGTACCAAAACCATGACTAGATTTTTGTAGACCCTCATGTAGATTTAAATCATATTGGTTGAAATTGGTTATTATTGAAAAAACAATACTTAGAAGGACATGTTAGTACATATAAGGTAATACTGGTTAAAAAAGGGTTTAAATGGAATCAATACATTAACTTTGATGGAAACTTTTCTCCATTTTCAATACATAAATCCATCTGAATTATTCTTTCCATTTCATCACACCATGATTATGATATTTTTCAAATTGATTTTAAAATATATTTCTATAATAGAAACTTCCCGAAGATGTCTATATAACACAAATTGATGTGTTTTTGACTCCAAAAGATTCTTTAATGTTATTAAAGTTACAAATATCCATTTATGGTTTAATGTAAGAATCAAGTTCATGGAGATATAATTTTTATAAGGCCTTAACATAATTTAGTTTCATAAAAATGAATTTGATCCTTGAGACTACATGGTTTAGTGAGAATGTGGTATTTTTATTATTATTACATTCTGGTGATATACTACTCATAGTAAATAAAATACTATTCTTAGAGTCTTTTAAGACATGGTTAAATAAATTATTTACTATAAAGGGAATTGTAAAGGAAACATATTTTCATGGGATTAAGATAAATAACGATAGATCTAGGTGACTTATCATTCTATTTTAAGGTACATACATTAACAAGATAATAAAGAGATTATGTATGGAATAATCTAAGAGTGGAATATTTCTAGTGTCAGATAGAATTCAACTTTATAGGAAATTGTGTACTCAGAAACATGAGGAGAGAAATAGAATTTCAATGATTCCATATGCCTTAGTGATTAAGTCGACCATGTATGTTATTATTTATACTATTCCAGATATTTTCTATTCATTTAGTGGGGTATGAAGATATCTATCTATTCCAGGCAACCACCATTGGTTGACAATCAATAATACACTTATGTATCTTATGAATACAATGAATATTATCATGTTCTATAGTGGATATAGGGAACTATACATCATAGGACATATAGATTCTAGTTTCCATGAAAATCATAATTAAAAGAAGTTAAAAACAAGATACCTCATCTCTTTGAATATAGGTTCTCTATGCTAAAAGATCTCAAATAATGTTGTTGTCACAGATTCTATAGTAGATATTTTGTATATTGAGGCTTCTGAGGTAGCCAATGAATAGGTATGGATGTGAAACAACATAGATGTCCTTGTTGTGGAACCTGGTAATAAAGGTCCTATCACAATCTAATGTGATAATATTGGAGTAGTGGATCTCATAAAATACCCAAGGCCCCATCAAGGGATGGGACGCATATGTTAGAAGTATCATACCTTGAGGGATTTTTCTAAAAGAGGCGAGTTTGATGTGAAAAGTATTTAGATGGAAGAAAATTTGTTGAACCCCAATATTAAATCCTCGACTCAAAATAAATATAATTATAATGTGAGGTTTAGAAGAGTAAACATCTAATGTAGTTACATCTAGTCCATGTGCGAGTTTTCTAGAGTTGGTAGTTAGGTTCTAGGGCCCACAAGAAAAGCTGGTTGTCTGGGGATATTGAATTTTTCATCGGCGGGATGACAGAACTTTTCGTCGCTAATGACCCGATCACTAGAGAGGTCTGAGCATCTCGCATAAATTATTATGATCACCAAAATAAAACAAAAATGTACCCATTTCAAATCTAAATGTGTGGTCGACTGCAACTAGTCGATGGCGATCGTTGCACGAAGGATCCAAAGAAGGATCCCTCTAGATTGTCCACACGCGCTCCAAAAATCTGCGGGAACGTCAATTGTCGAATTTGGGATGCTAGCGCGGCAATCCGATGAAGCTTTCGACGTCCCGATGATCAAAGAAATGAGATCTCTTCGATGCATGAGGAAGAACATGATCCAAAATCTGGGATCATCAGCTTCTATCTCTATGAAGTGGGAGGAGAGAGAGGCTCTCAATATTCATTACATGCAAATGAATGAATAGTGAATTGCACAACATAATAGAGAGCCTCTTATTATAAGTGTAGTGGACTTGAGAAATACCCGGTTGGGTTCCTCGGCCCCTGTTTATTTTAACTTCTACTAAATACATAATTTTGATGGACTAAACTACGCCAATATTATTTATTATTTTATCAAATACTTTTAATATATATGAAATATATTACATGATAAAATCTAATCCATTTAACTCGACTCGTTGTCCCATTTAATATTAAATAAACCTTGAATATCAAAATAATATTTTTTCAATTGATATTTTCTCGTATTTTCTGAAATCGTAAAAACATTAAATAAATTCAATCCCAAATATTCCTACCATGAATATTAATGAATTTATTTAATTCTTCGGTGATCGATAACTTGGACAATGCTCAGAACTCGTGGTGGGGCCCACTATGTCCATATACCTATTAAACTGAATATAGCGTATTCTTGAATACACTATTATGTGTGACCCTCTAGGCCCTTATCTCGATAGCAGTAAATAAAATCCATAGACCATGAGTGGATTCTAGAAACCCATCATGACCCCTAAAAAGATAAGGATATTCAATGAAATGACAACCATCATATGAACACTCACTCTGTACTATATTCTCTTGGTCATTAAATATCTCATAAAGCAGGACACACTCTTGTGTCATCATCCTTATCTTGCTTTATTATTTGTTGATCTATCCATATGGATTTTCATTTCTACAGATTTGGCCAAAGACAGATGAAGGTGTCCCCATTCTGATCAACCAGGCCTAAGATATACAACTTCATGAACGTGGAAGCGATGAATCCTTCCTTGAAAATTCAGCCAATGTCATACCACCAACGACGCACCAAACCCAAACTACCTCACCACGGCTTCACTGTCATGGTTTTTGTCTTGAATCAATGTATGTAGTCAAATGATATACATTGGTAATGGTCTCATGTCAGGAGACCAATACACATGTCTACAGATAGGAACAACCAATGACACCCATAACATGTTGTGTTCCTATTGATGGGTATGTCCTCGTGATTGCACTACTAGAGATCACCAAGTGAGAACTTCAAGAGAAGAAGTCTCAAAGCTTATGATCCCCCAACACATGATAGTTAGACATTTACTGTGTCGAGTCCATAAGATGTATCTAGAATATAGATCAAATATTTAAGATCAATGTAATTGTATCTTGAGGTTCTCATTATAGAATGGTATCTTCTATAACCTCTCTACATGACAATTAACATTTGGAAATTACCATTATTATAGTGGATGCAGAAAAGTCTACACTATAATGGTAAGATAACATCATGCATAGCTAACTGTACACATGATATGGCAATCAAAAGTACTACATAGTTGGGTCTAGGAAACCCACTACTTCAACACTCCCACTTGCTCTAAATCCAACTTTCTAACTGAACATGTTAGCTACTCACATGATAAATACCATGTTTCTGTTGAGTAATGGCTTTAAATGCTGGGCCTTCCATGTTTTCATTGTGTGGCACATCTTCTATACGCAACCTCATAATCATGAGAAAATCTTCTCAAGATAAGGTATCCCTGAGTGTATTACATTTTTTCCATTTTCATAACATGAAAACATTGGATAATAAGAATAACACAATTCTCATTATGATAATACTTTTCTCAC
The DNA here is from genome assembly GCA_963277665.1 of Viscum album. Classification (NCBI taxonomy): domain Eukaryota; kingdom Viridiplantae; phylum Streptophyta; class Magnoliopsida; order Santalales; family Viscaceae; genus Viscum; species Viscum album. The sequence continues at coordinate 691,794,047 of OY728130.1, forward strand.
TAGGTGAGAATCCTAGAACTGGAACAAATCATTGCGAATTATAACTGCTTTTTATCTACCTTAGAAGTTGCAACGTACTCAGTATTTGTAGGTATGTCTACCACTAGCTTTTATGATCTGGACTCACTCATCACCTTTTCTTAACTGTGATAATATATCATTTTTATCTAATGATTACAAGTATGTATCCCATATTAACTAGTATACCATCATCTCCTCACACCAGGTATATATCATTTTTACTCTTCGAAGTACAAGAAGATATATTTAAATGCATCACTTGCAGTGCTCCTGGATGTGATTGATATTTACCTATAAAAATTATATCCTAGAAATATCAATTATTGTAAATAATATAGAATATGTGACTGATCCATCATAGAAGCGTATGGTACTCATCTCATAACTTTAATCACTTACAATTTTCCAAACATGTTAACTTGAAGAAATTTAGCCATGTAACATAGGCAACAATTCATCCCTTGAATTGTTCTAACTTGTATTTTTCAATACAATGTCACTATATGTACGATATTGACTAAGTCCAAGAAACTAATGGCTCTACCTTAGTAGATACTATTCCCCAGAACATAGTTCACTACATTAAGTCAATAATTGGAGAATTTCTTTTATTCCAATGTTATATACCTATAAGATCAAGATCTATTTTCCAAATGTTGTGGAACATACATGGAAAACATTGGTGCTCCCACTAACCATTGGTAGACACAAGACAAATATTCATTTATAATGAATGCTCTAAGATCTATTTTCTTACATTAATCCAAAACTAGATTTGAATAACATGAAACCTTCATTTTAATCATATGATTTAATCATCTCTTTATAGTTGCATCTTATAGAAACATTCCTTGAAAGATGATCTTGACATCCAAGGACCAATAAAATGATCTTAGAAGTTAGCTATAACATTTAAAATTCTAATAGATTTAGGTGTACCGACTTGTTATAAAAAATCGAGCCATATTGGTACCAAACTTGTACCATCCATGTATTTTATCATTTGAATACCCATCACAATATTCAATCTATACGAACCTTTTCAATTTGATACATGGAATGAATAATTTAATTTTTGTTTATCTTGGCAATCATAGCTTATTTTCATATACTACTTATTGTAGGATTTGTTATTCTTAATGAATGATATATAACTGGCCACGGTGAATATGAAACCATCACCATGGTTTCATTTTTCATATTCAGTGTGTGTCACTGGAACATGCTTCTTCCACATGTACTTGTAGAACTTGTTCCTATTCCAACCATTTGTGAAATATGAGCATCGACTAATCCCAAGTCAATTCAGCTCCCACTATCTCTAATAGAGATGTGAACCCCTATATAGAAATGTAGTCACTTCTTTTCTATCATTGGGATTTAGGTAATATCCTAAGAAACTGTTAGGATAATTACCTTAGATGCAAAACATGTTTAACTTGGTGTATGATTGTTTAAATATTAACAAACTCTTGGCATCTTAAAACATGTCTTATGACATAATGTATTTTAATCATAGTATAACTCGTATGATATCCATTTGTTATTTTATTTGGTATTTTTTTAATCGTTTTATGCCATTATTTTCAATGCACATCTTGAAATATAATGGAAGTTTCTGTAGGTTGTAACATTGACACAACATACATCATAACATTGATGTATAAAATGTGAATTTAAGAATTTCTCCATGCTACATTTTTTTTATCAATGTTAATATGATAGTCTCTTCATCGATCCTCCTTATGTACATAAATATGGTGATGTAGAAAAGGTAACATGTGTTTAGGAATTACTCCACATGACATTATCATGATCGATGATATTTTGGTCAAGACATTCTTTAGCATGTTGATCCGTAGAAACTCGTATCTTCATACTAAACTTATACATCACTAGTACACTCATTAATAAGATAAAGGAATCATATGAAGTATCTTTACCTCTTTCTTTCATTTGAAATAGTTCACAATCTTTTGCTGAACTAATCCTGAAAGCTTTATGGCATACAATTATTTCTATAGGTTTCTGTTTCTAAACTAAGGATGTCAATAATACCAAAGGTGATTAGCTATGACGAGCCTAAGTAACATTCTAGGTATATACTTGATGTCCAATTTTAGTTTTTCTTGACAAAGAATCATATTACCACAACTGGGTAGGTCTTACAATTTTATATTCATCATTTAATTCCTCTAATTCAAGTTGTAGTGAACTATTTGTTGAGTATGTTACCAAAAAAAATTCATTTAAAAACATCGAATGATGTCTCATCATGTCCAAATGGGTACTTGAGACAAATTTTTTCCGTTATACTCCAAATCTTATTCAATTTAAATCAATCACTAGGAAATTAGAAGTTATGTGTTTCTCATAGCTGACTTAGGAATCAACCTTCCTCAACTACTTGGAGAAGACACTTTACTTCTATTAATGTTTCTATACTTACCTAGTCACTGTATACATATATGTGAAAAGCATATTGTATTTAATACCAAAGAAGTATGTGAGATACAATACTTTTATTTGATGAATATTAACTGAATGAGAAGTGGGTAGTTGCTTCTAGTATTTCAGTTTATTGAATTTTTAATCTTCCAAAAATTTATTTTGTGACAAAAATAACCTCATGTTAAATAACCAACCACTTTTCTTTGAAGGACATGACGTAGGTTCCTTTGTTGTAACTTTCCATCGGCCTTTCCACCTTGTCTTTCAATTTATTCACCATAAAAATAAAAGATGGCATTATATCCAATATTCTTATTACTTGGTGAATGTTACCATAAATTAAATGAAGAATAAACTCTATATCATTCATTAGAACCCTTAAATGAAACTATGGTAATTGGGTGTAAAATTTATAAGAATGGGATGGCATGAAAGATTTTGAACTATCTCTCACATTACACAAACTGAGTGTTATCACCACATTCATATATTTATTAGCTTTCTCCTCAAAATATTTCTTGGAGATGAGACTACATGTGATCATCATCCATGTCATGATGTAGTAACCATGACTAACATCAGATGTTGATGATAGCATTATAACAGATCCTTCATATGATTTGTTCATGAGTTTTATATAAGAAATTTTACACCCATGATTCCTAAGGTGGTTTAACAGGTTGGGACACAAGCACCTTGAATTTCTGTTATGGTAGTAATGTGTGCTAGCACCAACAATTGGAATTTCATGCTTGTTTGGAATTTCACTATGTCGAATATTTATAATAGTTTTATTGTGGTATTACTTTTCATTCTCTACAAATAATATTTAGAAGAGTGTACTTTTTTATGATTACCTAATGTGACAATACTGATTATTTAATCATTAAATGTCTCCCACTAATTTTTTGGTATTCTAAGAACCCTCTGTAGTAGAATTGGAATACTATTTATTATTCTAGTGGAATGGATCCTTGAACATCCCTTATAGTCTACATACTATGGCTACACCACTACTCGGAAGTTCGAAGGTAGGCTTTTGGTTGGACAACCACATTAACATGTGGTTCCTTGATCTGTTGAGTGAAGTCACAGCTTCAAAAATCATTTACTGATCTACACAACACCTTCCTCTAAAACGAAAACAAGCTAAATATGACTATTTATTTGCTAAAATTTTAGTTAATTTGACCCACCACACAAAAAAGAACGCCTTGGTAGTAAGAGGCACCCTTAGGTAAGGCATGTTCGGCACCTCGAACACCCGATTTTGTTCAATCTTCAATGATGGAAGGCAGTTTGAGACTTAATATTTTTTTGAGGCTATTATTGGTTCTCTCTCGTGGAATATGATCAATTTATATTAAACTTTGTCATCTATGTTATTGTACTAACAACTAAACATTAATTGAAAAGAACACTCAGCTTCTTTATTCATTTTATTATCAATTATTTTATGTATTTTCCTGCAGTTGTAAAATGCATAAAATAATAAATAAATGCATAAAGGATAAACTACTACCCGACTAGTCATAAGAATCTAAATTAAATAAGGGCATTGTACCTAAGTCGAATTCTTGACTCTTGATGCAGCTTGCCCTATGTCATGTGTGTTCTCTTCACATTTGGAACATCGCCATGCATTGGTGGGGTCCACGTCACATCTTGGAGTATCTCCTCATCTTGGCGGCGTCCACAAGTCACCTTGCATTGTTTTAATCAACGTGCACTACCTCATCTTTGCGGGGTTCAGGTCACTCACCATCTTATTTCGAAGTACAATGTTACTCGCGTGCAGGAGAGGGGGACTTGATTATAAATGTACATCAGGTAAATTGGGAAGACATGCCCTTATACATTTTAATCAAAAATTTAAGATGATCTGCATAACATCTATTTAATAAATTAGATAAAAGGAAATATACACGGGTTGATGCTCAAGACCAGTAGATGGGTAAAACTTAGTGAGATAAAATTAAAATGAATTAAATAAGTATGGGGTTTATTTATTTAAATTATATGAATTAACAAATTCAAATAATTTAATTAATTATTGGTCCTCTAATTAACATATTTCTAATTAAAAATTAAATTACTTAAACATAATTAAATTTAATAATTAAATTTAAATTTCTTATCCAGATATTAATAAAATGAACCAAAATAAATTTTAATTAATTTAATTTAAGGGATCTCACATAAATTATTAAGAAGACAAATCTAAAATGAAAATGCACCCATTTCATATCCAAATCCGCAGTCGACCGCAACTAGTCAAGGGTGATTGTCGCTTGAAGGATCCATAATAAGATACCTTTAGATCGTCCAAAGATTATCTAAAAATATACTAGAACATCGATCGTTAAATTCTAGGTGCTAGAGTAGCGATCCGAAGAAGCTTTTGATGTCCGGATGATCACCGCATGAAGATATCATCGATTCTTGAAGAAGAACATGATCTGAACTCTTGGATCATCAGCTTCTCTCTCTAGGATGCGAGAAGAGAGAGAGGATCTCAATTTTCATTCCATGGAAATGAATAAAGACTGAATTTCACAACATAAGAGAGAGCCTCAAATTAAAATTATAGTGGACTTGAGAAATACATAGTTGGGTTCCCCAACCCCCGTTTATTTCAACATCCACTAAATAAATAATTTCAACGAACTAAACTATTATAATATAATTTTTTATTTTATCACATACCTGTAATATTTATTAAATATATTACGTAATATAATCCGATCCATTTAACTCGACTCGATATCTTGATTATTATTAAATGAACCCTGAATATTAAATTAATATTATTTTGATTAATATATCCTAATATTTACTGAACTCGTAATTACTTTAAATAAACTCAATCCTAAATATTGATAACATGTATATTAATTAATTTATTTAATTCATCGATGATCAATAACATGGACAACACTCGTACCTCGTGGCAGGGCCCACTATGTCCACATACCTATTCTACTGAATATGGATGATTCTTGAATATTCTATTGTGTGCGACCCTCTAGGACCTTATCTTGATTGCAGTGAATAAAATACACAATCCATGAGTGAACTCTTGCAACCCATCATGGCCCCTAAAAATATAAGGATAGTCATATAAATGACTACCATCATACAAACACTAACTGTGTACTATAATCTCTTTGTTATTAAATATCTCATAAAGTAGGACACACTCTTTTGTCATCATCCTTATCTTACTTTATTATTTGTTGATATCTCTGGATGGATTTTTCTTTCTTCTTCATTGGACGAAGACTTATGAAGGTGGCACCATCCTAATCAACCAGACCTGAGATATACAACTTCTAGAACTTGGAAGTGACAAATCCTATCTTGACCATTAAGCCAATGTCATACCACCAACGATTTACCCAACACCAACTACCTCACCACGACATCACTGGCATGGTTTTCGTCATGCATCAAAGTACTAAATCAAATGATATAAATTGGAAATGGCCTCAAGTAAAGAGACAAATACACATGTTTGTATACGAGAACAAAAAATGACACCCAAAACATGTGGTGTTCCTATTGACAGGTATGTCCTCCTTATATCACTAGTATATATCACAAAGTTCAAACATCACAAGAAGAAGTCTCAATGATTATGATCCCCCATCACCTGATAGTCAGACATCTACTATGTACAATCAATACGATGTATCTAGACAATAGAACATATATTTAAGATCAAGGTCATTGTATCTCGAGGATCTCATTATAGCTCGGGATCTGCTATAACCTCTAGATACGACAAATAACCTTTGTACAATACCATTATTATAGTGGATGTAGAACAGTATGTATTATAACGGTTATATAACATCATGCATAACTAATTGAACAAATGATATGGTAATCAAAAGTACTACATAGTTGGGTCTTCTGAACACACTATTTCAACATTGGATTACTAGGAAATACTAATTTAATTTGATTTCATTTATATTTAATGTACTAAATATTATTTAAAAATCTTATTACATAATTTTAATTATTCTTTAAGGATTTAATGTAACAAATTCCTAGAGTTATTGTCACTTTTAAAGGTTCATAATTGTTCCCTACTATGATGGAAACCTTAAAGTGCTATGACAATATTCTTAATAAAAATTTTGTGGTAGGAAAACATATTATAATAGGAAACATTGTATTTAGATAGTTAGGTTTGAGTACTCATAATATAATGAGCCTTCTTCTCATGAAGTTCAAAAATGGGTTTATCTATGATAGGATATGACGATAAGAAGTCGTCTATTAGGATTTTTTCATGATTTGGCCTCATTAGATATTTATTTCTATGAGTGTGTTTAATGGCCCTTATAATATATTATTATTATTGCTGCATGTAATGACTCACACAATCATATTTAATGAATTAAACCATCATGTGAGATGTTAGTGGGAAGTAGGGTGCATTGGGTGTGTCATGATTGGCATGTCATTAATGGATTATTCAAGGAAGGATTTGTCCTTTCCATTATTATGGATGGTTATATCTCATCCCTTTAATTGAAATATAACCATCATCCTCAATTATATATAAATTGTGTAATGATTTTTTTATTTCTAATATTCAAAGAAGGAAATATCAATCATAGTTGTTGAAGAAACCATCTTGGAACTTGCGTAATGAGATATTTTGACAAAGGGATTATATTACATAGTGATAATTCATATGTGGTTGTCGATATTGAAAAACTAGGTTCATTATATTGGTTTCTGTTACCCATTTCTAGAATGTAATATTGGACTTTAGGCCATCCTACCTAATTCTAATGAGAATGAATACAACAGGGTCACAAACTAATTATTTGTGTTGATATCGATTAAATTTTATTTGAATATAATTGATGGAATAAATATTACATTAAAGAATGATGAATAATTTTATTCATGTAATATTGATCATATAAATTTAATAAATATTTATTCACTTTCATGTGAATAAGAATATATTTATTTATTATATTGAATATTTAATAAATATATATATTTCTATATGCAAATGAAATAATTATTTATGAATAAAAAATATATTTTTCTATTCAATAAATACTGAGGATTGCATATAGACCAACCCCAAATCTGGCGATGAATATTTATTAAAAATATATTAAATATTATTTTTCAATTTTCATAAGTTTTCACACATCAAATAATAATAATAACAATTGTATTGTGTGGTATGAAGTATAATTAAATGTTATAATATTATTTAATGGATTACATGTGATTAAATTAATATTATAACATTAAACATATCTCTATAAATAGTGGATTACCTATATTGTGTGGACTATGAGTGTGAAATCAGTAAAACAGATTTATTGAACACAATGAGTTCTGTCTAATATCATCCTCCTATCTCCCTTTCATGACATATTAATTCAAGACATATTTATTCACTATCTAAGAATGATGGATCAAGAACGAACAATGCATGACATTTTATTCTCTATGCGATCACTTGAGATCGATTTTCCTTTCATAGAGTACATAGGTGATCATGTGGATCACCACTAGGGAGATTTTATCCACAGACCCTCATTAAAAAATAAAACAAATTTGAAAGGGTCTATTTTGACAATAAACAATCATCAATGAAGAAATTCCATAAGAATTTTTAATCTTTATTATATGATATTAAATATATGAATTATAAAATTGAAGTGAAATATCATTAATCATATATTTTCAAAATGATAATTAATTTTTATTAATATATCACCCAATACCACATGCTTCTACTACACATAGATCCAAAATATTATTTATGAAGCTAGAAAGGATTAAATGGTACAATTAAACTCAAATGTTAACCCTTATTGTCAATCATAATTAAGCCTAAGGATGGAATCCCATGACAATAGAGAATATTTTACTATGGTTTATTAGTTTGACTATTAGTGTGCATTTGTATTCGGGAGAAACTATGTCTAATTCTTGATTCCATGATGTATGTTTTTGTGTGTCCATTGAACTGTTATTCTGTTTCGTGAATATAATTTTCATGAAAAAGATTATGGTGCCTCTTGAATTTTCATGTTATTGATATTTCATTTTCATTATGTGTCATATATACTGTATTCCAATCTACTATATTTTATCATGAAGTTTTATCCTATATGTTTGGTATTTGAGTTGTGAGTCATTTTTTGGTTGACATTGAATGGAATGTGAGATGTAAGACATGATGGGATGCATGTGATATTTGAGGAATGTTTTATTGTGAAGATATTATTAAATTGTTGTGGGATTGAGACCATTTTTATTTTCTCACATTTATGTATGTTTGAATTCTTTCCACAGTCATTATATGTGATTCGTTTCATGATTTGATGTAACTGTTTATTTGAGACAATTCTTTTATATTATATGTTAATGTATTTATCACGGATAAAAAGTGGTAGGTGGACAAGTGGTTTCTTGGTATCCCAAGAGTGTGAGTATTTTTAGACATGACATCTCACTTGATGATGAGATCAAGATTAATGATGTGGATTTATAATATAGTGTGGCCTGACCTGGAGGTATGATAGTCAATAGATATTGGAATAGTGTGATGATTAGATGGAGCATTGATGTTTGAGTGATGAGGTCCTAACATCCATTATGTTGGGAATTTATATCACATGTAGATGGATGTGAATATGTTTTTATTGGAATATACCATTCTATGATTCCTACGGATATATTTCATGGGTGATTAAATATATATGTTGGCCAGGAATCGACAAGAATGATCATTTTGTGTTTTTGGGAACAACCACCAAATGTGTGGGGAGAGAATATTGAAATGAACGAATGTGAAACAATCATAAAGAATACCTTAAACTAGGTATGGTGAGATGTGTTACCTTACTGAAAGTACATTTGACTTGTTTGATATCCCTACATACAATGATCTGATGTAGGTAGTGTTAGTCCCCAAGGGCCAAAAATATTTTTTTTATTTGATATAGTATTGGTTATGTTTGTAATTTATTTACGACCATGAAATACAATTTTATATTTAATTCACTAATGATATCGCTCATTTCTGGTGTTATACTAAATATTCTACTCCTAATATACTATGTAATTTCAGCTTACCTATATATCTCAGGACTGCAGTCCCATTAAATGGAAATGACCTTTTGGTGGATGGATGAGGAGTGGAGTAAGGAGCTAATAAAGGACTGGGATGTGCATCGAAGGAATCCACATAAGTTTATTTATTTATAATTTATTTATCTATTGGTTAAACACTAAAATTTCTTATGACCATGGGAGATATTTTTTTATGTATTCAATATTTTGATTCCACTTATAATTGGAATATATATATATATATAATTTAATATATGTTATTATTATTATTTGATCTTTGAAATGAATTATTGTGTATTGTTTCCACCTTGATTGACATTGACCCTCACTACTATTTTGTAACATCTTTTGTATAGGGAGGCACACATGAGGTTATGTGGCATTCCATCATGGATCGATTGTTCCTGGATGGGATGATAAAAAATGATATATGAGGACTATAATTACTTACATGTATTTTATCTTACCTTAATTTATGATTGGATAGAGAGGAGTTTGGATGGTTGGTACTCTAGCAAGGGAACTATGATATTTCATGGACAACACTGTATAGTTGATATACAATTTTCCATAAAAGTGAGAATTTATGTTTTTATGTCTTCATTGAATAATTTCACCATTTTTAATGCACATGATGTTGATATGTTTTATGTGGGTTTATGAATCAGGACTAGGAATTTAGGTTCACATTACTTAAAAATATATTATTGTTGTTGTGTTTTATAGTATTTATTTAATTTAATTCATTGTTTTTTGATGTATTTTCATTATAATTTACATGATATGTAATATATATGAATTTCATTGGGTTTGTTGATATATTCATATTGTGATTAATTAGTTTAAATGAACAGGTTCTTGTGTTAGTATATATATGATGTATGTGACTAATATGTTTGGATGGAGACGAGTGTTATTTCCAAGAGTTGAATTCCATTTTTATAGGTTGAATCATAGCCGAATCATATGTTATCCCATAGACTAGACACAGTGTATTTTTGTTTCAAATTTTATAACTTTTTGTGTAATTTCACCTCAGAGACATGAAATTATGATTCTAATGTTATATCTCAGTGTATTAATATGTTTGTACAAGAAAACTATACTTACTTCACTAATATTAGAAGTCGACAGAGTCATTGAATTTTAAAATTATTACTTTTTAATAATAATAAAAACCATATGTGGTAACTGTTTATGAGAATTGTTCAACACAAATAACATAATAATTGATTTATGGTGTTTGCATAAAAGAATAAAACTAGTTATAAAATTTTAATATTATATCTAATATTTATTGATTTATTTGTAGATATATCATGGGATTCTATGGCCCATAGATACTTGGTGAGGGTATTATAAAAATTTAATTATTTTATCTCTCGTGTGTTCGATTGTTGTCCAAAATAATGGAATATCAATAAAATAGTGTCTAGGTTGGGGAATCCGAGACTGTAGTTAGGTCTGGGGTGTAGGATTTACCATATGTTTAACATAATATTTGATCACATTGGGTGAGTTGTTAAATAACATAAGTGGGTAATTTATTTAATATTTTATGATAATTTATTATGGAATCAATACTTTCTTAACATTGTCTCATATTAGCTTTCCAATACCTCTATTTGGTATGTAACACATGTTTTTTCCGATGTACAACATTACATTTGTGCATGTTGGGTGCTTAATTACATCGTACGTAATGGTAATAACAATTTGTATCTTAATATTTATTGGGAATAATAATTATATTCATTCTATAATTATTATTAATCCATATGAATAAAATGAATGAATATTTACACACATAAATAATTATTGTGTTATGGTGGATTATTTTTAATATTTATTAGTGATAAAAGTAATAAAGCGGTTGTTATTACATGTTCTAAATAATTTTAAATGTGTGGTTAATAAAAAATTGTTAACCATTATTATAATTTATTAGAGGTTATAATTGAAATGTTAATGGTGACAATTATGAGATATATTTAATAATAATTAAATTTTTTTGACGAAATTATTATTATAAAATTTGGTAAAATATTATATGTATGTATATAAATGGTTTATATATATATCGGATAAATATATATATGTTTATATATATATACATGTTCTGGTGTATATATATTAAACATGTATATATATGGTTTATATATATATATATGTTAACGTATATATATACATATATATATATATTTATGTGTATATATATGAATAGAAAAGTGTGTTGATAATATATATATATATATAGAAAACATTTTAATATATATTAATTTATGATTTAATATTTTGAAATGGGGATTGAGAAAAATACAGGAAGTGGATTCAGGGGGTTTTGCATCTCTTTATGTAGCGGGAGAAATAATTAATTAGATGGAATAATAAATTCATTATGTGGGAAAAAATAAAAAAAGAAAAAGAAAAAAATTATTTAATTTTAATAGAGTGGGGAGTTTCACATTGTTCATGGTAAATCCCACTCCCTCCCTCACACATATCTATCCCTAATCTTATCTGTGTTATTTTATTTTATTTTTCTTATTATCTTGAAAAATCTATCTTCAATATCTCATGCATTATTCATCAAATTGATGTTGTGTTAATTTCATTTTGATCATATCAAATAACATAATTTTAATCATAATTTTATTTCTAATTGTAGTGAGGATTTTCAAGTGCAAATGAACTCTAATATCAACCCTTACCACCAATATTTGTTATACCAAAGGTAAGAAACCCATAAATTAAGAGAATATTTTATTATGTGTTATTTTCATAATTATTTTTGTGTGTGTATTGACCTCTGAACCTACGACTCTTTCATGAACCTATGAGGTGTCTATAGCCTTTAACATGTTCATTAATTTCTTGTATATGAATTGTGATAACTATTATTATTGAATCACATGACATGATATTATTTTGATGTATTATTATCATTATATATTATATATGTTGTATTCTAGTCTACTACAGATGAGTGTGTAGGTTTGACCAATTGTTTCATCATGATAAATGTGACACACTTTTTAGTTGATACTATATAACTGTGAGATTTGAGACATGTTGTATGACATGTGAGATTATAGGTATATTTAATTATGATGATATGATTATGCTTTTTGTCATGATTTAAAAAATGTTAGGATTCTCGCATGTGTTTTTGTTTGGTCTTTTCTCACTGTGATGCTATGTTTTCTGTTACATGATATGATAACACTCCTACCTTGTGATATTTCTAGAATATTCTATTCTATTGTAATGTTCATGATTGCAATGTTACAAGTGGACTCATCATTTCTCTTTATTCCTTGAGTGATATCATGTTTAGAAGATTCATGTTCATTAACGGTGATTCCAAGATGAATGAAGAGGCATGATAGCCTAGTGTGGCCTATCCCAAGTGGTATAATGATAATTTTATATTTGACCAATTTTATGATCAAGTGGATCCTTGAAATACGAGTGATGTGGTCCAAACATCTAAAAAGGTGGGTGTGGTTATCCCTGTCAATGTATGTGAATTAGTGGCTGATTTCTCATCTAGAAATATTCCGTTAAACCTTGAAGGCGAGAATTTATTTCCATGTAGAGGGATATGAATAAGTGGATGATTGGTATATACTATCCATGGCTTCTTATAGACATGGTATCTAGGGTATTTGAAGGATAAGCTAGCTAGAGATAGACTTGATGGATATTTTAATATTAGTGGTGACAAACACCTACTTGGTGGGTTGAGTTGATTTTTTTTGTTGAACATGCTACATTCCTAATGAAAACCACCAACTTGGTGGGATGCAATTAGTTACCATGATGATGGTATATACTATATGTCTGACATCCTTAGTAGGAATAAGGTGAAGATCATAGTGAAATTCTTAATGGACCCAAAATAAGTTTTTTGATTATGTGATATATTTTTTCTATAAATGTACCTTATTTATGATAATGAAATATACTTTTATATCTTATACATTAAATTTATTGTCCATTTATGGCGGCTGAGGAACTAGGGATTCTTCAAGGTCTAAAAAAGTGTAGGGAATGATCTATCCATCTATCTGAAATTGAATCAGATTATACTATTGTGATTAATTCCCTGAAAGGTAAACTGTATTTTCCCTAGAGTATTACTTATTCAATCCATTCTTGAAAGGCTTCCATTCATTCAAACATGTTGGTTCCCTATACATTGTGTGAAGTTAATATGCTAGAAAATATTATAGCTTCTAAAGGCAATCATGATGAAAGGCTTCAGATTTTTTCTAGCACATGTTGTCTTCCTATTGAGTGTTTTATGATTGTTCAATGGGATTATCTTGGTCTGCCTAATTTTTGACCCTTGTGAACTATTTACCTTGTGTTCTTTCCAATATCTCTATTTCTTTTAATAAGAGTTTATAATTTTTATTTAGTGTCCATCTCAATTTTTTACCGAGACCCTTCTCAGGAATTCAGTGAGCTTATAGATTTCAGGACTAGAGACCCAGTGATGGGAAATGGCCTTTTAGTGGATGAATGAGAAGAGGAGTACAAATGTTATACCAAACCAGAATGGGAATTGAATGATTTTTTATATTTTTATTAATTTGGTCATTTTTTATCTGCTACATGAACTCGAAATAGACTTACAGCTTAGAAAGTTATTTTTTATATTTATTCAACCTTTAGTTCCCACATGTACATTGATTATTTATTTAATTAATATTATTTTTGTTTTATTCTTTCTATCATTATCTATTTGATAACATGATACATAGGGTATAGTATCCCCATTGATGGACCTAGATCCTCAGTGAATTTTTGGTTAGTACTTGTATACATGGATGCATGAATAATGTCTTTTGGAATTCCATCTTAGGACAAATGGTTTAGTTCAGTATGTTAAACTTGTCAGAGATTATATATATGAAATATTTATAAAAGTATTTAATTTATTGATAATTATTGTGAAATATGAATCATGTGTATAATAAATTAAAGAGTGAAACATTTCACTTATGGAGGTGTCATTACACACATTTGTCTTATATGGTGAGCCTTATGATTGTTCCAAAGATATTATATATACTAGTTTTGTTAACATTAGTTACTAGATAAATTGAAAATTAATAGGATTGTTTCATATGGAGTTTAGGAAAATACCTCTATGTTGGATTTTTATTTGGAAGAATGGTTGTCGATAAATTAAGATGTGACAAAATTGGATTGAAATTATCATATTTTGGGGAACATCCAACAAAAATAGTCAATGAATCTATATTTGTGGACTAGTTTAGTATTTACTTCTATGGATTTAATAATGTATTTTTTATTACGAATGTCTAACACCATGGGTGTTCAGTCAACAAAATTTCACCCAATCATGTTGACCAAAAATAATGTATACCCATTTATCTTAGTTCATGATTTGATTTTAGAAATGATTACAGACTATGATTACTTAAATTTTTATCCTTATGAGACACCGAAAATTATTATTATTGATTTTGAAACGACACCCTCTAAGGGTGATGGTAAATCATTTCCAATAGACATAGGTTTTGTGTTTTAAAAATTGATGGCTCTTCTATATTAGTACATTATATTAGATATATGTTTAAATAAATATTTTAATTCCAAGATAAAATATCTCCAGTTTCATGTTACACATTTGGTGGTGTATAATATCAAGTGATCAGGTTTTTACTCTTATAAATTTCCACACCTGGTGATATGAATGTTCTAAAAATCAAACCTAAGATGGGTTCTCTGAAAAATCTATATTGGAAATTAGAAGAATTAGAAGAATAAATATACCAAAAGTTTTTATTTCAAATAGTGGTTCATCATATTTATTATATATAAATTGTAAAAAAAATTGGGCAGATGATCACTTGGATTTATCATCTTCTGATATTGAATATATCATTAAGAATAAAATCAATTTATAAATGTTTTATTGTTGAAAGGATCCTTCTGATGTAATAGAATCTTAGTAAATGGATTATATTTATTGAGAAAAAATATATGTAAATGCATTAGATGTAAAAAATAATAATATTTTATCTTATGGGATATTCTCTACTACTGAATCATCATTTGATGTTACATCATACTATGTAATTGAATGTCAATCTCCCATTCCCTTGTTTCTAGAAACCAGTTCATCTATAGAAATCCTATTTTATGAATATTTTATCATGGATAATAAAGGATGAGTTTATTATCTGGATTTATGATAAATAAAAAAGTGACAAATAGTGGGATAGGTATAATATTTTTATTATGGTCATGAAGAGTACATTAAAAGACATTGGGAGAAGGGAATACTATTTAAATCAATATTTATAAGGTATAAGTGTATGTAGTGTTGATTAAAAGTGACATAATACTTTGGCTAAAATAATTCTTATTATTCATGAATCGAAGCTGTAATTTTACGACTTCATTAATAATAATAATAATGTTAGTATCTTTTCTGAATTACTGATCATGGTTTACGTTGTATTGAATAATATGTTCGAGGAGGAACCTCAAAATTAATCGTGTATTACTCAGCATTATGCTAAATGTTTTTTAAGTGAAACAATAGCTGGTAGAATAAAATAAATATCCTCCATTGATATCATCCATGGTGGGGAAAATCTATATTAGTCTACCTGAATTGGCATCTAATATGACCAAATTATATGCCTTTGTTGAATAATTTTCTACCAAATTATCTAGGCTATAAGCCTTTAATGATAATCTTGAAAATGAAATATATTTTCTAATTTTTTTGGATGATTAAATAATTTCACTGTCTAATTCCATCCATATTAGAATATATATACTCATTTATGAAAATTATTTTCCCTCTCAATAATTTTCCTTTTTACATTATATATAATTTATTAAATTGAAATGTATACACCATAATCTATAATAAATATATTGGGATTTGATATTTTAATTTAGTTTCAGATGATTTATCTAATATTTTACTTTAATTAATGTGAAATTCCATGATCACATATTTTTTTCAAATTGAAAACATATTTATTGCCGAAAATCATAATAAGGAGATGATATGATACTCATAATATTATGGGGAAAAAGTTTAGGTAAAAAATAAATAATAATCCACTCTTCAGACACGGGTGGAAAATTAAAACAATATGTAGTTATTCTTCAATAATTCCCACTAAAATATATATTGGATGGTCAAGTGAATATTAAACATCTCTGTAAATATATTTTAGTTAATTAACATGCATTGGGTGTTTATTCTCTGTCAATATTTGAATACATGTGTTGGTATTAAAAGTCTATGTGAGTGTACTCTATCACTATAGTCCATGATTGATATATGTGGAGATATAATGAGGATGGATTACCTCTAGAAAATATGAAATCAAATAGGTATTAGAAAGATATATATTTATATTCCATCATATAAAACTAAGTCATGCCAATTTGGTAAGGAATTGGTTTTATGGGCATTGAGAATTTTATCTCATAATGTTAGGCCTATAGAAAACATATATTTTATAATGATTTGATCACCCCAAATTGATACTCATATTTCCCTTTTTTGGTGACCTTGTTTGGAATATGAAATAATCATCAAAGTGATCTAACTTCTTTGTTGAACGATTATAACTAATGATAAATCGATCTTATTTATCATTATCTATGTAGAAGTCTCAAATGAATTGTGATGTTTTCTAAAAATTATTTAACATTTATCGATTCCCATAAACAATATCTCTTAGCAGGTAGAGCTTAATATATTTATTTTGTCTTTTATTAAGGTGTTTTCACCTATTGGTATTTAAGCCTCCCTTTATTCTCCATTATATTTTTTGGATTCTATATTAGACAATGATGTTCTAACTATTCAAGAAACACTATATGTACCATTTGTGTACCCTAACTTTAGTTAATATAGTTTTGAATAAAAATTATTTTTTACTTGTCCAAAACTATTAGTATCAACATAATTATAAATGGAATTAAATAATTCATCCATAAAAAATATGGAGTGATCTAACATATTAATACAATAAAAATATTTATTTGAATGTTCATAAGATATATAGTGGAACATAATTTTATAATGATAACGTGGGTATTATTATAGAAGATGGTGGTTAAGTGATAACTATCATGATTTCATTATGATCCCATATGATTGGACGGGGATTGAATTTTTTCTCTTAGATTTGCCTTTGATTGGGGGTCTAAAAAATAAAACCTGACCTATAAAAATTGGAATCAATCCATATATAGGTCTTTGATAGAATTATCTAGACATAAATGACATCTATTTAATTTAATATTTAATTAATTTTCCTTCGATACATGATTTCAAATAAATAATTCTATAAATTTGTGTGTTCACAAGCAATAAGATAAAGTATGAAATTTTATGAGATGATGTTTACGAATTGGTATGTGATATGTTACACTAGTGTCACTATATATAATGTAGTGAATTGAATTATACTGAAGTAGTTCTTTGGAAGAGGAATCTACATATATCTAACTCATATACAAAAAAGGTAAAATTACCCCATCCCATTGACTATCCATAGAGAAACCCCATATTACAATAGAGATATCCAAACAAATAGAGTAAAGTATAAATTTGCAGATGATAAAAATTATTACTTTTCCAAGTATATGAGCCTTAAGAGGTACTATGTATCCTAAAAATAAAAGAATCAATACATCATCATCTCAAGGAAATATGTCTCTATGAAATTCTGGATCATACATGGAAAAAATTGGAATCTAATAAGAGGGGTTCGTTAAAGACTTTGAAGAGGTCAAATTTGTTTTGATTTTGCAAGGAATTCATCACCATAGAGAAATATGAATATAAAAGTGAATTTAGATTATAATTGTGTAGGTAATCTAATAGAATTTCACCCGATATTTTTAAATGTTACTATCTATGTTATTACATAAATCAGGATCTTACATAAGTATATGAGGTGATATGATGTAGAATTAACCATGAAATTTAATGTTCACGTAAATGAACCATATATCATCCAATATTAGATATTATAACAAGGAATTTATAAAATATTTTTTACACTATCTTGAATTTTAATATTTCCTCATACTATATATAATAGTAGGATAATGTTATTCATGTGATGATACTTACAATAACTTTACAAGGACATTTTTTCATTCAATTTATAGTCTTCCCAATTATGGTTTATATCATAAAGAATGTATATGAAATATTTATCTAGGAAACAAAAATCTATTAGAGATATGATAAATTATATATCATTCTTGATCAAGGAATATGTTTTTTTTGGGTATATCATTGATATAAAATAGGTCCATCCCATTTTGGATTAGGCTTTTATGGTCTCCTCTTGGGAATCCTTAGTACCATTACATCCAATACCACTAAATATTAAATGATTCCTTGAATCTAAACACTATTATTCAATTTACAATCCATTGAAATTAGATAAAATATCATATCATTTTGGTCTTCTGGCCTATTTTCGTAGGGAACATTCAACTCATTTAAATGGATCGGTGGTTATTCATTTTCCATCAACTTCAAATAAATAATAGTTTAGAGTAATGGATTTGGAACATCAATGTTTATGATTTCATTCATTTTGTATAATATGAAATATGGACTATATTTTATTGCATTGTTTATAGTTTTGTTATATCCCTATAACAAAACATAATAATTTTAAAGACAAGACATTTTATTTATTTCTAATTAGTTTGACAGGTTCTTTGATTGGGTATTTTTGATTGTCTTTATCATTTCACTTGAAGTCTCATGTTAGAGATAAGAGTATATTTAATGAATTTTGATGTTTATATAAAATCTAATAAAATTATATATATAATAAAAGACCATAAGGTATTAATATGATATGATTAAGGCCAAATAAGGTGATAATAATGGATTATATGAATGTGATCTGGCCTTTACTTATGACCTCCATTATGTGTACTTATTCAATCCATTTGTATGGTAATCTTGTACTAGTGAGGATAAGTTGATATAATTGAGCTATTTTTAATTTTTATTGGATCATATCTTGAAATCAATATATGGTGAATTTTTAGTATTACTCTATGAAATGTAGATTCCTTAAGGGATAATTCATTAAATTAGACTAAACATGACATGTGTGAAACATATTTTAAAAAATATCACAGTTATAAATAATTAATGGATAAAATTATTTGTGATTTTTAACATGGTGTATCATTTTTACCACTATATTTTGAACTTTTCATGTTTTATAATTGAAGTTATATATAATATTAGGGATTTTTAATCATTTAAAAAATAAATCAAACATTTTATAAAACAACACATATAAATTTCTATATATAGGTTTGGGATATCATAGAGTTTGATGATCAATGGACATATCTGTATCAACCCTTTTTATTTTTACCCTAAAGAAGAAAGGAAAATTTTTTGTATTCTATTACTGGGAAATTATAATTGGTAGAATGATTTTATTGGGTGGGTGGTAAATCCTCTCAGTGGGTTAAATAAAAATTAGTTCCATTCCCCAAAAAGAATACTTTTTTAGTGAATGATAGCAAACATTTGATACACAACTGAAATGAAAATTTTACTATTATTTATGTCATTGAGAGATATAATTAAGTAATCTAATTATTTTATAGCTTCATTTTTTCTCCACAAAACATATGGTAACAAAACATATATGGTAAAATATTCCATCAATACGTGATAATGAATAAGTATAAGCCTGAGAAAAATATTATATATTTTGTATTATTTTTTAATATTTCCTGTTAAAATTTTGAGTTTCCATTATTATAGAGGATTTGGAATGAAATATTTCTTATAGCGGTATAACCAACCAATTGGAGGTAATATTATGGTATTAGTGACATCATATGGGTTAATAACATAAAAAAATTACGAATTTTTTGCATTAGGTTCCTTTATTCAAATAATTGTTTGGATCATATATGCCCCATAAAATTATATCTATGAGTTTTAGGATTATTCATTAATTGAAAAAATTTCATCAATATCCTACTCAATATCAAAATGCATTTCATATAATGAAAACTGTATGAAAAAATAAATAATTTATTCCTTTTTTAACAATACTAAAATCTAAATAATTATATTGAATCTCATAAGGTGGTATCATAATTGTTTAATTGGAATTTTAATGAAGATTCTCAAGATTAATCATGCTTTTTTGTTTAATGATCTAAATTTTATAAAATTAAATTGTAACAAAAAATCTCGGAAATATATTCCATGAAAAACCACATGTGTTGGGTGATAATATAATGGGAAAAATAATTGGATGATTAGACATACAATATTTTTTCCAGGGATGAAATATGTACTACAAAAAAATCAATATTATAAGAAAATATATTGACTTTGATCATGCATTTGTAAATAAATTTCATTCCGAAGTCAAAATGTTGTGCTTAAAATTTGAACTTTGTATTCATACATTTAATAAACATTAATAAAATTATAATCCCTCCCAATAATTTATTATTAAAAAATTTATCCTTAAAACATACATTAAAATTCAATATCTTAATTTAGTAAAATGTGGGATGAGATATGATCATATGTTTGTAGTTCTAATGATTTATAAACATTTCTTCTTTCCTAAATTTTAGTGTTCATGATTCCATGAGTGTTTTATTTTTTAAACCCAATTAATTTAACAAGGTATACCTCTTGATATGATATTATACTCTTAAACATAATGAATGATTGGTTTAGTAAAATATTATGGATAGTTTAATCTGAACCAAGGGTGTAGAATTGAGTGAATAACATATCATACTTCAATATTAAACATGGATATGGGAATTGGATGGTCTTGTGATCATTCTATTTAAATGTAAAAATAAATAATTCTATTAGACAATCCAGATTAATTTAGTCTCTATAAATATTTTTATATATAGAAGCATATTGTTAGGTCGCCAAGGTGTATACTATGACACTTGACCATGGATTATTTGCTTGGGGAATGAACAACGAGGTATTATATCATCAATTTGTGATCATTTATGTGTATCTGATGGTTATTTGAAAACACTTATATTCATTGTAAAATAAAAAATTTGTTTTTTAGTTAAGAAATTTTTATTGGTATCAATGGAATTTATTTCCTAAGTCAATGTTTATTAGGAATGAGATGACCAAAAATGGTTTGATCAGAAAAATGTGATACTATTGTTTTCCTTTTCTAAATATATGGTTGAAAATATATAATAAACACCATTTTTCTATAACATATTCTATAAAAAATATATATCCTATAAATAAATTTAATATATTTGTTTGGATTATAGAATAATTCTTAAATAAATTGTTCCTTAACTTATAAATTTTGTAACCATTGTCTATTATCATAAATTATTTATCTAAGAAGGTGGAAACATGGGTTTAACTCTAGTATCCCAATAAGGGTTTTTACCTAGTATGAATCTATACATATTATAAAATAATTTTAATATTTTTTGTACTCTATATTAAATAATGTTGTTTAATTTATTAGGTCATAATTATATGATCATAGTTATATATTAATTTATGTGTATATTTTTCAGACTAAAATGGAGTTATTTCCTTAATAAAGTAAATGAGTATCAATCCCAAAATAATGGGAACCCAAATAATTATTATTGAATTGTTTCTAGAGTGATACATAATGACTATTTTCAAATACAAATTTCCAAGGATGTGTCTATATTATATGGTCTAATATATTTGACTAATGAAAAATGTGTTTTCTTCTAGAAAATGGTGGTAAAGTTTGAACCAATCAAAATCATAAACCACTTATTTAGGGTGTTGGTTTAACATTTATTTTAAAGTATTATACTATTAGAAATGGTCCACTAAAATAAAAAGTATACTATAATAATATGAATCAAGATACACATTATTCATGGGAAGAGGAAAAAGAATAGATATAACCTATATGTAAGAGAATATGAAATAAATTAGAACTGTTATACGGATATTGAATTAAAATTGAGTTTAATTTCTAATTTCCAAAACCACTAGATAAGGTAGTAAATTTTAGACCAAGAAGACTATGATAGGTTCTGGTATAGGAGAACCTAACATGACTCTATAACCTATGAGGATTTAAATCAATGCATTATTATTATTTTCAAAGGTATTCACTAATAAAATCCATATTCTAAAAATGATGATAATAAATAACCCATTTTAGTGATAAACTATTATAGAAAATTTAAACTAAGTTACTATGGGGAAACCACTATAATATATTGAAACTTTATAGAGGATAAATTTAATGATGGGTTATGGTATAAGAGACATTGGCATCACTACGTATCCCATAAAGATAATAATCATACAATATTTAATTCATGGAATATAGTCTCTATAAAAATCCAACATAAATAATGGATAAATTGGATTAGTATGAGTCTGGATTCCTAATTTTGGAGAAGTTATTAAATGTGATTCAATATAAAATGGTACTCATCAACATAGATTATTATCAAAATGTGGAAGAATTAATTTTCCCTAGGGTAGATTAACTATTAAAAGGTCATCATGAATTAATGGGAATTATGATATAATTATTACATTAATTAGACTCTTAAATAAGTAGGTAATGTCATATCATGTGGACCACTATAAGAAATTTAGGGTTCTTGTAAGTTAAGCCCGATGTCATGTATTTTTAAATATATTTACGAGTACTATATTACCTATAGAATATAGTTCCACATAATAGAAAATTAATACATTGAGTCTATAAATATACGAAAAAGACTATAGATATATTTCATTTGGTTATTAAAGAAATTTTACATTTTCATTCTATTAATAGATCTTTCTATTTTCATATTCATTAGAAAGGGAAATAATTTTTATCAATATTTGAAATTATTTTCTTTATATTTACAAAGTGTTGTTGAAAACCCTTTAACTTATATAGATTCTGATGAGGGTTCATGTATAGAGTGATTATATACTATTCTAGTTCTAACATAGTATATTAATGAACGTTTATTATAGTTATGAATATTTTATAGGTGGGCCTAAAATAATTTATTTAGGATTCCTTCATAGGATGCTGTTGAAAATTGTGGTCTATTCTATTTTAGGATTTGTAAATTAGTGGTGTCATTAGTAAGAAATCACCACCCTATCTTTTATATAGATATACACTATATTTATAATAAGGGAATCAATTTAATTTTCTGTTTTTTAATAGATAAGTGACCCTATTATTTTCTAACTCAATCTATATATCATCATAAGATTACACATATTTGGTGATTGAGGTGTCATTCTTTATTTGTATCATTGGGAAATCATGAATAAAATTTGTTAATAATTACCATCAATAATTGATAGTTCTTCGAATGTAATTTCAAAATATATAACCAATTTTATGATTTATAATTGGATGAAATGAACTTATAAATTTCCATTTATGTCTCAAATGATGATAAAAACACTAGTTTATATGATATTTTTTTCACAAGAAATATGGTGGAAAATTATTTAAGGTATCATAAATCATGAATTAAACTATTTTTTATTATCATTTAATCCTCAAACAAAACCATGGATGTATGAGAAATATGTTTCGTTTGTACAAAAATTTTATTCCCATGGGATTTTTTCTAGGGACAGCGGTGATGTGGAGATAATCTATGGTTTATGCATGTTATCTAAGATTAACTCCAAGTGAATTTATCCTCTTATTTATTGATAAATGTGTAATACTTATCTAACATTATAAAAGTTATAATTTAACTAATTATGGAGAACTAGAGTAATTATTTAGTTCTTATGTTTATCTATATAAGTTCATCATCATCACTCATGATTCCATCTTTAAATGAAATCTGATTGTCTTTAATTTCATCAATGAATATGATATAAATATTTTATTGTTCTTCCCATTTCACTTATATAGAATGGATTACCTCAACACCTTTTGTATATAGTGAATTAGGAAAAAATTAACTAATAACATTATTTAATGAGGTGTTTTCCGCCTTTGTTGCGACTACATATATAAGAACAAAACCTGTAATCTTTTGACATTATTCATGATAGGTTATTTTATACTATCAAACATAGTAGACTATGTTAATTAGGAAATCTAATACATATGATAGCATCTAGTCACAAGACGCCCCCCCCCTACATTGTCATAATGGTCATGTCTATTCATATTTTAATATAATATGCTTAAATAAATAAGTATAGATAAGCCCTATGAAAGGATGTGTTGTTTTTAGAAAAAAATATTTTATAATTTCCTTAATATACAATTATTTATTAAAGTATTTATTGAATCAATGGAATGGATGAGAAATATATTTTCATCTATATATTATCTAATTGATTGATTGTGGTGAATTTTTAACCATCCAAAGATTCTAATTTCTTATTATTATCATTTTTATTCTTAATTCTCTAAAAAATTTAATATCATGCATCATAATAGTATTTTTAACATGTTCTTAAAGGGAAACATTCATTATTTAGATCACTTATTTTACAATTATTTTAATACAATGGGAATAAGAGATTTGATCATATTACTATAACACTTTAATTGAGCTAGGGTTAGTTGTGTGTGTTGGTTAGTATCATCTTATCAATATAGAGATCCAAAAAATATTACAATATTATATGCCTCCCTTATTTGATTTTTAAAATGTGGATATTATATTAAATTCCTTATCCTGTAAAATTTAAAGAAAAAAATTATAAAATTTAATGTCTAAAACAATCACCACTATCCATATTATATGTTTGGGGAAGGTTATTTAATAACTCATGGGACTATTCTGTGATATTAAACACAAGATTTCTAAAGATGTTCATGATGCTTCACAATTTTAGGTTCCTAATAAATTTTCATAATAGTTAGATCAAAATTAATATAACATGAATTGTACATGTTTTACTAATCTGTATATTGAGTTTATATAATACCTAGATCATACAAAAACACTATGTTTTCCCATTTATTAAGAATTTGGAAGGGAAAATATTTTACATTTATCTATGTTGGTGACTATTATTTGTAACTAGAAATTATATATCATATACCCAATATCATTTTTTACCCGACACCAATGAAATGAAATATAGGAAAGAATTAAATTTCACAGGTGATTCAATTATTTGTATCCCCAAAATTAGTTACTATAATGGTAGACTAAATTGTTATCTTCACACTTATATTATAATCCTATTATTAACATATATTGAAATTATTTAAATTTGTAACATATAAGAGACACTATTTTTTGAAATCCTTTAATGATGTGAAGCCATCAATAGTTACAGATGAGATATATATCGTGGGTTCTATATTGTGATTAATTTTCTAGAATTATGTTACCTATGTAGATTATAGGGTATCTAATTGATGGATTTTTATGAGTTGAAATTATGGATACAAACTCCTTAGGACCATAGTGGGATAAAAATTATGTTGAACCTTTTATGAAGGAATATTTTAATTTTAGTCGTTCTCAGGAATATGATATATATTTCCCTGTGGTATATTTTCCTTCATTTATCTTAGTTCTTATTTAAAAAATCTTCATATCACGTTCACTATCATATCCATGGATATGAACATGTGAATTTTTATTATACTGATTCACATGGCCTTGGTTTATTATCAAAGGGTTTCTTAATCATTGGTATAGACATATGTTCCACACCATTTTCACATGATCTCATGGATTTAGACACCATGCTAATATTTCTCCTCTAATAGAAAACAATATAATATCTTTATGACCTATGTGTTATTGTAATTTATTACAAACCACCTATCAATAATGTTTGTATGTTTCTATTAAGTTAATACATTGAAAAAATAATATAAAATTGGTATTTTGAATTTATTATTAAGATATGCATAGTTTCACTAGAGCATAGTTCACTATCCCCATAATGATACCTTCTTCTTAGTTATGATGTCTTAGTGATCAGATATGCTATGTATTTTTAGTCCATTGTGGGAATTTGGGATGGCCAATAACGGAGGAGGGAAAAATGGGAGAGATTATTCAAGGGTTAATTTGAAACAACTCCATATGAATGGATGAAAACCCCTCGATGAAAACCTCTCTAGCCTCCACCATGTAAGGGAAAATAGTTTTATATTTTAGGATAGAGAGACACATATATTATATATAAATATTGATTGAGTCTCATGAAACCTGATGGATGTAAAACACTATGTTTAATATTTGGATTATAAACATGCCATGTTATATTCAGAATAATAATGATCTAATGCCTCGTGGTTATCCACCCTATATCCCTAGCGGAGCTCCCGATATCTCTTGTGACCATGGTGTAACCCTAATTCCTCGTGGTTATACTCAGTCCTCCTGATTAGAGGGGGGAGGCTCGCGTTCTCAGATGCAGAAGAATGTAGAATCCATCTTTTCATTCTCAAAGACAGATACCCTTCATCTCTTCCTAAAAATTTTGTTGTCCCCAAAAGTCTCCTATCTATTTTAGGATGCGACTCATCTCCCTTTATCCCCATCGGATCAAACTCACACCATAGACCTCTGTAAACTCACGCTGGTTAATAGATTTCGACATCATCAACCATCAGTTGAGGAATTTTATCAGTTCGTATTTGGTTCCTGGAAGCTATAGGAGTGTGCAGTGGTTGGGCTGCTTGATTGGCACCACATTATGATTCAGTTTTCATCAGAAGAGGATATTGATATCACTTGTTCTAGGGCACCCCGAAGATGAAACAAAGCTTTTTTCTTTATCTTTCGATGGGATTTTGATTTCCGCATACTGCGCGACCCAACTAGAATCGCGATTTGGGTTAGTCTCCCTAGTCTCCCTCTATCATTCCAAAATCCATATATAATGTGTGTTATTGGGAATATGATTGGAAGATAAATTTTTTTGATTGGATAATAGAGGTCCTATATCATCCCATTTCTCCAAGAATATGTGTGCAGGTTGATATTGTGATCCAACCCATTAATTGTGTCAGGATCACGGATGGGGAAGAATTCTGGCGGAAGCAGGAGGTCATCTTCAAGTCCTGGATGAGTTTTTGTAAAATATTTTGTAGGATTGGTCATAATGAGTCAGTATGACAAAGCAAGAACTTGATTGTGTTTTCACAGGCAGGAAAATTGGGGAACGGTGGCCCAAGAGACAGTGATAGGGTGCAGTTGCTTGTGGAGATACTGCATGGGACTTCTCTTCCTGGGAAATCTTCTTTTAGTGAAAACAGGGTAAATGATTCCCCTCAAGATGTTGTGAAGAAGGCTTGAAAGGAGGCTTCTTCAGATCAGGGAGTGAGAGTGGATGATCATTTTCATCCATCTATGGCATGTGATGGTGTACAGACCGATCTTGGAGGGGCTACTCCGTATACAGGTTTTGTGGAGGAAGTACAACCTTTTTTGAATCCTTATGTGATGCAAGTTTTTGATCATCTGATATCGGATATTAGGGGATGGAAGTGGCCTTTTTCAAATGATACAATCAGTGGCCCCATGCAGTTGGCTAATGTTTCCATTAACAATCAGTTTGAGGTCTCGAGACCGAGAAAGTTTCTTCTAGTGAGGATGGCCTTCAAAGGAATGAATCTGCTAATATGTATCTTGTTTCCTCTTCTATGCTTACTGGGACTGATGATACACCTGTAATGGAGTCTCATGATGGTCATGGCTCTGAGGTTCCCCGTCAATGACTCAAACCGATTAATGATAACATTCAATTTCACTCCTCAGGGGGAGGGTGTTTGACTGTATCAATGGGTATATTGTTTGGATGGACTGATGGATACCAAACAGTTGATTTTGTGCAAATAAACAGAAAGTGGGGAAATGTATCTGATAGTGACAAATAAAATTCTAGGGATTCCATCATACTATCTTACAGGTGTGTGGTTCAAGGAGGAAAAAATAAATTTCCTACAAGTGAATTTTGTATGACTGCTCCCCCAAGAAGAAGGCCAAAGAAAGATTACTCTTTCCTGCCAAATCCAATGTCTACTAGATCATCCTCTAAGAGGGATAGATTTTCTAAGACTGCCACAGGTTTGAAAAAGGAATTTCAATCTTCTAAGCTGTTTCTATCGTTGGAGAAGTTGAATCTAAGAAGGATATATGCGAAGATCCTGAGACACTATGAAATCTTAGAGTGGTAATCTTCTACTGAGGATGAATATGGTGATGGGGATGTTTTTATGATATGTAGTTGTCTTATTTGGTTTTCTTTACTTGCGTGTTGTAATTTTATTTTATTTTAATAAATGGTTAGAGGTTTTCCTCTGACCGAGCTTTCATGGTATGAATAATCTAAGGTCCCAAAATTGGGAATATATTACAAAAACTAGATGTTCTACTTAAAATATCCATCCATATGTAAGTGAAAACTATTCTCATTAGCAATAGGATCTAAACAACATCCTGATCAAACCTACAAAACCATGACATGAGTTGAGAATTATGTTCAGAGATGAACATCATGGGTACACCATTATGTTGGATGATCCCATGCATGTAAAACTTCCAAAATATACTAATCATAAGCTACCCCCTGATAGTATGAAATTGTTCTAACGTGTTTTGTTAGCCAAAAATCACCAAGATATATTCATTTCAATACATGATCTATACATCCAACATTATTAAATCCATCGACATTTCATCCCATATCAATTACAGTATATAAAGTGTTTTTATAAAACATATAAGAACCAGATGTTCAGTCTTTATCTACTGACATACAAGACACTATGAAATGAATAATGGAAACGATACACCTCATGCCTACCCACCAAGACTTCCACTAATAGTCCTCAAACATCTTCACCAAAAAAATATCTATATCCAAGAAGTGGGTATATAAATACAGAAACTAATCCTCTCTCAAGAAGACCAGAACCACTGTTTATCTATATAGAAGGATGAAATTATCCCCTCCTCCGGAATATCCTTTTGTTTCATATACTAATGGTTTTTTCACATAAAATATAATCTTTTATGTATACTAGTTTGGAAAATCTTACATAATGAAGTAGCGGTGGTTTTAGTACCAACAACTAAAGGTAAGATGAACACTTCTCCACCACCATGGTGAGTTTCATTGAAGTTGACTGCTCTAACACCTCCTCCCCCATGATAAAATATGATTTCTTACTATGGGAAACTACAACCATGATTCCCCTACCTATATTATATATAATATCAAAACTATAACCATATAGTAATTGTAACATCTGTTTATATCTTAATTTGATATATATCTAGGTGAAGATGTATTAGGGAACTTGGTGGTCTATGTAAACAATGAAACTCTCAACTAGAAGATAATGTACCAACATATTCATAGGGATAAATACTACTACATACTATGAGTGATGGGAAATGTAATTCTACTAAGGGGCTCTCAACATCCATTACCCATAAGTGATAATTTAATCCCTTAACATCAAAACAACACCAATACTAGCTCTAGAGGCATAAAAAACACTACACACTCAATTTACACCTTCATTGTCATCAAAATAAGAGTATTGGTCACCCTGTACCTTATCTCCTAAAAGTATTTATATGCTACCTAGTACATAAAAAATTTATCCTTTTCTAAATCAAGGCATTTAAATTAGTTTTTATTCTATAATTGTATGTAAAGGAACTGTAGTAGATACCCACCAAATTGATAAAAAACATTTCCTTGACACAATGTTGGTTTGTTTCCATGTATGCACTCCATTAATATTCTCAAAATTCATAGAAACGACTTGAATATTGATGATGTTCCCTAGAAAGTGAATATAATCAATTAAAATCTCACACTATGAGGTCTTATCATATAGTTGGTGCTCAAGAAGTATATGAAGGACCGTCCTCAAATACTCTCTATGCTCATTATCTAATGTAGAGTATTTTATATTATCATTGATAGATACAACTATAAAATGGTTTATGTATGGACTTAAGATTTTGTTTATAAAAGGCATTGAATTAGTGGTGAAACTTTTCAAACTAAGATGAATTTCTAGGGACACATAGTGTTCGTATAGTCTTCAGATTGATCTCTTTTGAATATCATTATCATGAACCCTTAACTAATGGTTATCAGACTTGATATATGCCATTGAAAACTAAAATTCACCTTCCAACTTGTTATAAAAGTCATCAATACTCATAAATGGGTAATTGTTCATAATCACTATTAGATTCATGTGATGATAATTATCTTAATGTCTCAAATTCTAATCAACCAATATAACTAAATAAACATGTGATACCCAGAGGGACACATTGGGTCAGACAAAACATTTACCTTGAAGGTATTCCAACAACACACTTTGTTCTTAATGATCAATAGGGTTAATATAGTATTAAATTGATGATATTTTTGTGGTTTCCATGTGCATGTTGATGTAGATCTTGGTCTCCCACTTCAGTGGTTGTCCTAGTAGATATTCCAGAACGCTGTACATATAATCCTCCAATACCACTGGAAGCCATATGTCTGATAAGTCTACTGAAGAAAGGGATAAAATAAAAAATTGATGGTTGATAAACTACAACTTCCTTCTCATGATACCAACTCACTTACTCATAATAAGTCTCTCAGTCATGAAGGATAACTGTGTACCATCTATACAATGACTTATAACTATACATTGATGATATTAAATATGGAATTTAACTATAGTCCACACCTAGGATAATGGTATAATGTTTCATTTTAAATTCCCATAATGTCCCATATGAATTATTCTCCACTAAGATCCAATTAAAATTCTAAATGATTTGTTATATAGAATAATTAATCCCACTCAAAACCTTTATAATCATTTTATGTCGCAATGACCCATCATGAATTTTTATATCTTTCAAAAAGGATGTATATATAATGTAATGTCATGCGATAGGGTCTATATATATTGAAAAAAATTGATATGATGAAAATTATACCTCTAAACATCTTTTGGTCAAGTTGGTCTTATCACTCCATATACTAAAATTACATGTTATCCTGATGAACGACTCATTGATATTTTTGTGGGACACATAATGGTAGTGAAATGATTCATTTGTATAATTTTACACCAATTAAAGATCCACCCTTTAGGTCTCTAGAAGCTCAATACTCATCAATTCTTCCCTCTTGGTCTCCCTGAATATGTATGGGAGATTCCTGATCCTGACACTATATATTCTATTGTATTCCACCCAAAAACTATACCTATTGAATAAAAGTTGATTTAGGGAATCAAAAAACATGATACATGTCCCTTAAAAAATATAACACCACCCAAATCCCATATACCAAGACCCTATTCATGAACCATGTACTTCATATCCATGCATCTATGTCTGGGAATGAGTATACCACTTGTACTAAGAACATGATATCTGATGAATACTAGACTCTATAGATGACTCTATGAAAGATAGACTTGGATAGTCACTATGGACCCACATCGATATTCTAGAGTGTTTTATGAAACCATATCCCACCCAAGAAATCCAATATAAGTGCGAATTCACAATTAGACCACTCTAGCACTTATGTATCTCTGAAGACCCTACTCAAATGTTAATTATTAAAAGGATCAATCCCATAACATTTCAAGTAACTAGAAAATTATGTTGGTAATCCTTGAAAAGAACATTGAAACTAACATATCACCCTATGTCAGCTCAAATAAAAGCTAATGTAATATATATAAAAAGATCAATGGGTAACCATATTCATAGAACAATTGTTTCAGTCTAACCATATGATATAAACCTCATCAAGAGTCCAGATATTCAAATCCCATCAGCACCCTATTTATCCATAAATATTCTTGATTATAAGAAAACCCATCATATCATATATGGAGTAAAAAAGAAAAAAAACACACTACTAAATCGATCCAATACTCTACTGCATAATGTTCCCAATCACCATGAATCCCAAGAGGCCTCTAATTATGGAACTCATGTTACATGATAAGCCAATGTGAATCACCATCATGAACTATGGGTGATATCTTCTTCACAACATTCAGCCGATCTTCCAACTAGACCACAAGTGGTGGGTCCATATCCAACCCCACTAGTTGTAGAATTTTCTTATTCCCACTTGGAGGAAATACCTCTTGAATGGTATCCTAAAAAGATGAATCATTACTTAATTACTCATCATCATGACATAGTATCAATTTCTCTATTGGATTCCATCATAGAAGAATCATGAAGACAACATTTCATGGATATATGACAATATATCAATAGTTAACTAAATAAGGCCATTAAAGTTGAATACCCAATCCTATATAATGTATATACCACCGATTCCATGCAACCGATGTCTTGGTTTTTCATGTTTATGGGAAGGTATTCCATGTCTAGCGGTATAAATACAATGGACTCTTCACCGACACTAGGTTCCCGGTCCTTAGCGTTGGACTCAAGACACTCTGACATTGTGGTCAGTTGTTCCCAAACAAAGCCTTACAAAAACTATGACACCAAACCCTAACCAGATGACCAAAAATATCTGACAGACTTTTCCATGACCTGACCCTCCAAGAGCCCTCTCGGGATGCAGCCATCCAAGGGTGACACACCAATTTGTCCTCCAATAGTCTATGTCATGATGACTAGTTCCAAGTAGATATATCATTTGAAATGGGAGTTCCTGGCCCATTTACTTATATTCATCACACAATTCAGTCCATGTAATTGTGAATAGATACAATAAAAGACTAAAACATCTATAGTATAAACCATGAATAGAAAAACCAATATGAAATAAAAAAATCAAAAACAACATAATGTTACAGAAAATATGAGAAGAATAAAAATTCAACTAGAAACAAGTTTCCAACATGATTACAAATGGTTAAAGGGAAAATAATATGATCCGAGATCAAAATAAATGTGTTCTACCATAGAAGATTGTCTAAACAAAGAATAAAAATAATACACTGAAAGTAGATCCCTAAAAGTGACTACTAATTATTCAGTTATCTTCACAAGACCCAACACATGTAGAAAAATCCAATTCATGTGTTAGTATATACATACCTAGTAGGATTACTATAAACAAAGATTGATGTAATAGAAATATAAAGAGTCATATCATCCAATAAACTAACATTATAATGAAACCCAATAACATATTTTATAAAAACAAACCCATGTGAAGATCGTAAGATGATATCTATATCCAATTTAGATAAGAAATAATTTTCATCTTGTATCTCCAATGGTACCATATACCATATAACAATAATATATAACCTCACTGGATTATCGAAGAATCACACCTTACTACTAGGTATCATAGTTGAGATATAACTACTTCAATAGGGAACCCACTCATCATTCGACCTCGAAGACACGGTGCACACTGTAAAATATAAAGGACCCACACCATCTATAATATGGGGAAGATCCACATATACCTATATAGAGGATACAAGAGACCCACACGCAAGAGATAGATAGGGGAGTACTAACCCTGATAAGATCTTGATGATCACACCCTATCACTACCATCAGATAAGCATTACAAATAGAAGAATCATTCTTGTATCCCCTAAAATCATATTACTAATGTACAAAGGATGGAAAACATCACATTCTAGATATAAATAAACATAGGATATGGCTCTCATGGGACAAGATCCATGTATCAATGATAGGTATACACAAAATTGTAGTTACTTGAATATGTACACATCATGTACATAGTTTCAAATAATGTATGACCTCTCCTATATATCTGAGAGGGTCAAGAGCTTTCCACATATTCGGAAGTATTTTAATAATACATAGCTGGTACATGGGATCACATATAATTTATGGAATCTTAGAGTCTTTTATGTGTGTACACCATACATTTAATGTCTACCTTTTGACAAATACAAGCCATGAACCTTTTAGATGATGGTGTGTCTGACCACACGGTGTCCTAGGATTATACTCATTGCACACAGATTTGACTCCATGGAAGGTTCACATGATTGGTGGGCTACAACATATGATGTGTGATATATAAATCTTTGCAAACCAAATCCACTATGAAAATATGGACCACATAGTGTGTGTTCTTCTAGGATATGTGTCATGTAGTAATGTTTTTATATGATAGTAAAAATAAGTTAATGCAGATGCCAAATCTATGATTTATGATTCCTTCGCCACCATTTGAACACTTAAAAACCCTAAAACCTAATGGGAAAGTATCCAAAAAGAAATAATTTTCCTCCAATGGAGACAAATAAGATCACAAATTAACTAAAAAGTAATTAGTTTAATAGTTGGTCATTATTTAGGGTTTCATTCCAAAATTCCATCACCCATAACCCATAATATTCATTGATCATTTTGAAAATCACAATTTTTAATGAATTTATAACATATAACATGATTATAGGGGTTATATCACACTCGAATCCATCATAACAATTTCAAATTACTGTCCTAGTAGACCAATGATGAGGAGTGTGAAGAATGGTGGTGGGAAAATCCCATTAACCATATAAAAACTTCTGATGGAAAATGAGACTGATGATTACCTATAGAGTTTAGAAGGGTGTAATATTGGATCAAAAATAAAATAATTAGGCTCAAGGAAAATAATTATAAAATGGGCTCAGGGGAAAAATGAAAAAAACTAAAAAGTATGATGATATAAAATTCCATGTATGAAAATATTAATCAATTGCAGGAAATCAAAAAATAATGCACCCTACCCGAATAATAGATTGATAATTGGTGAAGAACACGTGTTATTGTGATAAAGGTGAATTTTTCTATGTATTCATTATCTTTATTATTATCTTACTCAATCGTTTTTCACTAATCCACATTCTTGAGTTTCCAATGCCAAAACAGTTCTCCTCCTTCCCTTCCATAATCTCTTATAGCTATGCAGATAACCCAATGAAGTTATGATAATTATATACTTATAGAGAGTGATTAATATTTACCCATTAAATATATTAATTAATTTAATTAATTAATTTACATGACAAATTTTCCAAAATTCACATAAAACATAATTCTATGCATCGATCGAATTTATAACATAAATAGTTTAATCCCACCATTCCAGAAACAACTACAGTCTTTGATTTCCCATTTGAGGACATGATCAATTAGAAAAAATTTAATTCTAACATGAATTATTTTTGTGGTTTTATATATATTTATATTTTCATATAATAATTCTGATGTCCTTCAACACCAAAAAACATTTCCAACTCTTATGTAAAATGCATATATATATATACAAAAAATAAAAGTATCATACTAAAATAAAAAGAGTCATTACAGAAACCATAGTACTATAATCATTAATAAAAATATAGTCAATGATAACATAGTGGTATGTTACATAATATCTTTCCATAAACTTACTTGGCAAACTAATACTAATTTATTATTATCTATCCCATTTATAAATTTCCCCAATACTATAAAGAAGAAATAACATTAAACATCCTATAATAATATGTTTTAATTCCATAATAAAATAAACAAGGATGGTCTTTTCTCGAACAATTTGACATGGATCACCTTATACAAAAAATATGCCAAATAGGATTGAGTCTCAGAACGACGTTGTGGGATACTGTACCCATGATAAAATTAGTCATGTTCTATAATAAATAATACTGATCAATATAGTGAAAAATATATTTTTATACTAATAATAATAAGGGTCATAAAAAATAAACTAATGGAATCATATTTTTTCAAGTGAACCATACGAAAAAAATGAAATTTTAAAATCAAATAGACTATGGAAACAATTCGGTTTTGATCCCATCATTTAACTAATATTAGAATCTCCACCTTATGAGATCCTCAATATAGAGACATTCCATTAACTGGATCCCATCCTAGGAAATATACACATGCTTTAGGATTCCAATGAATTTATTTATTATAAACATAGTATGACACCATTAATGAATCTATAACAGAAAGAAAACTCATATATAAGGTGTGTGGCATGAATGTATGTAAATATTTAAACAAGGATACTATTATATATAAGGTGAACATACTCTAACTAGACTTCCTTGATCCCTAGACATATATGCATTAGATCCACACTGGAAGTGGTTTCTCATGTGTTATTGTAAAATGGTTCCTGGAACAAGTTTGACGCATGCATCAGATCAAGACCCATATCCATCCAAGACTTGGGTTATGATAGAAGACCATCACACCTTTGTATCATCCTTAGATAATACAAAAAATTCATAATTCCAATATATATTGTACGTCAGGCTACAAATATGGTACACCATTAAGTCTTCATTGTATTAGGATAAAAGGATTTCATATACATTACTCTTTCACAGGTATGGCTACAAGATATTTATAACCCTATATCTTCTATATGTCTCATTATTTTCATCACCAGTACATCAAACCAACACATGATCCCCCTCTAGGTTATAAACCAAAAACAATGATACACTTATCAATATGATTCTAGATAATATCATCCATAGGAAAAAATTTATGGAAAATAGGGTAGAAAAATAACAGAATAAATATACAACAAAATGAATCTATCCCATGGAATTTTCATGTACACCATATATAAAATGTATATAATTCCACATAAAAAAATTGTTCTCATCAAAATACATGTGGGGGTACACATTCCAGTCATGAAAATTTACTATTTACAAAGGCCATAAAAGGTAAAGACGTTGTAAATTAGGTGTTCCAATGTCAATTACGAAATGTTATAATCAATCCACAGAAACATAAAAATGATACCTAAAATGAATCAAAATTCATCACAACTACGATTTAATTAATAAAAACCCCTAAAGTATAATATATTAGGGTCTTAGATATAGATTAACACACCCAACATCACATACCACCAACAATACATATATATCTATATAGTAATATATGGAAATTCTCTAGTTATTTTCACCTATATAATAAAAGATTTAGATTTAAATGTTATACCATAATAAAATTCATAGATATAGATGTGACATCTTATTCCTATGACTTATTCTAAAATGATAATGGTAGATCTATAAGGAATGTGAAAATTTTTTCAAGACAACCTGTTACATTGAATTCCCATAAACCAATGTATTTCTATCAATTGGAATCGAATTTTGTATAGAGATAGATAGAGAGAGTGGTAGAAAATAATGTTTAATGGATACCCTAGGGTCGATATAACCAACACTATGGAAAGAATTAATTTTTATAGGGAGTTTTTAGGTCAAAAACATAAAATTTAGATTAATTAAAAATTCACCGATAGTCTGGTCAAATGATTTAATAAAGCATGTCGTAATTGTGTAAAGATTTCTACCTCATTAGGGAACCCACATGGTTAGGATGCATTGTTTGATAAACCATGCACAAATTTTTTTTCTCACTAACTCAGGTCATATGGTTTTATATTGAATATTAAATTGTTAGATCTAATTTTACACCATCAATGTACCTTCTACTATCCAAATAAAAAACTTGACATGTTTTACTAGGAAGAAAAGTATAGTTTTAAAAAACATTTATTAAACCATCAACCCTCATAAGATATCCTAATATCCTCTAAAACCATCTTGACTTTTTTTCTGAAACTTCACGTAAGAAAATGAAAACTCAAAAACCCTATGAGGATGCTAAATGAAATATAAAATGTATATCAATTTCTTGATCCATTACAATTATCACCATAAATTTATAGTAAATAAATGATTTCGTAATTTAGATCTCCAATAATAAATTTCCATCTCACATCATAGTAAATGTAGAAAATTAGTTGGATTATAAAATTTAGCCATTTGGGATAAAAGCAAATGAGTGTCCTATTAATTATAAAATAATAATAGATTTATTAAATTTGAATCGTTGAATACTCATATCATATGTCTCATATACAAAATTAAAAATAACGAATAAAATTTAGATATAAGTTTATATTTAGAAAAAAAACCTCATGATTTGATACACATTAAATAATGTAGTTTTTTGATCTTGTGTTTAAATAATAGATAGGATTATTTCATTACATTTAAAAATAAATTTTTATGTATGATATATTTATAAATTATATATATATAATTATAATCTCTCTAGATGATTAATTGTCCTTATAGGGATACCAAAAATTTCGCAGGATCTTCAATAAAAATATTTCAATTAAACAACAAAAATAAATAAATTAAAAATTAATTGAGAATATATCAAGAATGATATCCAATTAGTCATAAATATAGTTCTCACTACACACAAAAATATATATTTATATGAGAAAAATAACCACTTTTTTGTGGAAATGGGATGAACCATGTTATTGGAGCATGCCACTTTAATTTATTTTTTCAAACAAGACGTAATTGTGTCTATAAATATTATAAATAGATATTCAATATGTATAATATAAGTATATACATCTTTTTATGGGATTTTTTGGTAGTAGTGCCTAATTAAAATGTATAGTGTTATTCAAAAACACTTAATACTTCAATATCGAATTAATAAAATTAGGAATATTTAATGGGAGATATGTCGAGCAAATATTCCATGGATACGCACCTGATGAGATAATTTTTTAATACTATTAAAAAATAAAATCTACTTGATAAATAAGATGAATTTTTTAGATTATAAATATATATTTAAATTACCATTACCTACTGAAAATTAGTTTGAAGAAAAATAATGAGAATGTCAATTATAAAATGTGACTAGTTTAATTAAAAATATATATTTTAAAACATCTCAAACTAATTTAAAAATATCTCAAAATGGAATGTCCTAGACAAATTAATATGCCTATTTCGAAGGTTTAAAAAACATGTTCTTCTAGAAATAATCATTTTATAGAAAATAATGGTTATAAAAACCAAAAGAAAACATAAAATTTCATATTATAGTATATTATTGTTATATGTTACTCAATATATTATTGAATATACAATACAATTAATGGATATATTTATATTAATTTTAGAGGAGAAAATTTATATTTAGTGGAATGACACATTGGAGCTGGTTAGATCGTCAAAAGGAAGGAATGTGATACTGATGTAGTGAAACTTTTTCTATAAATTCAATAATAATGGATTTTTAACATGGATCCAATCTCACTTGTTAAATAAGGGTAACTCTCAAATGGAAGGTTTTAATATTTTTGTGAACTTTTCTCCATTTTTTGTAATTGAAAAAAAACTCTTTCTAAGTATTTTTACTCAACTGAGTTATAAAATTATCTAATTGGAATTAATGTATACAATTTGGAATACTGATAATGAAGAAGTGTTTTAAGTTGAAAAAATATGTTATTATTCTTAATAGTGATTATTATGTAGATTTAAATAAAAAAAGATTTATATCGGATTAAAAAATAACCAATATAATTAAATTAATAGTTGTAAAGTAGCTTAAAAACAAAATATTCTTAAATAAAAGTATGGATATCATACTATATTCTTATTTTTATTTCAAAATAGTACACATTTTTTCCCTGTAAATGGAATAAATTATATTTTAAAAATTCAAAGAGATGTGTTGTGAGGATGTTTCAACCTAAATTATGAAACACAATGAGGTATAAATTACATAAGAGATTTTTTAAGATGAATATTTATGAATATGGTTTTATAATTTCATCAAAAGAATCATGTTTCCATGAGTTATTGATGATTATTAAGTGTTTATAATGATAATTAGAGGTTATATAGATAATCTAAGTACATCTTATGATTGAAAAGTGTATTTCCCAAAAAAAAACTTTTCTTGAAATGTTTTGTGGGTTTATTTTTAAATTAATTTCTCTAAATTATATGAATTTATTTTTATAAAATGGATTCTATCACTGGAATTATAAAAATTAATAATATTTAATTTGTTCAACATAATTGTTTTCACAATGAATTGAATAAATATTAAAAAAATAGTTATAATGGATAATGTTAATAGGGAGTTTGGCATGTTCAATGCGCTTGTGCTAAAATTAATTCTCTCCATATATAGTATTCTTATATGATAAATAATAAATATTATTTATATTTATAAGATCAAAATTATCAAATATTTATCATTTTAATTTTAGTATTAAATGATAAATTATCCAGTTAAAAACTAGTTATCATGGGGGATATTAAATGGGAAAAGTAAATATCCTTATAGGTAAAGGGATTTAAATTTTTTAAAAATATTTATTTATTAAAATTTGAAGCATTTATCAGCCATATATTCCCTAAAATCCAATATGTTTTATTTTTTAGGCCCTTGGTAGAATAAAATCTTGTAATTATTGAATTATATTGGGTATTCTTGAAAATTGAACACATTCTCAATTATAAAATAGAACATCTTCCCCAACATTCTTCGCCCGTAAGAAGAAACATAGCTCCACCAAAAAATTCTAAAATAAATCAAAAATATACATAGCCACATTATATAAATGTTGGTATTCCTAGAATCCCAAATTCAGTGTTCTTAATAAGTGATCAAACACAGGTTTTTTTAGGTGAATGTTTTTGTCTTCAACTTGATCATTCCTTTTACTTGTTTTTTGAACTAATACAATTATTTCATAAAAATTAAACTATAATATAAAACATATCACCCAAAAAAATTTATTTTATTATTTATATGGAATTATATCTATCAAACTCTTCCTCCATCAAATAGAAAATAGAACAACCGCTCATGTGTAAGCCTGACTACCGCCTTGCGATCCAAGGTAATTTTTTAAATTACTGAATCAAATCTATAATAATAACGATAGATATAATAAATATAAATGATTATTATTATATAATATTAATTATTTAAAATTAATATATCATCCACTTATTTATCCTTTCACCAATTATGATAATGATAAAATCACTTGTGTGTATGCATGACATGTCATTTCCATGAAGAGATGTATTCTTTTTCGTAGTCCAAAATTAAAAAATGATTCTAAAAATTATCTTGTTAATAAATATTATCTTTATAAAGTTAATATTATTATTAAAAAATGTAACTATATCCTATTTGGAATAATTGGAACATTTTTAAAAAAACTAGCATGGTAAAATAAAGCAATTAACACCTGAAACAATGGTAATAAAGAAATATTATTAATAAACAGTTGATAAGATGTCATAAGAGGATCATATGTAATATTATAAAAATTAATATCATTATGGTATAAATTAATAACATGATTAAAAGAATTATAATTATTTTTGAATGTCTTCCACAAATGGGTAATTTGAGGTGATAAATTTCATATCATGTTCTATTTCATTGACACATATTTAATATTATACACCTATTTACATTTTATGTGGGGTATATACTGCACATTTTTTTTGTTTAAAAATATTAAATATTTATTCAAGATGATTAATTTTTCTATTTAAGTTTATTATTTCAATGGGTTTCAAATCTAATGTAACAAAATAGGCATGGACTTATTTTATAATATTATTTTATGTTATTTCTTCAGTATTCATTAAAGGTATCTCAAAATCAATCAGATTTAAAAAAATGTTTTTTATATGCTCTCAATATTTAAATAGTTTCTATATTTTTTTCTAACTATTCACCTCTTTGATGATTAAATCATGAAATAAATTGTCTCATATAAAACTTCATCTTATTTGACTTTTCATCAGACATATTTCTCTTATTTTTACATGTCCTTCATCATTTTTTAAAAAATTTCTTTTTTATAAAATTATTTATTAATTAAATTTGATTTTATACATTAATTTATAATATATTTGAATGTAATATTTCTAATTTTTTTTATAGGGTCATTGTTAACACTTTTTATAAAAAACACTAAATGGAATGATTTTTACATATTTAGGGTTAACAATATTCACTTCCACTGTAACTGTTTTATGATATTTAACTTCATATACATAATATCAATGGTTTTACTAATAAATTTATCTAATGAATGTTTCTTTTAATATTTCTCTTCTGTATTTTATTTTTCTAAAATACACTAAAATTTTACATATCCAATTTATCTGATGATTGATGGTCTTCTTTTATCTCTCATTAACTTCATGGTCCATGAATTTCTCATTAAACATTGAATTTTTTATTATAATTATAAATTAAATTTTCATTTAATTTCTATATTCTTAATTTCATTTATAGGATCATTTCCTAAACGATTTTAAATATACATATATATATATATGGTGTTTTAATATGAACATTATTTGATCGAGTTGCAAAAATGTAGATAAATTAATATTTTTACTCATTATGAGTATTTATTTATAAATAATATTGTATATAAATTTATTTGGTCATTAAATATATTATAAATATATGATAAATATATTGTACATGCAATTATCGGTGGAAAATGGTAACAAATATCACTTCGATGCATTAGCAGTCTCATCAGGTGAAATAATTTTTCAGTTTAAATATGTTTTTGGTGTATATATGCCCATTAAGTAAACTATATTAGTGAATTTCCCTGAATGTAAAGATTTCATGATGTCTGGTATCATGAAATCCAATATTAAGAATATCATTTCTTTTCTCAATTCAGTTATTATTATCCACGAGACTATTTGATTGATATTATCCATGGATATATTAGAAGACCATGTTATTAATAAAATGGATGTGTTTTTGTATATCTGTTATGTCATATTGCTTATAATTTATTTACTCATGACAGGTTCCAATGTATATAACCATTACAGAGAATTTGATCTGGAAATTATTATTCTTTATTTTCCCAAAGATATGAAGAATAATTATTTCTATGAGTTTCAATAATATTGATCATTCTCTTTTGTTATGTTTTATATTCTATTCCAAATGAAAAATGTGTATCATGCA
Organism: Viscum album; assembly: GCA_963277665.1. Taxonomy (NCBI): domain Eukaryota; kingdom Viridiplantae; phylum Streptophyta; class Magnoliopsida; order Santalales; family Viscaceae; genus Viscum; species Viscum album. The sequence continues at coordinate 691,837,526 of OY728130.1, forward strand.
CATATCTGGTTCCCATAGATAAATATAATTATTAGTCATTCAGTATTAAATACCTTATATAAATTCAACTGTAATAGTGTTGAAAGTGACTCTAGGATATTGGATTTGGGGAGGATATTTCATAGAAACAACAAGAACATGATTTAAGGAAACATAGATTAAGAAATGTAACCAATGATATAGTTTTAAGACGTTTTTATGTATATAATAACAACATAATGTTTTTCTAAGGTCGAGATTATGTATTTTTCCTTTCAATAAAAATATTTATTTATAATATAATTGGATGTGGTTTTGGAGCTGATTTAACTTTTGTTAATAACTCCTAAAATATTTAGCTGAGTATATCTCTCTAATCAATTTGGTGCACAGTGAGTGTGAACATACAACATATTTATTTTTACACTACTGGGAAATATGAATAATATTTTCCCCTTACTAACCATTACGAATGATTTTAAAATATTTTAATTACGTAAATATATTCCTAATGAAACCAAGAATATGTTTCTAAGAATAATATTTCCAAAATATTAAATTTATATTATGTTTTACAGTAGCACTAGAATTATTCTTTGTAATTTAAAATTTATGATGTTATGAGTTAATTTATTATATTATATTGTTTATAATTGACCATAGTATAAATAATTGTATAAATACTAATGGTTTATATAGAAATTTCTTTAATTTTTATTTTAATAAAGTTATTGTTGGAGATGAGGTGATCATGTTTATATCAGGGATATATAATTATGTTATGATGAATAACCTTTCCCAAATAGAGAAAACTATTTTCCCAAAACATGATTAACCAATGTTAGATGAATTCATGTGACATAATCACTTATTATATAATGTTTCTACAATTCCAATGGTAGTTAATAAATGAATTAATTCTATAGGGGAAAAATCTAAGATTTTAGATGTTGATATCTATATTTCATGCCTATATTTTATAGTATTTCCATTTACGTATTTTCAAATTTTATTGATTATTCCTGTTAATTAGTAAATGTTTTATCTCACTCTTTGTTTTATGATATGATATAATAGATAAATGAAAAGGGATAAAAAATTCTGTTCACACCGCGAGGTTTGATCTTGCTGCGACATAAGATTTTTCGCGATGCAACAAAGCTGGAAAACTGGAGGAGACAAATTTACATGTCATGCATTCCATTTACATGACTCAAGTTTTTCTAGCACGAGTTTTTTGGTAATAAACAACAAAATTCATGAAGAAAGAAAATTAAAAGATTAAACATTACATAAACACACTACACAACTTATAAATTGTTAGGATGATTTTTAAAAGCCTAGATTTAGCATATCATCGAATTTTACACAATATTTGACATGGGACCCACCCATGTTATATTTTTTCCCTTACTTTATGATTTTCAATGTCTCAATAGTTATATAAATCCTATAAAAGGAGGGATATCATATTTATATAGAGGAGATCTTGATACCAATGTATGGAGTGAGAAGCTTCATTGTATAATTTCCTCCCTAAGTTCATTTTCCTTTTCTTTATACATTATTTTTTTATTTATCCTTCCATATATTCCACTCATCACTAGGATGAGGGTTAGACACAACTTGTTCTGGGTTTATGTAATTTATGGGGAAGTCACATTGGTTTAATTTCTTTTTTATATTCATGTACTTTATTTTCAATATTTTAATATTCAAATTTTAATACCTTCCTATTTATATTAAAAGGAACATTTTTATTTGAATCATAAAAATAATTTTAAAATTTCACGACTCAAACCCCAAAAAAGGAATAACCATTGTCAAATTTATGCAAAATATTTTTTTAAATATACTATGGATATGAACTTGATTCTACGAAACCCCAATTTATAAGAGCAAAAAAAAACGGTATTTCCTTGTTAAAGTGGAGATACCAGAACTATTAGATCTTCTTTGTCCTAAATATGAAACCAATAATGAATTAATAAAACTATTTTATAACATCAAATTTCACATGAACCCTAAAATTAAAAAGATTCTATTAATTTTCAAATTTTATCATAAAAAATGAATCTTCTTTTATTTCATGTTATTCTTTTCTTAAAATCAAAACAAACAAATTTTATCTCACAAAAAAATTAATAACATTAAATAATTTTGACAACATAATCAAAATAATTTCATAATCTCTCTGGATTTATATTGACTTGATTCTATACTTATCTTCATTAATTTAGAATCATAGTATGAGTTTTATAAATTTTTGTTTTTCATAGACCTATAGGGTTCTAATGATGCCCCCTGGTTCTGTTTGATGTGAAAAAAGGGAAAGGGTTATATTTAAAATGTATTATATCAAAGTATATGTTGATTAGAGTTATTTTTCGATCTAGAATACTATGGAGGAAGAATAAATAGTACACTTGGAATGGAGAGATTATAATGGGACGTTCTTTGACAAATATTTTCTTCAAGAGAAGCAAACGCGAATGGAGATAATATTCATCAATTTAATGTAAAAAAGAAGAAAAAACTATTACAATGTTTGAGGAAATATTTCAAAGACTATCTGTATATTAAACAGATTACATATATATCATCCATAATGTTAGAATGACCATTTATTATAAAGTCTTATGCCATATCTCTTAATAAAACAAGTCTATCTATAATTTTCAGAATATTATGATGTAGTATTATTTGAAATAAAAACAAATAAAAAAATTTCAAGATATAATATATTTAAGATAAATCAAGAGAAGAATATTTTATATGAGAAAAAAATAAATCTCGTTAATGAAAAAGAAAAAGATGAATAAATTAACCCTTGTGAGAATTATATAAGAAAAATTAATGTAAATAGCCCCAAAGAAAATATATTCTTCTTCAAGTACAGAGATATGGCTAATCTAAATCTTTAATAAAAGGTAATGAGATGGACCACTATCATAAACTATTTAATGTTTAATGAAATGTGGAATTATTATAAACAATTTTCCAAGATTCAATGGAAATTACTGCCACTGAGGCTGAGGATAGAAGTATACTCTTATGTGACTGCTAAATATTATTTTGATGTTACCAATGATGTGGTGGTCGACACTTAAATGGTAGCATCAAATACATCAAAAAATTTATTTGATTCTTTATCTCTATACTATTTTTATCTTCCATGTTTTCCATGAAAATTTTATATTTCACTAAAACCTTAGGAATGGAATTTTTATTATATCCACTGAGTTTAATTCTCCCTATATAAAGGATGTGTTTGGAAGATACCATTGAGTCACATAATGGTGCACATATTTCCAAAAATATTCTCATTCTTATCGATTCCATTGATATAATTATTTAATTGGTATGTCCTTAAAAAATGAAACAAATGTATTTAAATGAGGTGGAAATTATAATTCTTGATGAAGATATAAAATTAATAATATTTAGAGTAAATACATCATTATCTAGGTAATGTCAAGATACACCCAAATTATCTCATATGCATGATATTATTGGATATGAAGAGCAGAAAAAATATATCGATGGAAAAGGTTATCTTCAAATTGAAGATATAACTATTCTATAAAAATAAATTTATGTTTTTACTAACTAATTACACAGAAATACACTAGATCATGAAGTTGATATTTCCATTGATTTAATATAAAATTCAATATAATCATCAAATACTCTATATAAAATTGTCAGTATGTAATTAGTATATTCAAGGAAAAGACAAGAGGAATTGTGTAATAAAAGACCGATACACCCTACCATTTCACCTAGGGGATAATTTTTTTTTCATTAATATGAAAGATAGATATTTGATATCATACCTACATTATACATAACTCAATGATATTATGATAATCAAAAAGATTCATATGCCTTGAATCAATGAATTATTTGATATACATCATAGAGATTAATATTTCACAATGATTATCCTTTATTCTAAGTGTCATTAATTTCAATTAAATAGGTTATATATTCTAAATTCATAATATAAAATGAAATATGAAAATTATAGGTTTATTTTACTGCCATTTTTATTAGGTTATGAACCCTAAGATATTATAGATCCAAGGAATATATATTTCATGGAATGTATGAATTTTTTTTTGTGGTACTTATGAATGATATCATAGAGTATTATAAACGATATTTGGACTATGATAATCACATATATATCATTCTTAATACTATTAGAAGAAAAGAGATATACCAAAAAATTATCAATTGTGAATTCTATATTCATGATATTTCTTTTCATAGGCGTATAGTATCAAATTATGGAATATCAGTTGAACTTATGAAAGAAATGATTGTTAGTGAAATTTTTCCACTAATAAAAATTGTTAGGGTATATCATTTTTTTGGTATGTTACTATCATTTATTTTTTAAATATTATTCTTGATTTTATAACCCTTTAACCATGATTACTAGAAAAGGTTTCATATTTACACTGATAAAGGAATGTTAATGATGTTTTTATGAATTGATTAAAATGTTTAATAAATGATCGAATTTTTATTTTTCCATCATTAAATGATGGACTTCTAAAATATAGTGATCTATCAAAGGATGGAATTGGTTGTTTCCTTATAAATATTTATATTTTTATTACCTATTAATCAAAGTAGTAAAATACTCATGGAAAGATATATCCAACTGTTTCCCTCAGAATTCGGGGATGACCTCCTGGATGGGAGATTCAAACGTTCTGATTGGTTTCTAACGGGTTTGTTCGTAGAACCAGAAACATCCAGTGATTCCACATCCATTTGGACCTACTTTCCAAAGGTAGGTGCTCATTAGCTTGTGGACTAATGAGGATTAGGAATTTGCATTGGTCGAGAGGATGGGATGTCAGACTCATCACACCTTTTTTGAGGGGAATTATTGTCTATTCCGGGACTCTCTTTATAGATTTAAGTTATGTCCATGAATCCTTATTACATTACCAAGTATAAAATGATCTTTTCCTTCAGTTTTGACAATCAATGATTAAATATGTAAGAAATTTAGAGAATCTTTTATATGTATTCGAGGTTCTTCATTAATAGAGAATCATCTATATCTATTTAGAGATTCTTGGTCAATGGTAACATTCAAAACATTTATATAAAAGTCTCTTGGTCATTATGATGACCATGCGGGTTTTAAAGCCACTCAGTGGGGAACTTGAAGTTGATTATCATTCAGAAGGACATGAATTATTTCAGAGTAGGGATCGAACCCGTAGATCGGCTACCTACATATCCTTTGCTTTGGAAAAGGAATCAGAACACACGTAGTTCGAATGAAAGAGTATGATGTTTATGATTGATGGCTCAAAGCAGTATGTCATAATTACTTTTACCCTCTATGCTCACGTGAGTCATGCTCGGTGTGAGAAACAAGAGGTATTGGTAATAAAATAGACAATTGATCCATGAATGATGTAATCATAAGAAATGGTTTGGGGCTTATGTATGTATGACTTCCTAGAGGATTTACTTTACGGAGAAAATCCAAGAAGAGGGTCCATAAAGGTATATGTGCTTCATGGAGATTTGAATACTCTAACATGGGACTTATTCCTGAAAAGGAAACCAAAAATTAGGACTGGGACTTATTCCTGAAAAGGAGACCCAGGTTAAGGATTAAGGTGTGGGGCTTACTCCTGAAAAGGATTCCTAGATTAGAGGACTTAAGACTGGGGATTATTCCAGAAAAGGAGACCCAGGTTAAGGATTCTCTCATCTTAAAGGATGAGGATGAATGAATGAACTCTCCATATTTAGTGACATAAGGATATTTAAATCACTAGGTTTTGAGTGATATTCCATATAATTCCTTTCAGATAAGGAAGTCAAATCAAGAAATCATGCCATAAATGGATTTGAAGAGTGTCTTGAAGACTGAATCTTGAAAAGGAAATGTGTAATGGCTTAAGAGGGGTAAAATAGACAAGATGGGCACCAACAAGGAAGTGGTACGCAAGTCTTGGAAGATGCGCAGGTACTGTGTGGGCGCGCAAGTATTGGTCGCGTAGATATACCTGCGTGACACATGGTGTACTTGTGCGATGGTCAACCATCATTGAAATACTTGAGCAAATCTTCATTAAAGCCTTTAAAATCCTCTTGAGGTGCTTCCAGAAAAGGGACGCACAAGTTCTATCGAAGGAGTAAGGCGACGCGCAAGTGTGACCACTTCCCTTAAGGGCTGGCCACTCAGGCATGCAAGTGTTGATGAGTTTCAACACTCAGGCCTTCCTCTCTCTCTTTAGATCTTCCGTTCTAGGTAAGAAATTACCTTAGAAGTGTTCCGGAAGCTTTGAGAAGAGACTTGGGCATCGGTAGCTTCAATCCGAGTTTCTGAAAAAAATATCCTCATGAATGTGGGGCCCACAAGGTCTATTTATAGGCAGGAGAAGACCCTGGGCAGTTACCGGGCAGTTATCACTTTAGGTCGCACAAGTCACTTACACTACCATAAGGCGTCGCGCAAGTAGACTTGCACGACCACTAGGTGGCGCGCAAGTGTACTTGCGCGACCATGAGGGAACTTGCGCGACCTATGGGCAATGTTCTCCTTATTCATACCTTTGTCGATTTTTGATGTTTCTTCAAAGGATAAATCACTTTGGACTAAGCTATTTCCTTTTTTTCAGTCATTAGACTCTGTGACGGAAAGGAGCGTCAACAAAAGTCCCCCCTCAGAGTTGGATCTGGAGAGAAAAGAGTATTTGACTCTGAGGTGAAAATAAAAACAAGAAATCTGGCAATTTAAAGTCATGCATGTCGGACATACAAAGGATAATGTTTAAGGTCGAAATAGATTTGACCGAAATGGATTAGAATTGACTCAATTCCTTGACAACTCATCTGAAAGCATTGTACCATACTCAAGTATGAGGGAAAATATGTAAACTATGGATTAAGAATATTTGAATCTGAGGAATGATATGAAAATTAGCTAAAAGGAATTAGAAGAAGTAGTTTCCATGAATGAAGTTACTATTATTTAACAAAACCCGTTAGGGGGTTGAATTATGAAGGGCCACCTAAGGGCATTGGCTACATGGTCAAATAAATAGCATCTTTCGGCTGACAAGTCTGTTATGTGGAATGTTTATGCAAGGCCACCTATGGGCACGTGCTGCATAGTCAGGCAAAAGAACTCTCAGAAATTTACTTTCCTAGTGCTAAAATCCAGTGAAAGTTTATGGAGATTCAAATTTTCTAAAGTATAGAGTTTTTTGAATAGAAAGAGGTACATGAATATGGAGAAGATATTTCCGAACAAGAATATCGTAGAATTGAATAAATATTACTCCTATGAAGGTTTGACCCAAACGTAGGGAAAGAGAATATGGAGAGTATAAACCCTAGACATGAATACTTTCAGATCATGAAAAAGGACATGGGATAAATATGTTAAGGATGGCTATTTTTTGCAGATCTCTACATACTGTCATTTAAGACAAATAAGGACAAAAGAGGCATTCTTCCCGATAATGAAGTTACTATTTATCCAACAAACCCGTTAGGGGGTTCAATTATGCAGGGCCACCTAAGGGCATTGGCTGCATAGTTAAATAAAATAGTATCTTTTGGCTAACAAGTCTGTTATGTAAACTGTTTATGCAAGGCCACCTATGGGCATGTGCTGCATAGTCAGGCAAAAGAATTCTCAGAAGTTTGACATTTTTGTGACTAAAAGTCATGAAAAGGGTTATGAAGATCTAAAAATATTTAAGGTTAGGATTATAACACATAAATATGGGTATTGTCCAATGTATATAGAGATACATAGGTCAATGATAACCATAATCATGTTGTGGCTGGGTCCTGAATTGAAATTTTGGACTTCACTACGTATCTCATAAGAATGGGAATCAAGCCATACGTAGTTCTTGAAATGCAGTTTAACGTCGTGCAGGACGAAAGTATGAGAGATCTTAGTTTAGGGTCATAGAGTTCAAACCATAAAAATGAATACACAGTGTGTGTTTTCATGAGGACTTTTCATCCAAGGGACTGAAAGTGAAATTTGGGGTTAGGCCCAAAATACTTGGGGCTGCATTCGAGGGATACTCGAACGTTCCTACGTATCCCATAAGGATGGGAATCAAGCCCACGTAGTTCTATAACTACCCTTTGTACAAATTTGGTTTGTACATGTGAAGGGTGAAAGGGGACTTTAGTGCAATGATGGCTTAACCTGAGATAAAAAGTTTAGGTATTACCATGTATGCACGTAGTATTTTGAAATGAAACATGATTGAAAAATCAATGTAAATAATGGTTCCCTCTCAAATGAGGAAATCAAGGAGTATTTTAGTTTATTGTCGTACCGGACAAATGTGTTGTGTAGTTTAACGTCGTATAACAAGGACGAAAGTGAATCAAATGTAAAGATATTGATTCTAAAGGCGGTCTCACAAATCAACATCGTATGAGATGAAGGTGAACTGAAGTGAAGTGATAGATTTTGGGCTTGAATATTGGGAGGTTGCCAACATACCCAGCCTGGAAGGAAAGGATCAAATTCCGTGTATTTCAATCAATGAATGAATTAATGATCAAGTTGTTCTTGGGGACAAAGACCTAAAAAAATGTTGGTGGGACTTATACATGGTTAGCGGCCCAAAGAGAGTGTTACGGTTTAGGTTTTCTCTAAGCTCACGTGAGTCATACTCGGTGTGAGAAACAAGAGGTAACAACAACCTTAACGATGCATAGTTTAATGTCATGTAGGACATATAAAAGGACTATGTAGTTTAAAGTCTTGCAGTTAGGACTATTGGTGCTGCACAGTTTAGTGTCATGTAGCAGGGACAAAATACAGTTTAATGTCATGTAGGAAATACCAAGGACTTTCTGTATAGTTTAGCGTCATGTAGTTAGGATGGTGGGGACAATACAGTTAAATGTCAGGTTGGACAAAAAAGGGGGACTGCACAGTTTAATGTCATGCAGTAAGGACAAAATAACACACCATTTACATCATGTTGGACGCATTGGGGATTTCTTCTATAGTTTAGTGTCATGTTGGACAAAAGGGCGAACAGTTTAAGGTCATATAAATGGATCATGGATGGTGCAGTTTAATGTCATGCTGGATAGTGGCGTAGTTTAAGGTCATACATGACATTTGATGATTATGTAGTTTAACGTCTTGCTGGACGTAAGGGACTTTTATACAGTTTAGCGTCATGTAGTTAGGATGTCACAAATTAACGTCTTGCTGGACGTAAGGGACTTTTATATAGTTTAGCATCATGTAGTTAGGACGTCACAGTTTAATGTCTTGCTAGACATAAGGGACTTGCAAATAGTTTAGGGTCATATGCATGGACCGTTGATGATGCAGTTTAAGGTTATACAGGACCTAGTTGCAGTCTAAGGTCATACTGGTACATTTGGGGAACTTTTTCACAGTTTAACGTCGTGTGGGACGAAGTTTCAGTTTAAGGTCATATAGGACGATTTCTGTATAGTTTAACGTCATATAGAAAGGATGAACTGGTGATGCACAGTTTAGTTTCATGTTGCGGGGACATTGATGGTGACACAGTTTAACGTCATGTTGGACGTATGTGAAAATAGTTTAGGGTCATATTCTTAGACCGTTTCTGTATAGTTTAACGTCATATAGCAAGGAAGAACTGGTGCCGCACCGTTTAGTGTCATGTTGCGGGGACATAATATGAATACTTTGTATTTTATACAAAATATTTCTTCAAAAATTTGGCATCAGTTGGAGTAGTAATGAGTTCTCCATCCATCGAGATTAATGAATAAGCTCCATTGGAGTAGACCCTATGTATTGAATAAAGTCCTTCCCATTTTGGCTCATGATTGGGAGGTTTCTTTCCTGGTATCGTTGGATTTCTGAGAACTAATACCAATTCTCCCTGAATGAATGAACGAATACGAACTTTTTTGTTAAAAGCTCGTGCTGTTCGATTCAGATAGATTTCCAAGTGGTGGAAAGTGCACAATCTTTTCTCATCTAACCATTCCAATTCATTCAATCGCTTTTGGGATTGCTCATCTGTAGATAACTGATCACAAATGGCTACTCTGAGTGAGGGTAATTGAACTTCAATTGGCATGACTGCTTCTGTTCCATATACCAACGAATATGGAGTTGACCGCGTTGCATTGCGGGTGGTAGTCCGATAAACCCATAAAGCATGAAGGAGTTTATCAGGCCATGACCTCTTATCTTTATCCACCATCTTTTGCAGTATATTTGAAAGAGTCTTGTTAAAGGCTTCTATTTTTCCATTGGCTGTCGCATGATACCGAGATGAATGGTTGTATTTAATGTTGTATTCTTGATACAATTTCTTCACCTCAGAAGAACAGAAGTTGGTGTCGTTGTCCATTAATATGGTATGAGGGACACCAAATCTAGTAATGATGTTAGACTTGATGAAGCTAACAATGCATTTAGAACTGACTTCTTTGAGAGGTACTACCTCTGCCCATTTGGAAATGAAATCAGTAGCTGTAAGAATGTACTTAAACTGCTTGGTCGTACCTGAAGGGTAAAGTCCCACCACATCCATTTCCCATGTGGAAAATGGCCATGATTATTTAGCTGTATGAAGCAACTCTGGAGGTTGATGAATGAAGTTGGCATGTACTTGACATGAATGACATTTCTTTTTGAAATCAACACAATCTTTTATCATTGAAGGCCAAAAGTATCCAAGCCTTCGAATTTGATCAGACAATCTATGCCCAGACTGGTGGGCACCACAGACTCCTGCATGTACTTATTTCATGATAGCTATTGTCTCTTCACCATCAATGCATCTGAAGAGAACTCCATCAAAGCCACGTTTGTAGAGAATTTTCTCTAGGTGGTTTGGGCCATCATAAAGAGTAAAATTGACCACACGTCGCCAGATTTGTTATTTCAGGGGGGGATCTATCAGGTGGAAGTGTTCCATTTTGAAGGTATTCCCTGATAGGTGACATCCATCCTGTAGTATGACCATACGGTTCAGGAATGGGACTAATTTCATTAATTTCCTCTATTCTGGCTTGAACATAAGGTGAAATTGCATGACGGTGGGCAATACTGATGGTTGTCTCGTCCCGATTTGGATCTGCTAGAGCTGTGGCTATAATAGCCAGTGCATCAGCTTGAGCATTTTGTGATCTTGGGACATAATAAATTGTCGGTTCTGAAGGGAATTCCGCCATTAACTTTCTGACGTAATCCTACAAAGGGATTAACTCTTCTTTTACGATGGCATAATCCCCATTGACTTGTTTGATTACCATGTCTAAATCAACTTTCACCTTTAAGTGATTCACTTGTGCTTGAAGCGCTAACTCCAAGCATGTGATAAGAGCTTGGTATTCGGCTTCATTATTGGTACCACCTTCCCACAATATAAAGGAATAAGGTAACAATGCCTTATGTGGAGTAATGAGTACAATTCCTAAACCAACTTTGTTGAATTTAGGATTTTCCAATTTCTTCCCTGTTGGACTTCTGGAAGCACCATCAAAATACATTTCCCGTGTTTGAGGACACTCTTGAATAGAAAAAACTTCCTCATCAGGGAGTTCAATATATGAAGATGTGTCTTCTACTGAAGGATGTTCAGCCAGGAAATCAGCCAGAGCTTGGCCCTTTATTGCCTTTTGAGATACATTCTGAATGTCGAACTGCTGCAAAATAACTGTCCACCTTGCTAGACGTCCTGTAAGTATTGGACGACTAAGGATGAATTTGAGCAGATTATTGCGAGATACCAATTGGACCTCGTGATTTTGCATGTAGTGTCTCTGTTTATGAACTGCAAAGATTAATGCCAGGCAGCACTTCTCAATACTTGAATACCGGGTTTCTACTTCAAGCATCGTTCTACTGAGATAGTAGAGGCTATTTTCATTCCCAGCATCATTCTTTTGAGCGATAAAGGCACCCAATGATCGCTCTAGAGCTGTCACATAGAGGATAAGTGGTCTACCTTCAACAGGTGGCATGAGTACTGGTGGACGCAAGAGGTATTTCTTGAGAACATAAAACGCTTCGTGACATTCTTCAGTCCACTGGTAAGTGACTCCTTTTTTTCAATAATTTGGTAAAGGGTAAACTTTTGCCTTCCAAATTGGCGATGAAACGCCGAATATAGGCTAAGTGTCCTTGAAGTCCTCTTAATTCATTCAAATTCTGATGAGGTGACATACCAAGGATTGATTTGGTCTTCTCAGGATCGACTACAATACCACGATGGCGTACAACAAAGCTGAGGAATTTTCCTGGGGTTACCCCAAAAGCACATTTTAAGGGGTCCATCATCAAATTATGTTGTCGAAGCTTGTGGAATATGACTTCCAAATCAGCCAAGTGATTAGAACGTTTTTTGGATTTAACCACTAAATCGTCTACATAGCATTGAACAAACTTTCCTAAGAAAGGTTTGAAGATACGATGCATGGCACGTTGATATGTTGCACCTGTATTCTTTAAACCAAATGGCATCACCCAGTAACAAAACACACCTTGAGGGGCTCTGAAGGCTATATATTCCTCATCTTCAGGGGCCATTCGGATCTGATTATATCTGGAATATCTATCCATGAAGGAAAGTACTTCATAGCCAGCCGTCACAACAATTAAGAGTTCTGTAATCGGAACTGGGAAATCATCTTTAGGAAAATACCGATTAAGATCTCTGAAATCAATGCAAACCCTAATTTGTCCGTTCTTCTTCTTTATAGGGACAATATTATCCAACCACTTGGGATATTGAACTTCTCTTACGAATTTATCTTTGATCAGCTCATCCACATCAGCTTCAATTTTGGAAGCATAAGTTGGGTGTGTTGTTCTCGGGGCTTGCTTAAATCCTCAATGTTCTTTTGGTAAACCCAAATGATGAGTAGAAATATCAGGATCAAGACCAGAAATTTATGTATAGTTCCAAGCGAAAATATCTTTATTTTTCTTTAGAAAAGAAATATACATCTCTTGATCTTCAAGGGTCATGGACGCACTAATTAAAGTGGTGCGTGGATCTTTCTCTGTAACTAGATTTATTTCTTTGAGTTCATCCACAGTGGTAGAGATACCCTCTTCAAATGATGGAGGAGCATCTCTATGATCTTCCTCTTCCTCTTCATCATGTGCTATTTCTTCCGTTTCTACTTGCATAATAGATGACAAAACGAAATTTTCATGATCAGAAGAGATGTCAAAATTTTCACATTTTGAAGAAGAAGCTTCTATTTCTGAACCTATTAATGACAAAGGGCCTTCTTTGGTAAATAAAGTGGAGATGATGGATTGCGAATTGACATCATTATTCACCTCCAATGTTGGTATAACTTCTTCTGGCCTGATTGGCGAAGTATAGACCAGTTGGATTTCAGCAGATGAAATGAAGACGTCACCACTTGTGCTTTCATCACTGTTTGGTAGGTTACCAATTTCTCCCATTTTGTCTGGCACAACTGCCTTAATTGACATTATGGATCTTTCCATAAGAGTATTTTGATTTGGGACTATTTTTTCAATTTGACTGATAGGTAACACATAATCTGTACTCACATGTGTAAATGGATTTATTGTAATTTTCTCCAAACCATATGATGCATTAAATTTGGTAATTTCCTTCATTGTAGATTTTTCTCTTCCCTTCATGTGATAAAATTCTGCCTCAATGTATTGAGACTCACATGTCTTGAACAGAGCCTTATCACCATACAATGTTCCAAATTGACCATTGAAACAGTATTTGAGACATTGATGGTATGATGAAGGGATAGCTGCATGCTGATGTAGCCAGGGTCTTCCAAGCAAGATGTTGAAAGCTGAGTCTTGATCAACAATGATGAAATTCGAATTGGATACAAGATCTCCAAATTGAGTTCTGAGTGTAACTTCGCCCAATGGTTCTTGTTCATTTTTATCATATCCTTGTAACATCATGGTAGAAGGAGACAAATCAGATTCTGTGAGGCCCAATCGACGAAGTGTACGAATGGGCATGAGGTTGACTCCTGAACCATTATCAATGAAAGCTCTTCGGATATCTACACCATTGACTTAGCCAGATAAGTACAGAGGTTTTATGTGCCCATGCACAACATCATATTCATCTTTATCAGTAAAAGATATCACTGCATGGAATTATGCAAGATTATTCTCTATGTGATAGACTTCAGCTGCAGCAATTTTAGCTTCAAACTCTTGTGTACTTGACAAAGCTTCGATGAGTGCTTCGCGAAGATCTTTTGACAGATTCAAAGCATCCAAAATTGATAACATGGCTGGTACTTGGGCCAAGTGTTTCAATATATCATACTTTTGATCTAAAGGTCTGCGTTTCCCAACAAGAATATACGGTTTAGCTGGTACCTTGGAAGCAGATGCTTTGGAAGCTGATGCATCATGTTTTGGGATAGAAGTTGGCAAAATCCTTGGTTTTGGAAGATTAGATCGATTAGATCCATTTACTTGCTGAGATAAAGAAGATGGAATTTTCAATCAGTCTTCCAAAATAACTGTGCCAAGACTGAGTTGACTATTGGCAGAAGAACTTGCTTGTTCTTTTTGAGCTCGCTGAACGGCTCTACCACGAGTTTATGCTGCATACACAGTGCTAGCAGGGGTAGAATTGGAGTAGTGGCTTCGGAAAGATCCACGTCTTCCCCTGTATCCTGAACCTCTAGAACATCCTCGGATTCCCTTATTTGATACAGGGAATTCAGACTCATCAAAATTGAAATTACGACTGGAATACGGATCTGTTAATTGAATAATATTAACAGAACCGAAGATTAACTCTTCGTCTGATAAAGACTCTTCCTGAATAACCTATTTAGGTTGTGCCATTTGATGGGGCGGTGCCCGTTGTTTTGAAGTAGATGGCATAAAGTCTGCCAGAGTGAAAGACAATTTAGGCTTTGAAACATACTCATCTTCTTCTGATTCTTTTTTCGTCTTTGAATCAAACTGTTTCTTTGAGGACTTTCCCTCTGACGAAGAGGGTTTTACCGCAATATTCATGGCAGAAGACACAATTGGTTTCTTTAATTGTGTTCGCAAAAAGGCATGAGTCCGATTGATTGTCTTTCTGACCATCCAATCATTATACTTCTATACATTTCTGCTTTTGACTTCTTTCCATTCACCTTCCTCCTCTGGAACTGTAGCAGTAACACATGCTACCTGAGTCGAAGAACCTTTCAACTTGACTTGTCCCAAGTCGACCATCTTTTGCAGGAGGTCTTTGAAGAAAAAACACTCCTGGATGGGATGCCCTAACATTTGATGAAAGGGACAATAATTGGGATGATCTTCATCTCCTTCCTTGTTTGGCCTCTTGGGCACTGGTAATTGAACCAAATTATTTTCCAGAGCTGAAATGATGTAACCAAGAACTTTCTCATTTCGGAAGGAGTATGTTTTACTCTTCAAATCCTCAAATTGTTTTCGTCGTTGATATCTTTGATAAATTGGACGAAATGGCCTTTTTTGTTGGCGTTCAGGAGGTGGATCCTTTCGAGAAGATGAAGGATTTGAAGTAGAAATAGGTACATGAACTTGTTTAAGCATAACTGTATCAGTTTCTGCTTTACCCATTCACCTTCCTGAAGCTGATGGAATTACACGAGATTTACCCTTAGCCTGTATTAGGGAATCTTCAATCTTTTGAGCGATTGAAGTAAGGTCTCAAAACCCTCCTGTGTATTTCACAGGGATTAATGGCGTACATAATTCGTAACACAAATTTGACACACAGATTTGCAACAGCTCTTCCTGAGGGAGTGCTAAACTCAGGGAATACATTAATCCCTTCCAGCGAGCAATGAAATTAGAGACTATTTCATTCTCCCTAGCTTGCAGTTTGTAAGATTGAAAACTGTCGTTTTTGGCAATGTTGAGCTGAACATAAGAAGGAATTTTTGACGAAGATGCTCCCATCCGATGATTGACCGAGATTGCAAGCTTGTATACCAGACAAAAGCAGGTCCATGCAAGGTTCGAACGAAGCATCTAAGTTTCACTGCTTCTTGCTGCTCTGGAGTTCCCATCATAGGATCACAACAAGACACGTAATGCGTCAAATGTTGTTCAGGGTCACCTGATCCATTGAAAGTAGGGAATACAGGGTTCCCAAAACTAGATGGATGAGAAATTGAATCTACCCATTCAGGGTAAAAAAAAATTTCAGGTTGAACTTGCGCCTGTTTCCCTTCCATAGTTTCTAACCGAGCTGTTAATGACTCAATAGTAGTTATTAACTTTTTAGAAACATCAGGTTGAATTTGGTCTTGGGTAGGTGCAATGAAATGATATTGGACAGACGTGGTGATTGGTACTGCAACTAATGGTAGCACTGCCAACCGTTTTTGCGTTTGACCCGTAGGATTAGACCTCTGAGGGTGTACTGATAAAGGAGGATATTCCTGATCCATCTCAGTAGTTACAACAAATTCCTTCGGTTGTTGGACTTCAGTATTCTTAATATGAAGACTACTCTGAAGTAGTTCTGCATTCAACCTTCTTAATTCGTTCATTTCTTCCTCTTGTTGTGCAAACCTTTTCTCTAACGAGAGCGATTTACCTTCTCCAGAGGAAGGATATGTAACCTGATTCTTTCCCCTCCCTTTGTTGGATACTTTTTGGAGAGAAGAAAGTGGATTACCTAGGTTCTGAGTAATTCTTTGACTTCGTGTACGCACACCTTCTTCATTTGTATCGGCGCATACATTTTCTTGAGCAGGACGCTCTTCATCTGAGTCCCCTGAGTGAGTCTCCTCTGGTGGATTAGCAACAATGGCATTGATGACATTGATTGATGTATAATGCATTGCTTCCCTTCTATCAAAATTTCTGTGATATTGTATTCTTTCATGTCTTTGATGAGACATTGCATTTTGTTTATTTATACTTTTAGGAACTTCTTGACGAGCTATAACATAGAGAGAATCTCCTGATAATTTGGCTCTTCGTTCCTCTTGGGGCTTCTTCACCAATCGAGAAAAGACCGATATTCTCTGAGAAGGGGATTGATGATTTGAAAGAGTCCCCAGTCTCAAGAACTAGGGATGTTCCTACTGCTTTCGCTCAAATCCTCGAATCCCATGTGTTGACTCTGAGGGTTGGGTTAAAGGATTCCCCAGTCTGACAAGCTGGGGTGGCTCTTGACATGCTATTTCTGAGACTTTCTTAAAATATCTCTTGATCTTGCGAATCTTAGTTCGAAAATTAGCTAGATGCATTAACCTGTATCCACTTTTATCACCTGGTTCAACAGACCATTGGATGATTTTTGAGTTTTCTGACATTTGATGATGTGTTTTCTCCATACAAGAGGCTTGTGCAATATTCTCGCATGCATGATGTATGAGGAATTCAACAACTTGTTCTCTATATGCTTGATTTTGAGAGGAACTAGTTGAAGCCTGTTCTTGAGCAAGCTTTTGATTATGAACAAATCCCATTGACTGTGGCCGACCATGGGCAATAACATTGCATGATACCATTTTTGGCGGTCTTTGCTTACTGGAAAGCACTGTGAAATGTAGAGCTCCGTGAACACCCCATCCTCTGATATGAACACCAGATGGTACATTGGCAATTAACTGACGCGATTTTCTTAGTGTGCCAAGGAATGAACGTTGAAGGGTTCTCTGTTGCTTTTCAGCCTTCGGATACCGAGAGACTGATAGAGATTCCAAATCAATCTGATGTTGTAGCCCTTCTATTATCTTAAGATGATTTTCATATTCATCATAAGATAATACCTTCTTCTTCAATTTACAAAGATTTTTCCATATGTTGAGACGAATATCATGGACTCCATATTCCGTCAACATCTTTGGAATGTCATACTGGGAGTCACCCAAAGGCCAAAACATGACTGGTACCTCACTTTTCACTAGTTTTTTCCCCATGTTCAGAATTTCGTCTTTATCATTAAATGAAGATTCTTCTACCTGTTTTGACCAGAGTTGGTGTTTCCTTGTTGCTTCATCGGATTCAACAAGATTGGTAGAGAGATCATTGATCAAACTAGAAGATGCATGACTTAGGGGTGGTTCGGAGAATGACCTACACCCTGGGTTATCTTCTGATTGAGAAAGTATTTCACTTGCTAGCGATAAAGCATCAGACATGACTGGTTTCACATTTGCAAGATCCTCACGATAAGAGAGATTCCTCGGCACTACATTGTCCACTGGAGTATTTTCCAGGCAATGTGAATCACTACTGCGGAGAGGACTTTCTCAGCGAAATTCATCATCATGGGGAGGACCACCATAATGGGTTACAGCAAAAGATGAGATCTCTTGCTCCTTGGTCTTCTGACCACACAGAGGGTTCCTGTGGATCTCATCTGAAGAAGAAACTTCAAGATTGACTGAATTTTCATGAATCAAGCCTTCATGAGGAAGTGTCTGTTGAAGACTTTCAAAATTAATGTTCCTGTTATTGGGAACTGAGGGAGTAGGATCTTGAATTCCAACATATAAATGTCTGAGGGCTTCAAGAAATCCAGCCTCGAGCAAGGCCTTGTTACAGATTGGTCATTGATCTCCTAACTGTGATGGGCGGGTCTTTTTCTTAGATGCCTTCTTACTCGCTTTGGAAACCAATTTTTGACAAAAGTGGTTAATCTGAGTAGGTGTATGTGCCTGATCAGGAAAAATGGCCAGGTTAGGCTGACGATCTCCACTAAAATTAGGTGTATGTGCCTGACTTGGTTGTCCGTATGATATGGGGGAGTATGCCCCATAAACCTCTTGGACTGGAACAGAAGTGCATGTCTGTTCCGGAGTGAATCGTTGATGTGTCACTCCACTGCTAGGGATATATTTATGTGTCTTTCCCTGAGATGATGCTGAAGCTGTTATGATATCCTGGAAAGCTTCCAGAATATGAGCAGGAATTTGCTTATGCTCTTTCATCATTGAAAAAATATGTTTGGTGACTTCAGCTGCCAGAACGGGGATATACGTCCATTACGGGCTTGGAGTAGGTGTATGTGCCTGCTCCTTTCCTCCATTTCTTGTTAGTGAATCCTGACAGTACTCAAGTGTGGAGACAGAGAGTTGAGTCTGCCTCCTGTTTGTCGTCGGAGCTTTCCGAATGACTTCTC
Source organism: Viscum album (assembly GCA_963277665.1). NCBI lineage: Eukaryota > Viridiplantae > Streptophyta > Magnoliopsida > Santalales > Viscaceae > Viscum > Viscum album. The sequence goes on from OY728130.1 coordinate 691,856,635, forward strand.
TGTGCGCTACCAAGCGAGACTATTGGTAGGCTTGATTAGTACTAGCAGGTGTATGTGCCTGCTGATTACACTTCGCCAAACGCGGTTGACGAGATCCATTATATGTAGTCAGGCAAGCCTGCTGACTAACTGATGATGTATAATCAGATGTAAGTTCCTACCTATAGTACTCCGCCGAAATTGCCTGGCGGGATTGGCTTGATGCTGCCATACAAGTCTGCTGGACAGCAGATTTAAAACGGACAGGTGTGTGTGCCTGTTCGTTGTTCGCCACCAAGTTAGGTTGGTGGACTTTTCCGAAGATGGTAGGGATGAAAACCTGCCCATTGTTAACCGGATTCCGTCTCTGGCGGTCCGTCTTGCCTGCTCGGGTTCGAGGAAGTTGAGTTGAATGCCTAGAGTTGGTACCCTCATCATGTTGAGGGCGCACTGCCGCACGAGTCTAGCGGCGATTGTTGATGGGAGCCCTCGGGAAGGACTCCTGTCTTTTTGAATTAAGGCCCTGAGGGACCTGCTCATTCACTTCCTCAGAGTAAGGGAGCGAATGAAAATTACGTTCCGGGGATAACGACCCGAAACGGTTGGAGACGGTAGTCGGCACCACCTGCCTCTTGATCACTGGTCGTCGTTGTATGGACGACCAGTGTGAGTTGTTCACTTGGAGGGCCTGTCGGGTAGCCTCCAGAGTTGGGATGGTACCGTGTTGATGGTACTCCTTAACCAGCGCATTTGATACCCAGCGTTGAAGATGCTGAGTAGGTGATGTCATCCTCAGAGCGGATGACGATCCAGAAGGAATAGCAGCAGTGGTATTTGCAGCAGCAATATTCACAGATGTGATTTTGAGAGCATCCATTATGGAAATACAGAAGATCTTGTTAAAGAGTGCCTGTTTGATATAACAGACGTAATCAAGATAAAATTCAGCCACTTCATCCTTTGGATGAGCACACATGTCAATGATTGTTTTTGTTAGCCCTCTTATTGAGTTTTAAATAGGGGCCTAACAAATAGGTAAAACATCATTTTAACATGGTTAAGGATTCACGTCGGGTTCACCATTTTTTGTTTCCCTCGGAATTCGGGGACGACCTCCAGGATGGGAGATTCAAACATTCTGATCGGTTTCTAACGGGTTTGTTTGTAGAACAGGAAACATCCAATGATTCCTCATCCATTTGGACATACTTTCCAAAGGTAGGCTCTCATTAGCTTCTGGACTGATGATGCTTAGGAAATTTCATTGGACAGGAGGATGGGAGGTCGGACTCATCACACCTTTTTTGAGGGGAATTATTTTCTATTCCGGGACTCTCTTTATAGATTTAAGTTATGTTCATGAATCCTTATTACATTACCAAGTATAAAATGAGCTTTTCCTTCAGTTTTGACAATCAATGATTAAATATGTAAGAAATTTAGAGAATCTTTTATATGTATTCGAGGTTCTTCATCAATAGAGAATCATCTATATCTATTTAGAGATTCTTATTCAATGGTAACCTTCAAAACATTTATATAAAAGTCTCTTGGTCATTATGATGACCAGGCTGGTTTTAAATCCACTCAGTGGGGCACTTGAAGTTTATTGTCATTCAGAAGGACATGAATTATTTCAGATTTGGGATCGAACCCGTAGATGGGCTACCTACGTATCCTTTGCTTTGGAAAAGGAATCATAACCCATGTAGTTCGAATGAAAGAGTATGATGTTTATGATTGATGGCTCAAAGAAGGATGTCATAATTACTTTTACCCTCTAAGCTCACGTGAGTCATGCTCGGTGTGAGAAACAAGAGGTATTGGTAATAAAATAGACAATTGAGCCATGAAATATGTAATCATAAGAAATGGTTTGGGGCTTATGTATGTATGACTGCCCAGAGGATTTACTTTAGGGAGAAAATCTAGGAACATGGTCCATAAAGGTATATGTGCTTCATGGAGATTTGAATACTCTAACTTGGGACTTATTCCTGAAAATGAATCCCAAGATTAGGACTGGGACTTATTCCTAAAAAGGAGACCGAGGTTAAGGATTAAGGTTTGGGGCTTACTCTTGAAAAGGATGCCCAGATTAGAGGACTTATGACTGGGGATTATTCCAGAAAAGGAGACCCAGGTTAAGGATTCTCTCATCATAAAGGATGAGGTTGAATGAATGAACTCTCCATATTTAGTTACATAAGGATATTTAAATCACTAGGTTTTGAGAGATATTCCACAGAATTCCTTTCAGATAAGGAAGACAAATCAAGAAATCATGCCATAAATGGATTTGAAGAGTGTCTTGAAGACTGAATCTTGAAAAGGAAACGTATAATGGCTTAAGAGGGGTAAAATAGGCAAGATGGGAACCAAAAAGGAAGGGGCGCGCAAGTCTTGGAAGACGCGCAAGTACTGTGTGGGAACGCAAGTATTGGTCGTGCAGGTATACCTGCGCAACACATGGTGTACTTGCGCGATGGTCAACCAGCATTGAAATACTTGAGCAACTCTTTATTAAAGCCTTTAGAATCCTCTTGAGGTGCATCTAGAAAAGGGACGCGCAAGTTCTATCGTAGGAGTAAGGCGACGCGCAAGTGTGACCACTTCCCTTAAGGGCTGGCCACTCAGGCGCGCAAGTGTTGATGAGTTTCAACACTATGTCCTTCCTCCCTCTCTTTAGATCTTCCGTTCTAGGTAATAAATTACCTTAGAAGTGTTCCGGAAGCTTTGAGAAGAGACTTGGGCATCGGGAACTTCAATCCGAGTTTCTGAAAAAAAAATTCCTCATGAATTGGGGGCCCACATGGTCTATTTATAGGTAGGAGAAGACCCTGGGTGGTTACCGGGTGGTTATCACTTTAGGTCGCGCAAGTCACTTGCACGACCATAAGGCGTCGCGCAAGTAGACTTGCCCGACCACCAGGCGGTGCGCAAGTGTACTTGCTCGACCATGAGGGAACTTGCGCGACCTATGTTCAATGTTCTCCTTGTTCATCCCTTTGTCAATTTTTGATGTTTCTTCAAAGGATGAATCACTTTGGACTAAGGTATTTCCTTTTTTCAGTCGTTAAACTCTGTGACGGAAATGAGCGTCAACACCAACTCATGATGTTGAGTAGACATCTGTAATATTTTCCTTGAAGATATAATGAAATTGTATACATAGTGAATGGTATGAAATTTACATGGATTATAATAGTAAAAAATGAATAATTTCAATGAAATATATCAACATGATGAAAATATGGTGGACTAGGATACTCAATGAATTATGATTTCTCAATAAACTACCACCCAAGTAAGGCATGTTGTGGATGCATCATGTAGGAAAGTTCAATGAATTCTCAAAAAAATGAGGATTGAAATGGATCGAATGGTCATGGATCCTGAAAATATGGATATGTGAATTATTATTTAAGGTAACACATCACAGATTAGTTAAATGGTATCCAAAACAACATTATTGGAAATGATGAAATATTCTTAACCTAATGATGAGAGTTATCAAAAGAAATTTAATTCCATAAATGATAATAAATTTAAAAACCTCTTTTGTAAAGATGGAGTTATAATATTTGGAATAAGTATATATGTTATATCTATACACATGAAGACATTTTATTAATTAAATGATTATCATATCATAAATTTTGAAAAACAACCTAAGTGCACCATGATTTATAAGGATTTGAAGGATCATTTTTTGTGATAACAAAAATAGATAATTTTCTAATTATGTATTAAATTATTTAATTTTTCAATTGGTGAAGTCTCAAAGAAAACAGCCCAGATGAGTTTGGTATAATATAAATATTACTATGGGGATGTGGGATGAAATTACTATGGTCATTTTCCTAGGATTACCAATTATATCTCGATAGAATGATAGAATATGTTTTACTGTTGATCGCTTAACCAAATATATGAATTTTATTTATATAAAGGAATATTTACCTCTAGAGCACCTTACATATCTCTATATTAAATAAGTCATAAGAAATCATGGAATTACAATTCCAATTGCTTCAAGTCGGGATATATTAATTACATCAATATTCCAGAAATTTCTTCATAAGGCTCTTCATACAATGATTTATTTTAGGACCACTATCATCGACATATATATGTACAATACAAGATATATATTAAAATATAATAAGACCAATTGAGTAGATTCTCCCTATAATTTTATGCTATGTTAGATCATTATTTTCATTTGGTTGAGATTTACTATAACAATAGCTTCTCATCATGTATTGAAATAGTATATTCTAAAGTATTATATGGAAAAAGATGTCATACTCTAACTTGATGGGATGATTTTGGTGATAGGAATCATGTAGAACCAAATCATGTTGAGGATACACCGATAAAGGAAAAAATTATTCATAATCCTATTAATTCATAACAATTAAGGTAAAGGAGTTATGCTAATAAAATAGTAAATATATATAATTTTACTTGGATATCAAGTTTTATTGAGATTATCATCATATAATGGTGTAAAATAGGTTAGTAAGAAAGGGAGAGTCATCCCTAGGTGCACTGGAAATTTTGAAATTATAGAGAGAATTGGAGTTTTGTCAAACTATTTCTAAATTCCACATAACCTATCTAATGTACATGATGTGTTCCATCAATTATTATTAATTAAATTATATACCCAATCCAAGAAAAAACCTATAAATAAAAAAATTCAAACCATATATATCTTAATGTAAAGAGACCATCTGAATTATTGAAAATAGAGAACAATATTTTATAAAAAAGAATATTGAACTGGTAATGGTATATTTTACATATCATAAATTGTAATAAGCAATATTAAAACTAGTGGATTTTATTTTGAAGAACCGTCATCATTTATTTAAAAAGTAATTTCAATGAAAATATCATTGATGAAAATTTTATAATAAGGAATAATATTACACCATATCTTAAAACACACTATGTGAAAATTATAAAATAAAAAAACTATTTAAAAATTCGAAATTTTTTATTTGTTGGTAAAATAATTATAATTTTATTTGAATAATATTGATTTTGAACTTACATAGTCAAAACAAGCCAATACTGAGTTTTTGAAATTTTGCATTAAATAGAATATTTTATGAATAAATAAGAATTTTCTATGTGACCAATCCTAAATTTATTAATAATTCAATTTCATAGTTAATATAGTTATATATATATTTGAATTTAATTTTACATAAAAAAATATTTAATCATTTGGTGGTAAAAAGTGATAATTTTCAGAAAAATAGTTTCTAAGGGTATAATGTCTTTCCATTTTAATTAATTAACAAAATACTTATTTATGAATGATTTAAATGAAATTACTATATTTAATATCAATATATATGATTTTAAATCCACAATAATATGATCAAAAATCGTATAATTAATATTATATTATTATATTCATTAAAAATTTATTTCTTGAAAATTCATTTTTCGACATGTTTTAAGGGTTTCTTTTTAAATTTAATACTTTCAATTATGTGAACTAAATTTTCTAAACAATTTCAATATTTTTAATCAGAATAATTATTAATAATTAATCATTTCAACAAAATTTATGGTCATAATAATTATTAAATATTTTAATTATTAATTATCATAATTATGTATAAAATTACGCTCTTAATTTACATGAGAATGTGTTAAAATAAATTTCCCACAGAGATAATATTTATATTTGATAAGATAGTTTCACTATTACTAGTCACATGGACCAAATTATATAAAAAGTTTTATCTTATTATTATTAATAAATTATATACTACCCATTTAATATCTAGTTACAGTGGTTAATATAGTAATGGAAAATGTTACTAACCATAGAGTTAATGGAAATAAAATGAATTGAACATGGCAATTTTTTATTGTTTTGCTGTGTATAGACCTTATAATTTATATAATCCATTATTTATCATTTTTATAGGCACATGGAATGATATTGAGTTCTAATTATTGGATAGTGTTTGGTATTTATGAAAATGTCTCTTCTTCTCACTTATAAAAGGGAACTAATTCCCCTTATTTGATCACAACCATGACTACATTTAGAAAAAAACTACCAAAATCATAATTCTTAGTCACATTATATATGTTTTTCTCAAAAAATACTTTTTATTGAGGTTCTTATAGGACTTCCTAAGTATGTTTTTCTAAACGATTGTAATTATCTTCACCGAGATGATTATTTTTTACAAATTCTATTACCACATTCAATTATATCATAACAATTGAAGGTTAATAACACCAGTATCTCTCATATACAATGATATTATTATTTATATTAAAAAATATTCCTCAATATATGTCCTCATCATATGTTAAGAAAAACTATCATTCGTTTGTATGGTGACCTACCACCTCATGAATCAATGTCATTTTTTCTCCATTACTGGCTCACAAGGACAGTCATAATCATGTAAATAATTATTATATATGAAACATAACACATAATATTTATAAAAAAATAATATATCATCCACTTTATTACACTGTCACCAATTAAAGAAATGATAACATTGCTCATTCGCACGTATAACATATTGTCTTCCTTAAGAATTGTGATTCATTTTCCTTGTAAAAATTTCATTACAAATTCTGAAAATATAAATCAAAAATAAATATGATATATATAAAATTAATACCATTCTAGATATTTTGGAACTATATCCTATATACAATAACTAATGTATCCCTAAAAAATATGCATAAGAAAATGAATTAGATAACATCGAAAACAATGGTAATAATGAAATATTATCAATGGGAAGGTGATAGGATGTTATAATATGATAATATATGAAATGAAAATTTTTAATAAGATGTTGTAATAAATTAATAAAATATATATAACCATTATAATGGTTCTTAAATAATAATAAACTAAAGGGAAGTACAAGGTTAGGAATTTCTTCTCAACTTCCATTTCATTGAAGCATAATGTACATTATACACATAATTATTTCTATATTGTGTATATAATAACACATTAGATATAATAAAAGGAATACAAATTTTTTATGTCGATTAATGTTGAATTAATTTTTATTCATTCAAGGGGTAACAATTTAAATGTTACTAAAAAGGTAGGGATTTATTTTTCAAGAATAACATCTTGGGATTTCATTAATTTTTAAAGAATGACTATTATCATACATCCTTCATGAAATGAAAATATATTAATATACTAAAGATATTTGAGTATTTTTTATATTTTCACCAATAATTTCCCCACTTCTACACATAAATAATAATAAAAAAGAAACAATTCTCTTATTTTTCTTTTTGTCAGATGTATTTCTGTTCTATGTCCAAGTCATTAAATTTTTTTAAAATATTATTTTTTTGTTCAAATAATGTATCAAAAAATATTTTAATTAAAAATTTAGAATTTATAATGCTTGAATGGAATCCTCCAACTATTTTCTAATAGGGTTGTTATGGACACTCTTTTCAAAAAAAAATACAAATGTTTTTAACGATTACAATGTTATCAAATTTTCACTCCATTATAAAAATTTTATGATATTAAGAATATTGTATATATTTTAAATTTTATTTTAAATAAAAATATTCAATGACTGATTATTTTAATATTACTAATATATTTATTTTATATTTCTGAAATACATGAATTTTTTAGAAAGTCTATATTTCTGAACAATTGGTTGTAATTTTTTATATTTTATTAATATTATGGTCATTAAAATTATATAACAAATTAACCATACATTGATAATTATAATTTTAATTAACTTAAATATATATATTCTTATATAATAAATATGATTATTTCATAAACCATACACATTTTGACAAACATTGTTTCACTCTGACATTAAAATTATATTTTTTATTTCTAAAAACACTTTTAAGGTAAATATAGGAAACATAAAATGTAAAACCTTAAATTCATAATACCTAGAAGGAAATCACAAAATAATTATATAATAAAATAAAATTATTGGTATTACACACCATGTATATTCCCTTTTTAATGTGTTTAACTTTTTAAATTAATTTTACTTGATAATATATTCAAAATGATTGGTCATATTATCCTATGTTTGGATATATTTCTCAAGTTTAATTTCCCACTCATTGATTCCTCATGTGAATATCTGATCTTGTTTATTGATCCACTCAGTTTTCATATAATTGAGAAAAAAATAATTAGTCTCTCATATATTCTATCCAAATCCACATTTAAAATGTTGATATTGAAATATTCATCTAATATATATTCCTTCAAATGTATGAAAAACACCAAGTTGAAATCCTTATCATTAGGAATTACTGTTTTCTCCCTAAAATTCCACATTTCTAAACTACCACTAGGTCCAAAATATCCTCTACCATAGTTATCTTTATTTTTCCAATTGATATAGTGACCAGAGGATTCAAAAAGTTATATTAGAATTTTCATTTCTTATAAATTTTTCCTTACTGACTGGTTAGTTTCTAGAAACAACATTTCTAGGCTTCCCATTGCTCGAGCTGCATCCAATAATCATTAAGGGGTGTTGATCCTTATCAAACTCTAATGTAGATTTGGTGTTTTATTTTTTCACCTGAAATGTGATGGAAACCATGTACCAAGTCTATGAAAACCATCGTTGGTCCCTTATAAGGAGAGGATATCTTGTTATTTTTTATTTAATAGATTCTTATCCTTAGTAATCACCATTCCATGTGTTTTTATATTCTAATATCTAGAGACTATTATTTATTTCAAAAAATATACTCATATTCCTCTTGAAATAAAAAAATAAAAGGATACAATCCATTATGTTCCATAAAACCCACTGAAACATTACCATCAATTTGCACAACCACTTAATCCCTAGAACCATAAGCAGTGATAAAACATAGATCACTCGATCATCCATTCATCATGATACCGGCACTAGAGGGTGATGTTAATTCCATGTTACCTGTAAGATTTTCTTTTTAAGAACAACATTATGTGAATGAACCTCACATGATGCCTTGTAGTGCACTGAATGTTTTACTCCCCCTTCTCTTGGGTATGGTGCACCACTAACATTATTGCCTAACCTAGCCTACCTATCAAGGGTAAGCAGGTTACATCCTTATAACACATCACTGTTTTGAGAAACTTTTCCTTGACATCATGACACTAAAATGTAGAATCATAAACATGGCCTTCTAGACCACAAATATAATCCTTTCATTCATTGTAAAAATTTAATGGATCATGTCCCAACCTCATACTATATAGATAGAACACAACCCACAACTCGTAATGAACCATATTATTCCATAAAATATCCCAGTCAATATCAGAAAATAAAACTCCAAAGGTTCCATTAATTCATCAACATTGACATAAATATAAGGATACAATGGATGTTAAAGAGATAGAGTATAATTATCCAAACTAAGAAATCAACCCACCATGTAACCAATTAACTTAAGGATCAACATATTCATGAATGGTAGAGGGAGAGTATGAAGGAATATCCAAATAAAAATTTTAGAGGTATCATTTTTCTAATGAAAATAAAAAAATTCAGAAAATAAGAGAGAATAGGTAATGTTATATAATTCACAGATAAAACCCCCAGGCAAGTATGAAAATCACTTCTGAAGAGAAATAAATCAAGAAATTACACAGATCAAAATTATCAATGATTTCTAAATCATAAAAACCGAAGATTATATGAAAAAATATTCTAAGAGATCCACCAATTTTTAGTTATTTCCAAAACAAACCATGATGGAAAAATGCACAAGTTAGGAATCATGGGTGAACTCTAGAGAGGATAATGGGGTTGAAGGTATTCCAATGATGCCTGATTTAACTTTTAGGAAAGCATCGCATTCTGGGAAAATGGGGAGAAGCTAAGGATCAATGAATATGGTAAAATGATGGTGACTATGGACCAAAGTATCCTAGAGGAAGAAATACCCCTTGACTTCAAGGGATGGGTATTAGAAGAGTTGGTCATGCTACTATGCACCTATTCCATTAATGGGATTTCTGTGGTTTAGATAACCAGGCCTTTGTGATACCCTAAATGTCTTAACCCATTAATGTAACATGAATCTAGTGAAAGAGAGGAAACAGTAGTTAACTACCTCTATAACTATCTCTAAGATAGAACCAATGAAGTTTTCACAATACTGAGGCTTTTGAAACTAATGAGTTCGAAGATGATCATGACTATCCTAGACTATATGGGGAATGAGTTATTATTATCTATGAGAATATTTCATAGATATTTTTTATGGTTTCCTTTCATGATCAAGTAATTTAGTAAATAACATGGTTTTCTATCACTTACCATGTCATATTTATTATAGATTATTTAATCATGATATATTACACTATAAAAACCCTCATTTAGAATTATTGGATACCATTATGTTGTTTTATTTTCCCATGATATGAATATAAATACTTTGAATGTGTTTTTTGGATCGAAACAATTTCCATTCCTTTTGTTTTATATTCTATTACCCACGTAAAATAGGTGTCATTTATGTATATAGTTATCCAATACTACTAAATTGATGAATCATTTAGGATTAAATCCCCTATTTCTATTCTAATGTAATAGAGTGGACACCAACTCTAGGTTATAGGAGTCAGGGTCTTTATGTTGGAGATGTGTAAACTAAAAAATAATAGAGAACTATTTAGTTGAGTTTTATTAATGATTTACGGTTATGTATCACGTAGTAATTCACGGCAAAAAATAATAGTTTTACTCTTACCTAGATGTGACACATGATATCCTATATTTTTTTCATTTTTATTTGGGATGGATTCTAATTTTATCATACTTAGAAGCATCACATCACATCAGGTAGAAGTTCCACCATAGTGTTCCTCCGATGTATTTTAAATGAATAGTTTTTTATAGTGGGGAAATCAAGAAATTTTGGTGGAGAACTATTTATAGAGATGTATTATCTCATTAAAAAATCAACATTGTCAAACTACAATATAGAATTCCATCGAACATTGAATTGATTTATTAAAAAATAGTGTCTTACCATATATGAGGAGATGAAGTGACCACACTATAAGTTATATGCCCATTCCTCAATGAGGGTGTGAATATAAAAGATTTATTTACAGATTTGGAATATAATTGGAACATATATTATTTATCCTTTCAATTTTCCACAAAACCAATCACCATTACCTAATGGTTTAGTTGTAAAAACATAAGGGGAGTCTTGTTTTGTTAAAGGACTCATTTTAAAATGAGATAACTAGATCAAAATTTCTATATTATATCAAAGCATATATAAATGGAATACAAGATGATAAAAAAAATTTCCCATGATTATATTTCTTATTACCTTTTATTTGGGAGGCAATGACCGATTAAATTTTTTGATCATTACAATATTCCAAATACATGATGTTTTAGAACATATTCAAGCTCCATTCATTATTCATGTTGAAAATAAAAAAAAATATTTATTATGGTATAACATCCATTATTAGAATATTATAGTAAATTCAATATCTGATTGAGTGAACCATACAAAAACCAATATTCCTTTTGTTATCTATTCCCCTATATCACATCATCATGTTTTTTGTTCGGTATAGAGTCATAATTATTTGTGAGAGGAAACATTTTTAATGTTTTTGTTTTGGTACAAATTGTATCACCCCAATATCCTACTCAATTTTTGTATACATTCTATAGAGATTTACAAGGTTTCTTTATAATGTGTTGATTTTTCTAGAGTTTTTTCTGAATAAATTTGGATTGAGGTATTTATTTTCATTGTAATTTTATATTAATTTTTTTATGTATATGAAATAAATTATTTTATAATTTTTTGATTTCATATATCATGTGAATCATCTTATTTTTACTGTTATGTTATTGATTTATGAGAACCTCATTTTTAATTATAATGTTATTATTTTTGGAGGGATGTAGTATTCCCTTATATTATTATTAATTGATGAATTTAGTATTATCTAATGAAAATTATTAGTATAAATTCATTTTTTTAAAAAAAATTACATTTTTTATTGTTTTGTATTATCAGTCGTGTGTTTTGATATTTTTAAATTTTATTGTCCTAAAAAATGTATACATTGTTATTAGGGTTTACATACCCTTTCTAGTGTTATAGATAACATGAGCTGCTGTCTGATATATTGGATGTGGGGATATAGTTGTGGTGATTTAGATGAGGTAATATATTACATTATATAGAGAATTACCTGAACCATTATTTTATATTTTTTTTTCATAAAATGAATAGAAATTATATATGTTATTCATTAAGGATTTATTATTATTTCATAAAGTTTTAGATGATTATAAAGGATAAACTATCCTATTTTACTTCAATTCTCACCAAATAATTATATTATTTGACTATATATACACAAGGAAATGTTGAGGGTGGTATATGATTATGTTATAGGGGTAATTAGGTGGTATATATTGAGTTAAATGAGGTTTACATTGTGGTTACTTTATAATAAAAATGAGATATTTTAAATTTTTTAGATTCCATTACTCTTACTTTTAATAATTTTATACATTTTCATTGAATTGTTGGTTTATAGTTTTTATAGAAATTGAATAATTAATATAATTATGTTTCATAACATATATGTGTTTATATAAATTGGTTACTATTGAAATCGTTTCTAGCTTAGCCAGAAGCCTAAAAGTTGTAGGACATGGAATTATGTAAATTTTATTTCATATAGATAGTTTGTTCCACTATCTACATCATCCTTGACATGAATTATAATATATTATATACCACACATGTATACCATTTCAACTCATAATAGTGTAAAGTGATCTATATATTGTTAATAACTCAATGATCAAATTGTTTGGGACTAAATGAATATAACATGTCAGTTTACAAAATGTGAAATAAAATTTCATGTCATAATGTTTGTTTTTCATTATTTTCACTTCTATAATAGTAATATTTTTTATTTATCATAAAATTATAATTGATCCATTGGATTAGAAATTTATGAAAAAATATACTATATTGGTTTTCCATGAACTTCTTCTTATCCATCAAACAACCAAATAATGGTAATATCCCAATACACAATCATCCATATAGGGTCCATAAAGCTATATCTTTTATAATTTTCTCATGGAAAATAATAAAATAATCCATATAATGGAATTCCATATTTATTATATTATTATATTTTTAATATGAAAACATAATGAGTCTCAGGTGAAGGAAATTAAAATTTATTTCCTAAATAACATAAATCAAAGATAAAATTTTTGGGGAATTTCCTTTTAATATATTCAAATTATGTGATAAATAATCATTCGATGTTCTAAGAAATGTTTAGAATAGACTCAAAGAAAATATCATGATTGGATTATTCGTTTACATCAATATCATACTCTATATGGATCTCTCTAAAAGATTCAACAATACTATAAAAACAGGTTTTCATTAAGAAATTGAACTTTAAGGAAAAAGTGGGAATCTAGTAAAGTGCTCATTTAGACAATCAACCAGCATCCTATACAATATCAGAATCTTTGAATTTCAATTTAGGCCTTTTAGATACCTTACCTCGGTGGAGACTCCATTGAAGAGTGGTATCCTTTTCATCTAGATTATCTTTTAGGAGGTTTTCAATATTGTATTCCGACTTCTCCCATGTTTGATTGATCTCTTCCCTTGTAATGTTCTTCTTGTGGAATCCACGTACCAACATGCCAATTTTTATTTGAATCCAATCACCTTGATCCTTGGAAACATTTATCTGAATAAGTTTCCAGACCAGCCTCTCAAACTCCACTTGCATATTAATTCCTTGATATCATTATCTAATAATTCATTTTTGAAATTACTGATGGATTACCACTCATCCAAATCCATAAATAACATTCCACACACTTGGATATCGGATCCATCACCCACATTTTTTGTATTCTCTAGATCGATGATAGATTCTTCCCATTTAGGTGTTTATAACTCTTTAGTAGTCCCTATCTCAACCTATTTATCTAGATTTTTATACATGCTCGAGGAGTTGTTATATACATTGCTGGAAACCTTTAGAGGTATATTTACATTACTTGAGGATATAATAATAGTAGGAATAGGTATATAAGAGTAATTATTTCTTATTCGTGGCCTATGGCTGTGATTAACAAACACATATGAATTGATGATTGTTTTTTTCGCTTTTTTTTGCAAGAGGTTATAATATATTTCCCAAAAATATCCAAATCCTTGGTCTTGATAGGGGAATCTGAATTAGAACCCATATACTCTTAATAATCCTTCAATATCATTTGGGGGGGGCGACATCACTCCCTAGGCAACCTCCACATCATATCCTTATTCAAATTTCTGAAAATCATCATTAACTAGAACTAAAAATAAATTTTGAGAATTTATAATCATTCATATAGACTTAACCATATCATTATAAGATGGTCTATCCTACAATCCCTACATTAGAATATCTGAAACTCTAGGCAGAAAAAATCCAAGTACCATAAATTGGGGTTTTTTATTGGTACCTTCCAAGACCAAACATTGATAAATTTTGTTATTACCTTGATCATAACATACACTCTTATTTTCTCCTTCTTAATTGATAGGGATATATGAAACCGAATACATGACCATATCAGCATTCAAGTGGAACTCCCTCCCCTCATGTCTAACAACTTCATATCCGGGGAGTTAATCGATGATACCTCACACACATGAATGACCTCCCATAACCTACCATGAATCTGACATGACAAAGGGATGACACCCAACACATGCCTCAATTGATAAAAACAACAAAAATCTATAGCCCTGTAACCATTGGTTTTTCTCCATTATCAATGATTAAAAGGAGTCCCAACCCAATACCCAATTGCAACTCTATATATAGAAATGAGACCTACATGATATGAAACTCTCCAAAAGTTTCTCAGACTTCTTGATAGTATAAATCCATGGTAGTTATGGTCTCATCAATAGGAAAGGTCAAAGACATGAGCGGTCCCAACTCCCCTGAGATAGATCTACACACCTCATAAACATTGATTAACTAAGAACTTCTTGATAATTTTGGTTTGCAGTGGGGTATTCATAATCCTCTGACCTATATGGCCATATTGGGTTAGAAACCAGTCCTTTTCAGTCCCTACATCTATGAAGACATGCTAAAATCAGATTTACTAAATGTTGGAAACTCAAGAAATGATTAGACAATGACTCAAAACTATTTATTGTATCCATATAAATTTATCTCCAATTTATATCCAAATCCATTCCATCAGAGGCTTTCAATCATTAATTTCAATAAAAATTCAGGGAATATCAGGTGACAAACAAAAATATTTATACTATAAGAAAACAAATACCGGACGACTATGTTCACTAATAAACCAATAATCTAAGGACATTGTAACAGAAAAGGAAACTGATTAAAACTTACCCATACCTCCATAGAAGGCGCATCGCATTTCATGTTGAACTCCAAAGACCAATAAAATATATATAATAATTATCCATTAATGGAATGAGGAGAACTGGACCATGCATATATCAAGTCATCCTCAAGGAAAATTGAACCATCAATTGCCTCTTATTGTGAAGAAAATCCACCGCATGTTCTTGAAGACACCAATATTCAAATTTTAATCTATTGAAGGTGTTGGCCAAATTATGATGGTTCCTGAAACTAGTCACTAGTGTCAACCTATGTTGATCTAAAGCATCATTGAACTATTTCATCAAAATCACCAGCTGGGGTTATCTATTGAAGTGGTTAAGAACTTTAGGGTAAAGAGGAATTGTTTGGAAAGAAGGATAAAAATCAGGGTTAGTGAATAGGAGAAAAAGTCGTGGCCTTGAATTAGAAGGGTGAATAAGATCATCTACCCCTATCAAAACTGAGTGGGGAGGGTCTTGAGACAAAAGCATCACCACCTTAGGGACTCAGCACTAAATTCATGATCCTCACTGGATTTTGTAATTTGACATTCTATCTTATTACAATCTGAAATAATAAAAAGTATGGATCCATAACTATTCTACTTAAAATTTTCCTTTAAAATGAAATATCATATAAATTTATTCCATTTTATTATAAAATATTCTATTTAATGATTTTTAATGAATATAACTCTATAAATTTTAATGAATATATTTTTTTTGTATATTTATTCAAGGTCATGGAATAGTTGTTAATTGTTATAGGATTATAACATATTTGCTAGTTCGAACTGATTACTTTTATGGGGTGAGAGATTTCTCATTTATATAGCTTGATTTTTATCCCCTTTGTGTTCAAATAATCATATTTTAATCTATAGTTTGTTTTCACATGGTTTAGATTTAATTTTTATAATTTAATGGTTTAGATATGAAGGTAATCATTTTTTAATAGTTATAGAGGGGATTAGGGTGTTAATTTGTGAATTAGAGGAGACTTAATAGGGGTAATTGTTAGTTAGAATAATTATGTTTATATAAAATTTTTGTAATGTCATGTTTGTGGTCATATAGAGTGTTAGTATTCTTGGAAACTAAGAAATCATGGGGTTGGAATGTATTCCAATTTATATATTGTCAGATATGAACATTTCCTTTTATAGACATAGAAACCCGCAAATTTGTTTAGAGAAATTGGATGTTTTATGGGATAATTCTAGGTATTTTGACATTTTTATATAAATTATATCAATATATTATGTGGATATTATATTTAATATTATCAGGTATTCAATTTTTCATTTTGTATAAATTTCATGACATGGGAAACTTTACCATTTCAATATTCCTTGTAAGGTTAATGTTATGTTGTTTATAAAACGATGTTTTATAATTTTCAATATTTCGGTATATAATATGTAGTTTACAAATATAATACACATTAAATCTAATGGTATTTGTTAAATATTTTGTGGGGTAGGTTGATGTTGTTATCCCATTAAAAACTCATTGGGAGATGTTAAATTTTAAAGAGAATGTCATAATTTGATATGATAATTGAGATATAACTATTCTAACTATGGTTTAACTCATACTATTTTTTTCGATTTTATATTGGATTTGTTCATATTTTAAAAAAAACTATATTTAAATCAAATAATATTATTATAGTATAAAATTGGTGTTCCTTGTTATTTTGAGCCTCTTGTAGAAAATAATATACGACTAAATATTATGGGTGGATGAAATCATTCTAGGGGTTGTTATTTGTGATTAACAATAACTAATTTTTCTATAATTTACATATCAAAATGGATGCTTCAATATATGATGTTGAGATAAATTTATAAATGACATTGGGAAATATTTTTGGGATCCATTTTGAGTGTAGTATATTTTTCTTACTAAAACAACCATGTAAAACATTTTGGTGCTTCTCTATATAATATGATATCAACCTACACTTATTCTAGAGGCCACTAATTTTGTTGATAGATTCGTATCATATATCAATGAATTTTTTTACCCTCGATATCTTTGTAAATAATAACTTTAAAATATAATCAAATAATAATATAAAATATCCATATCATATTATAAAAATAAATTATATTTGAATCCAAGACATAAAAAATCAACAAAACTACATAATAAATTATAAACCATGTTTGTCATGTAGTCTCTAATGAGAAGTATGATCTTATATCTAGTCTATCATGTTATTTTTAAAAGACAAAATACACAAACATAATAGAGATTGATCTAATAGTCCTTGTAATCTCTATAAAAATGTCTCAAAATTCTTACTAATCTCTTCCATCATTCTCACATGTTCTTTGGCCTTTTCCCTAAAAATGGTATAAACATAATATAATCATATTCAATATGAGTCCTGTAAATCGTATTAGTATAAAACACAATATTTTTCACTAATAGTGTCCCTAATAAAAATTAATAAATATTGGATTTCATGAAATATATGAAATTAGAAAAATAATTATTAATTTTCATAAAAACTATTATAACATTTTTTTTCTTTATAAGAAACCGAGATAGTCGTACCATACCCTCTTTAGAAAATATTACAATACAAGTTGCAGTACCCATTCAATGGTTATATGAGTGGGATAGACTTTACGATGTTAAAAGAATAGTTTTTTATATCTATAATGATGTAGTTTTAATCATTACATCCGAAGACAAGGATTTCTTATTTCAAATATTTTATTTTTGGTATAATTCATAACTATAGTCATATGTTTCATACCATATATACTATAAAAGTAGTTTCCAATAGTGTATCATCTATCTCTCTGGAGACTAAAATTTAAAAAACCAGAAAAAGTAAACACTCTATATAATTGATAAAGTGGTGAATAATGTATTCCATTTCCTTATAGTGAGTAAAATATCATT
The DNA here is from genome assembly GCA_963277665.1 of Viscum album. Classification (NCBI taxonomy): domain Eukaryota; kingdom Viridiplantae; phylum Streptophyta; class Magnoliopsida; order Santalales; family Viscaceae; genus Viscum; species Viscum album. The sequence continues at coordinate 691,874,998 of OY728130.1, forward strand.
TATAATATATTAAAACCCATTTTCCAAGGAATTTGTTGTTAATTTAATATCACCAATAACATTAGTGATGGAAATATCACCAGTAACATGTTGCGGGAACTCTGCGACATAAAACGTAATATTGATTAGACTATCACATATCATAGATGTAATGAACGAGACCCTAGTATCATTGATATGTTGTTTAATTCACTTCATTGCAACCATAAAAAAGTGATCACCTCTTTAAAGACATAAAAATTCAGTAGTATTTGTAAACCAGCTAAATACATGAGACTTGCAGTAAAATTAAATAGCTAAATTATATCATAATTTATGTTTCTTCAATAATATAATTATTCCATCTAGTATAAACTTTTATATTATTATCATTGGATTTTTTGGATTGCTGGAAAATGAAAGAAAATAAGGGTTATTATTAATGCCTAGTAAGGGATATGTACAAAAAATATCCTGAATCAATATTCACAATCAACATGGAATTGTAATTTATTGTAGAAAATTAAATTTAAATAGTATGAAAATCATGAATATAAATGGAATAATCAACATGGACAGGTAAATAAGTTAGCAGACATGGAATTTGATCAATAACCTACTTATCCTTGAAAAATACAGAACAATAAATATGACATGGTAAATTAATGAACACACATTCCATTTAATTAATAGCATTACTATCTTTAATAGATAAGTAATAATAAATTTGGAAAGGTAAATAACTTTAAAAACATTCCATATAATCGATAAATGAGAAGGACATTCTGTAACACACCAGGTGAATAAAGAATATGATATTTTCACATTTACCCATATTTTTGAATAAAATATTAATATAACATTAAAGGGGACGGTATGCTCGATGGCGTACCCAATACGCAACAACGTGTTTCTTGGGAATCTTACGTTGCACTCTAATAATAAAATAATTTTATTTTAAATTATAGTTAACGCATAGCAGTTGTAATGGCGGGATTGAACAGAACTAACTAAAAAATGATTATATATGTTTTTCAAATATTTTCACTTTTTACAATAAATGTTAGAGGATTAAAAATGAGAATGAATCCAATTTTAAGCGTAAAAATTTTAATATTCTTTAAAAGGTCGATTAACCACCTTTTGATGACGAACCTTTTTTAAATACACTTTTTGACAATTTTATGTGTTATATTTTACAAAAGAAAATTATTCTTTAGAATAGGGACATCAAAATTTACTTTGTGTAATCTTTTGGTATTTTTCTGATAATGTTCAATTTTTTATGAATAGTGAAAAATGTTGTATTTTAATTCAAAACCACTTTTTAATCGAATTTATTTATATGAGTAGATTATCTTTTGAATTGGTTTCAAAGATAAATTAGAATATATTTTTACCATTTAATCCAATAGTGGTCGTTGGAATTAATTTCATCTTGAAATTGGACTTAAACTACTGTCAATCTTTTGATACTTATTGTTTCATAAAAACACGCTATTTTCTCTAACAACGGGAATTAATTATTAAATTAATTAATGTAACTTATATGTTTTGAATTTTTTAAATTAGACATCATTTTTGAAATAAGAATATCAAATATAGCCTAGGGTGAATTGTTGGTAATTTGTCTGAAAAACATCAATTTTTGATGAATAGTGAAACCACTAAGTGGTAGTTAAAGAAACCGATTTTTCATTTAAATGAAACTTTACCACTTATGTGATTTGAATTTCAAAAATCCGACATGCATGGTTGTCATTAAAAATTAAAATGTGGTTCAATGGGATTAAAATATTTTTTTGGTGAATAGTAACTTTTAAGTTTATTAATCGCGATTAGAGGTAATTAGTGTAATTTAAGGTAAAAATAATGTTTTAATAATATTAAATGACCTAGAAACATGTCCTACCATCATGGGATGTGTCATGGCCTACCAAGACAATCCATGGGTCATCTTGGGGACCCCATGGAGCCACTTTGTTAGGAAAATGACATTAATACCTTTTTATTTAAATTTAAAGTTAAAATGTCAAAAAAATGTGTTGTTTTACAAAAAAAAAATTTACATGGGGTTATACAAGTCATATTTTTTACTATAAATAATTATTAGATATCTAAAATGATTTCATACATCATGATATTTTTTTTATAAATTTTAGACACTAAATAAAGTAAATTATTTATGACACCATGATGATGCAACGATTACCTCATTATTTAACGATTTAAAAAATTGAAAATATAATGTAAAATCTAAGACCTAAACTTGTCAAAAACCTATTTGATGGGTGAATTTCGAAACCTTATCACCTTATCCTAGAAATATATTCTTTTGGGACATTTTAAATCCGAAAAGCATTATATAATAAAGTAATATTTTATAACATTTCAAGAGTGCCCCTCCTCTCCTCTTATAAAAGGCCCCCACCTCTACCACCTTACACACACCTCTCAAGCCTTTGGCTCGGCCAAAAACTGCCCATTTCATCTCTCCACATCCCTCGCTTCATCATTTAAGCCTAACCTTTGGGCATAATCCTTTGCAAGTAAGCCTTTGATCTCAAATAAAAAAGAGTTACCCGATTTAAAGGTAATGTATTCCCTTGTCTTATTTTGTTTTATTTTTCTTCTCCAAACCCCAAAAATCTTTTTATTACTTTATTTTGTAACAAAACCAGTATCTTAAATATACTAGGATGTTTTTATGTGAAGGATTCGAGCTACACTAACACACGACTTCGTCTAATGGTTAAGGAATATACTGTTTCTGTGGATGGTGAATTTTTACCTCACGAAATGATGATTGTTCAATCTCCTCTTAACACCTTTAATGGTGGCCATTATGATGTCACTATATTTTATATATGATTTATATGGTATTTCTGTTTTCTATATTCTTCTTAATTATATATTTAAATCATTCCTTTATGCTTTTCATGTTGTGAAAATGCGATAATTTCATACGAGGAAGTGTGGACTACCGCCCCCACAAGTGATGTGACTCGTTCATGCAATACATGGAATGTACAAAGAATGAAATTAATGAAAATATGTGATATATATAACATATATATTATACAGGAATTATAATATATATATCTATCATTTAGTTTTAATTCCATTAATATGACATAGAAATGAATGTAGTGTTCATGCGTACGTACGGCTTACCGTCTCCATGAACGGTGCATTTCATATCTTACCTCAAAATGACTGTGTAATATTATAAATACATGTATATTCTGGATATATATATTATATATATGATATCCAAATCATGAATATCATTCTTGATATAATGAACCTTTGACCACACGAACAACTTGTAATTGTAAGAAGTCCACTTTCGACTTAAGAACCAAATATCGACAAAACAAACATTACAAACATAAATGATTACATAATGTTTATAACATGGAAATAAGTGATATAAAAGGAATAATGAATTTAAAGTGTTCTTAAGAAAGTAGAAATTAACTCTAGTTTATTATTCAGGACGTTAAAGAACGATCGAGTCAAGTCGGACCTGTGGTAAGGGATCTTACTCCTCTCTTTCTTTTTAAGTACACTCTTTTACGTCATTTCTTTTAAGATAATCTTTCTTATGATTGTGATGTTATTTTATATTAATATTACTTAAAATATTATTTTAATATGATGGGATACCCTATTTTATCTCATCAATCCATTTTTGAAGTTTTAAGTGGCGCCGTTAGGCGGCCGAGTTTTTGTAGGGGATTTTTCATCTCACTTTTATTCTCGTGAGATTTATGCTACGTTTGTCAATATTTCCTTTGAGTGGTGCATGTACTGACCAGTATTATAAAATTTTTGTAGTATAATTTCATTTATGGGTATTTACATCTTCATTGTATGACCCTTCTTCCATGGGGTGTACGTATCGAAAGTTACCCAACTCGGTAAGGGGACCTTTCACATTCCTCTTTTTAAATGAATTATTTAGTTATGTCTTTTAATTCACATACTATTATGTTGGGATATGTTCTTATATATCCTTATTTATGTAAATTTTATGTCCAAGTGATGAGATACCATTTTATCTCTCATCAACGCATTTTCTGAATTTTAATGTGACGTCGTTAGGTTGTCGGATTTCCGTAAGTGTACTTTTTAACCGACCATCAATTCTTTGGGTTAAACCTATACTTCATGATTTTATTATTCCAAGATTATGTGTGGAATCTCTATGTTGTAACTTCCACAAACCTTTGTGTGGATATACTATTTATACACGTAATCATCTCATTGATAAATTCTTACGAACTTGTATGGGAAATCATAACTCAATCTCATTGTTCTTTTTTCTTTCAGTTTTCTGTTTTGCGTTTTGTGGTTGGGTCTGCTGTTCTGTGTCGAGGGTTTCTTCGTTGATATTTGTGACGAGAGTTTCTGCCTCGTGGAAATCGGTGAAGGGATCGACCGGCGGTGATGGGTTGTTTCTCGTCGCCGGCGCGGGTAAGTGCGTGAGGTTGGGCGTCGGTGAAGCTCACCGGCGTTCTGGTTTTGATGCTGTTGCGGTGTCGACGGAGGCCGGAGAAGCTCGCCGGCGATCCTGTTGTGGTTTCAGACCTGGTGTAGGCACGCGGCTCGAGGCGGTCTCGCGGCTCGATTTGATGATGACGATTCCGTCGCCGGTGAAGGGTGGCGCGTGACTCGGGCTATCGCGTGGACTTCGCATGGCGTGCGGACTGATCAGAAAGGAACTGTTATGGCAGGTGCGCAGCTCGAGGCCTGTCATGTAGGTTGAAGCTTGGGTCGCGGATCGAGGCGGCTGGCGGGATTTTGAATTTGGTTTCGAAATTTGAAATGCGGTTCTGTTTTGTATGTGGTGAAGTTACTGGATGTGGTGAAATGGTGTTTGGGTACCGGCAAACCCTTAAACCGGCCATTTGAAAATGAAAAAAATGATTAGCAGCTAAAAAAAAAAAAAAAGAGTCTCTCATTTTGTTAAAAACGCTTTAAAAAAAATCGTTTTAAATGTTTTATAGATTCATTATTCTAAATCTTTATCTTTAATGTCCATGTTTTCAAAATGGTTTCAGTATTTATTTATATGTAGATTAATGTTTTAAATTTATAATTCCATTAAAATATTCAAAGTGGTATGGGACAGTTTGATTCAAAAATCAATTTTAAATGTTTTTTGAGAATGGATTGATTAATTCAATATCGTGGAATTACTTATCGTGATTTAAAATGAAATGTTGTTATTGAAATGTTTATATTTTCAATATTTTATGTGTAATTATGGTACTTGGACATTTTACGGGTGGTTATGTGATAAGCCATATGATGGGTGGTGACGTGAATACCAGGACAGGTGGTTACGTTATAACCTCCAATGCATTGGGTATGGAAGTCGGCCGTGGGGATATTCCATTAAGTATGTGTGGAAGTCGACCATATGGTTATTCCATTTATGTATGTTTATGTCCCAAGTTACCTTTTTTTGTTATGTATTCTTTATATGGGTTTTATGGTAATATTTTGGTTACAAAAGGGTAAGTAATGGTCTTTTATTTAGTGAAGAGTTTTTACTACTTCATAAAGGTGAAAAGTATTACTTTGGTAAAGTATTCATGGTTTACTTGTTGTTTAGAAAAAATAACAGTTTTCCTTCTTTGTGTATCTTTTATTGGGCTTTTTATGCTCATCTTATGTTTTTGAAATGTTTTCCACAGCACTTAAAGATCAATAGGGTCAAGGATGGGATCAAGGATAGGCATTCTATCCAAAACATGGAACTAGACATGTTTCTTTTTATGTGTTTTTATTTTATTTTATGGAAACTTAGAAGAAGTGTATACTATGTAATCTTTTGAGATGTAATAGTTAGGTCTCAATTCTCTAAAACTATAAACCTGAAATGATCCTCTATGTGAATTATTCGTATAATTCATGATTAAGAAAATTTTATGGTTGGGGCCTAATAGTTGGTATCAGAGGTTGGTTTAGATAACTTTAGAGGTTAGGGTATTCTCTAAGCATAAGTGAAATTACCATAATGGTTAGGATTTCAGAAAGAGTCCAAGTTTTAGATAAATTGAATGAGTATGTATATATTAGTATTTATATTCATCATTATTACATGATGGTTTTGTTGATATACTCACACTTATATTTTTGGTTTTAGTAAGTGGCTGGATCTAGAAGGTACCAAAGTAACAGTGGATGTGAAGGAAATTGTGACAGTTTTCTAAGTGAGCAACTGAATGGTATGGGAGCTGCAATGAGAACTCTTGTGTTTATCCTCAACCAACTATCTGTAGTCATGATTGACCACCTAAAACTTTGTGATCTCTATAAGGCATCATATATGCGAGAAACAAATGCCTATGGAACTACAGGTAATAATCATAATGGTAAGTGTGTTCAGAAACCTATGTGTCAAATATGTGGAAAGAAACACCTAGGAAAATGTTTCAAAGGGACAGAAACATTCTATAGATGAGGAAATGATGGTCATAAAGCAAGAACCTGCCATGGAAAAAGGAAACATCCAATTGACTCGAGGAAAGGGAAAAAAGTTCTTTATGAGGGATCAATTGAAGGTTTTAAATGTGGTGTTCATGGTCATTATGAAAACACATGTCCTATGAAGAAGTTTCGGGAATGGGATCACCAAGATCGTACAAATATTTGTTTACCAATACCTAATGCCATTCCGATTGAGGATGAAGAAAATGACAATGACAAATCAAAGGTATGGATTATTTCTTAACATTTGTTTTCCTATTTTGGAATCATGGGATATGATTCATGATATTTTTTTTAGGAAAGAAGTATTTCAGAATAAGTTGGAAAGGAATGGTTAATGTATCATGAAGAATGTTTAATGAGTAAGAAGTCAACTTATAAGGGCTTCAAGAGTTATGGTGAAATTTTTAAGAGTATTAAGTCTCTTTTGATGATAGGTTTACATTAGAAGACTTTTTTATAGTATGTGTAACCCTGGTGTTTGATATATGAAAATTTTATTCAATGAACAATATCTATTTTTTGTGGACATAGTTATAAAGAACCATTTGGGTTTATATGATCCTTACTTTTGAGGTAATTATGGGTTACTATATGTTATGATGGAAAGTGAAAGGAATCAGAAAAAATTAGGGTTAAATTATGTTATGATTATTTTTGAAGATTTTATCTCGTTTTGGGGAATGTTTTATGAATTATATAGTTTTGGAAAAAGTACAACACACAGACCGTCTGACAACCCTCCGCGTCGCACAAAGCTACGAGAATCGGACCCACAACCAAAGTGCGACTGGTATTTATCGCCTACCCCTGGACTACGTGAAGTACCTGGTTAGTTTGACTTATTCTTTTTAGTTAGATGATTTTAGGAATCCAGAGTAAGTTTATTTTGTGTAATCTAGGGAAATGATTAACCTATCATCGAGGATATCTGATTAGGTTAATTACTTTTGAATATGAGAATTTAAGAGCAACTGATGTTATTTAAAGATAAAAGTTAATTTGTACCTTGGAAGACTATGTGATTAAATCCTTAAAATATTTGGGTTTCAATATCAGTTTGGTTTACTTTGAAAAATATTATGGAACAATTGTTTATCGAATGGTCTTCGTTGAACTTGGGGTTTTTTTGGGACAAATTTTGGAGATTAAGAATAGATTTTCTTTTTATAAAGGATTATACTTTTTTGGATTATCTGATCTCATACTAACAATTTTGGTTTTGGATTTTGTCTAAATACATGGGAAATATATAGTTCTCTTTTGTGGATTAGGTGATTCTCATGAAGTTGATTATAGTACTTTTAATGTAAACAAGTCTTCCTAAAAACCCGTCTTTTGGAGAAAATATGAGTTTGATTAAGGAATCTAGTAAATGTTGAATGTCTATGTGACAAGTAAGTATGTTTCATTATGATTTAGTTAAGCTAAAAAATAAATTCCTCAATGAATAGTAACGTAAAACAAAAATGTTGTCTGTTAACTTTTCCTACTGCGGAATCGAATACCGTTTAACCCATCACAAGTTTGTGATTTTCTTATGGTTAACTTTATTCTAGAAATGTTTACTATCACTCTCCATCAAGAGATAACCCTTTTTTTCTCCTCCATATCCATATTTTCATACTTTTAATCCTAGTATGGGTTAACACGGGTTACCTTTGTACTTCTCTTTCTTTATTTAAAAGTGATAGTTTTACTGACTCTTGTTCCGAAGTGGGATTTCAAATGATGTTTCCAACCCCAATTTTAAAATTGCGAGGACGCAATTCCCAAAAGTGGGGAAGGATGTAACACCCCAGGTAAATAAAGAATATGACATTTTCACATTTACCCATATTTGTGAAGAAAATATTATTATAACATTAAAGGGGATGCTATGCTCGATGGTGTACCCAATATGTGATAATGAGTTTCTTGGGAATCTTACGTTGCACTCTAATAATAAAATAATATTATTTTAAATTGTAGTTAACGCCTAGCCGTTGTAATGGAGGGAATGAATAGAACGAACTACAAAATGATTATATATGTTTTTCAAATATTTTTACTTTTTACAATAAATGTTAGAGGATTAAAAATTCGAATGAATCCAATTTTAAGAGTAAACATTCTAATATTCATTAAAAGGTCGATTAACCACCTTTTGATGACGAACCTCATTTAAATCCACTTTTTGACAATTTTATGTGTTATATTTGAAAAAATAAAATTCTTCTTTAGAATCGGGACATCAAAATTTACTTTGTGTAAATTTTTGGTATTTTTCCGATAATGTTCATTTTTTATGAATAGTGAAAAATGTTGTATTTTAATTCAAAACCTATTTTTAATCTAATTAATTTATATTATTAGATTATCTTTTGAATTGGTTTCAAAGGGAAATTAGAATATATTTTTACCATTTAATCCAATATTGGTTGTTGGAATTAATTTCATCTTCAAATGGGACTTAAACTAGTGTCAATCTTTTGATACTTATTGTTTCATAAAAACACGCTATTTGCTCTAAGAGCGGGAATTAATTATTAAATTAATTAATGAAACTTATATGTTTTTTATTTTATAAAATAGACATCATTTTTGAATTCATAATATCAAATATATCCTAGGGTGTTTTTTTGGCAATTTTCTGAAAAACTTCAATTTTGATGAATAGTGAAACCACTAAGTGGTAGTTAAACAAACCCATTTTTTGTTTAAATGAAACATTACCACTTCTGTGATTTGAATTTCAAAAATCCGACATACATGGTTTTCACTAATAAGTAAAATGTGGTTCAATGGGATTAAAATAATTTTTGGTTGAATAGTTACTTTTAAGTTTATTAATCGTGATTAGAGGTAATTAGTTTAATTTAAGGTATAAATAACGTTTTAATAATATGAAATGACCTAGACAGATGTACTACCCTCATTGGATGTGTCATGGACGACCAATACAATCCATGGGTCATCTTGGGGACCCCATGGAGCCACTTTGGTAGGAAAATGACATTAATACCTTTTTATTTAAATTTGATGTTAAATTGTCACAAATATGTGTTTTTTTACTAAAACAATTTTTACATGGGGTTATACAAGTCATATTTTTGACTATAAATATTAATTAGAAATCTAAAAGGACTTACTACATCATGATATATTTTTTATAAGTTTTAGACACTAAATCAATTATATTATTTGTGACACTATGATGATGCAGCGATTACCTCATTATTTAACGATTTAAATAAAATGAAATGATAATGTAAAATCTAAGACCTAAACTTGTCACAACCATATTGGATGGGTGTCTTTCGAATCCTCATCACCATACCCTCAAAATAAATTCTTTTTGGACCTTTAAAATCCGAAAATAATTATATAATAATGTAATATTTTAAAACATTCCAAGAGTGCCCCTCCTCTCCTCTTATAAAAGGCCCCCACCTCTACCACCTTACACACACCTCTCAAGCATTTGGCTTGGACAAACCCTTCCCATTTCATCTCTCCACATACCTATCTTTATCATTGAAGCCTCACCTTTGGGCATAACCCTTTCCAAGGAAGCCTTTGATCTCAAATAAAAAAGAGTTACCCTATTTAAAGGTAATGTCTTCCCTTGTGTTCTTTTGTTTTATTTATCTTCTCCAAACCCCTAAACTCTTTTTATTCCTTTATTTTGTAACAACACCAGTATCTTAAATATACTAGTATGACTTTATGTGATGTATTCAAGCTAAAATTACACACACCTTCGTCTAATGGTTAAAGAACATACTATTTCTGTGGATGGCAAATTTCTGCCTCACGAAACGATGATTGTTCAATATCCTCTTAACACTTTTCATGTTGGCCATTATGATGTCACTATATTTTATATATGATATATATGTTATTTATGTTTTCTATATGCTTATGAATTTTATATTTAAATAATTCCTTTATGCTTTTCAAGTTGTGCAAATGCGATAATTTAATACGAGGAAGTGTGGACTACCGCCCCCTCAAGTGATGTGACTCGTTCATGCAATACATGGAATGTATAAAGAGTAAAATTAATGAACATATGTGACATATATAACATATATATTATAATGGAATTATAATATATATATCTATCATTTAGTTTTAATTCAATTAATATGACAAAGAAATGAAAGTAGTGTTCATGCGTACGTAAGGCTTACCGTCTCCATGAACGGTGCATTTCATTTATTAGCTCTAAATGATTGTGTAATATTATAAATACATTTATATTCTGGATATATATGATATATATGATATAAAATCATGAATATAATTCTGGATATAATTAACCTTTGACCACACGAACAAAATGTAATTGTAAGAAGTCCACATTCGACTTAAGAACCAAATATCGACAAAACATACATTATTAATATTAAATGATTACATAATGTTTATAAGATCAAAATAATTTATATAAAAGGAATAATGAACTTGAAAAATGTTCTTATGAAAGTAAAAATTAACTCAAGTTTATTATTCAGGACGTTAAAGAATGATCGAGTCAATTCGGACCCAAGGTAAATGATCCTACACCTCTATTTCTTTTTAAGTACACTCTTTTACGTCATTCCTTTTAAGCTCATCTTTCATATGATTGGGATGTTATTTTATATTAATATTACTGAAAATATTATGTTAATATGATGAGATACCCTATTTGATCTCATCAATACATTTTTGATGTTTTAAGTGGCGTCGTTAGGCGGCCGAGTTTTCATAGGGGATTTTTCATCTCACTTTTATTCCTGTGACATTTATGCTACATTTGACACTATTTCCTTTGAGTGGTGTATGTACTTACCATTATTATATGATTTGTGTAGTATAATTTCATTTATGGTTATTCACATCTTTATTGTATGACCCTTCTTCCATGGGGTGTACATTTCGAACGTTACCCAACTCGGTAAGGGGACCTTTCACCCTCCTCTTTTTAAATGAATTATTTTGTTATGTATTCTAATTCACATACTATTTTGTTGGGATATTTTCTTCTATATCCTTATTTTTTTAAATTTTAAGTCCAAGTGATGAGATACCATTTTTTCTCTCATCAACACATTTTCTGAATTTTAAAGTGACACTGTTTGGCTGTCGGATTTCTGTAAGGGAACTTCTTAACCCACTATCAATTCTTTGGGATAAACCTATACTTCTTGATTTTATTATGCCAATATTATGTGTGGAATATATATGTTGTAACTTCCAAAAACCATTGTGTGGATATAATATTTCTACACATAATCATCTCATTGAAAAATTCTTACGAACTTGTATGTGAAATCATAACTCAATCTCACTTGATTGAGTTAAATATCTATGTTATTGGTTTTGTTTTTCCAAGATTATGTGTGACTGACCTCTGATTGTTTCAGACTTAATATCCACTTATATTGGATGTATTTATATTTCTCATACATTATTACGTGATAGATTTATCCTTAATTTAAGGATACCATCTTTATAATGGATTTCATCTCAATTTACATTTCCATTGAGACTTCATTGTTGTTATGCACCAATTAACTCTTATATGGTGTGTATACTGTCCTTTTACATATTATATCATGAATACCTTTATTCTCATGATATTATAAATCTAGGATTAATTGTTATTAAACTATTATTTGTATTCAAGAGTCTCTCATTTTGATAAAAACTCTTTAAAAAATATCATTTTAAATTTTTATTGATTCATTATTCAAAATATTTATCTTTAATGTCCATGTTTTCAAAATGGGTTTCAGTATTTATTTATATGTACATTAATGTTTTAAAATTATAATTCCATTAAAATCTTCAATGTGGTATGAGACAATTTTATTCAAAAATCTCTTTTAAATGATTTTTGAAAATGGATTGATTAATCCAATATCTTGGAATTACTTATCATGATTTGAAATGAAGGGTTGTTATTGAAATGTTTATATATTCAATATTTTATGTGTAATTATGGTACTTGGGAATTTTATGGGTGGTTACATGATAAACCATATGATGGGTGGTGCCATGAATACCGGGATGGGTGGTTACGTTATAACCTCCAATACATTGGGTATGGAAGTCAGTGGTATGGCTATTCCATCAAGTATGTGTGGAATTCGACCGTATGGTTTTCCATTTATGTATGTTTATGTCCCAAGTTACCTTTTTATGTTATGTGTTCTTTATATGGGTTTTATGGTAATCTTTTGGTAACATAAGGGTAAGTAATGGTATTTTATTCAGTGAAGAGTTTGTACTAATTCATAATGGTGAAAATTATTACATTGGTAAAGTATTCATGGTTTACTTGTTGTTTTTAAAAACTAACAGTTTTCCTTCTTTGTGTATCCTTTACTGGGATTTTTTTTGCTCATCCCATGTTTTTGAAATGTTTTTGACAGGACTTAAAGATCAATAGGGCCAAGGATGGGATCAAGGAAAGACATTCTATCTAAAACATGGAACTAGACATGTTTCTTTTTTAGTGATTTTTTATTTTATGGAAACTTTGTAGAAGTGTCTACTGTGTAATCTTTTGAGATGTAATAGTTATGTCCTAATTCTCTAGAACTCTAAACCTGAAATGATCCCCTATGTGAATTATTCATTTAATTCACGATTAAGAAATTTTTAAGGTCGGGGCCTTATACATTCATTCAGATATAATAACATTCTATATCATATTTAATAATAACCAAATTATTAATGATGGAAATTCATAATTAGTAGACTTCATTATCTTATACATCATGATACCTCTACTTTCAAGACCATTCAAAATGCAGTTTAAAACTAAAAGTAGAAATATATTTTATTATATATTAGTAATTTTCCTTATGAGACAATGATTGAATTAAGGGAATATTTTATTTAGGATCCCACAAATAATTTCATTTCCATAGGGATCCTAATATGCTGAATAATTTATATAATTTATGAACAATGTTCCATATACTCAAAATTACATATTTAGTAAATAAAATAGATTTGTCAATTTTTACCCAAAAAAATCACATTCATACTAGGAAACATTATATTTGAATGATATTTATTTTAATTAATAATCATATACATGATAAATAATTTTCATATTTAATAAAAAAAATTCATGTTCATTGATAAGAAGAACATTAATGTTTCATGAGAATGTTAATGACTACATAAATAATTAAATAAAGTGAATGTCAATGCTTTACATGGTCAAAATGATGATAACCCATCCATGGAATGAATAAGGACAGTATAAATACAGCATATAACAAGTGTTTTATAATTTAAATAAAGGGATTTTTTCATTGATGAATAGAAATAAAATAAAAATATCTTTAAAAAAATATCAAGGAAAATGTCCTTTTAACTTTCAAAATATATTTTTCAAAAATATATATAAATATATATATATATATATATATATATTCATTGAAAATAACCATTGAATATTATAAAATAATAATTAAACCCTTGATTGGTCATGAAGTTTTTAATTATATTCATGACGTACTTGTTAAAATGAATAATTCATTTATTTTTTTTGGTAAATGGAAATCCAGCGATGCTTTAAAAATAACATGAATAGTAAAATAGAAAATTGTAGTAAAATGTAAAAATGAGAAAAATTTCTTTATTAAATCACATTTAAAATGTTAAAAACGTTTATCAATGTATTTTTTTTTTTTGAAAACATGGATTTTAATGAAATATTTGTTTATACCAAAGAGGTAAATGATATCATATTTTGGTGAAAAAACATTTTTCATTTATTTTAAGTTCTAAAGATTAGGGAAATAATATTATTACCTGACAAAATCATGAATAACAATTGTAGAATCAAATTAAGGGTTTTATTATAAATTACCTTATTATTTTCTTTAATGTATAATCAATTATAAATAATAACAATTAAAACAAGACTGTAATGTTAACCAATACATAGATCATAACATTGAGTAGAGAATTAGACAATAAATCTATTTTGTGGGTAAAATTAAAATTTATAGAAAAAAGTTTTTATAAAAAAAAATATTTTCAAGATTCCATAGACACATAATAATATAATATTAATGTCAATGAATAAGTAATGTAACATAGTGAAAATAAATTGGGATTTAAAATTCATTAACACTTGTAATTTTTCAAGTCAACTAACCTTGGATGAAATAATTAAAATTAAAACAGAAAATACATTGAATTATTAATAAATAATGATATAAAAATTAAATTTGTATATAGAAACACCATATAAAAGAAATTCGGTGCATAACATTACAATATTACTCAGTGAATTAAAATTGGCACGATGTCACATACCTCACACTTCCTTTAGGTTGAACATGATTTAACCTCCTGTATAGTGGTTATAATTTTATTCAATTAATATTAAAAACATATAATTTTTTATAATTTCATATCTGATAGCATGATAACATCTCACTACCCTTTTTTAGTAATATTTCATTATGTTTATTATTTTTAGTGTTAATTTCCATGTTTTTTCATGCATGTTTTGTTTCGAAAGGTTCTAGTTCTTAGGTATATTATATTGTTGCATCATCTACATAATTATATTATTGTAAGAAATATAATTTTTTCCATTATATAAATTTATAATCATTATTTTAATTTGAACATGGAGAATGAATCAATCGCTTTATAGAAACAGTAGGTCATACATACGCATGAGAGTGGTTATCATTCACAAAATAGGTGAAACTATAAAGAAGTAGGTGATATATTATTTTTATATAAACAGTATAATTATATACATAACATATATTCATTAAATATATCCTTATTACATTCCATATAATGTGTAAGTGAGAAACGAATCACACCACTTTGCAAGGTGGTAGGACATCATAGACATGATCATCATTTTCATAATTAAAACAACATTGAATGAAAGATGGTATATGGGATATAATAATTAAATAATTATTATAATATAATAAATATAATATAAATTAGTTATATACATCATTATATACATCCTTGAAATGTTGTCATAGAAAATGAGTTACATTGGTTCGTGAGGAGGCAGTCCTCCAGAAAGATGATTAAATTATTCGATTCCCATTTTATGGAAGTGGAGATTAGTATTGTTTATTAAATTGACATAAAATATATTTTTATAATTAATAAATTTATTTAATAATAC
The DNA here is from genome assembly GCA_963277665.1 of Viscum album. Taxonomy (NCBI): domain Eukaryota; kingdom Viridiplantae; phylum Streptophyta; class Magnoliopsida; order Santalales; family Viscaceae; genus Viscum; species Viscum album. The sequence continues at coordinate 691,890,635 of OY728130.1, forward strand.
TATTATGTTATAAAAACATTATAAGGAGGTAGATGAATAAAGAAATTCCCATTTAACAGTTTTACCTCTTCTTTGGAGAACTTCTTGAGCATTGAACCAAAATTCATCATAATATAGATTCATGATAAAAAAATGGATATATAATCTTTTTAGGGAATAATGAATGTTATATGGGTTTATATTTAAATATCCAAATGGTATTGTATGTGTGGAGTGGGGTGGGGAAGGAGTGGCCTTTTAATGCGGGGGAGAGGTCAAAGAAGGAATTTTTGAAACGATTCACTTACACCCATATTTTTATCATACCACCCACCACCAAAATGAAACTTCTTTACACATTATAGGATATAAGGTCTCAATACATCAATAAAATGGGTTCTGGAAAATATGGTAGTTCCTTTTAACCCTTATCATTTTAGTTGAACCCTCAATAATTAATTTTTTTCCTTAATTTTTGTATTTATTTTTTATAAAATTTTTCTAGTCATAGTGGTAAAAAATAAAATTGAAAATATTATATAATATAAATTATTCATATTAAAAATATTGAATCTATTTTTTAGAATTTAAGTTACAAAATTGGTTGAAACTGATTTAAAATTATATATAGAGACAGAACCAAAATGTGGGTTTGCAAGGAGAAACTTCTCATATGTATTCAGTGTATTTTTGTAAAAACCCAATATAAAATTGATTAAAATGAAATAATTTTTTTAAAATTTAGTATAATTGAATTAATTTTACTTTAAAACAAATATAATATATAATTTAATATTCTAAATTATTTAAATAAAATGGAATTTCAACAAACATCAGTACTTTTTAAAATTCATCGTAAAATGAACCAATTAAGAAAAATCCCAAACAATTCACCCTAAATGAATTTTTATATTTTTATTTAAAAATTTATTTTGATAGTAAAACCCAAATATTCCATTGTATGATTCTTTATAAATAATACAATAGTTTGTACTGCACGAAATATTGAGTTCGAGCACTCCATGTTCAATCAAACTCACAATATAAAAAGAAGTTATGAATATTATTAACCAAATTATGAAGTTTATAAATTTTATATTTAAAAATAGACTTTATTTTTTAATACTAATATAAAAATTACCTTAGGATGAATTTTTTATTTTTTTGAAAGGTTTTAATTTTTGATAAATAGTGAAAACATTCCGCATTATTGTTAAAAAAAATTGACCGTTTAATTTAAAAAATTATTTTACATTTAATTGATCTTAAAGTCACAATATATTAATAATAATCATATTAATCCAATTTAGGTCATTATAATTATTTTTATAATAGTATTAGATATAATCATTTATTGAACTTTTGAATGTCTTTTTTACCCTCTTTCCCTCCACATCTTCAAGATTAACATAAAATTTAATTTTCTCCTTTCTATAAATTGTGTTTAGAAAAATATTCATACATGGTTGTAATTATTATGAAATTTTTGATCTAATAGGTTTAATTTATTTTTTGTGTGAATAGTAATTTTAGTAATTTATTATTTATTTATCACGGTTAAAGGTAAATCGGGTAATGAAAGGTAAAAATAATATTATAAAATTACCATAACACATGTACAAATATATGACATTTATATTTTAAAAATTAAATAATGTGACAAAATGTCACAATCTCAATTAATATAATTATAATAATTTTGATATAGGGATAACCATTAGATAACATAGATTGTATATTGTATATGGTAATATAATAAAATTACCTAAATTATAAAAATTTATTTATAATTGTAAGAGATTAAAAATTTACCATTTTTGATGATATTGTAGTTACATAGAAATTAGTTTATTAATAGAAATATCAAATAAATGGTTTAATTTTTTTAAAATAATTATAATTTGAATTAATTAAGGTGATACGTGAATTTTTTAGGTGACAATGACATGTTATAATTTGTAAATTTATGGAAAGTTTTTTATGGTGTAAAATATCATAATTTGTACATTTATGGACAATTTTTAGCATATATGTAAATATTTCTAACCTTTTAAAATTTAGAATATTATTAGCAAAATTAAAATTTAATAGCTTAATTAAGGATAAATAGAAATTATAATATTCAAAATAAAATCTAAGAATAGATAAATTTTATTCGTTAAGCATATTTAAACCAATCCTGGTCTTATCCTAGATATAACTCACTTTGGAGGTATTTGGAATCAAAAATCAGTTTATATTATATTAATAGATTTGGAGGTTCCAAAAGTGCCCCTCACATTTCTTATAAAAGGTAACAATTCCTTATCTAGTCTTCACACATCAAAATACATTAATCTAGGCCAAAACCTACCCATTTCTCCTCCTAGCTTCCCTCACTTAATTATAGAGGCCACACTTTGGGCATAAATTCATCCTATGAAGTCTTTTTGTGCAAATCAAAAGGAGAAACTTGAATAATATATAATTTTTTTACTAACTATTTCAATGTTGTTTTCTTATTCTACTTCATTTTCAAAACATATTTCCATAATTTTTTAATAAATATAGATTAAAATATATTATGATATGTTTTTAGGATTATGGTACTACTATATTCCTCCTTCAATCCATCCTATAAAAAACAATACTACCATCGGTGCGTACGTACGACTTATGATCTATAGGTCATGGTGTAAACTTTTTTTCATCTATACATCATTTCAATGGGTATAAAAATGAATATAAAGGATATAAATAATAAATATGAAATGATATTGTTACTTTATAGTTCATATTCCATCCAACTCCTTACCATTTACCATTACAGGATGACACTGCCCCTCGTGAACACGTACGACCTACCATCTCCACCATGCGATGAGATTCATCCTTCACTACAATCATATTTGAATGATTATGAAAATTTATATCGTGAATTAATATAATATATATGAACTTAATATCATTCTGGATGTGAACAATATATATCCTATTTAAATGAAACAATACTTACATGAAAAAATAAAAAGAATAAAATGAAGTAGCTCGCGCCCGAAATAATGATAATACTGAAATATTATCAATAAAACGATATAAGATAATCATAAATGACATCAAAAATGATATCATAGATGATATCATAGATGATATCATAAATAATGTGTATAAATATATTAAAACTTAATAAAAAAATTTAACTGTTATTTAGGATGTTAAGTCACCCTCTACTAAAGTAGACTACGAGGTAAGGGTTATTTTTGAAATCTCTTATTATCGAAGACAGATTGAACTTATGTATTTTCTGGGACATATTTATCATCCAAGTCAATGTATTTTAATAATTTATTTTAAAACATTCTTAATATTCATTTATAATTTTTTAAATAAATTTTTACTCATGTTCTATATTATAAAATCAATATTTTTGTTGTTTCTTTACGAGGTAGTTTTCTTGACTTTATTGATAAATTACCAAAATAATGATTTTAAACTTATATGGCGTGGGTGGATTTTTCTTTCACATAAATGGATAAACGTTTTTTAAGCTTACTTTACAATCTTACATACCTATTTTCAATGAAAATATATTTTTTAAAACTTTATGTCATTTTAGATATATATTTTCAATTAAAAGGGGGTATTTACCTAAAGAGGTTTCTAATGATTCCATTAAAACATTTCATCTTTGTCAACATAATTTATTAGACCCTATTCTTAATGAAGGTTTATTTTATATGATAAAAACTATAATATAGTATTTAAGGGTTTTTGAATAGTTTGATTGTGTATGTGCTACTTTTATGACATTCATGGTTTATGGATAGTATTTTATGATTTCAGATTCTATTATTAATATAAATGTTTATATAGGTTATATTTTACCCCTCTTATAAAAAAATGTATTAGACTTATTAAGTGATGGGAGGGGGCCATTATAGACCCTTGATGCATCTGTAGGTCACATGAGACAAGCTTGTTTGGGTATTTACCCATCTATTTATGGTCTTGGTATGAGGCCTCGGTGGTATGGTTCTGGTGTCCGACATTAGGAATTCCATTATTATGAGATTATCTATTGATATTATATGTGATTTTTAGGCTAATAGAATATCCATGACAATGCTAAAATGTCATTATTTCATTATTTTGTTCCTATTTTTCTCAAGGTTATGTTTAAAAGGATTGAGTTTCAATTTTATAACTTGACATCAACGTTTATACTTATTATAATAGATTCTAATATATTGTTTATCCTTGATGAACATCTGATATCACCCCTTTCTTATATTTCATATTCCCTAAGATGAAAAGAGGTATATTATGATTAACATGTAGGGATATTATAATAGATAATAACATATTCAATTTAAATACTACGTTACTTTTCATTTCATAATGTAATGGAAAACCAAGTCTTTATCTAATTTTTACAAGGTTACTAAACTGATCAGTATTTCGGGATTTGATTGCTTGTGATTCGGAAGATGTAATAAAATAATGAACCATCTCTAGGCATCTGGGGTTGAGGCATCACACTTTCTATAGAAAAAAGTGTATTATAAACCTTGGAAACTATATTTATAAAAGACATTAATTATGGAATAATATACTAAGAGAGACATTGAAGATAAGAATAGAAGAACATCCTAGAATTTTGGAAATGTAGAGATTACGGGGGTATTCCAATAATATACATATCTATCCGGATACTACAACTAGATGTGGTTCTGGAACAGATGTACCTAGGAGTAATAACACTAACAAGATTTTCTAGGCTTGACTAAGGGTAACCTAGTAAATGAAAATGGGCCTTACTACACACCTAGTTTGACACTCCTAGGAAATATTATTAAGATAATTCACATTTTCATTGTGAAACATTTTAATGGATTTAAATGTAAATATATCCCCAAAGAATCCATCTTTATGATTATGAGATTATATATGTATAATTTTTTAATTTTTGTAATGTATTTTGAAATTAATCTTTATGATTCATAACCTAATCTAGTGAATGTTTTTGTTTAGAAATCATTCTTAGTGGAAGAAATGGAATTCATATCAATGAACGTAATCCTTGTTGGGATATTCCTCACTCGTATGATAATGATGTTGGAGCAAGAACTAAAACCGGGGTTGAATAACTTATAAATATTCCAAGACAATTCAATCAGGTTATGAATAATATCCTTACCCGTACGGAGTATCATCTTCCCCAATTCAAGGGATCAATGTTAGAACACTTCAGGATAAAACATCCCCCAATATTCAAGGGGACTAAAAATACAATTGTAACTAACAAATGGATATGTTCTTCAGAGAAATTATTTCATTCTTTGGGGATTAATGTATGGGAAGAAGTTTTCATGGTAGTTTTCATCTCTCATGATATATAGATTAATGGTGGACGTTAATTCAATACAAAAAAGAGGATGAAGAATTAGAAAATATGGATTGGAATTAATTTAAAGAACTCTTCTATGAAAAATACATTCCTCATGATCAGTGATTGGATATATAGAGGAAATTTCTGATTTCAAGTAATATAGACGGTTATAATATAACAAAGTTTACATAAAACATCAAACAGTTATCTGGTCATAATTCAAACAACATACATAAAAAATACGTAATATTGATCAACTATTTTATGGGTTTAATCCATTCCTCCGATGAGCATTGGTCTCACAATATTTTTTATCTTACAAAGATATAGTCTCATGTGGTATTAAGATAGAAAAGGAACTCTCTACGTCTAATGACGTTAATAGAAATCAAGAGAATAAGATGGGTATTAAACACACTTGAATGGGAAATAAAAAATATATAAATAAAGGAATAATTTACTTTCCATCATACAAAAAATGTGGTAAAAAAATCATGTAACATGCCTCTTGGGGATTGAAGTTTGTTACAAGTGTGAGGAAAAATCCACCAAACCTTCCCTTAACAGGGAAAAAAAGAAGCTACCAATGTTTAATTATACAATTATAATGATATAAAACAATATGAAAATGAGTATCCTAACTATCAAGGAAACTCTCCACTAAAAAGGCCAAGGGAAAAATCCCAAGATTTTATGATCACAACTATTGAGGTTGAAGTTTATAATGATGTGTTGGAAGGTACATTAATTATTTCCTCATATTTATAAAATGTTTTATTTGGTTTTAGATCATCACATTCATTTCTAACTTCCCAGATTTCATTAAACATTAGATATATTATATTCATATTAACAAGGGAGTTGTGTTTCAAAAACCCTAAGGGATGTCTCGTCACATTGATGATCTGTCAGTCAGCTCCCCTAATGGAATACATACATGATTTATCTACTAAATTTATCATTATACCTATGGCCAAATTTGATATAATCTTTTGGTATGGACTAGCTATCAAAGTCTGATGGGAAAATTTATTTCAATAAGAAGGATGTTTTGATTTGTGAGGAAAATTTAAAATTTATTATATTTAGACTAAATATTTCAACATATGATTCTTATCTAGATCCACCTCCTGTAGCACTTCTAAATGCAATTATTGAGGAAAAATAGATTGTAAAACCTACTAATCTTCAAATTGTGGAGGTAAATATTTTAAAATAATACATTGATGTATCTCCAGATAACGTAGTTTGAAATATTATTGAGTAGTAAGTTGAGTTTTTTATTGACTTAATTCCTGATGTAAGACCAATATGAAAGGTATATTATATAATATGCACTATGTAATTAATAGATATAAAGAAACAACTAGGGGAGTTGAGTCATAAGGGATTCATTCACCATAGTGTTTCTCCATTGGGATCCCCAGTTCCTTTTATTATGAAGAAATAATGATTAATGAGGTAGTTCATTGACTATAGAGTAATCAATGATATTAAAATAATGAACAATTTTCCTCTGCCTCTTATTAATGATTTGTTTGATCAATTTCATGGAGCTTAATATTTTTGAATATTCACTATCAGTCTTGATATAATCAATTGAGTGAAAAGAAGGAATATATTTAAAAGGCAACATTATGAACTAGGTATGTACATTATGAGTTTACAGTAATGTCATTGGGGATAAATAATGAAATTATTATATTCATAGATCAAAAGAACATTGTTTTCAAGGAATATTTTGATGATTTCTTTCATAGTATTAACTGATTATATATTGTTATACTTCAAAATATATGAATACTATAAGAACGACTTGTATAATGTTTTGAAAACTCTTTGAATAATGTGTTATATGGGAAATTTTATAAGTGTGATTTATGGCATCAAGAAATTTCTTTTCATGGACATAATGTATCAAAATAAGGTATCTATATTGATCCTACAAAGAAAAAGGAAATCAAAAAATGGGAAACACCATTGAGCATAACCAAGGTTTGCAATTTTATTGAGTTAATTTTTCACTATTTGATTTTTTTCCATAATTTTTTTAATAGCTAACCTATTAACCATGATCATGCGTAACAGGGTTAAATTAGTATGGAAAAAATAGTGTGAATAATTATTTGGATAAATTGAATAGAAGATTTTTCAATGCCCCTATCTGTAATTATCCATCTAGAAATGATGTGTTTGTGATTTATAGTGATGCATCAAGGACATAAATTGGATTTCCCTAATGCATAATGATAGATTTGTTTCTTATACGTTAAGGAAATTAAAATCTCATGAAGGAAACTATGAAATATATGATCTCGTGTTATAGACAATAATATTTTCTATGACTATATGAATATAAAATCTATTTTGGTGAATGATTTGAGATATATATTTATCACAATTGTTTGAAATATATTTTCTCATAGAATTAACTCAAAACATGACTAAGTAATTGGATTGATCTAATCAAGGATTAAGACTGCATAATACACTTCCACCATGAGAAGTAAAATAATTTGAAAGATTCTTTGAGTAGGAAAGACCATAGAGTTATAAACAAGTTGAGAGTTTAAAGGTATCCAATGTTAATGGATCTAGAAAAAATGGATATGAGTACTACTATAGAAGGTGAAACATCAATACTTTTTCAAATGGTTTCAAAACCATCATTATTAGAAATGGTAAAATATTCTCAGTCTGATAATGAGGATCTTCAAAAAAAATAAAAGTATGAATGATGTGAGATTTATTGACTTTGTATATGAAGATTGTATTTTAAAATTTGGGAAGAGGATTTGTGTTCCCTATATACCTAAGATAAAATTGGAATTATTGGATGATTCACATATATTCAATTTCTCAAGAAACCCTGGTAACCCTAATATGAATAGATATTTGAAACATACATTTTTTAGACAACATGAATAGGGATAATGATGATTATGTGTCAAGATGTTTGGATTTTCAATAGGTAATGGATGAAAACAAACTTCCTAAAGGAGTCATGCAGTCTCTTCCAATACCAGCATGTAAATGGGATGATATTACGATAAAATTTGAAAAGGTGATACCAAAGAATACAGGAATAAATGATGTGATATTGGTTATTGTTGGTTGTCTTACCAAATTAGATCATTTTATCTATATAAGATTATATTTACCAGTTCAATGTCTAGAAAGACTTTACATTAAAGAGGTTGTAAGACTTCATGGTGTACCCCTATTTATTGTTTCTAACCATGATCTCTGTTCTACATCAAGGTTTTATAAATGTATTTAGGACCAAGATAATGAGTTTAATTTGTGTAGTACCTACCACCCTCAAACTAAAGGATAATCAGAAGAAACTATTAAAATAATAGAATACATGTTGAGATCTTTCTCATTTGACATTCAACGTATGTGGGATTAGTATTTACCTATAGTATAATTTTAAGAAAATAATAACATACATTCAACAATTAAAATGGAACCATATAAAGAATTATATGGAAAGAGATGTCATAAATAAATTTTTTGGGATGATTTTCATGAATGAAAACTTGTTTGCCTAGAACTTGTTGAGGAAAAAACGGAAATGTGATGATTATTCAATCACATATCAAGGAATCTCCATGTTGAAAAAAGAGATATGCCTATAACCAAGGGAAGGATATGGAGTTTCAAGTGTGAGATTATGTTTTATTAATGGTATATACATGGAAGGGTGTTATATGATTTGATAAGAAGGGTATTTTTAGTCCCAGGTACATTGGATGTTTTGAACTTATGGAATAAATTAGAGGTGTAACTTACAGTTTAGCAATACCGCCAACACTCTCCAAATTTCATGATGTTTTCCACATATCAATATTAAGGGAATACTTTATAGACTAAACACATGTACTAACCTATGAAGAAGTAGAATAGGGACCTGATCTGTCTTACTATGAAGAGCTGATCGAGATTCTTGACACTAGAGAACAAGTGTTGAGGAATCAAACAACCTGACTAGTAATGGTTCCTTAAAGAACCTATAAAATGGAAGAGGTGATGTGGGAACCTGAAGAACATTTGATAAATAACCATCAAAACCATTTTATGAAATGATATAATGGAAATTCTGAGGACAAAAGTTTTAAAGGATGGAAGAATGTAACACCCCATGATTCAACAGTACATTTCATTTTAAATAATTCCATACTTTGTGCTCCATGCAACACCGAGTCTGAGGAATCCATGATCTATCAAACTAGCTATCTAAAAAGAGGATATGAATAGTATTAACCACATTATGAAATTTATAAATTATATTATTCCAAATATAATTCATTTTTGAATTCATAATATCAAAATTATCTTAGGGGGGATTATGGTTTTTTTTGAAAAGTTTCAATTTTTGATGAATAAAAAAAATACTGCAGTATTGTTGAAATTATTGACTTTTCATTTAAATAATTATATTATTTTTTATTGATGTTAATGTCACAATAGATAAATAACAATTATATTAATCCAATTTTGTTTATTATAATCATTTTTATAATAAAATTACATATAAATGTTTAATGATCTTTTTACCATTTTTATATGCTTTCCTGCCGCATCTGCATGAATAACATTAAACATAATTTTCCCATTTATGTGAATTGAATTTAGTAAAAAGGGCATATATGGATTTAATTATTATTATGTCTTTGATCTAATAGGATCAACTTAATTATTTGGAAAATAACAACTTTAGTAATTTTTTAATTATTTACCTTGGTTATGGGTAAATTGGATAATTATATGAAATAATAATATTACAAAATTACCCTAACACTTGTAAAAATCCTATTTTAGTTCTAAATTCAACCCTTTATTTCCTATGTTTCTAGATTTAATCATTTAATGGACACTTTCATATGAATATGAAATAGATATTATAAAAACCAAGAATATGAAAAAATGTCACACTCTCATTTTATATATGTATATGAATTTTAATGTAATGATAAAAACGAGATAACATCGTCTGTAAATATTATATAGAAAGATAAAAACATTACAAACACTATAGTGATTTATTTATAATTTTTAGATATTATGTTGTTACAATTAATGGTGACATAATAGTGATAAGGAAATTATTTTTTTAGTAGAAATATTAAATAAATGGATTAAAAATAATTAAATAAATATAATTTTAATTAATTATGGTTATCCATGAATTTTCACTATGCCTATGAAAAATTATAAGTATATTAAATGGTTTTTTTGATGTTATATATATATTTATTTTAATTTAAGTCGCAGTAATGAATTGTGTCACTATTGATATTTTAGAAAAATAATATTTTATTAAATTATTTAAAAATCATATAAATATTTAAATAAAAAAAGTGATAATTATAAGCTATAAAATATAATATTTCTTAAATTTTTAGAAAATTTTCACTATATATTTAAATATTTATAAATTTTGAGTATTTATAATTTTATTACCAAAATTATAATTTTATATATTAATTATGGGTAAAAAATGATTAGGTTCCAAATAAATTAATATCATGTCAAAATTTTATTGGATGATTGGATTTAGACTTACACTAATTTTACTCATGAAATAACTCACTTTGGATCTATTGGAAATCCAAAATCAATTTATATTATATTAATATTTTGGATGTTTCCAAAAGTGCCCCTCCACACTCTTATAAAATGAAACCTCTGCTTTATTTTTCACACCACTAAATCACATTGGATTGGACAACCTCTACCCATTTCTCCTCCCAAGTTCACAAAATTCATCATAGAGTCCTTACTAGGGTCATGAATCCAACCTATGGATTCCTATTCTGAAAATCAAAAGGTTACACTCGAAGAAGAGGTAATTGTTTTACAAACTCTTCAAATGTTCTTTTCTACTTATAATTCAGTTTACAATGTTGTTTTCAAACTAAAGTTATAAATCCATTATATGATATATTATGATATTTATTTTGGATTATGAGACAACCATATTCCTTATTTTACCTATAACGCCCCGACCCCAGTTACCCAGGGTCGGTGATGATTACATAACATTGGTATGATCATAAAATATCATGTGTCAAGGACTGATTAGTTTAGTAGCCTTTGAAACACTAGATACATTCATAAATGTTACAATACATCATAAAGTGAAAAACTAAAATAACATAGTATCCATAGTCCACACTTATATCCTCTTCAGACTATCCTTGCAGGTCAGTCATAAAATATTTCTTCAGATCCTGGAAAAAATAAAACATAAAAAGGGGAAAGCTCAGATGCCCAATATATATAACAATATAGTGGAAACATTCACAAATAAGCAGAAAAATTTAAGGCAATGTATAACTAAAACAAAAGCCTTTTAAAATTTATCTTCAGAATAATATAGAAAAAATAAAATGAAATAATTCCATATACTTATTCACATGGATATTCTACTAGTCTTATAATCACAAGTAATATCAATAACAACTTTCATAATGATTGAATGCATAATACCAGACTATCATAACAACATATTCAATTCTTTCTACCATGACTACAAATTTGATTATTTCAAGGCCTTATGCCAAGACACTAGTTTGTCTCATTAGACCGACTGATGCATCGAGGAGCTATAGCGGGCTCCACCCATCACTAACTAAGTCCAATGCATTCCCATATGAAAGGGTTTAAACATAACATAATCATTCGTTTTAAAACTTGCATATGAAATGTCAATACTTTATCCATAAACCATAAATTGTATAAAAATAAAACATCCACAGTCAAACATATCACAAAACCTTCAATACAATACAAGAGTTTTGTAACATAATAAATCAACTTCAAATAAGTCTAAAATCCATCAAAGGATGTTGACATATGTGAAATCAAAACTATTTGAGAGGAATATCTATTTTTTTTAAAATCATTTAAAATACACAGAATTATAACAGAAAACATTTTCTTTGAAAATGTTCTTATAATATTGTTTGGGAAGATTCGGTGATTTTAGAATTGTGGATACTATCCACACCCCTCGTATAAGTTAAAAATACATTCTTACCGTAATTTTATCGAAAAGGCTAAAAATGACCTTTTTTGGAAAACACCAGAATGATTCCATTCAAACCATTTTATAATAAGTCAAAAAGGGTATAAATTACTTTAACCCATAGTCAAGTAAATAGTAAAAATGTTTTGGAATACATTTTTATGAAACATTTATGTGGATGATAAAGAGGTCCCAGTAGATAATTACATATAAACAACCTTGGATCATAAAGAGATTGTGAAATAAACCCTTACCTTGTACTTTTCCTTGGTTGAGGGAAGTTTAACCTCTTGTATAATAGTGAAATAATTTTTATTAAATTATGCAAGAGTCATATACATTAATATGATATCATATATGATCTTTAAACATTGCTTTGTTAATAATATCATAGTATTATCTTCGTTTCGAGTGTTAACTTAGTAGTTTTATTTTAAATGATTTGTTACATAAGACATGTTTGTTATGGATAAGTTTAATCTTATTCATATCCATAACGATATCAAGTCCTTAAAAATTATTTTTAATCATAAAATGATAATTAGGCTTGAATGGATATGATGGCGAATGAATGTCCCCACGTTTGTGGAGACGGTAGTCCGTACGTACGCACGAACCCTACATCCATTTAATTGTTCATTTTAAAAGGAATAAAAACCAAATGATACATAGGTATATTATTATTCCAGTATATTTTAATATCTTATATGTGTTACTTATGTTCATTAACACCATCCTTTAAATGTTCCATTAATTTTATGAACGAGTCAAATCAGTTTGAGGGGGCGGTAGTCCGCACTTCCTCAAATGAAATTGTCGTATATATATACAACATGAAATAAAAAATGGTATTCCATAATATGGAATTACATAATATTATATATAAAATAAATATCATTAATATAATATTTAATTATAGTTCCATAATAATGGTCACCATGAGAAGTGGTAGGAGATAATTGAACAATCATCATTTGTTGAGGTGTTTGGTTTCCATCCACATAAATATTATGTCCATCACCCATTAGATGGAGGTGTGTGTATGTTTAGTTCGAATAAAACTCATTACAGTATCGTATTATATTTTGGATACTGGTTTTGTTACAAAAGAAATGAATAAGAAGAGTTTAGGGGTTGGAGAAGTAAAATAAAAGAAAGAAGCTAATAGAAATCGTTACCTTTAATTTGCGTAACTCCCATCGGTTTGAACCAAAAAGGACACTTGAAGTGCCTTATTTCTAAGGTAAGGCTTCTAGGTTGAGTAGAAGGATGTAGGGAGATTAATTGGGTAGAGTTTGGATGAGCCGAAAATATTGAGAGGTGTGAGGAATCAGTTAGAAGTGGTGTCCTTTTATAAGGGGGAGGATTGGCTATTTAGGAAAAACTCAATGTATTATTTTATAATAAATTCATATTCAGTTTATAATTTCTAAAAACTAGATTATTAAAATTATAAGGTGGGTATGGGTATAAAACCACTCAACAAATTGATTTTAGACAAGTATGGGTCACTATTTTACCGTTATCTTTTAGATTTAACTCTTAGTTAAATAGTTTGACATTTACCATGTCTCTTTATATTTTTATATTATATCATTAATAAACATACTATAAACTACCATGTGAACCCCAAATGGTTCATTAATAACATACCTATCATCATATAAGTCCTTTGGACGATCCTTAGATTTTTATGAATATTATATCAATTAATAATATAATATTTGTTTTAAAAACTCCTTTATGTCAATTTTGACACTATTTAATAATTGATTTTTGTTAAAGTCTTAATAACTTTTTTAATTCTAACCAAATTTATTTAATCCATCCTAAAATGTCATATTAACCAATAAAATTCGTGGAATGCATTAAAATTCTCATATTATATTTATTTGGGTATTTATAATATCAATTATTTTAATAAATCACTAATAAGGTAATTATTGCATCCTCAATGTGTCATAAATAAATTAACATTTTTAATGTCTAAAAATTATAAATAAAATACCATTATGTAAGAAATATTTTTATAATTCTAATTAATATTGATAATATAATTTATCTTATTTATATACTTATATTAAAAATAATTTAGTTATTAAACATTGATTTTAACTCTTTTAACTCTTCTTTGAATTAAATAATAATATATGTATGAATCTAATCCAAGTAGACCAAAGAGGTTAATATTTTATTACTAAAGTATTTCTTGGTTGAATAATACTTAGCCAATAGAAGTAGGACATGTGGTAGGGTAATAATAATATCATTTTTACCCTTAATTACCCAATTTACTTTTTACCATGGTAAATAAAAGTAAAAAGTTACTATTCACAGAAAATTATTTTTATTTTATTGAACCAAATTTTACTCCTAGATATAAACTTTTTCTCTTGGATTTTAGAAATTCCAATGACATATGTGGTAAAAATATGTTTTATTTGAATTTTCAAATACACCTAGGAGGCGGGTAAAAGACGGTGAAAATTTCAATAAAATTTTTATATATCTAAAATTATTTTAAACTGACTCCAATTAATTAAATTGAACTTATATAATTATTATTTTTCTATTTTGACATAAAATAAATGTAAATAAAATAAATAATTATTTAAATAAAAATTTAGTTTTAAACAATAACATAGTGTTTTTCACTATTCATCAAAAATTGAAAGTATTCCGAAAAATAACAAAAATTTACCCTAAGCTAATTTTGAAATTCTGAATTTAATAATTAATTATATTTTACCAAATTCAAAACAAATAATTTGTATTTATTAATTTAAAATTAATTCCACTATCAAAACCAAAAGGTGTATTTTTAAGAAATAATAACTACCAAAATTTTGACACTTGTTTATGTCCAATTTCAGTGTGAAATTACTTCCAATTACCATCATTGGATTAAATGGAAAAAATATTATCTATTTAAATTCCAAACCATTAAAATTTATAATTTAACAATATAAATTAATTTGATTCAAAAAGATGTTTTCAGTTAAAATATAGTATTTTTCACTATTCACCCAAATATGAAAGTTATCAGAAATACACCAAAACTATATTGAAACTAAATTATTATGTCTCTATTATAAAGAATAATTTTTTTATCAAATTGAATATATAAAAGTTTAAAATATTAGACTTAAAATGGCTTCTCCATTAAATGACATTAAAATTGTATTTTTTGAAAAATACTTCTTTTATCTGAAAAAAATGTATTTGTTCTTACATTATATCAAAGATACTCATAATATGGAATCTAAAATTATAAGGATTATATAAAGTTAAAAATTCAATTTATACTATTCATAACCTATTTTGAACGTCTTGTTTGTATGTCATGGTGCACTAGAACTCGGTGTTGCGTGTAGTGAAAGTTATTGAATTACATTGAAGAAATAATGTACTATGAAATCCTGGGGTGTTACATTCTTCCATCCTTCAATAAATTTCTTCCTCGCACTTGAAAATTATTTTTCAAAAATAAAAGGTTGAAAATAGAAAATACCTTTGGGAAAACGCACATCAGAAATTAGGTTGATAAAATTTAGTCTTAATAAGAGGAAAAGGGAAATGAAAGGATCACCACCAAATTATGATCACGATTAAGAGAACATTGGTGGAAATTAGAGTCCTATAATTGGAGGAAACCGTAAATATTTATAGGTAGTGATTGAGGTCATCAATCACAAACAAGTGTAAATTTGAGGGCCTTAAATTAATCAGTCTATGATGCTTTAAAATACCATCTGTTCAACAAAACATATGGTATTAGGATAACACAGTTTAATGTTTTATGATCCCTTCACTAATGTATAAGAATTAATTTCTTTATATTATAAGTGAAGAAGAAAAATATATACTTGACAAGTATAGTCCCATCCATTATCTAATTTCAACCATAAACTCATCTTTAACTCTAAAAGTTAATAGAACGTACAAATAATATTATATTTATCCAATTTGTATAGGGTTCAAAAAAATGAATTTATAATTCATCTACGAGAATTTTTTTTAAAAAGACTACATTATTCAATCTAGGACATCACGTGCGCCAGTGGTAGGTGATGCACCCTTGTCACCATTTAGTTGCGGGTTCAAGTCTCACGGCCTTGCCAGAACCGACAGGTTGCCGCCCGACCTCCAAGTTATCCATTTATGGAAATTCGAAAATAATCTCAAGCAAGAATTTTCCAAAATACTTCTACCCAAACTCACAGTCCAAATTTTATAATGAAGGTAAACACAATAATGATCCTTTTTTAAATGTAATAACATGTGAACACCTTCATCATGTATTCTTTTAAAACACTGCAACATCCTGAATTACCATAAAACCATACTGATTAAATTCATGATCACGTATTCTTTATTGAATACTGGATATACTCCTTCTATCCAAAAATGTTGGAAACTCCAACAATGATGGAATATACAAATCATTAATCATTTTCAAGGTAATCAAGAATATCCAATATAATTTACCCAAATAAATCTTGTATTATTCCAAAATCCAAACCTTGGTATCAGAACTATATTATGGTTTATCATTCTCTGAACCATATATTTTCAAAATATTTAACCTTCTGTTGAGTCACTTTTATTCGTTCCACACAATCTCTTGTCCTTAATGAAATAATACTGGAGTACAGTCCTTATATAATCCATAATTATTATAACTAGTACATTGTTGATACAACAATCAAATGACATAATTCATTAATATCAACATAAGAACTCTAATCATTCCTCCCCATCTGTGGTAGTATCATAACTTGATTATTATCCAATATCATCATTTGAGGCATACTCTGATGATTTGGACATTGGTTCGCATAGTGTCCCAACTCCATGCAGATGAAGCATTGTACATTTGAAACCTTTTTCTTACCCTTGAAGTCACGTACATGGTGTTCTTTTTGTCCACACTTATAACAAACTCTCATTCCTTTCAGGAAAGTGTCAGAGTGTTTCTTCCCACAATTATCACATATGGGAAAATTCTTCTTTTCCCTCTTCCCTTTATCCATATTTCTCTCTTCCATCATTTTCTTCTCTTGCTTCCCTTCAAAGCTATAGGACTCGAATAATTCTTTACTTATCTTATTAACACATGATACTATTTCTTAATATGTTGAGAATACATGGGAGCTTATTTACCTTCTAAATGTTGGATTAATATGGTGAAAGATATGATCCTTCTTACTCTTTGGATCATACGTATTTATGGAGTTCACATTCCTTCTACTAGGGGCCATTTTTCTACAATAACATAAACTAGGTCAGTTTATGAATTGTAATGAATAATTCAAAACTTGTAAAACACCTAACGTAAATTGAATGGTTTATGGATATAATTCATAATCATAAAGATGTTTTCATTGAGGAATTATATACCCATGAACACTTTATAATTACTTGTAAAGAAAATGAGAATTACACTAATGATATCCCTCAGGAGTGTCCTAACCAAGAGTGCAGTAAGGCCCGTTGTCGTGCACCAGTTCCCATTCGATTCAATCTCAAAGCGGTGTTTTCAGGTTTTACCCCTAGGTACATCTTTTCCAGATCCACCTCTACCTGCTTGTATCCAGACAGTGTTGTATTGCTCGTAAAACTCACAAAATCTCTACAATACAAAAATTCTAGGATGTTCTTCTCTACTAATCCTTATAGTTATCTTAGGGCTATGTGCTCTAATCAGATATTATCTAAATATAGCTTCTATGGTTTGTACTAAAATTCCTCTGATACCAACTGTAACGCCCCGACCCCAGTTTTCCTGAGTCGGTGCATTATTAAATAACATTGGCATGATCACAAAATATCATGTCTTGAAAGACCGGTTAGTTTAGTAGCCCTGAAAACACTAGATACATTAAAAAATGATACATTACATCATAAAGTAAGAAACTACAATAACATAGTCTCTATTGTCCACACTTATATCCCCTTTTGAATATCCCTGCTAGTCAGTCATAAAATATTTCTTCACATTATGGAAAAAATAAAACATATAAAGGGGTGAGCTCAGATGCTCTGGAAGGATAACAATATAGAATAAACTATCATAAATAAGCATAAACATTTAAGGAAAATTATAACTTAAACAAAATCCTTTTAAAATTGAAATTCAGCATAATGTGGAAAAAATAAAATGAAATAATTCCATTTACTTATTCACATGGATATTCTAGTAGAAGAATAATCACATGAAATATCAATAACCACTTTCATAATGATGGAATGCATAATGCCAGACTATCATAACAACATAGTCAAGGCCTTCTACCATTACTAAAAATAATATTTTGTCATGTCCTTATGCCAAGACACTAGTTTGTCTCATTAGACCTACCGACGTATCGAGGATCTATAGCGGGCTCCACACGTCACTTACAATGTCCAACGCATTCCCATATGAAAGGTTTTAAACATAACATAAACATTCGTATTAAAACTATAATACAAAATGTCAATACATTTTCCATAAACCATAAATGGTATAAAAATAACACATACAGAGTAAAAAATATTACAAATCCTTCAATACAATATGGAATTTTTATATCATAATAAATCAACTTCAAATAAGCTTAAAATCCATCAAAGGATGTTGACATGGATGAAATGAAATCTTTTTGAGGGGAATATCAATTTTTTTAAATCATTTAAAAATCACATAATTATAAAAGAAAACATTTAGTTTGATAATATTCTTATAAGATTTTAAGGGTAGTTTTGGCAATTATATAATGGTGGAGAATATTTTCACTCTCCGTATAAGTTAAAAAGACATTCTTAAGTTAATTTTGTCGAAACAGATAAAAAGGACCTTTTTTGGAAAACGACAAAAAGACTCCTTTCAAACCATTTTAAAAAAAATTAAAAAAAGGGAATAAATTACTTTGGCCCATAGTCTAGTAAATAGTAAAAATGTTTTGGAATACATTTTCAAGAAACACGGATGTGGATGATAAAGTGGTCCGAGTAGATAATTACATATAAACAACCTCGGATAATGAAGAGATTGTGAAATAAACCCTTACCTTGTACTTTTCCTTGGTTGAGGGTAGTTTAACCTCCTGTAAAATGATAAAATAATAGTTATTAAATTATAAAAGAATAATATACATCAAAACGATATCATATGTGATCTTTTAAAATTTCTTTGCTAATAATATCTTAGTATTATCTTCGTTTCGAGTGTTAACTTACTAGTTTTATTTTATATGTTTTGTTACATAAGTCATGTTTATTATGGATAGGTTGAATATTATTCATATAAATAATTATATCAATTTCTTAGACATTATTATTAATCATAAAATTATAATTAGACTTGAATGGATACGATGGAAAATGAATCTCATCGCATTCGTGGAGACGGTAGTCAGTACGTACGCACGAACTCTACATCCATTTCATTTTTCATTTTAAAAGGAACAAAAAACAAATGATACATATGTATATTTTTATTCTGGTATAATATAATATCTTATATGTGTTACTAAAGTTCAATAACACCATCCTTTATACGTTCTATTTGTGGTATGAAAGAGTCATATCACTTTGAGGGCGCGATAGTCTGCACTTCCTCAAATGAAATTATCGTATATATATACTACATGAAACAAATAATCGTATGCTATAAAATGGAATCTCAGAATCCTATATATAAAATAAATATCATTAATATCATATTTAATTATAGTTCCACCATAATGGACCCCATGAGAAGAGCTAGGAGATAATTGTCAATCATCGTTTCATGAGACATTTGGTTTCCATCCACAGAAGCATTATGTTCTTCACCCATTAGATGGAGTTGTGTGTATGTTTAGTTCGAATAATTCTCATAATAATATCTTAGTATATTTAGGATACTAGTGTTTTTACAAAAGAAAATAATAAGAAGATTTTAGGGGTTCGAGAAGTAAAATAAACGAAAGAAGCTAAGAGAAATCGTGACCCTTAAATTGGGTGACTCCCATTGGTTTGACCCAAAAAGGACTCTTCAGGTGCCTTATGCCTAAGGAAAGGCTTCTATTAGGAGGATGGGGATGTAGGAAGATTAACAGGGCAGAGTTTGGATGATCCAAAAGGCTTGAGAGGTGTGAGGAATTGGTTAGAAGTGGTGTCCTTTTATAAGGGGGAGGATGGGCTCTTTAGGAAAAATATAAATTATTTTTTTATAAAAAATTCATATTTGGTTTATAATGGCTCCAAATTGTATTATTTAATGTATCATGTGGGTATGAGTCTAGAAACACTCATACAATAGGTTTTAGAATAGTTTGGGTCACTATTTTACCCTTATCCTTTAGATTTAATGCTTAGTTAAATAGTTTGACTTTTACCATGTCTCTTTTATTTTTATATTATATAGTTAATAAACAAACTATAAACTACCAAGCGAACACCTAGTGGTTCATTAATGAAATACCCATCATCATATAAGTCATTTGGTTTATCCTTAGGTTTTTAGAAATATTATATCAATTAATAATATAATATTTGTTTTAAAAACTATTTTATGTCAATTTTGACACTATTTAATAATTTATTTTTGTTAAAGTCATAATATATTTATTAATTGGAAGAAAATTAATTTAATCAATCATAACATGTCATATTAACCAATAAAAATCATGGAATTCATTAAAATTATGAAATTATTTTTATTTGGGTATTTATAATAGCAATTATTTTTATATTTCACTAATAAGGTAATTATTGTATCATCAATGTGTCATAAATAAATTAAATTATTTAATGTCTAAAAATTATAAATAAAATAACATTTTTTAAGAAATAATTTTATATTTCTAATGAATATAGATAATCGAATTTATCTTATGTATAACCCTATATTAAAAATGTTTTAGTTATTAAACATTGATTTTAACTCTTTTAACTCTTCTTTGATTTAAATAATAATAAATGTCCTCATCTAATCCAAGTGGACCAAAGAGGATCATATATTATTAATAAGTTTTTTTGGTCGATTTTTAATTATCAAATAGAATTAGGACATGTGTTAGGATAATAATAATATCATTTTTTCCCTTAATTACCCAATTTACTTTTTACCATGGTAAATAAAAGTAAAAAGTTACTATTCACAAAAAAATTATTTTTATCTTATTGAACAAAATTTTACTCCTAGATATTAACCATGTCTCTATGAGTTTTTAAATTTCAATCACAGAAGAGGTAATATTATGTTTTATGTGAATTTGTAAATTCTCCAAGGAGGTGGGTAAAAGCCGGTGAAAAGTTCAATAAAATTTTTATATATCTACAATTATTATAAACTGACTCCAATAAATTACATAGAACTTATATAGGTATTATGTATCTATTTTGACATAAAATAAAGTTAAATAAAATAAATAATTATTTAAATAAAAATTCAGTTTTAAACTATAACTCAGTGTTTTCCACTATTCATCAAAAATTAAAAGTTTTCAAAATAACACTAAAAATTATCCTAAGATAATTTTGATATTACAAATTATTAATGAAGTATATTTTACCAAATTAAAAACAGAGAAGTTTCATTTATTAATTTAAAATTATTTCCCGTAGTCAAAACCAAAAGGCGTATATTTAAGAAATAATAACTACCAAAAGTTTGACACTTATTTATGTCAAATTTCATCATGACATTATGTACAATGAGCACCATTGGATTAAATGGTGAAAATATAATCTATTTATAATTCCAAAAAATTAAAATTTATAATTTAACAATATAAATTATTTTGATTTGAAAATTTGTTTTCAGTTAAAATAAAGTATTTTTGATTATTCACCCAAATATGAAATTTATCAGAAAAACACCAAAACATTATCAAAACTAAATTCTTAGGTCACGATTATAAAGAAGAAATTTATTTTATCAAATTGAAAATATAAAATATTCAAATAATGGATTTTAAAATGGTTCGCCATTAAAAGGCAGTAAAATTGCATTTTTTTGAAAAATGCATCTTATATCTGAATAAATGTATTTTTTCTTAAATTTTGTCTAATATACTCATAATATGAATTCTAAAATTATAAGGATTATATAAAGGTCCAAATCAATTAATAATATTTATAACTACTTTTGAACATCTTGTTTGGTAAGTCAATGTGCGCTAGAACTCGGTGTTGGGTGTAGTGCAAGTTATTCAATTATTTTGAACAAATAATGTACTATGAAATCTTGGGGTGTTACATTCTTTCTTCCTTCAATAAATTACATCCTTGAAATTAGAAATTATTTTTCAAAAATAAAATGTTGAAAATAGAAAATAACTTTGGGAAAACCCACATCGGAAATTAGGTTAATAAAATTTAGTCTTAATAAGAGGAAAAGGGAAATGAAAGGGTCACCACCAAATTATGATCTTGATTTGGAGGAAATTGGTGGAAATTAGAGACATATAATTGGAGGAAAATTGTAAATATTTATAGGTAGTGATTGAGTTCATCATTCACAAACATGTGTAAAATTGAGGGCCTTACATTTATCAATCTATGATGATTTAAAATACAATCGGTTCAACAAAACATATGGTATTAGGGTAACACATTTTTTTGTTTTAAGATCCCTTCAATAATGTATAAGAATTAATTTCTTCATAGAATAACAGAGGAAGTAAAATATATACTTGACATATAGAGTCCCATCCTTTAACTAATTTCTACCATAAACTCATCTTTCACTCTAAAAGATAATAGAACATGAAAATAATAATCTATTTATCCAATTCGTATATGGTTTAAAAAATGAATTTATAATTCATCTACCAGAAGTTTTTAAAAAAAAGACTGTATTATTCAATCCAGGACATCACGTGGGCGAGTGGTAGGTGATACACCCTTGTTGCCCTTCGGTTGTGGGTTCATGTCTCGCGGCCTTGACGGACGCGACGGGTTGCCGCAAGACCTCTAGGTTATCCTTTAATGGAAATCCAAAAATAATCTCAAACTAGAATTATCCAAAAAGCTTCTATCCAAACTCATAGTCCAAAATTTATAAGGAAGGTAAACACAATGAAGATAATTTTTTTCCACGTAATAATATATGAACACCTTCATCATTTATTCTTTTAAATCCTTGCAACAACCTGAATTACCATAAAATATTATGGATTACATTCATGATCTCTTATTCCTTACAGAATACTAAATATACTCCTTCAATCCAAAAATGTTGTAAACTCCAACAATGATGTAATATAGAAATGATTAATCAGTTTCAAGGTAATCATGAATATCGAATATAATTTATCCAAATCGATCAAGTATTATTCCAAAATCACTACCTCGGTATTAGAACTATATTATGTTTTATCTTTCTCTCAACCATATATATTCCAAAAATTTCACCTGCTATTGACTCACTTTTCTTGGTTCCACACAATCTCAAGTCCTTAATGAGATAATATTGCAGTACAATCCTTATATACTCCATAATTATTATAACCAGTACATTGTTGGTACAACACTCAAATGAAATAATCCCCTAATAACAACATAAGAAATCTAATCATTCCTCCTCATCTATGGTAGTATCATAACATGATTATTATCTAATAGCATCATTTGGGGCATACACTGATTATTTGGAAATTGGTTCGCGTAGTGTCCCAACTCCATGCAGATGAAGCATTGTACATTTGAAACCTTTTTCTAACCCTTGCAGTCACGTACATGGTTTCCTTTTTCTCGACACTTATAACAAACTCTAATTCCTATCAGGAAAGTTCTTGGGTGCTTCTTCCCATAGTTATCACATATGGGAAAATTTTCTTTTTCCTCTTCCCTTTATCCATCTTTCTCTCTTCCATTCTTTTCTTCTCTTGCTTCCCTTCAAAGCCATAGGACTCGGATAATTCATTACATATCTTAGTAACACATGATACTACATCTTCATATGTTGAAAATACATGGGAGACTATTTCCCTTCTAAATGATGGATTTATACTATGAATGATATGATCATTCTTAGCCTTTGGATCATACGTATTGCTGGAGTTCACATTCCTTCTACTGGCCGCCATTTCTATACAATAGCATAAACTATGTCAGTTTATGAATTGCAATTAATAATTCCAAACTTGTAAAATATCTAATGTAAATTGAATGGTTTATCGATATAATCTATAATAATAAAGATTTTTTCATTGAAGAATTATATAATCATAAACCCTTCATAATTATTTTTAATGAAAATGAGAATTATCCTATGCATATCCCCCGGGAGTGTCGTAAACAAGAGTTCGGCAAGGCCCATTTTCGTGCACCATTCCCCGTTTGAGTCTAGCTCAAAGCAGTGTTTTTGGGTTTTAACCCAAAGTACATCTATGTCAGAGCCGCCTCTACCTGTTCGTATCCAGACAGGGATGTATTTCTCAGAAAACTGACAAAATATCTACAATAAAAAAATTCTAGGAAGTTCTTCTATACTAATCCACAAAGTTATCTTAAGGCTACAGGCTCTAATCAGAGTTTATCTAAATCTAACTTCCAAGGTTTGTACTAAAATTCCTCTGATACCAACTGTAATGCCCCGACCCCAATTATCGAGAGTCAGTGCATTATTAAATAACGTTAGGGTGATAAAAAAAGATCAAGTCTCAAAATACCGATTTGTTTGGTAGACTTGGAAACACTATATACATTCATAAATGTTACATTACATCATAAATTAAAAAACTACAATAACAAAGTCTCCATATTCCACACTAATTTCCCTTTAGACTATCCCTATGGGTCAGTCATAAAATATTTCTTCACATCCTAGGAAAAAATAAAACATAGAAAGGGGTGAGCTCAGATGCTCAGTAAGGATAACAATATAGCGGAAACTTTCCTAAATAAACATAAACATTTAAGGCAATGTATAACTAAAACAAAAGCCTTTTAAAAGTGAAATTCATCATAATATGGAAAAAAATGAAATAATTCCATTTACTTATTCACATGTATATTCTACTAGTCGAATAATCACATGCAATATCAATAACTACTTTTATAATGATGGAATGCATAATTCTAGACTATCATAACAACATAGTCAAGGCCTTCTTCCAAGGTTACAAATAAGATTTTTTCAAGGCCTTATTCCAAGACACTTTTTTGTCTCATGAGGCCTAAAGGTGCATTGAGGAGCTGTATCGGGCTCCACTCGTCACTTACTAAGTCCAATTCATTCACATATGAAAGGGTTTAATCATAACATAAACATTCGTATTAAAACTAGCATACGAAATGTAAATACTTTCTCCATAAACCATAAATGGTATAAAAAATAACAAATCCATAGTCAAACATACCACAAAACCATCAATACAATATGGAATTTTTGTATCATAAAAAATCAACTTCAAATAAGCTTAAAATACATCAAAAGATGTCAACATAGATGAAATCAAAACTATTTGAGAGGAACATCTATTTTTTTAAAATCATTTAAAAATCACATAATTATAAAAGAAAACATTTTCTATGAAAATATTCTTATAATCTTGTAAGGGAAGCCTAAACTATTTTATAACAGTGGATAATAGCTGCACCAACCATATAAGTTAAAAAGGCATTCTTATATTAATTTTGACGAAAAGGTTAAAAAGGACCTTTTTTTGGAAAATGACAGAAATATTCCTTTCAAACCATTTTATAATAAGTCAAAAAAGTGTATAAATGACCTTAACCCATAGTCTAGTAAACAGTAAAAATGTTTTGGCATATTTTTTTAAGAAACATGGATGTGCATGATAAAGAGATCCCAATAGATAATTACATATAAACATCTCGGATAATGAAGAGATTGTAAAATAAACCCTTAAATTGTAGTTTTCCTTTGTTGAGGGTAGTTTAAACTCTTGTATAATGGTGAAATAATTGTAATTAAATTATACAAGAATCATATACATTAATATGATATCATATGTGATCTTTTAACATTTCTTTGTTAATAATATCTTAGTATTATCATCGTTTTGGGTGTTAACTTACTCGTTTTATTTTATATGTTTTGATACATAAGCTGTGTTTTCTATGAATATGTTAAATATTATTAATATCCAAAATGATATCAAATCCTTAAATATTATTTTTAGTCATAAAAGGACAGTTAGACATGAATGGATACGATGGGGCATGATTCTCATCACATTCGTGGAGCCGGTAGTCCCTACGTATGAACGAACGCTACATCCATTTCTTTTTTCTTTTTAAAAGGAATCAAAACCAAATGATACATAGGTATATTATTATTCTAGTATAATATAATATCTTATATGTGTTACTTAATTTGATTAACAACATCCTTTATACGTTCCATTTATGGTATGAATGAGTCATATCACTTTGAGGGGGTGGCAGTCCGCACTTCCTCAAATGAAATTATCGTATATATATACAACATGAAACGAATAATTGTATCCTATGAAATGGAATTACAGAAGCTTATATATAAAATAAATATTATTAATATCATATATAATTATAGTTCCATCATAATGGCCACCATGAGAGGCTGTAGGAGATAATTAAACAATCATCTTTTCGTGAGGCGTTTGGTTTCCATCCACAGAATCATTATGTTTTTCACCCATTAGATGGAGGTAAGTGTAGGTGTAGTTCGAATACCTCTCATACAAATATGCTAGTATATTTATGATAATTTTTTGTTACAAAATAAATGAATAAAAAGAGTTTAGGGTTGGAGAAGTAAAATAAAATAAAGAAGCTAAGAGACATTGTTACCTTTAATTTGGGTAACTCCCTTTGGATTGAACAAAAAAGGACTCTTGAAGTGCCTTATGCCTATGATAATACTTCTAGGAGGAGGAGAGGGATGTAGGAAGCTTAATTGGGAAGATTTTGGTCAAGCTAAAAGGCTTGAGAGGTGTGAGGAATTGGTTAGAAGTGTCCTTTTACAAGGGGGAGGAGTGTCTCTTTAGGAAACACTTAAAGTATTATTTTATAATAAATTAATATTCGGTTTATAATGGCACCAAACTAGATTACATAAATTTTAAGGTGGGGATGGGTTGAAAACCACTCACCCAATTGGTTTTAGACATGTTTGGGTCACTATTTTACCCTTATCCTTTAGATTTAACTCTTAGTTAAATAGTTTGACAATTTCCATGTCTCTTTTATGTTTATATTATATGGTTAATAAACTTACTATAAACAGCCACGAGAACCCCAAGTGGTTCATTAATTACATACCTATCATCCTGTAAGTCTTTTGAGCAACCCATAGATTTTTAGGAATATTATATCAATTAATAATATAATATTTGTTTTAAAAACACTTTTATGTCAATTTTGACACTATTTAATAATTGATTTTTGTTAAAGTCTTAATAACATAATTAATTGGAAAAAAAATTCATTTAATCAATCCAAACATGTCATATTAACCAATAAAATTCATGTAATTCATTAAAATTCTCATATTATATTTATTTGGGTATTTATAATATCAATTATTTTAATATTTCACTAATAATGTAATTACTTCATCATCAATGTGTCATAAAGAAATTAAATTATTTTATGTCTAAAAATAATAACCAAATACCATTATGTAAGAAATATTTTTAGATTTATAATTAATATTGATAGTAGAACTTTTATTATTTATATGCCTATATTAAAAGTGTTTTAGTTATTAAAAATTTATTTTAACTCTTTTAACTCATCTTTGAATTAAATAATAATAAATGTTCTAAACTAATCCAAGTGGACCAAAGAGTTTAATATTTTATTCTTAAGGTTTTTTTGGTCTAATTATATTTCACCAATAGAATTAGGACATGTGTTAGGGTAATAATAATATCATTTTTACCCTTAATTACCCTATTTACTTTTTACCATGGTAAATAAAAGTAAAAAAATTTCTATTCACCAAAATTTATTTTAATCTTATTGAACCACATTTTACTCATAAATATTTTCTATTTCTCTCGAGTTTTCAAAATTCCAATCATAGAAGCGGTAAAATTATGTTTTATTTGAATTTGCAAATTCTTCTTGGAGGTTGGTAAAAGTCAGTGAAAAGTTCAATAAAATTTTTATATATCTAAAATTATTATAAACTGACTCCAATGAATTTCATTGAACTTATATAGGAATTATGTATCTATTTTGGAATACATTATTTTAAAACAAATTCCGTTTTAAATTGTAACTCAGTTTTTTTCAATAATCATTAAAAATTAAAATTTTCAGAAAAAAACCAAAAAATTAACCTAAGATAATTTTAATATTATGAATTCAATAATGAAGACTATTTTATAAAATTCAAAACATTGAAGTTGTATTTTTTAATTTAAAATTAATTCCTACTGTCAAAACCCAAAGGCGTATTTTTAAGAAATAATATCTACCAAAAGTTTGACACTTGTTTATTTCCAATTTCAATGTGAAATTACTTTCAATGACCATCATTGGATTAAATGGTAAAAATATGATCTATTTATACTTCCAAAAATTTAAAATTTATAGTTTAACTATATAAATTATTTTGATTTAAAAAGTTGTTTTCAGTTAAAATATAGTATTTTTCACTATTTACCCAAAATTAATGTTATCAGAAAAACACCAAAACATTATCAAAACTAAATTATTATGTCCCCAATTCTAAAGAAGAAATTTATTTTATCAAGTTGAATATATAAAAGTTTCAAATATTAGATTTAAAAAGTCTTCACCATTAAAAGAAAATAACATTGCAATTGTTTTTGAAAAATACTTCTTTTATCTGAAAAAATGTATTTGTTCTTACATTATGTCTGAGATACTCATAATTTGGATTATAAAATTATAAGGATTATATAAAGTTCAAAATTCAATTAATACTATTCATAACCGCTTTTGAACGTCTTGTTTTGTAAGTCATGGTGCGCTAGAACTCAGTGTTGCGTGTAGTGCAAGTTATTGAATTACTTGGAAAAAATAATGTACTATGAATTCTTGGAGTGTTACATTCTTCCCTCCTTCAATAAATAGCGTCATCGCAATTAGAAATTATTTTTCGAAAATAAACGGTTGAAAATAGATAATACCATTGGGAAAACCCACATCTGAAATTAGGTTAATAAAATTTAGTTTTAATAAGAAGAGAAGGGAAATGAATGGGTCACCAAAAAATTATGATCTCGATTAGAAGAACATTGGTGGCCATTAGAGAAATATAATTGGAGGAAAACCGTAAATATTTATAGGTAGTGATTGAGGTTATCAATCACAAACATGTGTAAAATTGAGGGCCTTAAATTCATGAATCTATGATGATTTAAAATACAATCGGTTCAACAAAACATATGGTATTAGGATGACACATTTTTTGTCTTAAGATCAGTTCAATAATGGATAAGTGTTAATTTATTCATAGAATAAGAGAAAAAAGAGAAATATATACTTGACATGTAGAATCCTGTCCTTTAATTAATTTCAAATATAAACATATCTTTCACTCTAAAAGAATATATAACTTAGAAATAATATTCTATTTATCCTATTCATATAGGGTTAAAAAATAAATTTATAATTCATCTAAAAGAATTTTTTAAAAAAATACTACATTATTCAATCCAGGACATTATGTGGGCCAGTGGTAGGAGATACACCCTTGTCGCCCTTCGGTTGCGGTTCAGGTCTCGAGGCCTTGCCAGACGTGACAGATTGCCTCCAGACCTCCGTGTTGTCCTTTTATTGAAATCCAAAAATAATATCAAACTAGAACTATCCAAAATACTTATGTCAAAACTGACAGTCCAAAATTTATAAGGAAGGTAAACATAATGAAGATCCATTTTTTGACATAATAACATGTGAAAACCTTCATCATGTATTCTATTAAAACACTACAACATCCTGAATTACCATAAAACTTTATTGATAACATTTATGATCCCTTATTCCTTATAGAATAATGGATATACTCCTTATATCAAAAAAAGTTTTAAACTCCAACAATGATGGAATATAGAAATCATTGATCAATTTCATAGTAATCAAGAATATCAAATATAATTTATTCAAATCAAACATGTATTATTCCAAAATCACAACCTCGATATCAGAACCATATTATGGTTTATCTTTCTCTCAACCTTATATTTTTTAAAAATTTAACCTACTATTGAGTTACTTTTCTTGGTTCCACACAATCTCAAGTCCTTAATGAAATAGTACTGTAGTACAATCCTTATATACTATATAATTATTATAACTAGTACATTGTTGATACAACACTCAAATGACATAATTCCCTAATAACAACATAAGAACTCTAATCATTCCAACTCATATGTGGTAGTATCATAACTTGATTATTATCCAAGAGAATCATTTGGGGTATACTCTGATTATTTGGACATTGGTTCATGTAGTGTCCTAACTCCTTGCAGATGAAGCATTGTACATTCGAATCCTTTTTCTTACCATTTCAGTCACGTACATGGTGTCATTTTCTCAACACTTATAAAAAACTCTCATTCCCTTCAGCCAAGTTACATGGTGTTTCTTCCTATATTTATCACATACGGGAAAATTATTCTTTTCCCTCTTCCCTTTATCTACCTTTCTCTCTTCAATCCTTTTCTTTTCTTGCTTCCCTTCAAATCCATAGGACTCAAAGAATTCATTACTTATCTTATTAATACAAGATACTATTTCTTCATATGTTGAGAATACATGGGTGACTATTTCACTTCTAAATGTTCGCTTAACACTATGAAAGATATGATCCTTCATACTCTTTGGATCATACATATTGCTGAAGTTCACATTCCTTCTATTGGGTGCCATTTATATACAGTAGCATAAACTAGGTCAGTTTATGAATTGCAATGAATAATTCCAAACTTGTAAAATACCTAACGTAAATTTAATGGTTTATGGATATAATCTATAATCATAAAGATGTATTCATTGAGGAATTACATACTCATAAACCCTTCATAATGATTTGTAATGAAAATGAGAATTATCCTAAGAATATCCTTCGGGAGTGTCGTAACCAAGAGTACAACAAGGCCCGTTGTCATGCACCAGTTCCCATTCGAGTCTAGCTCAAAGCGGTGTTTTAGGTTTTTACCCATAGGTACATCTGTTCCAGAGCCGCCTCTACCTGCTCATATCCAGATAGGGATGAATTTCTCGGAAAACTCACAAAATATCTACAATACAAAAATTCTAGGTAGTTATTCTATACTAATATTCAATGTTATCTTAGGATTATGTTCTCTAATCAGTTTTTATATTAATCTAGCTTCAAAGGTTTGTACTAAACTTCCTCTGATACCAACCGTAACGCCCCGACCCTAGTTACCCAGTGTTGGTGAATTATTACAAAACATATGCATGATCACAAAAGATCATGTCTCGAAATACCAATTAGTTTAGTAGCCTTGGAAACACTAGATAAATTCAAAAATGTTACATTACATCATAAAGTAAAAAACTAGAATAACAAAGTTTCAATAGTCCACAACTATATCTCTTTCAGTCTATCCCTATAGGTCAGTCATAAAATATTTCTTCAAATCCAAGGAAAAATAAAACATAGAAAGGGGTGATCTCATATTCTCAGTAGGGATAACAATATCGCCTAAACTTTCATAAATATGCATAAACATTTAAGGTAGTGTATAAATAAAACAAATGATTTTTAAACATGAAATTCAGCATAATATGGAAAAAATAAAATGAAATAATTCCATTTACTTATTCACATGGATATTCTACTAGTCTAAAAATCACATGCAATACCAATAACAACTTTCATAATGATGGAATGAATAATCCCAGACTATCATAACTATATAGTCAAGGCCTTCTACCAAGAATACAAATAATATTTTTCCAAGGCCTTATGCCAAGACACTAGTTTTTCTCATGAGACCTATCGATGCATTGAGGAGCTATAGTAGGCTCCACCTGTCACTTACTAAGTCCAATTCATTCCCATATGAAAGGGTTTAAATATAACATGAACATTCGTATTAAAACTAGCATAAGAAATGTCAATACTTTCTCCATAAACCACAAATGGTATAAAAATAACACATCCATAGTCAAACATATCACAAAACCTTCAATACAATACAGAAGTTTTGTATCATAATAAATCAACATCAAATAAGCTTAAACTCCATCAAAAGATATTGATATAGATGAAATCAAAACTATTTGAGAGGAATATATCTTTTTTTAAATCATTTTAAAATCACATAATTATAAAAGAAAACATTTGCTTTGAAAATAATATTATAATCTTGTAAGGGAATCTTTGGTGATTTTATAATCATGGATAATAGACACACCCACCGCATAAGTTAAAAAACATTCTTACCTTAATTTTGTCGAAAAGGTTAAAAGCACCTTTTTTGGAAAATGACGGAAAGATTCCTTTCAAACAATTTTATAATAATTCAAAAAAGTGTATAAATAACTTTAACCCATAGTCTAGTAAATAGTTAAAATGTTTTGGAATACATTTTTAAGAAACATGGATGTGGATGATAAAGAGGTCTCAGTAGATAATTACGTATAAAAAACCTCGGATAATGAACAGATTGTGAAATAAACCCTTACCATGTAATTTTACTTGGTTGAGGGTAGTTTAACCTCATTTATAATTGTCAAATAATTGTTATTAAATTATACAAGAATCATATATGTTAATATGATATCATATATGATCTTTTAACATTGATTTATTAATAATATCTTAGTATTATCGTCGTTTCGAGTGTTAACTTACTCGTTTTATTTTATATGTTTTGTTACATAAGCCATATTTGTTATAGATAAGTTGAATCATATTCATATCCAGAATGAAATAAAGTCCTTAATATTTATTTTTATTCATAAAATGAGAATTACACTTGAATGGATACGATGGGGAATGAATCTCATCGCGTTCGTGTAGATGGTAGTCCGTACATACGCACAAACGCTACTTCCATTTCATTTATCATTTTAAAAGGAATAAAAACCAAGTGATACATTGGTATATTATTATTAAAGTATAATATAATATCTTATATGTGTTACTTATTTTCATTAACATCATCCTTTATACATTCCATGTATGGTATGAACGAGTCATATCACTTTGAGGAGGTGGTAGTTCGTACTTCCTCAAATGAAACTATCGTATATATATACAACATGAAACAAATAATGGTATGCTATAAAATGGAATTACAAAAGATTATATTTAAAATAAATATCATAAATATCATATTTAATTATAGTTCCATCATAATGGCCACCATGAGAGGCGGTGGCAGGTAATTGAACAATCATCGTTTCATGAGGCGTTTGGTTGCCATCCACAGAAACATTATGTTCTTCACCCATTAGATTGAGGTGTGTATGTGTAGTTAGAATACTTCTCCTAAAAATATCCTACTATATTTAGGATACTGGTTTTGTTACAAAATAAAATAATAATAAGAGTTTAGGGGCTGGCGATTTAAAATAAAAGAAAGAATCTAGGAGAAATAGTTAACTTTAATTTGGGTAACTACCATTGGTTTGAACCAAAAAGGACTCTTGATGTGACTTATGCATAAAGTAAGGATTCTAAGAGGAGGACAGGGATGTAGGGAGATTATTTGGGTAGAGTTTGGACGAGCCATAAGGCTTGAGAGGTGTGAGGAATTGGTTAGAAGTGGTGTTTTTTTATAAGGGGGACGAGGCGCTCTTTAGGAAAAACATGATGTATTATTTTATAATAAATTCATATTCAGATTATAATGCCTCCAAACTGGATTATTTAAATTATAAGGTGGGGATGTGTGGAAAAAACTCAACCAATAGGTTTTAGACAAGTTTGTGTCCCTATTATACCCTTATTTTATAGATTGAACTCTTAGTAAAATAGTTTGACATTTACCATGTCTCTTTGTATTTTTATATTATGTGGTTAATAAAATTACTATAAACTACCAAGAGAACCCAAAGGGGTTAATTAATGACATACCTGTCATCATATAGTTCTTTTGGCCATACCTTATATTTTTAGGAATATTATATCAATTAATAATTTTATATTTGTTTTAAAAACTTCTGTATGTCAATTTTGACACGATATTATAATTGATTTTTGTTAAAGTCTTAATATCTTTTTTAATTCAAACCAAATTCATTTAATCAATTATAACTTGTCATATTAACCAATAATTTTTTTTAATTCATTAAATGTATCAAATTATATTTATTTGGGTATTTATAATATCAATTATTTTAATATTTTACTAATAAGGTAATTACTGCATCATCAATGTGTCATAAATAAAATAAATTATTTAATGTCTAAACATTATAAATAAAATACCATTATGTAAGAAATCATTTTATATTTATAATGAATATTTACAATCTAATTTTTCTTATGTATAACCTTATATTAAAAATGTTTTAGTTAATAAAATTTGATTTTAACTCTTTTAACTCTTCTTTTATTTAAAAAATAATAAATGTCTTAATCTAATCAAGTGGATGAAAGAGGTTCATATTTATTTTTCCTAAGGTTTTTTTGGTTTAATTATAATTATCCAATAGAATTAGGACATGTGTTAGGGTAATAATAATATCATTTTTACCCTTAATTACCATATTTACTTTTTACCGTGGTAAATAAAAGTAAAAAGTTATTATTCAGAAAAAAATATTTTTTTCTTATTTAACCACATTTTACTCCTAGATATTAACCGTGTCTCTAGGATTTTCTACATTCCAACCAAAGAGGCCTTAATATTAATTTTATGTGAATTTCCAAATTCTCCTAGGAGGTGGGTAAAAGACGGTGAAAAGTTCAATAAATTTTTTATATATCTAAAATTATTATAAATAGACTCCAATGAATTAAATTGAACTTATATAGGTATTATGTATCTATTTTTACATAAAATAGATTTAACTAAAATAAATATTTATTTATATAAAAATTAGGTTTTAAACTATAATTTAGAGTTTTTTACTATTCATCAAAAATTAAAAGTTCATAGAAAAATACCAAAAATTTACCCTAAGCTAATTTTGATATTCCGAATTCAATAATGATGTCTATTTTAACAAATTCAAAACATAGAAGTTACATTTATTAATTTAAAATTAATTCCCACAGTCAAAACAAAAGGCATATATTTATGAAATAATAACTACCAAAAGATTGACACTTGTTTATGTCCAATTTCAATGTGAAATTACATGCAATGACCATAAATAGATTAAATGGTAATAAAATAATCTATTTATACTTCCAAAACATTAATATTTATAATTTAACAATATAAATTATCTTTATTTAAAATGTTTTTTCAGTTAAAATATAGTATTTTTCACTATTCACCCAAATATGAAAGTTATCAGAAAAACACCCAAGATTTATAGGAACTAAATAATTATTTCATAATTATAAAGAAGAAATTTATTTTATCAAATTGAATATATTAAAGTTTCAAATATTGGACTTAAAAATGCTTCTCTATTAAAAGGCAGTAAAATATCATTTTTTGAAAAATACATCTTTTATCTGAAAAATGTATTTGTTCGTACATTATGTCTAGAAAATTCATTAAATGGATTCTAAAATTATAAGGATTATATAAAGTTTAAATTTCAATTAATACTATTCATAACCGCTTTTGAACGTCTTGTTTGGTAAGTCATGGTGCACTAGAACTTGGTGTTGCGTGTAGTGCTTGTTATTGAATTACTTTAAAGAAATAATGTACTATGAAATCTTGGGGTGTTACATTACCCATCCTATGAAAAAATATAACCATGCGTATGTATGTATGGATTATCATCTCCAGTCCATAGTGTAAACCATTTTTCATCTAAACCTTATTTTTATTGGTATAATGATGAATATAAATGATTTAAATAAAAATATTAAATAATATTGTTTTTTTAAATTCATATTCCATCCAACTCCTTACCCTTTACCATTAATGAATGATACCATATCTCATGCATATGTATGGTATATTGTCCCCATGACGCGATGAGATACATCCTCCACTACATCCATTTAAGAATGATTATGAAAACAGATATAAATAATGAGTATAATATATATAAAAATAAAATAATTCTATATATGAAGAAGATATATCCTCTGCATAATAATAAAGATAGTAACAACAAAATAAACATTAGAAAAGGTAGTAGTTCCCACCCAAAATAATGAAAATAATTAAATATTATTAATAAAATGATATAAGTGGATCATAAATGATATATAAAATTATGTATATAGTTCTGAAATAACTTAATATCATTTTTTACCATTATATAAGAGATTAACATGCCCTCGACTAATGAATAGTATGATGTAAGGATTAATTTCAAAATCTCTTTATATTATGGGATTTCTTTTATGTAATAGTTTATTGGGACATATTTATCATCCATGTCCATGATTCTTATGATCATATTTCAAAAAATTATTAATATTTTTTAAAACAAAATTAAAGAATATTTTACATATTTTTAATTTTATAAAAGTAATATTTTTTCATTTCATCATGGGGTACTATGTTTGACTTTTTTGAAAAAGTAGGAGAAGAATGTTTTTTAACTTATACAGCATGTGTATCATTCTCAACTGTTGTGACGCCTTGATATTATTTAATCTTCCTTTAAAATATTATAATATTATTTTCAATGAAAATGTCTTTTTTAAAAGTTTATGTCATTTTAAATAAATATTTCCAATAAATAGGGATATTTATCTAAAGGGGTTTCTAATGTTTTTATTAAAATGTTTTCATCTATGTAAAAATCCTTTATAGGTTCATATGTTTAACTAAGGTTTATTTCTTATGTTACAACCTATCATATTGTATTGTTGTTTTTATGAATGGTTTTACTATGGATTTCCTACTTTTATACCATTCATGGTTTATGGTTAATGTATTAAGATTTCACATCCATGTTTTAATATGAAAGATTATATTGGCTATACATTACCCCTTTCATAAGTGGAATGCATTAGACATAGTAATTGATGGGTGGGGAACGTAATAGACCCTTAATGAACCTATAGGTCTCATGAGACAAGATAGTTTTTACCTATTTATATATGGTCTGGGAATGAGGCCTTGACAATATGGTTATGATGTATTATATTAAGCATTCTTTTTTATGAGATTTATTATAGACATTACATAATATTATTTGGCTAGTAGAAAACCCATTTGAATGTTTAAATTAAACTATTTTATTTATTATTTCCATATTATTCTATTGGTTTTGTTTAAAATGGTTTTGATTCAATTTTATACCATTCTATAAAATTTAATGCTTATTATGATAGTTTCTTCTATATTCTTTATCCTTACTGAGAATTTGAGATCACAACTTTTTTATGTTTTATTTTCCCTAGGGTGAGAAAAGGTATAGTATGAATGACCTGTAGGGATAGTTAAGAGAAATTAGTGTTTTCAATAGAAATAATATGATTCTTTTCATTTCATAATGTAATGAAAAACTTATGTTTGTATCTTGTTTTTCAAAGTCTATTAAAATAATCAATCCTATGAGATTTGATTTCTTATGATCATCAAAATGTAATAACATAATGAACTTGATCCGGGCATCTAGAGTTGAGATATTGAATTCATTTTATCATATGAAAATTTTAAATTTGTAAAAAATTATTTTTTAAATTATGTGGGGAAATTTCAACTGAAATGTTTTTTAGATAAATATATATATTTTTGTGTTTTTTATATTTATTTTTAAAGATTCAACCTTTTTTTATAATTAATAGATAACCATAATTTTCATTAATTAGTTTGTAATATTAATATAAACTAAATGAATTATTATTTTATAATGTTATACTATATTACAGTTCACTTAGGCTTAGGTTTTTTTATTATGGAAGTTATTGAAATGACTAAATTTAAAGTAATATATTTCATGGGTTCTTTAATATCGGCATTGATTGTCGCATATGCTATCAAATAAAATGTTTTCAATTTAAATTTTTTGTGTTTTAAATTATCCCCACCATAAATAAATTGTTTACTCAATATTTAAACATTATCATCATAATTAAGGGATTGATATTTTGAAATAAAATTTCTGAAATTACTACATCATTAATTGATTTATAAAACATACTCTTAATAAGGGAGAAAATTAAGTATGAATATAATATATATTAAAAATAACAAGGTTTACAAGTTGGTGAACATTAGTTTCATGTGATTATCTAGACATGGTATAGAAACATAAATAATTATAGAGAGTGATAGAGATCATTGATCATAATAAAGTGACTGATCATAGGATTTTGATGGATCTCTAAACGACAAATCTATGATGATGTAGAGGAAAATTTGTTTCATTAGTTACGTAATTAATAAGGTACTATTCTTATTTCAAGAAAAATTTTCATTAGTCGATGAATTTTTTTATTTCAAATAACATACGTTAATATATTTACATGATATATATTTATATATATATATTCTAAATATAGATTCATCCTTTGTTTTTTCCTTGATCAATTTTCAATCCCTAGGTTACTCCAAGAATTGAATATCAAAAAAAATGATTTATGAATCACTAAATTTATCATTTAATACAATTTATAATCAATAAAATATTTAAAAGTATGTATATAAATCTATATCAACTTTTAAAAACCAATATAGCTAGTACGTGTTATCCAATATAATACATTATCCTCTAAACCTCAATAGTAACACCAATAATTAATATTTAATATTAATTTAGAAATTAATTTAAGTAGAAAAATTGAAATATTAACCAAAACATCACATGGGATAGTGTTAATAACTAAACCCTTATCATACTTTAGTTTTAGGTTCAAGCCCCTTGGCCTTGTAGGATATAAAGGGTTATCACCTAAAATGCATGTTTTCCTATTTATAAATCCATAATAATATAACCCATGTAACATTCGCAAAGTGTAATAACCCATAATTACCTCAACATAAAATATAATATAAACCATAAATCTTAACAATACATTGAATATTATGCCCATAAAATTAAAGGGAATTCCTCATTAAATAACTTCTTCACAAAAACAATTAAAAATCAAATTGGTTTTATTTC
The DNA here is from genome assembly GCA_963277665.1 of Viscum album. NCBI lineage: Eukaryota > Viridiplantae > Streptophyta > Magnoliopsida > Santalales > Viscaceae > Viscum > Viscum album. Next base: position 691,930,144 of record OY728130.1, read on the forward strand.
CAAAAATTATTTACATGAATTTATGAAATCTTCTTAAAATAACATCACTAAAGTTTTCAAAAGGAGTGTTTAGGAAATGGAACTTATGATCAACCTATAACTCATAACACCCTGATGGTATCCATAACTCTTATCTTAATAATCACAAATATGATTCTAAAATTTAACTGAATCCTTATATATTTCATGACACTTATAACCAAATTTAAATTGGTAACAAATTGTTCTATAATAAAATTATTAAATCAGAGTAAATATTTCATTTGTTCTAATTCAACATTGGTCTTTCCTTGCTATAGGAGTTATCATTTAAAATATAGAATTGACTCAGATAATTCCCATGTTCACCAAATTTAATACACTAATCTAGAAATGGGTACATAAGATGATATTTATTTCCTCTCACCATAGTATTCATTTTTCTTAATCAATTCATTACTGTATTCCATTATTTTAAAATTTTAAAATGACATTTCATTAATATGATAAACTATCATGGGTGGGTATTTCTATATTACTAACATGAATGAAATCAATCCTTCATTCCACCATCGTCTCTATCACCCGAGTTTATAGTGAACTCTATCTTTCTCTTCATTGGTATATATGGGAGTTGGTTAAGGAATAAGTTGTATATCACATTTTTAGATAACTGATTAGGAATCATAATGATATCATTCACTTGAATCATCATCCCAATTTTTTCTCATAGTTCCAATGTTTTCCAATAAATTCAATGTTTACAAGATTCCTTCATATTTATTACATTAAATAAAAACAAAAAGCCTAGTGTGAGCTACAATAACAATAGTGGGGAAACAATATAATCATTTATAGGATGTCTAAATCACAACACATTCTTTTAAATCTAAGAGACCATTGGTTTATCTTAGTTTATTGATTAGCATCATTAATTCATATCCTTCTTATATTTTTGTATAGAAAATTTGAATTCGCCAAAGAATATCCCCTAGGAATGTAAATCCTTGTGTGCATAATGGGTCACTATTATATACTAGGTTATTCTTAAGTAATGTTCGACACGCCATTTTTAGATTTATTTCCCCTCGATTAATCTATTTTAGAACCATGTCCACTTATAGTATCTAGACAAGGGTTTATTTCTATAAAAAACACATAATATTGACATTATAAAAACTGTAAGATGTTCTTTATAAACTATTACTCACTGTTTAAAATTGGGTTATGCTACCCATTATTTTTTTCCTTAATGTATCTCACAAGGTTTATTTTAAACACTTATTAATACGGACTATAATAACCTACACACAAAAATACCAAGGAATTTCCTTCTATATTACATTTGAAATATATATAAGTGATAAAATCCCAAAGTACCAAATATTTTAATATTCTTGGTAATCTTGATACATACATTATTCTTGCATTATATTTGAATAAAAAATTTACAATACATGCTTTTTTAGAGAATATAATTTTCCCTCTAGAATATCTTTGAATATAACTATTTATATGTTTCATGTATTCCAAGGATAGGAAAAAAGAAAATGGTGGCATCAAATTCAGTGTAAGGGTTATGTTCAACAAAAGATATACTTAATCTATATTCATAATCAAAAAATTTTGGTAACTAAATTAACAAATATTTCATTTAAATAACTTGTCTATCATGATTAAATAAAAAATAATCAATATAGGAAGGTAATTAATAGAGAAAACAATCCATTATATCAAAATATTTACTATCATGAATTGATAAGGATAATAAATATTGTTAGGTAAATATTAGAACAAAAATTCCATTCAATCAGTAACATTACTATCATGAATAGAAAATGAATTCTCAATATGGAATAGTAAATAACTAAAAAACATTTAAATTTTTTTAAAAATTGAGAATAAATTTCATATAGAGACAATATAATTGTGAAAATATCATCTATAATAATAACAAAATTCTTAATTAAGAGATTCTTAATTATTGTACATCAAGATCTCAAGCATCTTGGTAACTCTTCTATTAATACCTGTAAAAATATATTTTTAAACTATATGTAGAAAGCTGATTAATTTTTTCCAAATGATTCTACTCATGTGACTGTTGATGGATTGATGGGATATATAATTATAATCACCACCCTTCACTACATGTAAAAATAATTATTAATATACCAAATAATCTATTAAATTCATTAATAATGTTCCCTATTATCAATTATACGTACCGGGGAAAGAATATAGATTTATCAATATTAACCTATATTAAAAAATTTATTTTACTATGTTGGACCAACTATAGGAATTATATATTGTAAAATAAATAAAAATATCACTATAAATAATATTTTTATATAGGGGAAATTTAATGTCCAATTATCATATTAAAGTGAATACTCCAATGGAAAGTTAACGACTACAAAAAATGAATCAATAAATTTAATTTAAATACTTTACTCACTAACAATGAATGAAACCCATCAATTTAATTTATTAGGATGATATAAATACAAAATATCACTAGTTTAGGATAATAAAAATAATAGGTTGTTGTCGATGATGAATTAAATACTATAAAATTATCTTTAAAACATCTTCACGAAGAAATTTATTTATCATTGAAAATATATATTTTAAACTAGATTTTAAAAAAACATTTTGATCATAATTTTCTATTAAAATAACCATTATGTATCTTAAATTATTCATTAAAACAGTTCTTGGTCTTGTCATCTAAAAATTCTGTTCATGTTGTACAAGTTAATATAAGGATTCCATTCACTTTTTCAGTAAAAGGATAATAAGCCTTGTTTTGAAAATCACATGATGATTACATGAAAATTTTTAAAAAACAATAGTGATTGATAATTTATTTTATGAATAATTTTTAAAGTTTAAAAACATATTTTAAAAGATATATATATATATAAATCATGTAATTTGATGACAATGAATTTTATACCGAAGAGATAAATGATGACGGCCTTTTTTCAATATTTTTACATTTTGTTTCCATATTAAGGAGATGAGAAATGGTACTATTACATTAACAATTAATGAATATATCAGGTGAAAATAAATTAAATGGTTATATTATAAAATTATCAAATATTTTTCTTCAATGTATATTGAATAATAAATAAACAAATTGAAATGAAGTTGTGAAATAAACATGTACAAAGATCATAATGTTGAAGTAAGAAATAACCAAGGAATCAATTATGTGGGTCAAATGTAAATCCACATAAAATATTTATTATATATAAAATAATATACTCAATATTAAATAATCATATAATTATAGAATATCAATGATAATGTGGAGTAATATAAAATAATGATGAGAAATTGAGTTACAAAAGTCTTTACCGTGTTGTAATTTTCATTTCAAATTCCCTTTATGAGATAATTCAAATAGAAAATTAAAATAACATGTATTATTATTTATTTATTATATTACATGTTATGGTGTTTGTATATACACCATATAATGGAAAATTTATATAACATCACAATAAACCTCATTGATGGGAAATTGAGATGAAGTCCCTTACCACACATTTCATATTGGTTTAAAATGCATTAAACTAGTATATAATTGTTTTTAGCTTGTTAATATTTTATAATAGTTCCATATATATATATTAATAATATCTTATATGATCCTCTTACCATATATTACCACCCCTTAATTAACAATATTTATTTATGTTCACTGTGTCGGGTGTTACAATACTAGATTTCTCATGCATGTTTTATTTTGAAAGTTCCAGATCATGCACATATTATATAATCGGATCACATAAAAAATGAAATCAATGTTATACATATAATTTTTTCAAAATATTAATTATTAGAATAATTATTGAGATGTTAACGTGGAAAATTCATCACATCACTTTATAGAGATTGTAGGCCAAACGTATGCGCTAGTTATATTATTATTCACTTAATGAATGAAATGGTTAGGAATATGGTGATATATTAATTTTACAAAATCATTATAATTACATAAACATCACATATATTTCTTAATTTTATCCATGTTATGTTTTATGTAATGTCTATGTGAAAAATTAATTACATCACATTGAAATGTGGTAGTCCAATATACAAATGAGAGACGTTATCGTAATTTAAAAATCATAGAAAGTAATAAAGTTATATCACATATTATAATTATAGAATTATAATTATATCATTAATGTTATATACATAATTAAATACTATATTTATATCTAGTATTGAATATTGATGATAAATAATGACTTACATCGGTTCCCAAGGTGGTAGTCCACCGTATAAACAATCAATAATTTCATTACCAATTTTTGGAATAGAATATGGATTTTTTTTAAAAACATGTAAAAATAATATAACAGTATATCAAATATATTTATTATATTATACGCGGATGTTTTAAAAATATTTGAAGTAGTTGTGGGTATAAACAAAATTAAAACTCTCATTTAAGAATTTTACCTATTATTCATACATTTTCATTTGGATTTCACCAAAAGTCTTAATATGACGGTTTAATGATAAAAAAATTGATTTACAATTTTTATTTGTATTACATGTGTTAATTGTTTAGGTATTGGATGAAATAAATGGATTTTAATGTGTGAATATGGGAGGAAAATATGAGGCCTTTTATAATTGGGTAGAGGACACACATGTGATTTTTGAAAAGATTCAATTACACCAAATATTTTATATAATATAATGATTCATCCATCCAATTATGAAATCAATTTTTTCAAATTTAAATCAAATTAGTGTATGAATAAAATTGAAAATTATTCATGATAATCTAACGAAAATGAAGGGTTCCAATTATAAAATTTTCCTAAATATATAATGTTTTAATATCAATATAAAATATAAAATTGATTCCAATGATACAAATTATAAAAATATATATATAATCTAAAAAAACATATTTTATATCCAATTTTAAATATAATTTATCCTTTTAAATTATTTAAATGAAAAATACATTTTCATCAAAAATCGCCTCTTTCATTTTTCATCAAAAAATGAAACATTTCATAAATATCAAAAAACATTAACCCAATGATAATATTTATTTAGTGATTTCAATTCTATCAAATTACTCTTCTAAAAGTTGTAAAAATTATTTTTTTTAAAGTGACATTAAACAGTTTTTTGAAAAATAAAATTTTTTCTGCAAATATATTTTTTGAATGAATCTAATATTATTTATAGCCAATAGATAACCATGAAATTTGTATTCTAGTTTGTACTATTCATTCCCATAATTATTAAATCTATATTATAATGGTATAAAATATTATGGTTTATTTTTGCTCGAGGTTGTGAGTCTTCTAAGATATCTTATAGAATAAATTTGGTGATATATATTTCATTGGTTGATTAATATCATTTATATAAGTCACACATATTAACCAATAAAATGTTATTCTTTTAAAAATTTTGGTTCTTACACTCGATGGGAGTAGAATTTTCCTAATTAAAATAGGGAATAACTCTCACATATAATTTAATAACTAGTCATAATGATTTTGGAAGTTTATCATGCAGTATTTGAATAGAGAATCGCCAATCAAAAACCATGATAGTTTATACATTCACTAATAAATTTATGATAAAGTATACTTGGATTGGGTTTATTCTGAAATATTCTGAAAAAAATAAACTAGTTTAATGTTGAATATGTTCCTTCATGTCCCTATTATGAATTAATATTCCCTTAGGAATATAGCATATCATGATAAAAGTATTATCATTAGAACAATCTTCCCAATAACTAAACATTGGATAAAAATTATCACATATATGGAATGTTGTAACTAGAAATACTAATCTCCCATTAAATAGATATTGTTGGTTGGAGTGGATACTCAAGAGGGGGGAAAATTGGGAAACAATTAAAATTTCTGTAAAAAACATTATGGTTAAGAAAACCCCCTATCTTAAAAACTACCCAGGTAATTAAGGCAGAAGAAATGTAAATGTTTAGTTGGTCAACATATTTCTCAAAGGGTGATTAATCCTCAGATGAATCATTATAGAACACCAATTCAACTTTTGAAACAAGTTTACTGAATAAAAAATTACACATAATAACCCAAACTAACTATCAAATTGTAAGCGAAAACTGTTTTATGTTTTAGAAAATATAAGCTGTGGATAAAATCAAAACAGAGTATATGATGATTTTCACCACAATGTAAACAAGAGTATCATTCTAAAGATGTAACATAATCCACTCCACTTGGTGATCACCTGCCACTAAGCTATTTATATTAAAACATGAGACACATCCTGTATCGGGGTTTACCACAGTTATCACAACTTTTCAGGGAACACACCATCTACCATAGTTTATTGTGTGAAAGACAAACAAAATAGACCACACATGGTCTCTTCCATAGTTATACATGGGAAACATAGATAAGGTGATGTTTTATGTGAGTATAGTTAATATCCTCCAGTTCATTCACAAGAGATAGTTTGTGATATAAACAGACACATACACTTATTAAAGAAGTAAATTAAAGAAACACAATAGAAAATTTAAAATGAGAAAGAGTTTATATGGAATAATGTGTTTGCAGTTTAGCTTATGACTCTTTAGAATAAGAAATGTTGATGTTCGAGTCAATCTCTAGAAGTTGTTTCCAAAACAGAGTGTTTCAACTCCATGATCATACTTTCAGGTTCTTACTTCTACTTTTCATCTAGAGTTGATGATGCACAGAAGTTGGGAATGAGTTTATCCCATAATGATCTTAATGATTGTTGTGGGTTCGGGATCTTAGTGCTGGATGGTTCAGCTTTTTGATATGGCAAGAAATCTCAATCACACTTCCCATAAAACCCTTTTTTCGTGTCCAAATATATGTTTCTCTTCTTGTTTGTATCCTCAATCCCCCTTAAATTTTGTTTTGTGGTATTTTCTTTTAATATTTTAGGTCCAACAAAGGGAATGAGTAGATCACGTGAATGCTTTCTCATACCTCATACTATCCATGGTATTGTCTCCTGAAACATTTACAATCAGCATTAATTAATGTCAGAGCATTTATTTTATCAAATATGACTGTTAGAAAAGTATTTGAGAAATTGAAAAAGCATGGAAAAATAAGTGTTCATAGACTGGTAATGGTAACCTTCATATCGGTAGTCTTCAACAGTAGGTGGACATCGGCAAACAATAACATTTAATAGTATTCTCAAACCAGTAACCATGTAACGATGACCTTGTTGCGGTAAACCTGTAATGGTAGCCTTGTAGAAGCAACCTTGTGACTGTAACCATGTAACAGTAAGCTTGAAACAGTAACCTTATAGCGGTAACCTTGTTACTGTAACCCTTTAACGGTAAGCTTGAAACTATAACCTTGTCACGGTAACCTAGTAACGGTAACCGTGTAACTGTAATCATGTAGCGGTAACCTCTATAAAGGTGACCTCTATTCTTAGATGACTTTTTTACTGTGAGCTTAACCAATCAAGTTGTGAGATTGAAAGTATATGAAAATTACACTATAGGAAGAGGAAACATTAATGAAACATAATTAGCAAAGAATGAATACATGGTTCTCACATAAATGAAAACAAGATTTGGGATTATCAAAATATGATTTGAGATTATGAAAATATGATTTGGGATTATAATAATATGACTTCAGAATATCAAAATATGATTTGGGATGATTTTGGATTATCAAAATAGGTGAGTTCAACAGTTATCACCATTGATTACATAATTTACATTATAAAAATAGATAATCTCAATGGGTATTATAAATCTTTGATTATAGACATCACCCACTACATTCAACTTGTTAATTATGATGGATCCGTGTGTATAACAAATAATTCCCAGGTCCATAGGTTATTGAATAAATTAAATATTGAATATTTACCATGGTAATCTATATTAGACATATCATTGATCATAATTTATTTATAAAATTAATAGTATATTTTATCATGATCATTCTCATGACATAATTCCCTTCTCACATTGACAAATTCATGATTCATATTAATAGAACAGACCATCCACATTCCAAAATGGTAAAATACTATGGGTGTTGTTAATATGTTGTTACACCTTAGAAGAAATTTTTTACAATATAATATTTATACCAATAATTCCACTCTATATATTCATGGATAAAAAAATTAATTTACCCCATGATATCCATATTTTTTATGTCCACTAATATAAGTCAACTCCAATATGGATCACACTTATCTTAATTCGTAAGGTGCCATTATATACATCACTTAATCTCACCTCCATAAATATCTATAGGAATATTTTGAAGTATGAATCCCTTACCAATATCAATTTATTATTTTCTAAATATCATCTTTTATCATGAGTCATTGGGAGTTTAAATTACCATTATAACATGATAGATATAGTTAATAAAACCCTATAATGTCATTGAAAATTCCCTTAAAAACTACTTTCCATATACATTATTTTTGGATAGAAACACGATTTTACCCTGTTACGTGCATCAGAAATATCATTTAAAGAAATATAATGGCGGTAAAATTATATAACACCTACCCCATGTTAGGATTGAAATTTTTTATCACACCCATTTTTTCCAATTTAAGAAATAACCAAATATTTCTTATGTCCACAAGCATCAAACTAAAAAAATTGGAAAAATTTGATTTTAAAACTAATTTCCATAATTAAATGCATATGTCATATAAACTATTAGTCTTATAAAACAATTCCCAATAACATATACCTCAAGAACATATGTAGGAAAAACCATTGAAAGAATAAATAAGTACTAAATGTAAATTATTTGAATCATAAAACAAATTCATAGACCAACATTACCCAAAATATATGACATCTATTAGTAATAAATATATCTAATGTTTTCTTGGAGAATAGTTTTCTCATATATAATTTTTCCATTACTAATACTTATGTAACCATCCATGTAACACCCCTAGAAAAGTGAGACTTAAAAGGCTAAATGTTATTAAAAATGTCAACAAGGTGCACCTTTCTTTTCGAGAGCCTATCTGATTAGAACTCCATTGTTAAGCATCCTTGGAATGGAGTAGTAATTAGGATGGGTGACCTTTTGGGAAGTTTCCTAGGGTTTGTGTGAGTGGGAACAAAACACAATGAAAGAACAAGTGTTGGCTTGTGGGGACAGACATTAGTCTGATAAGCGACTCTAGTGAGTAATAGTATATGATGTGCTAGGAAAGAATCCAAAGTATTACAGGAGCCACATGGGGTCATATGAGAATGTTCATGGCCTGGGGAGGTTGGTCATGACAAATGGTATCAGAGCCAATACCTAGCCAGTTGTGCATAGGCACTATCTGGGTTTGAGGCTTGGGGTCTACAACAAGGGTGTTGTGCTTTAAAGGGGTGGATAATGTAACACCCCTAGAAAAGTGAGACTTCAAATGCTAAATGTTACTACCCATGTCAACAAGGTGAACCTTTATTTTTGGGATCCTATCTGATTAGAACTCCATAGTTAATAATTCTTGTCCTAGAGTAGTAATCAGGAAGGGTGACCTTATGGGAAGTGTCCCAGGGTGAGTGTGAGTGAGTACAAAACACACTGAAAGATCAAGGGTTGGCTTGTAGAGACAGTCATTTGTCTGATAAGCGACCCTAGTGTGTAATAAATTATGGTGTGCTGGGAAGGCAACCAAGGTATTACAGGATACCCATGGGGTCATATGAGAAAGTTCATGGCCCGTGGTCATATGATAACGTTCATGTCCTGAGGAGGTGGGTCGTGACAAATGGTATCAAAGCCAGTACCTTGTCGGAATAGCTTAGACAATGTTTGGGTTTGAGGCTTGGGGTACACAATGAGGGTGTTGTGATTTAAAGGGGTGGATAATGTAACACCCCTAGAAATGTGTGACTTCAAATGATAAATGTTTCTACCCATGTCAAAAAGGTGCACCTTTATTTTTGGGAGCCTATCTGATTAGAACACCATAGTTAACAATGCATGTACATGAGTAATAATCAGGATTAGGTCACCTTATGAGAAGTTTTCTAGGGTGAGTGTGAGTGAGGACAAAACACACTGAATGAACAAGTGTTGGCCTACAGGGACAGTCTTTTTTCTGATAAGACACCCTAGCGAGTAATAGATTATGGTGTGCTGGGAAGGAAACCACGATATTATATGAGACCAATGGGGTCATATGAGAACGTTCATGGCCCAGGGAGGCAGGTCATGACAATCCATATTGTAATCTCAATCATCACGATGTGACTCCACTTTTCTTTGAAGGAACTATATCTCCATAAACTTATTGGTCGTACCAAAACAATTATGTAATGTAATAGGAATAAGATTGTCGAAAAGGGATGACAAATGCACCATGGTCATTCAAATGAACACCCAATAAATAATAAACTTATTTCATGGAACCAATGAGGATCAAGGACTCCATAGCACACTATAATTTTCCTAAATACATGAGGATTGACCATTTATATAAGGTTACACACGATCTTTTAGAAACATATCCTAGGGAACACAATAATAAAAGTTTCATACACTATATATTTGGTTGGGATCATAAGGTTTGGTTATCATAATAAGACTCATGGATGATGGGATTGTAACACCTACATGGTCACAAAAATAGTTATAGACTCAACATGGGATTTATTTGTAGATTTTAATGGCTACAATTCTACCTTTTTTTATATGATGATAAAAAATAACCTTTTGTTGTTTTCCCAAAAAACATTAAAAATATAAAAATCCAATTAATCATCTCAAAAATATTCAAAATATTACTTCCACATTCTAAATAATATATGTTTAATCAATGTGACTTATAATTCTATTAGAATATATCAAATCACTAGCTCAATAAATTGAAAACATCCTGGTATATTACAAGTTCACCATCATAAATTATATCATTCCTAAAAAGATTATATGAGCATTAAATATAGATTTATCTCATTACGATTTGACTTAAACACCTTAAACCATGGTAGACTATTTTTTGGGAATATTTAATTTATCAAAAATAATAAATTGATTTATTATCATGATTACTATTACAATTTTCCGAAATATATTATATTGATAACTTGAAGTACATGTCCATTTTAAATTCCACTGATTCATCACTGGTCAGGGATATAATATTATATATAGTTCCCTATAGTATTAAAGGTAAATAAATAAAATAATTTACACACACAATGATTTCTAATAAATTAAAAATTTCCTTTATTTTCTATTATATATGATGATATGACTTTCCACTATTTTTGTAATGAATAATGGGCAGTCTCTATGCTCCACAACATTAGTAAAATCATTGGCCATGACATTCAGAGGACATAAACATTTGACTTCTTTAACACATATTTTATCACCATATGATGTGATAATAAGGGTCACATGGTTTGATACATGTTCTTGGAAGATGGATTTTGGAATATCTATTTTCGAAGGAATAAGGCATGGATACAAGGAACTAAAAGAACACAAATTTTATTCCTCTTTAGGACTATAATAATGGAATTAAAACATATCCTAACTCATAAAAATTATGATTTTTTTCCCCCTTATGATTTTTTCTTGGATGAAATGACCACTTTTATTTATTCCCAAAAAGATTTTTTTAAGTGATTTGGGTCTAATAGACACCCCACACTAGAGACTGTAATCTAAAGGTTGAAACCTCAGGTATCCATAGTCTTATGCATGGAGGTGGGGTTATTTCGGGAACCATCAGTTCGATAATTTGTCATTTAGTATCATCTTTGTTCTAGGGGATTGAGTAATGGAAGAATCATTACGAATCACCAATAGGTTGGAGTTATTCATATCCCAATGTATCAAGACTTCCTCTGTTGAGACTGATTATCCCTTTCTTCAAGACCCTATAAGATAATAGAGTTGTCCCTTGGTCTATATTTGATCATAAACATAGATATAGGAAAACCATTATAAGTCTTGTGTATATTTCACACACATGTAATGGTCAAAACAGAGCTGTGTATTTTATTGATTATTGGGGAACATATGTTAACTCTTGTATTTACATTTCAATAATGGTTTCCCTTCAATTTATTATGTGGATCCTATTATATATGAGGCAATTGGTTTTCATTTTTTATACCACCTTAATCATGTTTTCCTTTTTTCCTTAATAATTTTAATACATTGCTTATATGTTTTACAATCCCTCTTTGAATGGATTTATGTGTTATTCCTACTTAAAAGTTATATTATGTTGTTTAAATGATTCTTGAAAAATTCTAGATGAGTCAGGTTAATATATACTCCCTCATAAATTCATGGATTGTTTTAATGAAGTACCCATTATAGAGAACTAGATTCACCCAAGATGATGTGCTAAGTATTTTATGTCTTCTTAATAGTTAATTTAATTACATCGTAGATGAGATTTTGGATGAACATAAAGATAACGAGAAATGATTCCCATATTTTGAATCAATTGTTACACCACAATTGCTGATGGGTGTTTCAAAAATAAGGATTAGGACAACCCCTAAGAAGCCTCTAGACATGCTCGAGGCCAACCCATGGTCTACAATGTTTAGTGGGATATCATGGGGCATGCGTATGTGTCTCACATGGATATAGTCGCTCATTCTTATGATGTAAGCCCATGGTGTATTTGTATTTATTATATGTGGTGTTTATCATCTCAGGTGTGCAGTTTCCTGGGAAGCTATAGGTGAGCCCCATTTATATTCTAGCGTGATTTAGAGGATAAGGGAGGTGATTTATTATATACCCTGAGATTTATTGATGAATTTCCATTATGTTCTTCAAGCCAATTTTTCAAACCGCGGTCAAATTAAGCATGACATAGGGGATTTGTTGAATGATAGCTAACAAGTATTAGAACAATTATAAATTTATTTGTATCCATGTAATATGAATATGGATATTTGGTAGTTCATTTTTAATATTTTTAAGCATACACGGCAATTACACCATGTGTCATGGAGGGGATAGATTTAAAAAAATCAAGGTTCTTAGTGATCTCTAATTCCTTAAAGTGGAAAATGGATATAGATGAGGGCACACAATAGAATAATAATATATATGTGAATGAATTTTTTCACAATAAGTGGATATGGATAAACTATTTTAAGTTTCATGAGTAATTTAGTTAAAATAAACTCATATAGGAGATCATGGGGGAGTAATAGAAGATTGAATGGATGGGTTTTGTGGATACTATCAACTACACATTCCTAGGAAATACTATATATTAACATGCTGCATTAAGAGATAATTAAATGGAGGATGCACATAAAAAAGGTAACTATGAAATATTATATGAAAAATGTTAAATTATGATCTATATAACATTATACCACACAATGGGATTGGAAATTAAACTATCATTATAGTTTCAAGTAGAAACTGAAAGTTGGTGTTATGAAATGGATTTACCACGGTCTAGATTGTATTTAATGGAAGATTATGATACCACTAATCATAATGGACACTTATCACCATCATAAATAGTGTAGATTCAATCCAAACTATTTTATTGAATTTAAATGGAATATAGTATCCTAATATATGTTAGTCACTTAAAGGATATGTCATTGTTTCTTCTAGAATATTAATCGTATGAAATACTAAGTGAATTCAAAGATTTTCACCCTGATGGAACATCAATATAGGCTTTAAAATATTAACACCCTATTAGGTGTATTACTAGAATATCATCCTTTTAATGAATATCATATTCTATATAAAGGAAATATTGAGCTCATATCTTTGTTGAGTGGTAGTGATAATTCATATTTTGTTTGAGGAATGAGTTATGAGGATCCGTGAGTCTGTTGAATTTTATAAACCAATGGTGGCAGTCATATCTCATGTTTTTGTTGCATTTAAACATATTTGATTTAATGAACCTTGTACTGGATAGCATAGGGTGTATTATCTAAAATTGTATTTCTCCCTTTTAATGCCTTCATCACATTTCAAGAGAATTATAGGTGAGAAAAAGAGTGTTCCTCACATTGAGAGAGCAAGATCACGATCAAGGGATTCATAGATTCCATGTTATGCTACCATGATTCAATACTACCCCAAGGGTAAATACATAAATAATAAACAAAAATTTGTTATCAATGGTTAGGATTCTATGATGATGTTTTCTCCCACATAAAATATTGATAGTAGTAATGGTGGTGTATCAAAATTTAATACCTATGTTTAAGCATTAAAATATATAGATAAACAATATTAGTATACATCAATACTTTAGGTAATTGGGAAAATATGTTTACTCAAAATATTTTATTAGTATTATAGTGGATATGGAAATTATAGATTTATAATAAATATAATATAAGGGACAAGATAGATATTAAAAGAAGATCAATATATGGTGGGTCCTTGTTCAACCATACATACACCATGGTAATGTCCAAAAGAAACATATAATTCATTATTGTAAAAACACATAAATATTTATGATATTGGTTCTATTATTCGAGATATAAATCTATAAGGGAAATCGAATACATAAAAATATATAAGTATGAGTTTGACAGAATCCATTGATGCTTTCTTAGATCATATCAATTCTTTGGTTGAAGACATGCAAGGATATGAAGATGTTATTAATGACACCAATATAGAAAAATGAATATACTAGAGAAATCCACCATGGTTTATTTCATATTTTTATATATATAGAGGCATGAATACATAAGTCATATATTGAGATATCAATCAGACCAGACATATGATATATGAAATGAAAAATGATGATAATGAGTCCAGAGAGAATAAAATCACATAGGATGTTGACTTCAAGGAAATTATTTATCTCATTATTGTAGTTGATGAAGATTAATATGAGATTTATGGTCTGATGAACATTATCTCCAATAAAATCAAGATGGTAAATAAAATACTGAATGGAAATATTCTACATTTTTATTTCGGATGTTTCATGGTTGGTTTTCTCCCAAATAAATGTTTTAAAAATATTCTTCATGACGTTGATGTGGTTTCTATAAAAAACTAATTTAAATTTTATAAATGTCTAGGAAAACCATTATAAAAATTCATATTTTTCAAAAATAAACTGTCTCATGAAGATATATTTTTTAGTGGGTCTTATGTGGAATTATGTAAATATTTTAGGGACCATAATAAAGAGTATTACATGGATTTTGTTTATAGGGAAAAAGTTCCTGATATTAAATCAAGAAATAAGGTTGATTTGGGGATATTTTACTTGAAAGTCGAGGTTGAGGAGGTTCATGAAGAACCAGATAAATAGTGGCATTAAAAATTCTGAAAAATGTGTCTGTTCATGACTCTAATCATTATATGAATCAATAAGAGAAACTAAAGTCTTAATTGAAAGTATATATTAACAACATGAAAACTATAATTTCTTCCAATATAGAAAATAATGTGGGGGCATAATCTAATGGTGGAAGAACAATAATAAATAATTTATATCTTGAGCAATATAGAGAATACATATGTCAAAAGGATTGAATTTCATAAAGTAGAATTTATTATTTGTTAGTGGGAGTGTGAGGAACATGAAAGAATCCATTCACATGGAATGGTATTGGGTTTTGTAATAAAACATGTCTGAGTTGACTGTGAATATATCCCAAAAGTAACCATAAAAGAGAATATTCCCATTGTAATGGTTGAATTATTTAAAAACATGATTAATTATCATATAGTGGGTTATCAAATAGATAGGACAATCAATCCTCATGTAGAGACACAAAACATAACTCCATGGGGGAAAATGTATTTGTGAGAAGCTCAAAAGTATTCTTATAAAGTATATAGATACAAAATAATTACCCAATATATTATGTGATATTGTTTTGTAAAATTAGGATATATAAATTTTTTTTCTCTATTGTAAATTTCTTTCCTACCGTATTATTTCTAAAAATAGGCAATCAATTTTCTATCATATTGTTGTGATTCTAATGGTTACATTTATTGGTTTAAAGGGTATAGACACAAGACACACTATTAAACAATATGGATTCATGATATGTGAATTATGAGACCACAAAAGTAGGATATTTTCATCTTATAATATCATCAATCACATTAAATAATTCCAAATAAATATATATTACAAGATGAAAGGGAGAGTGTTGATCCGAAAGAATCAAATGGGTTTTAATCATTAAAATAAGTACCAAAATAGTCCTGAAAGAAGAAGATATTTTATGATAAGTAAATGATTACTGATATTTATTTTAGAGAATTAAAAATGTCTATCTTTTTTTATAACATATGTACATAAAACATGATTAGAAATAAATAGAATATTGTAGGCACCCAATATGAAAATGTGGAGTGGTTTTCATGAGAAATAATGGAATTACACAAAATGATTTTCATTTTGAAAGAAATTTTTTGTTTAATAGATAATTGAATGATTTATTTTCTATTGGTATAAAGAACTATCAATAATATACAGGGTTTTAGTGAGTTATGAAAATCTAGATATGTTTTGGAATATGTAATAATGTGTTCACTATTAAAGAATATATTGGATCACTTTTTCTTAAAGGATAAATAAAAATTGGAATACATTTTAAATCAATGAAGAAAATTGGTAAATGTTTTCAAAATTAGATAAAAATAAGTTAAGTTATAAAAATCTTAGTCAATTACACTAATGATATTTATAAAAAATTGTGAATATTGAGGGAAAAATGACATTATCGAGATTACATGTGATAACACACATATATGTGACTCTTTTAAAAAGGTGAAAAAAATCCAAAATACTTGAAAGATAATGAATGTAATTCCATTATGAATACTTGATATTTTTGTGTCAATGATTTCATTAAACTAGTAGCTAGCACATCTACTGTAAAAAGGTATTGGTTTTTGATGTTGTCATTCTGAATTAGATGGATTAGACTATTCTGATTATTCATTATATTTAATTATAAAAATGATTCACTCAATACAAAATAAAATATTAAAGAAATATATTTTTTTCACATTCAAATTTTTTTAATAGATATTGTATGAAATTAATAAATACAAATGTATAGAAATATATAGAAAATTATGGAACTCAACATCATGTTTCTCGAATTTTAAATCCCTAATAAATGATTGTTTATGGAATAATAAATCATGTTATTAACTGTATGGAATAAACTATTCTGATTAAAATATACATACAAGTAAAATTTTAGAAGGAACTTGTCTTAATAATGTTTTATACTCCAATTGAATGTTTTTATATCCAAATAAATACAGAATAACATATGAAATTTATTTTTTAAATATTTTCATGATGAATTTATTCTTCTTATTTTGAAGAAATTGCTTCATTTTTTTCAAAGAGAAGGATTAAAAGGTCAACATATGTGGAGATGAAAAAATATATTTTAGATAATTATCCTTGAGAAGAAATTTCACTACTATAATAAATAGGTGAAAAAATGGTTAAATGAAATTATGGGAAAGGGACAAAAAATAATTATATTTTATATTCGGATTATTGAAATTTATACATAGTCAATATAGAATGTGATATAGAGAGTGAAGGTGATGTGTTTTGATTGGGGGGCTTAGCTAGATAAAACAAATTCTTATGATTTCTTGAAGGATGATGAGAGTGGTGTAAGAAAAATAAATATAAAATAAATAGTTCATAAGAGATGATATCATTGAAAGAGACATATTGGGTGACTAAATGACCCCAGGTTCAAACAAAATGGAAGAAAGTTAATTAATAAGTAACATTAATAGGTCACATTGAACAAAAAACATTTGATAATATAATTGATAATGAAAGATAACCCCGAACATAGAATTATGAGATAGATAAAATTAGAAAAAATTAGTCATGGGGGATTACCTCATAGTTAGAATGAAAATTGATTGTACCCAAGTGGATCTTCAAAAAAAGTCAGTAAATATGAATAGTTGAAAGGAATAAATAATGCCTCATATATAATTGAAATTTCCAAATAAATGGTATTTGTGTTTTTCAAACATCATCAATATTTTCCTGAAATAAATCCATTATATGATTTATATATAAGTCCATTAAAAATGTTTTTGAATTTAATCGAATTACAATTAAATAAAAATTCATGAAATGAGTCATTTAATGTAATGCCTCAATCATACCACTAGAAGGATTTCTCATTGTGGATGAGGAATTCGTGGTCTGTGGATTGAGGAATTCATTTTACAGGTTGACGAAATAACTATAGGATTCATAAACAAGAATTTATAAGTGTCTATAAAATCAATGTTGTAATAAACAATTGATTGATCATAATATCTATATAAATAATAATGATGGTTATTCTAAGGTCATTAATAAATATTTTTATGACAACTTTTTTGAGGATTTTATGACATCCAATTAATGAAATTTTCATATATTTAGTATTTTTAATTTTAAATGTCTTTAAATTTTGAATTGTCGTTATTCTGTGGGTTGTATGTGATTACAAGAAGTCACAGTAATTTATCTTCTAAGTAATATGTTTCAAATTGGTTTTCAAATGATTTCAAATGGATTAATCAAAACAAATTCCATATTTAGTGGAGGCCCATATGAAATGTTTCTAATTATGGTGAATATAAGATAGTGTTTATGAAACTTTGTTAGAAAATTATCCTGACCCTCCAATAAGTAATATCAAGTTTGCTTGAAATGTTTTTGTAAATGTTTCAAGATGAACAATTTCCGAGTTTTACCATGGAATGTCACATTAAATATATGAGATACATACATCAATATAAAATCCAAAAATTGTATTATGGACTATATTATTATATAAATTCAGAACATCATTTTTTGGACTATATAGATGCTAGATGGGAAGGATTGTTGGGTGAATCAAATACTACATCATAATGATTGTTCTAATATAAAATCTCTTTAATTTAATGGTAGTGTTAGAAATAGTATTATATGTACTTAATAAATGTAGAGGTGAAATATGTGGCCAAAACAGATGCATGTAATCAGTTGATTGGGATGTAATAACTACATAATGACATTAGTGTTAATGTTATATCTTGTATTTTGATTATGTTTTAAAAATAATGTTCTATTAATAATATCTAATGCCCTATTAAAAACTATAAGTAAAATAACATTGAAATAATTTACCATTTATTGAAGGATATGTTATGGATATAAAATTTTAAGATGCAATATGTGTCAACATAATAAATTTTGTGGATTTCATCACAAATTAATTACAAAAAAATGAATTCAAATTTAATCCATTGGATATTAGAGTCGAAAAATGTATATCTATTTGTATAGACATAGATATGGGACACCCATTGCCGCATTATAATTTCTTAAATAGGTATTTTGTTTTCTTCCCTTTGATCATGTTATATTATTTAAAATCTCAATTCTGTATCTTCAATGAATGTTTCATTAGGTCAATTGAAAAATGGGGAAGCTATGTTTCAAAATAATATGATAATCACCAATCATAGGAAATTTATTTTTTATAAATTATTGGATTAAAGGTATGTGATATAGGTATTCTACTAGAAATACAATGATGTATTATCATAAATTAATTTATTTTTTGAACAATTATTTCTCAAATTGAGTATTTTCCCAGGTGTTGATATTGATTATGATTGATCAATTATTGGTAAAAACATAATAGGAAATGTATAATAATTATTTAATGAATTTTTTGTGTAATGAAATAGTTACATTTTTATTCTTTTGATCCAAATTATCAACAATCCCAAATGATATTTTTTTCCCGAAACCACATTGAAAAGTGGTTCAAGTTGATTTTTTGAGATTTTAATGAATGTTGTTTAATTTATAGTTGATTGTTTTTAATGGAATCATGTTAATAAATATTCTATCTAAACTTATTAAAACATTTTTAAAATTTGATTTTTATGAAATATTATACCCACTCCACAGACCATATTTCATGCACTTTTATGTGTTGTATTTTAAAAGCATGTGTTAAAGTAATTTCAGTTATATTGTAGGTAATATATTGGAATACATTAACGGGATAATCAAATGTTTTACAACCCATTGAAAAAATGGTTTTACCATAGTGATCTTATGAAAGGTTCAAAATATGGAAATTGTTAATAAAGCATTATACTCAACCATCCTTCAATCAGGAAGGATGGGGTACCAATAAAATACATTTTTGACTAGGCTATCTAGGTGGATACATGTGTGAGAAACCATGTGTATCGGGATAGGTGTGTTTGAAGGTGGGTCATAATGTAGGTGAATTAGTGAGAGGTTTTTTTAGTCTCTCATCTTCATGGAAGTACATGTGGAATTATGTGAGAATATGTTCCAATATAAGATGATTGAGAATCCAAAGAAGATTAGTTATTATATAATATATGATTTATTAAATAATTTAAAATATGTTATTTATATTCTTCTTTACATGAATTAGTCAAATGAACCTTAATATAGTGTCCTTTTCAGAGAAATTTTGTTGAGATTTAGTGTCACTACAAATTTTATGGTTTTCAAATTGTAGATAGATGAGAATGACAAATCCCTTTTATATGATAAGATAAATACACCAATTTTACAATTTGCATCACGGAGGGATGTGATTTAACAGATTGAAGGATCTTAAGGATAAAAAATTGTTATTAGTGGCTACATAGAAGAAGAGGATGCCATATTGTTGAAGTATTTTTGTGAGATAGAGATGTTTTTTTCCCACAAGTGTAAGTTTCTAAATCATATAATATTCTGTGATTCAAGGTGTTTTAAGACTATCATATAAGATATCATGGGGGATTAATGGATAAAAATACCAATGAATAAAATACGTAGAAATTACATCATGTTTTCTGAAAATTTCTTACATTACACTAAGACATGACTGAGGACAATATTAGATTAGTGTCATTAGAATCATGGAAGCCTAAACACTGGCACATATGCAATTTACATCATCTCCCACTATATTCTTCAAACCTATAACACTTATTATACATATATTACATAATATGTATCTCCATTACTTGGGGAAAGAAAACATAATAACTGTTGATCTCTGTTGCCCAATAAGTGTATAAAAGGATATAAGTTTGAATAACACGATAATAATGGCATGAGATCATGATCATAATTTCTGAAAAAGAATACCCTATAAATCAAAAATAATAATCCCAAACCATTCCATAAATATTGGAAGTTTATAAGACGTGAACCATAAGAAAATATATACAATGATCCATGATTTAATAACATTTTCATAAGACATGGAATTTATGGGATACATATAATCATAGAAAATTATTTTATATTATTCGAGGATCCCTGACAAGGCTATCATAGTGGACAAATGCCTTTACAAGACCGGTTTCACTCCCCATTCTAGCCCTATATTATTGTACTGAGATGACATCCAGTTCATTCCCTGTGTTACTAAAATGATTTCACATCCCATTCCTAACATGTATTATAGAACTTTGTCAGATCCCCATTCCAGTCCTTCCTATATCATAACATATAAATCTTTATCTAATACATTGTAAGGTGATATCGGTGGCACCTATCATATAATTAAATCATACATATGTGTTCCATAAGATTAAAAAAAATTCATCATATCCTAACCTCTGACATGAAATGGGTCTCATAAAAATTTCAAAATAGAATAAATTACCCATGACATTACATGAGTATCATAAAATTGTCATTGTAGCATAATATTTTAATAATAGTTAGGTTTAAGAATTATTTCATCATAACATAAACTGTGAAAATATGCCGAATGCATTTGAGTTTTATCAAGGTATAACGAAAGGAAGATAAATGTGTTTAATAAAAAATTGTTTATATTAAACATAAACCATTCGATTATGGAATAATAATGGTTTCATTGGATCATATCCCCATTAAATCATAAACTATATTAAAGGATGTTATCTTAGATGGAGAATGATTTTTGATGATTATTTAAGGTAATTTCAAAATAAAATTTCAATTATTTGAAAATAAAAATTTAAAACATAATACATTATAAAAATCCATTTCTTTTAATACCACATTAAAGACTCAAAAAGTAATATTTAAAACCTTTTCAATTTTTTGGAAAATATCGACTCCTGTTTGAAAAACACTTTTTAAAATGTATAACATTTTGAAAACATTTGTCTTCAAATATATGCTTGAAATATTTAAAAAGAGAGTTTGAAAAAAAAATTAAAAACATTTAAAAAAAATTCATAATCATTTTAATAGAAAATAATATTTAAATATCATTTAAAAAAATTTAAAAAAATTGTTGGAAAATATTTTTTTAATGAGTACATAATTTTCACTTAAGAGAGAAATACATTCGAATTTTCATTTTTTATTTGTATTTATCATAACTACGAAATAGTGGATAAAGGGTACCATTACAAGAATATATTATCCATAACAATAGGATATTAAAATTCATGGTATTTCTTGAGAGGTATATCTTGATATTTCAACATTTGATGCTTAATCATAAACACTTCCAATAAAATATGGGATTCTCAGATAAAATCATTACCACATTGATAACATTAAAGCATTAACCCATTAAAGAAGTACATAAAATGATATAAAAAATATAATGGGTATGATTAAATAAATGATATAACATGTAAATGTGGCTGTATATTTACCTTGTGATAGAATGAATGGTCACCACATAACATATATCTCAAATTAGACAAATTAAGACAAAATCTACTTATAGGTTTCATTTCATTTGGACCATAATACCCTTGAAATATAGATACTAAAAAGGATATTAAAATACTAATAATTTTAATTAGAATAATAATAAAATACATTCATGTCCATTATACACACCCCAAAACTAGAAATAGGTGTTGAACATGGGTTGTGTCTCAAAGAAAATAATATTGAGATATAAATCCCCTGCGTGAAGTATTGACTATTGTCATACTCATTAAAAAATTATTTATAATTAATATATGTTTATTATATGTCTATCAAAAAATAATATTCATATATATTATACTATATATTATTTACTTATGATTTTATATTACTTTTATTTTAAAAAATTTATATTGAAGTTACGTTACAGATAATAATCGATTTGTATTTCATAATTGTTTTCAATCATTATAATATTTTTTTCAATTCCATAAATAATGATTTAATAATCTATATAATGATAAATATGAAATAAATATCATATTTATTCTGTATATATATGTATTTAAAATAGTATATAAAAGATAGAAATGGGAAATGAAATACACCTTTCATGGAGATGGTTGGCTATGCATACATACGAATGATGTTTTTATTTTATTCCGTATTTAAATAAATAAATGTATATTATATATTACCATTACTGAATAATATTTTTTATATATAATTAATATTTTTATTAATACCATTCTTAATAAATTCTATATATAGTGTGAAAGGATCACTTTTCTTCGTAAGACGATAGTTCTTCATACACAAGAATGACGTTATAATATTCCAAAAAATAGAAATCATGAATTAATGTTCAATATAAAAATTAAATAAACAAAACAAAATAATAAATATAAAAAATATCCTAAATAAAAAGTATGTATATAATTATTCCCAACCTAGATAAGTGGTAATATAAAATGAACGACATCGGTTTGCCCGACGGTTGTCCACTGTAAATGTGAATGATGAATTTGTAACCCACTTGATGAATGTGTACACATTTCAAGGTCACCAAAATATATGAAAACGTCACATTATATTAAATATACTTATTTATTATATTATAATGACATAAAAATAATTAAATGGGTTTTAGGAAGAAATAATTCCAAAATTGTTTTGATGAATGAACCCTCTTCTTCAGGTATCTCCTTTCGACATTCACAAAAGGCCTTCTATAGGTTAGATTTCATCCAAATTTATGGAATCTAGAATGATAGGAGGGAATATGGGAAGAGATTTAGAGAGGTATTTTCTGAGGAAATGTTCTCGAGATGTGTGAAGAGATGGGGACAATAAGTGTCCTTTTATATGGCAGGTGAGTGAAAAACAATTAAATTCTTGAATGAGAGGATTCCACCGAAATTTTAAATATAAAAAATGTATAAAACAATTATTAAATGGTAATAATAGGCATGAT
Organism: Viscum album; assembly: GCA_963277665.1. Classification (NCBI taxonomy): domain Eukaryota; kingdom Viridiplantae; phylum Streptophyta; class Magnoliopsida; order Santalales; family Viscaceae; genus Viscum; species Viscum album. Next base: position 691,954,292 of record OY728130.1, read on the forward strand.
ATTTTGAATATATGTCCATAAAATGGTATATTTTATGGACTTTTTCCACCTTGTTTTTTACTTTTAACCATTAAGTGATCTAGTTTTACCTTAATCACTAAAATGAAGATTTAATTTATTCCACATATTACATTGGTAAAAAATTAAGTTGAAATTATTTAAAGTTATATATTATTATAAATTAAAATATTGAATCCATTTTTAGAAATTAAAATCAAATATGTTCAAAATTTTAATATAAAAATTAATCTCATAAACATGTTGAGAAAGTAGTGTTTTAATGAAAACAAAGAACAAATGTATACGAAGCTTTTATTTAAAATTTACATATGAAATTGATTAAAATGACATAAATTAAAGTAATATATTTATAATCTTACTAGATATACTTTAAAAACAAATTTAAATATTAATAAAATATATAAATGAATTATATGAAAATTAATTTTTCAAATAAAAATTTATATTTTTCAATATTCATCAAAAAATGAATATTTTCATTAAAATCCATCAAATTCACCCATTTATAGTTGTGAAATTAATAATTAAGAATTAAAATTTATTTTTTTATATTCAATTTATAAAAATGTCAATAAATAAATTTATTATTTGTTATAAAATACGTAAAATGCATATTTTTGAAGAAATGGTATTTTCAAATCATATAGACATTAAAAGATATATATTTTATTATATTTAAAAATAAAAAGAATTAATATTTAAAAATTCATTATTAATATTAATTTTTATAGTTATTGTGGATTATATAATTTTATTATATTTAAATAACTATATTAATAATATATTGACGTTTTTTAAGACGTAGTGTTATGTGTCATGCAATCTGACCATGTGTTGCGTGTAGTGAAAGATAAACTAAGGTTTCATATTAGATAATCATGAATTGGTGTTGTTTTTAATGAAACAAATTAATTAATATTAATTTATTTGGGAAATTTATTAATAAAAAGTAATGGTGTCACATTCTACCCCCTTAAAATGAATTTCTCCATTGAAATTTTTCACTATGATATAATAAAATTTGGGTACTTTTGCTGATTATATACCAATGTTCCAATGTAGCTTCCTTAAACTGGTGGATTCACCATAAAACATTGACCTGGTGAGTGGTATTTTTTCATTGAACTTTCTACATATAATCCAGAATCTCTACTAACTATTCCTCATAAGAAAGATTCTACTCCAGCTGTATGACAACTAAGCTAAGTAAAAATTAAGGGTCAGGTATAAAATTTTTTAATATATATACATGGAATACATCAAGGAGTTGATATAGGATTTGTAAAAGATCAAAGTGATGAGATAAAATCCTGATATGCTCTTTAATTTTATCGGGACCGATATACCTAGGGATTAGTTTCCCTTTATTCCCCAATCTCGTAACCTTCTTCCAAGGAGAAATTATTAGAAACCCCTTGTCAGTAACATGAAATTGTAGATCAAATTGGTTATTATATGTATAATTTATCTAATGAATTTGAAGTTCCTTTATATTCTACTAAATTTTTATAACCATATCATCCATTTCTTTAGTTATCTGAGGTCCCAATAGATTTCATTCTCTAATATCATTCCATCATGTTGGAACCCTAAATTTCATTCCATAGAGGGATTTATAACAATACATACATATGTTTGAGTGAAATAAATTATTGTAATAAAAATAATTGAGAGTAAAGTATTTATCCCCGTAACCTTTTAACTCTAATGAATAAAATCTCAACATATCCTTCAGGGTTGATTGTTTTCTTTTTGACTCACCATCTAACTATGTATGATAAGAAATGATGAAACTCAACTCTATATCAAGTTATTTTCAATGAACTCAACAACATTTTATTTTTAACCTCATAAAACCATCATATTCAATGTATTATGGTTCTTTAAATATCCTTTAAAGATCCTTAATATATTTCATTTCATGTTGATTTAGAGGGTAGACATCTCTAATAGCAATGAGTTATACTATCATTGTAAGGTGATAGACCGAAAACCATATAGCATTATCTCTATTAGACTTTTTGTGGACTCTAATGACAAATCCACGTTGATGTTGATCAATTTTAATTATGTTATGGGTAATGGATGCTATATACACTTATTTTTTTGCCTTTAAGCCTTAATTTATGGACATACCTGATACAAAGATATAGACTCTGTGAAATCATTCATTATAAAATCCCACCAGATGTATTATTTAAAATATGGATACATATTCATAATTCCATGATTAATAGAGAATGAATAACTATGACCTTCCCCTAAAAACTAATTCTTTAATTATATAATGTAATTAATATGTACACAGTTTCTCAACCTTATCATTCAATCACGATTAGGTGAATATGGGAAACATTTATAACCCTCTTTTGTAGATCTATATATTTCTTCAATGCTTCATTAATACTTACATTGATATATGGTTGAACATTCAATTGATAAAGATATGATTTTACCATTCCATCAAGATTTATATATCAATCCTTTGAAAATAAAGAAATTTTGTATGTATTTTTATCATAATCGTGAATAATCTAGCATGATTCTTTCAACTCAAATAATTTTCCACCTTGTTTACATTCCATCAGTGGTAATGTATTGATCCTTCATAATATTTAATCATTCCTAACCATCTCTTTCAGAGCACAATAAATTCCTTCTATATAAATATATATTTTAAACGCTTTTTATTGGTTTATATCAAAATATTTTCATTATAGAGGTAATGAATCTATATATTTAATTTAAAAAATACCACAGATAACTCCAAATTATGATTTGGGTAATTTTTCTCATGAACGTCCAATTTGAATGATTTACAAGCTATAACTATGACATTAATCATATGAAAACATCGCAATTAATTATTAAATTTATCACTATAGATTATAAACACTTCTACACTATAGGGTAATGTATGAATAGGTTTGTTGAATATCCTTTTATTTAGTTCCATTAAAGTTTCCTCACATTCCACTACCTAGAGGAACATTTCACACTTTTGACTCAAAATGGTTATAGGATTATATATTAAAGACAAATTATCAAGAAACCATCTATTATTTAATGGGTTTATGTAAGAAATAATTCCAAATTTTTTTTGATGAATGATACCTCTTCTTCAGGTATCTCCTTGTAATGGAACGGACCTCTCCGGTCCATTCAATTGTCAAAACGAGGGTCTTGAAGTGTTTTGGAGGTTAAAATGGTCTTTTCCCACACTTTTCAGAATTTTGAGTGCATCCCATGTAGCCAATACTACACGTCTTGTATTCCCTCCTCGCATACGCGTTACCCTCAAACCATCTGTTGACTAGTCAACGGCCGCGTACGCATTGAAGGCCGTGTTGGAAGCCACGTGGTGGCCGTGTGAAATGGCCAAGTACACACCATGTACCATAAAGTACATGCCGTGTACTTTTTTCACGCCTATAAAAGGAGGGGTCCCCTCCTCCTTTTCAGTAGACCCCTCTAATCCCCTTTCCTCTGAGCAGAGCTCTCCCAAGAGGCTCGAAGGCTCCTTTTTCTTCCATAACTTTTTTGTCCAAGCTCTGATTTATGATCCGTCAGCAGCCATGGGATCGTAACAATGAGGCAGAACATCTGAGCTTGTATCTGTTGTATTTCCTTCGGCCTTTCCTTTCCAAATTACACTTGAGGAGGTTTTTCCAAGATTCGATAGAAGTGACGGACACCGATGAACGCCATCTGAAGTTGATCCGGGGGAGCGTTGGGATCAGAACCTGTTTATGTAGGGATCTTACCTTCATCTCTCTAAATTTTTCATCATATGAGGTGGGTTTCCTCTTGTTTTCATAAGCAACGGTTGATCCATTAAATGAAGATAATAACTGGTTATAGAATGGCGATGGTGACATTGTTATGTTTATCTTTGTTTATCATATTGTTATGTTATGAATTGAATAGGCTTATGCCTACTGAAAATCAGGGTCTTTAGGGGCCTTTGATTGCACAATAAAATGTTTCCCTATAATTCTAGACAGTTTTGTGAATGGAACTTTGTTGAATGTGGAATTTGGATAATCCCATAAATTTGGCTGATATAAAATCTAAAACCCTTGTGTGATCACCCCGGTTGAACAAAATGGAATAATTAACATGTGGGTGTTGTCTTGGATATGTGGCATGTGATGGGGGTGTTTTGTGGGTTTCTGTGGATCAGGTGAGCAGTGGGGATGTGGTTGGCTTGGTTGTGGGTTGGTGTGAATACTATGTTGGTGATGGGAAGCGGGGCTGCAATAAATGGTATTAAATGGGTGATGATGTTTGGTGTGGTTTTGGTTATGGTGGTTGGTAGCGGGGCTGTAGGGATGAGATTGAATGTGAACGAACTATGGGTTGTAAATAATAAATAAAAAGTTGAAGAGTTAGTAATGTTGTGGGAATGGTAATGGAATGGGAATGTTAATCAATGGGTTGGTTGGTTATTAAGAAGGGACTTGTTGTACTGCTTGTGTTTTCCTAACTTGATTTGTGGATGGCAGGGATATGCTTTACGAACGATCGATGTGTTTGGTTGTGAATAGTTTCCCAATAGTTAAGGAACTTATAAACTGATTCTGTTGAAACATGAATACCTAAATGGGGTTGGGGTTGTTTGTTATATGCATGATTTGTAGTAGCAATTCTGAGGCAGGTGCTCAGTTCTTGGATTAGAATCCATATTTTAGGATGAGTGTTTGGTATATATATATATATATATATATATATTTGTATATTTGTGTTTTACCACACCCCACCCATGTTGATAACTTAGTGCCGAACCCTCCCATTTCATTGGAGCGGGTGTTTTCCCCTTAGTTACTAGCTCCTTCCTGCTCCTTCTTCCCTAGGTTGTGATGGCTTGAGGCGACCTTACGCCCAAGACTCTTCGGGTTGGTTTCGATTGGGGTGGTTTAGCCCAAGACTCTTCTGGCAGGTCTTACTATTTCCCAAGAACCATTGGGATGAGTCCAGGTGTGTGTGGGCGGGATACATGGTTGTGAGGCCCAGGTGTGTGGGGGCGGGATACGTGGTTGTGAGGCCCAGGTGTGTGCGGGCGTGATACGTGGTTGTGAGGCCCAGTTGTGTGCGGGCGGGAAGAGTGTGGTAGCATCAAGACATTCGCCGTTAAGAAGAGCAGCTAGCTAGTGGGGGATAATGGTGCGGGGTACCCAATACTCTTGTTCTTATATACTACTACTTGACATGATTGTGTTTTTGGTGAGTGTGGCTGGTGAGGTTGGGTGGATAGAATTTCTTGATAGGTTTCTTCTGTTGTTCTCACGGGACATTAGGATTTCTCCCCACTTGTGCACGAGAGCATTAGGATTCTCTATTGAGTATACTTGTATGCTCAACCTACATTTACATTCAGGTTTCCAGGAGGACTACCAGGGTCGTGTGGGACCCTACTAGTCGGGATAGATGGATTTGTTGTAGTTTGATGTACTTGTTTCTTTTGGTACTGTACTTTTGACCTTTCTTGTACTTGTACCTTGTTTCAGAACTATTTAAACATACATGTGGGATTGGTTTAGGTTTATTTCTATACCCTTGGTCTTTTCCTTTATGGTGGTTGACTTGTCATATTTCCCGATCATAAATAATTAAAAGGGTAATGCCTCTCATATTTGTGAAAACTCATACCCTTGGTGCTAGTCGCCACCCCGGGGCCTATTGGAGGCGGGACTCGATGGTCATTATCACCCTTTAACCATTGCCATCTCAGGAGGGGCATCTTTGGTGGGAGGGGGTCGTGACAGAATGGTATCAAAGGTGATGGTTGAGAGATAGGATGGAGTCTGGAGTTACTCACAGTGAATATTGCATGGGATGGTAGGGAAATAGTGTTGGTTAATAATGGTGTGTGACATAGGCCAGGGAAGACCGGCTAGGACACGGGATTTTAGGGGCCCCTGTGATCCGATGAGAGGACTCTGAGCCTACCGAATGAATAAGTGAGACTACATTGATTTCATGGTAGATACCCTAGGGAATGTACATGCATCATAATGATTGTGTTTTACATGATTTGGGTGATCAGGGAAAGAAATTGAATAACATGATAAAATGAAACCCTGCAAAATTTCCTTACTACTTGGTCTTAGGTGATCTTTGTTTACCGTATAGATATGGCACCTGGACGTCATCCCTGGGTGACTCAGACAGCCGAGGCCCAGCAGATCCAGGCAGTCGATCAGTTGATGATTGACCGAGAGGAGGAAGATAGCCAATGGTAGAAGACTCTCCGTTCTTTCCAGCCGCAAACCCTCAAGAAGTACGGGGGTTGTACTTCGGATATGGATACAGAGGGGTGGATTGAAGAGCTATGGATCTATTTTACCTTGATCCGTGCTCCGAGGGAGTACTGGGTTCCCCAAGAAGTCAGTTAGCTGAGAGGTGTGGCGTGACAGTGGTGGACGCTCTACCTTGGAGAGAGGATAGAGGAAGAGGTTCTGTGGGCTGACATTGGGAAGAAATTCTGAGAGGAATTCCATTGTTCCATGATCAAGGCGGAGAAGTGGCATGAGTTACTCTCCCTCCAGCATGGAATTATGTCTGTACGAGAGTTGGGGATGAAGTTCAAGAATCTCCCATGCTTTTCCCCAGATCTCATTTCGGATGAGGTGTCTCAGGCGAGACGTTTGGAGGAGGTGATTCGTCCTTCGCTCTAGTATGTTGTCACCCCCTTCACCCTTCCGACGTACTTGGATGTATAGAAGAAGTCATAGGTTTTAGAGAGGATACACTCACAGGGAGGTTAAAAACGTTAGGGGTTTCATCTAGGTTCGTTGAAGGGGAAGGCAGTCAGCAGCAGGTCTCCTGCGACAAAACCTTCCAGGTTCAGGCCAGTGGGGAGAAGGCCCCCATAGTTGCAGTTCAGATCTTCAGGTCCTTGTCCCTTTTCCATGAGCCCAGGACCGGTGTGTTTTTCTTGTGGAGGTTTCGGGTACATTTAGAGTTGGTTCCCAACCCGAGCTCAATACTGTGGAGGTGGGAAGGTTCAGCGCCCACCTTAGCAGCACCAGTTGTTGGCGAGGCCCTTCCAACAGCAGCAAGACCATGCTCCTCCGAGGGCAGACTTTGCTGGAGGAGGCCGACCTGAGGGTTCTCCTAAGGGACCTCGAACAAGGCGTGGTCTAGGAGGTGGACGACATCAGAGAGGTAGAAGAGCTAGGCATGGACAGTTTCACGCAGCAGATTTGACAGCTCCGGCAGGACCAGAGGTGGTACGAGGTACGATTTGTTTGTTCAGCACACTTGTTTATGCTTTGTTCGATTCAGGAGCTTCGCACTCCTTTGTTGAACCTGGTATATCCCACGCTCTAGGACTAGATGTAGAGAGACTTTCCATACCACTGGTGATGAGTACACCAGTTGGAGGCCAGAGGAGCGTATCTTGTGTTGTTTGGGGATGTGGGCTGATGTTGGGACCACATCGATCTAGTGGGGATCTTCTTTTGCTACAGATGCAGCCATACGATGTCATCCTATGAATCGACTGGTTGTTTTCTATTAGTTCCATTATCGACTACTTCTGGATAATAGTTGTGTTCTCCAACGTGGACGGGTAGCGTGTAGCTTTTGTTTGTTGGAGGAGCTATCAGGTGGGAAGCCGGCGTGTGGAGCCTCTCCTTTCTTTTTTAGGCGAGATATCAGTGGTTACAGCTGATACAGAGATGGTGGATGTCCTAGAGGTTGTTGGGGGAGTTCCTCAATGTTTTTCCTGAGGAGGTTGTGACTCTACCCACCCCCACCCCCACCCCCCCCCCCCCCGACGTGATGTTGAGTTCGGGATAGACTTACAGCCTGGTGCCCATCCAATTTCGATGGCCCCTTATCGGATGGCACCTTCGGAGTTGCGAGAGTTGCAGATTCAGATTGACGATCTGATGGAGAAGGGTTTTGTTCGACCCAGCGTGTCGATGTGGGGTGCTGCAGTTTTTTTCGTAAAGAAGGAAAATGGTGGCCTCAGGTTATGCATAGACTACTAAAGGTTGAACCAGGTAATGGTCAAGAACTGTTACCCACTTCGAAGGATAGATGATCTCTTCGACCAACTGAGGGGATTAGGTTGGTTTTCTAAGATTGATCTACGATATGGATATCATCAGCTGAGGGTAAAGGACAGTGACATCTCAAAGACAACATTCAGGTGCAGTTATGGGCACTTCGAGTTTGTAGTGATGTCGTTTAGAGTTAGGAATGCACTGGCTGTGTTCATTGGAATTATGAACTTTGTCTTCCTAGAGTTTTTGGAGCGATTCATCGTTGTGTTTATAGATGACATCTTGATCTCCTCAAGATCATAGGAGGAGCACGTTGAGCATCTCCGGGCAGTCTTGGAAGTCCTTCGACACCACCAGCTTTATGGGAAATTGTCGACGTGTATGTTCTTGATGAAAGTAGTACACTTCTTTGGGCATGTGGTGTCTCAACATGGAGTGTTAGTGGACTCATAGAAGGTGGAGGAAGTTGTTTCTTGGTCATCACCCAAGAGTGTGGCAGAAGTTCATAGTTTCCTGGGGTTAGCAGGTTATTATCGGAGGTTTGTTTCGACTTCTCTTGAGTTTCTGCTCCATTGACAGATTTGACTAGGAAGAACCAGGTCTTCTTATGGAGCGAGCAGTGCCATAAGGCATTCGACTACATGAAGGAGTTGTTGGTTAGTGCTCCCGTACTCAGGTTTCCAGAGTAAGGGTTGTTATATGAGGTGTTTAGTGATGCTTCTGGCCTTCGTCTGGGGTGTGTGCTGATGCAGAAGAAGGGACTGATCTATTATGCGTCTAGGTAGTTGCACCCTCACGAGTATAACTATGCCATCCATGACCTATAGCTTGTAGAAATAGTGTTCGCACTGAATTTATGGCGACATTACCTCTTTGGGGAGCTCTTTGTGGTCTTCTCAGATCACAAGAGTCTTTGTTATATCTTCTCTCAGCGTGACCTGAACTTACGGCAGTAGACATGTATCGAGTTCCTCCAAGACTATGACTTCAAGATCTCTTAACTGAAGGTAAGGGAAACGTTATGGATGATTCCTTGAGTAGGAAGTCACATAAGAAAGTGGATCAGGAATCCACTGATGCTTGGAAAGCGATGGGAGAGTTGGCTGCCTTGCACATGGATGCAAGGGTAGAAGGTGTTAGAGGCTGTTTGTTTCCGATGACGGTGCAGTCCTCCTTTTGCAGCAGGTGGAAGAGTCTCAGTGGGGGGACTCCGAGGCGGTAGTAATGTGGGATCGTGCCAATCAGGGAAACTCTCCAGAGGGATGGTCAGAGGATAGCCGACATCATATGCTTTTCCATGTAATGTTGTTTGTTCTGGGGGCGATGCGTGAGGGAGTTCTCTGTGAGTTCCACAAATCAGCCTTGGCGGTACATTCAGGAGTTTCAAAAATGTATCGAGGCCTGAGGGAACAGTTTTGGTGGCCCGGGGTGAAACGGGCAGTGGCAGAGTTTGCGGCTAAATTCTTAGTGTATCAGCAAGTGAAGGCTGAACACCATGTTGCCATTGGTTTGTTGCAACCTTTAGATGTACCCAAGTGGAAGTGGGATGACATCTCAATGGACTTCGTCACTGGACTACCCAGAGCTCAGGGTGGTTATGATGCTATCTGGATAGTAGTGGATCATCTGACAAAATCAGCTCACTTCTTAGGAATTAAGGAGTCAGGCCAGGTGAGTACCTTAGCATAGAGGTATGTAGAAGAGGTGGTGCATTTCCATGGAGTTCATAAGACTATCGTCTCATATCGGGATACTCGGTTTACCTCATGAGTCTGGAGGGATTTACAACATGCTTTTGGCACCCAGCTACACCTTAGCACTGCTTTCCACCCCCAGAATGATGGGTAGACAGAGCGGACAATCCAGACGTTGGAGGACATACTGCGAGCATGCGTTCTAGATTTTGGAAGGTCATGGGTACAACACTTGCCTTTAGTAGAGTTTTCCTACAACAACAGCTTCCACTCTACTATTGGCATGGCACCTTTTGAGGCTTTGTATGTAAGACCATTTCGTTCACCCATTTTTTGGGCATATGTTGGTGAGACATGTGCTCTTGGGCTAGAGGTACTGCAGAGCACTACAGAGAAATCCCAGCTTGTACGTGAGAGGATGAAAGCGGCTCAGGACCGATAGAAGTCTTATGTTGATCGTCAGAGGAGGCCCTTGGAGTTCAAGGTGGGAGATCATGTGTTCTTTATGGTTTCCCCTCGACGGGGGCAGCGGAGGTTCGGGAAGGGGAGTAAGCTCTCCCCAAGGTTCATCGGAACTTTTGAGGTGCGGAGGCGAGTCAGTGAGGTGGCATATCACCTAGCCCCGCCACCTTAGTTGGAGAAGGTTCATGACGTCTTCCACGTCTCCCAGCTTCGTCAGTACTTGCACGACGACTCTCACGTTATGGACTGGGGAGAGTTAGATATGGTAGATGACGGGACCTTCTAGGAACGACCGGTCAAAATCGAGGATCGTAAAGAGAAGGTGCCTCGTTGATGAACCATTCCCTTGGTTCGTGTGTTGTGGAGGCATGTCGGCCTCGAGGAGAGCACATGGGAGCAAGATTCTCAGATGCACGCTCAATACCTAGAGTTTTTTTGACTTATGTTTTCTTTGTTCTACTGAGCTTTGATTTGATGTTATACCTTGTACCTTTGATATATGGAATTCTTGGCTTGTCGGTTATGATACCTTTTGTTTCCTTGTTCTCTGGAAGTGTGCAACATGTACGGGCGTGTGGGGAAGGGAAAAACACAATCCGTAATTGAGACGCATTAATGCGGATGTGATTGAACCTATGTAGGTGAGTCAGTGCCCCCTAAACCGGATAATATCTTGACATAGGAAAAGGAATTTTCCCCAAACCACGTGTTCAGGAAGTTTGTGGGTTGTGCGGTGTTGGGGGCAGTGTGAGTTGAAAATTCCTAATGTATGGAAGTGGCAAGACCAGATTTTTATTCGAGATGCATTAATTAGGATGCGATTAAACCTGTGTAGCTGAGTCAATGCCACCTAAAGCCGATAATATCTCGACATAGGAGAAGTAATTACTAACACCTCCAATTAGGGTTTATGGTTGGGTTCCTGTAATAACGAGGGCCCTAAGAGGTATCTTGTTGGTTTCCTCTGGGATGGCTTTTGAATTCTTGGGGATGAGAATGTTTTAAGAGGTATCTGATGTAATGGCTCGGACCTCTCCGGCCCATTCCTTTGTCAAAAAGAGTGTCTTGAAGTGTTCTGGTGGGTAAAATGGACTTTTCCCACACTTTTCAGAGTTTTGAGTACACGCCATGTAGCCAATACTACACGTCGTGTAGTCCCTCCCCACGTACCTGTTACCCTCAAACCGTGTGGTGACCAGACAACGGTCGCGTACCGCGTTGAAGGCTGTGTTGGAAGTCGCGTGGTGGCCGCGTAAAATGTCCAAGTACACACCGTGTACCATAAAGTACATACCGTGTACTTTTGTTTTTTACACCTATAAAATGAGGAGTCCCCTCCTTCTATTCAACACACCGCTCTCCTCCCCATTCATCAGAGTAGAGCTCTCCCAAGAGACTCGAAGGCTCCTTTTTCTTCCATAACTTCTTCGTCTATGCTCCGATTTACGATCTATCAACGTCCATGGGATCATAAAGACGAGGCAGAACTTCTGAGCTTCAATCCGTTGTCTTTCCTTCGTCCTTTCCTTTCAAAAATCCACCTGAGGAGGTTTTGCTGGGATTCGACAGAAGTGACGGACGCCGACGAACGTCTTCTAAAGTTGATTCGGGGGAGCGTTTTGATCAGAACCTATTGATGTAGGGATATTACCTTCGTCTCTCTAAATTTTGCATCATGCGGGGTGGGTGTCCTCTTGTTTTCATAAGAAACAGTTGAACCATTAAACTAAGTTAATAACTGGTTAAAAAACAGGGATGGTGAATTTGTTATATTTATCTTTGTTTATCTTATTGTTATGTTGTGAATTGAATAGGTTAATGCCTACTGAAAATCATGGTCGTTGGGGGACTTTGATTGCACAATTAAATGGTGGCCTATCTTTCTAGATCGTTTTGTGAATGGAACATTGTTGTATGTGGAATTTGGATAATCACGTAAAGTTGGCTGAATTAAAATCTGAAACCCTTGTGTGATCACCCCGGTTGAACAAAATGGAATAATGAACATGTGGGTGTTGTCTTGGATATGTGGAATGTGATGGGGCTGTTTTGTGGGTTGTTGTGGATCGGGTGAGCAGCGAGGCTGCAGTTGGCTTGGTTGTGGGTTGGCATGAATACTATGTTGGTGATGGGCAGCATGGCTGCGATAAATGGTATTAAAGGGGTGATGATGTATGGTGTGGTTTTGGTTATGGTGGTTGGTAGCAGGGCTGCAAGAATGGGTTTGAATGTGAACGAACTATGGGTTTTAAATAATAAATAAAAAGTGGAAGAGTTAGTAACGGTGGGGAATGGTAATGGAATGAGAATGTTAATCAATGGGTTGGTTGGTTATTAAGAAGGGACTTGTTGTACTGCTTGTGTTTTCCTAACTTGATTTGTGGATGGCAGGGATATGCTTTACGACTGATTGATGTGTTTGGTGATAGTTTCCCAGTAGTTAAGGAACTAATAAACTTATTCTGTTGAAACATGAAAACCTAAATGTGGTTGTGGTTGTTTGTTATATGCATGCTTCATAGTAGCAGTGTCGAGGCACGTTCTCAGTACTTGGATTAGAATCCATAGGTTGGACTAAGTGTTTGGTATATATATATATGTATTTTTTTGTTTTATCACACCCCACCCATGTTGATCACTTAGTGCCGAACACTCCCATTTCATGGGGGAGGGTGTTTTCCCCTTAGTTACTAGCTCCTTCCTGCTCTTTCTTCGCTAGGCTGTGATGGCTTGAGGCGACCATACACCCAAGACTCTTTTGGGAGGTTTCAATTGGGGTGGTTTATCCCAAGACTCATCGGGCAGGATTTACTATTTCCCAAGAACCTTCGGGATGATGCCCAGGTGTGTGCGGGAGAGATATATGGTTGTGAGGCCGAGTTGTTTGCCAGCGGGATACGTGGTTGTGAGACCCAGGTGTGTGAGGGCTGGATACGTGGTTGTGAGGCCTAGGTGTGTGCGGGCGGGATACGTGGTTGTGAACCCCAGGTGTGTGCGGTCGGGATACGTGGTTGTGAGGCCGAGGTGTGTGCGGGGGGATATGTGGTTGTGAGGCCCAGGTGTGTGCGGGTAGGAAGAGTGTGGTAGGGTCAGGACGTTCGTCTTTAGGAAGAGTAGCTATCTAGTGGGAGGAAATGGTGCGAGGTACCCAATACTCTTGTTCTTATATACTACTACCTTTAATGATTGTTTTTTTGGTGAGTGTGGCTGGTGAGGTTGGGTGGATAAAAATCCTTGCTAGGTTTCTTCTGTTGTTCTCACGAGACATTAGGATGTCTCCTCACTTGTGCATGATAGATTTAGGTTTCCCTAATTAGTATACTTGTATGCTCACCCTACGTTTACTTTCAGGTTTCTAGGAGGACTACCAGGGCCGTACGGGACCTTACTAGTCGGGACAGTTGGAGTTTCTGCAGTTTGCTGTAATTTTTTCTTTTGGTATTGTACTTTTGAGATTTCTTGTACTTGTACATTGTATCAGGACTATTTAAATATGCATGTTGGATTGGTTTGGGGTTATTTATTTACACTTGTTCTTTTCCTTTTTGGTGGTTGACTTGTCCTATTTCTCGATCTTAAATAATAAAAAGGGTAATGCCTCCCATATTTGGGAAAACTCATACCCTTGGTGCTGGTCGCCACCACGGGGCATACTGGAGGCGGGAATCGTGGTTCATTATCTCCCTTTCACCATTCCTAGCTCCGGAGGGGCATCTTGGGTGGGAGGGGGTCATGACACTCCTTTCGACATTGACAAAAGGCCTTATATAGGTTAGATTTCATCCAAATTTAAAGAATCTAGAATGATAGGAGGGAATGTGGGAAGATATTTAGAGAGGTATTGTCTGAGGAAATGTTCTCAAGATGTGTGAAGAGATAGGGACAATAGGTGTCCTTTTATAAGGAATGTGAGTGAAAAACATGTAAATTTTTGAATGAGAGGATTCCACTGACATTTTAAATATAAAAAAAGTATAAAAAATTTATTAAATGGAAACAATAGGCATGATAATGTGAATATATGTCCACAAAATGGTATATTTTATGGGACTTTTTCCACCTTGTTTTTTACTTTTAACCACTAAGTGGTCTTGTTTTTACCTTAATATATAAATTGAAGATTTAATTTATTCCACTTGTAACTTTGGTAAAAAATTAAGTTGAAATTATTTGAATATATAAATTATTATACAATAAAATATTGAATCCATTTTTATAAAGTAAAATCTAATAGGTGGAAAAAACTAATATGAAAATTAATCTCATAAACGTGTTGAGAAAGTAGGGTTTTAATGAAAAAATGAAAAAATGTATAACAAGATTTTATTTAAAATTTACATATGAAATAGATTAAATTTAAAACATTAAAGTAATATATATAATTTTACTATATATACTTTTAAAAAATTAAAATATTAATAAACTATATAAATAAATTATATGAAAATGAATTTTTTAATTAACATTTTATATTTTTTTCTATTCATCAAAAAATGAATATTTTCATTAATATCCATCAAATTCACCCAATTATAGTTGTGAAATTAAGAATTAAAAATTAGAATTTATCTTTTTATATTTAATTTCTAAAAATGTCAAAAACTAAATTTATTATTTGTTAAAAAATATGTAAAATGAATATTTTTGAAAATATGGTATTTTCAAAATATCTAGACATTAAAAGATATATATTTAATTTTATTTAAAACTAAAAATAATTAATATTTAAAAATTAATTATTAATATTAATTTTTATAGTTATTGTGGCTTAGATACATTTATCATGTTCAAATAACTATATTAATAATATATTGACGTTTTTTAAGATGTAGTGTTATGTGTCATGCAATCTGACCATGTGTTGCGTGTAGTGTAAGATAAACTAAGGTTTCATATTTTATAAACATGAATTGGTATTTTTTTAATAAAACAAATTAATTAATATTAATTTATTGGGAAAAAATATTCATAAATATTCATGGTGTCACATTCTACCCCCTTAAAATGAATTTCTCCATTGAAATTTTTCACACTGATATAATAAAATTTGGGTACTTTTTCATGATCATATCCCCTTGTTCCCATGTAGCTTCCTTAAACTAGTGGATTCACCATAAAACATTAACATGGTCAGTGGCCTTTTTCATTGAAATTTCTACATATAATCCAGAATATCTACTAACTATTCCCCATTAGAAAGATTCTACTCCAGCAGTATGACAACTAAGTTAAGTACACATGAAGGGTCAGGTATATTATTTTTTAATATAGATACATAGAATACATCAAGGAGTTGAGATAGGATTTGTGAAAGATCAAAGTGATGAGATAAAATCCCGGTATGCTCTTTAATTTTATCGGGACCGATATACCTAGGGATTAGTTTCCCTTTATTCCCCAATCTCATAACCTTCTTCCAAGGAGAAATTATTAGAAACCCCGTGTCAGCAACATGAAATTGTACATCACATTGGTTATTATATGAATAATTAATCTAAACAATTTGAACTTCCTTGATATTCTACTAAATTTTTATAACTTTATCATCCACTTCTTTAGCTATCTTAGGTCCCAATAGATTTAATTCTCTAACATCATTCTATCCTACTGGAACCTAAAATTGCATTCCATAGAGTGATTTATAAGGCTACATATAGATGTTTGAGTGAAATAAATTATTTTAATAAAAATATATAAGAGTGAAGTGTTTATCCCCGCAACCTTTTAACTCTAAAGAATAATATCTCAACATTTCGTTTAGGGTTGATTGTTGTCTTTTAGACTCACCATAAAACTATGGATGATAGGAAATGATAAAACTCAACTCTATATCAAGTTATTTTCAATGAAATCACCAAAATTTTATTTTTAACCTTAGAAAACCATAATATTCAATGTTTTGTGGTTCTTTAAATATCCTTAACACATCCTAAATATTTTTCATTGCATGTTGATTTAGAGGGTAGACTTCCCTGATAGCGATGAGTTATACTATCATTGTAAGGTGATCGACTGAAACCCATATAGTATTATCTCTATTAGAAATTTTTTGGAGTCTAATGACAAATCCACAGTGATGTTGATCAATTTTATTTATGGTATGGGTAATGGATGCTATATACACTTATTATTTTGCCTTTTAGCCTTAATTTATTAACATACCTGATACAAAGATACAAACTCTGTGATATATTTCATTATAAATTCCCACCAGATGTATTATTGAAAATATGGATACATATTCATAATACCATGATGAATAGAGAATGAATAACTATGAGATTCCCATAAAAACACCTTCTTTAATTATATAATATAATTAATATGTACACATTTTCAGAACCTTATCATTAAATCACGATTAGTTGAATCTGGGAACATTTATAACCCTCTTTTGTAGATCTATATATTTCCTCAATGCTTCATTTATACTTACAGAGACATATAGTTGGACATTCAATTGATTATGACACTATTTTACCATTCCATCATGATTTCTATATCTATCCTTTGAAAATAAATAAATTTTGTATCTATTTTTATCATAGTCATGAATAAGCTAGAATGATTCTTTCAACTCAAATCATTGTCCACCTGTTTTACATTCCATTAGTGGTAATGTATTGATCCTTAATAATATTTATTCATTCCCAACCATCTCTTTTAGAGCACAATAAATTCCTTCTATATAAATATATATTTTAAACACTTTTTATTGGTTTATATGAACATATTTTCATTATATAGTTAATGAATCCATATATTTAATTTACAAAATACCACAGATAATTCCAAATTATGATTTGGGTAATTTTTCTCATGAACCTCCAATTTGTATGATGTATAAGTTATAACAATGACATTAATCATTATAAAACATCCCAATTAATTCTTAAATTTAGCACTATAGATTATAAACACTTCTACACTATAGGGTAATGTATTAATAGGTTTGTCGAATATCCTTTTTTTTAGTTCCATGAAGTTTTCCTCACATTCCTCTACCTAGAGGAACATTTCTCACTTTTGACTCAAAATGGGTAGAAGATTATATATTCAAGATAAATTATCTAGAAACCATCGATAATATCTATCTTAAATGATAATTATACAAATATCTATCATTTAGGTTGGTATGGGACAAAATTTAATATCCTCTTTGATTTAAAGTTCTGGTGATAATCCCACTCTTTAGATTATGTGAACAAATAATGAGACCTTTTTCAGCGGAAATTTACAATTGGTAAATTTTTCATATAGTTTCGTTTTTCATAGGGCCTTTTGTATAATTATCATGTGAATTGCATGAACCTCTTTCCACATTGAATAGATAAATATATCATCTATAAAGACTACCTCAAACTGATCGAGGTAATCTCTAATGACATTATTCATTAAATCCATGTAGGTATCATCAGAATTTCTAATACCAAAAGGAATAAAAATATATTTACTGTCTATAACTTGTAAAGAAACCTATTTTGGGTATATCATCCTTCTTGAACGCGAGATTATGATAATGAGAATGAATCTAAATTATGGAAATGTATTGAGATCTACAACATTATTTAAACAAGTCATGAATTTGGGGAAGAGGATACATGTCCTTAATTATGATCTTGTTAACTTATAATAATCAATTAAGTGTCACATTGTTCTATCCATCAATTTCACAAAATTAATTGGAGCACTAACTAGTGATACAATTGGATCGATGAATCCCCTATCATGTTTTCCTAATGTTTCTTAATCAATTCCCACAACTCAATTGGGGTAATTATAAAGGGATTCATTGAAATGGTTGTGGAAATATGTATGAGTTCTATTGAGAAATAGACATCACATTTTTTCTTAAGGCTATGTAAATATATTTTTTTTAATAAAAATTCATGAAGAAGCTGCATATCATCTATGTCATGATTTTCCCCAACCATTTGAGATAAACCTACCATTAGAATTGGAATTATGACAAATACGATGGTTGTAATCTCTATTGAAAGTTAAAACATAATGTCACATTTATAAATGTTCATAGGTTTGTTTGGAATATAAATACAAATTTATATTCCTAGAAATATAATATGTAATCTATGCATATAAATACCATACATGCCTAGGATGACATTAAATTTAACGAGAGGATGAATGAAAAGATTTATAGTAATCACATTCTCACTAATATCAAGGGTATAACAATCATATATTTTAGATGAAATAATCATTCTATTAGGGGATTCCACTTCTAATTCCACATTTATTCATTTTTATCGTATCTTTACACCCTTATAAAATTCATTAGATATGAATGAATAGGTAGATCCAATGACAAATATGATTTTAGAAGTTCTAGAATAGATGGTAAGTGTACCTTTCACCATGTTGTTATCACAAACCTTATCCTAAACAATGATCACATGACATTACCCCTATCACCACCTTAAGAAGTTTCTAATGCTAATAATCATCATCATTAATCCCTCTTTTTAAGAATTGTTAGCATATTTCACATTATTTTAAAACATGAAGCACTAAAGTGCGAGAGGTTCATTCTATGCCTCATTCTCTACATTCACCTTAATAGCTAAAATCTTCTCATCACTTTAGAAATAAATTTCCCAATTACCTTCCCTTATTCAAATAATACAATAACATATGAACCAAAGGAAATTTATTCTTTGATTCTTCAAACATAAATAGAAAAAAGGAAAGATTACATTTTTTTCCACCATGGTTCGTTGATTTTACATTCAAATCCATTAGCATTTTCTATTCAATTCATTTATACAGATACATTACATAGAATTAAATTTCCACTTTTATTTAACATCAAATGATCCCTTTATAGATAATGAAGTCTTATAAGAATAAAACACTTCAAATACATGGTTGTAATCCACTTAATTATTAGAATTCCATAAATTTATTTTTGGATGATAATACCAAAAAAAAGAATGTATTGTAAAATTATCCTATTATGTACCAACTAATTCAACAAACTTTTTCATTTTTTAGAGGAACTCTTTCAACATATTCTTAGGAATAAAACGTGGAAAGTAATTAATGAAAAATAATTTCTTCAAATCGTCTAAATCTATATAGTAAATTTTGTTCTGTCCCCTTCTATTCTTGATAGGAGTGCACCCTTGATCCACTTCACATTCAAAATTGTAGGTATCGAAAATGATATTTTCATTTTATGAACATATTTAAATAAAAAATATATTTATAGTGATACTAATTTATTATTTAAAAACAATTGGATGAGAAAACACATTGAAATAAGGTGGATGTTTCCACCTAATGGATTTGGAAGATTGTTTTTTACACCTTATCTCAGTTTCATGTTCAGGATGATTCTTATGTTTAGAATGTTGTGTGATAATAATAATAATATTTTTCATTATATCTCCCATAATTTTTGGGTTTTATGGAGGACAATCATTCCATTGCTTGTTGTACTCAGAATTAAAATTGTTCTTCTTGGTTCCATCCATTGACTAAAACCAAAAGTCCAATTGTAAGATGCAATAACAATTCTAGGAAACCAATTAACCATGAATATTACTTATAATGAATCTAAATTATGTAACCATTCGTAATCTAGGATTCCATTGGTTTATCCTAGGTCTTTAATAGTCATCTTATATTTAAATCCTTCATGATGGTTTGTGAATAGTTTTGGAATTTCATAGGCATATCCCCAAAAATTGTTAAAATATGTGTGCAAAAAGTCCCATTTTCATACACTAGTTCCCAATTGATTATTGATAAATAATTTTTTTTACATTTATTAAACTTATGTAAATTTTTGGTAGAGAAATAGCCTCTTATATTACCTAGAAAGGGGTATATTGGTAAGAAACCACTCATTATCTCATTGACCAAAATTACAGAACATTTTCTTATACAATAACTCATCCTTTAACTTATCCTTATACAAGTCCTTATCGTTCTCACTATGGTTTTATTATTATAGATTACAAATGGATACATATTACATTTCCTCTCACACTAACCATAACGACCAAGGATTAACAAACATAGATATCACATCTTTTTACCTAATATTTATTACATTACACAAACACAATCCTAAAGACAGTAATAGTTTAGTGTATTAGGAATCATGGAAATATAAATACATGTTAATAGGTTAGATATATAATATCCCACCATATTTTGAACAACTATAACCCTTATTATACAAGTCATATAAAATACATAACTTCATAACTATGTTGAAAGGATACATGAGAAATATTTAAAGTTCATAAAACATGAATCATAATGAAATATAAGAAAATGATCCATGAGAGAATATCATTGGAATAAAGAATGTAATTTTTGGTATACACGTAAGCATATAAAATCTTTTCATATTATTCTAGGATAACTACCAAGACTATATTAGTGGACAAATTCCTTTTCTGAATTGGGTTCACTCCCCATTCTAGGTGAGTATTACTGAACTATGTTCCCATCACCTCCCTACCATATATTCCTAAACCATGGTAAATTCACATTCAAGGCCTATATTATAGAACCAAATTCACCCCACATTTAATTCTAATCTATCATAAATAATTTAAATAATTACCCAATTTATTAGAGGGATACATAGTTCTCACTCATCATATAATGAAATCATTCATATGTGTGAAACAAGATCAAAAAAATCATCATATCATAACTAATGAAATGAAATAACTATTATAAAAATGTAATCATATCAAAACCTGTGAAGAATATAGAGGTTTCTTAATCAATTTTTCAAAACATGACCCAATAAAATATGATGATTTCCTATGAAATTTATCATTGTATAACCCTTTTAAGAGAAAAAGGTTTCAAAAAATTTCCATATTAATCAAAAACCATTCAAAGAAAGAATTTGGATTATATCCTTAGATTGTATCCCTAGAAAATAATAATATATGTAAAACAATTTCATATTTGATGGAGACGAAATTTTAATGATCTTTTGGATAATTTCTTAAGGAAAATATTCTCACTTTTAATTTTTTTTAAACTTATATCATATTAAAAATAGTTTCTTTAAAAACAATATCCAAAACATGAAATTTAAACATTAAAAACGATATGAAATATTTCTTGAGTAAAATATACTCTACTCCTTGAAAACAAATTTTGAAAATAGAAATTTTTTTGAATATTGTTTTTCATTGAAATGAACAATGAATATTTTAAAATCGATGCTTGGAGAACTATTATAAACACTTTATAAAATAGAAAAAAATTGAAAATGACTTAGCATGAAATTATGGTGAAATTTAGTTGAAATATTTTTAACAATATTTTTATAAAAAATTGGTTTTAAAACCCTAAATTTCTGACCAATGAAGAAAATACATTTTGATTTTATTAAAATTTTCTCTTTAAATTATCATAACAAAAAATGAGTTGATAAAGTATAATATTAAATTAATATATCATTTATAACCAGAGGAGAATAAATTTCTTGATAATTCATGAGAGGTAGGTTATGATATTTCAATTTTCAACACTTAATCATAATGAGTACTAATAGATGATGAGATTAAAACAGAAAATTATTACCATTCAAATAAAATTTAATCCTAAACCCCATGAAATAAGAACATATAATGAATCATAAAATATAACAAGGATTTATAAATTCGTTATATTTCATGTCAATGGGGATATATATACCCTTCATTAAATATTATAAGTTCATAACATAACATATGTATCAAAGAAAAAAATTGAGACAAATTTACTTTAGTGATTTGGTAATTTTTTAACCATCATCCCCATTAAAGAGAGATCATAAAAGGGATTTGAAAATACGAATAATTCTAAGTAGAATAATAATAAAATTAATAAATTAATATTTTACACACCATAAACAATGACTAAGTGTTGAACATGTCTTGTGTCTCAATTAAATTAAAAGTGATATGGAAATCCCTTACCTTAGTACATGACTCTCATTAAAATCATTCAAACCATCCGAAAATTATAATGTTTATATATATATATATATATATATATATTAGAACCATATTAAAATATTTATATAATAGCATATATTATTAACTTATGACTTCATACTACTGATATTTTAACAATTCCATGTTAATGTTACGTTTCAGGTAATAATCACTTTGTTTTTTATATATTTTTTTGATTCATTATAAATTTGGATCTCTTATATTAATCATTATTTCAGAGTCTCAAGAATGATAAACATGATATAACTATCATATATATTAAATATATATAAATATATATGTATTTATGATAATCTATAAATGGTATAAATACGAAATGAAATACACTATTTATAGAGATAATATGTCATACGTAGACATGAATTTTGTTTTTGTTTTTTTGGATTGGAAAAAAATATATTATATATTATCATAAAAATAATTCATATCTCATATATATCATGTATATTTTTTGAAAACATCCTTAATAAATTCTATGTAATGTATGTACGAATCACATCATTTCGTGAGGTGTTAGTCCACCGTACACACAAATGTCGTTATCATATTCCCAAAAAATGGAAACATTGATGTTATGTATGATATAAAAATTATAGAATCATAATAACATCATAATAGTAATAAATAAAATATATATAAATCAATTCAATAATTATTCCTAACCTTTACATGTGGTAATATATGAACGAACAACATCGGTTCGCAAGGTGGTAGTCTTCCATACACATGAACCATGGTTTCAAACCCAATTTGATTGAAGTGTTTGTTATAGAAGGATGTGACCATAACATAACAAAAACTATGTATATTTAAGATACTAATGTTATTATTTAATAATTATATAAATTTGATTTAATGTGTTTTATGATTAAATAAATCAAAGACATTAGTTGATAAACATTTAATCTTCTTCAGGTATCACCTTTTAGATTTCACTAAAGGCCTTCCGTAGATTGATTTATTCCCAATGTATGTATTATAGTATGACGTGATGGATTTTTGGAAGATATGTTTTGATGAATTGTTTAATTTAATGGGCCTGAGAGTTGTGATTAGTAGGGGAGATGGGGTGTCCTTTTGTAAGGGATGTGAGTGGAATCCGTGTAAATTTTGGAAATAGTGAATTCCATCAATGTTTTTCATATCGATAAACTATACAATATTAATAAAATTATATAATTATTAATTATAGTGTCTAAATATGTCCATAAAATGTTTTTTGGATAAGTTTTGGGTCATTTTGAATCATTAATTGCTATGTTTGACCAATATGTGATATATTTCTTTCCTAAATCGTTGTAATACAGATTTAATCACATTCACTAATCACATTGCTAAAAAAATAAGGTAGAATTATTAGAATTATTAGATAATGGGGATTCAAAATATATACTATATTTTTTCTAAATTACAATCAAATAAGTTTAAAAGGTAAAATTAAAATTAATTTCAGATACGTGTCGATAATTTTTTGTTTTTAATGTGAAAATCATCAAACGTTTAAAAAGAAATAATATTTAATTTAAATATGAAATTTATTTAAATAAAATAAATTGAATTAATATATCTATAATATAAAAAATTATACATTTAAACCAATTCAATATATAATTTATCTATATTAATAAATTAAATTAAAATATATTTTTCTAAAAAAATTCATTAGTTTTCACTATTCCTCAAAAATTATACTTCGTAGAAAAATCCGAAAAATTCAACCAAAGATAATTTTGATATGATAAATCCAATACATAAGTTTTTTTATAAAATTATGTTTTTTAATGTTTCTGGAATAGTTGTATTATTTTTCTAAAAATACCTGAAAATATATTTGTGAGTAAATATTTATTTAAAACATTCGATGACTTTACAAAAATTATATATTTAATTATCAACAAAAAATTTAAAATTAATATATTATATATAGTTATTAATATTAATTTTTTGATGAATTATAACTAGGCTACTATGATCACATTTATATATATATTATTTATATTTCATTGTTTTGATAAAACATAATGTTGTGTGTCTTGCAAGCTAACCGTGTATTGAGTGTAGTGAAAGATAAACCAATGTTGTTTGTAATTTAAGACTCAACTAGTGTAGTGTGAAAAAAAATCAATGAAATAAAAAAAATTAAAAAAAATTCCTAAATGATAGGTATTTAAAAGGAAATTTTTAAGGAATAAGTTTTGTGGATATGTTCAATTACAGGTTCCCAATCTAGAGTATATTAGACAACATCATAATGAATTTTTAAAAATGAAGGAATAACAACAGTTAAAGTAACAATGACATCTATAATTTAAAAAGGGAAATGATATACCATGTAAAACTATACTACATCATAACAATTTAGTTTTAGTAAGCTATAATTTTTAGTAAGAAACTAATAGATAGTGTTACTTATTGGATATACATGGGGTTAATCTTGATTTTATATCACATAAAATTAATAAATAATCAAATAGGATACATAAAACAATCATATATAATAGAGAGTAAATCCCAACTATTATATAAAAAAATAACATAGATGAGGTTATCCATATAGAAATATAGAATTATGGAAGATCTTATGGGTTTTTCTAGAATATTGATACAAAGGAAATTGAATGTAATATTTAGAGTATCATTTATCTAGAAAATCATCAGAGTATAAAAATGAGAAAGAATCTATTAGGTGTATTATTAAAATCATAATATTTTGATTAAGATCAAGGAGGATACAAATAGAATGGAGTTTTTTATATCTCTTTCAAGTGGTAATTGTATTTTTTTATTTTATCAATGGTGAGTATGAAGGGTCTGTGAGATCAATCCAACTTATAAACTATATGAAAAAGTGTGATATTTTGTTTTTCCATAAACACATTTCTAATTTAATGATACTTATAATTCATTTCCTAGGTTTAATTAAGAATAATTATTTGTTTTCTTGTCAGTAATTTCCCGATTTATCAACGTACTCTTAGAGAGAATAAGGAACTACTCTTCACATTGAGATAATTATAATATGATCAAGGGATTCATGAGTAAAAATAAATTCTACCCTAAATAACCTCTATATATATGCTTAATTGCATCGATAATAAATAAAAAATATTAATGAAAAATTATATATATTATTAATAAACTTTCTCAGTCTAGATGAAAACCCAACACTCATTGAGTGGTCCTCAATCATCATCGTAGTAGTTGCACAAACGTTTTATGGCATGCACATGAGGTATATATTAATTAACCCTTAGAAAAATAATATTCAATAAACTAGATATTTTGAAACAAATAGTTGAGGAATAAAAATATTTCAAACAAAAATAATGATATTTTTTATGGGTTGTAAACATATAATGTCATAAAAATAGTTATCAATATAAAAATATGCATTTTAATTATATTATTTTAGAGAAAACACTAAAAATATCACAAAATCACAATGGATAATATGGAAAAATAAAATTCTAAAAATACGAATATATTAATAGTAATTGTTTAAGTAATTACCTGTATTAATAAAATATTTTAAGAAATATTATGTATTTGAGTCCCCACATCTTAATTAGAAACACTAATAAAATGGTGTGTGTGAAAAGAAATCTTATAGCAGAGTCATGTGTGACGAATTTTATGTTTACATTATAATTTTATCTTCATTATCACATGATTTATGAGGTATACATGATGAAATGTATATTTAAATAAACTTTTCTAATCATAATGATGTCTAATATGAGAAATAAATTAATCAATGAAATTAGATTATCATTACCCTAAAGTAATGTGGTTTGAATACTGGTGTCTAGGATGGTCCTTATATGAATAATATGATAAATTATACTGACTTATAGATTGAATTGTTTTTAAAATTGAATAAATTTCTTTAAAAACAAATCACTAAATCATTCATAACAAGAAATTGTTGGATTTTCATTATGAACATTAAAATAAATAGTGTGAAGATGTTAGTTCAGGAGCTTTAGGATTTGATTCACCATATTGATAATAAAAAAATAAATATAATTATTCAATTAAAATTTTGATGACCAAGAATTCCCTAGTAAAATGTCTTATTAATTATTTAATACTAAGGGAAATATCAAAACATCTATCAATAAAACAAAATATAAAGTGGAATAAAATCAAAGATAAGGGTATTTATCTATTATGGGAATGAAATAACATTAGAATATAAATGAACATTAATTTAAATTAAAAAATGAATAATCCTATAATTTTGTAATATTTATCATTAGGTTAAATTTTTCTTGTTATACTTCCTAGTTATTTTATATCCTAGGTCAGTCATGAAATTATATCCCAATTACATATCAATGTAAGAAAAAAAGAAAAAAATATTTTAATAGATCATAATATGGTTGATAGATCATGACATAAAATTCATTTAGATAATATCACAACATCAAATTTAATTGAACAAAAATACACTAATTTGAAAAAATATGTATTGCATGCTACCAAGACATTATCATACTTTTGAGTTGAGACACAATGAGATTTTATTCACTAATTTGATATAAAATATTTATGGGAATACAATACATAAATTATAGTTTAACTATATATATTAGTGATATCCAATATAAATATTCAATGATGTATATTAAATATAAAGGAATAAAATAATATCTACTGTCTTATAGATAATACAATAAAATGTAAAAAAATAAAAACAAATCATTGACATATTAATTAATGTGTTTGGTCAATTTTATAATCAAAATTAGTTGTATTTGAAAAGATTTCATATCATTTGAAATGATTAAAATAAACATTTTTGTTAAATAATTTGAATCCATAATATATATTTATTTAGTAAATAAATACACATGTCAACTATTTTAGTTAGAAGGATACATTTCAATTATTTTAGTTAGAAACAAGAGTTAACTTAATGTACATCATGATATTTTTGTATGTTGTTTATGTGATGTTATAAAAAGTAAATTTTAATTTTTATATGAATGTAAATTTTACTTTGATATGGTTTTATGATGAATTAATTAACCAATAATTCATATATAATTGAAATATTGATTAAATTCATTGTTAATCATGTACTTCCATATACATATTAGAGTCAGGACCTTAATAATAGTTGGACCGATGATCAGTCTTATAAATCATTGATTTATTATATTAATTCATTCACGAAATTGTGTAAAAATAGTTTTATTAACACACACGCAGATATATATATTCCAATTATAATTAAAAATGTTATAATATAAGTTATAATAGGTGTGAAACCATGTTCTTCATATTTCTAACGTTTTATATAGAAATATTTTATTATGGATATGTCAAAAACAAACATTAATCAAGAAACTTTAATGTGCATCCAAATTAATAATATGAAATGTTTATATAGTTATTAAATTGACCCCTATTATATTAATGTTATCTTTTGGTGTAAGAATATTTTATTATGAGAATGATGTATAATGATATTTGTGATACTGGGATTTTTATTTTCATTATAAAATCAAGGATGAAAAGGAAAAAAAGTTACTATAGCAACATATACTATAGTTTCTCAAGGGAAAATAATTTCTAGAGATATATACATCATTATAATGAAAACATGATAGATAATTGGTTTTTTAACATCTATTTAGATGATACATTATTCATTATAAATAATGAATCGTTATATTAAATGTTTGATTTAAATGAAAAATAAAAATTAATGGAGCGAGGATATGAATTTTGAAATGATTTTATTGTTCAAAATTCAGAAATAATTTTTATTGTACTTCTTTTTAATGAAAAACTAACTTTGTTAAAATGGTCATTGAAAATATGGTTGGATATGGTTCGTGGAGTTTTTTTAAAATAAATCTAGAATCAGTATTATTATTTTATTACTATCCATGTTGTTTTCTTTGTGGAGAAATTTCATTAATAGTGATATTGAAATATATTCAAATCCCAAAGTAATAAAATGACAAAAATTATATACCACGAGATTCCATTTATTGATGAAATTATTATTCAAATCACAGAACAATTATTTTTTCATGTGTATGAAAGTTGTTATTTGGAGTATCATGGTTTTTTATATAATATATGGTGATAAAATGGTGGAAAAAAGGTCTTGAATCTAGTTAATAAGAAGAAAAAATATATTTTTTCAGGAAGGAATTCATATTAAAAATAATTTTATTGGATATAGACTTATGAGATAGATATTTAGGTTGGTTATACAAATTAAATGTGTATATATTAACATGTTAAAAAAATTAAATTATTAAACATTTTTTTGATTATTTCATTATTTCATATGACATAAATCACTACATGAATTCATGTATAATACATGATAATAGATTATGTTAATGGGTAGAAAATGGAAGATTAATTGAAGGAATTATCTCTTATTCCATGTTGTTTACTAATTTTGATACTATAAATAAATATATATATTGCTAGAAAATATCATATAAATATAAAATAAAATAATATTAATTTAGTATAAACCATAATAAAGTTTCTAACATAAAAGGTATATTTTTCATGTAATAACAGTGTTGTGAAATCTAGTTATCACAAGGGTAGATGAAACATTATTATTAATGATCAAATGGTGTTTATATCATAGTTTAGGCATATGTATGAGAATCCCAATCAACTTATAAAAAGTGTTATCCAAGTAAATTTTCTTGATTATGATGTGGATTATGATACATCTAGAGATGATGATTATACATGCTATTATTTTTGGTAGTCATTGGTATAATAATCATAAATTAATGTATTTCTATAATTAATATTAATAAAAAATATAGAAAATGATAATTGACAAGAATTCATGGTCATAAAACTATAAAATAGGAATATAAATTAGATATATTACAACATGAGGGATATAATCATACATGTGAAGTCAATGATAAAAGATTATCCATAGTGGAAAACAAGTTATTCCCTATGACTAAACAGACTTTTAAAAAGTAAGATTTATCTTGTGATCGATAATAGGTTTATGTTTAGAATGTTTGGAATAGTATAGGTGGTAGTCTTTTGAGTTCCGGTACCAAACTCACAACTTCCATAGTACATTTTTTTACAATATCTTGTACACAATTATTTAGGCATCATTGTTCTTATTATAGTAGTGTAATTACATATACATAATCTTTTATTATGAAAACATCCCTATATTAATTTTCATATCATAATGATTATAGAAACTCCTAGATATATAGATAAATTTAAGATAACATTAATATAATATTAAATATATGATCTATGATGTAGATAAATTATCCAAACATATAACAAAAAATTCATAACTCTATTTTTCTTGTGTATATGAAGAATTAAGATAATTCTTTCAATAAGTTCACCATAGGAGATACTGAATTGGATAGTCCACATAGACTAACAACCCCATTGGAACACTATATCCATTAGGTTTTATTGTTTGTTCCTACTATTAAACTTTTCTATTTGTCCCTTAAATTTGGTTTTTTATAAACTTATTTTATTTAATAAAATAATTTTATTCATGAAGAAAACCATGATAGTTGATTTTAAAGTGAGGTAGAATGCAACAGGGGCGTTATCTGTTTTATAAAAGGAGTAAATGACAAAGATATGATTATTTGGTTTAGATTTCAAGAATAATATATCATCATGCACATATCCATGGATATTAGTAACTAAATTATATCTATATCCATTATAGAAAAATTCATGTCAATCCAATACAGTTAGAAAAATATTAATATAATAATTAAATGAAAATTAATAAAAACATGAAACCTTCATTATAGGAGGCAATGGTACTTATTGATTATAAACCATTGTAATATTTTTGGGATTGAAAATAGATATGAAAATTTGAAACCTATTAAGGTGTTTTGATGTGTTCCAAGATACCTATTTTGGTCATTGTGTATGAAATATTTGTATTGAGTGTGAAAATTAATGTTTGAATTATTATATGAAAATTTTTAAAAATAATATTTTTAGATAAATTATATATTATTATAGTAGAAAATAAAGAAAATTTAATTTATATGAAATGATATCCACAGGTTATTTATTGTTAAATTAATGAATATGATAAAATTTGGTTTTATATTGAATTTTATTTATTAAATATTCTTAATATGTATTTGGGAGGATTTATATGATTGGATGGATACTAAATAATCACATCATATATAGTATTGTTAATATTGTTTTATTAGGTATTCATGATATTCATTACATTTTAATACAAGAATGACTGATGTTTTTGCATAAGATTATGTTTATATATCCCTTTGGAAAAAATTTATAATTATGTAATATTAATCTATAGTATGTATACATATTTTAGAAAAAAATAAAGGGTTTATAATATGGTATAAATACCACATTCTCCCAAGCCCACCATAATATTTTATAGCGAGAATAAATTGGTAATTTCATAAATGAATCAAATGAGGTAATTTTACAAATTGGATTATAGTATAAAGATAAAATATTTCTCATAAAGATAATAATTCTTCCATGATATCATAACAAGATCTTGTAATGATGTTATATGCTAAGTGGTTATCATATAGATGATCTAAAGAGATAATATAATGATTTTTTAAATAGATGTATAATGATTATATATAAATGTTGAAATCATGTTTTTACCCCAAAGTTTCTATTTGTTTATTTATTATAAAACCCAAATTATTTAAAAGAACAAAATTGAGTTCTATAGTTTATACGACATGAAACATAGAGCTTAAACTGTCAATGCATAATATTATTTAAACACAACTATTATTACCAGGCTATTGAATATAGGGTTATGAATATGAATAACCAAATATTTAAATATATATATATATATGTATGTCTTAATATATACATATTTATTTAAATATTCATATAAAATAATAAATAATTTTTTTAGAAAGGTCAATTTGTTTTTCAACTAATACAATTCCATCAAAAATTACTTTTACTAATCTTTGCGAGAAAATAATATAATTAAGTTTTAACAAATTTAGAAAACATATATGATAAAATAAATATCATTTATTAAATAATCATATAAAAATAACTTAGGTTAATTGTTTTTTTATTTTTCTAAATGAGTGATTTTTCAAAGAAAAGGGAAAAATACCATTTTTATAAAACTCTCATTTATTTTCAATGAATTAGTTGATTAAAAAGTCTAATAATATTTGAAATTAATTTAAAATTTACATAATTACTCTTCAGTTATATTTTATTTTCATATTTTCTTTTAATCATAGACATACCCAACATCCATATATTTATTATTAGGCTTAATAATGAGATGTTTTGAAATTTTTTTTAAATATGTAATATTCATACATTTTACCTAATTAAGTTACATATTATAATGAATTATTATAATTAAATTTATATATTATATGAATAAATATATTAATTTTATTTCATATAAATTAAATAACTACTCATATAGTTAATGTTACGACATCTTATACTTGAAAAATGCAATTCTTGAAAACCTGTATCTCGACATGATTTCTAGGTTTTTTTTTGAAATTAAATTATGTCACTTATGTGAATTGAATATAATAAAAATGATTACATATTTCTAATATGTATAAATAAAATTATATATTATGGTGAAAATATTTTTTTGTTATAATGTTTAGTAAAGTCAATAAATTTTATTTTCCATGGTTATGCTTAAAAATGAGTTTTGGACGTTAATTGTCTTCTATGAAAACTAATTTCTGACTAAAATGGAATTTTTATTTAATAAATTAGATTTAATATTAATAATCCTTGTGTTCAAATTCTCTAACAAATTATATTTTATTTAGGTAATAAATTTTTATTTCTTCAGTTAAGAAACAAGTTACCATAGTGAAAACTAAAATGTTGAGAAAACATTGAGCCTATGGGAATAATATGTTTAAAAATTGATTATATTCATGATGTTGGGGTCTGAATAAACCTTAATATACCTGCAGTCCATTATTTATTAATTTTTTAGGTAAATAGGGTGTGAGTGACTTCCCGTTATTGAATAGTATTGGGTATTGACAAAAAATCCACTCCTCCCCAATTATAAAAGGGAACTCACTCGCTTAACAAATTAATACCAATAAGTCAACTAGTATAGAGATAAACTGGAAAAATACCTGAGAAAATACTTATAAAAAACATATATATTTTGGTATTTCCAAAAGACCAACCCTATGGAACATCAAAAGAGATCCAAAGGAGGATTTTTCAAGAAAATGTATTCATATTAACAAATATTTTACACCATTCTTCCTTCCATTCCTACAATTATGTCTTCAAACATCCCATATAAAAAATCATATCCCACATATTGATATGTTATTATATTGATGGATTAATATATAACCATCACCTCTTCTATAAAATGGGAAATAGAATCATCACCATTATGAACAGAGGACTATAAACTTTTGAACCGATGCAATTTGTTTCCATCACCATCATACATGGATTTTGATAATGATGCAAATAATTAATAGAAATTATACATATGACATGGTATTAATTTGTGAAATTAGTATACTACCATAATATATATCCTTTAACCCATTAAGGGAATGATATCATTGTTTGTGCATACGTATGGCCTACTATCTCTAACGAACAACAATTTCCACCACCATCATTAAATACTGAGCATGAAGAAAAACTAGAGTTGCTCCCTTCCCTTCTGTGACAAATGCGGTCCAAGCATCGGCTCCTCCCCCCTTGTCGATGGAGGGGGAATTATTGTCCCATGATATTGATGTGGTTTCCAGCCCATTTTCCAACCCAGATTTATGTCCCCCATTACCGAATGAATAAATGATCTCTAAAGCTACAGATCATCTTGATGGCTTCCCAATTATTTATATTTTGTCTTCTGAGTTTTTGGAAACCCTATCGCTCTTAAATCTCAACATGGTGCCACTTTTTAAGTAGAAGATACCCTTAGTCGATGCATTTGACAGGTTCATCTTTAGCTCTTGGGACCTTTATGAAAGAGAGATTATGGGCTTTCTCAATAGCCACCATATCATGATTTGTTTTGAATTAGAGGGGGATCTCATCAAAGCATGGTTGAGGGGGCCTCATAGCTTCAATGGGCTTTTTTTCTTCCTCTTATATTGGTCCTTAGAGTTTAACATGAATTTTTATTCACCATCTACAGTATTTTGAGTTTACATCCCCAATCTCCCCTTACCTTTCATAATCCTTATGTTATTTGAATGGTAGGTAATCTTGTAGAAAGATATTTTTTCTCTGAAAGTCGCAGTGAAGAAATGTGCCACTTTTTGAACCCCCCGTTTTGTGTTGAAATGGACACATCTCGTTTGCCTTTCGATTTTGTGGGGATTACTATCGATGAGGAATAATGGTGTAAGAAACAAGTGATTTATAAGAATTGGACCAATTTCTGCTCGTCTTGAAATTGTTTGGGACATTATTTGGAGGCTTTCTAAGGGGGATCCCCTACATAGGCAATGTAGGTTCTTCATCCAAAACACCAGGTTTCTATAAGAAGAATGGATGATCCAAAGGGTAAGACTCATGAGGTTGGTGTGATGGAGGGTCCAGAATAGGAGGGTTCATGGCCAAAATGAAGAGGTTGGAGGATATCGAGTCCAGTGGTGAAGGATCATTTGGATGGTGTCTTCAAGGGGAATGTTGAGGTTATTCACGCACCTAAGATTCCAAGTATTGTGATGTCTCAGGTTAATATGAAGGTTTCTGAAGTTCTCAGCAGGTTGAGGTTGGATTTGGAGGGCCCCTATATGTTCAACAATATGGATCATCACATGGAGCGGGAGAAGATGGTTATGGGACGGATGGTGGGGGGATAGGGTGGCATCTTCAATTTGGAGGTGGCCATCAAAATCAGTGATGTGGAACCTAGGGGATTGGACCCATTAGTTAGGCCCTTTATTATTTTGAGAAATAGGTTTGAAGGCCTTTCTAAAGGCTATTTTGAAGTGTGTTTGAATGCTGGTACTATAGTAGGGTTGATAATGATGGGGCCTCCATGGAGGGGAACAATGTTAGATGTTTGGGTCATGAGGAATTTCCCATGGTCGTGGAAGATTCCCCTAATGTGGTCAAATGTCTGATTGAGAGTAACACACTAAACCAGAGTAGGGGTAATACCAAGGGACGTAAGGATAATGTCCCAAAGAACCACCTTAGTAAAGGGATGTGTCTATCTGGGGAAGATAATGAAAATGTGAGGGGTCTGACCAATCGATCCTTCAATGACATTGGGAAGAATGGGAATAAATGGAAGAATGAGTGTGAAGGGACTTTGTCTGCTACATCAAGAAGATGAACAAGAAGGGGCCACTCTTACCTTCTATGACAGGTGAGTATCATATCATCCTTTAAGTGGGATTTCAGGGTGATTATTTCCTTAAAAAGGACATCCTAGTCAAAAAACCTTGCCCAGTGCATCCTTCAATGGAACAGATGAAAAACCAGAAAGAAAGTGATAATATTTTGAGGCGGTATAAATCAGCTTCTGAATGGGAATCAACTACTACGAAAGAGAAATAATGTGTGGGATGAAAGGATAAGTATGGGTATTATGATATGTAATTTTGTGCTAGTCTATTTGGCTTGTGGTTTTAAATATAGATGTCAGTTTTTTGAATGTTGTAAGGTGGGATTTTGTATGGTTTAAGGGTTGTGCGGTAACCAGTTTTCCATAAAGTGTTTGGAAATAAAAAATTTAATAATAGATTATGGAAAACTGTCTCCAGATATGATTTGATTCATTTACCATGTAAAAAGATCCAAATTTTGTTAAAATGCATTCAATGAATATATATAATATTAATAAAAAAATATACTTCATTATACGATGGATCAATAATCCATAAACTTGAACTGTAACATATGTGATAAAACATTCTTGAAAAGATGAAGCAGTTAACACCCAAATCAACAGTAATAATAAAATATTAATAACAAAGGAGTGATATGATGTTATAAAAATATATTATATGTCATTATAAATATTTTTATTTTTCTAGTGTAAATTAATAACAAGTTTATACCTATTATACAGGATGTTAAATCTTTCTCAACTAATGATAAACCAGAGTTGAGGTATTTTGTATCAATTTCATTTTATTGAGGAATATTGTAATGTTATCCACTTAAATTCATTTGTATTCTATATACACTATCCCTTTAGAAAATTATATAATCAAATTTTCATAACTAATGGAATTTTAAGTATAAATTTTAATTATTTCATCCAATGAGAGTTAGTTTGAAGGTTACTTAGTGGAAAAGTAGTTTATAAGTCAATTTATTATCATTTGGATATATTACTTCTTCATTTTAATTGATATTATAATAAAATGTGTATGATGACTATATATTATCATATATGTTTTTTACAATTATTTTGGCAAGACTTTTATTTAATATATATAATTGTAAGAACCCGGATCTTCGTTTGAGGTGTCCTTCCTTTTTCTAGTGTTTTTGAGAAAAAATTATGTTTCTGGAAATTTTTGAAGTACACGCCATCTACTTTATGAGTACACATCATGTACTCTTTTCCCTCTTGATGCCGTGTGATGGCCATGCCCGGGCCACACACATAATGTGTAGGGGTGAGGTGGAGGCCGTTTTTGAAAGAGTACTAAAATACCTAGTACATGTCATGTACTCTAAAATTACACGCCATGTAATTTTTTTTCATTAAACGAACCGAGGTCACACCTGACACACAGATACATATTCTTCTAGTCTCGATTTTTCAGAGAGTGTCGAGGATCCACGAATCTTTGACGAGCCCCTGCCTCTTCGTCCGTTCTCCGATTTGATCACGGTCGATTGGGTTGGAATCGCAGTGGTGAGTTCTTCGTTATGCTTGAGATTTTTTTCCAATTCCTCATCTTTCTCAAGTTATCTTGGATTATGTTTTTCGGACATTTTCTCAGATCTACAACGTTCTAAGAAGAATTTGTCGTCATTTTTAACGTATATCGATATCCTAGGATCGAAGTAGGTGGTTTGTGCCTTTCTGTTGGAATTAGTTGAATATTATGTGCAATTTCCACCAATACCCTCGAACCGGGTATTGTGTGTTCCCTGTTTTTCCATCATTGTTTTCTTTCCTTGATTATATGCCTATGTAGTGGTCATTGCTTATGGATAGGGTAGTTTTTACTATACCTTGGATATTTTCCATTCTTGTTTTGCTTGTTTGTTTTTTTCCTAGTTTCCATGCCTAGTTGTAAGATATTGGAACTGTTGTTTTCTTACGTTGTTCAGCCTTAGAATGCTAACCATGTAGTTATTGAGGTTTACATGGTTGATACAAATGTGCTATGAAAATTTATTTTACATCGGGTTGTGAGAACCTAATGTAGTGGACCACGACGAGAATGGACGGAAGGGATTTTCCAGATAGTCTTAAATTATGATGCGAGATCATAGAGGTAATTGACATTGATTTCTTCCTCAGAGAGTCTGTTCTTCCTTGATGCAGGCCACATGGGTAATAGATGTTGAGTGCCTCCCTAGAGAGCCTTAAATATGATACGAGACTATAGGGGGAATTGACGTTGAGTGCTTCCCCAGAGAGTCTATTATTTATTTAGCTGAACTAGAGGGGTGAGACTGCGTGTGTTTTCCAGAGGGTTGTTAGTACCTATAAGTTTATCCTTAGGGGTTAGTCTGTGATAACTACCCAGTGGTTACCTTTTTGTTTTGCCTACTTGAGTGGCTACTCATTCTATTCTTCATATGCTAGAACTGTGGACTATAGCTGCAGTGTGATTTTCAGTTTACTGCGTCCTGTACTTTTAATTGCCTTGTATTCATTGACTATTAGGCACATATATTTGGGTGATTGCCTATTGGGATTGTATATCACACCAGGTTTGGGCCATGATTTTGGGCCCAAGCAGACATTTTTGTTGCAGGTATAGATAAGGGAAAGATCCATTTGACTTTCGGTACATGATTGCTTGGATCTGGAGAGCAAGGGACCAAGCTTAGGCTTGCGATGCTGCAGGAGTTGTTGTTATTTTAGTACTTTGTTTTTACTTATATTTCATCACGTTGTTCTGTTTGCTGCATTCCATAGTTACTTACATTTTCTGAATCATTATCATCATTACTATATATTCGTTGCTTTCGTTATTTGGTACAGTTGTTGTGTATTGTTTAATGCTTCCGCAATTTACTATTAATTTCTTTTCTTTGTATACCTTACCAAATGAGGTCTTTGTTTCCCCAATAACTTACCTAGGCCCTTGCTGCCAGTCGGCAGCCACTGGCATTTGGGGAAATGCGCCTGAGGTTATGTGGCGAACCGGGCATGGGGCACCAATGGAGGGGCTCTGGATTCGGGTCATTACAATAATCCACTGATTTGTTAATTATCACATCAATGTTATGATCATTGTAGGGGTTACACATTAAAAATAAACTTTATCAGGACATATGTTATGTTATAAAACTATCATATTTTACATTGTGTATTTACTCCAATTTTAAATTCTATATTGGGAATCATGTTATATTAATTTTATTTAATTTATGATTTTATTTTATTTATTTTGTGGGGATTACAATTAAAATTATTCCAAGGAGGTAAAGGATTTATGTTTTAATCTAATTTTAATAGAGATATTATATGCTTAAATTTAAAATGAAGGGAATTATTTGATAAATGTATAATAACCCAGTATAATTTTATTCTCGTAAAAGTATTCATTAATTTTTAATTTAATTATACATATTTCCAATCTCTCAATCTTAAAATAATTGACATTTTTTAATTAATACGTACTTCATTAGCCTCTTTGTTCAAAAATAGTTTTCTTCCAAATATATGTTTCAAAATATGTTTTCAAAAACATTTACTATGATTTTTAATGATATTTTTCCCAAAATAATTTTTTACAAAAATTGAAATGGAATCATTCTATTTTTACTAAATAAGGAAATTTGTATTTTATTGGAAAAAATGTTAAATGAATGTTTTTTAACATAATTTTCATGAATAATGCTTTCTTAGTTTCATAAAAACTCATCTATATGAATATTAATTTTTGATTTTTAAGTTTTTTTGTAATAACAATTATTTTCATAATTATTTAAATACTTATAGTTCTAAAAGACATTTTCAATGTTAAAAGGATATTTTCAGCAAGAATTTTTTGAATGATTTTTAATAGAATATAAATTATTCAATAAAAATAACCACTTATTTTACATATAATCCACTAAAGATATATTGTAATGATCGTGTAATAGTACTATTTTCTTATCCCTAATACATAAAATGATTGATAAATTTTCTAATTAATTCCAAATTAATTCATATATTTATTCAAAAAAAATTTTCATCCAAATAAATGTTTTATATTTTATTTTCAATATTATTTTACTATTATTTTTAAATATATATTTTCCCATAATATTTTTTTTAAAAAAATTGAATCCTCTTTTTGTTTAAAAAATAAGAAATATTTTTATTTTATTAGCATAAATGTTAAATGAATTATTTCATTAACATACTTGGCATGAATAAATCATTCCCAATGTCATAAAAAATCATTTATTTGAATATTAATTTTCATGTTTTAAATGTTTTTTTAATGAAAATTATATTCCTAATATTTTATCTTATTCATTTTTTATAAAGATATTTTCAATCATAATATTATATTTTCACCAAGAATTTTTTAATAATATTTTAATGGAATTTCAATTCATCAACAACAGAAACCGTTTATGTTACATATACCTTCATAATGATATGCTATAATGATACCAACCTTATTAATTATATCGATAGTTTATGATAAATTTGACTAGGGAATGTACTGAAATTATCTTTCATGATTTATTTTTGAAATCATTTATATTAACTTGAAATATTTTCATTTTATTTTATCATAGAAAATTATATTTCACCAAAATATCCATACTGTTTATCAAGGATATGGTTATGTATTAAAAGAAATATAATTTATAAATATGGTGTTTTACATTGAATGCTATATGAATAAATGTGGAAATATTGATGTTATTTATTCTTTAATCGACAGAGGAATTTGTTGATATGGTTTTTTATTTAAATCGACCATTTGATATATGTGGAAATATTTTATAAAGAAACGATGGGTAAGGACTAGAATTATATGTATCTAATAAATGTATTAGTAGTCTTGTTAGGTAAATAACTATTCTATAAATAAATATATTTTAGGTTATGTATACTCATAGTTTTAGAATTTCAAGGAGCATGGTTATGAAAGTATAGATATTATGGTGGGTTATATCATGAAGTCCAATATTAATCAATTCCATTATTCATAATATAGTTATAATTATCTATTATATTGTTTCATTTATATTATCCATTGATGGATTTTATTCTCATGTTATTGATTAAATGAAACGTGTGTTTAGTTATTTACCATTCCATATTTATTTTGACTTATATAATTAACATAGTAAAGTTATTGATTAAATTGAATATGTTTTTGGTTATTTACATTTTCAGATATATTATTGCATATTGGTTTATGATAGCTTTCATTTTACATATCCCTTATTGTGCCTTTGATAAAACCATTATTTTACTTCCTACCCAAAGAATATTTAGAAGGAATCATTGAATGAGTTCAAGGATGAAATTTTTTTAAATTTCACTATATTATTTTTATTGCTTTCAAATGTAATGTAAGGATCATGTATGTATCTTGTTTACCATGACTTCTATTCTATTAAGTGCCTTAGGATTAGATCACTTATATTTTTAACAAATGTAATTATAAAACCACCAGCATTAGGATAAGAGATTTAGGGTAGTTATAGTAAGTATTAGGGAATATTTAGAAGAAACACTATGAACTAGATTTATGAAAGTATAGATTCGGAGAAATAACCCTATGTATACTTTGAGGATGTGTATATAAAAACATCATAGGTTTTTTGTAAGGAATATATTATTTTTGGTTTTCCAGGAAATATATCCCTATCCAGGTACTTTATGTTTATTTGGTTCTGACACAGTTGTAACTAGGGGTAGTAAGCACAAAAAGGGAACATTGGGATTTTACTTGTTCATCACCACATGCATGTTTAAAATAATTACTGTACACTTATTTTAAATCTCCTTGGAATATTATTGGGATAATTCTCATACTCATTACCAACCATCATGAAGGATATTAATATATGATGAAAATAAATAACCTATCTTAAACCAAAGGTGTTTATGATTGAAATTTCAATATTATGATTTATAAATCCTATATATTATTACATGTTTTTTCAAAGATTATTGTTTCTCAAACAATGATATTTGGTTTTAGTTAATGGATTGATCATTAAAAAATAGAGTTGTCAATAAACATTATGGAAAATATTGTAATTATGAGAAAAAAATTGGAATTAGAATATAGTTATATATATTTTGATTAAACCTAAATATTTATCTTGATATATGATTTAAAATATATACTTTAACCAACACTTATACACAAAATGAATAGAATAATAGAGTTTTCTAAGATCATAAGTGGTAGAGACCATAGTGGAAAGAATTTTTGATTTGATTAATATATGAAATAAAAAATATACAAAGAAGAAAATGTCCCAAATGAACTCGAAAATGTTTTATGTGTGAAAAAAGGGAATACATTATTGAATTGGTAATTATAAGTGTGGTTTTTAATATATATATATATATATATATTTCATCATAGAAATCCAATATTAATCATTGTATTAAATGTGGCGATCCTGGTAATGATCTATGTTAATTTCCTCTATTAATAGTTAATTACTAGACCCTAAGAGGACCTATTGTAAAGAAAAATTGTTTATCTATTTATATATTGGGATTAAAAATTAATTTTAAAAATTATTTTAATGAAATGTAATTTCATAACAGGAATCATGAAATATATAAAGAATGGGTATATTTTTAGAAGCATAAAAAACTTCATCTAAGGTTAACTAAATATTTATGTGTTTTTAATATAAGCTTGATGGTATGTAAAATGTCGAGAAAACACTTTTTGATGTCTTATGTGATAGTATTTTCAAGTGATTAATGAATTTTTTATGATTTTGTATATTTTGGTATATATATATATATAATTTGGTTTATTCTAAAGAATTAATTTTTATGTATGCTATTATTTTTAGTAATATATGATGATGGGTATGAGATAACCATTGAGGTTTAAATTTTTTTTTTGATATTGAGGTAATTTGAGATATAATGTTTTTAATATAAATATTGTCTATATTAAACGATTTTTTTCTATTTAATTTTGTAGATTAATATATTTTTATAAATTTTTGTTATTACATAAATTAATAGTTATTAATTTTAAGAGGAATATATTCTTTTTATTTAATCGATTATATGATCTATTAAAATTTAATTTTAGTGATCTATGCATTAAAAAATTCTTTTTTGATGTTTATTTCATAGATTAATAGATCAAGTGTAAAATAATATAAGTAAAACAAAGGAATGAAATAATTACTATAAAAAGATAAAAAGAAATAATAATTTGTGTTGTCAAATGTAATGATAGTAAAAAAATACCCCAACGTTTTGAAAGGTATTTTGAAAAAACGAATTTATCTTATTACCATCATATCAGATAATTCAATAGTCATTTTACTTATAAAAGATTTATGGTCTTGTAATAATTAACCTTTTCTTGTTAATTAACATTCTTTCCATCAATTATTTTTCAAATTTCAACTCATGTTCTCCTACTAAGAAACATATTTAAGTGTTATTCCATATTTCATTCTATTTTACATTTCTTACTTTTTAAGAGGAAGTTCCATTAATACTTTTTTACATTGCATTTTTTGAAAAAAGAAATTTTCAAATATCAACCACTTGATTTCAGATTTAAATTTCAAATTGTGAGGATTCATTCATTAAGTGAATGTAAAATTTATCACCCAAATATATTAAAATATGAACAATGTGATTGATATTGTATATGACAATAATCATCCATTTAAAATTAAATTTGAAAATATTATTTAAAAATGATTGTCATCGTTTATTCATTGAATTTGTGTTGATGAATATGATCAAACGCACACACAAACACACACATATATATATGGTGGTCCTAATATATAAAAATTAATTGATAATTTATTATTAAAAATAGATAAAACTTTTAGATCCAATTTAATCATAAAAAATACATTCCAATCAAAAAATGTTTTTTACATAACATTGTTAAAAATGAATATAATTTTTCTTCACTTATAGGAAATTTATTTTCAAAAAAATCATTCATTTATCAAAATATGATATCAAAATTATTTTATGGATAAATTTCTATATTTTTTAAAAAATAGTGATTTTTAATGAATAATAAAAAATACTTATGTTTGTAAAAATCTCATTTCTTATCAATAAATTGAGTTATTTAAAACTACCAAAATTAATTGATTTTTATTTAATATTAACATATTTATCATTTAATTATATTTATATAATCACTTTAAATTGAATAATATTTATACATGCATTTGGTAAAATTATTTTTAGGCTTAAAATAAATTTTTGTTTAAAAATGTTTAAAATGCATAAGGTTTCTACATTTTACACTATTAAAATAACCCATAAAAAAGAAAAACTAAAATGAAATGAATATATATATATATATATATATAATATCTATGTATATTTATATAAATCCATATATTAATGATCAATTTTCATAAAGTACCTTTAAGGTCATCTTTTACATGAAAATTGCATTTCTTAAAAAATCATTTTTCAACACAATTTTCCTATTTATTTTCACGTTAAATTCATTCCATTATAATAACTGCATTTAATATAATTATTTAATTGTTTTTAATCAATATAAATAATATTATATATTAATGTGATCATTGTTTTTGGAAAAAATCATTAGTTAAGAAAGAAAAAATTATTTACTGTGATTAATGTTTAAACGAGGTTTTATGCATTGCATATGGTGGGGTTAAACTTAATTTACCACACACATTTAATTTTTACATAAATTATTGGATTTTTTTAAAATTTAGTGGATCAAAATTATGTAATATGTATAATTTGTTTTAATAATGAAAGAAAACATAGATATGATAAAAAAAATTACCACAGTGGAAACTAAAATGGTAAATAAAAGTAATCTTAAATTATAATGGAATAACATGTTTAAAAATGATTCCTTTTTAGGATATGGAGTTTCAGATTGAATCATTTTCCCTTTAATCCATTATTTATCAATATTTTATTTACATTGGGTGAGGGCAAATTTCCATTATTGGGTAGTTTTGGGTATTTTCAAAAAATGCCACTCCTCCTTAATTATGAATGGGTACTCCATCTCATAAATTCATTAAACCTGTCAAGACATTTTTATTTTAAAAAACCAAAAAAAATCATCTCCTACAAATAATAATTAAAATTATATATGTTTTACTATTACAAAAATAACAACACTAGGGTCTTTGTTATTATATCCAAAGGGGTATCTCCAAGAGAATGTAATTGACTTAATGGACATGTTTACTTTTACATTTTCATTATAAAATTTAAATTATATAATAAACATAAATCATAATAAAAATAGTATTGACCATATAATTATATATTATTAGATTTATTTATAAATATCTTTCCTTCTACATTGGCATCAAATAGGATATAAATCAATCGCTTTTGTGTATAGTGGATGACCGCCTCTTGAGCCGATCTAATTTGTTTTCATCACCCACTCATTTGTATGGTAATAATGACACA
Source organism: Viscum album (assembly GCA_963277665.1). Lineage (NCBI taxonomy): Eukaryota > Viridiplantae > Streptophyta > Magnoliopsida > Santalales > Viscaceae > Viscum > Viscum album. The sequence continues at coordinate 691,998,282 of OY728130.1, forward strand.
AATAATGAATATTCATGATACATAATACATGATATTAATTTTTTAAAAATTATATATCATGAAATTTTACAACCTTTAACAAATATTGGGAATGACATTGTCATTCATGAATACATTCAAAATACAATATCAATAAAGTAATGTGATTCATTATCCATAAAAAGTAAATTATGTTTTTTAAAATTTATAAAATAAGGAATTATTATATATATATATAACTAATACTATTTTATATGTGATGTAAAAATATCCCTTTCTCATGAAATGGAAGATCTGTGACAAAAGTAGCCTGGGAAAATCAAATCATTAACATCCGAAAGAATTGTAATAAGGAAATATTATTAACCAAAGGGATAAAAGATGATATAATAAGAATAGATATGATATTATAAATATTAATATGATTCATGAATAAATACATAATTTTTTAAACTAATATAACAAAGGATAAAGAATTCTAAACTCAAGTGAAACATGAGGTAAGAGATTTTTTCCTCATTTTCTTTCATTGAGGCATTTTTTTATATTTTGAACCTTATTTATTATTATATGGTGGATACACTACTCCATTAAAATTTTATATCATGAAAAATTAATAATTAATGGTGATATATTTTTAATAGTGAATTAGTTAATATAGGATAATTGACTAAAATGTAAAAAAGTTGAAAAAAAATTCATAAATAAATTTATTTTCATTAGGTTATACTACTTTTTCATAGTATTTGATATTATAATATTATGTCTATATTCATCTTCAATTATATTATATAATATTTTGAATTATATTATGTATCTTTAAATTTGATTCACAAAATTGACTTATTGAGTAATTCTCAGTTTGTTGTTTTGATCATTATAAGGGTCTCTCATCTCAAATTAACATCTTTGAGACATATATTATTGTATTAACCAATATTATTTTATAAGTTATATATAATACCCATTTTATATGTTATATGAATAATATATTTTTATTAATGTTATATAATTATTCATTTGAAGTTGTTCTTTTTATATCTATTAGAATTACAATGTTTTAAAGTGGTAAGATCTTTATGTTTCATTCTAATTTTAATGAATATTATTTATGAATGAATTTATATTGAAGAAATTTTTTTTATCAAAATATAATAAAATCATTTCATTATATTTTCCTCTGGTAATTCAGAAATCTTGCATGAAATAGTTTCATTTTCATCTCTTTAGAAATTAAAATGATTGAGAATTTTTTTTAAAAAATCCTTTATTTCTCAGTTCGGTCGAAAATTTATTTATTGAAATTACTTGTTTGATAAATATATATTTGAAAATATTTTAGTATGATATTTAATGTCTTTTTACCCATAATAATATATATTAAAAATGTTTTGAATGTTATCTACCTATTTTTTTTTCAAATAATGATCTTTTTAATTTTCTGACTAAAATATGAATGAAATCTTTTTAATATACCCTTCGTGAATAGAATAATTCTATAGTAATAAAGACAAGTTTATTTTATGAACTATTTTTAATTTTATGATATTTTGTTTTATGAAAATTGTTTTTTAAATATTTTAGATTCCTAGTTTTTTTTAAATATTTCCAAAGGTAAAAGTTTATTTTTGAATAAAATATTTTTAAGAACGTTTGTTGTATTTATATTTATCAAATACAATAACCCCTTATTTTAAATATACTCCAATAGATATATATTATAATAAATACATTTATATTCATTATTTATGATGTTAATGATCAGTTTAACAATAGAAGGTATTGAAATTATTTTTCATTATTTATTCTTTTAATCATTAGGTTTATGATGAAATATTCACTTTTATATGATCATTAGGCGTAAAATTTACCCTAAATAACCATATTATATATCAGGGATGTTTTTATTACTAAACAATATATCATATCTACATAAATGTTTTTACTTTTAAAGTTATATGATTTTCTAGTGAAATATTTATATTTTGAATTATTAACACAATACAAACATTTATTTGTAATATATATTACATAGGATTAAAATCGATCATTCAATATGTGACAAATTATATGAAATGTAGTGATGGGTTAGTCCCAACATTATATATCCCCTTGATTTGTTGGAAATCCCATAATGTGAAATAATATTCTATCAATTAATGGGTTTTGGTGTATTCCTAACTATAGTTTGATATATCATGGTTTAAGGTCTTGATTATAGAGGTATTATGATTTCTATGATTAGGATGTTAGATATTGATAATATACATCATTAATAATTTATTTATTGTTATCTATGAGATTAATTAATTGATATCATCCCTGGATTCATTTTTTCACTTTTTGTTGATTAAATGTATTTTGTGTTCAATTATATTCCTTCACATATTGACTATCAATTATCTAATCAATATAATCAAGGTATTGATTATATAATATATGTGTATGGTTATTTAAAATTCCATATTCATTATGAATTTTAAATCATGATATATTTCATTGTTTGTAGCTGTTAATAATCAATTTATCTCACCCTTATTTTGTTTCTTTTTCCGAGTTTATAAAAAATAAATATTTGAATGGGTTTAAGGATGCATAATTTTTTACTTAAATAAATTTTATTTCCTGGTTTCAATCATAGTGTGAGACATATGCTTCTATTTATTTTACCAAGAATACAAAAAAAATTTGGCCTTTTGAGATTTTCTAGCATTATATATAGCTCAAATGTAATAATGTAACTAGTGAATCTTGGCTACGAGGGTTGGGCTTGTTAGTTTCAAAAACAATTATGGATGGTTATATATGTTGTATAGAATCAATTTTATGTTTTGGGATGCTATTAGGCATGACAAAACAATAAAATATATTTCAATTATAAAATATTTTTAAATTACCACACTTAAAAACTTATGTAGATATCATGATTAAACATTTATTTCGTAGACACTAAACATATATTATAATATATTTTCACAAATAATCTTAATTTTAATCATTTGAAATTAATAATGACTATGATTTATATTTTGATTTCAAGTTAATTTTTCTTGTATTTATTAGATTAGTAATTTATTTATCTGAATTTTTATTGATATGTATTATGTTATACAAAAACTTTTATTTTAATTTTAATTTTATCATATGTAAAAAAGTTTAAAAAAGAATTTAATTTTTAAAAAATGAGAAATTTTATCATATTCAATATTAAAAATAATAAGATGTGTTCTAAAAAATTTCTCAATTGATATATTTCTATTATATATTATATTGAATTGAAATTCAAATAGTTTATATATAATAAAAAACTATATAATTTCATTGATAAAATTTTATTTAATTTTATTGATATTATATAATATTATTGCATTATAGATTATTTTAAATATTATTTATTTACTAATTTTATCTTTATTTAATATATATTATTTAATCGTATAACAAATAGAGTTCCTTTTATTAATTTTATTATCAGATATATTTTTTTGTGCCATATAAATATCAAATATATTTTAAAATTAAACTATTTTATCATGAAAAAATTATATCATTATGAAACAACTAAAAAATTCATATAGAAATGTGAATATCTAAGACATCAAATTATTCTCTCTTTGGGTAATAATATTTTAAACTATTAAAATATAATTGTCAAAATGAATAAATAATTCTAGGATATTTAAATACATATATTGGTTGAATCTTATAATGATCGGTAAATAGAAAAATATTATTATTATAGATAATTTCATTGACTTTAAATGTAAATGGACATTTTCCCCATATTTTTTCTAATTATATATAATTATGGTATGAAATAATATATATGGAAATTTTTAATAGAAATGAGAATAAATATGATTTTCTAAAAACTTATATATGACTCAATAGAGAAAATTTCAATACAAAGAGAAATTATGGATTTCAATGGCCTTGTAGGAATAAAAAAAATTCATTTTAGATGAATATCCATTGTTGTCAATTCTTTTACTTAGAGATGGTATTATTCAAAGGGATATCTCTGGGGAAATATTTAAGTGATACAATTAGCCATATAATGTGACACTCTAGAAGGGATGTATACAAATGAATAATGTGTATTCTTACGATAGTGTAAGGTGAGATTATATGTCATTCACTTGTATAGGGAGAACACATCATGATTTGGAGGATCAAGTATGAATTAAATGAGTATTATTATACATTAATTATATTAACTTAAACCACATGTCTTTGATATCATATTAAAATATATTATTGTAATTTACATATGATCAAAAGAAAATTGAGTGACCTACATTCATAAGAATAATTGACAATGGTAGAGAAAAAATAGACCATGAATCCATGGTGGTAGCTTTATGTTATTCATGAAGATGTGGCTAAATCAAGGACCCATATCAGAAAGGATTATTAAGGAGACTCTGAGGAAAACATAGAAATTTCAAACCAAATATATAAGGGATTTTAATGTTGATGATGCCATATAAATTGTTTCATGAAGAATCTAAAGAAAATTATATATGAAATAAATATAGTAAAATGAGAAATATGATTTAACAAAATGAAGATAATTCTTGATGTGTATTTGAATCTGATATCATGTTTATTTAATATAATTACTTTGAGAGGAATATTATAAATTAAAAAATATATCATATATATGTTAGGATTCGAGGAAACATGTATATTTTAGGGGATTTTAATTTTGAAGATATATACTTTATTGTGTGGCTATATTTCAAATTAGAATTCCAAATTAATGTATGATGTGAAATATGGTTCCCCATTAGTATTGGTCATATGGTTAATTAATTTTGGAAACAATTTAAAAAAAATTAATGTCACATCATGTATATAATTTTGGAAATTTTTTAGTGTTTATTTAGGGGGATTTTTTTGATCAATTGTGGAAATATTATGAATAAAAATTTAGAAAGATTAAAATGGATAGACTAAAAACAAACATTTTTATTGATTTTAAAAACCACTATACAAAGGAACACAAAATAGAACATCATGGTTGTTTAATGTAACAGATACCCAAAGCCTAATGGGTATAAAATTACATCCCCTCATTTGGAATATAACCCAAAAAATGAAAGAAATTAGGCTTTCATTTGAGGAGTCCATAGATGCCAAAACTTCTACCACCATGATCCCCTCCTTCCACGTGTGGGAAACCACCATTTAATTACCTTTGAGTAGTTTTCAGTTTTAATTATGTATATGATGTTCCAAAGAAGATTTACCTTGACTGATAGTGCTTCATACAAGATCATGAATCCTATCTCCAACATCTTAATATTGATCTGCCTTTGGTTGCATATCTTCTGCCCGGTTGCCATGTCCAAAGCCTCCGCTTGTAAAATATCACCTTTTCTATAGAAGGATGCAAACACTACAATTATGGAGCCCCTCTGACCTCTAACAACCACCCCCATGCTTCTCCCACCTGGGCAGGGAAACGTCCATTTTATTCTTGAGCACTTGGATAAGAGGATTCTAGCCAACCCAACATCCTCACCCCATATTTCCATCGTGCTTTTTGTATGAGAGTATTGGGACAGCTGAAGTCACAGACGGTGCAGAATGGAAATCGTTTCACAATCGAACAAGATCTAGAAGACTATTTTTCATTTTGAGGATTATACTTTCCAAAGATACAAAACTATTTTTGTGGTGAATAACGTTCTTGTCCCGCCTAATGGTCCAATATATTGCGTTAAGAATCATAGTTCGGGCCTTGCTTTCAACATTGTGAGTACCCGCACCTCTAAACTAGGAGTTGAGAAAATTATCATGCATCCCATTGGATGAATCTCAGCTGAAGAAACCCCTATGATCTACCATACCCCTCTTGGAAATTCACTTTCATAAAATAAATTTCCCACTATTTATTGTTTAGAGGAACTACAACACCAGCACCTAGAAGCCATTTTCACACAATTATGTTGATAATTATCATCATTAGGTATCGATTTATTCCTCACACGCCGCAATATGAAATTAAATTTAGTGGTAAGCTCCTTGATCCACAATTTCACCCCCATGGGTATTCAATTTGACATGTCCCTCATCAAATGGTTGAAATAATTGATGGAAAAAATACCCAACAAAGAGATGGTGATGATAGGTTAATCCGGATCACCACTAGTTGGAATGTTGTTAAAAATTGAAGTTTATTTGAATTATGGATGATCTAGAGGAAGCTGGTGTAACCACTATCCTCTCTAAAATACATGTCCAGGGTGGGGAAACCTAGGAAATAGATATTTCCCTCCCCCCAATCATTCTGTCAATTATTAGTGTTCACATTTCCCTCTATCCACTAAGAGTGTTGTACAGAATCTTCATGTAAGAGCGAATCAAATTTCATATCATAGATGGATGCATTCACTGATCACACATGTTCAGGCCATAGATTTCCTATATAGTCCTTCCCCAAAGTGACCGACGTTCCAGAGTCTCCCACACAAGATTATCATGAATCCCATTCAAGGTTGAGGAGACACTCCTCAGGTTAATGCCCCCTTCGGGGAGTGGTCTTTCAAGATGTTTCCACAATTCCTAATGATGTCTACCTTCCATATTCTCATGAAATATAAAGGATACCATAATCTTATCCAAATTGTAAATTTCACTCTTAGATACACACAGGTTGAAGATAATGTGGAAGGTAATGGAAACCAAGACAATGGTAACTAATGTTATGAGACCTCAAAAAGATAAGAATCTATTTTTCCATTTGTAGATGTTTCCAGAGATTTTTCTTATGCGTTTATCAAAATGATGGACACTACGAGAGGAAAGAATAACTGGAGCCCCAAGGTACTCCTTGGGAAATTATCCTATCTCTATACTCTAACTATCCCGTACATCCCTCACCCTTCTTACGAAGATCTTCCTGGTTATGTAAAAAACTTTATCTATTTGTTAACCACCTGCCCACTCCTCCTACAGTATTCCCCTAAAATTCATTTCAACACCTGCACTGACCGTCTACTGCAATTGATTATAAAATAGGATCATCTATGGACATTAAGTGTGATATACCACTTGTATAAGGCCTATTATGGTATGGAAGAACATTACGCAACAAGAGGCCTTGATAAATATATAAACTAAAAGAAATTTGAGAGATAAAAAATTAGTGGGGGACAAAGGATCCCCTTGACGGAGACCATGAAAGGACTTGAAAACCCCAAATTTCATAACCATAAATAAAGTTGAAATCCATGTCGAGTTGAAGCAGTGGAAAAGAATGTCAGTAGTCCAATTTGAGAACCCCATGCAAGCCAAAACTCTGTGAACAAATCCCCATTACACCCTATAATAGGCCTTGCTCATGTCTAACATTAATTCAACATTTCCCCCTAAAGACCTATTTTTATTCCACTTAACATTTAATAGACCACTCTTATTGCGCACTAAATTGACCTCCTTTTAATGAAACCATGGTATTTTGAAGACATCCAAGAATCTATGGCAATAACTTGTCTTTTGTAGAGAATGCTGGCCAATGTCTTGTATGTTATATTACACATACGTAAGGGCTAACATGGATCAACGGACTGAGGATTACACACCTTAGGAATAAGAACCATCTTGGTTTCATAGGCTATACGCGATAGATCCCCACGCTGAAAAAAATCTCGGACAACACTCACAAGGCCCCCTTTAATAATGTCTCATGACACCCTGTAAAATGACCCAGCCAAGCCACAGGTCACTGGTTCACTACCTAGTTTTAATGACTAAATCATGTCTAGAACATCATCTTAATCGAGAGTCCTCCACAAGCCCCCAACAATGTCCATCAAAACACAGCTTGGAATACCCTCAAAAATCCCATCATCACCTCTCAGATTCCCGCATTCCCTATATGGATTGAGAGCATCCAATAAAGACTTGATAGCCCCACTAACCTTGGACCCTACCTCATTGTGATCACTAGAGTACGAACCATCTTCCTTGTGAATATTATGCCACTAAACACGTCGGTAATCTATAATGCATGCATGAAAGTAGCCAAAATTCTGATCACCCTCACTAATACATCTGACTCTAGCTCCCTCTATGGAATTTCTTTGCCATATCAACAGTGTATTAGTGAGTTGATATTTTTAAATCTATGTTTGTTAAATAGAGAGTCATCCCATTCTTGTTCTAGGAAATTCTCCAAGTTTTCCATTTCATTACTTATCTCAATAAAATCCTAACTGCGAGTGGGAATCTTCTTTTTCCAGGTGCGATGGAAGATCTTGATCCATATCATCTTACTGTGAAGAGTGATCCACATGTTCAACAGGTGATTGAGATCCCAAGTGTCCTTAACCATATCGAAGAAACATGGTTCCTCCATCCACATTTTGGGAAATAAGACATTTTCCGCCCTCGACAACCCTGCACCTAGAGAAATGCAGAGTGGATAATGATTAATTAAAATGGATAGAATATTGAATATAAAAATATATATGAGAGTGATGGAGATTAAAAAGGTGGTTATCTATATGAATCAATTTAGATACTATAAAGACGATGGAAATATTTATAGGAGGGTCAATACTATGGCCTAGATAGCTGATTGAAATATATAGTTTCAAAAATATATAAGTTAATATTAACACAATCACACTACAATAATTATTGTTTTGTTCTTTTGTGGAGTTTGATATAGAAAAGTAGTGTTTTATATTATATTATTTTAATTATTAATTATAGTATTGTTTTTTATGTTAATTTTTTTCTATGCCTTCTTTTTATTTGTTATTCAGTAAAATTATATATTCAAGGTTTATAAATTATCCAGTTCATTTACTAATTGTTTTGATTCTTTCATGGTCATTATATGAGTTAGGGTAATTATGTGTAAACATTATTTTCAATAAATTTATATCAAAATAAGAAAATGTTCTTAACCATAAAAAATGATTATTTTAGTGGCTAGAGAGTGATGAACAAGATCAATGATTCATTTAGATCTTATTCTGATGACAACATGATTTTCTATTACATATTTTATACTTAAATATTCATGACGTTGAACTCATAACATCTAAATGGATTATAATCTATCATAGATTCTATTTTCATATTTCGAGTACCTTTTTAATTATATTGATAATCATATTTAATGGATTATTGATTCCTTGAAATATACGTGTGCCTATGGATTTAGTTACCAAAACTCACATATACTATAAATATGTATATGTGACTATGAAAGAGTAATTTTAATATCTAAAATTTAATGAACATTATAAATAATACACACTCATTGGAAAACAATGGTTAATTATATTATCAAAATACCTAATGTTAATAGGATAAATTTTCAAGATAGACACTAAGGAAGTATTATAAAAATATATTTTCAATTTATTCATTAGGTTTTTATATTATATCTTTTATTGTACATGGGTTTGTTTTTTATTGATAGAGGATGATGCCATCAATAGTTCTAAAATATGTATATTTGTACAAAATGGAAAATATTTTACTAATAATAAAAATAATCTTATTTGGGGAAATTTATGGGGAGAAATATGATTGTAATACTGAGTTGGATGGATAATACAAGGTGGCTTATAACTATTAATATAAATTCAGATTGATCCCATAAATAGAAATGTAATTCTATCAAGAAAATCATAGAAATATAAAAAATGGGGTAGTAGAATAATCCTTGAGATAATATGCAATGATGACTACTAAAAAAGTGTGGAACATTACCAATTTGTAAGATTAGTATCAATGGAATGTTATAAAATTGGACTATTAATAGGTTTCGAAATAAAATGAATTATATGTAAAATATTTACCACCATCAAAATTCACGATTTTGCATCATAATAGTGCAAAGATAAATTAAATGGGGAGTCAGAGAGGTATAATTCCTAATGTGTAAAAATTTTAGCCATGGTATCATCTTACCTTGCCAACATCATTATCCACATTGACAACATGATTGATAGTGAGATAACGAATTTATCAATGTAATTCCATTAATCTATTACAAGTGGATACCCACGTATTATATGATTTCATAGTAAATACGTGACTTATTTTATTATTGTATAAAATTATTTTAGGATGTAAAATTCATTTACCGATATAGTTTATAATTTTTTAACATGGATATCAAAATTAAAAATATTTTTTTTATAATTCCATGATGAAATAATTAATATAATTTTAATACATGATGGAATGATTGAAATAAGATTCAATGTATAGGGAAAAATTATTTTAAATTATATACCATTCATATTCCATGTATATGTTATACAACTTTTATGGAATTTAAGACACATATATTTGTTAAAGTATTATTTATATTAGACATAATGATTTCGATAATAAAACCAATAATCAAAATTTTAAATTTATTATAAGATTAAATATGTAATATGATGTATGTAAGTGTAATGTTATAAATGAGAATACTTATTTGATTAAACATGATTTTATAAGAAATATCCAATTATATATATGTGAAGAGACTTGATCAATAGAGAATTATACAATTCACCCCTTATACAATCTTAGTAAAATTTCAATTGACCTTTTATCATTATGTGGTGACCATGATAAGAGGGTTCCACTTGAGATTCCTCAAAAATAATGGTGGAGTATGGAAAATATTAACATTTTCAATTATAGAGGAATTATAATAATTTCTATAATTATTATTCATGGTAGGAAGAACCATTATATATCTATAATCATCACTAGGATATAATGTTAGTGATATTATAATACAATGTTTTTCACTAATATAAATATATTCTCCAATCATATTTTCAATCAAGAAATATCAAAAGTTCGTTTGAATGGAAAACTGCATTTTTATCACCATTTTCTAATAAATTTTTCCCTAATTTAAGGAAACTCAAAACAATATAGTATTTGTTGGAAATTACATAAAAAATTAAAAATCATAAGTCTATGATAACTTCTATGACAACATCACTTCATGTATAGAGACCTATAATGGATAATGGTTCAATCTAAAATTCAATACTTGACGTCTCAGGAATCTAAATCATTTCACAATTTATTGGAGGAAAATATAATTCTATGACCACCAATCACTTTCATTCAATGTACTTTAACATGAATTCCCAATATTTTTATCAATAATAAGGTATAAAAATAAGAATAAAAAATGAAAATAAATTAGTTTCACAATCTTCTCTCAAAAATTAATCAAAATATAATTCATAATTTTTTTGAGGAATGGTAAAAGGGCATTTATTACCTCATCAATGGAAGGGATAATGATAATTTTATATATTTACGAGTCATATATATCATATTTATAACCATTCCATATCATTATATATACACATAATAAGTGTTAGAGAGACCGTGGTCATTAATGTTAAATGAGGGTTGGTTAGATAGATATCCAACACACATAAGAAATACATTTTTAGATATCAAAATATAAATTCTTTTAAAACTCCATTTATAAAATACTTATAATATCAAAAATAGAGGGTTTATTTGATGAATACATGAAATATTATATAGTAATAAATATAATAAATAATGGTTGTGTAGGTGGGGAATTCATTTATTCTCTATACATCATAATAAAATATTCAATTTTCATTTTTTATATAAATTCAAAACATACCCTCTTTGGAAAAATATGAACATATTCATTTTAAATTATGGGTAAAATGTCTGTAAATTTTAATTTTTAATGTGTTAAAAATATTTTTGAATACATTTTTTGAAAACATTTTTATGTGAGAAAAAATATTTTCAATAAAATGAGAAATAACATAGGAATTTAAAAAAACTTATCTTAAGGATTTATGACCAAATAGATAGTGTAATACCAAGTTACCTTGATTGGACCGCAGAAAAGGTACATGTCGTGTACCTGAATTAAATTTCATGTACTTGGGGTTGATTGCATGTCGTGGAGAAAGAGATCATGTTGTGACTAGTGAGATCATGTTGTGAGCTGGTACAGGTCGGGTACCTAAGGTACATATCGTGTAGGAGATAAATAATGGGTTTTTAACCTGAGTTGATGTTATTTTTGGTGTACTTATCCACTATGGCCGACACATCGTGACCCATAGGGTATAAGTCATGACATGGCTCACACCCAGCCTCAAGTATTTCATTTGGAAAGACTACTTCGTCTATTATTCCAAGACATCTTGAATCTCAACCCTTGACTCTCCCTAGGCGGTTTTAGAGGTTCCCCACCTTTTGGTTTGATCAGTTCTACATTTGATCTTTATTGAAAATGTGATGTGATTCAAGGGTAAAGGTTCTCCCATATTCTTCAAGTTTATCTCCTTCTCACATCTTGGAATTTCAATGGATCACCATGGTATTTATGGATCCATGTATTTTGGTGTTGGATTATGCCATTATGTAGAGTTTGGAGGTTTCCACACCTTCGTTCCTACTGAAGGGTTCCATTGCAAGTGTCATTTATTCTGGAAAGAGGTAGGTGATTCCATCCCAAACATCCAAATTGATCACTGTAATATAGTTTGATTTATTTAAATATCTAATTTAAATTAAAATGTTCAATATTTCTTTTAATTTCATTTATAAAACCCAATTCCATTGAATTGGGAGATTTAAAATTCTTTCTGCATGGAAATTTGAACCCCCCCGAAATTCCATTGAATTGGGATGGGTTTATGGAAATTGTTTGATTCTAAATTTTAAATTTAAATTGTGGTATTGATGAAAATATTTTTAATTGAATGGTTTAATTTTATTGGAAAAAATAGTGGTTAAAAATATGGAATTGGTTTTGAATGACTATCAAACTTGCGAATGGCTTAAAATGATTTGATAGAATCCCAGTGATTTTATCTTGTGAAAAAAACATGATTTTGAATAAAACCTATTGATGTTTTGAATGGAAATAAATTGAAATTTTTGAAATAGAAAAATGGGATTTATCATTTTTTTTACGAAGTCCTAAAATAGTTCGACTATTATGGAAGAGTGCATGAATGACTTAGGTAGTTAGTGAGTTATTTGGATACACTCGACACTACAACAACATTCAAAGACTTTCATGCAATAGGTCACATCCTTGACAGTTTGGTGATGAGTCTTCATTGGCCATTATCAAATGCACGTGTGCATACACATTTTTATGACTTCACATAGATAGTGCATAATCCTATATTAGGTTAATAGTATCATACCATTTGGTAGATCACCATGTTGCTATCTTGTTTATTTATATTTTAGATATGAATGTATTCCAATGATTTCTTGAACTACTTTACATTCCTGGTGAATTTATATAAAATTTTTTATATAAATTTTTTACTTAGGTCATTATTTTAGAAAAATTCCATATTTTGAAAATTAATCATGTTCTTTAAAGGAAGTTCCTTTCATTTTGAAACTGCTTATAATGTTTTGTTTAAATATGATTTTTAATATCCAAACCTATTTATATTAAAATATGAAATATTTTCATTGGATAATATATAATTGGAAGCTGTTATGGAATCTTTGGTGGTATCCTACTGGGCTTAGGCTCACACCCTTCTTTTACATTTATGTTCTTGTAGACATTATCCTTCCAGGCTAGAGCAAAGGGATGTGATCTCTTAGTGGTAAATAAAACTATTGATCTATTGAATTTTTGAGTTGAATAATTATGTCATTTTTGAATTTATTCATATTTTAGTACTTTGGTTTCATTTCATTGTATTTATGACTTTTTATATTCTAGTACCTAACTCCCAGTGGAGTTTTCTTTTTATAGGCATATTGTTTTGTTTATCTTTTCATTCAACATTCTTGTGGAAGAAATTGTTACCACATGTATGTTTTATGATTGATGGTTCTAATCTCTAGACCATTGTAATTGGTAACAACCTTTGGGATATGTCAGGACTAGATTAGTAATCATGTTACTATGGTAAATGGGTAGGTTCGTGACAATTTGGTATCAGAGGAGAATACTAATCTTTTTTTTTGAATTTAGTATCCATTTTTGAAATATTTTTTGGATATAAGAGGTATTTTTGATTGAGTGTCTGGTCAGCTATCACCGCAATGAACTATAATTCACTAGGGTTGGTTAGGGAAATAGAACTTGTGGTTTTGTTCTAGTATTTTCCCTATTTATATTTGGATAGAGAGAAATCCAAATCTAGTTGGTCCCTACTGTTGAGAATATTTTCTCCTTCTACTCTGTTTGGGTGTTAATTTAATGTTCTTCTATTATTTATTGATATTGTGTAGCATCATGCCTATAAGAAGACATGAAAATAAGATACTAGAAAGGGTTTCTTATGATCATCATTATGAAAATCATTTTATTGGCCCAAATTTGGTTGAGAGATCATTCACACTATTCAATCTCTAGGACAGGCACCACCTCCAGTTTCTGCTCTGCCTCCAGCTATGGATCCTCAAGGGGATGTTCATTTTAATCATTCTGAGTAGTTTCATCTCTATAATCCACCTATCTTAAAAAATTCCACTTATCCTCAATTTTATGAGGAATGGTAGGGCAACAGAGAATTTTTTTTTTGAGTTCTTGGAGACACTAGAAGTGATCAGGTTGAAGTGTGCCTCCTTCATCCTAGACGGACTGAGAAATATATGGTGGGACACTGTGGTGATGTTAGGGAAACATGAGGTATTATAGTTGAAATACATCAAGGTTATTTTCACCAATCTGTTCTATCCATATTCAATGTAGTTGAATAAAGATATAGAATTTTTTAAGCTTGAGCATAAAGAGAAAACAATGATAGAGTATTCAAATCACATTACTGATCTAGTGTGGTTTTCACCTGAGATAGTCTTTAATGATAGGATGAAGTTTCGATGGTTCGAATCGGGACTTCGATTAGATATCCATTCTCATGATTTCTTGTATAAGTTTACCACTTATGCGGATGTACGAGATAAGGTGGTGATGATTGAGATTAACATGGAATGCAAGTTAGGTTTGATGGGAGTTCCTTTTTCTCCCAGGGGCCACATTGGTTCCTTCAATGGAAAATGAAATAATGATGATCCTTGTGGTAGTTCTCGATGGTAGAGTCCTTCCAGATCCCTTATAGCTCTAGGAGGATGTTCATTTACTTGCATTCAATGAGGTATACTAGGAAATTATAAGAGGGTTTTCACTAAGAACCCAAGAAATATAGCTCCTATGAGCATTAAAGTAATGTTCCAAGGTTCTACTATAACTTATCTAATCCATGTAGTGGTACATGATCATCAGTTCCTCCCAAAACTAAGGGGAAATAAAATGATTCACTGACAAAAGGGTTCCAACCTTAGTCATCAGGAATGAATCTTATTCCCACAGTGGTATAGTCTCCATAGAATGTATGCACAGGTCCAAAAACTATGAGAGGTTCCATTAACATTGTATCATCATTATTGAATACTATTTTTGACACTCAGGTATATTACTATTTTATTTTGACCTGTATCATTAATATGAAAAAATATTCTATAGAGAAAATATCATGTGTAATTGATATTACTACAATCCTTGGTATAAGGAGAGGGCAGGGTCTCCATAGTCATGTCTGTGTCTTCCCTCTAATAGATGTCAAGCTAGATTGGAGTCTTCTGGTTCTGGATATGAAATATATTGAGGACATACTTGAGGTGGATTGGCTCATTGCCAACCAATTATGAATTGATTGTTAAATTTGATGGGCATACATTAGTACACTTAGTGGTGTACCTCTTAATTTTTAAGAAGAATGTGACCTAGGGTTGAGCAGTGCTGGACCTTCTTATCTAGAGTGGGGGTAAGTGATATCTGTGTGTGGTTTTGACAAGGAGAAAGATTTAATTTTTGGTAATATTCCTCCAGTTTTTTCCAATATTTCTGACATGTTACATTTGGATTTCTATGGTCTTCCACCTATGAAATAGGTTGAGTTTTCTATTGAATTAATGAATGGTACTAAACCTATCTCTATCCCATATTACCGCATCACACCAGCTGAGCTGAAAGAGATGAAATCTCAGTGCGATGATCTTATTGAGAAAGGATTTATTCATCCAATTGTATAACCTTGGGCAGTGCTGGTTCTATTTTATAAGAAGGAAGATGGTTCTCTTCTCCTATGTGTTGATTATCAAGATCTTAATCGAGTTACGATAATGAAAAAAATATCAGTTTCTATGATGATCTATTTGATCGGCTAAAAGGGTTGAAGTGGTTTTCCATAATCGACCTTTGATCTTGTTACCATTAATTGAGGATAAAAGAATCTAACATTTTGAAAACTGTTATTTAGACAAGGCATGAGAACATTGAATACCTATTTACACCCTTTGGTTCGAAAAATTCTACTTCCATTTCATGGATTTAATGATCAATAATTTCCATGAGTATCTAGAAACCATTATTGTTTTCTTTATGGATGGAATTATCATTTACTCCAATTCTAAAGAGGATCATGTGTAAAATCTAAAAAATGTTTTAAACCTACTAAAAAATCACAACCTTTATGCCAAACATTCAAAGTGTGATTTCTAGATTTTGGAATTGAAATTATTAGAAATCGTGGTGTGTGAACAGGGTGTATCAATTGATACAAAAAAGGTGAAGGCCTTTATGTCAGGGGATAAAGCATGAAATTTCTTCGAGATCATGAACTTCTTAGGATTAGTTGGATATATGTTCCTGATAGACTTCTCAAAGTTGGATTCTCTGATGACTACTCTGACTTGGAAGGGGGTGAAGATTTCAAGGGATGATAAATGTCAGAGTTCTTCTGTCAAGTTGAAACATATGCTGACTACTACAATGGTGATGACTATTCTAGATGATGTGAAGGGATATATGTTCTTTTTTGGTGCATCAGATTCTGGATTGGGCTATGTTATTATACAGAGTGATCATGTAGTATCATATGGATCTCTTCAACTAATTCCACATGAGAATAATTATCTTTTCAATGAACTAGAACATACTATTGTTATCTATGCACTTAAGAGTTAGAGGGACTACCTTTTTTGTGAATGTTATATAGTTTATTCAGACCACAAAAGCTTGAGTCATATCTTATCACAAAAATATTTGAATCTTTAGTAGATTTGTTGGGTAGAGTACCCAAATTTTTTTGACATTGACATCACCTATACCATGGGGAAAGGGATTGTAGTAGTTGGCACTTTGAGTAGGAATCTTCTAACCTAGGTAGTGAAAAAATCTTTTAAAGAGAATAATTCGATTGTTATTTTTTCATAGTTTCATATTCGAGTTCATGATGAGGGGGATAAGGCTTCATTATCTAGGGTTTAATTGATATTTTCTCCTCTAAATATGATTTATCAAGATCAAGATATTGATGAAGAGTTTTATTGCCTTAGAGAATCCCTTATTGGTGGGGAAATATTTTCTCTTCGGTAATTCTCCATAGAGTGTATTCAAGGCTATCAAAATCACTTTAATGTGAGGCTATTAGAAAGGAAGGATATAATATGAGTTTTCCATAGCTCTTAGTGGGATGTGCTCCCCGAAACCACAAAAAATGTTCTGCGATGTGAGGTATAAATTCTAGTGGATGAGAATGATGTGATATATTTCTGAGATTGTCTCTCATTGCTATACATGCTACTAATTAAAATACGAGCACCAAAAACATTCTGGTTTCCTTCATCCTCTTCTAATTTCTACATTGAAGAGGCATGAATTCTCTATGGACTTTGTGGTTATGTTTCCTCGTACCCAGATAATGTAGATTGCAATATGGGTTGTCATCAATTGGATGACCAGAGAAAAATAGATATACATATTCTTGAGGATATGATTCGGGCCTATGTTCTCGACTTTAGAAGGTCTTGGGATGATCCCTTATGGATGGTTCAGTTTTCCTAAAACAACAATTACTGGTTCGTGATTAGAATGGAACCTTTCGAGGCCTTTTATGGTCAGCCCTACAAATATCCATTGTGCTGGTCAGAGGTTGGTGAATATTCTTTTTTTAGAACAAACATGGTGTAGGAGATGACATCAATAATATGATTGATTAATCAGAGGATGTTGATAAAAAAATACGATATAATTCTAATATTTATTGACATCATAGACCTTTAGAGTTTTTAGTTGGTGAATAGTTGTTTTAAATGTTTCACCTCGTTTGGGTCATCGATGGCTTGGTTGGAAAGGGAAGCGTTATTCTCACTTTTGGGGACCTTTCATGGTAGCTGTCTAGGTGGGGAATGTTTTTTACGTCTTAGAAATTCCACCGTAACTAACATCGATACATAACACATTCCATGTATCATAGCTGAGAAACAATATATATAATCCATATCTCAATTTGAGATGGAGTGATATTAACATCAAGAAAGATTTATCTTTGGCTGAGAGACTAGTTAGAAATGTTGATTCTGAGACCAAGGTACTTTTTGGGAGGATGATACATTTGGTTTGTGTGCTTTTGCACCATGGATATGATAGTCCCGAGATGTGGGAACATAAGGAACTAATGAGAGAGAAGTGGCCAAATCTCTTTGGAATGGATTATTCTTTATAATAATTCTAGGGGAAGAAGTGTTTTTATGTTAGGGAGGTTGTAGCATCCTTGATCATACTACAAAACTGATACACCCTATATACCTGAAGTACATGTCGTGTACTTGGTTCTAGGTTTCATGTCGTTGACTGGGAGATCATGTTGTGCATGGGGAGATCATGTTGTTAGCTAGTACATGTCTTGTACCAGAGATACAAGACATTTCGGGGGAACATACCGGGTTTTCAACCAGAGGTGATGGGGTTTTCAGCATACTTATGTTGAACGGACTACACGTCCCGACACCTGAGGTACACATCGTGATTTAGGTCGGACCCATCCTCAAGTAATGCGTTTGGATGTAATGATTAGTCAACTATTACCAAACCTCTAGGATCTCTACCCTAGACTCTCCCTTAAGTGGTTTTCATAGGTTCCTCACCTACCTCTTTAATTTGATCAACATCAGATATTCATTACATCAGCGGTGTTATTCCAGGGTAAGGGTTATCCCTCATTCCTCATGTTTCTCTCCTTATCTCCTCTTGGTATATCAATGTATCAACTTGGTATTGAGGTATCCATGTCATTTAGTGTTGGATCATTCCTTTATGCAGAGTTTCAATTTATTCTACTCCTTCATTCTCATTAATGAGTGTCGTTGCGAGTGTCTCTCTTCAGGAAAGAGGCAGGTGGTTCCATCCAAAATTTCCAAATTGATCACCATAATATTGATTGATTTATTTCAATTACAGATTTAATTTCAAATGATCAATCTTTCATTTAATTATTTTGATAAAACATAATTCCAATGAAATAGGATATTTGAAATGGTATTGGTATGGCTTTTTGGAAAATCGTCAATTTAATTGAATTGGGTTTATTTTATAGAAATATTTGGATTCAAATTGTTGAAATTAAATTGGAGATTGGATGTATATTTTTTAAATTGAATTTTTTAATTTAATTTGTACAAATAATGGTGAAAATGGTTTAATTGGGTTTCAATGAATTTCAAACTTGGGAATTTATTAAAATGATTTGAAAGAGACCCAGTGGTTTTATCTAGTGAAAAAGGTATGCTTTTTTATAAAACATATTTTTTATTTCAAATGGAATGAAATTGGAAATTTATAAATGAAAAAATGAGATTGAACGTGTTTTTATGTTTTCTTAAAATATTTTTCCAATCATGTAACAGAATATTCATGCCTTAGGTATTTAGTGAATTACGTGGATATGATCTATGCTATGACAACATTCTGAAACATAAATGTAGTGGGTCACATCCCCGATGGTGTGGTGATGATATTAATTTGGCCAGTGTCATACGGATTTATGTATACACATTTTTATGAGTTAACATATAGAGTGAATAATCCTATAGAAGGTTAATACTATTGTACCATTTGGCATATTACCATATTTCTCACTTCTTTATTCATATTTGAGTTATAAATTTTTGTCAATGTTTGTTTGAAATACTTTACATGACTACTGAAATTATATAATCTATTTTATATAAATGATTCACTTCAATCATTATTTTAGAAATATTCCATATATTAAAAAGTAAATCCTTTTCTTTAAAGGAATTTTCCATCATTTTGAAACACTTTAGCATGTTTTGTTTAAATATGATTTTGAATTTCCAAACCATTTTATTTTAAAAATTGAAATATTTTCATTTGATACAAAATATTTTGAATTTGTTATGTAATCTTCGGTGGTATCACATTAGGCTTAGGTTCGCACCCTACTTTTACCTTAGGGTGTCTTTAAAATTTATCCATCCAGGCTCGAGTAAAGGCAAGGGATATATTTTAGGTGGCTCTAGATTTTGAGCTTCATACATTGAGAGTTTTGTCCTTATGGACTTCGGGGATGTTTCCAGATTTTTGTAATTGGGTTTCAGAACATTGGCTTTATGTATTTTTGTGTTCTAGTACCTTGCTACCAGGGGAGTTTTTTTTATATTCATACTGTGTTTTTCAGTTTTTTCCACATTCTTGTGAAAGAAATTGTTCCCACTTGCATGTTAGATGATGCCGGGAGCTATTCACTATCCCATTAGGATCGATAATTCCCTTCGGGTTATGTTAGGACCGGCTCGGTTATTGGGTTACCAGGGTACCCAGGATAGTTGGTAACAAACAGAAATGGTACTATTATATGACAATTTAATGAATAAAATGTGTGATAACCAATAATGGATTGTATTATAAAATTTAAAATATAATATCCTTAAATGGAAATTAAAGAATAAATAATTCAGACATAAATGGGTTTCAATTATAAAACCATACCACTTTGGTAACTTATGAATAATAACCACCATGAAGGAATTAAAATAATTGTAAAATAATTAAAATTAATTAGTAAGTATTCATGGTATAATATGTGAAGTTGAATAATATAATATATATAAATGGAATTAGTTGCACAAAATAGTATGAGGCTCAACATAGGAGGTTTAGAGACGTAACCCTTGTAAAATCATATATCTGAAGTGGTGATTAATCAGTGAAATGATTATGGGAATAAAAAAATCATGAAAAATATAATTGGTAATTCAAAATAAAAAAATCATCGGTTATTGCACAAATAATATTAGAATAACATAATGAATGATGTTAATGTTTTACCCAATGAATAGAAACAGAGTTAAGAAAGCCTTTACCTCACGATTCATGTTAGTTGAGTGATGTTTTACCTACACTACAATTTTATGGAAAATATTATTTACTTTTATCTTAATCATATTAGTATCTATAATCTCATATATGATCTATTTCATTACAACTTATCACCTATTTGTTAATAATATTTCTTTATCAGTATTGTTTTGGGTGATTAATACCTTGTTTTCTCATGCATGTTTTATCAGGAACATTCTGGATCATCAATGAATGATATAGTTATATCATCTATAAAATGTAATTAAGTGATAAATATTATTTTTCGTCACATTTTACATATTTATATTAATTATTGAATCATTATCATGGAGAAATAATCACGTCACTTCTTGGCGATGATTGATAGTACGTACACATGAATGATGTTATAAAATAATTAATAGAAAAAGTGGTAAATAAGTGTATTGTATTTCAATTTTCAATAAAATATCATGTTTTATTTATCACTTATATTCTATAAAATCCCCTTTTATTACATTAATTGTATTCCCTTGTATATAAATGAACTACATCACTTCGCGAGGTTGTACGTTTGAATAAAAACGAATGGGATGATGATTTACTCAGTGGTTATTAAGTTAAGAAAGTATATGATATAATTTTTTTATATAATTATTAATATTTCAGCAATATAATATATCAAAATCAAATCAAGACTAATTTCCTCCCATTTAATTTATATGCCAAAAATGAAATGGAATCTCTTTTTTAGGAGGTATTCTACTCTACTCATGAGTTATACAATCACATTCTCTATAGAATGGATTGTAAGAAGTTGTATCAAATAATATAATTACTGATTTATAATTATATCATAAATATATTATATAATCATTAAATACATAATTATATCCTTATATGATAAGTGTTAAGGGAAACAAATTGTATCATTTCATGAGTTGGTAGTCCATAATACACATGTTCAATGATTTCATTTATGATTTGAGAGCGGAAGAGATAGTTATAGGTCATTACCATTCCATAAAAACATATTAGTATATAGAACATACTAAAGTTATTATACCATAATGGATTAATAATATTTTGAAGAGGTGGAAGAACAAATAAAATAAATTATAGTTTAAAGATGATACATTTTCTTTCGAAAAACACTTTATATTTGAATTAATTGCCTCTCCATGTCAGATTCATGAAAAAACTAAATATTATTTTATCAGTTCAGGTAAGTAAAGATGTTATTTTTTGATGTATTTTATGAACCGATATATATTTTTATGTGACGAAAGGATATGATAGGTTGTGTGATTTTATAGGTGGGGGAGAGCTCATATTTTGAATTTTAAAAAATAAACTACACATAAACATTTTCCCCAATACAGAAGTCTCTAAAATGGAACATTTATAAACTATATAATAGATATATATGAAATTCCATTTTCCTCATTTTTAACACTTTTCTTATTATTTTTACCCATTATAAACAAATTTTAACCAAAATGTTTTAAATAATTGTTACATTATCTACTATTATTTTTGATAGAAAATAAGGTTGGAAATATTAAATAATATATGTTATGATTATTTAAAAATTTTAATCCATTAACCCCAATTTAAATCATATGAGTTTCTAAATTTATCATAAAATTAAACTCGTATATGTGTCGAAAAAGGTATTTCATAAAATGTATTTTTTAGGAAAAGATGATCTCATATTACAAATATTAAAAGAAATATTTAATAAATTAATTTTAATTAATATTTATAAATATAATATATATATATATCTCTCTCATTTAAATAATTTGTCATCTGTAATTATTTTAATTGTTTTAAATAGAGAAATATTGTGCAGTTTAAAAAATATTTTAAAAAATTGCATTTAAAGACTACAAATAAACCTATAAATAAATTTCATGTAATAATGATTTAAAATTATTATTTGAATTTAATATATCTATATAATACATATGTTAATTTGAAATAAAATTCAAATTATAATGGTTCTATTAGATTAATTAATTTATATAAAATAAATGAAAATTTTATATAAAGAGATTTTTTATCTATTCACTGAAAAAGTTCTTTTTTCAGAAGAAAACACAAAATTTAACCATAATTTAATATCATTATAATAACTTTAAAATCATTTTAAATTTTAAAATAAAATTTATAAATGGTCTAAAACAGTAATTATAAAATTTACCCACAAAGTGAAATAAAAATCATTTTTTTAACAAAAGGTAAATTTTTTTGAATAGTATTTCATTATTAAATTTTACATATTATGATTAAGAATTTTAAAGTAATTTTATATCGAGTAGGACCATAATATATAATTCATAAAGTTTTGAATACTTTTTATACCCACTAATTTAATGGGAATTTTATAAAGTTCATGTTTAAATAATAATAATTTAATATTATGACGTGATTCATTTAAACAAAGTATTTTATGAAAAAAAACTAAAAATAAATGAAATATACTAATATATATATATATTATAAATTATTTTGTTGTTACATTCTACACCCTTAAAAAATAATATCCTTGAAATTTTAACTTCTTATAAGAAACCAAGGGTTCGTTGTTTGAAAATTCATTTGTGGATAATCTTTATCATATAATGGGTTGTAAAAATTTATTCCTAAAAAAGTTAAATGGAAATATTAATTTCATCTAGAATAACATATATGTAGTGTTATAAGTTAGATTAAATTTCCAGTAACTAAAAATATGGACATAGAAGAAATGCATAAAAATTATGTTGATAGATAGGGATCATTCATCATAATAAACTGAATGATTAAGAGTACACTAACCACCATTAAAATATAAGTATGTGATCAGTTAAAAGACCAATTAATCATCTTATGTGATGGTAATAGTATATATTTAAAATTTAGAGATCCTTTTTAGTTAATTGAGTGATTATTTAACTATTTTTGTAGGTAAAACCAAATAAAAATACACATACATTATATATTTTTCTTCATAAACACAATTTCATGCTTTCTGTGGTCATAAATAACTTTTCACTTCACATATTATTTTACAAAATGAATATTGAATATGATATTTTTATGCCTAAAGCACTAAAAGTTACTTTTAAAAAATGATAATATCTATAAATGTGTAATAGTATATTATCCTATATTTATTTGAAAAAAAATGTCTGGAATAATATAAGGCAAAAACCAAATGAATTACATTATATTAATCTTTACAATTCAATAGTAAAACAAAATGTTTAATATAGATCATTCTTTAAATATGTGCATGATCCCAGATTTTCAATGAAGTATGGATCCTTTAAATATAGGAATAAATATTTATTTTGGACTTAAAATGGAATTTTTTGAGGGAGTAAAGGTCCCAAAGGTGTACAGTTTTTTTTGATCCTAGTACATAATTTATTTCGAAATAATTTCCATGTCACAGGATTTGTGTAAACAGTGTGGGTAGGGCGCACAATTATATATAACTATGCAGATGGTTTGTATTTTTGGGTAGAGCCATCTCAAACATTTGGCACATGATTTCCTTAACCATACAACCTAAACATAAAAGTGACCTTCTTCTTGAGATACCATATAGGGTTTGCATAGGGTTTTTCAAACTGTGTGGACAAACCATGAAGATACTAAATTTTTGGTAATTTTACAATTTTATGCTCAATGATGTAATTTAACATCCTACTTCCAACTATACGATTTTCCAGTGGGTTGGAATCCTTTTTTTCATTTTGGAGATTAATGAATCCATAAGCTCGAGATAAAGATATATCCTTCAATCGGTATCCATTTGATATTTTTTCACCACGTTGGATACATAGTAGTAAGTAATTGAGTTCATTTGAGTCATTATTCTTCTCTCCTGATCTCAAACTAGTTATCAAGGTTTGAGATATTTTTGCGGTTTTCTTAGATATAAACTATTCCAAGTGGAATTGGAGGTGAATAAAGGATGATGAGAGGTGTACAAGCCTAAGGTGGGTAGTCTATAACCTATCCCTCTAGTTCATTTATTTTGGAATTGTTGTGTAGGGAATACCGATATCATCGAGTACTATTTAATGAATTTATATGTCATTATTATTATCATTATAACTTTTTTATTACAGTCCATACAAATATGTGATTAGTTATTTGTGGTAACTCCTACAACTCTTTCTATCCCATGTAAGATTCTTTTCTGAAAATTTCATTTTATAGTTTTGAAACGTTTGATCATCTATTCAGGTGTTCCTTGGACTGACCCTTCCAAGGGTAAGATTTTATACATTAAATGGATTAATATAAATTGATAATTTAATACTAGTTAGTATCATGTATTCTCACCTCCTAACCCAAAAAATGTAAGTGATTCAGTATATGGTTAAATGTTAAATAGGAATTGGTAAGTATAATAAGTATATGATTTGGTTGTAATTTCCTGACTTCTAACCAAGGTATGAATAATGTTTTTTTCATTTTGAATACTTACATTAATCATGGAAAATTTGTGATATGACATGGGAAATTCTTAAGAATCGTCTGAGGATGGTTCATTTCCTGGAGGTCTGGAATGTGGGATGAAGGCTAAGCCTCACGGTTAGTTGAAGCTTTACGACCCGAGCCACATGGTTTCAGTAAATTGTGCAGTTGCAAACATCGGCACATGAAAGTATGAATGGTTTGTTCGAAACCATGTAGTCTAGGTTCATGTCTGTGCAATCTTCTATAGAAATTGTATTATTCCATTCTACAGGGTATGTGTGTGGTTTATAATGTGTGCGTATAAACCGTGAACAATTGGGTTTGGGTAAAAAGTACCTTTTTCTCATACATAGACCTTATGTTCTTAATTTTTCCACTCCATCAAGTTGTAAGAAATGTGGGATCTTCCTCCTTGATCTCTTAAAACCTCCTCCTCCTTTTATTCATGATAACTCCTCCTTTTTTTATCTGATCCATGATCCATAAAAAGCATTGGAACCCCTAAGGTAAGGCTACATAGTATCTCTACTCATGTTCTTGTTATTCTTTCCATCTATTGTGTAATTTGGATTTAGGTTTATATAACCTATTTTGTAGGAATTATAATGAAACTCGGATCTCTTCCAACACTATTTGATTCTAAGGATGATATCAAGAAATAATTCACCTACGATCCTATGGTATGTGGTCACATAGTTTTCCATTTTAGTTTTGGTCATTTCATATGTATTCAATCATTCCATGGGCTAGTCTTTGCTGAGCTCATTTTTTGTGTGGATTCCTTCATGCCTAAATGACCTTAGGGTAATGATATTGATTAATTTGATCTAATTTGGTGTTTAGACATCACATGCACCCTAGTTTGGCACCCATATGTGTTCCCCCTTGAAAATGGACATTTTGGCCAAATGGGAAAAATTCATGAAAACCAAATAAGAAACCGACATGGTTTTAAATTGAATTGACCATTATCCCATGTTTATTTGATTTATACTAAGGTGTATCAATGGATCCTTGGCCTTTTGAGTTGGAAATGTCTAAATGGGCCTGTGATTATTTTACCTTAACACATTGGCTTTGTCACTTTTCATTGAAATGGTTTTTCCATGTGATACAAATGGGGTGGTAGGCTTTGTAAGCTAGATAGGATGAGAGGGGTTGAAACATAAAGATGAATTGGACTTAATGGAATGGTTTCAAGGGATGACATATCCTTACCCTTATTTCACATTATTATAAAATCATTATATGGAATGACATAAGACGTTTTTCCTTATGTTGTTTGAGTTGGATGGTTACACAACTACTATGCTTATGATAAATGATATAAATTAATGGGTGGGAGACATTATTACCCCATGAGATTTATGATATAAATGTATGGTTGAGAGGCATGCTTACCCAACACCCATTGAAATCCCAATACAAATAAATAGACCTTAGGCATTATTACCCCTTTATAAATATAATTTATAGGGATGGAAGGCATTCTTACCCCATGCAATCTTATTATTGATGTATAGGTGGGATGCATTCATACCCAACACCATATACAATTTATATTTATGGAAGGGAGACATTCATACCATGTTCAGTTATAATCTCTATATATAAATATATACCTATAATGACTTGTTTGTACTTACCAAATATGAGCTGAAGCTGGTAGACACACCAGGTATCCTTTGGGGACCTGAGTGGGAGGTTATTTATTTATACTACCTTGTTTTACATAACATTCTTTATTTAACACTATTTACTTATGTGTGTATATTCATATTACACGTAGAAACCATTGGTGGTGGCCTACTAATATGTTTATCTCACACCCTAGTCATAACACATTTGGAACCTGAGAATACCGTTTTCCTACAGATATGGATAGGGGAAAACAACAATCTTAAAAGTATTGATTCTTATTTCATAATTTGAGATTTAGAGCAGAAGATCGGGCTTAGGTTTGAGATGATATGGAGCTACTTTGGTATTTTGTTCCCTTTTGTACATTTTGATTAGCATGCTTGTTTCTAAATCTGTTTCCTTTTGGACTATCATGTCATGCATTCATGTTGGTATTATACACTACTTATGATTCCTTTTATATATTATTAAGCTATTCAGATTTCCACTTTATCTCTTTATGCATCCATTTTTTATTATGTATTTCTATTTGGTTATGATTCCTCTATTGTATATTAATTTTGCATCCAATGTGTAATTTGACTTGGGAGTACAATCTCCCCATGATTTTACCATCACACCCCTACTTCTAGTCGATAGCCCCTAGATTATGGAGAAATGTACTTGGGGCCATGTGGAAAACTAGGATCATGGAATGAGTTTTGCGTCAGTCATCCCTGAGATGTGACTAAGTGGAATCACATGAGTTCCATGCTTACATTACTATTTGGGGATAATTGATTATATATTTAGAATGGTTGAAACTCAGTAATTATTCATTATTGGGCATCGTGGACCCATGTATGGGTTAAGGGACTTTTTTTCTTAAAAAACTATTATAATTGAATCTATTTTTTCTGTTGATATAATTTCCCCATTTGGTGTTTCACATTAAATGTGGGGTTATTGATATTAATAATGATGAAATTATGATTTCATGGCCCGACCCTTTGAAATGAGGAACATGTATTAGAACATGCAACATGATAGGCACAATATGAATATTCCATGCATTTTTTCATGCGATGTTTAAATTTTTTTCAATAATTTCTTACTGAAGATTGTTGTTTCTTATTATATATATAATTATCATGATGTTTATTGGCGGATTTGGTTCGATCTTTGGTGTGTTCTTAGTGGGTTCCACTCTCTGACTCAAAAGGTATATGGGCCATTATGGATCAGAAAATGGACTTCTAGATAGCTTGACCATTATAAAATTTATATAATCACATAGAATGAATAATTAAAATGAAAATGATATCCATGTGTGTATCATCATTTGGATTAGATAGTTTAGGTTCCCTTATGGTCCAGAAAATGACATATCACCAGATTAAGACAGTTTAATGGCTTTGAATGTTTTAATAATCATGTTTTCGAATGAGAATGGATTTATAACCTATTAATATCCATCTTTCACATTTCTAAACAAGATACTTGACCCATATCCAGCTTTTTTTGTGGGTAGCTGGTGTTTCTACACCTTTTGGACTATTATAGTCTTTTCTAAATACTTTTCTTGGATATTTATTTAGGTAGAGAGGAGTTTCTATTCCTGTAAGAAGGCATTAAAACCTATTAATGTTTCATAAATTAAATCATCTAAATTTCTTTAATCTCATCTAAGATATTCATTTAGCGTTGTAGAGTTATGCAGCCATGACATCCTCAAGTCGTCTTCCCTAAAGGGGGTGTCGATCTTATTCCTATGGTAGAGGGACTTGAGTTTCTAGTTCATCTTCTAGTCGAGCCACCTATGGATCCTCCTCATATACCTAATATGTGTGTTGATTCCTAGTTTTTAGAGGGATTCTTGTATTTTAATTAAGAATATAAAAGGAAGAGTTTGACCTGCCCCCAAAATGGTAGAGTTTGACCATGTGTTTAAGTAGTAGCATACTCCAACATTCTCAAGGGATAAATGATTGCATGCAATGGGTTCCAAGATTGAGGGATTCCTATATATTTTAGATCACATAAAGATGCCTCCAATGATTAGGGTAAACCTAGCATCTTATATTCTACGTGATTCATCCATGAGACGGTGGGAATTCCCCACGCAGGAAGGCTAGTATAGGGATATGGTCTAGGCTAGCATTAAGAATATCATTCATGAAAACATATTTCCCAAGACTCTGAGTCATGATAGAGATAGAGATCTCATGAATCTGCAACAAGGGACTATTTCAGTTATGATTTACTTATCCGATTTCACTAAAATAAAAAATTTCATTCATATTCTAGCTACTAATGATCTAAAGACTACAAGGATATTTGAGGATGGGTTGTGTTATGCAATAAAATCGAAGGTCATTGTGTTCAAGCTAACAATAAATTCAGAAATCATCAACCAGGACCTAATTACAATGTGAAATTTGAGTTAAGTTTTCGGAGTAATCTAGGAGATTTTGGCACCTAAGGATTCCAATGGATCTTCTTCTAGTATAAAATGACTCTTAGAGTAATCTCGTAGGGGTAGTAGTGGTCGGGATCGATTTTTTGGTATTTCTATAATTTACCACTAGTGTGGAGTGTTAGGGAACATTAAGAGGTTGTGTCTACAAAATCTAGTTGAGTGAATAGGTTGTGGTAGGACAAGTCATCTCCACCGTTTCTATAGGAATTTTCCACCAGCTCTTAGCAAGTAGTGATATGCACATATCCCTCAATCAGGATTGGGGTAAATTGGATCATGACAGCCAAAAATCTAGAATACCCCCAATTGATCAAGCCAAGGTGGAAGTTGAGGTAGAGGAAACCAATGTATTGATTCTCAACACCAATAGAGTGTGCCTACTCAAGTAGTCAGATAGTGACTTCGGGCCACAATACATGAATGTTAAATGCATTCTGGACTATGCCTCATGAGCAGAGAACAAAACCATCTACTATACAAGGTATTATTCTATTAGGTTCCACGTTAGGGTATTATTTGATAGATATAGGCACATCTGACTTTTTTATATTTGAGACAATCACTAATAGGTTAGGCCCCAACATAGAATTTTATCATGGAGTCATGAAGCTATAATCATCCTTAGGTACCCATTCAAAGGGTGTTATCCTCTATTATAATAGACCCTATGAAATATGTGGTTACCTTTTTATAGGGAACCTATTACTTCTCAACATGATAGGCTTCAATGTAATAATCAAATGGCCTCGTTATTCCCGTAAAATCTCATATTGACTACAATAATTTCAGGGTGATGTTCAATTCATAAGAGGGCATTACACACATGAAGAAGAGAGAATTATATGTCATTGTGACATGGGGTTAACCCAAGAAATAGAGGATATATAGTGTTACAACACAGGTTATTATTATTTATCATGATGATTATGGGTTACAACACATTGTATTTCCGCCGATGGTGGAGTGTTTTAGGGAAATTTTACTTACTAATTTTTCTAGTCTATATCCTATGTGAGAGGTAGATTTCACTATTGATCTTATGATAGGAGTATCAACTGTGACCTTACCTCCTTATAGGATGGAAGATAAAGATATTTGGGAACTCAAGAATCTATTGGAGGATCTGGAGAAGAAGTTCTTAATAAAATAGAACACTTCTCATTGGGGTTCACTAGACCGCATTTTGAAGAAGGTGAATGGAACCCATAGCCTTTCTATGGATTATCATCATCTGAATCAGTTGAATGTTAAAAATCATTTTCATTTTACTAGAATAGGTTAACTATTTCATAAAATATAAGGAATTAAGGTGTTTTAATATATGTATCTAAGGTTGGGATATCATTAGGTGTGTGTTAGGACTTGAGTCATACCTCACACAACTTTCAGGAGAATGTTCTCTCTCTACGAGTACCAAGTTATCTCGTTCGGACTCAAACATGAAACTTCTGTCTTCATGGATCTAATGAATCGATTCTTCTACTTATATCTAGAATCTTTTTCAATTTTCTTCATTGATGATATCATAATGTATTATATCTTCAAAAATGACCATGAAAACCACACTAAGATTGTACTGAATACGCAAAGAGAGCATCAACTCTATGTTATGCTCAGTATATTCCATTTAAGGATCAATATTTTCCACTTCCTGATTCATATCATTTTGAATTCTTGAGTTTTTTTACATTTAAAAAGTCAGGGTTGGTGTTTCTTGGGAGAAATCTAAGAACGTCTTTGATATTTAGAGTTTCTCAGGGTTTTCCATATATTATAGAATTTTCATTCAGGATTTTCACACTAGCTAACACCACTCACATGATTCCAAAAGAAGGGTGTGAAATTATAATGTTCAGTATCTTATGAAACATCCCTTTAAGAGATCAAGTGCAGAATTACTTTAACAAAAACACCAATTCTACCAATGGCAATAAGAGGGATGGTCTTGGCATTATTTTGACATAGGTCGAGGGGGTAGTTGTGTATGGTTATCGATAGTTGAGGGATAAAAATAGAAATTACCCAATAAAAAAACTTGAGTCCATTGCAGTATTAAAAGCCTTACAATGTTAGAGACACAATCTTTTGGGAGAGGCTTTTATGGTTTTCACG
This sequence comes from Viscum album, assembly GCA_963277665.1. Lineage (NCBI taxonomy): Eukaryota > Viridiplantae > Streptophyta > Magnoliopsida > Santalales > Viscaceae > Viscum > Viscum album. The sequence continues at coordinate 692,030,114 of OY728130.1, forward strand.
GACTGAAAACTCATCAAATACATCTTTACACGGTGGGATCTGAATATCAGGCAGCATAAGTGGGTCTTTTACCTATAATATTTTGATTTCAAACCATCCAACACTCCATGGAATAGGAATTTAGTAGATGATTCCCAGGTCCATAGGTCTCAGACTTGGGTTATTAATGAATCCAGTGATGAATGGAATCTTTTGGCCTTATTCTAGGAGATATACATTGATGTTCAGGTGGATCACGGTCAAAAAATTCTCTCAAACATAGAGGTGACATAAACTATTTATGAACTAGTATATTAAAGACAACTATTTGATCCTGAAGGCCATGTCCTATAGGAGAGGGTTTCAGATAACGATACCTTTTATGGTTGGGTTCTCTTTTGATATGATACTCTTTTGTTCCTTGGGTATGTATAGGTCTCAGATGACATCAAGGAGGAGTTGATGGGGTATTTTTGTGCCTTGACATGGGATGTTCACCCTAGTGTCACCAAAATTTATCAATATCTACGAATCCAATACAGGTATCGTAGCATGAAACTTGATATAGCTGGTTCATCACTTGATGTCCAACATGTCAGAAAGTGATGGTAAAACATCAGCAACTGATAGAGATTCATTAGCCATTTTCCTTTCCTGAGTGGAAATGGGATGATATTTCAATGTAATTTATGACTAGATTACTCAGATAACCTCATTGAAATTATACAGTGTGGGTTTTCATTGATCATATGATGAAGGTTTCACACTTCCTACTCATATGATATTCCTTCTCAATAGTTGATCAAGAAAGAAATTATGTCAATGTTTTGGTATTCAATCATGGAGAACCTCATTCTATCTTTTTTGGAAAAGTATCTATTTTCATATCACAGTATTGGAATGGGATACTAAAGGCCTTAGGTATGCATGTAATTATATCACAGCCTATCACCCTCATACTGATGGATAGATAGATCATAATATTCTTGTACTAGAGGATATGCTCTGTGTGCGTGTTCTTAGATATGTGGATTCTTCGGAGAAAAAATGTCCCTTCATTGAGTTTTCTTATAACAACAGCATTAAGGGTTCCGTTGAGATAACTCCCAAGGAAACCTTGTATGGTATGCCTTGTCACTCACCTCTATGCTAGTTAGAGGTATAGGAAAAATATATTTTGGGCCCATATCATGTAGGATACTTCAGAGTAGGTCTTGAAAACCAAGAAACACATGTTGATAGCTCAATCCAGATAGCAGTCTTATTCCAACAGACGCTGATGACCTCTAGAGTTTGAGGTAGGAGACTAGGATTTCTTGAAGTTCCACTCAATATGGGATATAGAAATATTCAAAATTAGGGTAAGTTGTCACCGAGGTTCATTGTACACTTAGAGGTTCTTAAATGGATCAGAACATTGGCTTAAGAATAAAGACGTCCTCAGAGATACTAGTCTGTGAAGGATGGTTTTCATGTATGTTAACTTCACCGATATTATCCAGAACCATCTTAGGTCATTCAATATGATGAAGTTAAAATGGATATTGATTATTACTTCAATTAGTATTTAGTGTGTATTGTTGATTAGAGCGCAATGACACTCCAAGGAAGGTATGTTCCTATTTTATTGGTGATATGGTAGCATGGATGAGTACAAGACGAGACCAGGGAGTGGGGAGATTATGTATGATCTCAGTGGCTGGAACTCATTTAAATCAGTACCTATTTACCCTCATAAGTACAACTCAAAGATGAGTTATTATATGGAGGGAAGGTTTAAACAAAACCAACTTTTGACCATAGTTTTAATTGTTGGTTTTTCATTTTGAATATTTCCTTTAATTATAGTAACGATGTTTTATTACCAAGGAATGAATTGGGGAGTGTTTAGAATGGTTTGGACCTCATAGGATAGATAAGTGAGTTGTAGGCTAGGACACACAGTTAGTTGGAACCATGTGACCGAGGCCACATAGTTTGAATAAACTCTGCAAATGTAGATATGGAAACCTAAAAGTATACATAGTTTGTATGCAACCCTGAGAACCATGTACATATCCATGTTGTATATATCATAAAGGGGATAGATCTTTTCAACATGCCCTATGATCTATGTGTAAACCATGTTCATATACTGGGTTCAATAGAGATTGGGAAAAATGTTACAATTTCCCCCACTTAGACCTTATGTTCTAAATTTCCCATTCCTCACATTCAAGAAGACAAACCATGGGTTCTTTTTCATTGATTCTTGATAATTCATCCATTAGATGTCTGATCTTTGAAATGTAAGAGGGGTTAAAATCCATGTGTTATGGCTCCCTATTCTCTCGACTAATGTTCATATTCTTCTTTCAATATATTGTGCAATCTGGTTTTAGGATCATATTCCTTATTTTTAGGTCATTGAATTGAAAGATGGATCACTTCCAACTCACTTTGAATCTGCGGTTGATATCATGATGGGATACAACTACGTCCCTAAGGTAGGCGGTGACATAAGATTCTTTTTGAATATTGTATGTTTCATATATATTTTATCAAATAGTGGGCCTTCCTTTTCTAAGGTCCTTTATTGTGGTTATTTCATCATGTTTAAATGAACCTAGGGACATGATATTGATGAATTTTACATCATTTATGTTATTAGACATCACTTAAACTCCATGTAGGCACCCATACTTTCTCCACATTGAAAATTGTCATTTTAGCCAAATTTTTTAATATTATAGAAACCCTATTTAGCTTATTGCTTAATTTTAAATAGAAGTTACAATTGTATATTTTATTTTTGATATATACAAAGGTTTCTCAATGGTGTGTATAAAATTTTCATTTGGAATTATCCAAATGGACATGTGATAATTTTACCATGACATATTTTCCTTGACAGTTTTCCTTGAAATGTTTGTTCCATGTTATTCAAATGGTGTGGTTGGCTTTGTATCATGGATAGAATGAGGTGGTATGGTCCTTAATAATGAATTACCCTTAACGGAATGGTTTTAATGGAGGACATCCCTTTCCCAAATTTCATCTTAGGATCAAATAATTATATGAAATTATATAAGATGTGTTTCCTTATGTTATACGATCTGGATGGTAATGCCACTGCTAGGCTTATGATCTATGATATAAATGTATGGATGGTAGGAATTCATACCCCATTCTAGTTATGATATACATGTATGGGTTAGAGTCATGCTTACCCCATTCAAGTTGAAATCTCTATATAAATGTTCGGATGAGAGGCATTATTACCCCGTGATAAATGTAATATATATGAATGTGAGGCATTTTTAGGCCATGAAAACTTATTATACATTTATGGGTGGTCATAATTCCTATTCCACACCATCTGTAGTATATATGTATGGTCGGGAGGCATGATTACACTATTCCATTTAAAATCTTTATATTTACATATATATACATTTGATGACTTGTTTTGACATACCATAATTGGGATAGAGTAGGTAGACCTGCCTTGTATCCTTAACGAACCTGAGTGGGACGTTATTTAATTATTATGACTTGTTTTGAAAACCCGTTATTATTGCACACCGTTTACTTATTTTCACCTACTCAGATTCCATGTAGACATCATTAGTGGTGGCCTATTGAGATGTTTTTCTTACACCCAACATGTGCCGCCTATGGTAACCAAGATGACTATTTTCTTGTGGGTATTGATAGAGGAAAAACACCACCCTTCAGGCTGTTGAAGCTTATTTCATAGTTCGTATATAAGAGTAGAGGATTTGGATTAGGCTTAAGATTATATGGAGCAGCTTTTGGATTTTGATATATTTTGCACAATTTGTTTAGCGTGACTATTTCCTAATCTATTTCCCTTCGGATTAGTATATCATGAATGAATGTTTATATCATACACTACCTATAAGTCCTTTGATATGTTATTTAGTTGTTTATACTCCCAATGTATCTATTTATACTTCACCAGTTTATTATATCATTTTGTTTAGTTATGATTCTCATACATTATATCCTTTTTGCATTCATTTTCAACTATGAAAAGGGTCACAGTATCCCCACTAGTTTACCATAACTACCTGTTTTTAGTTGGAATCCCCTGGTTTTTGGGGAGACTCACCAGGGGTCTTGTAGCCAATCGAGATCAGGGCATGGGTAAAGTTGCAGTAGGGAATGGGCCATTAAATTGGCCATAATAAATATAATTGAATAATAAGATAGATATCTATATCACCCCATACCATTTTAATTGAAGGTATCAAGGTGAACCTATATTATGGGAAATTTGATAAATAGATTATATAAATGGTTAAAGCTACTTGTCCTTATCCCTGTAATGAAAGGAAAGGCTTTAACTAAATGGAATTATTGATTACATATGAATTGATTAAATGGTTTCATGACCAGTTATACATGCTACACTAATGAAAAGTAATGGCTTGAACCTTATAAATTATATATAAATTCATTATCGAATAAGATTTTCTTGAATCGATCTCACCTTGGATTGTATAGGGAATGCCTTGAGTGCTCAGGAACCCCCTTACGATTTACGGATACAACTTGCTTGGATTGAGACCCACATAGAACATGATCTTTGTCTACTTCAGATTTTGGGTATGACATCATAGATTCCATCATGTATTATCAAAGTATTCCTTGGATACACTCCCTGGATCCATTTTTGACTGGTAGGTGAAATGGTTAAAGCAAATCCACCACAATTATTACGTAGCCCTATTTTACATTTGTTGAACTCCTTAGAATAGTTAAGCGTCTTATAATAGAATTCATTGGACTATGATATATGTATTACACTCTTACCCTTTTCCAATCTATAGTTATTATTGAGTTGGAAACCCTTGAATTCAACATTTCCTTGGTTATTACCATGAAAATTTGGTATTGAATATCAATAAAAGTTTCTTTGTTATATCATGGAACCTTCACTTTATCAAAATGAGACTTATTTATAAAATGCTAGAAATAATATAATGTACCGGTTACATGTTTGAACAGCAACCGAGGGCTGATGTAGGTATATGGTTACATAGTTACAATTTAATTTTATATATTATATATGAATTATATCACACTATTATATTTACATAACATATTCTAGATATTATAGATTCCCTTGGTGGTGGCCTAGTGACATTTATCCCATACCCAATCTAGGAATCTTTTGGTACCGGTGGAAGATTACAGGAATGTAGTTGTTGATAAAGGGAAGCATACAACATTGAATACTTGATTAAGTATTCATTAGGATGGATATTGATTGAATATGACCAATCCAAAGCTCATGATTAATGGTATAGTCATTTTATTTCATTTAAACTATTGTGAACATGTTATAAATGCTATCTTGTGTCCATGTTTTCCTGTTTTCTAGTGACATGACATAGAATCATCCATTATTCCAGTTATTTTAGTTGTTGTTATCCTTTCCTATTTATCACTTTTATCTACTTCCACTATTTAGTAAATTCCCTTAAACGATTTACCTCTGTATATATGTATTCACTATGATACACTCTATTAATAAGGGAATAGTCTCCCCACAGACACACCCTAGGTACTCATTGCTAGTTAGCAGCCTCTGAAATTTGGGGAGATGGGCTTGAAGCCATATGGCCTACTATTATTGGGCCCCTATTAAGTGTAATCTGGGTCCAAGACTCCACCATGTGGTATCAAAGGGGTTCCTTTCTTTCTTTACTACTTAGAGATAATACATTGGAGATTAGTATTGTTATGATACTTATTCATAAGATGTTCTTGGGCGTCATGAAACCAGGCTCAGGGTAAAATCCTAGTTATCAAAAGTATAATTTTTGATCTATTTTGGATACTAAAATTGATATTATTTTACTATTAGGTGACTCACATATTCTGTTCTAGTTATTATTATTACTCTGATTGAGGATTTATTCTATTCATTCCCCAATGATATGGGGAAAGGATCATTATTACATGCATCATTATATTCACCTACAATTAGTATGACATGCATATTTCCATTCCATATAGGTTAATTTCACATATTTAATTACATGAAATGACTATGATTATTGAGTGATTTGATGATTGTTATCCTATTCTTGTATTAATCGTGGTTGTCATTGAGTGACTACCTATCTCAACTCACGAGGTTTATGTCTCCTCATGGGTTAGGATGATTAATTTACTGAGTCAATCCATTATGATATAAATAAATTGGTTTTGTTTTCTATGATAAGGTGTTTTGCCACTGATTCAATGGGAACAGACATCCAATAGAATGTGAAACAAGAAATCTAAAATAAAATGGTTGCACATCCATATCTAGTATTTTCATGTTCATTAAATGTAATGTAGTGAACCTGGTATTTAAATGTAAAATTAAATTAAACGGATACATGAGAAATTACCTATACCTGGTAGTCTGAGAGAGTAGTTAGAGAATTATTCCAGGGGTAATTATTTTTATTACATTCATCATCTTCTTGTGTTGTTATATATCACCTAAATCTTATTTTGAGGTGTGTGTTTGTCATTTTTAGGCCAATTCCACAACAAATCCTCATGTCATATTCTAGTAAGGTGGTGATGACCATGATCTAGATGTGGTAGGCCCTGAGCTGCTAGTATTTACTCCAATAGTGAAACATGAGTCATTGCTTGCGGCACCTAATCAAGGAAATGAATCCCAAGTTCATGATTTTTTCATAATTATGAAGTAATACATGCATAATGTTCCAAGAGTTGTATTTATTATTGCTAATCTACCTTATATGTTCTAGAAATAGAATACTCCCACCTTCATAGGGGATGGTTGTCCAAAGGTTGTTGAGTATTTCCAAAAGGATACCAAGTCTACCATTGAACATCTGGAGACACCACCAGGGTGGAGGGTCAAACATGTTATTTACATATTGTGTCATTCAGCCAAGTATGGGTGGGATATGATTACCATGGTAGGTCACCATCGGCTGATGTTATTGGTAGACTTCCAATCTTCATTCTATGATCAATTCATTCCTCATATGGTAAGAGATGATAAAGCCATGGATTTCATTCATCACGATAAGGGTTATATGTTTGTTGGGTAATATTCAACACAATTCATGGATTTTAGCAATTTTCACTACTTCTATATGGTAATGAGCTTTTATGTGTTTGACGCATCAAGGATGTGCATGTGTTCCCCATTCATATAATTGTGAATGTATTTATCCAACCTATTTTTTTTGAAATATTCAATCAGGATATTTTAACTAAGTGAAACCCTAGGGATGACAATAGCATCAGGCATAGAGTATCATGGTTGCATTTGTCAAGTAGTTTTCCCAACAGTAGGGAACGTTCCTTCGAGGTTTATCATTTGGGGAATGAAAATCAGAGTACTCGATTATATAACTCCATAATGAGTCATCAGTGTGGATGACAAGGGGAATATGAATCCACAGTGTGATAAACACCCAATGGAGTGTCAGTATTATAGTTTTATGGGGAATCATCCGTGTTTCTTCAAAAACATTCCACCATATTAGATTGGAAAGGATACATTCCAGCTCCACCTTCAGGAGTTGGTTCTTTTACGCCACATCTGGTGAGGATTTGGAATAGAATCGATTGGACTGGTTAAGGAGGAGGTTATGGCCATAGTATTTAGACTCTTGAACAATAGCAGTACCACAAGATCAGTTTTAATCATGGTATTCTAGCTATAGTACATGGTTATGGATCATGGAAGTTGCATGCACTAAAACCGATACCTAGGGATTTGGATACTGGACCATCTATGGTAGGAGGTACTATTCTTGTGGAATCATCCATAGTACCTAATTTATTTGAAACAGTTGCATCAAACTCTTCCATCTATGTATATCTCATGGAATCTCTTGAACTGGATATAAAATATTAATGTAGTTAAATAATGATAAATACACCGTTAAAATTGGGGTCTGAGGGAATACTCTAATGTAGGGACATCCCCCTTGAGGTAGGCAGTTTCTCTTCCTTATAAAACCTATTTTGTCTTGAGATGATAGGATTAGATTCCATTATTAGGATGGATTTGGTTGGTTTTAGTATCATGATTTTGTAGACTTCTACAATATAGTGTATATTTTGCATCACTAAAGGGGAGTAGTCATCTACATAAGGGTGAGTGGGATGTTCAAGATGTTAGATAGAGACACGAAAATCATGGGCTAGGTAGAGTGACTACACAGAGGAGTTAGGGTCTTCTATATAATCGTACTAAGAGTAGTATATCACCATGTGTGAGGAATTCCATCATACACACATCATATAGATTTTCTTAGCTGGTATGGTCTGTATGGATACCTTATTATGTCATTCCGTCTTATGAACATGCCAGCCATTTTTATGGATATGATGAATATCGTTTCCCATACCTATCTTGATTATTTTGTTGTGGTATTTATGGATGAAATCTTGGTGTATTTTCACACTCATAATGACCATGCAAATAATATTGAGATCATTCTATGTACACTAATAGAGAAACATATGTATGCTAATATTCTCAATGTTGCAATTTTTTATCCACAATTATATCTTATAGGGTCATATCATATTTGAATCAGAAGTATCTATTGACCCTGAAACGATTATTGTAGTAGTTTCCTTGGAGTATCCCAAGAATGGGTTTGATATACATATTTTCTTTGCAATATTTGGATATTACAATCATTTTATATAGGAATTATAATTATTTGCTTCATCTTTTACTATCCTTAAATAAAAGTGTTTCATGATCATGTGGTCAAAAGAGTGTGAGAAATCATTTTAAGAGATATAATAAAGGATTTCCTAATAACCTATTCGGATTCAACCAATCCAAGAAGAGGTTATATTGTCTTCAGTAATTCATTAGGCATTAGCCTATGAGATTTTTTGATGTTCGATGATAGATTCATTTCATAATAATCAAAATAGTTGATGCCTCCTAATAGAAATTACCCAATGCATTACCTTGAGCCATTAGCAGTTTTCTATGCCATACATTTCTAGAGACACCATGTCTTAGGTGAGTACTTTATGGTGTACAAGAACCAAAAAAGGAATAAATATATCTTTACATAGTGTGACATTAACCTTAGACATAAAATATGTTTCCAAAATCTATAATACTTTGATTTTGAGCTTTCTTATACACAAGGGAAGGGAAATGTAGTTGCAGATGTGAAGAGTCAAAGAAGTCAAGAACAAGACGTACTGGAAACTGGTGATGAATAGAATTTAATGATCTTCTTTTCTGAGATATATCTAGAGTTCCATGATCTTCATGAGAAGTCATAAAACTCATAATTGATAGTCACCTATTCCCCCATTATGAAGGTGATGGGTAGATAGTTTTCTGATCCTGAGGGCGTGTTCCGAATGAGAGTGTATCAGTAGATGGGCCACCTCTATATTTTTATGTGGAAAAAGATGACATAATGTGTATTCATGGATGTGTGTGGGTTTATATAGTCATGATAGTGGAGTTGATTCTTAAGTCCCACACTTCACAGTGTGTAGTTTTTGCATGTATCTCCATGATGTATTGTGATATGAAATGCCTGTATTGGTTGCCTAGAAGGAAATGTCAGATATTTGACTTTATCACTAGTTGTTCTACCTATCAATAGGTGAAGCAAAAGCATTAGAGACATGCAGTATTATTACAGCTATTTCCCATCTAGGAATAGATATGGGAGTATGTTTCCATGGAATTTGTAGTCATGGTACCTAGGACACCTAGAGGTAGCTCTGTTTTATGTGTTGTCATTGACAGGCTAATGAATGTGGATCACTAACTTCATATTCATTATATTATCTGAGATGATGACCTGGGAATATTATATATTTGAGAGATCACATGAATATATGGGGTCCTTCATACAATCATTTCAAATAGGGATACTCATCTCACATCACGATTCTATTAGGGATTATAGAAAGGTATGGGAACCCATGTTCTTTTAATCCCATCAGTTTTTCCTCTGACTGATGGAAAACTAGAATAGACAATACATGTTCTATAGGATATGATCTAAGAATGGTTCTGTGATTTCAGTGGTTCTTGGGAGAAACATATCACTCCTATTGGTTTCTCTTATAATAACATATTTCAAGAAAAAAATTAAATGGATCATTTTGAGGCTTTATATAGTACGACATACTGTTCATCCCTATGAGGGCTGGAGGCTACTGAGGTAGACATACTAGGTACTTATATCATTCAGGAGACTTTATAGTAGCTTCAGCTGATCAAAAATCATATGAATACTTGTGAGTCGAGATAGAAATCTTATGATAATCACTACTAAAAACCTCTGAAACTTGAGGTCAGGGAGCATGTTTTCCTTCTAGTATCACCCGGTCTAAGGAATAGGTGACTATTGAGGAAATGTATGGTACTTACTTGTTATGTACGACTATTATAGATTCTATAGAGATTCAGGCCTATATCCTATTTGTTTCTATTACCTCATAGGTACCATTCCATGCATGGCGTATTTATTTTTTCATAGATCCTCCAAAATGATGTCATCCATTATCATAACTTTTATCTCGAGGATGCTGAGTCAGATAATGATGATACCATTGAAATGTTTTTTGTACACATCTTTAATCGGATCACAAAGGTCTCGGAGTCTGGTTCGTCCCTGATGTATATGAGTTATGGAAACACTTCTGCATGCAAGATAAGACATGGGAGTGGGATACTAACATAGTTTCCCAGTAGCTAGTGTTTTTCTCATACGATGTTTCACCAACATTGGAAGTTGAACTCAATAATGAGTTATTTTATTGGGTAATAACTACAAGAACCCCATTTTCACTTAGGTATAGATCCATTTAATTTTAGCCTAATTATTTATTTTGGAAATAACATGGATTATTTTGAGTCAGTGATAGTCCCAATGGTTTCTATGGATTTTATTAGAGCCCAGAACAATTTTTTGTGTGAAAAAAAGGAATTATCTCACAGTTAGAGTAAACCATGCTGGTAGGACACATTGTTTGATCTAAAAATGGAGATGGTTTACATTTTTGGGTTGAGGCATCATGTATGGTTAGAGTACATTTTACATAACCATGTGTGTTCCCCTATTCTCTAGGCACTAGTTCATGGTTTTCACACATTTTTTTAAACCATGAGGACAACCTATGCATATGATAAATTTTGGTTAATTTTACTATTTTATGATTAATTATTGTTTTAAACATCATCATTCCTCCTATATGATTTTTCAGAGGAATTGACTCCATTTTTTGTCATTTTGGAAATTTTTTATGTCATAATCTAGGGATCAAGATATTTTCTTTATCTGATATCCGTTTTATATATTTTTTCATCACATTGGGTGCACATTGGAAAGTACTCAAGTTCGTTTTTGACATTATTCTTATCTCTTGTTCTCGACATGGTTATCAATGTGTGATAATTTTTACCTTTATTTCGGATATACTCTATAGTAGTTAAATTATATTCTAATAATAGACATGTAGAGTCACACAAGCCTAATGTGGGTGGTTTTTAACTCTTCCCTCATGTTTGTTGATTTCGGAATTGCAATGTGGGGACCACAGATTTAATCATGTGATGTCAATTGAATTTATATTTCACACATATAGTCAATCCAAACATATAGTTACTATCATTACAAATATATTATTAGTTGTTAATGGTTACTACCACAACTCCATCCATCCCATGTAGAATGTTTTTAAAAAAATGACATTTTTGTTTTTTGATATTTTTTATCTTCCATTACAATGTGCCTTATCTTGACCCTTTTAAGGGTATTATTTTCCATATTAAATGGATAATTTAAATTCTGAATTGAATAATGGTAATTTAAATTTATGCTCACTACTTGACCCACCTAAGGTAAGTGATTCAATCTTTAATTTAATGTGAAATGAAAATTGGACAGTATACAATGTATATGACTTGGCCCTGTTAAATATAATTTTATAATAGGCCGTATGTCTGTAGCAGCCCTTATGACGTTAATAGATGGTAGCGGAGTGAACATAGTTTATCGGGAATTCTATAAATGGATTAACTAAACGGTTGAATGGTACATGGCCTTGTCACACTAATGAAAGGCATGTCATGGAACAAATAGACTTATTGATTACTCATAACTAGATTAAATGGTTGCATGACCAATTTTCCATTGCACACTAATGAAATGTAATTGATTGAAACTTATTAATTATATATTAATTCATTATCAAATCGGAGTTGTCTAACTCGAGCTCACATTTAATTCTCTAGGGAATTACTTAGGCACTTGGGAACCCCATTCTGATTCAAGGATGCCTCTTGGTTAGGTTGAGACCAACCTAGAACCCGATACATGTCTAACATTGGATGATCGGTATGACAAAATTGGATCCCTCATGTATTATTATAGGATGACCTAGATAATCTCCTTGGATATAGAATTGAAAAGTAGGTTCCATGGTTAAGGACCATCAGGATTAGTCATTACATAACCTCATTTTATCTTGGATGAAATCCTTGGACTCGGTAGGCGTATTATTTGGCAATACCTTGGACTATGCTCCTTGGATTACACTCTTACACATAGCTAGACCATAGTTAATACTATGATAGAGACCCTTTAAGTCTATGTTTCCTTGGCTATTACCTTGTGACTTCATTACTAAATATCATTGTTTGTCGTCATTTTACATATGCGATCATTCACTATTATCAACCTGTGACTTATTTATAAAATGTTAAAAATAAAATAATGAACTGGTTACTTGTTCAAACACTGATTGAGGGATAAAGTAGGTACCTAGGAAATTATTTACATTATAATGATATAATTTATATATGCATGCATTAAAATTGTTACCTTTCCATTTCATAGGTCATATTTTATTTAAACTATTGGTGGTGACCCATGAAGATTTATCTGACACCCTCTCCGGGAATTATTTGTTACCCGAGGTAGATTACATGAATGCAGGTGTTGACAAAAGGAGTCATACAACTTTCAAAACATGTTTGTGTTATATTTAAGATGTATGTTGATTGAATATGACTGATTTGAAGCTTGGGATGCTTGGGTTTTTTTATTTATTTCCTTTATACTTTCATGTAACATGTTATTCCTATTTTCTTGTGTCTATGTTTGCTACTTTTAAAGTGACATGAATATTATCATCCATTATTCTAGTTATTTCAGTGGTTTTTATCCTTCCCTATTTCTCACTTATTTCTACTTCTTCAATATACTTAATTTTCTTCCACTATTTACCTCTTTTTATATTTATCCAATATTTTATAATCCTGTAATGAGGGAATAATCAACACCTGAACACACTCTAGGCCCTAGCTTCTTTTATATATCCTTTGGAATTTGGGGATATAAATATGGGGCCATGAGGCCGATTAGGCCAGGGGAACCTATTTAGTGGCTTCTTGGTCTGGGATGTCATAATATATAACCTTATTTTCCAAGTGACGTCAATAACATCAATAAAGAGGAAGGTTTTAACCTCAAATGTAATATCATACTCTTCAACATACATCTCGAAAAATAGTATTCATACGAAATAAACATTTATTGTAATCCAAAAATTAATATATATATATATATATATTAACCTAATAAAACAAATGGAAAAAATCATTAAGCACTTCAAAATATTAAAATATAAAAAATAAATAATCCTGTAATATGTTTCCCACGATAAAATTTATATTTATCCCACAAATAGTCATGTATTTTTTTATTATAACAGTAATACTGCATAGTCTAGTGATATGTTCTATAACATTATAACTTATATATTGAGGTTTCAAGCCCCATGAAATTTCTAGATATGATGACTTATCACCCGAAATACAAGTTTTAAATTTTCTAGAAATAAAATTCCTCTAATTTTCCCAAAAATATACTGAACATCCCCAAAATAACATTAATCATAAAATCTAATTTTAACCACTAAAATTTTCTATATAGTGTGTTTTTTAAACAACATAATCAGTAATTGTTGAATATTTTTACCTTAAAATCAATAATAGGGTAAACCATAAAGTATAAAAACATTATTAAGATTATTTCTATAAAATAAAAATTCATTCTTCCAAAAATAGATATTTTTTCTAAAAACCAATACTAAATCCGTGGGGTATATTATTAAAAATATCTCCCAAAATATACTAAATCTTAAAATACATCCCTAACATGAATCATCAAAATAGTATATTTCCATTAAACCCAATATAATAATTATATATCTCAACCTAATACACTATTGTTTTGTCTTATGTTATCCTGGATTATATCATATTCAAGTCCTCCATGATGGTTTATAATGTTGTTGTTAATATACAAAGAAAATCCCCTAGGGGTGTCAAAATAGGTGACCAGAGAGGCCCATGATTATGCACTAGAAGATTATTGAGTCTAGCTCAATGTGATTTTTTCAAAGTTATAAATCATACCTACCACTATTCCACAGAAACATCCACTCATAGTATGCACATAGGGATGAAATTTCTTGGAAACTACTCTCTGTAAACATTACCAAAATTCTTGGATATTATATTATATATATATACATATCCATAAAATTTTTCTTTTATATATACATATATTTTTCGCTAATGTTATTCAATACATGTTTCTAAAGGATAACTAATCCATTTCATATGATACAAATAATGTCAACCGACAACATATACACATATTATTATAAGATTTATAAAAATAAATATCCACTAATAAAAAACATCAATCAGGAGGCCCACTATCTTTGGAATACCTCATTCATAACACATCAAGTGAGACTAAACTATGTCTTTTATTTATTTTATTTTTCATAATGACATCATAATTCCTTTTTTGATCCTAAAGTAGCATGGGATGAGATGGGGATTAACTAGACAAAATTTGGGATATAAATATCACTATAAAACAATGATAATGATATGGAAACATAAAAAGTTAGTCAAAAGTGTAACATGATATTATAAAAAATAAGCCTCATGTGTAATCACGTGGGATAAGAATATAATGAACCTAATATTATATGATAATGGAAACATATGAAGGTGTAAATGACATAACACATTCCATAAACATAATTAACTACTATAACCCAAGAAAAAATCAAATGGTGGACAATTAACCATAATATGTTTTGGTTCACTCCCTAATCCCATAGATGACATCTCATAAGACTAAATAATTAGCCAATTAATTTTAGGGATATATAATAAATTCAACACCCATAATATTCAATTAATATACATTAATATTATTTCTATATAAAAAAATCAATCGCATGTACGATGCATAATAAATATCTTTAAATATAAATGGGTTATGTAATATTTTCTCATAACATAATCAAATTATATTTCAAAAAACATTCCTAAGTAGTTGTAAGGAATGTATTACCCTATCAAATGATGTGATAACTAGATAAGTATATATCTAAGAGATTTATATGTAGAATTTATAGTCATTCTATATCATTAATGAGATAGAAAATTTTATTCAGGGAGATAATTCTCACAACCCAAAGAAGAGTGCGGTATTAAGATATCACCAACACCCATAAGAAAAATATTTCCATATATAAAAATATACATTGTATATAAAACCCTTTTGATTATATATAAAACAAATAGAAATTATTTATCTTTTAATAAAACATAGAAATTATTACAGAATCCATGTATTGAGTAGTGGTTATGGTGGTGGGGAAGCCGTTGACACCATATACATTAAAATTGAAAATTAATTTTTTTTCTTTTGTAAAGATAATAAATATATACCTTATTCCGTAAAATTTGAAAAATATAACATTAAAAACCTTGGATATATTAATTAATTAAATTAACGGAATGTTTTAGTAACAGGTTTGAAAATATTTTTTTTGATAAAATCGATATGGAGGGAAAATATTTTTTTTACCAAAACAGAAATAATATTCCCCTTTCATGAAAAAAATTACCTAATTTATTTAATTACAAAAAATATGAAAATTGTACTAGAACCTATGAATTTTTTGAATTAATATTGGAAAATAATATAATATAGTTTATTAATACAATGATAAGAATTTGTTCCTTTAATTCAAATTCAATAATAGAAAATCTTTATTAAAATTTTATTAAAAAATAACCCTTTATAGTTTTGTTACATTTGAATAATACCACCGATGAATGAATTAAATGAACTGTAACATGAAATACCATGAAGGGTGGAGGATTAATGATATAATATATAATGTTTCATCATGTAACCCATATAACATTAATTAGGTATGCCGAATAACAAGTGTTTCAAAGATAGATCTTTTGAGTCGAAACACTTAAAAATATCATATCATTAATGTTGGGATTAATAATTAAACTGAATGTATCTAAAACAGTAATAAATAAAAACATGTTGAAATACAATATGAGATAGTTAAAGTACATTAGACAAAAAATAATAGGATAACCCAATCAATAATGTATAATTTTATACAAATGAATGGAAACTGAGTTAGTAAACCCCATAACTCACACTTATATTCGATTACATTATTTTTAATATCCTATATAGTCTTCTTAAACTTGATATTAACTTAATCTAAAATCATAATAAAATTTATAATATCATTTAAGATCCCTTTTATAACTTTTTATCAGCTATTCGTTAACAATAACTAAATATCACTATTGTTAAGTGTAATAATTTGGTCATTTTCTCAAGAATTTTAAATCTTGAAAGTTATCAGTTTCGTAAAATGGATAAAATTATATTATTTTCTGAGTTATTGTAATTTTATAAATATTTTTTTCATTAGAAACATCATTAGAATAATTATTAAATTTTGAACGTGGAGAATGAATCACAACGCTTCGGGGAGCTAGTAGTCCGTACATACATACAATATACATTATCTGATCCTTAACGGCTAAAAGGGAAATGAAGTGGATTTTATATTAATTTATCAGAATAAATATCATGTCATATATATAACATATATTCCTTAAAATTTATCCATTATTACCGTCCATGTAAATCATTAGTGAAAATCATATCACATTGCATCATAAGGCTGTAGTCCATTATAGACACAAAAGACATTATCATTTATTTAATTTACTTTTAGGTAAGAAAATATATGATATTTATATTTATATAATTTTAAATATTTCATTAATATAATATATCAACATTAAATTAACCATTATTTCCGTCCATTTAAAGCATATGTGAAAAATGAATCACAACACTTCTTGAGGTGGTAGTCCACCAAACACACGAGCGATGTTATGATATTCCCTGTTGAATAAAATGTATTAAGTAGAATTTGATATTATAATACCATAATTATAATTATACCATAATTATATTATATATAAATTTAAAAAAATATTATACCAAACCAAGAGAATTGGTGCAGGAAACTGAATTATGTCAGTTTGCGATGTGGTAGTCCTCCATACACACGATCAATGGTATTGTTTACCATCTGAGAGAGGAGGAGAAGGTTTTTTCATGAACATAACATGAAAAAATATTATTATATGGAATATACTAATTTTATTATATAATAATTGATTAAAAATATTTTAAATAGGTGGAAGAAGAAATAAAAATAAATGATCGTATAATGATGTTATCTTTCCTCTGTAAAACTTCATTATATTTTCTAAAAATCCATTATAGGATTGATTTATGATAAAAAATGGATTATACAAAGAGTTTGTGGATTTAATAATTTCTTTTGTATTTAATATCCAAACCAATAGTATTTTAAATAGTTGATTAGAGATGAGTGGGGGATACATTTTATAAGTGGGAGAGATGAAACATTTAGATATTTTGAAGTAAATAATAACAACAATGTTATTCAGAATAAAAAAATGTTGAAATGGTAAATTTATTAATATTATAATATTTATGGCCTTAATATGACCCTACAATTGGAATTAAAAAAAATTTGGGTCATTTTTAAAACTTATTATTTTAGTTTAACACCTTTTAAACTCATGATTACATTAAATGCTATATATAATTTTAACATTTATCAGTTTTCATAATTATAAAAAATATATTAAATTATTAGATTGTGTAAATTATTATTATTCAAAATATGGATAAATTTTCACCAAATTTAACTCGAAGAAGATGAAAAATTTAATTTAAAATAATCTGGAAAACATCTTAAAAACAGTTTTTCCAAAAATGCATTTTTTATGAAAAAAAAGATTTCATATTAATTTTATTACAATTAGTTATAATTATATGATTTAAATTATTATTTATATATATATGATATATATATTTCATTTAAACCACTCCTAAATAGGGTTAAATGTTTTACAGAAATTGGAGGATCATTTTGACATATAATGGAGTTTTAAACAAAATGTGTTTTAATGGCTAAATATTAACTTATAGTAAAATAGATTATAAATATTATTTCAGTATAATAATTTTAATTAATTTTAACTAAATAATTAATATATTAATTTTAAATAAAATTAAAATAGTAATGGGACATTTAAATTAATTGTTTTATTAAAAAAACAACTATTTTATAAAAAGTCATAATATTTAGAATTCATTGAAAAAGTATCACTTTTCGAAAAATCACAAAATTTAACCCATTATTAATATCATCGTGTGTATATATAAAATTATTTTTTTGTAAAATAATATTTATAATAGTTTCAAATATTTATTCTAATATTTTAAAAAGAACAATTTTTTTGACGAAAATGTATTTTTAGGATTAAAATAACATTACAAATGCAAAGTAATTATTTATAAAGAGTTTTTATAAAATTAATATTTAGTAGGACATTAATATATATTTCATTATGTAGAGAATACTATAAATAACTAAACATTTATCAACATTTTGATATCTAACATGTTTAAATAATAATATTTACATATTTTATCGCACTTCATTTAAACATAGTCTTTCTTGTAACTCAACTATTCTTATAGTGTAATGAGAGTTAAATGCCAAGAAATTATAATTTTTAAGGATAATAATGTTTATAACTATTTTAAATTGAAAATTAATTTCTGAGTCATATCACGATATTTTGTGTTATTTTGATAAAATAAAATAAGATTAAAAATATTAATTGATATTTTCTTGATATATAAGATCCACTGATATAATCCATTGAAAAAAGGCATAAAATTTTATATTTTAGTTGTATAATACTCTTCTCAGCTATGTACTGATGAGGGATCCTGTATTAAAAAAGTTAGCCAATGTGGAATTTTATTATAAATATATGAATAACACTTTTGATATTTGAGGAGGAAGAATGTTTCTTTAGAGAAATTGGTGATGCTAATGAAAATAACTAGTAATATATGTATATAATGGGCCATATCAATAAAAACATATCAAAGTGGAAGGGATAATACAGTGGAATATTTACACATAAATTCATTATATACAATGAAATATAACATCAAAATTTTCTTTTAAAAATAATGAAAATGTTTTAATAAGAAGTTGAATATAATGGAAAATAGTTCCAAAGTAAGACTGGTACAAATTTATAATGGGTGTTGTAATTCCTGAAAAATAATGGAAATTTCAATAAGTAAAAATACAATTTTTCTTAGGAATAAGATGAGTACATAGATTTGAGAAATTATTCTAAAAATAATTTTCTAGAAAAGTTAGTATCATTATGTCAAATGATGAAAGACTACAAGAAAAAATATTCCCAAGAGAAGAATGTGAGGAAAACAATAATTAAAATAGGATAATAGTTAGTCTTGATGTATGTATATCATGTAATAAAATTATATATTGTAAATTAAAGCCTTGAAGAATGTGGATACTAATATAAAAAAAGAAAATCATGAAATCATTAATAAATAAAATTATTATGTATAATTAATTAATCATTTCAAATAAAATATAAAATGAAATAGAATATTTTGAATAGACATGTGAAGAGTGTTTCTAACAAAGAGGAATAATTGAACTTGATTCAGCATAGGTATCACATGTATATAAAAAATTTAATCACAAGTACAAGTTGTTATGATAAATACATGAAAATAATGTCTAAATCATCACAACCTATTAAGAATGTAATTGTAGAATCACAACTAAAAATATTAATTAGGATATAAAAAATAATTAATAATATTTTTCTAATAATGTAGGTACAAATAGAAAAGATAAATAATCCTATTTGGTGAAAAAAATATAAAATTATTACATCTATAAGAAATAATATTTGAAGAATCATGAGATGTAATTATTCCTATTACCAAAGGGAAAATTTACATGGAAATGATTCAATATAGAAAGACAAATATTATAGTAAGCCTCCAAAATGTCAAGGCAGAACTAAATGCAATGGTTACTATTAGATTTATAGAGTATTTTTTTATAAATATTATTCATAATTTTATAACATCTTACTTTAATGGAATCCAATATGGTTGTGATTATGGGGGGTTATAAATTGTTAAACAATGTTTTTTGAAAAGAAGATATTAGTGAATATAAATTCACTTTAGTTTCATATAAAAAATATATTTTATCATCTCATGGTGATCTATGTGATGTGTCCGAAAAATAGTTACTATGCTTTGGAATGTGTAAAAATACTCTTGGATAAGATAAAAAATGACAAATTAAGGATAATTTAGAGATAAAATGAATACCAATATTATCTTTTTGTTAAAGTGGATCTAATAGTTAAAAAATGATAATAATTTATTAATGCTAGTGTCTTATAATCAGATATTATTTAAAATTTTAGAGAAATAGTGATCTATTATTAAAATATTGGATATATATTTAATTTTATTAATGATATCCCAAGGAAGATTACTCTATTTCTTTTTACTAAAAATACACCTCTAAATTTAAAATAAAAAAAAATGTTTTCTTAGTTGATGGGAATAAAAGAATACTACATAGTGTAAATTATTTTTTTATAAAGTAAACAAGTTAATTTTTAATAGAAAAAAGGAATCAAAAAGATAATTAAATATGTTTGAACCATCACATATAGTGAAGGGTAATGTGGAAACCTTTATTAGAATAGGAATATATGGAACCCATATTTCCTTAGAATGAAAAAAATGCAAAAAATGTTAATTAAAGGATCCATTTTTATTTTTTTCGGAAGAGTTTTATTAGAATATAATTAGGAAATAATATGACAAATTTTTTCCAATTAAGTTGAAATAATGATATATTTTGTGCATCTTATTATAATGAGACAATTTTACATGGGAAAAATAAAATTGCAGACTAAAAATCGACCATCTAAAATGAAATTATCCAATAAGAATTTTACAGACTGATGAGGAAACATAAAATGGGTTATAACTTATATATTTCAATATTATTAATTATTTTAGAATAATGTCAAATATTCTATTAATAAAACATAATTTATTGGAAAATAGTAAATTATTATTCTTGAATAGACAATTTCACAATTAATATGGTGAATATAATTATTATAATTTTATGAAATATTCTAAATAATGTGTAGAAAATGAACCACAATTTGTTGATATTTAATTTGATCCAAATAGTAATGTAGCAGAGGAAAATAAATCTACAATATAAGAATATAATAAGTTGTAAACCATGTATTTATTGAGACTATAATGATTTATCAAAATCCTCTAGGCTAGGCTAGAAGAATATGGATGGTAGATAATCAATGATATCTTATCTAACATTTTCTACCACATTCATTTTGTAAATATTCATAAAAATTGAATGGGGCAATGATATGATTTATAAAATAGATAATTACAACTTAAATGTGATATGAGATTTTCCCTTCACTAAATGACCAATTTTTTATTAGTGAAATTGGTATTGGAAAAACTAGATGAATGATAAATGGGAGATCCCAAGAAACAAGGACATACATATATTAATGGTATATTTAAAATTTTAATGCATTTATATTGAAGAACAATTTACATCTCTTACAAGAATTTATGACATAACATTATACCAAGAATTTACAACTAACTATTATTAAAAATTATATATGATTACTAAAAAATAATCATTTATTAATTGAAAATTAGGATAAGATATCTATGTTTATCGTTCTAATGGATTTCTTCATAATAATATCTTTGTGGTAAAAATATTTTCACGATGTCAATGTCATCATAAGGATTCAAATTTCATGAAATCCAATAATGTTTTCATGTACATCAAAGAATCAATTATCTATAGTTAGGATTACAATGTGAGTTAAAACGTAAACCTACATTTGTTTACTAAGGCTAAATGGTTGGGAGATTGTGATTTTAATAATTATATTTTAGGTAGGTCATTTATTTTATATTGATATTGGGTAAACTAAAATTACATGAAATACAATATAGTTATATTAATCAACGTATATGATGAATATTTTGTTAACACTTATTCTTATTCATATAAAATATGGATGAAATTTTAACTTGAATATCTTTGTAAAAATTTATAAATTCCGCTAAAAATATCATTTGATAATAAATTTAGTATTCGTCTATCTAACATTCGAATGAACCACTCTCAGTCTAAGTATATTGATATTATATTTTATATCACTGATGTGATTGTTGAAATTGGGAATATAAAGATGCAATTAATTCTTTGAAGATATAAAAATAGAATTCATCCCTTCCCAATCACATGATTTTGAAATTATGGGTCCTCCATAATACATTATATTAATTTATCATAGGGTGTGTTGATCTACACAACCTTTTAACAATTTTCCCTTTAATAATATTGTGTTGATGTTAATGAGAAATGAGGAAGAGAATATTTTAATACTATTTAGATAAATTGGGTATGAATCACAAGAACATAGAAAAATATTCTTTTCAATAGAGGATATAAATATATAAAAAACTACACATTATATTTATTTTCTGGTGTCAAGATAAGTCTATTTGATAATGTATATGATGTTTTTTAAGAAATAATTTTTTTGGGATGAACAATTATACAATCAATGAGATTAATGAATCTAATGGAAAGGTATAAGAAGGGTTTATTTTTTATTATGTTTGAGAATATATAGACGTTTATTTATAGTTATTTAGATATTTTTAATAGGATTGAGATAATTCCTTAGTGATTTGATGATATTATATTCATAGTAGATTAATTAAATTATTTATAATTTGGAAATGAACAATTGATATGTGCTTGATATTTTATAATAATATTTAATAAAAAAGGACTACACGTCATTAACAATTACATTATATAATTTCATAAGAAATATTATTATTTCTTAAAACCATATATCATAATATATAACATTGATTAACTCCAATGTTTTTGAAGAATTCAATCAGTTTCTTAATACAATTAATCATAAAATGGAAACCTTTAAATATTTTATAACACTTTTAGAATTATGTAATTTTTTGATATAGAAAATTCATTTTCCAAGAAACATAGAAGATATTTCAGAAAATATTTTAATAATTTATCAAATATTTTATAATTATTACCATTTATTATAGTATTTAATTATTTAATAGATAATATAGAAAATTAAATAATATTATATTTATGATGTCAGTGAATGCATAAGAATTTTGAGAATATGAAATATGTTTTCATGAGATAAAAAATACTTTGTAAAATGAAAAATCATAACCATTCTCTATGATGACGGGGTTTTACATGAGTATGTGATATTTCCCGAATGTTTTTAAAAAAATCTCATTGTGTGGAATATTTTCATCAATAAGAAACAACATAATTATAAATAATAATTATCCTTGAAAATAATATTGATGAATAAAATTGATGTTAGTTTTATGGCTTTATTCACAGTTACAACATAAATTATTTATCATCACATAGATCCCTACATATGAATCCCTCATCCCAACATACAAATAATTCAAACTATTAATGGAATTCCTGGAATATTTTGATGAAATATATTTATAATTCTATTCAATTTTTAAATATATATTTTAGCCTATATTTAATGAAAATTATAAATGGTGAATTTTTATTTACTATATTTAAATTATATATAATATTTCTTTTGTAAGAAATGTAATATTTATATATTTGAAATGCAAATAACCTAATCACATAATTAACTATTAATATTAAACAATAAAATGTTTTTTGGAAGTAATAATGAATTGAAAATTTAAGTGTTGATACGTAATTGTGTTTCGCAACCACTATATCGAAGAGAGAGGAAGAAAATATTATCAATATTTTCCTACTATATAATTATTCATTAGTGTTAAGTAATTTTATTATGTTTCTATTCATCTAATGTATTATTGTGATTAGATGGAACAAAAGGATGTGTCTGTGTGTACTCCTACACAAATCATCATTTTTAATTCTATTAGAGGAGGTTAATGCGTACATTATAGTAATTAAAATTACTTATTCAATGATATTATTTAAAAGAATATGATCCTTTAATTGATTTAGACACATCTAGACATGTGTTAAAGACCATATACGTATTAATGATTATAATATCTTCATTAATACTAGATTAGCCAATATATAAACCAATTTTCATTCATGAGGAGGATGAAACCTTTTATAAGAAGTTCATAGAACCTACCAAACAATTGTGTGTGATTGGTATTAAAATGAGATCATTCTAAACTATAAATATTGACACAATTTGTATCCCCATATAACCCAAACACAAAAAGTTATTTTAAATTACGTCTATGTATTAAAAAAATTTCCTCTATAATAATCATCTTTTCATTATTCAAATTTTTTGGATGAGAGAGTTTATAAATATGGATAGATATTGAACACAATAATTCATACTGGATTACATATAAAAAATTATAATAAATTCCAATAATTAACCCCCAAACATAATTAAATATATTTTTACCTAATATATTCATGATAAAAAATATCTACAATTTTTAAGAATTTATTTTCTAGTGTTTGTATTTATTAATTTATTTTTATTATTAATTTCCAATAGAAATGTTCAAAATTAGGGACCATATTCTCAAGGGTGTTCCAAACAACTCTTTTATATTATTTTCAAATATATTATTTCTTGAGAGATATCGAGTGAATGTGGGCTAATTAAACTGTCCTTGGTATCTTTTTAAGGAATGTAAATAAAAACATTTCATTTCATTGATCAAATAATTTTTCACTAGATTCACTAATTCCTTTACGAGAAAGAATTATATTTGATATTAATTAGAATATGGTATTTTGAATTAATGTACATGATAATGACTCTACACTAAGAGACTCATTTTCCATGTATCCATATTATTCACATTTGTAAATGATTTATAATGGAAGAAGTATGGTGAAATATTCTATTTTAGGATTTTAAGGGGATTATGTGTATCTAATTATTACTATGTTAGGTGTTATCGGTTATATTTTACTGAAGGATAATAAAATAAATTTCATTATGGTTGATTTTCGACATTAAAAAATAGAGCATAGAAAAAATCATTGAAAAACTAAATTACTATTGAAAATATTTGAAATATATTTTTTGTAGTTATGAATATTATTTGTGATCATATGAGATGAGTATGGGAAGGTTTTTGGGAGGTTTCATTATCATATAATATTTTAAGGGAGGATTTCTATTGATATTTTTATTATTAATCATGAATTTTACATTATATTTCAACCTCATTATTGATACTAATAATTATTCAAAAAAATCATATAATAATTTATAGCCTCTAATTTCATTGATCCATTAATTTAATCTCACATGATTAGTTTGGGTTTTTCTTTACATGATTTTGATTTTTATGATTTTCAAGCCAATGGTTAGGATGTATGTACTTAATGATTCATCCCTACTATATTTAAATTCTCCGTGAGTAATTATTGAAATATTTTCCATTATGTTTGTATAAATTTTGAATCCATAATAATACTAATATGTTAAAATATTTTAATGGATTTTTATTTCTATCTCATTCATTCATTTGGATATGTAAATATCAAGGCATATTTGGTTTTCATGAAAATTGGGGATTGAAAATTACTTTTTTACATGATTGTTTATTTTTTAATCTTCATTAATAATTTTGTTATTTAATTAACTATGATGTTTGATAATTGGATATATGTAATTACATTGACTTTTTGTGGTGATTTTTTTCATAAGTACAAGAAATAATTTATGCATGTGGGGAAATTGTAGATAAAATTTATATAATTATTTAATTCATATTATAATTTTTTTTAACATTTTATGTTTATGAATTTAATGAATTTAATTTTTTTAGAAAGTGATCGGTTATCATAAATTTTTAGATTAAACTAAGAATAAATAAAAATTGTTGTCCACTTATGTAATCATCAAAGTAAAGGTTACAATGTTATATATAGAAAATAATGGGATTTCCAAGCATATATAATAATGAAAATTTTGTTATGTTAGATGAACTAATGGAGTGATCAACTTAGGTTTTTTTAGTCAATACATTTTAAAAGACAATATTATGCAGATTTTGGGCGTTCTCACTCATTATTAGATAAGATGTATAATAAATTAGACCTTTTATAATATATGAAGGGAAATCCTCAAAAAGTTTAAAGTGATCATAAAATTGGAAAACATCAGTAGGGATAAAGAATCATGTATATGATGTTTATTGAACCAATGGTGCTCATTACCATGTATGAATAAATACATCAATTCACTTCACACGTAAAATATGTTTGGACATTGATTTCTCATGTATGGTTTAATGCATCCCATGATTTAGTCATGTATTAGAATCATAGGTGACATTAAAGAATGATATTAAATATATTACATAGTGTTAGAGACTAGATAAAACAAAAAATAGGGATATATCTTGCAATGATTGGTAAAACTCTCATGTAATGAGTCTCTTTGTTCATAAATAAATTTAGAACCTCAAATTTATAGGATTTATAGTTGGATAAAGTAATTATTGGGGATGTGTGAATAATATATTGAAAAAATAATCTTTAATGAGTTTCATGAAAGGTGTTAGATGGTTTTGAAAAATATAGATAAGATCAGATGTGTAAATTTTATAGCTATCATGTTTCATCAGAGTGGGAATATCATAGATGGAAATTAGTCACTACTAAAGATATCATATATGTTTATTTTACAAAGTATATAGAGATCATGGATGTGATGTTATTTTTAAAGTTATAATTAGTATGGGATGTATGGAATTAAATTGGATATTCCACTAAAATGTTCCTAGTGATATAGGATAACCCATTATTATTTTTTATATCAACTCCACTTTTTGAAATAGGATGCAGAATAATAGATTCCACCTCTTCCAATAAATTCAAAATTTATATTATTTGTTTTTGGGATATGATAAGCTGCTCAAAGTTAGAGTAAACCATGCTGGTAGGACACATAGTTTGATCTAGCAATGGAGATGGTTTACATTTTTGGGTTGAGGCATCATGTATGGTTAGAGTACATTTTACATAACCATGTGTGTTCCCCTATTCTCTAGGCGATAGTTCATGGTTTTCACACATTTTTTCAAACCATGAGGACAACCTATGCATATGATAAATTTTGGTTCATTTTACTATTTTAGGATTAATTATTGTTTTTAACATCATCTTTCCTCCTATATGATTTTGCAGAGTAATGGACTCCATTTTTTGTCATTTTGGAAATTTTTGATGTCATAATCTAGGGATCAAGATATCTTCTTTATCTGATATCCGTTTTATATATTCTTTCATCACATTGGGTGCACATTGGAAAGTACTCAAGTTCGTTTTTGACATTATTCTTATCTCTTGTTCTCGACATGGTTATCAATGTGTGATAATTTTTACCTTTATTTCGGATATACTCTATAGAAGTTAAATTATAGTCTAATAATAGACATGTAGAGTCACACAAGCCTAATGTGGGTGGTTTTTAACTCTTCCCTCATGACTGTTGATTTCGGAATTGCAATGTGGGGACCACTGATTTCATCATGTGATGTCTATTGAATTTATATTTCACACATATAGTGATTCCAAACATATAGTTATTATCATTAAAAATATATGATTAGTTGTTAATGGTTACCACCACAGCTCCATCCATCCCATGTAGAATGTTTTTAAAAAAAATTCATTTTTGTTTTTTGATATTTTTTATCTTCCATTCCAATGTGCCTTATCCTGACCCTTTAAAGGGTATTATTTTCCATATTAAATGGATAATTTAAATTGATAATTGAATAATGGTAATTTCCATTTATGCTCACTACTTGACCCACCTAAGGTAAGTGATTCAATCGTTAATTTAATGTGAAATGAAAATTGGACAGTATACAATGTATATGACTTGGCCCTGTTAAATATAATTTTATAATAGGTCGTATGTCTGTAGCAGCCCTTATGATGTTAATAGATGGTAGTGGAGTGAACATAGTTTATCGGGAATTCAATAAATGGATTAACTAAATGGTTGAATGGTACATGGCCTTGTCACACTAATGAAAGGCATGTCATGGAACAAATGGACTTATTGATTACTCATAACTAGATTAAATGGTTTCATGACCAATTTTCCATTGCACACTAATGAAATGTAATTGATTGAAACTTATTAATTATATATTAATTTATTATCAAATTGGAGTTGTCTAACTCGAGCTCACCTTTAATTCTATAGGGAATTACTTAAGAACTTGGGAACCCTATTCTGATTCAAGGATGCATCTTGGTTAGGTTGAGACCATCCTAGAACCCGATACATGTCTAACATGGGATGATCGGTATGACAAAATCGGAACCCTCAATTATTATTATAGGATGACCTAGATAATCTCCTTGGATATAGAATTGAAAAGTAGGTTCCATGGTTAAGGACCATCAGGATTAGTCATTACATAACCTCATTTTATCTTGGATAAAATCCTTGGATTCGGTAGGCATATTATATGGCAATACCTTGGACTATGCTCCTTGGATTACACTCTTACACTTAGCCAGACCATAGTTACTACTATGTTAGATACCCTTTAAGTCTATGTTTCCTTGGCTATTACCTTGTGACTTCATTACTAAATATCATTATTGGTCGTCATTTTACATATGCGATCATTCACTATTATCAACCTGTGACTTATTTATAAAATGTTAAAAATAAAATAATGAACTGGTTAGTTGTTCAAACACTGATTGAGGGATAAAGTAGGTACCTAGGTAATTATTTAAATTATAATTATATAATTTATATATGCATGCATTAAAATTGTTACCTTTCTATTTCATAGGTCATATTTTATTTAAACTATTGGTGGTGACCCACAAAGATTTATCTGACACCCTCTCCGGACATTATTTGTTACCTGAGGTAGATTACAGGAATGCAGGTGTTGAAAAAAGGAGTCATACAACTTTCAAAACATGTTTGAGTTATATTTAGGATGTATGACGATTGAATATGACTGATTTGAAGCTTGGGATGCTTGGGTTTTTTTATTTATTTCCTTTATACTTTTATGTAACATGTTATTCCAATTTTCTTGTGTCTATGTTTGCTACTTTTAAAGTGACATGACTATTATCATCCATTATTCCAGTTATTTCAGTGGTTTTTATCCTTCCCTATTTCTCACTTATTTCTACTTCTTCTATATACTTAATTTTCTTCCACTATTTACCTCTTTTTATATTTATCCAATATTTTATAATCCTGTAATGAGGGAATAATCTGCACCTGAACACGCTCTAGGCCCTAGTTTCTTTTATATATCCTTTGGAATTTGGGGATATAAATGTGGGGCCATGTGGCCCATCAGGCCCGGGGAACCTATTTAGTGGCTTCTTGGTCTGGGATGTTATAATATATAACCTTATTTTCCAAGTGACGTCAATAACATCAATAAAGAGGAAGGTTTTAACCTCAAATGTAATATCATACTCTTCAACATACATCTCGAAAAATAGTATTCATACGAAATAAACATTTATTGTAATCCAAATATATATATATATATATTAACCTAATAAAACAAATGAAAAAAATCATTAAACACTTCAAAATATTAAAATATAAAAAATAAATAATCATGTAATATGTTTCCCACGATAAAATTAATATTTATCCCACAAATAGTCATGTATTTTTTTAATATAACAGAAATACTGCATAGTCTAGTGGTATGTTCTATAACATTATAACTTATATATTGAGGTTTCAAGCCCCATGAAATTTCTAGATATGATGACTTATCACCCAAAATACAAGTTTTAATTTTTCTTGAAATAAAATTCCTCTAATTTTCTCAAAAATATACTGAACATCCCCAAAATAACATTAATCATAAAATATAATTTTAACCACTAAAATTTTCTATATAGTGTGGTTTTTAAACTACATAATCCATAATTGTTGAATATTTTTACCGTAAAATCAATAATAGGATAAACCATAAAGTATAAAAATATTATTAAGATTATTTCTGTAAAATAAAAATTCATTCTTCCAAAAATAGATATTTTTTTATAAAAACCAATACTAAATCTGTGGGGTATATTATTATAAATATCTCCCAAAATATACTAAATCTTAAAATACATCCCTAACAAGAATCATAAAAATAGTATATTTCCATTAAACCCAATATAAGACTTATATATCTCAACCTAATACACTATTGTTTTGTCTTATGTTATCCTTGATTATATCATATTCAAGTCCTCCATGATGGTTTATAATGTTGTTGTTAATTTACAAAGAAAATCCCCTAGGGGTGTCAAACTAGGTGACCAGTGAGGCCCATGATGATGCACTAGAAGATTATTGTGTATAGCTCAATGTGATTTTTTCAATGTTATAAATCATACCTACCACTATTCCAAAGAAACATCTACTCATAGTATGCACATAGGGTTGCAATTTTTTGGAAACTACTCTCTGTAAACATTACCAAAATTCTTGGATATTATATTATATATATATACATATCCATAAAATTTTTCTTTTATATATACATATATTTTTCACTAATGTGATTCAATACATGTTTCTAAAGGATAACTAATCCATTTCATATGATACAAATAATGTCGACCGACAACATATACACACATTATTATAAGATTTTTAAAAATAAATATCCACTAATAAGAAAACATCGATCAGGAGGCCCACTATCTTTGGAATACCTCATTCATAACACATCAAGTGAGACTAAAACTATGTCTTTTATTTATTCTATTTTCTATAATGACATCATAAATCCTTTTTTGATCCTAAAGTAGCATGGGATGACCTGGGGATTAACTAGACAAAATTTGTGATATAAATATCACTATAAAACAATGATAATGATATGGAAACATAAAAAGTTAGTCAAAAGTGTAACATGATATTATAAAAAATAAGCCTCATGTGTAATCACGTGGGATAAGAATATAATGAACCTAATATTATATGATAATGGAAACATATGAAGGTGGAAATGACATAAAACATTCCATAAACAAAATTAACTACTATAACCCAAGAAAAAATCAAATGGTGGACAATTCACCATAATATGTTTCGGTTCACTCCCTAATCCCATAGATGACATCTCATAAGACTAAATAATTAGCCAATTAATTTTAGGGATATATAATAAATTCAACACCCATAATATTCAATTCATATACATTAATATTCCTTCTATATAAAAAAATCAATCACATGTACAAAGCATAATAAATATCTTTAAATATAAATGGGTTTTGTAATATTTTCTCATAACATAATCAAATTATATTTCAAAAAACATTCATAAGTAGTTGTAAGGAATGTATTACCCTATCAAATGATGGGATAACTAGATAAGTATATATCTAAGAGATTTATATGTAGAATTTATAGTCATTCTATATCATTAATGAGATAGAAAATTTTATTCAGGGAGATAATTCTCATAACCCAAAGGAGAGTGCGGTAATAAGATATCCCCAACACCCATAAGAAAGATATTTCCATATATAAAAATATAAATTGTATATAAAACCCTTTTGATTATATATAAAACAAATAGAAATTATTTATCTTTTAATAAAACATAGAACTTATTACAGAATCCATGTATTGAGTAGTGGTTATGGTGGTGGGGAATCCGTTGACACCATATACATTAAAATTGAAAATTAATTTTTTTTCTTTTGTAAAGATAATAAATATATACCTTATTCCGTAAAATTTGAAAATATAACATTAAAAATCTTGGATATATAAATTAATTAAATTAACGGAATGTTTTAGTAACAGGTTTGAAAATATTTTTTTTGATAAAATCAATATGGAGGGAATTTTTTTTTTACAAAAATAGAAATAATATTCCCCTTTCATGAAAAAAATTACCTAACTTGTTTAATTACAAAAAAATGAAAATTGTACTAGAACCTATGAATTTTTTGAATTAATATTGGAAAATAATATAATATATTTTATTAATACAATGATAAGAATTTGTTCCTTTAATTTAAATTCAATAATAGAAAATCCTTATTAAAATTTGATTAAAAAATAAAACCTTTATAGTTTTGTTACATTTGAATAATACCCCCAATGAATGAATTAAATGAACAGTAACATGAAATACCATAAAGGTTGGAGGATTAATGATATAATATATAATGTTTCATCATGTAACCCATATAACATTAATTAGGTATGCCGAATAACAAGTGTTTTAAAGATAGATCTTTTGAGTCGAAACACTTAAAAATATCGTATCATTAATGTTGGGATTAATAATTAAACTGAATGTATCTAAAACAGTAATAAATAAAAACATGTGGAAATACAATATGAGATAGTTAAAGTACATTAGACACAAAATAATATGATAACACAATCAATAATGTATAATTTTATACAAATGAATGGAAACTGAGTTAGTAAACCCCATAACTCACACTTATATTCTATTGAGTTCTTTTTAATATACTATATAGTCTTCTTAAACTTGATATTAACTTAATCTAAAATCATAATAAGATTTATAATATCATTTAAGATCCCTTTTATAACTTTTTATCAGCTATTCGTTAACAATCACTAAATATCACTATTGTTAAGTGTAATAATTTCGTCATTTTCTCAAGAATTTTAAATCTTGAAAGTTATCAATTTCATAAAATGGATAAAATTATATTATTTTCTGAATTATTGTAATTTTTTAAATATTTTTTTCATTAGAAACATCATTAGAATAATTATTACATTTTGAACACGGAGAATGAATCAAAACGCTTCGGGGAGCTGGTAGTCCGTACATACATATGATATACATTATCTGATCCTTAACGGCTAAAAGGGAAATGAAGTGGATTTTATATTAATTTATCAAAATAAATATCATGTCATATATATAACATATATTCCTTAAAATTTATCCATTATTACCATCTATGTAAATCATTAGTGAAAATCATATCACATTGCATCATAAGGCGGTAGTCCATTATAGACACAAAAGACATTATCATTTATTTAATTTACTTTTAGGTAAGAAAATATATGATATTTATAATTATATAATTTTAAATATTCCATTAATATAATATATCAACATTAAATTAACCATTATTTCCTTCCATTTAAAGAATATGTGAAAAATGAATCACAGCGCTTCTTGAGGTGGTAGTCGACCAAACACACGAGCGATGTTATGATATTACCTGTTGAATAAAATGTATTAAGTAGAATGTGATATTATAATACCATAATTATAATTATATCATAAATATATTATATATAAATTTAAAAAAATATTATACCGAACCAAGAGAATTGGTGTAGGAAATTGAATTATGTCCGTTTGCGATGTGGTAGTCCTCCATACACACGATCAATGGTATTGTTTACCATCTGAGAGAGGAGGAGAAGGTTTTTTAATGAACATAACATGAAAACATATTATTATATGTAATATAATAATGTTATTATATAATAATTGATTAAAAATATTTTAAAGAGGTGGAAGAAGAAATAAAAATAAATGATCGTATAATGATGTTACCTTTCCTCTGTAAAACATCATTATATTTTCTAAAAATCCATTATTGGATTGATTTATGATAAAAAATGGATTATACACAGAGTTTGTGGATTTAATAATTTCGTTTGTATTTAATATCCAAACCAATAGTATTTTGAATAGTTGATTAGAGATGAGTGGGGGATACATTTTATAAGTGGGAGAGATGAAACATTTAGATATTTTGAAGTAAATAATAACAACAGTGTTATTCAGAAAAAAAATGTTGAAATGGTAAATTTATTAATATTATAATATTTATGGCCTTAATATGACCCTACAATTGGAATTTATCAAAATTTGGGTCATTTTTAAAACTTATTATTTTAGTTTAACACCTTGTAAACTCATGATTACATTAAATGCTATATATAATTTTTACATTTATCAGTTTTCATAATTATAAATAATATATTAAATTATTAGATTGTGTAAATTATTATTATTCAAAATATGGATAAATTTTCTCCAAATTTAACTCGAAGAAGATGAAAAATATAATTTAAAATAATCTTGAAAACATCTTAAAAACAGTTTTTCCAAAAATGCATTTTTTATGAAAAAAAGGATTTTATATTAATTTTATGACAATTAGTTATAATTATATGATTTAAAATTATTATTTATATATATATATGATATATATATTTCATTTAAACCACTCCTAAATAGGGTTAAATGTTTTACAGAAATTGGAGAATCATTTTGACATATAATGGTGTTTTAAACAAAATGTGTTTTAATGGCTAAATATTAACTTATAGTAAAATAGATTATAAATATTATTTCAGTATAATAATTTTAATTAATTTTAACTAAATAATTAATATATTAATTTTAAATAATATTAAAATAGTAATGGGACATTTAAATTACTTGTTTTATTAAAAAACAACTATTTTATAAAAAGTCATAATATTTAGAATTCATTGAAAAAGTATAACTTTTCGAAAAATCAAAAAATTTAACCCATTATTAATATCATGGTGTGTATATATAAAATTATTTTTTTGTAAAATAATATTTATAATAGTTTCAAATATTTATTATAATATTTTAAAAAGAACAATTTTTTTGACGAAAATGTATTTTTAGGAGTAAAATTACATTACAAATGCAAAGTAATTATTTATAAAGAGCTTTTAGAAAATTAATATTTAGTAGGACATTAATATATATTTCATTATGTAGAGAATGCTATAAATAACCACAAATTTATCAACACTTTGATATCTAACACGTTTAAATAATAATATTTAAATATTTTATCGCACTTCATTTAAACATAGTCTTTCTTGTAACTCAACTATTCTTAGTGTGTAATGAGAGTTAAATGACAATAAATTTTAATTTTTAAGGATAATAATATTTATAACTATTTTAAATTGAAAATTGATTTTTGAGTCATATCACGATATTATGTGTTATTTTGATAAAATAAAATAAGATTAAAAATATTAATTGATATTTTCTTGATATATAAGATCCACTGATATAATCCATTGAAAAAAGGCATAAAATTTTATATTTTAGTTGTATAATACTCTTCTCAGCTATGTGCTGATGAGGGCTCCTGTATTAAAAAAGTTATCCAATGTGGAATTTAATATAAATATATGAATAACACTTATGATATTTGAGGAGGAAGAATTTTTCTCTAGAGAAATTGGTGATGTTAATGAAAATAACTAGTAATATATGTATATAATGGACCATATCAATAAAAACATATCAAAGTGGACGGGATAATACAATGTAATATTTACACATAAATTCATTATATACAATGAAATATAACATCAAAATTTTCTTTTAAAAATAAAGAAAATGTTTTAATAAGAAGTTGAATATAATGGAAAATATTCCCAATGTAAGACTGGGATAAATTTATAATGGGTGTTGTAATTCCTGAAAAATAATGAAAATTTCAATAAGTAAAAAATACAATTTTTCATATGAATAAGATGAGTACATATATTCGATAAATCATTCTAAAAGTAATATTCTAGAAAAGTTAGTATCATTATGTCAAATGATGAAAGACTACAAGAAAAAATATTCCCAAAAGAATAATGTGAGGAAAACAATAATTAAAACAGGATAATAGTTAGTCTTGATGTATGTATATCTTGTAATAAAATGATATAATGTAAATTAAAGCCTTGAAGAATGTGGATATTAATATAAAAAAAGAAAATGATGAAATCATTAATAAATAAAATTATTATGTATAATTAATTAATTATTTGAAATAAAATATAAAATGAAATAGAATATTTTGAATAGACAGGTGAAGAGTGTTTCTAACAAAGAGGAATAATTGAACTTGATTCAGCATAGGTATCACATGTATATAAAAAATTTAATCACAAGTAGAAGTTGTTATGATAAATACATGAAAATAATGTCTAAATCATCATAACCTATTATGAATGTAATTGTAGAAACACAACTAAAATATTAATTAGGATACAGAAAATAATTAATAATATTTTTCTATTAATGTAGGTACAAATAGAAAAGATGAATAATCCTATTTGGTGAAAAAAATATAAAATTATTATATCTATAAGAAATAATATTTGAAGAATCATGAGATGTAATTATTCCTATTACCAAAGGGAAAATTTACATGGAAATGATTCAATATAGAAAGACAAATATTATAGTAAGCCTCCAAAATGTCAAGGGAGAACTAAATTTAATGGTTACTATTAGTTTTATAGTGTATTTTTATATAAATATTATTCATAATTTTATGACATCTTACTTTAATAGAATCCAATATGGTTGTGATTATGGGGGGTTATAAATTGTTAAACAATATTTTTTGAAAAGAAGATATTAGTGAATATAAATTCACTTTAGTTTCATATAAAAATATATTTTATCATCTCATGGTGATCTATGTGATGTTTCACAACAATAGTTACTATGCTTTGGAATGTGTAAAAATACTCTTCGATAAGATAAAAAATGACAAATTAAGGATAAATTAGAGATAAAATGAATACCAAAAATAACTTTTTGTTAAAGTGGATCTAATAGTTAAAAAATGATAATAATTTATTAATGCTAGTGTCTTATAATCAGATAATATTTAAAATTTTAGAGAAATAGTGATCTATTATTAAAATATTGGATATATATTTAATTTTATTAATGATATCCCAAGGAAGATTACTCTATTTCTTTTTACTAAAATTACACCTCTAAATTTAAAATAAAAAAATGTTTTCTTAGTTAATGGGAATAAAAAAATACTACTTAGTGTTATTTAGTTTTTAATAAAGTAAACAAGTTCATTTTTAAAAGAAAAAAGCAATCAAAAATATAATTAAATATGTTTGAACCATAACATATAGTGAAGGGTAATGTGGAAACCTTTATTAGAATGGGAATATATGGAACCCATATTTCCTTAGAATGCAAAAAATGCAAAAAATGTTAATTAAAGGATCCATTTTTATTATTTTCGAAATATTTTTATTAGAATATAATTAGGAAATAATATGACAATTTTTTTCCAATTAAGTTGAAATAAAGATATTTTTTGTGCATCTTATTATAATGAGACAATTTTACATGGGAAAAATACAATTCCAGACTAAAAATCGACCATCTAAATTGAAATTATCCAATAAGAATTTTACAGACTGATGATGAAACTTAAAATGGGTTATAACTTATATATTTCAATATTATTAATTATTTTAGAATAATGTCAAAAATTCTATTAATAAAACATAATTTATTGGAAAATAGTCAATTATTATTATTGAAGAGACAATTTCACAATTAATATGGTGAATATAATTATTATAATTTTATGAAATATTCTAAATAATTTGTAGAAAATGAACCACAATTTGTTGATATTTAATTTGATCCAAACAGTAATGTAGCAGAGGAAAATAATTCTACAAAATAAGAATATAATAAGTTGTAAACCATTTGTTTATTGAGACTATAATGATTTATCAAAATCCTCTAGGCTAGGCTAGAAGAGTATGGATGGTAGATAATCAATGATATCTTATCTAACATTTTCTACCACATTCATTTGGTAAATATTCATAAAAATTGAATGGGGAAATGATATGATTTATAAACTAGATAATTACAACTTAAATGTGATATGAGATTTTCCCTTCACTAAATGACCAATATTTTATTGGTGAAATTGGTATTGGAAAAACTAGATGAATGATAAATGGGAGATCCCAAGAAACAAGGACATATATATATTAATGGTATATTTAAAATTTTAATGCATTGATATTGAAGACAAATTTACATCTCTTACAAGAATTTATGACATAACATTATACCAAGAATTTACAACTCGCTATTATTAAAAATTATATATGATTACTAAAAAATTATCATTTATTAATTGAAAATTAGGATCAGATATCTATGTTTATCGTTCTAATGGATTTCTTTATAATAATATCATTGTGGTAAAAATATTTTTACGACGTCAATGTCATCATAAGGATTCACATTTCCTGAAATCCAATAATTTTTTCATGTACATCAAAGAATCAATTATCTATAGTTAGGATTACAATGTGAGTTAAAACGTAAACCTACATTTATTTACTAAGGCTAAATGTTTGGGAGATTGTGATTTAAATAATTATATTTTAGGTAGGTCATTTATTTTATATTGATATTGGGTAAACTAAAATTACATGAAATACAGTATAGTTATATTAATCAACGTATATGATGAATATTTTTTTAACACTTATTCTTATTCATATAAAATAAGGATGAAATTTTAACTTGAATATCTAAGTAAAAATTTATAAATTCCGCTAAAAATATCATTTGATAATAAATTTAGTATTTGTCTATCTAACATTTGAGTGAACCACTCTCAGTCTATGTATATTGATATTATATTTTAGATCATTGATGTGATTGTTGAAATTGGGAATGTAAAGATGCAATTAATTCTTTGAAGATATAAAAATAGAAGTCATCCCTTCCCAATCACATTATTTTGAATTGATGGGTCCTCCATAATACATTCAATTAATTTATCATAGGGGGTGTTCATCTCTACAACCTTTTATCAATTTTCCCTTTAATAATATTGTGTTGATGTTAATGAGAAATGAGGAAGAGAATATTTTAATACTATTTAGATATATTGGGTACGAATCACAAGAACATAGAAAAATATTCTTCTCAATAGAGGATATAAATATATAAAAAACTACACATTATATTTATTTTCTGGTGTCAAGATAAGTCTATTTGATAATATATATGATGTTTTTTAAGAAATAATTTTTTTTGGGATGAACAATTATACAATCAATGAGATTAATGAATCTAATGGAAAGGTATAAGAAGGGTTTATTTTTTATTATGTTTGAGAATATATAGACGTTTATTTAT
Source organism: Viscum album (assembly GCA_963277665.1). NCBI lineage: Eukaryota > Viridiplantae > Streptophyta > Magnoliopsida > Santalales > Viscaceae > Viscum > Viscum album. The sequence continues at coordinate 692,069,548 of OY728130.1, forward strand.
AGTTATTTAGATATTTGTAATAGGATTGAGATAATTCCTTAGTGATTTGATGATATTATATTCATAGTAGATTAATTAAATTATTTATAAGTTGGAAATGAAAAATTGATATTTGCTTGATATTTTATAATAATATTTAATCAAAAAGGACTTCACATCATTAACAATTACATTATATAATTTCATAAGAAATATTATTATTTCTTAAAACCATATATCATAATATATAACATTGATTAACTCCAATGTTTTTGAAGAATTCAATCAGTTTCTTAATACAATTAATCATAAAATAGAAACCTTTAAATATTTTATAACACATTTAGAATTATATAATTTTTTGATATCGAAAATTCATTTTCCAAGAAACATACAAGATATTTTAGAAAATATTTTAATAATTTATCAAATATTTTATAATTATTACCATTACTTATAGTATTTAATTATTTAATAGATAATATAGAAAATTAAATAATATTATATTTATGATCTCAGTGAATGCATAATAATTTTGAGAATATGAAATTTGTTTTCATGAGATAAAAAATACTTTGTAAAATGAAAAATCATAACCAATCTCTAAGATGACGGGGTTTCACATGAGTATGTGATATTTCTCAAATGTTTTTAAAAAAAATATCATTGTGTGGAAGATTTTCATCAATAAGAAACAACATAATTATAAAGAATAATTATCCTTGAAAATAATATTGATGAATAAAATTGATGTTAGTTTTATGGCTTTATTCACAGTTACAACATGAATTATTTATCATCACATAGAGCTCTACATATGAATCCCTCATCCCATCATAAAAATAATTCAAACTATTAATGTAATTCTTGTAATATTTTGATGAAATATATTTATAATTCTATTCAATTTTTAAATATATATTTTAGCCTATATTTAATGAAAATTATAAATGGTGAATTTTTTTTACTATATTTAAATTATATATAATATTTCTTTTGTATGAAATGGAATATTTATATATTTGAAATGCAGATAACCTAATCACATAATTAACTATTAATATTAAACAATAAAATGTATTTTGGAAGTAATAATGAATTGAAAATTTAAGTGTTGATACCTAGTTGAGTTTCCCAACCACTATATCGAAGAGAGAGGAAGAAAATATTATCAATATTTTCCTACTCCATAATTATTCATTAGTGTTATGAAAATTTGATTATGTTTCTATTCATCTAATGTATTATTGTGATTAGATGGAACAAAAGGATGTGTCTGTGTGTACTCCTACACAAATCATTATTTTTAATTCTTTTAGAGGAGGTTAATGTGTACATTATAGTGACTAAAATTACTTATTCAATGAAATTATTTAAAATAATAGGATCCTTTAATTGATTTAGACACATCTAGACATGTGTTAAAGACCATATATGTAATAATGATTATAATATCTTCATTAATACTAGATTAACCAATATATAAAGCAATTTTCATTCATGAGGAGGGTGAAACCTTTTATAAGAAGTTCATAGAACCTACCAAACAATTGTGTGTGATTGGTATTCAAATGAGATCATTCTAAACTATAAATATTGACACAATTTTTATCCCCATATAACCCAAACACAAAAAGTTTTTTTTTAATTACGTCCATGTATTAAAAAAATTTCCACTATAATGATCATCTTTTCATTATTCTTATTTGTTGGATGAGAGAGTTTATAAATATGGGTAGATATTGAACCCAAAAATTCATACTGGATTACATATAAAAAATTATAATAAATTCCAATAATTAACCCCCAAACATAATTAAATATATTTTTACCTAATATATTCATGATAAAAATATCTACAATTTTTAAGAATTTATTTTCTAGTGTTTGTATTTATTAATTTATTTTTATTATTAATTTCCAATGGAAATGTTCAAAATTAGGGACCTTATTCTCAATGGAATTCCAAACAACTCTTTTATATTATTTTCCAATATATTATTTCTTGATAGATATCGAGCGAATGTGGGCTAATTGAACTGTCCTTGGTATCTTTTTAAGGAATGGAAATAAAAACATTTCATTTCATTGATCAAATAATTTTTCACTAGATTCACTTATTCCTTTACGAGAAAGAATTATATTTGAAATTAATTAGAATATGGTATTTTGAATTAATGTACATGATAATGACTCTACACTACGAGACTCGTTTTCCATGTATCCATATTATTCACATTTTTAAATGATTTATAATGGAAGAAGTATGGTGAAATATTCTATTTTAGGATTTTAAGGGGATTATGTGTATCTAATTATTACTATATTAGGTGTTATCAGTTATATTTTACTGAAGGATAATAAAATACATATCATTATGGTTGATTTTCGACATTAAAAAATAGAGCATAGAAAAAATCATTGAAAAACTGAATTACTATTGAAAATATTTGAAATATATTTTTTGAAATTATGAATATTATTTGTGATCCTATGAGATGAGTATGGGAAGGTTTTTGGGAGGTTTCATTATCATATAATATTTTAAGGGAGGATTTCTATTGATATTTTTATTATTAATCATGAATTTTACATTATATTTCAACCTCATTATTGATACAAATAATTATTCAAAAAATTCATATAATAATCCATAGCCTGTAATTTCATTGATCCATTAATTTAATCTCACATGAATAGTTTGGGTTTTTCTTTACATGATGTTGATTTTTATGATTTTCAAGCCAATGGTTAGGATGTATGTACTTAATGATTCATCCCTACTATATTTAAATTCTCCGTGAGTAATTATTGAAATATTTTTCATTATGTTTGTATAAATTTTGAATCCATAATAATAATAATATGTTAAAATATTTTAATGGATTTTTATTTCTATCTCATTCATTCATTTGGATATGTAAATATCAAGGCATATTTGGTTTTCATGAAAATTGGGCATTGAAAATTACTTTTTTACATGATTGTTTATTTTTTAATCTTCATTAATAATTTTCTTATTTAATTAACTATGATGTTTGATAATTGGATATATGTAATTACATTGACTTTTTGTGGTGATTTTTTTCACAAGTACAAGAAATAATTTATGTATGTGGGGAAATTGTAGATAAAATTTATATAATAATTTAATTCATAGTATAATTTTTTTTAACATTTTATGTTTGTGAATTTAATGAATTTAATTTTCTTTAGAAAGTGATGGGTTATCATAAATTTTTAGATTAAACTAAGAATAAATAAAAATTGTTGTCCACTTATGTAATCATAAAAGTAAAGGTTACAATGTTATATATAGAAAATAATGGGATTTCCAAGCATATATAATAATGAAAATTTTGATATGTTAGATGAACTAATGGAGTGATCAACTTAGGTTTTTATAGTCAATACATTTTAAAAGACAATATTAGGCAGATTTTGGGCGTTCTCACTCATTATTAGATAAGAGGTATAATAAATTAGACCTTTTATAATATATGAAGGGAAATCCTCAAAATGTTTAAAGTGATCATAAAATTGGAAAACATCAGTAGGGATAATGAATCGTGGATATGATGTTTATTGAACCAATGGTGCTCATTACCATGTATGAATAAATACATCTATTCACTTCACACGTAAAATATGTTTGGACATTGATTTCTCATGTATGGTTTAATGCATCCCATGATTTAGTCATCTATTAGAATCATAGGTGACATTAAAGAATGATATTAAATATATTACATAGTGGTAGAGACTAGATAAAACAAAAAATAGGGATATATCTTGCAATGATTGGTAATACTCTCATGTAATGAGTCTCTTCGTTCATAATGAAATTTAGAACCTCAAATTTATAGGATTTATAGTTGGATAAAGTAATTATTGGGGATGTGTGAATAATATATTGAAAAAATTATCTTTAATGAGTTTCATGAAAGGTGTTAGATGGTTTTGAAAAATATAGATAAGATCAGATGGTTAAATTTTATAGATATCATGTTTCATCAGAGTGGGAATATCATAGATGGAAATTATTCACTACTAAAGATATCATATATGTTTATTTTACAAAGTATATAGAGATCATGGATGTGATGTTATTTTTAATGTTATAATTAGTATGGGATGTATGGAATTAAATTGGATATTCCACTGAAATGTTCATAGTGATATAGGATACCCCATTATTATTTTTTATATCAACTCCACTTTTTGAAATAGGATGCAGAATAATAGATTCCACCTCTTCCAATAAATTCAAAATTTATATTATTTGTTTTTGGGATATGATAAGCTGCTAAATTGTAGATAAATTTTTAATTTTTAATCATCAAGTTTTAGAATGGGATAATATAAGAATGACATATGAGATTGATATAGATTAAAATGATAATGTTTTTTATAAAAAATATAATTTTCACATCACACATAAAAGTAATATTTTGGTTATATTCATTTGTTTGGTCCTAAGAGGTGTTCTTGGTATATTAATGTTTTTATTTAAACTCTCCATTAATTATAAAGTGGGGATATTGAAAATACCACTTTGTGTATGTGTTGTATTTGATATTAATGGATGATATTGGTTTTCAATGGTAGTCAATGAAATAGTAATATTTCATTGATTTCAATATGATAAATAATTTCCAAAGTTAATGGATCATTGGGATGTCATCATGACTTGAAATTTTGAGAAACAAATTTTGAATAATTTTTTTTCAAAGTTTATTCCTGAGGAATTGTAATGGATTCATTATATGTCAGGATTTTATAATTCTACATGTAACATTGATTATTTTGAAATGGTTATTTGGTAAAAATACAAGTGTCAAATATCATACATTTTCGACAACAATGATGTTTAAGGAAGTACCATTCATTTTTTGATAATGGGACATTTAATAGCATGAAAATATTTATCTGCATGGGGTTTTTAGGTAATGATGTTGTTGGGAATTTATATTCCAAAAATAAAAGTTGAATAGGATTTAATGAATTTTATGAGATATTTACATATTTCATATATACTATGATAGAATTTAATACCATTTAAAATGATATAACCAAGCAAGATTTAGTTTGAATATAATGAAAAAATAATAATTCATTCAAGATAACCCTGATTTATTATTATTATTTCATTAATTATTATTTCAAGATGGTGAAGAAGAATCCATTAACTTGTTTTTATATGATGCTGTAACACCCCGAGATTTTATGAAAAGTATTATTTTTAATTAATGTCTTGTGTTGTATGCTACACCAAAAGGAGTTTTCACAACACGCATCTCTGACTTTCCTTGCATTACACGCAATCACGACCTTCCTCTATAGCGTGTGTAGTACGCAATACCGAGATTCACTAAACGATATATTATTATAATACTATTATGAACTAGCCGTTACGAATAGTAATACCATACTTTTAAAATTTTATAAATTTTATCTTTCAAAATGGACTTCATTTTTGGATTCAGAATATCAAAATTAGCTAAGGGTGAAATTTTGGTACTTTTCGGATAACTTTCATATTCTGATGAATAGTGAAAATTACTAAATTTTAATTAAAAACCACTTTTTTAATCAAAATAATTAATAGTGATAAATTATTAATTTGAGTGGTTTTAAAGTATATTTTTAATTTATTTTTACAATTTAATACAATGTTGGTCATTGGATGTAATTTCAGATTTAAACCAGCTATAAATAAGTGTCAATCTTTTGATAGTTATTATCTCTTAAAAACATGCTATTTGTTTTGATGACAGAAATTCATTTTTAAATTAGTTAATGTAACTGATATGTTTTGAATTTGGTAAAATAGACATCATTTTTGAATTCATAATATCAAATATATCTTAGGCCTAATATTTGGTATTTTTCTGTAAACTTTCATTTTTTTGATGAATAGTGAAACCACTAAGTGGTAGTTAAAAAACTGAATTTTTCATAAAACATAATTTTACCGCATCTGTGAGTGGAATTTAGAAACTCTGAGAGACATGGTTAATATCAAGGACTAAAATGTGGTTCAATGAGATGAAAATAATTTTTGGTGAATAGTAACTTTTTACTTTTTTTACCACAGTTAAAAGTAAATAGGGCAATTAAGGGTAAAAATGATATTATTATTAACCTAATACATGTCCTAATTCTATTGGATAAGTGTAATTAGACCAAAAACAACCTTAGGAATAAAATATGACCATTTAGGCCCACTTGGATTAGATTAGGACATTTAATATTAATTTATTTAAAGAAGGGTTAAAATAGTTATAATCAATGTTTCATAAGTAAATAATTTTTAATATATGGTTATACATAAGATAAATTTGACGATAAATATTAATTCCAAAGATAAAAAGATTTCATACATAATGGTATTTTATTTATAAATTTTAGACATTAAATAATTTAATTTATTTATGACACAATGATGATGCAGTAATAATGTTATTAATGAAATATTGACATAATTGATGTTATAAATACCCAAATAAATGTAATTTGAGACTTTTTATGAATTAAACTAATTTTCTAGGTTAATATAACATGTTATTAGTGATTTAGTAAAATTTTTTCCAACTAATCATTCTGTTATAATTTTCACAAAAATCAATTACCAAATAGTGTCAAAATTGACATAAAATAGTTTTTAAAACAAATATTATATTATTAATTGTTATCTTATTCCTAAAAATCTCAGGTTTGGAACAATGACTTAGATAAGGTTATATATATTAATAATAAACATTATGGGGTTCTTTTGACTTGTTATTGTAAGTTTATTAACCTTATAATGTAAGAAAACAAGAAGACACAGTAAAAGTAAAATTAATTAACTTAAGGATAAATCTAAATGATAAGGTTAAAATAGAAACCTAAACATGTCTAAATTCTATTGGATGAGAGGATTTCGACCCATCCCCACCTTATATTAGAAATAACTCAATTTGGAGCTATTAAAAACTGAATATGACTTTATAATAAAATAATATTTTTTCTTTTTCCAAAGGTACCCCTCTCCTCCCTTATAAAAGGCAACCTCCTCCATCTCTTTCTCACACCACTTTGAGCCTTCAAGATCCGAAAAACCTGCCAAATTCTCTTCTCCACTTCCCTAGAAACATTTTAGAGGTCCTGGTCTTCTTCAAAAACCAATTTTAGTGCCCTAAGAGGAGGACTCAAAGAGGCGCTTCAAAGAAGAGGTAATGTCCGTTACCGATTCTTTCAACTTTATTTCTTCTTCCACTTCTTCTTATTAGGTTGTTTAATTATGAAGTTATAACATTAGTATAACTAATATACTGATATGTTATTATAAGTATGAAACAACCCTATTTCACCATCCATCCAACCTATGGAAAATGAAATCACCACGCGTGTGTACGTACGGAATACCGTCTCCACGCCGTGGTGTAATCTATTTTCCAGCACCACCTTACTTGGATGGGTATAATGGTGTACATAATAACTATATATGATTATTTTAACGTGATATTGATTCTGAAATAGTATACATACACTTCAATACAATTCCACGACCATGAGAACTATATCATCGCTCGTGCGTACGTACACACTACCGTCTCCACGACGAGATGAGATTCATTATCCACGTTAACCACTAATGAATGATTATAAAGTATATTTAATAAGTAATAATGAAATATATGACATAATAATGATACTGGATTTATGTGTATATATATTTATTCCATCTAATTAATTCTATTCAACTCAATAAGGAAACAAAAACAGCGTTCATGCGTACGTACGACCTACTATCTCCATGAACAGTGTATTTCTTTCCATTTACTGATTTATTATATATATATATATATATTAATAATATATATTATATATAAATCATGTTTTATATTCTGGAATTAAGTAATCATGATCTAAGTAAACATATGAATAATTACAAGTCAAAACACGGACAACAAATGAAACGAATTTACCCAAAACGCTAATTTAACATGAATTTACAAAAGAACGGGAAATATAAAGTCATAAGTTAACCATATATGATATAATAACAGTGAATATGATTCTATAATAAGTCAATGACATTATTTAAATCATTATACAGGAGGTTCGGACACTTACGAAGAAAATTAGACCTAAGGTAATGGAAATATCACAATCTCATTTTTATCCGAGATTGTTTATACTTTGGTATTTACTGGGGTATATTTTATCATCCACATCCATGTTTCCTCAATATATAATATTATTTACATCCACCTAAAAAATTTTAAATCCATTTTTAACCTTTGGTGAGTTTATACTAAAAGATATGAAAGGAATCTTTTGTCATTTTTCGTACGAGGTACTTTTTGGCTTTTCCGACAAAAGTATGTGAACAATGTTTTTTTAACTTATACGGCATCAATGGATTTTAAAAACATTATTTCCAAGAATCTTCCTTTACAAGTTTTCAAGTTTATTTTTAATCAACTTCTTTTAGTTTAAAATTGTATGACATGTTATGAAATGAAATTTTTTTGAAGTGGAAAGGATATTTTCCTCAAGAATGGAGTTCAAGTGTTTTATCAAAATTATTTTCCATCTAAGATAATATAGGGTTATGTTTCTATCCCTATTATTACATTGATTTTATTATGTTGTGATGGAATTATTTTTATGAATTCCTTTATCTTATATGAATTGTTTTGTGATTTTATGTTGTTTAAGATTCCCATTTTTATTACATGGGTTATGCTATGCTGTATGGTTTATGATTTTGTGGCACACATAATAATGGTATCATTATGAGATGGGTGGGACCTATATCACCATCCAATGAATTGGGAAAAGATTTTATATCTCATGAGATGGACATGGCTGGAACAGCAGCTTAAACCGGTTCAGTGAAACCGGACTAAAACGAGGAATGAACTCGGTTCAGAAATGGACTTTGTCCACTAAGATAGTCTTGGAAATGAGTCATGACTAATAATAAATGATTATCTATGATTATGTGTGTATGACACAAAGTTTCATGTTTTATGTTATGATTATTGGGATTACATTTCACTACTATAATTTATCCCATGCTATGATATTATGATCTCTTTTGTAGGATTAAGATTTCCAAAATGTTATGTTCTTATGAATATGATGTGATTGATATTTCTTTTGTTTACCCTTTCTGAGCATTTGAGCTCACCCTTTTATTTTTTTCATTTCCCATGATATAACGAATGGTTTTAGGTATAAAAAAGAATATCTTTATGGGAGATGTTGAAGATATTTCACCACGATTATAAGATTATATTCCGATTTTCCGAAGACACTAAACTATTACGGTCCTTGTGTGTGTGTTTTTGTTATGTACTAAGTGTTCCGAAAAAGTAATGTAATGTCCATGTACATTATGCTTCGGGTCTCTACAGTTGGAATCAGAGGAAAGGTTTAGTCAACCATTGGAAACTAGGATGCGAGAACTTTAGTGAGATCTCTAGAGATATTTCTAAGGTATGTCTAGGGATGTCCCTAAGGTTAAGTATACATATAGGTTATAGTCCCAGAATTGTGCTTAAGATCTTAGAATTTAACCTAAGATGTTATATATTGAGGGTACTCCCCCTTTACTAAGTTGTTTTCCCTAGCATGATTTTTACCTCTCAAACTATTCTTTTTGGGTTTTAGAAAATGGCTGGAAACAATAATATTCATGATAATGGAGGATATGACGGACAATGGAATGATATTCTTCATGATAAACCAAATGAAACGGGATTCGGAAGTCCAAAAATCGTTATTATGCCTAATCAGCAATCTCATAATATGATCAATAATCTCAAATTTGGTAAGTTTCCCGAATAAGATAATAAGAGAAAGATGGAGTTTCATGATGATCATAGAAGAAAGAATGTTCAATTTCCCTCATGTAAATCATTTGGAAAGAGGCATCGAGGAGATTGTTTTAAAGGAACTAGAAGATGATTTGGGTGTGGAAAAGAAGGACACAAAGCTAGTAAGTGCAAAGGAAAAGGTTCAGTTAACATCATGGATGAGGATAATGGTACTGCTACGACATCAACAATGGTTAAATGTTTTAAATGTGGAATGTATGGGCATTATGAAAACCAATGCCCTAAGGGAAAGTCTCATGAAGAGAATCAGTACGGTCGTATGGGTAGTATTTCTGTTGATGATGACGAAGATACTACAAATGATATGTGAGATGAAAGAATTGTTGAAGCTCGGTCAATGGTTTAAGAAGGTCGTGGAATGATTACATGTTTATCAAGTGTGATGTTGTATACGTAATCTCATGGTACTATGGAATAAATCGACATCTATGGATTTTTACACTGTTGTATTTCCTTGAGTTTTGAAAGTGTATGATTAATGGTACCGGTATCCATGAAAGGTTATTCAGATATTTTTGGAATGTAGATGATATGCGCATAATGAAGGGATAATGAGATAATTAAAAGTTTTATATTATTCATGAGCTCATGACTGATATAAGGATATAATTATATCATGGTTCGAGGTTTTGGTATGTGAAAAGAGTTAACTTTTGACAGCACTCATGTTTTCACTAAGATTCAATGGGTATTCAATTTTTTTTCAAGAGAATACATGATTAAGGCCTTTGAATGTTTGGAATGTGACCAACAAGACATATCTCATGATATATGGGGATCAACGATGGTATTAACATGCTAGTTGTATGAACTCTTTGGTAATAGTTTTCACTATAATATGATATTAGACAGCAGTATTCTGGATAAGCCTACAGATTGGAATGGATTATGTTGGACATAAGTTAGTATTGTTTAAGGAAAGAAGTTTTTTCGATATTATTTATGGGATGTTATAGTAATGTAGTTTTATAAAAAGGACAACCTGCAGGATGGGCGACAACCCATCGCGTCGGACAAGGCTGTGCGAATCGAACCCACAACCGAAGTGCGACTGGCCTTTATCGCCTACCACTAGCCTACAGAAAGTCCCTGTTTAGTAGAAACTAGTTATATTTTATTAATAAGTATGATATATGAAGTATAAGTCCAATTTAAGAACCATATATGATTAATCTCACTATAGATGGACTTATGTATTTTTTGATAACTTTTCTAACCTTTTGTTTGAGACGGATGGAATGACCCATCATTCTATCACATGATCTACTAACACATCACGAATGACAAATTCAACTTCATTTCTTTAAGAGATGAAGTGGAAATTGTCCAAAGAACGACCAATGGTGAGACTGTACCAAAATCACTAAAGTATTTCTTCTAATTCCAATTTCATCAACTTTAGGGAAATGATCTTGAAAACCAAAAATGTTGTCCTTGTGCTCTTATATCTGATGAATCAGATGGTACCTTTGATCGTCACAAATTTATTGCTTTGTGATTGTTTTATTTTTCATATCCATGTTCTCTACCACTCTCAAACATAACTTGATGGTTTTATTTTTCTTCCATATCCATATTTTCACCTATGTTCTCCTACGTGGAAACCCAGGGAGGAGTTAATTTGGGTAACTATTACATTTCAGACTTTAGTTTTTAAAGCCAAGTATTGGTATTTCTTTTTACGATGTGGATTTTTATTGAAGAAACTTTCGAGTAGTAAACCATTTATAACCCCGATGAATTTCGAGGGTGAAATTCATTTTAAGGGGGGTAGAATGTAACACCCCGAGATTTTATGAAAAGTATTATTTTTAATTAATGTCTTGTGTTGTACGCTACACCAAAATTAGTTTTCAAAACACGCATCCCTGATTTTCCTTTCATTACACGCAATCGCGACCTTCCTCGATAGCGTGTGTAGTACGCAATACTGAGTTTCACTAAACGAGATATTATTATAATATTATTATGATCTAACCGTTATTAATTTTAATACCCACTTTTTGAAATTTTATAAATTTTATCTTTTAAAATGGAATTCATTTTTCATTCGGAATATCAAAATTAGATTAGGGTGAAATTTTGGTACTTTTCGGATAACTTTCATATTCTGATGAATAGTGAAAATTACTAAATTTTAATTAAAAACAACTTTTTTAATAGAAATAATTAATAGTGATAAATTATTAATTTGAGTGGTTTTAAAGTATATTTACAATATATTTTTACAATTTAATACAATTTAGGTCGTTGGATGTAATTTCACATTTAATCCAGACATAAACAAGTGTCAATATTTTGATAGTTATTATCTCTTAAAAACACGCTATTTGTTTTGACGACAGTAATTAATTTCTAAATTAGTTAATGTAACTGATATGTTTTGAATTTGGTAAAATAGACATCATTTTTGAATTCATAATATCAAATATAGCTTAGGCCTAATCTTTGGTATTTTTCTAGAATCTTTCAATTTTTTGATGAATAGTTAAACCACTAAGTGGTAGTTAAAAAACTGAATTTTTCATAAAACATAATTTTACTGCTTTTGTGAGTGGAATTTCGAAACTTCAAGAGACACGGTTAATATAAAGGACTAAAATTTGGTTCAATGAGATGAAAATAATTTTTGGTAAATAGTAACTTTTTACTTTTTTTACCACGGTTAAAAGTAAATAGGGTAATTAAGGGTAAAAATGATATTATTATTACACTAACACATGTCCTAATTCTATTGGATAAGTGTAATTCGACCAAAAACAACCTTAGGAATAAAATATGACCATTTAGGCCCACTTGGATTAGATTAGGACATTTAATATTAATTTATTTAAATAAGGGTTAAAATAGTTAATATCGAAGTTTAATAAGTAAATCATTTTCAATATATGGTTATACCTAAGATAAATTTGACTATAAATATTAATTAGAAAGATAAAACTATTTCATACATAATGGTATTTTATTTATAATTTTTAGACATTAAATAATTTAATTTATTTATGACACAATGATGATGCAGTAAATATCTTATTAATGAAATATTGACATAATTGATGTTATAAATACCCAAATAAATGTAATTTGAGACTTTTTATGAATTAAAATAATTTTCTAGGTTATTATGACATTTTATGGTTGATATAGTTAACTGTTTTAGAACTAATCATTCTGTTATAATTTTCACAAAAATCAATTACCAAATAGTGTCAAAATTGAAATAAAATAGTTTTTAAAATAAATATTATATTATTAATTGTTATTTTATTCCTAAAAATCTAAGGATCGGTACAATGACTTATATAAGGTTATATATATTAATAATAAACATGTTGGGGTTCGTTTGACTTGTTATTGTAAGTTTACAAACCTTATAATGTAAGAATACAAGAAGACACGGTAAAAGTAAAAATAGTTAACTTAAGGATAAATCTAAATGATAAGGTTAAAATAGAAACATAAACATGTCTAAATTCTATTGGATAAGAGAATTTCGACCCATACCCACTTTATCTTAGAAATAACTCAATTTGGAGCTATTAAAGACCGAATATGACTTTATAAAAAAATAATATTTTTACTTTTTCCAAAGGTGCCCTCTCCTCCCTTAAAAAAGGGCACCTCCTCCCTCTCTTCCTCACACCACTTTGAGCCTTAATGCTCGGAAAAACCCTGAAAAATTCTCTTCTCCACTTCCCTAGAAACATTTTAGAGGTCCTGGTCTTCTTCAAAGACCAATTTTAGTGCCCTAAGAGGAGGACTCAAAGAGGTGCTTCAAAGAAGAGGTAATGTCTGTTACCGATTCTTTCAAGTTTATTTCTTCTTCCACTTATTCATATTAGGTTATTTAATTATGAAGTAATAACATCAGTATAACTCATATACTTATATGTTATTATAAGTATGAAACAAGCCTATTTCACCATCTATCCATCCTATGGAAAATGAAATCACCACGCGTGTGTACGTACGGAATACCGTCCCCACGCCGTGGTGTAATCTATTTTCCACCACCACCTTAATTGGATGGGTAGAATGGTGTAGATAATAACTATATATGATTATTTTAAAGTGATATTGATTCTGAAAAAGTATACGTACACTTCAATACAATTTCACAATCATGAGAACCATATCATCGCTCGTGCGTACGTACGGACTACCGTCTCCACAACGAGATGAGATTCATTCTCCACGTTAACCATTAATGAATGATTATAAAGTATATATAATAAGTAATAATGAAATATATGACATAATAATGATACTGGGTTTAGGTGTATATATATTTATTCCATCTAATTAATTCCATTCAACTCAATAAGGAAACGAAAACAACGTTCATGTGTATGTACGACCTACCGTCTCCATGAACATTGTATTTCATTCCATTTACTGATTTATTGTTTATATGTATATTCTGAATATATATTATATATAAATCAAGTTCTATATTATGGAATTAATTAATCATGATCTAAGTAATCATATGAATAATTACAAGTCAAAACACGGACGACAAATGAGACGATTTTACCCAAAACGCTACTTTAACATGAATTTACAAAAGAACGGGTAATATAAAGTCATGAGTGAACGATATATGATATAATAACAGTGAATATGATTCTGTAATAAGTCAATGACATTATTTAAATAATTATACAGGAGGTTCGGACACTTACAAAGCAAATTAGACCTAAGGTAATGGAAATATCACAATCTCATTTTTATCCGAGATTGTTTATACTTTGGTATTTACTGGGTTGTATTTTATCATCCAAATCCATGTTTCCTCAATATGTAATATTATTTCCATCCACCTAAAATTGTTTAAATCCATTTTTACCCTTTGGTGAGTTTATAGTAAAAGATAAGAAATGAATCTTTTGTTATTTTTCGTACGAGGTACTTTTTGGCTTTTCCGAAAAAATTCCGAGAAGAATGTTTTTTTATCTTATACGGCATGAATGGATTTTTGAAACATTATTTCCAAGAATCTTAATTTACAAGTTTTCGGTTTTATTTTTAATCAAACTCCTTTTAGTTTAAAATTGTATGACATGTAAAGAAAGGAAATTTTTTTGAAGTGGAAAGGATATTTTCCTCAAGAATGGAGTTTAAGTGTTTTATCAAAATTATTTTCCATCTATGATAATATAGGGTTAGGTTTCTATCCCTATTATTACATTGATTTGATTATGTTGTGATGGATTTATTTTTATGAATTCATTTATCTTATATGAATTGTTTTGTGATTTTATGTTGTTTAAGATTCCCATTTTTATTACATGGGTTATGCTATGCTGTATGGTTTATGATTTTGTGGCACACATAAGAATGGTATCATTATGAGATGGGTGGGACCTATATCTCCCTCCAATGAATTTGGTAAAGATTTTATATCTCATGAGATAGACATGGATAGAACGGTAGGTTAAACCGGTTCAGTGAAACATGACTGAAACGAGGAATGAACTCGGTTCAGAAGTGGACTTTGTCCACTAAGATAGTCTTGGAAATGAGTCTTGACTAATAAGAAATGATTCTCTATGATTATGTGTGTATGAAACAAAGTTTCATGTTTTAATTTATGATTATTGGGATTACATTTCACTACATTGATTTATCCCATGCTATGATATTATGATCTCTTTTGCAGGATTATGATTTCCAAAATTTTATGTTCTTATGAATATAATGTGATTGATATTTCTTTTGTTTACCCTTACTGAGAATTTGAGCTCACCCTTTTATGTTTTCTTTTCCCAGGATATAAAGAAAGGTTTTAGGTAAAAAAAGAAGATGTTTATGGGAGATGTTGAAGATATTTCACCCCGATTAGAAGATTATATTCCGAGTTTCCAAAGACACTAAACTATTATGGTCCTTGTGTGTGTGTTTTTGTTATGTACTATGTGTTCCGCAAAAGTAATGTAATGTCCATGTACATTAAGCTTCGGGTCTCTACAGTTGGAATCAGAGGAAAGGTTTAGTCAACCTTTGGAAACTAGGATGCGAGAACTTTAGTGAGATCTCTAGAGATATTTCTAAGGTATGTCTAGGGATGTCCATAACGTTAAGTATACGTATAGGTTATAGTCCCAGAATTGCGGTAACGATCTTAGAATTTAACCTAAGATGTTAGATATTTAGGGTACTCCCCCTTTACTATGTTGTTTTCCCTAGCATGATTTTTACCCCTCACACTATTCTTTTTGGGTTTTAGAAAATGGCTGGAAACAAGAAGATTCATGATAATAGAGGATATGACGGACAATGGAATGATATTCCTCATGAGAAACCAAATGAAACGGGATTTGGAAGTCCAAACATCGTAATTATGCCTAATCAGCAATCTCATAATATGATCATTAATCTCAACTTTGGTAAGTTTCCCGAATAAGATAATATGAGAAAGATGGAGTTTCATGATGATCATAGAGGAAATAAAGTTCAATTTCCCACATGTAAATCATGTGGAAAGAGGCATCGAGGAGATTGTTTTAATGGAACTGGAAGATGTTTTGGGTGTGGAAAAGAAGGACACAAAGCCAGTAAGTGCAAAGGAAAAGGTTCAGTTAACACCATGGATGATGATAATGGTATTGCTATGACATCAACAATGGTTAAATGTTTTAAATGTGGAATGTACGGGCATTATGAAAACCAATTCCCTAAGGGAAATTCTCATGAAGAGAATCAGTACGGTAGTATGGGTAGTATTTATGTTGATGATGATGAAGAGACTACAAATGATATGTGAGATGAAAGAATTGTTGACGCTCAGTCAATGGTTTAAGAAGGTAGTGGAATGATTACATTTTTATCAAGTGTGATGTTGTATACGTAATCTCATGGTACAATGGAATAAAGAGACATCTAAGGATTGTTACACTGTTGTCTTTCCTTGAGTTTTGAAAGTGTATGATTAATGGTACCGGTATCCATGAAAGGTTATTCAGATATTTTTGGAATGTAGATGATATGCGCATAATGAAGGGATAATGAGATAATTAAATGTTTGATAGTATTCATGAGCTCATGACTGATATAAGGATATAGTTATATCATGGTTCGAGGTTTTGGTATGTGAAAAGAGTTAACTTTTGACAACACTCATGTTTTCACTATGATTCAATGGGTATTCAATTTTTATTCAAGATAATACATGATTAAGGCCTTTGAATGTTTGGAATGTGACCAACAAGACATATCTCATGATATAGGGGGATCAACGATGGTATTAACATGCTAGTTGTATGAACTCTTTGTTAATAGTTTTCACTATAATATGAGATTGGACAACAGAATTTTGGATAAGCCTACAGATTGGAATGGATTATGTTGGACATAAGTTAGTATTGTTTAAGGATAGAAGTTTTCTCTATATTATTTATGGGATGTTATCGTAATGTAGTTTTAGAAAAAGGACAACCTGTAGGATGGCCGACAACCCATCGCGTCGGACAAGGCTGTACGAATCGAACCCACAACCGAAGTGCGACCAGCGTTTATCGCCTACCACTGGCCTACAGAAAGACCCTGTTTAGTAGAAACTAGTTATATTATATTAAGAAGTATGATATATGAAGTATAAGTCCATTTTAGGAACCATATATGATTAATCTCACTATAGATGGACTTATGTATTTTTGGATAACTTTTCTAATCTTTTATTTGAGATAGATGGAATGACACATAATTCTATCACATAATCTGCTAACACATCACGAATGACAAATTCAACTTCATTTCGTTAAGAGATGAAGTGGAAATTGTCCAAAGAATGACCAACGGTGAGACTGTACCAAAATCACGAAAGTATTTCATATAATTCCAGTTTCATCAACATTAGGGAAATGATCATGAAAACCAAAAATGTTGTCCTTGTGTTCTTACATCTGATGAATCAGACGGTACCATAGATCGTCACAAATTTATGTCTTTGTGATTGTTGGCTTTTTAATAGCCATGTTCTCTACCACTCTCCATCATAACTTGATGGTTTTATTTTTCTTCCATATCCATATTTTCACCTATGTTCTCCTACGTGGAAACCGAGGAAGGAGTTAATTGGGGTAACTATTACATTTTAGACTTTAGTTTTTAAAGCCAAGTATTGGTATTCCTTTTTACGATGTGGGTTTCTATTAAAGAAACTTTCGGGTAGTAAACCATTTATAACCCCGATGAATTTCGAGGGCGAAATTCATTTTAAGGTGGGTAGAATGTAACACCCCAAGATTTTATGAAAAGTATTATTTTTAATTAATGTCTTGTGTTGTACGCTACACCAAAATGAGTTTTCACAACACGCATCCCTGACTTGCCTTGCAATACACGCAATCACGACCTTCCTTGATAGCGTGTGTAGTACGCAATACCGAGTTTCAATAAACGAAATATTATTATAATATTATTATGAACTAGCCGTTATGAATAGTAATAACCACTTTTTGAAATTTTATAAATTTTATCTTTCAAAATGGACTTCATTTTTGGATTCGGAATATCAAAATTTGCTTAGGGTGAAATTTTGGTACTTTTCGGATAACTTTCATATTCTGATTAATAGTGAAAATTACTAAATTTTAATTAAAAACTACTTTTTTAATCGAAAGTATTAATAGTGACAAATTATTAATTTGAGTGGTTTTAAAGTATATTTAGAATATCTTTTTACAATTTAATACAATGTTAGTCATTGTCAATCTTTTGATAGTTATTATCTCTTAAAAACACGCTATTTGTTTTGAAGATAGGAATAAATTTTTAAATTAGATAATGTAACTGATATGTTTTGAATTTGGTAAAATAGAAATCATTTTTTAATTCATAATATCAAATATAGCTTAGGCTTAATCTTTGGTATTTTTCTAGAATCTTTCAATTTTTTTGATGAATAGTGAAACCACTAAGTGGTAGTTAAAAAACTGAATTTTTCATAAAACTTTATTTTACCGCTTCTGTAAGTGGAATTTCGAAAATTCGAGAGACACGGTTAATATAAAGGACTAAAATGTGGTTCAATGAGATGAAAATAATTTTTTTGAATAGTAACTTTTTACTTTTTTTACCACGGTTAAAAGTAAATAGGGTAATTAAGGGTAAAATTGATATTATTATTACCCAAACACATGTCCTAATTCTATTGGATAAGTGTAATTCGACCAAAAAAAACCATAGGAATAAAATATGACTATTTAGGCCCAGTTGGATTAGATTAGGACATTTAATATTAATTTATTTAAAGAAGGGTTAAAATAGTTAAAATCAAAGTTTAATAAGTAAATCATTTTTAATATAGGTTTATACATAAGATAAATTTGACTATAAATATTAATTAGAAAGACAAAAATATTTCCTACATAATTGTATTTTATTTATATATTTTAGACATTAAATAATTTAATTTATTTATGACACAAAGATGATGTAGTAATTATCTTATTAATGAAATATTGACATAATTGATTTTATAAATACCCAAATAAATGTAATTTGAGACTTTTTATGAATTAAACTAATTTTCTAGGTTAATATGACCTTTTATTATTGTGTTAGTTAACGTTTTTCGAATTAATAATTCTGTTATGATTTTCACAAAAATAAATTACCAAATAGTATCAAAATTGACATAAAATAGTTTAAAAACACATATTATATTATTAATTGTTATTTTATTCCTAAAAATCTAAGGTTCGGCCAGATGAATTAGATAAGGTTATATATATTAATAATAAATATGTTGGGGTTCATGTGTCTTGTTATAGTATGTTTATTAACCTTATAATGTAAGAAAACAAGAAGACATGGTAAAAGTAAAATTATTTAACTTAAGGTTAAATCTAAATGATAAGGTTAAAATAGAAACCTAAACTTGTCTAAATTATATTGGATGAGATGATTTTGACCCATCCCCACCTTAGCTTAGAAATAACTCAATTTTCCGCTATTAAAAACCGAATTTGACTTTATAATAAAATAATATTTTCATTTTTTTCCAATGGTGCCCCTCTCCTCCCTTATAAAAGGGCACCTCCTCCCTCTCTTCCTCAAACCACATTGAGACTTCATGCTCGGCCAAACCCTGCCAAATTCTCTTCTCCACTTCCCTAGAAATATCTTAATGGTCCTGGTATTCTTAAAAGACCAATTTTAGTTCCCTAAGTGGAGGACTCAAAGAGGCGCTTCAAAGAAGAGGTAATGTCTGTTACCGATTCTTTCAACATTATTTTTTCTTCCACTTATTCTTATTAGGTTGTTTCATTATGAAGTAATAACATCAGTATCACTCATATACTGATATGTTATTATAAGTATGAAACAACCCTATTTCGACATCTATCAATCCTTTGGAAAATGAAATCACCACGCGTGCGTACGTACGGAATACCGTCTCCATGCCGTGGTGTAATCTATTTTCCACCACCACCTTACTTGGATGGGTATAATGGTGTACATACTAACTATATAAGATTATTGTAAAGTGGTATTGATTATGAAATAGTATACATACACTGCAATACAATTCCACGATCATGATAACGATATCATTGCTCGTGCGTACGTACGGACTACCGTCTCCACGACGCGATGAGATTCATTCTCCACGTTAACCATTCATGAATGATTATAAAGTATATATAATAAGTAATCATGAAATATATGACATAATAATCATACTGTATTTATTTGTATATATATATATGTCATCTACTTAATTCCATTCATGTCAATAATGAAACGAAAATAGCGTTCATGCGTACGTACGGTCTACCGTCTCCATGAACGATGTATTTCATTCAATTTATTGAATTATTATATATATGTATATTCTGAATATATATTGTATATAAATGATGTTTTATATTCTGTAATTATGTAGTCATGATCTAAGTAATCATATGAATAATTACAAGTCAAAACACAGACGACAAATGAGACGATTTTACCCAAAATGCTACTTTAACATTAATTTACAAAAGAACGGGTAATATAAAGTCATAAGTGAACCATATATGATATAATAACAATGAATATGATTCTTTAATAATTCAATGACGTTATTTAAATCATTATACAGGAGGTTCGGACACTTACGAAGCAAATTGTACCTAAGGTAAGGGAAATATCCCAATCTAATTTTTATCCGAGATTGTTTATATATTGGTATTTACTGGGTTGTATTTTATCATCCAAATCCATGTTTCCTCAATATTTAATATTATTTCCATCCACCTACAATTGTTTAAATCCATTTTTACCCTTTTTTGAGCTTATAGTAAAAGATATGAAAGGAATCTTTTGTCATTTTTCGTATGAGGTACTTTTTGGCTTTTCCAAAAAAAGTAAGAGAAGCATATTTTTTTTAACTTATATGGCATGAATGGATTTTTAAAACATTATTTCCAAGAATCTTACTTTACAAGTTTTCAAGTTAATTTTTAATGAACTTCTTTTAGTTTAAAATTGTATGACATGTTAAGAAAGGAAAATGTTTTTGAAGTAAAAAGGATATTTTCCTCAAGAATGGAGTTCAAGTGTTTTATCAAAACTATTTTCCATCTAAGATAATATACGATTCTGTTTATATCCCTATTATTACATTTATTTGATTATGTTGTGAGGGAATTATTTTTATGAATTCCTTTATCTTATAATAATTGTTTTATGATGTCATGTTGTTTAAGATTCCCATTTTTATTACATGGGTTATGCTATGTTGTATGGTTTATGATTTTGTGGAACACATAAGAATGGTATCATTATGAGATGGATGGGACATATATCTCCCTCCAATGCATTGGGTAATGATTTTATATCTCGTGAGATAGACATGTCTGGACCGGCAGGTTAAACTGGTTCAGTGAAACAGGACTGAAATGAGGAATAAACTTGGTTCAGAAATGGACTTTGTCCACTAAGATAGTCTTGGAAATGAGTCTTGACTAATAAGAAATGATTCTCTATAATTATGTGTGTATTCCACAAAGATTCATGTTTTATTTTATGATTATTGGGATTACATTTCACTACTATGATTTATCCCATGTTATGATATTATGATCTCTTTTGCAGGATTAAGATTTCCAAAATGTTATGTTCTTATGAATATGATGTGATTGATATTTCTTTTGTTTACCCTTACTGAGAATTTGAGCTCACCCTTTTATGTTTTATTTTCCCAGGATATAAAAAAAGGTTTTAGGTAAAAAATGGAAGATCTTTATGGAAGATGTTGAAGATCTTTAACCACGATTAGAAGATTATATTCCGAGTTTCCAAAGACACTAAACTATTTCGGTCCTTGTGTGTGTGTTTTTGTTATGTACTAAGTGTTCTGCAAAAGTAATGTAATGTCCATGTAATTTAAGATTCAGGTCTCTACAGATGCAATATTTCACTTTAATTTAGTCTATGCGTTAGAAAATATATTTCCAACATCACTAGTATCCAATCCAACCTCAAATAGGGCCCATGAGGGGCCTAATGGTTAATTACACCATTGGGAGTTCATCTCAATCCACCATGTATAGAGTTATTGTGTGGGATGGCCATGAATAATCCACTAGTGGGATCATGTATATACCCACATTGAACATACCCATTGGCACATAGAGGGTGGACCTGAGTCCCAAATAGCTGAGGAACTTAGAGGGTGAGTAATGTGTACTGATGTATATCCCTGATCATTAACTCAAATGAGTAGTGGTAATACATTAAATTATAATTAAGTGGGAGTCCCATTCACGGAATTAATGTGTGTTTGGATTTAAGTATCATTGTTCTTTCATTTAAAAAATACGCATATAAAACTGACCAACGATAATATGGAATATCACAATCCAATCACACGTGACATCTATATTCAAATTAATAAATGTGTTTTAAAAAATTACTATCACCTTGTAAATCTATACTGAGGTATTATTTACTATGGATGATGGATAAACCACCCTTGATCAATGTAGATGTCTCCATGGTAATTTTAAGGTTGAAATGATAATATTAACATGATATAAAGAATCATGAATCTTCATTTTCATGATTAAAATAAAGATACATTGGACAAATTAAAAACATATTTGAAATGGATATAATTTATTATATATTCAAGGACGAGTTCAATGAATAAAATGGAATGAATTTATAATAAAATTAATGTGATATAATAACCTCAAGTGATAATTTGAGGTAACTAATTAATAATTTCATGTTTTTAGCTTCATTTAAAACCACATTCAGGAATTAAAATACCACGTCGTTTGGGAAATCAAAGAGGTAATTATCAACGTATTATTTTTAGTATTCAATAGTTGAATAGAGGTTGTGTATACCTATCTCTAAATTATATTGAACCAAGATGAATAACGGAACTATATCTTGCATTCTAAAATGAGAGATCAAATTTTTCTAAATAAGGATTATCTAAATTTCAAATACACAAGGAATTAAATGATCCTCATACCCCATAGGTTTTTCAATGAGGAGAGTTCCATGAAACTTTTTGGTTGTAGGATTAAGTTTCAAGCACATTCTATGTGATAATGATCCCACATACATGTGAGTGGTTTCTGAACACCCTTGGCGTGATTCACAAAGAAGACCAATTAAATGAACATGTTCTTGAATATTATATCACCAATGAGTTATGTGATGATAAAAATGCATGTTTACCCCATTGATACATGATTTATATAAGAATATAGACACACTATTGAGATGTGTGAATGGAGAAGTTGTCCTAAATACAAAACCTTGTGTAAAGAATAATTTCAAGAAAATGGCTTCTTGTTGGTGAGAATAAATAATAATGAACGCTAAAACCATTCATGAATTTTAATGTATCCAAAAACAATATAAAAATTCATTAAATGGTTTTGGGATGGAAAATATATGGATTCTACATATAGACAATGAGATGATCTAGATAATGTAAAAAAATATCTTGAAGGGAGATACAAGATAAATACATACATGAATGAATTTGTTATATGAAAATTCATAATTGGCTCTTGTACTGATTCATATAAACAAAATAAATAAACCCAAAATGAGTGAAGGAGAACAAAATTTATAGGATGTGGAATAATATATATATATATATATATATCTGTGTGTGTGTCTGTATGTGTGTGTGGTCTAAATGTTTAAATGGTAATTTCATGAAATAATTTCAAAATGATTAATATCAAATAAAATAATGATTTCATCTGAATTAATTGCAACAATGATTTAATTAGAATAATTAAGACCAATTTTGTCGAGAACATTATTGACTGTGAATCTGATATTGAATTATATTCCATATTGATTCTGTAAAATTATAGACAAATGATATTTAATTCAATGTTAAAATTATATCAAATAGAAATATTTAATATGATGATAATATGATATAATATTTTAGTGTTTTGATAATAAAAAATTTAATTTTTTGAGTCTTGAAATATTGGAATAATATTCAGTGAAGTCTTGTTTTAATTAATTAATAAATAGATCAAGACACTCATACACTATTATATATTATTTTGGGTCAAGTATTAGAGGTTGAAGAATATGTGACAGACTAATAAATATTCATTTGATTATCATTTTTTTCCCTGATAATGCTATTAAACAGTCCACAACATATTCATGTCATTATGATAGATATAAGATAAATAAACTGCATCATGTAGATTTCATCTATAAAGAATATGAATGGTTTCTTGCATATTTCTGAGTAAGTAACCAAGTCAAGAAAGAGTTAGTTGAATAACTAAGTACCACTATATAGTCCAACATTATTATAAATAGGTGGAATTAATATTTAATGTTCCAAATAACCCTATATGAATATGGATAATATCATTATATGTAGTATAAAAAACAAGAAAAGTGCTAAAAAACATGAACTTTCAATTGACTATAGCACATTTTATTTTATAGGGCATATCCTTCTTAATCTAAAAACATTTAATGTAATAAATTCTACTGGTTGAGTGGATGATTTATTTCCAAACCATTCAAAGGACTAAATATTATCATTGAGTAGTGATCCTTTTAAAAATACTATGAACTATGTTTTACAGCTTTAATATAGATTCCTGGAACATCAAAAAGACAATATGATAATCAAGATCCAATCAGTTCTAAGAGGTAAATGGGGTAAAAGGCGTAAATGGATAAAATAAATCCTTATATAGATTCACTCCCCTTAATTTCATGAATATATAAAAATGGTCCTTCTATGACATTTATGGGGGAAGGTTCACCTGTAACATATTCTCTATATTGAAGCTATTATATTTTAAATATTTGTGTTTCATTATTATACTAACAATATAGATTGTTTTGGTGAAGATTAAATAATTTCTTTGAAGAAGTATATATCTATCTAGAACAAGATTAACTGGAGAAAAAAAGATACTAGAAAGTTGAAGAAGAACTCTATTTTGAAAAAAGAAATATGAAGTTTCTATTTTTCCATGTCTTACTGACAATGAAGACATATCAGGTGTAATGAACTAAAATTTTATCAATAGAATTTATATTCTTATAACTATGTAATATAGTATAAAATAAATAAATCAAATATTGAACCTAACAATAAATTTATTTACATTAATTAAGAATCAAATAAGTGGTATTTAAAGAAATTAAGTAACCTAGACAAATGTAATATTAACTTGACCGTTGAAATGTTAATGTGACCATTAGGAAAAGTAAACTATGAAATAGAATAGTAACCTCACATATGAATTCATACATAAATTTTTTGAATATTATGAATGAAATTATAATATATTTATATCATAAAAAATGAAAAAAAATTATTAAAAATGATAAATTAAGTATTAGTATTTGGTCAATCATAAATGTATATTAAAAATTTTATAATTAATATACTGATATAATAAAAAATTTACATTCATTAAATAGACTCAAAATTTAATATATATTTTTCCTTTTATAATATGAAAAATTTATGTGACCTTAATTAATTATTCAAAAGTATCATAAAATCAGATATAGTTTTAAAATCAGAAATTTTATGAGAAATTGTTCATTTTAATTAAAAATTAAATTACTCATATTAAGAAAAATAATTTCTTAAAATGTCTCCCATTATAGATATATATTTGTTGAAAATGTTTAGGGTGAATTTTTTGGGTTTCCCTAATATATGTGATTTTTTGTGAATAATGTAATATAATAATTTATAATATTAACCATTATATTTAAATAAATGATTTTTAGAGTCATGGTTGAGTAATGAATGATGTAAGTTGAAATTATCTCGAACTAAAATTCTCTAGTTAATTTAAACAGTCATAATAATAAACACTACTGATAGTCTTTATACAAAATGATAAACAAATAATTAAAATAATAAATAACACACATCTCCTCCCACTATAAATACTACCCCTCACATCCTCTATTCATCACACCTTATATTCCATACATCATACTTTTATTCTAAAAAATTAATATCCAAAACCTATAACCCATGTCATAGTCTTACTCATCTGACCAAAAGACCATTACTGAGTACTTTAAGGAGGTTATCAAGGAGACAACATAGAAGAGGTAAAACCCTCCCACTTTCTCTTTTAATTCATTTTCTTCATAATCCTTCTGTCACATACCCTATCCAAAGTAACATGACAACTAATATATTACATTTATACAATAATTATATTGTTTAAATTTAATATCCATCATTAAATATCTTCTCATATCTTTTTATACTAAAAATTAAAACATCATCCATCAAGCATCAATTCACCACCTTCGCGGATGGCATGTTATTTTATCATTTCCCCCATAAAAACTGGTAATAAAACCATTTTTCTGGTTAAAAGATACTATAATACATGTATTAAATCTTAGTTATTTTTCTGGAATAGTTATAAAAAAATATGATTAAATAAAATGATACTAATTCACGATGGTCGTAAAAATCACCAAAATAAACTTGTATTTTCTTCATCAATGTTTTATCTATGGAATTAAACTTTTGTAAAAAAATAAAATTATATATGGGACCATTTGTTTATTTTTTGAAATAAGTTAATACCATATCATTATAGTTATATAGTTTTCTTTCCATTTGAAAGGATCTTTCATAATTATACACAATTATATAAACCATGAAACCATGAAAGGAACACTCCCAAAATTTCAAAATTAAACACGGTAAGTCAAAAAATTGACATAAGTGATCCTAGTAAATTTATAATAAATGGAATAAATGTGTAAGGTGTTATTAATTAATTAATTTTTGTATTTAATATGAATATCTGGGAAATTTAAGATACATTTATAACACTTTCGGACATAAGGTAATGGATTCTCTACAAAACTCTATCTTTCTTTTTGATTATGATTTCTCTCTCTCTACCTCGAATAAATTCTTAATTATTCATACATGATCATAATAACATATTTTTTATATCACAAAAAAATGTACCTACATTGATTATTCTTTAATTAATAGATAAATACTTGTTTTATAAGCTTCCCTTTTTAATTCCTACAAATAATCTAGCCCCATTATAGGGAACTTCCCAATTTCATAGCCATTTTCAATAACCCCCCAAAAAACATTAATCCACTAATTTTTTCTAAAATGACTATTTTTATCATGAATAACTTCTTTAGTTCATTTATTTTTTATTAAAAACAATTATTTTTATCTCTATTTTAAAGGAAAATTAATATTTTCCTTAAACCAAACTAAAGTGCCTCATTTATAAAGTTTCTTAAACAATATTTTTAAATGATTTACCTTTTTTTGGGCCTCATTTATTATGATTGTTCCTTCTAGAAATGGGAATGACCATATTTGTTTATGGTTCAATTTTTCTGATTGGTTTCTAACGGGGTTATTCATAGAACCAGAAACATCCTATAATTCTATATCCATTTGGACATACGTTTTAAAGGTAGGTTCTCATTCATTGCAGACTGATGAGGCTTAAGAATTTTAATTGGTTGAGAGGATGGGAGGTCAGACTGATCACACCTTTTGGGGGGTAATT
Source organism: Viscum album (assembly GCA_963277665.1). NCBI lineage: Eukaryota > Viridiplantae > Streptophyta > Magnoliopsida > Santalales > Viscaceae > Viscum > Viscum album. The sequence continues at coordinate 692,097,455 of OY728130.1, forward strand.
ATTTTCTACTCCGGGACTCTCTTATAGATTATAGTTATGTTCACGAATCCTTCTTAATTCACCAATTATGAAAATGAGTTTTTCATGTATATTTAGAAATCAACGATTGATAGGTATGGGATTTAGAGAATATTTTGTCTTTTTTTTTGGTTCTTGACCGATCGAGAATCATCCGTTGAGATTATTAGTCAATGGTATCCTTCAAAACATTATATATAAATCTCTTTTTCATTATGATAACAATACTGGTTTTAATTCCACTTAGTGGGGCACTTGAAGTTTATTTTCATTGAGAAATAAATGGATTATTTCAGAGTTGGGATCTTACCCGTAGATGGGCTACCTACATATCCTTATTAAAACGATAGGAATCAGAACCCACGCAGTTTGATAGGAATGTTATAGTTTAATGTCATATGGTATGAAAAATAATTAATGAAAGATGGGCTTGAACCTTATAAAGGCTTCCAATGTAATCTACTTTTAAGGCAGAGATCAAATTCCACGTAGTTCGGGTGAAGAAGTATGAATTTTATGCATGATTAATAGTCCAAGGAGAGATTTCATAATTACTTTTACATTCTAAGCTCACGTGAGTCATGCTCGCTGTGAGAAACAATAGGTATCGGTAAAACTGATGATTGTTCCATGAAAGATGCAATCATAAGAAATGATGCGGGGCTTACGTATGTATGATTTCTTAAGAGAAGGGTCCATAAATATATTTTTACATTATAGATATTTGGGATTTTAACCCGGGACTTACTCCTCAAAAAGAATCCCAAATTAGGAGGGACATATGATCGGGTATATTCCTGGAAAGGAGGCCCAAAATCAAAAGAAATTAAGACTGGGGCTTACTCTTGAGGAGGATGCCCAAATAAAGGAAATTATGATTGGGACTTACTCCTGAGAAGGTGGCCCATATAAAGGAAATTATGACTGGGAATTACTCCAAAGAAGGAATCCCATATTAAGAGGACTTGTAATTTGGGACTTACTCCCGAGAAGGAGGCCCAAATCAAAAAATCTTTTCAGAATTCGTTTCAGATAAGGATGCCAACAAAAGAACCATGCCACAAATGGCATTAAAGAGGGTTTTGAAGGATATCTTTGAAGAGGAGAGGTGGATTTGAAGAGTGAATGTGAATAGGATGGAGGCGCGCAAGTATTGTTTTGGAATGCAAGTCCTTGTCGCGCAAGTATACTTGCATGACATGAGTCACCTTTGGAGACAAATAATCCATAAGGTAATACTTGGGAAACTTTGAACTCAAACCCTTAGTATTATCCCTAGAGGCTTCCAGAATGGCGGCACGCTTGTTCCCTTGAGAGGGAAAGGTGGCCCGCAAGTGTCTTAACTTCCCTTAAGGGATGGACACTTAGGCACGCAGGTATTGATGAGTTCTAATACATAGTCATTATTCTTCCTCGTTGGAGATTCCATTCAAAGTAAAGAATTACCTTATAAGTTTTTGGAAGACGTCATACAAAGACTTGGGTGACCATAGCTTGAATATGAATTTTTTAAAATTCATCCCTGAAATGGGGGGCCATAGGGGCTATTTATAGGCCCCTGGGCATTGTGGGTGAAAAATGAAATAGGGTGTGCAAGTGACTTGCACGACCAGAAAGAAACTTGTGCGACCTCTTCCTAAAGGGTTCCTTGTTCATGCCTTAGTCAATTTTTGATGTTCTTCAAAGGATGACTCTCTTAGTGCTCAAGGAATTCCCCGTTTCCATTCATTAGACTCTGTAATGGAAAGAAGAATCAACAACATTCCCCCCTCCGAGTTGGATCCGAAAAATGAAAGAGGATTTCACTCTAAGGAAAACGAGAAAAAAGAGTTTGGCGGTGTGCAGGTGGTAGGCACGCAGGTTCTGGTGCATAGGTTCCAGTGTACCAGGTTTCGGGATTTCCTATATGCATCTTCTTCGGTCACTCTCTTTTTTTTCTGTGTCGCGCTTCTCTAGTAATATTTTGACTTTCACGACAGTAAATGCGCAGCCACACATGGGGGACCACACTTGCATGACCACACTTGTGCGACCACACTTGTGTGACCACACTTGCACGACCACACTTTCACGCCTTAATGCCTTATCCTTTTTTTTCATCACAAGTATTTCATAAAAATAGACTATTTAAAAGTTAACATTTAGATCTTTGTGCAAATTTAATGGCTCCCAAAAGAATTGGATCAGGTGATGAGTTTTCTAGTAAGAGAATTGTTGATATAATGACCATCATTGGCCATGAATACTATGATATCTGTGACAATATTCTCCCAGATCTATCCAAGTACTTGAAGAAGTATCATGTCAAATTCCCACAGAGTATTTACTTGCCTTTATATGGAAATGGTCATCTGCAAGGATTCAACATTCCAGATGCAATGAACTATATTCCTCATTCATGTTTTCAAACTTACACTAATTTCTCTTCATCAAATGTCTCAGTAGCATGATCATTTGTTAATACTGTAACATGGGAGAAGGCATACATAATGCATCAATTCTTATATACTCCAGATCTGAATCCTCACAATCTTGATCTGCAGCGGCATTGCTATCCCTCCATTTTACGAAAGTGATGTAAAAAGATTTGGTATTTTCGTCCCAGAGGAGGTATGAATCTGACATGGATGTGGTATATTATGTGAGACAAACATGTGCAATGTTTTTCGAGTATCTGTAAGGATCTATAATATATGAAGCCGTCTAGGTTGGGAAAACATATGTCTACAGGTATGATAATTATTTTCTACAAAAAATCAGCCTCTGGAGGACAGAAACCAATTCTTTCCATCTAACTCATGGTGAAGTAGGAATCATTTTGTGGGATGTCTACAAGATCTCGGGGGATCCAATTTTGGATGATATGTATGATAAATTCATTCCTCCAGAGGTGACCTGGAATCATTCAAAGAAACCTCTAGCTTTTCCTTGATAGTTATTGAAAGTTTACCACAAGCTCAAGAATTCAAAGTCCACAAATACTCATTCTAGGAAGGATATTCATCCAGAGGATTGGATGGATATGTTTCTTATGAAGAAGAATGTGAAAGGGCCCATGTGTACTTGTCATACTAGCTTCCTGAGAACAGAGAAGAGGGGTGCTCTTGGCACATTCTGGCCAACTCTGGAAGCAGGAGTGTTTGAAAAGTGGTGGTATGAAGTGGATGAAATAATCCCAGAGAAGACCCATCTGGCATTCTTTTTAGCTTTTTGGATGAGTGTTTATCTTCTTCCAGTTAGGGATTCGAAAGGAGGCTTCAGGCCAGGGAACTTCATTGTTGTAGCCATGTTGGCTGAGAGAAAAATGGTTGGGTTGGCCACCCAGATTTTGGTGAAGATACACATGAGATTACTCCATGTCTATATGGGTGTGTCTCCTTTGAGAATAGTGGGACCATTCCATGTTTTGTGGGGATGGATCGGCACTCACATCAGGACTTATGTTGTACAGAGCGAAGTAAAGGTTCCTGGAAGTTCTTTTAGGCCATCGGTGCAGGCCTTTTCTAGAATTAATCGGTTTCCCTCAATCCTTATGATCTGAATGTGAGGATAGTAATCTTCATGGAATTTCATTTCTTTCCTTATGGAAACCCACCAATAGGGTGGTTTGATGATGATGGAACTGCTAGCCTAGAATTGAGGTCATATATACTGGCTTGCAGAGATGGTGTATTGGCCACCAGAATTGATGGAGAGATTATATGCGAGGCCTATGCTCTATATAGATTTGTACACCAATTCAATTGTCTGCAAAAAATTATTGTATCCCCTCTTGTGCATGTTAGGTCAGAGTAACATTCAATGGATTCCCGATAACCATGGTTGCTGACAGCTATAGAGAAAATCGAGGCAGTGTTTGATCTATGAGTTGCCGGAGTGGCAAGTCAATTGACTACATGGTATGCCGAAAACATGTTAGAATCATACCCTGAAGGGGTACTAAATCAACCAGTTCCTTGGGTGGGGACAAAAAAGAAAACTGTCAGGAAAGAAACCCTTCATCTAGAAGTTAACTCTTCCACACCCAGAGCTGATTCACCGGGTTCCTCACCCGGGGCTGATTCGCCGGATTCCTAGGATGGGGAAGATGAGGCACGACATGCTTCAAAGAAGACTCGTGCTAGATATAATCCTTCTGCCAGAGTCAAGAGACCTACGCCATTGACTCCTGGTAAGTTACATCATTTGAGGCAATTTAGTCGCCATTATTTTATAGAGCAATAAGTTTCATTTTCTTATCTGTTATCTATGATTTCAGGAGCTGTGAAGAAGTTGAAGTCCCAGATTATAGGACCCTCTACATGGCCTTCTAGTTCAAATGATGAATATTTATGACCAGAGGCTATCTAGACATAGAGGATTCTATATTGTGATACTCAAACCACGTGGGTGGACTTATTCAAAGGGCTAAAAAATAGTGGAGTGGGGAATCTTTGGGCTTCTAATGATATCCGCTTCAAGGATAACCCTGATGAAGTGAGGGATTTCAACATAGAGCCGGAAATGCTCATATACGCCACTAATGATTCCATTCCAATTACCATGCAGGTTAAGGAAATGATGAATTGTGGCACCACTGAGGGGATTGGTGGTTCAGTAGATGAGGAGTTACACGATTATGTGGCTCCTGATGATATAAGTTTATTTATTTATTTTCATTTCCACTTAATTTTAGTCAAATCCTTGTTACTCAAGGAAATTACATTCTTCGTCATGTAGCTTTTTAATAAAGGAACTATTGAGGTTCCTTCGCCGTAGTACTGCCCTGGTGGCACTGCTCTTGGAGCCACTGAATCTTCTTGCGAGCTAGGCGAGGTATCTCCAGGCCAGCAAGACATGGACAAGGAGTTAGAAAGGGATTTCCACTCTTTAATACCCGTATTTGGAGGAGATGATGTCACCACACCCAAAATGTCAAAGAATCAAAGGCATCGAACGAATAAGTCAACATATAAACACTTCATCTGTAGTGGTAAGTCTTTCAGATAGTCATGAATCCTAACTCAGGAAAATATTGCTCATATTTCATGGGAATGCAGGGGATTCTATGGTTTCACCCCTAAGGGAGAGGACTTACCATCCTCTGCGGAAACCGGAGGGTGCTGGTGAACAATCACTAATTCATGCTGACCTAGCTGCTCATGAAAAAACAGTGTGAGATGGAGAGCCAGCGTCTATTCCCAAAATAGATCCAGTTACTATTGCAAGGGGAGAAGAGACTAATTCTAGTAAAATAACAATATTTCATATAGCGTTGAATGAAAACATTAACTGACTTCCATTCTGTGATGATTTAGGTTCAACACCTACACTAGAACATTTGGCAGCCACATCAACTGACTCAATAATTTTCTTTGAGGATGATGTTCGGGGTCCGAGGTCGTAGGAGGAGGGTCACCAATAAGACACGTCAAATGCTCCCACTAGTGAGACTGACCATGAATCTAGGATATCACTGGATGAAATGATGAATCTTGGAGTGTCTTTAGAATAAAATTTAGATCATGAAAATTTACCATGTAATTTAGAAGATTTTGGACGTGAGTGTTATCCTTAGTCCTATTAAAAATTTCTTATTACATATCTGACCATGATTGTTTGAAATGTGTTGTTCCATCTGATAAATCTGCAGATTTTTCGATGCCCAAAGGGGGTAGAGACAACCCTATCATTGCAGAGATTCCAGCTCAAGTGGAGCTTTACCTGATCGATCTTCCTGAAATCTATCCTAAAAATATTTTTGATGTTAGGAAAGATGGGGAGGACCCTTCTCAAGCTTTTGATCTACCGTTGCGTAGAAGATGATAATATTTGTGACTGTACTTAAATTTCAAAACAAGTAAACAACTTTTTTTATCCTTTGGAACTAACCAAAGCTTTCAATTGTCTATGCAGGGCCATCAATTTCAGCGGCTAAATCCAGAGGTGAAGCCTCGTCCTCTGCCCCAACGAGAGTAGAAATTGATGTACCAAGGGTGTGGATGATGGGGCAGAACATGGAACTTCTTTATGTGCATTAATCCCGGACAATATTCCCCCCTGGGATAGTGATGTTGAGTCAGACCCATAGGTGCAAAAGGTTCTCCAATTCTCCTATAACAAGGCATGGCAGAATATATAGAAGATCATATCTGAAGTGCCTCTTGAAGAGTTGTCTTCGAAGATCCCGTGACTGTCATACTTTTTTGTCATGTTAGGAATTGGTGGTTTTGGATATCAAGAGATCCATTCTGCAGTAAAACAAGTAATCTTAAAGTGGGATGAGGAGAAAAAGTACCGTTAAGATCTAACCAGAGTGAGGCTATAGATTAATATTGGCGAATTCGAGGCTGTGGTGTCATGAGATGAGGTTGATCATGATGTAAAGTTGAAGGAGATGAAGCATAAGTTCTTGGAGAATGTTTTCTAGCAGAATCACCTTCAACAATAGTTACATGTTGTTACTGGGGAAATTGACCAACTCAACAATTCATTGGAAGGAGTCCAAACGAATAGTATGAAATCCATCATAGATGCCAATAAAGTACTCCATCAGGGTGAGAAGAGTGAAGATGGTTGAGTGAATGAACTTCAAGTGGCTTCTTATGAAGCTCCGAATTCCATAAATCAAATGAAGTGTTATGATGAAAGTCTCTTGTAATTCCTAATAAATAGAATATACTCTAATCTGTGTATGTTCTTATAATATTTTGCATCAATGAAAATGACATTTTGTCTTCAATCATTTATACCTGCATTCTCTTGCTAAATACTAATATATATATATATATATATATATATATATATATTTACCTAAGCCAATGGGCCTAATAAGCATAGTTTGAATTTTTCTAGGATTATACAAACAACCCTACAATATTTTCATCTTTTATTGATCAATATTTCCTAAATAATACAATATGTATGTTTAGTGAGCTGATACTCAACTTTTATTCATAATTCCTTTTTCAAGTTACCAATTTATTGAGTACCCTATATTTTGTTTCCTGTTTAAATTCATGCATGTCATACATAAAAAGGATAATGTTTAAGGCTGAATAACATTGACCAAATGGTTTGAAATTGACTCAATTCCTTGATAATTTGTTTGAAAACATATTACCACATTCATGTGTGGGGAAAAACATGTAAACATTGACTTATGATATTTTAAATCTTGGGGATGATATGAAAAAATGGATAAAAGGGATTAGATGATGTTTTTCCTAAGAGTGAAATTACTACTATTTTACAAACCCATTTGGGGGTCAAATTATGCAGGGCCACATAAAGTCATTGGATGCATAGTCAAATAATAATATCCTTTGGCTAACAGGACCATTATTCAGACTACATATGAAAGTCCATCTAGGGGCACGTTCTACATAGTCAGACAAAATAACTCTCATAATTTTAACTTTTCTATTTCGAAAAGCAAGTGGAAGCTTATGGAGATTCAATTTTTCCAAATCAAAGACTCTACTATATAGAGAGAGGTACTTGAATATGGATAGGATATTCCCAATCAATATTGTCAAAGAATTGGATGAATGTCACTCATGAGAAGTTCTGGCCCAAATTTATGGAAGGGAAATACAAACCATAGACTTGAATGCCTTTAGATCATGAAAACAAGTATTGGATAAATATGTTAAGGATGACTGTTTTTGTGGATCCTTACATATTTTTGTTAAGACCAATAAGGATAAAATAGGTTTTCCCCCCAAAAATGATGTTACCGCTACTTGACAAACACATTAGGGGGTTTGTATTATGCTGGTCCACTTAAGGGAATAGGTTACATAGTCAAATAATAGCATCTTTTGGGTGACAGGTCCGTTATATAGACTAATTATGCAAGGCCTCTTAAGGGTACATGCTCCATAGTTAGGCAAAATAATTCCCTGGTATCAGACACTTTGTGACCAGTAGTCAATAAAAGGGTTATGGAGATCTGGAAGTATTTAAGGTTAGGAGTGTGACACATGAAAATTGGTATTTTCTAATGCATGAAGGAGATACGTAGACCAATTCTTTCTATAATCATGTTGTGGCTGGGTCGTGAATTTAGATGATGGGCTACACTACATATCTAATTAGGATGATAATCAAGCCATACATAGTTCTTGAAATGCAGTTTACCGTCATCTGGGATGAGAGCTTAGGCGATCTTAGTTTAAGGTTGTAGAGTTCAGACCATGACGAGGGAGACACATTGTGTGTTTGTTATAAACCTGATGTGAATAAAGACCTGGGTTTTCATACCACATTCATGTGCTCACAAGGGTACTTTTCTACCAAGGGACTGAAAGTGGAATTTTGGGTTAGGTACAAAATCTTGTGGCTGGGATCGAGGGATGTTCGAATGTTTTTATGTATCCCTTAATGATGGGAATAAAGCTTTACGTAGTTCTTGAAATACCCTTTATTCAGATCTGATTCATACATGTAAAGGGTGAATGGGGACTTTAGTGCAATGATGGTTGGATTCAATATTAAAGGTTCTGGCATTGCCATGTATGCACGTAGTCATTGGAATATAACATTGTAACACCCCAAGATTTTATGAAAAATTTTCTTTTAATTTCATTGATGTCTTCTATTATACAGCACACCATGTTTAGCTTGTACTATACGCAACACCGTATTATCTTGCAGTATACGCAGTGCTAATCTTGGATCGTGTTACACACAATTTCATGTTCGTTTTATAATAGTCATTCTACGCAACATCGAGTGTGTATATATATATATTCAATGTATAAATGAAATATGGTTGGATTCTGTTATACAAAACAACGAAGGATTCTTTCACAATATGCAACCCTGACTTGGCTTGCATTACGCGCAATTGCGACCTTCCTCGATAGCGTGTGTTGTACGCAATACCGGGTTTTACTAAACAACGATATATTATTATAATATTATTATGAACTAGAAGTTATGAATCGTATTAACTAAATTTTGAATTTTATAACATTATTATCCATCTTGCACATTTTCTAGAACATAGTATAAGAACAAAATAAATTTTTCGGGTAAAATGCGTCTTTTTAAAAAAATGCAGTTTTGCCTCCTTTTGATGGCGCACCCACTTTAAATATAGTTTTTGGCGTTTTTATTAGTTCAATTTTACAAAATAAAATTATTATATGGAATCAGGATATAAAATTTTACCTTGGATAAATTTTTCATATTATTCTGATAACTTTCATATTTTAATGAATAGTAAAAACACGCTATATTTTAATTTAAAAAAACTTTTTTCATCGTAATAATTTATGTGGTTAAATAATAATATTTAATGGTTTTAAAGTATAAATAGAATATATTTTTACCATTTAATATAATGTATGTCATTAGCCTTGATTTTACATTGAATTTGTAGGTTAAATAATTTCAATCTTTTGCAATGTTTTAAACAAAAACCTGTTTTCTTTCGACAATGGGATTAATTTTAATTTAATTTCTGAAACTTCTATGTATTGAATTTGAAAAAATGGATTCCATATTTGGAATCCGTGAGTCCAAATTATATTAATAGACTACTTTTTATTTTTTGGATTTATAAATAGTAACAACGGTAAATTTTATTTACCATAGTAAAAGGTAAATTGGGTAATTAAGGGTAAATATAATATTATAAAATTATCCTATTAATTGAATTAATACAATTGGATGATTATAATTTGTCCTAAGTCATATTTGGGTTGAAATGGAATCCATTAGAACCAACTTGGAGGTGATTAAGACCTTTAGTTTATTTTATTTAAAGGAAAGTGAAATATGTCTCACTCAACTTTAATAATTAATGTATTTTTAATATAATTTTATACAGAATATAAATTAGGTTTTAAATACTCATTTGAAATATAAAATGTTTTTATTTGTCATGGTAATTTATTTTTAATTTCTAAGAATTATTTATTAATTTTATTATATTATACACTAATGATGCAGAAATTATTTATTTAGTGAAAAATCAATAATATAGTTTTTATTGAAATATTAGTACATATCAAAAGGCCCAAAAATCTGCACAAAACTTATTATTAGCGTATATATAAACCCTAAGCATACACCGGCCTAATTTTTGACTATTTGGATTCTTATTAAGGTGATTATGACACTTATATTATTTTATTTTAAATGATGCCAAAGTTTTCACCTTCATAATTTACTAAATATAACACTTTAACTATTGTGATTTTAAGATGATAAATTCGATTACAATTATTATTGTGAAAGGTAATAGATTTATCTTCATCATAGGATTTTATTTTTAATTTTTATGCAACATATAAGTATATTAAATAATAATACAAATATGTTGTAGTAATTATTTGTTTAAGAGAAAAACCAAATAAATGGTTTTAAAAATAATAAAATAAATATTATATGAACTATTTAATGAGATCCACTAATTTTATAGATACTTATGACCTTTTATGAATCTATTAAAGTTTTTAGTTCGAACATTTCTTCTGTATATATTTTATTTAAATTCAAATTAATGAATAGTGTTAAAATTGACACTATTGTTATTTTATAAAAATAACATATTATAAAATTGTTTGAAAATCACAATAATATTTAAAAATTATAAATTTAAATTTATATGGTATAAAATTTTATAAAGTATACAATTATGGACAATTCACAAAAAATAAGTAATTATTTGTTATAATTTAAAATTTAGAATGTTATTGCCACAAATAAAATTAAATTGATTAAATAATGATAAATCAAGTTGATAATGTTGAAAATGTATTCCTAACATGTCTAAATTTTATTGGTTGATGAGACTACAACCCTATATCATCTAATATTCTAATATGAGTCATTTTTGGAGATTTTTAAGTGGGGTTAGATTTATTATAAATTAATAGTTTTAAGATTTCCAAAGGTGCCACTCTCATCTCTTATAAAAGGGCACCTCCTCTCTCCCTTCCTCACACCAATTTGAGCCTTCAAGCTCGGAAAACCCCTGCCAAATTCTCTTCCCCACATCCCTAGAAATATCCTAGAGGTACTGGTCTTCTTCAAAGACCAATTGTAGTGCCCTACGAGGAGGTCTCAAAGAGGCGCTTCAAAGAAGAGGTAATGTTCGTTACCAATTCTTTCAACTTTATTTCTTCTTCCACTTATTCTTCTATAGTTGTTTCATTATTAAGTAATAACATCAGTATCACTCATATACTGTTATGTTATTATAATTATGAAACAACACTATTTCACCATTTATCCACCATACGGAAAACGAAATCACCGCGCGTGCGTACGTACGAAATACCGTCTCCACGCTGTGTTGTAATCTATTTTCCACCACAACCATACTTGGATGGGTATAATGGTGTAAATAATGACTACATATGATTATTTTAAATTGATATTGATTCTTAAATATTATACATACACTTCAATACAATTCCACGATCATGGTAATGATATCATCACTCGTGCGTACGTACAGACTACCGTCTCCACGACGCGATGAGATTCATTCGCAATGATTAACCATTCATGAATGATTATAAAGTACATATAATAAGTATTCATGAAATATATGACATAATAATGATACTTTATTTATGTATATATATATGTATGTCATCAAATTAATTCCATTCAATTCAACGAGGAAACGAAAACAGCGTTCATGCGTACGTACGGTCTACCGTCTCCATGAACGGTGTATTTCATTCCATTTATCGATCTATTACATATATGTATATTCTGAATATATATTATATAAATCCTGTTTTACATTCTGTATGTAAGTAATCATGATCTAATTAATCATATGAAAAATTACAAGTTAAAACACGAACGACAAATGAAACGATTTTACCCAAAACGCTACTTTAACATTAATTTACAAAAGAATGGGTAATATAAGGTCATAAGTGAACCATATATGATATAATGAATATGAATATGATTCTATAATAAGTCAATAACATTATTTAAATCATTATACAAGAGGTTCGGATCCATATGAAGCATATCAGACCTAAAGTAAGGGATAATTTTGCAAATCTCATTTTTTTCCGAGATTGCTTATTCATTGGGGTTATTTCTATCATCCATGTCCAAGTATTATAAAAGTGTTTTAATGTATGTTTAAAGTCCTTTATACCCATTTTTGTCTTTTACTACATGGTATGTATGGAATATTTCTTTTATGAGGTACTTTTTTTACTTTTCCGGCAAAAGTACGAGAAGAATGTTTTTTTAACTTATACGGCACGAACAAATTTTTACGGATTTATAAATCCTTATTTTCATGAAGCTTCCTCAAAAAGATTTCATGACTATTTTCAAAAAAATCCTTTTCTTTTAAAATTGAATCACATTTTTTGAAAAGAAAGTGATTTTGAATAAGAAAGGATATTTTTCTCAAGAATTCATTTCAAGTGTTTTATCAAAACCAGTTTTCATCTAAGTTGACATTATTTCATATGTGTATGATTCAAGTATAATGTCTTTATGATTTACAAGGTTTCAATTTTCTTATTATGAAATGATATCCATTCCTTTTATATGTATTATGTGATGATTGTATGATGTCTATGAAACACATTTTATTTGTTGGGTTATTATGAATGATGTATGTTTATTTTGTGGTACAAGTAAGAATGATTTCATTATGAGATGGGTGGGACCTATATCTCACTCCAATGCATTAGGTAAAGATTTTTATCTCATAATATAGACATGGATGGAATGATAAGTTAATCTGGATCAATGTTACAGGACAGAAACGAGGAGTGAACTCGATTCAGAAAGGCACTTTGTCCACTAAGATGGTCATGGCAGCAATGCCTTGGCTACTATAGAAATCATAACATGTTCTTAATGGTTGCCACAATTACATGTTTTATTCCCGTGCTATTTAAACATGCTTAATGTTTCTTTATGATCTATGGCTTACGTACTTCCATGTTTTATGTAATTTCTCAAGCTTTTGATGTTTAAACATTATGTTCATGTTTTTAAGTTCAAATGTATATGATTTGTTTTATTTTATCCATGCTTACCCTTACTGAGCATTTGAGCTCACCCTTTATATGTTTTCTTTTCCCCAGGATATAAAGAAAGGTTCTAGGTAAGAAAAAATAGGGTAAGATCTTTATGGGAGATGTTGATGATCTTTCAACACGATTAGAAGATTATATTCCGAGTTTCCAAAGACACTAAACTATTAAGGTCATTGTGTGTATGTTTTTGTTATGTATTAAGTATTCCACAAAATTAATGTAATGCCCATGTATGTCAATCTTCGAGTCTCTACAAACATGATTGGAGATCAATGTCAATAATCACTACTGGAAATCAGATCTTTCCCAACACTTATATACACCCTTTCCCAACGGTTCTCCCAAACCGTTGGGAAAGGGGGGTCTTTCCCAACGGTTTGGGAGAACCGTTGGGAAAGGGGCCTCAAAACACCCCTTTCCCAACGGTTTGGGAGAACCGTTGGGAAAGACCCCCCCTTTCCCAACGGTTTGGGAGAACCGTTGGGAAAGACCCCCTTTCCCACCCCTTTCCCAACGGTTCTCCAAAACCGTTGGGAAAGACCCCCCCTTTCCCAACGGTTTTGGGAGAACCGTTGGGAAAGACCCCCTTTCCCACCCCTTTCCCAACGGTTTGGGAGAACCGTTAGGAAAGACCCCCCTTTCCCACCCCTTTCCCAACGGTTTGGGAGAACCGTTGGGAAAGGTCACTCTTTCCCAACGGTTCTCAAGAACCGTTGGGAAAAAGCATCAAAAAAATTCAACATTCGCCCAACAACATTACACCCAACCAGAACCTATCCCAATGGTTTTGAAAACCGTTGTGATAGGGCTATCCCAACGGTTTTGAAAACCATTGGGATAGGTTCTTTACTTTTTCCAGATCCACTAACTGAGAACATTATATAAATCAAAATTTAATATAATTATGATAATACATATATATATTTATGAAATTATGTTTACAAAAGTGATGTTAGCTTAGTGGTTAAGTCGTTCAATTATAAACGAGGGGTCCTGGGATCACATCCCAGCGGATGTTTTATTTTTGGAATTTATATACCAACGGTTCCATTACCGTTGGTATAGATTTCATATTACATATACCAACGGTTCCCAAAACCGTTGGTATAGGTCTATACCAACGGTTTTTGGAAAACCGTTGGTATAGACCTATCCCAACGGCTTACTTGGCTACGGTTCTCCAAACCGTTGGTATAGGCTATACCAACGGTTTGGAGGCCTATACCAACGGTTCCAAACCGTTGGTAAAGGTTAGTTTTCTAGTAGTGAATGAATCTCTCTTAAGTGAGGGTGTCAAAGAATTTTGTAGTTTATTAAAGTACATGAAAAAAGTGAGAATAGTTTAAGGTCATTTGCATGGACCAGTGCTACAAAGTTTAACATCATATAGCTGGGACGTATGGTTGTGCAATTTAATGTCTTGAAGTGATGACAATGTGGGACTATATAGTTTAATGTCATATAGCAAGGACGATGGTGAACCAATGTGAAGATATTGTTTTTGGGCGGGGGGGGGGGGGGGTTCACAGATCAATATCATATGAGATGGAGTTGAACCGATGTGAATATATTGGTTTTGTCCTTGAACCTCTGGAGGTTGCCTACGTATGAAGCCTAAAAGGAAAGGATCAAAGTCTTCATAGTTCGATTTATAATGGATTGGTTATCGATTTGAACTATAGGACAACCCGAAGATGGTGTTGGGACTTATGCGTGGTTCACGACCTTGAGAGGGTGTTATGGTTGATGCTTACTCTAATCTCACGTGAGTCATGCTCGATGTGAGATACAAGAGGTAACAACAACCTAAAAATTCATTGATTAGTGTCATGTAGGGCATATAATGGACTGGACACAGTTTTATGTCATGTTGGACAATGGAGGGAGCTAACAGTTTAATGTCTTGCAGCAAGGACCAATGGTACCATTCAGTTTAAAGTCATGCAGTAAAGACTATGGGACCATGAAGTTTAAAGTCTTGCTGTAAGGACTGTGGTACCATGTAGTTTAATGTCCTTGCAGTAAGGACTATGTGGCATATTTGTGTTACACAAAATACTTCTTCATAAATATGGCATTGGTTAGAGTTTTGATGAGTTCTCCATCCATTGAAATAAAAGAATAAGCTCCATTGGAGTAGAACTTATGTATTTAGTAAGGTCCTTCCCACTTTGACACAAGCTTTGGAGGTTTCTTTCCTGGTATCAATGGAGTTGTGAGGACAAATACCAATTTCAATTGAATGAATGAACGAAGACGACCATTTTTTTTGAATGCACGTGTTATTAGATTCTGATATACTTCCATGTGGAGCCGAGTGCACAATCTTTTTTCATCTAATCGTTCCAATTCATTCAATAACTTTTGAGATTCTTCATCTGTAGATGACTGATCACAAATGGAATCTCTGAGTGAAGGTAATTGAACCTCAATAGGAAAGACTTATTTAGTTCCTTATACAAATGAATATGGAGTTGACTACGGAGTAGTGCGGGTGGTGGTCCGATTATCCCATAAAGAATTAAAAGGTTTATCATTCCATGATTTCTTATCTTTACCCACCATCTTTTGCAGTATTTTTGAAGATTCTTATTGAAGGTTAATATTGGGCCATTGGCTACTGCATGTTACCGAGATGAATGGTTGGATTTGTTGTCGTATTATTCATAAAACTTTCTCACCACAGATGAACAGAAGATTCTGCCATTTTCCTTCAATATTGTATGAGGGACACCAAATATGGTAATGATGTTAGAATTGACGAAGCTAACAAAGCCTTTAAAACTGACTTCTTTGAGAGGTATTTCCTCTTCCCATTTAGAAAAGAAGTCAGTAGTAGTAATAATATACATAAACTCTTGGATGTAGCCGGATGATAAGGTCCTACAACATCCATTCCCCATGTGGAAAATGGCTATGAGTATTTAGTTGTATGAAGAAAATATAGGGGTTGATGAATGAAATTGGCATATACTTGGCATGTATGAAACTTCTTAGTGAAATCAACACAATCTTTTATCATTGAAGGCAATAAGTATCCAAGCCTTCAAATTTGATCAGATAGTCTATGTCCAGACTAGTGGGCACAACAAACTCTTGCATGCACTTCATTCATGACAGCCATTGTCTCTTCACCACCAATACATCTGAAGAGAATTCCATCAAAACCATTCTTGTAGAGAATTTTTTGGTGATCTTGGATATCATAAATAATACAATTTACCACACATCACCAGACTTGTTCTTTCCCGGCTCTGTCAGGTGAGAGTGTTCCATTTTTATGGTATTCCTTGATAGGTGCCATCCATCCTATAGTATGACCATATGGTTTGGAAATGGGACTGATTTCAATGATTTCCTCTATTCTGATTTGAACAGAAGGTGAAACTGTACGGTAGTGGGAAATACTGATGATTTTTTCATCCCTGTTTGGTTCTTCCTACACTATGTCTACATTAGGCAGTGCATCACCAAGGGAATTTTGTGATCGCGGGACATAAGAAAATGTTAGTTCTGAAGGAAATTCTGCCATTAACTATCTTACATATTCATACAGAGGGTTAAATCTTGTTTTATGATGGCATAGTCCCCATTGATTTGTTTGATTACTATATTTGAATCACCTTTTACTTTTAAGTGATTCCCCTGTGTCGGAAGCGCCAACTCCAATCCTGTGATGATAGCTCGATATTCTGAATCATTGATTGTACCACCTTCCAATAATAATAAGGAATTGGGTAGCACTTCCATTTCTTGGGAAATAAGAAAAATTCCTAATCCAACTTTTTTCAATTTAAGATCTTCCATTTTCTTCCCTGTTGGACTTCTGGAAGCACCATCAAAGTACATTTCACACGTTTGAGGATTGCCTTGAATAGAGAAGACTTAATAATCATGAACTTCAATATCTAAAGATGTATTTTCTATTAAAGGGTGTTCAACAAGGAAATCAGCCAGATCTAATCCCATTATTGTCTTTTCAGACACAAACTGGATATCAAACTACTAAAAAATAACTCCCCACCTTACTAGACATCTTGTAAGAATTGGACAACTAAGGATAAAGTTGAGCGGGTTATTTCGATATAACAATTGAACCTCATGATGTTGGAGGTAGTTTGTCAAATGTAGAACTATAATTATTAATGCTTGAGAACACTTTTCAATACTTTAATAATGAGTTTCTTCCTCATGCATAGTCTGACTAAGATAGTAAAGGTTGTTTTCATTTCCAACATCATTCTTTTGGGAAAGAAAGGCACCCAATGATCGCTCTAAAGGTGTTATATAGAGAATAATTGGTCTTCCTTAAATAGTTGGCATTAATTAATGTAGACTCAAGAGATATTTCATGAGAATATTGAATGCTTCTTGAAATTATTCAGTCCACTGGTTTGTGACTCCCTTCTTCATTAATTTGGTTAAGGGTAAACATTTGCCTGCCAGATTGGCAATGAAACGCCGAATATAGGCCAAGTGTCCTTGGAGTCCTCTTAATTATTTCAAATTTTGAGGAGGTGACATACCAAGGATTGATTTTTTCTTCTTAGGATCAACATCGATACCACTATGGTGTTCAACAATGCTGATAAATTTTTAGGAGGTTACCTCGAAAGCACATTTCAAGGGGTTCATATTCAAATTATGTTGTCAATGTTTTTGGAATATGATTTCAAGATTGGCCAATTGATCAAAACATTGTCTGGATTTAACCATTAAATCATCCACATAACATTCAACAAATTTCCCTAAAAAGTGTTTGAAGATATGGTGCATGGCACATTCATACATTGCACCTGCATTTTTTAGGCCAAATGGAATTACCCGATAGAAAAACATACCTTGAGGGGAATGAAAAGCTATAGACTTCTCATCCATTGGGGCCATTATTATTTGACTGTACCCAGAATAACCATCCATGAAGGAAAGAGCTTCATAGCCTGCTGTTGGATAAATTAGTAGTTCTGTTATTGAAATTGGAAAATCATCCTTAGGACAATGCCAATTAAGATCTCTGAAGTCCATGCAAACTCAAATTTGTGCATTCTTCTTTTTCAAAGGGCCAATATTAGCCAGCCATTTGAGATATTGAACTTCTCTGAAGAAGTTATCCTTGATAATATTATCCTGTTTTGCTTTATTTTTTGAGGCATAAGTTGGGTGTGTTCTTCTTGCAGCTTGCTTAAATACTCGATGTTCTTCTGGAAAACACAAATGATGAGTAGCAACATCAGTATCAGGACCGAGAATCTATGTATAATTCCATGAAAATATATCTCTATTTTTGTTTAGAAATGAAATATACATTTCATTCTCTTTAAGAGTCATGGCCGCACTAATTAAAGTGGGGTGAGGTTCTTCTTTTGTACCCTGATTTGTTTCTCAGAGTTCATCCATAGTGGTAGAGATAACTTATTCAAATGATGGAGGAGCATCTATGATATCTTCCTCTTCATCTTCAATATGTGTTACTTATTTTGTTTATAATTGCATTGTAGATGATGAAGCATAATTTTTATTACCAGGGGAGAAGTTAAAATTTGAACATCCTAAAGAAGAGACTACAATTTCTAACACTATTGATGATGAAGGGTGTTCCTTGGGTAATAAAGAGGTGATGATGGATTGAAAATCAACATCATTGTTCACCTCTAACATTGCTATAACTTTTTCTGGCCTGGTTGATGAAGTATAGAATTGCTGGATTTTAGTGGATGAAAAGAAGATATATCCAGTTAAACATTCATCATTGCTTGGTGAATCAACAATTTCCCCCATGCTGTCTGGATCAATTGTTGTGATTGACATTATGGAATTTTCCATAAGAGTGTTTCGATTTGGCTCTATCTCGTCCATTTGACCGATAGGCAACACATGATCTATACTGACATGTATGAATGGGTTTACTGGAATCTTTTCCAAAAAAATTGGTGCATTAATTTTGATAACCTCCTTTGTCATGAATTTCTCCTTTCCCTCCATGTGATAGAATTCTACCTCAATGTATTGAGATTCACATGTTTTTAATGGGGCTTTATCACCATACAATGTCCCAATTTTCCCATTGAAAAAATATTTGATACATTGATGGAATGATGAAGGTATAGCTGCTTGTTGATGTAGCCAAGGTTATCCAAGAAAAATGTTGAAGGCTATGTTGTGATGAACAACCATGAAATCTGAATTATACACAAGGTCTCCAAACTGAGTTCATAGTGTAATCTCGCTCAAAGGTTCTTGTTCATTTTTAACTTATCCTTGCAACATCAAAGTAGAAGGAGATAAATCAGATTCGGTGAGGCCCCATCGACGAAGTGTACGAATAGCGATGAGGTTGACTTCTGAACCATCATCAATGAAAGATCATTGAATTTCTACATCATTGACCTTGCTAGATAAATACATAGGTCTAATATGTCCATGTACAACATCATCTTTGTCTTCATCTGTAAAAGATATCAATAAATGGAATTCTGTAGGTTCATTCACTATATGGTAGACCTCAGCCGCAGAAATTTCAGTTTCGAATTCTTGAGGACTTGACAAAGCCTCAATAAGTGCCTCCCGAAGATCTTTTGATAGATTCATGGCATCTAGAATTGCTAACTTGGGCGGTACTTGGGCCAAATGTTTCAAGACATCATTATTTTGATCCAAAGGCCTGCATTTCCCCATAGGAAACTGTAGTTTTGTAGGTGCCTCAGAAGTTGATGCTTTGGAAGTAAATGAATCTTGTATTGGGGTAGGAGTTGTAAATTCTCCTAACTTTGGTATATTAGACTGGCTGGGTCTATTTATTTTCTGAGAGGAAGAAGGTGTAACCTCTAACCGATCCATAAAAATAACTATTCCAGGACTAAATCTTCCATGTGTGGAAGAACATTCTTGTTTTTGTGGAGCCCGTAGAAGGGATTTTCCACGAGTTTCTGTCGCATATATAGTTATAGAAGGGGTACTATTGAAATAGTAGCTTGTGGAATATCCACATCTTCCCTTGCATCCTTAACCTCAGTCACTTCCACAAATTCCTCAGTTTGATACAGGGAACTATGGCTCTTCATGATCAAAACTGTGGCTGTAATACGGGTCCGTAAAATGAATCATGTAAACAGATCCAAAGATCAACTCTTCATCTGATGAAGATTCTGCCTGATTATCCAGTTCAGGTTGTGCTGTTTGGTGGGGAGGTGCCCATGCTTTTGAAGGAGATGGCACACAATCAAAAAGAGTCAAAGATACTTTAGGCTTTTACACGAACTCATATTCTACTGACTACCCTACTTTCTTCGAATTATGTCGCCTCTTTGAGGGTTTTCATTCTGGTGAAGGGGGTTTTGTTGTGGAATTCATAACAGAAGAAACAATTGGTTGATTCAATTGTGCTCGTAAAATGGAATGAGTTTGATTGATCGTTTTCCTGACCATCCAATCATCATATTGCTGTGCATTTTCACTTTTTACTTTATGCCACATTCCTTATTCCACTTGACCAGTAGCAATAACACATGCTACATGGGCTGAAAACCTTTCAATTTTACTTGTCCAGATTCCACCATCTTTTTCACGAGATCATTGAAGACAAAACACTCCTAAATGGGATGCCCCAACATCTGATGAAATGGGAAATAGTTGAGGAGGTCTTCATCTCCTTCCTTTTTCTGCCTTTTAGGCCTTGGCAACTGAACTAGATTATTTTCCATAGGCGACATGAAGTATCAAGGAACTTGTTTATTCCAGAAATAATAATCAATATTCTTCAAATCTTAAAACTATTTCTAAAATTGATCTCTTTGATCATCTTGATGAATCGTCCATTGTTGTTGACACTTTGGAGGTGGCTCCCTTTGATATGATGAAGGTTTTGAAGTAGCAGAAGTCACATGTGCTTTTTTAAGTGTAACTGTAATTGTCGTTACTTTCCCCATTCTCCTTATTGGAACTGATGGAATTACACGAGTTATATCCTTAGACTTTTTAAGAGAGTCTTCGATCTCCTGAGTGATTGAATTAAGGTCTCAAAACCCTGCTGTGTATTTCACAGGGATCAAGGGTGTGCATAACTTGTCATGCAGATTTACCACACAGATTGGCAACAATTTTTCTTGGGGTATTTCTAAACATAAGGAATATGTTAATCCCTTCTATCGAGAAATGAAATCTAAAACTATTTCATTTTCACTTTGCTAACAATTGGTATGATCAAAAACTGGCATCATTAGCAACATTGAGATAAATTGAAGAAGAAATATTTGATGGAGATCTTCCCACCAAGTAATTGACCGAGATTGCAAACATTTATACCAAAAAAAAGTAGGCCCTTGTAATGACTGCAAAAAACACCTGAGCTTAACTGCTTCTTGTTGTTGAGTCATTCCTATCATAAGATGACAAAAAGAAACATAATTTGTTAACTGTTGTTATGGATCTCCCGAACTATTAAAAATTGGGAATGCGGTATTCACGAAATTTGATGGGGGAGGAATTGCATCAACCCATTCAGAATAATATTTCTTTTCCAATTGAACTTGTCCATTTTTTCATTCCATAGCTTCAAATTGAGATTTTAAAGACTCAATGGTAATTATTAATTTTTGAGAATCATCTAGTTGAGCTTGGACATGAGCAGGTGAAATTACTGGAGTTTGTACGAGTGTGGGGACTGGTACTGCATCTAATGGTAGTAATACAAGTTGTTGACATTCATGACCCATAGGATTGGACATGTAAAGGTGTACATGTAATGGAGGATATTCTTAATCCATCCCAGTAACTGAAACGAATTCCCTTGAATAACTAACTCCATCACACTTATGAGGAATACTACCTTGAAGTAGTTCTACATTTAACCTTCTTAACTCCTTCATTTCTTCTTCCTGCTATGTGAACCTTTCATCTAATGAGAGTGATTGGCCTTCTCCAGAGGTAGGGTAGGATGTAACCTATCTTTTACTATTTTACTTGGTATGTACCTTTCTAGATTATGGAAGGGAATTAGCTGAAGGAATATCTTTCCTCAAGTATGACCTATGGATTCTGGTATGCACACCTTCTTCATTTATTTCTATTTGTACAGCCACTTGAATATGTACTTCTTCATCTAATTCCTCTGAGTGAAACTCATGTTCTGCGGGATCAGTGACAACAGCATTGATTACATTTATCAATTCATAACACATTGTATCCCTTTTGTTGGCATTTCTGCGATACTATCTTCTTCCATGTCCTTGATAAGACATTGCCTTTTGTTTGGTTGATCCATAAATAACTTATTGATGAACCTTAATTTGGAGGGAATCTTTTAATAATTTGGCTCTACATTCCTATTGTTCCTTCTTCCCTAATTGAGAGAATACTGACTTTCATAAAGGAAGAGATTGAGAATTTTAAAACATCCCCAATCCGGTGGACTGGTGTTATTCCTGATGTTCCTGCTCAACTCCTTGAATCCAATCTGTTGATCCCAAGGGTTGTATTAAAAGAGTCCTCATTCTGGAAAGATGAGGTGGCCCTTAGGCTTCTACATTGGAAACGTTCTTAAAATCACTCCTGATTTTGCGTACTTTAGTCCGGAAATTAGCCGGATACATCATCTGACATCCACTCAAATCACCTGGCTAAGAT
The DNA here is from genome assembly GCA_963277665.1 of Viscum album. Lineage (NCBI taxonomy): Eukaryota > Viridiplantae > Streptophyta > Magnoliopsida > Santalales > Viscaceae > Viscum > Viscum album. Next base: position 692,120,113 of record OY728130.1, read on the forward strand.
GACCGTTGGATTTTTTTGGACACTTCTGTAACCTGATGATGTGCATGCTCTAAACGAAATTCTTGTTTGATATTCTCTTTTTCTTAGTACAACAACAATTAGACAACCTATTCTTTATATTCCTGACTTTGGGAAAAACTAGTTGAGGCATGTTCTTCAGAAATCCTTTAATTATGCACAAAACTATCTAGATGTGACCATCCATGGGAAATAACATTGCATGAGACCACCTTTGGCAAGATTTGTTGACATGAGAGTACAGTGAAATGAAGTGCGCCATGAAAACCCCATCCCCTGATTTGAATACCAGATGGGGCACTAGTAACTAACTGGTGCATCCTTTTTAATGCGCCAAGGTATGAACGATGAAGGGATCTCTTTTTCTTTTCAAATTTGGGATGTGGGGAAACTCAGATAGATTTTAAATCAATTTGGTGTTTTAAACCTTCAATTATCATGACATGATTTTCATATTCATCATAAGATAATATTTTCTCTTTTAAGTGACAAAGATTTTTCCACATGTTGAGACGAATATCATGAATAAAATCTTCAGTCAATATTTTTGGAATATCATACTGAGAGTCGGCCAAAGGCCAAAACATGACGGGTAATTCACCTTTCACCAGTTTCTTTCTCATATTCTGCACTTCCTCCTTATCATTTAATGAAGATTCTTTAACTTGATTGGACCAAAGCTGGTGCATCTTTGTTGCTTCATCATATTCAACAAGAATGGTATAAAATTCATTTTTCAAATTAGAAGATTAATGAACCAGATGTGGTTTAGATAATGAACTACACCCCAGGCAATATTGTGATTGAGATATTATTTCACCCACTAGAGGTAAGTCATCAAACATGACTGGATTCACCTTTGCAATTGCCTCAAGATAAGAGGTCTTTCTCTTTACTACATTTTCCATTGATGAATTTTCTAGGAAATGTGAATTACTACTGTAGATAAAACTTTCGTAGCTAAATTCATCATCAAGAGGAGGACCACCTTGGTGGGTTACAGCAAAAGATGAATCATCTTGCTCCTTAGTCTTCTAGCCACACATAGGGTTATTGTGGCTCTCATCTGAAGATGATACATCGAGATTGACCGAATTGTCATGAAACAAGCTTTCATGAGGAAATGTCTAATGAAGACCTTCAAAATTATTTTTTTTACTTCCGGAATATGTAAATGAGAGATTAGAATCTTGATTTTCAATAGAAAAATGTCTGAGCGCATCAAGAACTCCAGCATCAAGAATGGCCTTATTCCAAATTGGCTCTTGATTTCTTGACTGTGCTGGACATTCCTTTTTCATTGATGCCTTCTTACTAACTTTGGAAACCACTTGTTGACAAAAGTGGTTTTAATGGGAAGGTGTATGTGCCTTCTCAAGAGAAATGGTATGGTTAGGTATATTATCTCCATTCAAATTTGGTGTTTGTGCCTGACTTGATTGTCTGTATGACATATGGGAGTACGCCCCACAACCCTCCTAGACAGGGACAGAGATGTGTATTTGCTCTGGAGTTATATGTTGATGAGTCACTCCACCGATAGAGATAGATTTATTATTCTTTCTTTATGATGCTGCTGAAGTTGTTATAATATTCTGACCGGTATATAGAATATAGGAAGGGATTTGTTTATTCTCTTTCATCACTGTCAAAATGTGCATGGTGACTTCAGCTGTAGGAATGAGAATATACGTCCATTCCGTTTTTTGAGTAGGTGTATTTCCTGCTCAGGTCCTTCTTTTCCTGTAAATGAATTCTAATAGTACTCATATGTGGGGGCAGAAAATTGTGTCTGTATCCAGCTTGTCATTTGAGATTTCCAATTGACATATCTGGGTGCTACCAAATGAGACTGTTGGTTAGCCTGATGAATTACAGGTGTATGTGCCTACAGATTGTTCTCCACCATATTTAATTGGATATTTTCTTTAGTTGTAGTCATATGAGACTACTATCTAGCTGATGAATTATAAACAGGTGTATATGCATGCCTATAATACTCTGCCGGAATTGCCTGGCAGGATTGGATTGTTACTACCAGATGAGTCTGCTGGGTAGTAAAATCAGGATGGATGGGTGTATATGCTTGCTCGTTTTTTTCCATCAAGTTATCCTGATGGACATCTCCAAGTGGGGGAAGAAGTATGGACCTACTCCCTATTGTTTGAATTTCTCCTCTGGTTATTCATATTCTGTGCTCGGGTTTGACAAATCTGAGCTGAACCCCTAAAGGTGACACCCTCATCATGTTGAGGGTGAACTACCGCATGAGTCTGGATGCGATTGATGATGGTAGCCCTCAGAAATGGCTCCCGTATTCTTTAATTGAGGCCTTGGGTGACCTCTTTATTTTCCTCCCTATAATATGGGAGAGACTGGTGATTGCGTTCTGGGGATAACGACCTGAAACGGTTGGAGATGGTGGTTGGCACCACCTGCTTATTGACCACTGGTCATCGTTGTCCGGACAACTATGGTAAGCTATTAAAATGGGGGGCTTGATGAGTGGACTGTAGAGTTGGGATGTTACCATGCTGATAGTCTTCCCTCACCAATAAATTTGAGACACATCTTTGAAGACACTAAGTAGGTGATGTCGTCCTAAGAGAGGATGAGGATCCAGTAGGAGTAACAGCCGAGGAATTCACTTTGGGGAACATTAAAGAAGCGATTTTTTTATTAGAGAGAGATCATGGAAAAGAGTTCATATTAGATATAACAGACACAATCAAGATAAACTTGGCTAGACTACAACTTTTGGATCAACACATATGTGATTGATTTCATTGTTGGCCCTTACATTGAGTTAAATAGGGGCCCAAGAACTAAGTAAAATATCATTTAAGTTGGATTAGGATTCACATCAGGTCCACCATTTTTTTTGTAACTTCTAGAAATGGGAATGACCTTATTTGTTTAAGGTTCAAACTTTCCAATTGATTTCTAAGTGGTTTATTCATACAACCGGAAACATCCAATGATTCTATATCCATTTAGACCTACATTCCAAAGGTAGGTTCTCATTCATTGTGGACCGATGCGGCTTAAAAATTTGTATTGGTCGAGAGGATGGGAGGTCAGACTCATCACACTATTTGGGGGAGGGAATTATTGTCTACTCCGTGACTCTCTTATAGATTTATCTTATGTTAATGAATCCATATTTATTTACCAAGTGTGAAAATGAGTTTTTCCTTTATATTTAGCAATCAATGATTGATATGTATGGGATTTAGAGAATCTTTTATATGTATTTGGGTTTCTTCATTGATAGAGTATCATCCATAGGGATTCTTAGTCAATAGTATCCTTCAACACATTATATATAAATATCTCGGTCATTATGATAACCATACTGGTTTTAAAGCCACTCAGTGGGGCACTTGAAGTTTATTGTCGTTCAGAAGACATGGATTATTTCAGAGTTGGGATCATAACCGCAAATGGGCAACCTACGTATCCTTATTAAAAAGAAATGAATTGGTACCCACATAGTTCGATAGAAAGGATATAGTTTAATTTCATATTGGATGGGAAAGATTTAATGAAATATGTGCTTGAACTGTAGAAAGGCTTCCCACGTACTCTAATTTCAAGGTAGAGATCAAAGTCCACAAAGTTTGGGTGAAGAAGTATGAAGTTTATGCATGATTAATGGTCCAAGGAGATATGTCATACTAACTTTTACACTCTAAGCTCATGTGTGCCATGCTCGGTGTGAGAAACAAGAGGTATCAGTAAAACTGACGATTGTGCCACGAAAGATGCAATAATAATAAATGATTTGGGGCTTACATATGCATTAATGCCTAAGATCAGGGTCTTTAAAGGTATTTGCACTTTATGGAGATTTTAAATTTTAACCAGGGACTTACTCCTGAAAAGGATTCTAAAATTAAGAGGGACTTATGATTGGGTATATTCATGAAACAGAGGCCCAAATTTAATAGAAATTAAGACTAGGGATTACTCCTTAAGAGGATTCCCAAATAAAGGAAATTATGATTGGGAATTAGTATTGAGAAAGAAGCCCATATAATGGAAATTATGATTGGGACTTACTCCTAAAAATGAAGCCCGCATTAATGGGAATTGTAATTTGGAGCTTACTCTTGAGAAGGAGGTCCAAATCAAATGATCTTTTCAGAATTCCTTTCATATAAGGAAGAAAAAAAATTAACCACACCACAAATGGCTTTGAAGAGTGTTTCAAAGGCTATTTGAGAAGAGGATGGGTGGATTTTAAGAAAAGGGGAGACTATGAAGGAGGCGCACAAGTATTGTTCTGGCACGCAAGTCTTGGTGGCACAAGTATACTTGCGTGACATGTGTCACCTAGGGAGACGAAGAATACATAAGGTAATACTTGGGTGACTTTGAACTCAAGCCCTTAGAATCATCCCTATAGGCTTCTAGAATGGTGGCACGCAAGTTCCCATGATAGGGAAAGGCGGCGCGCAACTGTCTTCCAATCCCTTAAGGGATGGACACTTAGGTGTGCAAGTATTGATGATTTCTAATACATAGGCTTTATTCTTACTCTTTAGATCTACATCTATATGTAAAGAATTACCATAGAAGTGTTCGGAAGACATAAGACAAAGACTTGGGTGACTAGTGCTTGAATCTATGTTTTTTAAAATTTGTCCCTAAAATAGGGGGCCCACAGGGGATATTTATAGGCCACTGGGCACCATGGGAAACAAAGGAAATAGGGTGCACAGGTGACTTGCACGACCCTTATGTGGCACACAAGTGACCTGGGTGACCATAAGGAAGCTTGTGCAACCTCTTCTTAAAGGGTTCCTTGTTTATGACTTTGTCAATTTTTTATGTTCTTCCAAGGATAACTCTCTTTTTGCTTATGGTATTTCCCATTTCCATTCATTAGACTTTGTGATGGAAAGGAGTGTCAACAATGATATATACCTATTTTTCCTTAATAATTATCATTTATTTTTTCAACCAATTATTTCATGGTAACCATTATGATATTCTATTTGGTTATTCCTTATATCATGATTACGATACCCAATTAATTCCATGGGTAACCATTATTTTTATTCCATATTTCTTATTATTTATGTGGAACACATATGCATAAAAATGGTATGATGGTTGCACCCAGATAGTGATCTAATGAATTGGGTAATGTTTTGTCTCATGATACATCATGTTTTGATAAAGAGTAAAACTGATTCCTTTATGGGAAATTGTTTAACAATTGATATAGTTTTGGAAGTTATCCTTGAATCATGTTTATATCATGTTATATATTATGCCAAATTCTTATGTTTCCATGTTTACATGATCCAATGTTCTCTGTATTATTCTTCTGTATGTTTATTCATGTTTTATTCATTTTTATGTCATCATGTTTTGAATTCAAAACCTTGTGTTATGCTTAATTTTTATGGTCATTCTATTATTTGGATTTCTAGATCATCCTTTATTCCTATGTATTCTAAAGGATATATTATTTAGATATAAGGGCTAAATGAAAGTTATTGTCTCATTATGGAAGAATAATATAAAATTATTTTATTCTATTTCAATGTTTTTAGTTTTATGTACCTAATTTCTCCAAGAAAATATAATGTACGATCATGGGTTTGTACTTGATAGTTAATTATGATTAAAATACCATAATAACATTTTTATAATTTTAAGGATATTATATTTGGTATCAGGGCACAATCTAAAAATTTATGAAGACTAAGTCTAGAAAACATTACTAAGAAACCTAGGGATAACTCTATCATAATGTATAAATTAGATTCAAACATAGGGAATCAAAAGATATGATATTATTTCTAATTACATGATTATAATTATATGTTCAAAGTTTCCCTTATATATTCTTATTATCTAAGTATTCAGGCCCCCACCTATTTACAACATATTATGTAATTTTTTGAGGCATTAATTTCATAAAGAGGGATGGGTGTAATGAGCCAGAATTTTATCAATTCAATTTCTCTTATTATAATAATTTTACATAGTTTAAAACACATAAATAAAATAGAAAACATAATAATATCATTATTATCATTAATTAATAATTAGATAAGATGTATTTATATAAATTAAGGAACATATACCAATAAACAGTAACATAACTATTGGAATAGAAATGTAACCCTTAAGAATATTAAACCATCCAATAAAAGTGTAATTTTACCAATTAATATATAAATATAATATTCGTATCTTCTGAGTGAAAATATAATATATTTATATAATATAAGAAGTAAATAAACGTTTTAAAAATGATAAATTTTGTTCTGGGAATTTTGTGAAACATAAATGATAATTTATAATTTTAAAAATAATAGTATGATTTAAAATATAATTAATTTTCAGAATATAGATTGGTAAATTAATATATTATTGTCATATTATTTTAAGATAAATTTTTGAGACATTAATTAATTTTCAATGTGTCATAAATTCAGATATAATTTTGAAAATGGTATTTTTTTCAAATAAATTATGAATTTGATTTAAAATTAAAATTTATCAAATTTAGAAAATAATTATCATAAAATGGAGTTCATTTTGTAATATAAACATCTAAAATTGGTTTGGGTTAATTTTCATGATTTTTCAAACATAGTGGAAATTTTTTGTGAGTAGTGAAAAATATTAATTTACAGCATTGACCATTATAAGTTAGTAAATTATGTTTTGAGTAATGTTTTATTCATGGATTATTCAACAAGATATTATATGAAACTCATATACTCAATTTACAATAATTATTAAAAATAATAAAACTATTGAGTGTCATGAATAAAATTAATAAACATATGAATAAAATAATAAAAAACACACCCTCCTCCCACTATAAATACTTCCCCTCTCAACTTATTCTTATCACACATTATAATCCTTAAATATTCCCTATATTCTACAAAATTTATTTCCCAAAAATATTCCCCACGTTTTGGTCTTCTTGGTTTCACTAACAGAGAATTTCAATGTTCATTAACATGATTCTCAAGGAGTCGACACTCAAGAGGTAAAACCCTCCCTCTTTCTCTATTAATTTATTTTTATTCTTATCCTTACCTTACCTCCCCTATAAAAGTAACATTATAACTCTAGTATCATATATATAACGGAATTTTAATTTATAATTGGAATATCCATCATCAAATCTCTTCTCCTCTCCTAATTTTGAAAAAACAAAAACATCATCCATGATGTGTTGATTCACTGCCTTTGTGGATGATGAGTTTTGTTTTTCAGTACCACATTCATGGATGTTAATTAACTAAATTTTGATAGATAAAATATATTATAATTAGTGTAATAAAATTTATTTAATTATAAAGAACAACTATATAATCATATTAGTAAATAAAATGTTAGTAATTCATGATAGTTCTAAAAAATGTTAATATTAACCATCCTTTTTTTGAACATTGTTTTATTTAAATAACCATTATAATGTAAAAAAATGATATATGAGACCATTAAAATTTATGACTTAAAATTAATACCAACTCATTCTAGTTCTGGATTTTTTCTTCAATTTTAGATGAATTTTAATAATTATACATAAGAGAACAATCCATGAAACCATGAAATGAACAATCCCAAAATGATAAAATTAAACACTAGAGCTCAAAAAATGGCTAAAAATGAACCTAATAAAATAATAATAAATTAAATTCATGTAGAAAAGTTCATAAATACTTTAATTAAGGAATTAAAATTGAATATAAAAGAATTTACGTACAAGTTCAGAACACTTTCAGAACTATGGTAAGAGAATCTCTCTAAACATCCATCTTTCTTTCGAGTAATGATTTCTCTCTCATTTCCCTAATTGAATTCTTAATTCATCATATATAATCCTCATAAATTATGTTTTTATTCTTCAAACATATGTACCTTTCTCGGTTATTTTTTCATTTATGGGGAAATAAATGTTTTATGAGTTTCATTTTTCAATTCAAGTTAATAAGCAACCACGATTGAATGGAACTTCCCAATTTCTTAACCATTTTATGGTACTCTCCTAGTTTTTTTAAATAAAAAAAGTAATTTATAAAATCATTCTCTTTGTCATGAAAACTCAGATAAGTTAATTTCTAGTTTTATGAAAAAAATATGTCTATGTACATTTTAAATAATCTTTATTATTTTCATTAAACGGTACTAAATTGGCATAATTCTAAAATATTTAAACACTTGTTGACTTATTTTCACATCAGTAAGACAAAATTTATCATGTTCTATATGTACTTTATCTTCTTAATTCATATGTATGTTTCCAATAAATTCAGTAGGGTCACTATTCATATAATTAAATTTTATGCCTTATAACATGATTACAATTTGTAGTACCCCAAGTTGTTAAGAGAGAAAACTATGTTTCATAGCGTATGTGATACACAACAACGAACCCAAATAAACAATGATTATTTAAAAATGACCATTTAAACCTTTCAATTAAATTTTGGATATGAATAGGATTAACTAATTTGGTATACATATATTTATATCTTAAATATATTAATAAATTATTAGTAAATATTGTTTCATTTTTTTGGTAATTCCTTTTTGTTCTCTAAAATATGTTTTCAAATTTTTTTTAATTTTTTTATAAATATTGTAATTATTTTATAGAAAATTTAAAAAACTATTTTCTAAAATTAAATCTATTTTTGGTATATTCAAATTAAAATTAACTTAGGATAAAAATTTGGTAATTTTTTCAAATATATATATATATTAAATATTGAAAACGCTCATTTTTATGTAAAATTATAATTTTATTTTATAAATTAATTAATATCAAATTTAAATTTTTTTTATTCTATTAAATGGTAAAAGAATTATTATTTAGTTCTATTTAGTTGGATGAATTACATTGAAATCACCTTTATACTTGATTTTAATAAAAGTTTATTTTTTAGATTAAAAACACATTTTTTTGAAAACTCTTTTAAAATGATTAATATTTATCCAATGTTTTTAATTAAAATATCTTCTAACGATAAATATTATAAATGAAAATTATATATTATATCTTTATCAATATTATTAAAAATTAAAATAATGAATCATACTAGTTATAGAATTAAAATCAAATAATATTTTTCTTAATAATATTATATTTTGGAAAACTGTTTCCATCATGCTTGTGAGTTTTATATTAAAATAATTTCTTCCAAATCTAGGAGTAGATTTTAGTTAAATAAATTACATATTATGAATCATAATAATAATTATTAGGTAAAACATTAAACAAAATTTTTTGAAAATATTAATTATAAATATAGTTAATATTTCTTACCATAGTAAAAGGAAAATAACAAAATTAAGGGTAAAAATAATGTAACGAATACTAGAAACAATTTAACCCTAAAAGTATGAATATGGATATTTCCTTTTCATTGATATTATGAATATTTATATATTATTTTCAATATTATAATTGTTATAATAACTTCTTATTGTAATTTTATAAATGATTTTGATTTTGATATAATTAGACAAAAGTTTAATTTCTATGTAATTTTAAATATAAATTAAGAAATTTATTTTGATGAATTAATAGATTTTTTAAATAAATTATATTTTAATAAAATATTGCTGTTGAATAATTTTTATTAAATTAAAATTTTCATATAATTATTATGAAGTCACATGTAATTTTTATGCGGGTTCGAAAAAAATTGTTGTAAAAAAACAAAATTTCTCAACAAATTTAAATTATTCTATTAAAAGTGAAAGTAAATATATATTGAAAATTATTTATATAAAATTAATGTTATTTTTGGAATCATGAAATCAAAATTATCCAACATAAAATTTTATACAGTCTTTTTAGATAATCATTTTATCTGTTTAAATTTAAATACTATATAAATATACCTATGTATTATGGCATCATGATGAACTAAAAGTTATGTAAAAAATAAAATAAAGGATATACATGAAAGAATTAATGTTATTCCATTAAAATAATTATTTTTTATGTTTATTAGAATTATATTACAAATCCATTATAAGTATTCCAAAGCAATTCATATATTATAAGATTTTAAAAATATTTATTTATAAGTGTGACCAACATCTACATAAGCAAGGGAATTATTTAATTATCAATGGACATTGGAATTATAAAATAATATAAATCACTCCTATTTGAATGAAACCATTGGAAAACCCCGCAATAAAGGTTTTCATTTTTCTTATTTTCTTATTTAGAATTCAAAACCTTTATTTGAGAAATAATAAGGAATTACCCACTCATTTCATATAAAAAACAACACAATATCCCATTTATCTTAGCTAAAAAAAATTTTATCATGTCCTTAATTTTACCTATCCTATCTAGATTCCTATGATGGCTCCACCAAGATCTTAAGAAACAACACCCAATCTTTTCGAGTCACTCACTCAGGTAAAGGATCCTCACATTATTTTCATTATTAAAGTATCCTTATTATCTTATGTATTCCATTTCCAACTCCAAATTATGGGACATTCCATTCCGTGTTGATATTACTTTCAATATGGTTTATAAACGTAGATATAACCCATTTTATCTCATCAAACCTTTTCCTTAATTTTTAAGTGATGTTGATATGTTGTAGGAATTTCATCATTATTTAACTATGGAAAATTATTTGTGTAGTGAGTACCATTCCCATTTCCCATCAAGGGTGTTTGAATTTATACACTTATAATTTTTTAATTTGGACTTAAATGTATTTATTCCAAACTCCATTACCGTGGAATAAAATATGATGATTAATGAATCCATGTTGTATGATCTATATGGAACACTTATGCATGAAAATGAAATGAAAGTGAAGGGTGCACCCAAGAGTATATTGTTCTCTAATGAATTAGGTAATTTTTAGTCTCATGATATTCCATTTTTTGAAAATGAGTGAACATAATTTATTTATAGTAATTTTTCCATCATGATGTCTTGGATGTTATACTTAAACTATGTTTATGAGGTATTGTTTTAAGTTGTTTCCAAATGTCTCATGTTATGATTATCATGCTATATCATGCCTTGTAATTCATATTCCTTTTAGTCCCCCATTGAAATTCCTATTATATAACATTTATTAACCTTTTACATTATTATTTTCTTACTATGATTTATAGATAACCCATTTCTTATATATTTCTATATGGTATCCCATGTACATTTAATTGTGAGAATGTTACGGTTGTTTAAATTAAAGTTCTTGTTCTTACCATTTAATTTTATTATGTAATAAACCTAATTCCAAAACACCCAATAATTCTAAACCATACAGGTTTTAATTTAAGTAATTTTATCTAACAAATCATCTATTAAGGTGAAATAAACAGCGGGGTTTTCATATTTTTTACCTCTGTAAAATTTTATTTATTTTTGGGATTTAGAATAGAAATCTATATCTAAAACCTTAGGTATAAGACTAAGAATAAAAACATACCTAAATTTTGGTAAGTATAGAGTAATTTCTTTATCACGGAAATAAATCCCTTTCTAGACACAACAAGTACATATGTATCTAGAAGAGATGTAGATAATGGTAAAACCTAAAAATACCACCTTATTCCAGACTCAAGTAGAAACTATCTCATGACCACTAGCCATATTAAAAATCTAATTTTATACTCCATGGGTTTATGATTCGGAAAATTTATAGTCTCATTATAATGCATTCTTAAGGGGAAAAAATATTCCCAAAGAAATATATGTTAGGAAAAAATATAAAGGATTACATATATTGAAGCCTATAAATTCTTAAGTTAAGGAAATATATTTCATTTTTAATTTATCCATCTACTCTTACTGGATTACCGATTATGTGTTTCATATTTTATATGTAGTTACCCTTAATCATAACTTTATTATAATTAATAGAAAAAAATATATGAAGAACCATGTTTGAGTTTAAATTGATAGGAAATAATTTATTGAAGGTGGAATAATGGGACACCCAAAATTTCTAAATTAGAAAACTATGTTTGATAGTGTATGGGGAAACATAACTGAAAAAAAGAAAAAAAATTTTATTAAAAAATGACCAATTTATCATTTTAATTAAATTTAAACACTTCAATAGGATTATATAATTTATGAAATATTTATTTGTATTTCATTAATATATTGATAAACAATAAGTAAATAATCCATTAATATTTGGTAATGTATTTTTGTTCTTTGAATATGTTCTATTAAAAAATATTTTTTATTTATTTATTTTAATGTTATATTTATTTTATAGAATATTTAGATAATATATTTTAGAAAAATTACCCCATTTTTTGGAATAAGAATATTAATATTATATTAGGGTAAAAATTTATTATTTTCTAGGATATACATATATATATACATATACATATACATATATTTATTAATTTATTTCAGTGAATATTGAAAATTTCTATTTTTATGTAAAATTATAATTTCCTTTTAAATATTACCACTTATAAATTATCCTATTATTATTTTAATTTTATATCATGGTAACATAATTATTATTTAGTTATATTTAATTCACTTATTACATTTAAATAATTTTTATACTCAATTTTAACATTTGTATATTTTTATGATAAAAATGTGTTTTTCTAAAAAATATTTTATAATTATTAATTATTGTCCAATATAATTAATTAAAATAGCCTATATTGAAAAAGGATGTAAATTAAATGTCATTATTTTGTATCTATCAATATTATTTGAAATTATTATAATGAGTAATACAAGTTATGGAGTTGTAAAATCCTTTTGTCTTGAAAAAATGTATTTTTTTCGAATAACCACTTTCTGTTATGATTGTGGATTTTATATTATATTGTATTATTCCACATTTATGAATTGATTTGAATAAAATGGATTCGATATTTGGAACCATAATAATTAATATTTGGGAATAAATGTAACATAATTTTTGAACAATATGAATAGTAACATTAGTAAATATTTATTACCATGGTAGAAGGAAAACATGTTAATTAAGGGTAAAAATAATATAAAAACCTGAAAACAATGTAAACATAATAGTATAAATTTATATATTTAATTTTCACTGAAATGATGAATATATATATACTATTTTCAATAGATTAATGGTTATATTTACTTCTTATTATTATTTTATAAATGATTTCGATTTTGATACAATAAACCAAAAACTCTATTTTTTGGTATTATTAAATTTCAAATAAGATAATTATTTTAATGAATTAAAGGATTTTATAAATAAATATTATTTTATTAAAACAATATTATTAATTTTTTATAAAATATAAATGATCATATTTTTATAAAGTCACATGTATTTTTTATAAGGGTTCGAAAATTGTTATTGTCAAAAAAACCGACATTTCTCCATAAATGTCTATTAGTTTTTAAAAGTTCAAATAAAAATAGTTATAAAATTATTCATTAAAATTAATTTATTTTTTGGAACCATAATGTCAATATTCTCTAACAGTTAAATTTTCATAATTTTCTTAGACTGTGAAATTTTCAGTTAAAAAATAAATACTATATAAATATACGATGTGTAATGTTAATTTAAAATGACCAAAAAGTGATCTAATAAACACTATAAAGGGTATCCATTAACAAATATATAATTTCCCTTTAAAACAATAATATTTTATATGTATTTTATTAATTTTATAAATCCATTATGAATCTTCTAAAACCATTAATATATTTTATTATTTTATAAACATTTATTTAGGAGTATGATTCGCCTCCACATAAAAAAGGGAATTATTTTATTAATTTTATCCCTTATAATTATTAAATAAGTTAAATAATAAACATTTTTAATATACCCTATGAGAACCCCATTAGGAAGCTTTATGGCATTAGATATTATATTATATTGAATCCAAAACCCAAGTTTGAGAAAGAATAAATAATTCCCAACACATTTACTATATAAACCCACCCAATATCAAATTTATCATCACTAAAAATAATTTAAAACGTTCTTACTCTTCCATATACTTTTTATATTCCTTCCAGGGTTACCCCAATCTCTCAAGAAGCACCTCAAATGATTTTGGAGTCACACACTCAAGTAAGGGAACCTCACCTTCTCTTCTTTATTAATGATTCTTTATTGTCTAATGCCATAATCTTCTAATTTTTGTTGATGATACATATATTTACATGTCTCTATTAATTAAAATTTGACTTAAAAATGATTATATTTTCCTTTTATCTCATCAACCCATTTTATGAATTTTTGAGTGATGTCATTATGCTACTGAAATTTCACTAAGATTTTTCATGGAAAAAACATTATATAGTAAATACTGTAACCATTTATTATCAAGGGTTTTTAATATTATAAACATAATATAATTTTAGTCGGGAGTTAAATTGATTTATTCCACACTCCTTTATCATATAATAAATTATTATGATGAATGAATCCATGTTGTATGATCGATGTGGCACACTTAATAATGAGAATAAAATGAAATTGACGGGTGCACCCTGAATTTAATTGGGCTCCAATGAATTGGTTAAATTCTAGTCTCATTAGACCATATTTTGACATATTTAGTGAACTGTATTCTTTTATGAGTCTTTTTCTATCATTATGTCTTTTTAGTTATCCTAGACCCATGTTTATGATGAATTGTTTTATGTTGTTTCCACATTTTCCATGTTATGATTATCATTCCAAATAAATCCTTATTATTCATGTTCCTTTTATTCCCCATTGATATGATTATTTTATAATGTGTATTACCTTATTCTATTCTTATTCCATTATAGGGATTTAGAGATAACCCATTTCTTTTGTATGTCCCATGTTTATCCCATGCAATTTTAACTTCGAGCATGTTAATGAAATTTTCATGAAAGATATTGTTATTCTCATTTTAAATTGTTAAGAAAGGTACCTAATTCCAAAATACACTATAATGTTTTATCTTATGGGTTTAATTAACTGTAATTTGTTTTAATAAATGTTTTATTAATGTGAAATATAGAGGAATATTTTCATATGATGCCCATATCATTATATTAGTAAGCCTGAAGTTTATTCCTTATGTTTGATTATATATTCAGAACACAAAAGAATTAAAATTTTATGATGGGTCTACCAAGACTGAACTCTAATGAATTTGGTATAGTTTAGTCACATGATATATTATATTGGGATATGGAGTATATTTTATTCCATTATGGGAATTAGTTCACTATGTGATATCGTCTTGGTAGTTACCCTTGACTCAAGATTATGTCATGTTATATGTTACAACATCTTTCATATTTTTCTTTCATTAAATGAACTCATGTTCTATATTCTATGATTACATTTGATTATTAATTTCCCATTCCTTTTTATGTCATCGTGTTATGCCTTCTTACCGATGTTCTATGCTTTATTTCCTTATTTATTCCCTTATTATGCTTTTCAACCCATCCTTTTTGTCTATGAATTCCATAGATTATCCTATGAATATATTAGAACATAAATGAAGTTAGAATATCATTATTGATGATTAATATAAATTTGTTTTGTTATATTTCCATGTTTTTAGTTTCATGTACCTAATCATCCAAATAAAATAAACATTATAATCCTTGGTATGTATTTGATGGTTAATTATTCTTAAAATCATGTAATAATATGTGTAAAAGAATAGGGTTGTTATATCATGTTTCAATGTATGGATATTATGGATCATATTTCTACTAAAGAGAAGGTAATACTTCCTACCTCTAGTGATCATGAGGTATGTGTTTATACCATTAAAAATAGTCTTCAATTTGAATATTTTAGTACATGTGTTGATGAGAAATATATAACCTTTAATAAATTAACATTTGATACTTTAACAGATATTATTCATGGTATTCTTTATGAAATAGTCTCCCTTGTTTGTGGGGTCTTTAAATCTATGTAGGAAGATATCACACAGTTGGAAGGAGTAGATGATGTTTTGGGGAAGGTCTTGTTTGTAAGAACTATTGAATGTTAAAATACATCACATCCGGTTGAATAATTTTAAGAAAAAAATCAGAACACACAATAAATTCATAAATATTTATCAAAGATTTTTAAGAGAATGAGGGAGTTAAAAAAAATCTAAAATAATAGATCATTTCACTTGATGAATAATAGAAAGAAAACATTTATGTCAAGGATTCACAATTTGAAGTAACATCAATGGAGATCAAGGAACAAAAGTCTTTAATTATGAACTAAGTTATGTTTTATGAAGATGAGGTTTTAATAATGGAAAATTCTATAGAAGGTATGATTATTATGATTGATGATTAGAAATTCATCCTCAATATGAAATGTCTGACTTTGTATGTTTAGTTGGAAAATCATTAGAAGGTACAAATTGAGAATTCAAAAAAGAATAAAAAAATATCTACTTATACTAAATGATCATTTTAAGACTCTATAGAAAAAATAAATGGAACAATTTATAAAAATATCATGAAATATTGCAATGATATATCTCATGTAGCTGTGAAGATATAGGTTCAATCTATTTCCACATGTATTAATGTTTCTAAATCTGTATTCTTGAACAGTGTCAGTTGGAAAATAAAATTTGAATAAGGAGGGATTAAGAAAGGTCATTAGAAATCCTACCATAATGACTACGGTGGATTTAAAAATGTGCTTGAATATGGTTCCCCATGAGAAGTCGAAAATTGTATGATGATGACTCAAAAAAATCATACAATAAAAATAAGAAGATCAGGGCATTTATGGAAATCTTGGTGTTGTAACAGTTTTGAACATTGTGTATTTCATTATTGCTAAAATCCTTAAAATTGAAACTCTTAATATAAGCCCATTTCGAATGGGAGAAATCTAGAGAAGAGGAAGAAACATTTACAGGTCTAGAAGATATTGTATACTGAAAAAGGATTCGGAACACATGATGAAATCTATGATGTATGCAATGGTTTTTTACATAATGTTGGTACATTCTCATCCCAAAATAAAACCAAAGATAATGACAAATTAAGACCCTAGTATCAGGATAGAAATGAAGAGGAAACCATAGAATACACATAGAAGAACTTGGAAAATAAAAATTTTCTCGAGAATATTTCATTTTATAAAGTTGTTAAAACTATTGATTCTAATCTCATTTTTTTACAAAATGATCATCATCTAGAAGAAACAATAAGGCTTATAGAACTCAGAATAATCCATGTTGATGATGAAAACTTGTACCACAATTCCTGATGTCCTGTTATTTATCTGGGTAGAGGATTTATAAAAAATGATAATAATGGATGATGAAAAATTTAAGGCTATTAAAAATGGAAAATAAAACAGTATGCATAAAGATAATGAAGTATTGTGTATGAGGTGCAACATTCTTGGTCACACTGTTAGAAATTTCTTTACAATTATTCCAGCCTAAGAAGTATTATTTATAAATGTAAAATTTGCATGTAGATATAAAACTGATTTAATAGCTCATGTATAATAGATCCTCACACATGATGAAATTGAACAAGTGAAAATATCCACACAACCTTAATTATAATTGATGATCAGATGTTTTAGAGTAAATAATAATAGAAATGGAGAAATATGGTTGAGAATATCATCTCATCCATAAGGTTCACTTTGATAATGCAACGAGGATCAACCATATTCCTTTAATATTTTTTTATTATATTTGTTCTAACAATGAATGGAATTGAAGGTGAGGTAAGATCTCAGGGGAAGGATTTGAGAATTAGCGATAGCAATCCATTCTTTATAGAAAATCAAATGAACTAACTATCCTTGAATGATTTATCAATAAATATTTAAATGTAAATATTATAATGTACCATATATAATAAATATGAATAATGTGGGCTCATATCAAATAAAACAAGGATAATAGTGTTATAATCGTGGTTTAATCATATATTTGATATACTGAATTACAAGTATTGAAGAATATCATTCATTGATTAGTTTTGAGAGTTGAAAATATGGAAAGTCTCTAGTTAAATATTCCATACATTATATTCTCAATTATATAACATATTTAAATCAATTCATGAAGAGATCCAATGTTATAAATATGTTGATTAGTGTTTCTCTTGATGGTAAACAAATGAATAAATATGAATAATATTTGAGGATCATTATTTGAGTTCGAATAAAACTAATTATTTTTAAATTCTATTAAGATCATGTCATTATAAAAGGAATGGATTTTATAAAATCTCATACATTTTTACTCAATATAATGATTATTTCACAAAATTGGAGTAATTAAATTAAACCATAACATAATAAAAATAAAAATTATCAAAGTCAAATTTCCTTCATTTAGCACATGAATTTTATGTATCTATTTGTTGTAGTGATTGTTAGTGTTTCGGGTAGATCATTATTAAAACAATTCACATAACATTTAATTATCATCAAACTGGAATGAAGGATGAAAAAATATTGAATATAATAAATAAATTTCTCCTTTGATGATATATATTATTAGTTTGTAATAGAAAACATTGTTTTTTAAATCAAATTATCGTGTTTATTAAAATGGGCATAACCAAAAAATAATTAGAGTGAATTGATTGATGGAATATTGTATTTAGTGTGGAATAATACCCTTACTCTTATGTACTATGTATTTATTTTCAATAAGGGATAGAGAAAGTGAAATGAATGTTTGGAAATGTAATGGGGGTAGGGAATATAATTACCCACATATTGAACTTTAGTTTGGAAGGAAACATTGGCTGTATTTCCAACATATTAAAATGTTCATATTGAAGAGTATACATTTTTTATGTGATTTATTTTATTATTTTTTGATTTATCATTTCAATTGTTGAAATTAAAATTAAAATAATTCATCTATCTCAACATGATTAAGAAGTTCCAATGTTAACGGAGTTTTGATAATTCACCAATTATTTATATTTGAATAATTTTTTAAGACATTGAGTTTCAAAGGTGACATTGGGAGAATTATTGATGATTTAGTAAACTTCATGCTTCGATAATTATCCATTTAACTATGATGGTTGTTGATATCATTATAATTTCAAAATACATGTGCCAAATGTGAACATTTTTCTATAATAATTGTGATGATTGATGTACCATTCATTTGTGGATGAAATGAAATTGATGACCTTTAAAATATTTATGTTCATAAATTTTATTATGAATCACTTTACAATATATATTCCAAATAAAATAAAAGAAGATCATCCCAAGAATAATATGAAATATTTCCTTATTTCATAAGGACAGTAAAATAATTTAAGATCATTTAGAAATAGTGAACCCTAAAAGAGCAGATTTGAAGAGAATGAAAAATAATATTTTTTATGAAGGAGAACCATGAAATATTATAGTTATTTGTTGATAATGAATAAAAATAAATTTTTATATGATAGAATATTTCACATTCAATTTATTATAACTATTTTCATAAATATTTCCATCAATACTAGGCATCCAAGCTAACCTCAACCATGGGACATGTGGGACCATAAGGTAAAACACACCATTAGGATGACAAATCGAGTCATCATTCAAGGAAGTATATGATTACCTAATCATGGTTAACCACTTGCTGGACCACTTTACAATTCCCATAGTGAGTACTCCCCAAGAAACGTAGAGGTTGGGCCAGAATTCCATAGGGTTGAGGCCCATGTAGTGTTTTTGATGTGTATCAATGATGATCCCTAGTTTTGTGATTGAATGAGTATATTTCATCTTTTAGAAAATAAATTTAGGGTAGGAACATTCCAATATTATATGAGAGATGATATTTTAGAAAAACTATTCATTCATTTAAAAATTCATGCATCTAACACCATCTACCAGTTCAAATGGATTAGTTCCATATGATCTCATGCACCTTTGATGTTCAAAATAAGTATTCTGTTTTCAAAAAAACCCATCATCTTCTAACACTTGAAGGAGGTTATGTTCACTAGTTAAGTTGGAAGACCCATCCTTAATCAATATAGATGCCATAATAATAATCATGATGTTTAAATTCTGAGGTGAACCTGATCGAAATAAATCATGAAATTTCATTTTATTGAATAATATGAATATATTATATTTTAATGGAAAATACATTTTCAATTGTTTTCTTTTATTATATCTTCATGGATTATTTGTAGGAATGAAAGGGAAGCCATTTTTAATCGCATTAATGTGATATAATCCCCAAAAGGTGAATCTTAGGTCACAAAAAATCCATGTTATTTGGAGTTATTTAAACCCATGTCAAGGAATTCAAATGTTGAGGCCTTCAGTCACTAAAAGAGGTGATTATCATGACATGGTTTTCTTGATTTTAAAGTGAAATATAAGAGTTTTAAAACACTATATAAATAATAAAAACATTATTGAAAAAATTATTAACAATAAATGAAATTTATTCCTCATGATGTGTTATATATGATCATCCATGGAATATTTGGGATTAGATCATTCATTTTCAAATATGAGAAAAATTCTAGTTTTGTCACTATAAATTTTCACTATAGTATTTTCAAAATAATTTCTTTCTATTTAAATATTTAACATAAAATAAAGAAATATTTATCTTAATAGTGGTCTATAAATTTCCTTTGGGGAACCTAAGCTTGATCATCCATTTTAATGTAAAAATGGGTGATGGAGTCAATGATACAATGGACTCACAATTTTGGATACAACATAACTATTTAATCCATAATGGACTTATCCATTCATGTATTGGGCCCAAATTTCAAATAAAACCGAAAGAACCAATTTAGAACAAATAATTCTTCTAGATGGAGAGCTTGTGCACATGTTTTTGAGGTCAAAATTTAAGTTCAATTTGGATTAAAATATTTGGCATAATTCCCCTTTCAAAACTGAAAATTCAGGATGCCCTAGACTCCCCTCCACTAAATAAATGTGTGCTTTTTTATATTTAGTGTTGGTAAATGAATTAAGAGATTATAGAAAGAGTATAATTCTTTTAATTTAATTTAATTATTAATTTCATGAGTGATGTCTCATGAAGTAAGGATTCATTTATTAAATACTTCTTTATGTTCATGATCTAATGTTTGTGTTTTCATATAAAAAAAATTTAATTTCTCTTCTATTTGTTATTTATTATTCAATTTTATTCATCTTTAATCATCCAATTTGGGTTGAAAATGGAGAGAAAAAATGTGATTGTGTTAAACCCTTTCCATAATATTTGTAAAAGAAAAATATTTCTTTAATAACAATACCTCCCATGAAATAATAATTTTTCATAATAATTAATCTATATCAATCATTATACATTTATCCATATTGAATAAATTAAATAATATATTCACATAACATGATATATGAATTTATTATTTATTTTTAACGAATCTAATAATGAAATTGAAAACTAAAAACAAAATCCAGTAGGTTGAGAATTATGTAAATTATGACAGAATAATCTAAATAAAAAAAATAAAAAAAATACAAGATCTATTTGTATAGTTCAAATATAATCCCTAAACTCAATTAAAAAAACATTTACTATGTATATGACCCCAAATTCACAAGTGACTATAATATAGATTTGGAATTACAATCAAATAATGGTGCTACTATTGTATGTTCTGAAGCAATCATAGCGTATAATTCATTTCATCATTGTGGTTGAGGTAAATTCTTATAGGGTTTGGGGATTAAAAAATTAGTAGATCATTATTAACTAGATTTTAATTTTAATTGTAATTATTAAAAATTATCTTAATAGTGAAATTAATATATATTACTCTATCAAAAATCGTTTTCTATAAAATCAACTTCTTCAATTTGTTTTCTCAATCTCATTTGAAAAAAAATACAATCTAATTCCATCGTAACTCTTTATATTGTATAAACTATTAAACCCCATCATCTTTTTAATGACCAAAACATTTGAATAATACTTTTTTCCATGTTTTTTTTGTTATTTCATTTTATAATCAACAAAATTATTCCCTTTTAATTAATGAAGTTATTATAATTAAATAAGACCTCTGGGTTTCGACTATTATATGATTTTTGGTCAATATAACCGTTGGAAACTAAAAACTTAATGTTATGATTATTGTGTATATATATAAGTGACCATGGTTATACATAATGAAGATTCTATGGCCTCATCCAATAGACTCGAACCATACGAAGCTCATCTGTCGGAGGTTGGGATGGAGGTAGCATCACTGGGCGTTACTATCGACCAAGTCCAAGCTGAACTTCAACATGTGAAGCTTGAATGGAATAACTGACAAGATAAGTTGAAACTAATAGTAATCACCACTTGAGAAATGTTTTCTGAACCACCCCATGATTCATTCACCATAACACATATTACACTTAGGTCCTATGCAGGTGGTATAAAAGGCTATGTAAAAATGCCTGAATTACTTTGTGTAATCCTTTTGTATAAATAAATTTTGTATTTTTCTTATTGTATAATTTTTTTATTTCATATGTATAGATAAATATAGGTTGAATTTATATAAGTTCCATATTATTGATGAAATTTTGGAAAAAATGGTATTTTAAAATATTTTTGTATACTCTAAATTATTAATAATGTAAAATTATTTTCAAAAAATAGTCTTTTATAGTATTGATCAGTAAAAAATTTAGTGTCTAATAAGATCAACTAAATTTTTATTGAATAGTAAAGTATTAATATTAATATTACCCTAATGAATATTAATGCGACCAATGAAATAGTAACCTCACATAAGAAAGTATAAATATAATTTAGGCATCTTGAATGGTAAAGTGATATAATAGCATAAATAATTAAATGTTTTGGAAATTATTTGTTAAGTAGTTTTATTTTTTTTGGTAAATAGTGTTTTTAGTTAAAAATTTAATATCTCATAATTAGAAAACTATTTTCGTAAAATGAAGTTATTTTTTGAATTCAGATCATCGATATAAGATTAGGGTGAATTTGTGAGATTTTTATAAAATGTTTTATTTTTATATGAATAGTAAAAATACAGTTTTGAGTTTCAGTGTGATTAATGACATTATTAATGATGTATTTGTTCTAGTTGACATGTGAATAGTAAGATATGTTATGAGGTGTCCCATGTAGTCTATACCAGGGGAATATTTCATGGGCAAGACCATGATTTTGCAAATACCACCAATGAGGAGTTAGTTGGAAATAAATTAATTGTTCCCTCACTTTTCTTATAAATACAAACCCTTTCTATAATTAACATCCTTCCAGATTGATGATAAATGAAGATATATTCTTTTACCTCCCCATAATTCCTCCCACAGTTCCCTCAATCCCCCCAAGTTCCCAACCTTCTGGCTATCAAATTTACTCTTCATGTTAAGAGAAACACCTCACCCTCCTCTTTTAAGTCATGACTACCGTTATGTTATGTAAACTAGTTTCCATATTATTATTTTTAGGTATGTTCTTATATATCATTATTATTGTCCATTTAATTTTCAAATGATGATATACCCTTTCCACTCTCATTAATTTATTTTATAAATTTTTTAGTGACGTCGTTAGGTTGCCGAATTGTCGTAAAAGAAATCGCATTTTCACTTTTCTTTCATGAATCATTTTTATGTGGTATGTCATCAATGTATCCTCACCAAAATTTATTTCTATTTTATTTTTTCCATATACTATAAAATGATTCATTTATTGATGGGTGATCATTTTCCCCTCTTTTTTTCAAAAACCTTGTAATATAGTCGTTATGTTGTAGATATTTTGTCTCAAAATTTATCTCACTTTGTATAAAGAAATTATCTTATCTTATATATGTGAATACCCAAAATGATTTTATTTCTAGGGGTGTTCATAAATAAATAAAAATTATATTCTTGATTCTATAATTTACATACATAACACCCTTTTTCCCTTTACATGGGTTATAAATTAAATAATGATCTTGTTTTATTTTGAACAGTTTTTAAAACATCATTATTTTGATATGAAATCCATTTCATTTATTCTCTTTGGGTTATTTATTAACTGTATTACTATGATATATGTGGATCACATGAAAATAATTGAATATTAAGGGTGCACCCTGATGTCACTCCAATGCATTTGGTAAATAATTTAATATCCAGAGATGACAAGTTCCACGATACCCTAGTGAATAACCATGGTATTTTTTATTAAACCATGGGGATGAACCTTAATGACATGTTCATGAAAGTCAAAATTAAATGTTATACCTGCTTATTAATGTTATGATTGAAGTTATTTTAATTATGATAATCCTCTACTTCCATTTCTCATTTCTTTATTTTTTTTCATCAAGTACTTATTGCTATCACTAGTAAACTGATTCCATTGCTTTTCTCACTGGCCCTTTTTCTAACCCATTCTATTGATGTATGTATCCAAGTTACTAGATTATATAATTGTACTTATGATGAACATTTTATGAATCCTTACATGTTTATTGCAATAATGTTTAATTTTATCATGTATATTGTTCCTGATTTCGAAGATATTAAACTGTGAAGATCCTCTATTTGTAAAATGTAATGATATGTTATGTTATAAAAGGTGGGATTAAATAGTTGGAATCAAATGATAGTTTAGTTAAATATAAAAATTAGGCTATGAAAAATTATGAATATCCATATAAAAAATTTTAAAACTACGAAAAAATCATGGTATTTTTTTTAAATATTGAGTAAGTGGTTTCCGAACAAATAAATCCGTATATATAAATGAACAAGTGGATATGAATCAGACACATATGTACCTAGGAGTGAAAAGTGTGACAAGGAGTTTTGGTCTTGACCTGGGGTATCCTAGTACATGAAAAACAGCCTTGTATCACTCCGGGTTTGACAATCCCATAAGATATGTTTGGTTAATCATAATATTTTTATGAATAATTATGAATGATTTATAGAGAAATGAAATTGTTTAAGCATGATGTTTTAAGACATAATATCCATTATAGTTAAAAGATTCATAAATGAAATAATTTTCTTGTTATGGTTTTGTTATTTTAGAAAATGGAGGGAAATAAGATGAACCGTTCAAATGGTGGCCTCAATGGACCATGCGCTGACTGCCCTCCGATGGAATTTGAAATGGAAACATTCATGAGAATGATGAACCAACTGACTCATGTTATGTAAAATAGCATGAATCATGAGGAGAGAACAATCTCACTGTGAATGGAAAAATATTATGTTTATTCCTTTATGCGTCAACGACCACCAACCTTTAGTGGATCTACCGAACCATTGATTGTTGAACAGTGGATCAGAAATATTGAGAAGATCGTTTCTATGATCTTCTGTTCGGAACAAGAGAAGGTCACCCTAGCTACTTACCACTTATAGGGAGAATATGATAATTTGTGGGAACTAATTAAAAACACAAGGCCAAGAGTGGAGATTGAATCTATGGACTAGTAATAGTTCAGAGGGATCTTCTTCAATATGTATTTCCATCATGTCATGAGAACACGAATGGAGAAGGAGTTTCTTGAGATGAATCAAAAGGAGAATAAATCTATATGAAGGTAAGATATGACCTTCACAAGGCATTCAAGTTACACGTATATCATTTTCATGGATCCAAATGGTAAGGTTTATAGATTCGTGAGTGGATTGAGTCCTCATCTGTAGAAGAATAATGCAACCTGATACTATGATCTCTATGAGAAGATCATAAGAAGTGCGATGAACTTCGAACTAATGTTTGGTGAGACGCAATGGTCTCATATGTCAAATGACAAGAAAAGATTAATGGAGCTGATATTAGGGTTGACTTTTGATTAGGGAAGTGGAGAAAAGAAAGTGCAATGTCTGACGATTAATAAATGTGGGAATAAGCATTCGGGGATGTACCTACTCGAGAGTGGGAACTGCTACAATTATGGAAAAGATGTCCATATCACACAGAATTTTAGTAGTGAGGAGAAGCCTCAACTCCCAAAAACTAAAGACAAGGGTACGATGGAGCATGCCCTACCTGATGTCCAATGTTATAAGTGTGGAAAACATGGGCACTTTAACAATCACTCTCCAAATCCAAGGGCAATAGAGGGGAACTACCATCAACCTCAATAAAGGCCCAGAGAGAAAGGTCATTCTTTTTCAATCACGACAACTGATTTTGAAGCTTTGAATTTTGTGGTTTCAGGTACTCTTGTTGTTCTATCAATGAAATAAAATAACCTTTTTTAATTCTAGTTCTATGAATTCCTTTATTTAATCAAAGTTTTCAAATAATTCAGAGTCAACCCGTGAATTTCTAAAAGTAGTGTTATCAGTCAAGACTTTTGGGGAGATTATCAAAGTGTAGTCAGTGTTTAGAAACTATAGTATTTAATTTATTGAGAATAATATTTTTGGAAATATAGTAGTCATTACCATGTAGGAATTTGACAGTTTACTATGGATGGACTGGATCTCAATGTATAATTCTCAGATAAAATGTAGAAGCAATGAAATCTCAGTATTCTTGAATAGAAAACCTATAGTTATCTTCCAAGGAGAGATATCTCAACATAATCATTGTCTATAAGAACATCCAATATTCTTCTTCACAAATTTGATGGGTGAAGATGAAGAAGTAAATGATAGTATAAGGAGAGAAAATTTTCCCATCATTTAGGAATACATTAATGTATTTTCTGAGAAGATACTCAGACCTCCCACAGAAATAGAGGTAGAGTTCTCCATTGAACTCGTACCTAGATATAATCAGATATCAAAGACCCGATATAGGATAGAAAATGTCAAGCATGAGGAATTAAAGAAACAACTCCAATATATTTTGAAGAAGGGGTTTATCCGACCGAGTGTGTCCCCATAGGGAGCACATGTTCTCTTTGTGCAGAAGAAGGATGGGTCAATGGAGCTATGAATTGATTACAATGAACTGAACGAGATCACAGTGAAGAATAAATACCCTCATCCATGAATTGATTACTTATTTTAACAACTTCATGGGGCTCAATTCTTCTCTATAATTTATCTTCAATCACATTATCATCAATTGAGGGGGAAGAGAGAAAATATTCCAAAAACTGACTTTTGATCAAGATATGGTCATGATGAGTTTGTTGTTATTCCATTTAGACTAACTAGTGAACCTTCCATTTTTATAAATTTGATGAAGGGAGTCTTTAAGGAATACCTTGGTAACTTTGTGGTAGTTTTTATTGATGATGTTATGATATATTCTAAACATTTCAAGGAGCATGAGGATCATATAAGGGTTATTTTGCAAACTCCAAGGAAGGAGATGATTTTTGGAAATTTCAGAAAATGTGAATTTTTGTTACAAAAAGTTTCATTCTTGGGGCACATTATAACCAATGAAGGAATTATAGTTGACCCTACAAAGACAATGTTTGTATTGGAGTTGCCTCATTCTGCTATAATAACTGAGATTCGTAGATTCCTTGTATTATAGGGATATTATAAGAGGTTTTTTAAAAATATTCATGAATTTATAATCCATTAACCAATTTAACATGAAAAGGGGTCATGTTTATCTAAAAAAAATGAGTGTGAGGAATGTTTACAAGAGCTAAAAATGATATTGGTTACTGCACCCATGTTAACTCATCATTTATGTGAAGAAGGATTAATTATTTTTTTATGCATCTCTAAATATTCTTGGGTGAGTCCTCATGAAAAAAGAAAAAGGCATTTCTTATGCATCTCAATAGTTGAAAACTTCTAAGCAGAACTATCCTTTAAATGATCTGGAGTTGGCTGCCGTCGTTTTTTCCCTGAATATATGGAGGCACTATCTTCATGGCGATAAATGTGATATATTCACAAACCATCAAAATTTGAAGTATATTTTCACACAAAAGGAATTGAACATGAGACAAAGGATGTGGTTAGAACTTCTTAAAGACTATGATTGTTCAATTCACTATCATCCCAAAAGAGAAAACAATGTTGTTGATGCATTAAGATGGGAAGACCCAGTTTCTCTTTTTATGAGGTGGATTAAAATAGATTCTTTGATAAATAAGCTACTATATCTAGACATGGAAATTATAAGGGAAGGGAGATCATCAACCCTAACCCAAAGGATTTCTCAATCTTCATTACTAAAAAGATCAATAAATCTCAAAAAAAAAGATCCTTTATTATAGAAGATGTTTGCGGTTTTGAAGGATGGGATGTTTATTGAGTTCAATATTGATCAAGAAGGTGTACATAAATTTCATACAAGACTATGTGTTCAATTTATTCTATAAATAAAGAAGTAGGTGATGGATAAAGATCATAGATCTACTTTATCCATACATCCTGGATGTAAAAAAATGTATAGAGACCTTCATGAATATTGTTGATGGGATAATATGAAAAGGGATATTGTTAACTACACTTCAAGGTGCCTAGTATGTCCCAGAGTGTTGGTAGAGAGAAAACTTCCCAAAGGAGTATTGTAATCACTACCCATACCAGCATGGAAGTGGGACAATATCACTATGGACTCTGTCACTGGTCTCCCAAAACATCCAATGAAAATAATGCGATATGGTTTATTGTGGACCGTCTCACCAAGAGCACCCATTTTATCTTTATTAATGAATATTTATCTCTTGATAAACATTAAAAAATTTATGTAATTTAATTGGTAAGGATTGATGGAGATCCACTTTCTATCATATCTGATCGTGGTCCAAGGATCACATCAAAAATATGGATAATTACTCAACATTCTCTGAGTACCAAATTGAATTTCAGTATGGATTATCACCCGTAAATTGATGGCCAATCTGAACGAACTATTCAAAAACTTGAGGATATGGTGAGAACATGATCAATGTAATTTAAAGGTGGATGGGATCAACATCTCCCATTAGTTGAGTTATCATACAAAAACAACTTCCACTTGAGAATTCAAATGGAACCCCATGAAGCCCTATATGGGAAGCAATGTAGAACTCTTACTTGTTGGGATGAATCTGGTGAGAGAAATATTCTAAGGACTGATCTCATACAAGAGATGAATGAAAAGGTCCATACCATCCAGCAACACATTAATGCTGATCAGAGTCGGAAAAAGAGCTATTCCGACAACCATCGAATGAACATGGAGTTTGATATTGGTGACAATATATTTCATAAAATCGCACATTGGAAGTGAGTCATGTGGTTTGGGAAGAAAGGGATGCTCATTCCTAGGTACATCGGACCATGTGAAATCCTTGATCGTATTGGATTAGTGACCTATCAGCTTTCACTTCCTTAAATTCAAGAACAAGTTCATGATATATTCCATGTATCACTCTTGAAGAATTTCATACCTGGCCCTTCATATGTACTATGTCCAAAGGTGGTACAATTGGAACATGACCTCTCATAGGAGGATTAGCCGATGGAGATCTTTGATTACAAAGACAAGGTTTTACGCAAAAATACTACCCACCTTGTTACGCTTTTGTAGAGGAACCATAAATATGAAGAAACCACATGTAAACCAGAGGAGTCTATGAAGAAGAAGTACCCACACCTTTTCTCTTATTAGGGTACAAGTTAAAATTTTGGGAAAGAAATTTCTGAAGGGGGAAAAATTTAAAGACCTAAACATTTGAATAATATTTGTTTCCTAAATTATTTTTATTTAATTTTGTTCTCTACGAAACTATGTCCTCTAATTAATGAAGTGAGTATAATAAAATAAGACCATTGGGTATCGACTGTTAAATGACAGTTTTTCAATATGTTCTTTGTAATCTAAACTCTTTACATTATGAATATTGTGTATAAATACAAGTGACCATGGTTAATACAGAATGAAGAGTTGATGGCCTCATCCAGTAGACTCGGACCATATAATGCCTATTTGTTGAAGCTTGGGACGGAGGTAGAATCACTGGCCTTCTCTTTGGACTAAGACCAAGACAAAATTGAACATGTGCATCTTGAATGAAATCCCATATGGGATAAGATCAAGATGATAGAAATTACCACTCGGGTAATGTTGTCTAAACTGCCCCAAGATTCTATCACCACAGCACATCTTACACTCAGTTCCCATGCATGTGTTATAAGGGGCTATGTAACAAGTCCGTAGTTACTTTATGTAATCATTTTGTATAAAGAAATTTTTTATTTATTCTAATGGTAAAATTTGTTTATTTTAATTGTCTGGATAAATATACTATTAATTTATAGAAGTTCCATATTATTGATGAAATTTTGGAAAAAATGATATTTATAAATATTTTTGTATACTTTAAAAAATTAATAATGTATAATGATTTTCAAAAAACTGGTCTTCTACAGTTGTGATCAGTAATAAATTTAGAGTCTAATAACTTCTACCTAATTTTTAGTGAATATTAAAGAATGAATAGTAATATCACCCTTATGAATATTAACGTCACCAATGGTATAGTAAACTCACTTAAGAAAGTATAAATATAATTTTTGCATCTTGAATTGTGAAGTGATATAATAGCATAAATAAATAATTGTTTCATAAATTATTAGTTATGTATTAGTACTTTTTTAGTTAAATAGTATTTTTACATAAAAAAATTAATATCTCATAATTAGAAAATTATTTTCTTAAATGATGTTAATTTTTAAATTCGGAGCATCTATATTAGGTTAGGGTGAATTTACGATATTTTTATAAAGAAATTTTTTTTTTCGATGAATATTAATAATATATGTTTTGAGTTTCTGTGTGATTAATGACATCATTAATGGTGTAATAATTATGTAATCATTCTAGTGGACTTGTGAATAGTAAGACATGTTATGTGGTGTCCCAAGTGGCTAATACTATGGGAAAATACCATGGGCATGCCCATGGTTTGGAAAATACCACTGATGAGGTATGATGTTATATAAATTTATTATTATCGATTTCTTGTACAAATGATTATAGACTTTTTCACTCTCATTAATTAATTTTCTGACTTATTATGTGACGTTGTTAGGCTGCCGAATTTTCGTAAAGGAAATCTCATTTTAACTTTTCTTTCAAGTTACCTTTCTTGAGGTATGTCATTCAAATACCCACATCATGATATTATATCTATTTTATTATGTCCCTATACTATAAATTGATTAATTTATGGAAGGGAGATCCTTGTCCCCTCTTTTATTTTCTAAAACCATGTTATATAGCTGTTATGTTGGAGAACTTTTATCTTAAAATTTATCTTTCTTTCTCTAATTGACATACATAAAATCCTATATTCCCTATACTATAAAAATGATTTTCTTGATTCTATAATTGACATACATAAAATCCTATATTCCCTTTCCATGGGTTATAAATGACATAACGATCTGGTTTTTTTAACACTTTTTAAAACGTCAAGATTTTGATATGAAACCCATTTAATTTATTCTCTTTGGATTATTTATGAAATGTATGATTATGATATATGTGGCTCACATAAAAAAAGGAATATTAAGGATGCTCCCTAAAAGTTCTCTAATTAATTGGGTAATGAATTTAATCTCATGAGATTAAATGTTTCACGATACTTTAGTGAATAACCTTTGTTATTTTTATGACACCTTGGGGACGAACCCCGATGATATGTTCCTAAATTTATAAATTAAATTTTGTAGCAACATATTCATGTTATGATTCATGTTATTTTCATTATTATATTCCCCTAATTCTACTTCTCAAGTATTTTTGTTTTTCATCAAGTTCTTATTACTATCACAAGTAAACTGATTCTGTTACTTTTCTTACTAGGCCTTCTACTCACCCTTTCCATTGATACATGTCTCAAGGTTATGAGATACAGTAATTGTACTTATGTTGAACCTTTTATGAATCCTTACAAGTGGATTAGAAGAAAGTTTAATTTTTTCATGTATATTGTTCTTTATTTCCATGAAACTATACTTTAAATATCATATGTTTGAAAAATGTAATGAAATGTTTTGTAATAAATGTTTGGATGCCATAATCATAGTTAATTTATTTTATATTATTTGATTTTATTTTAAAATTACTTTAATATAATTTTTTAATTACTTTATCCTTTGATAGGATACTTTGATCAACCACCTTGATGCATGTAAATAACAAAAAATGACAAATTATTTGAGACTTCCCACAACAACATTGTAAAATTAGTGTTGTTTCTAAGGATGATTATAATTTCTAAATCTAATCATATTTATTTATTTTCTTTTAATTTATTGTTTTTTCTTTTATTTCTTCTCTGCCTTTACAATTTATCAATTTCTAATATCTGTCAATCTCTTCTCTTGTAGACCATCAATTGAAACATAATATATCAATATTATGGTATATAATTATTAATTTACATTTTTAATTGATTTATAACATGATCCCATAAAGGGGATACATTTTGTAACACCTGAGACTTTTATGTTATATAAATCATCAAAGGAATCTTTTTCTACACAACACTTGCTTGGCTTACTTTACACGAAATCATGACCTTCCTCGTTAGCTTGCGTCGTACGCAATACCGAGTTTCACTAAACAACGATATGCTATTAAAATAAAACTAGCCGTTATGAATAGTAAAAACCACTTTTTAAAATTTTATAAATTTTATCTTTCAAAATAGACTTCATTTTTGGATTCGGAATACCGAAATTAGCCTAGGGTGAAATTTTGGTATTTTTATGAAAACTTTCAATTTTTGATGAATAGTGAAACCACTAAGTGGTAGGTTAAAAACTGAATTTTGCATAAAACATAATTTTACCGCTTCTGTGAATGTAATTTCGAAAATCCGAGAGACACGGTTAATATCAAGGACTAAAATGTGGTTCAATGAGATGAAAATAATTTTTTGGTGAATAGTAACTTTTTACTTTTTTTTACCACGGTTAAAAGTAAATTGGGTAACTAAGGGTAAATATGATATTACTATTACCCTAACACATGTCCTAATTCTATTGGATAAGTGTAATTCGACCAAAAACAACCTTATGAATATAATATGACCATTTTGGTCCACTTGGATTAGATTATGACATTTAATATTATTTTATTTAATGAATAGTTAAAATAGTTAAAATCAAAGTTTAATAAATAAAACATTTTTAATATGGGGTTATACATAAGATAAATTAGACTATAAATATTCAATAGAAATCTAAAAATATTTCCTACATAATGATATTTTATTTATAATTTTTAGACATTAAATAATTTAATTTATTTATGACACAATGATGATGCAGTAATTATCTTATTAATGAAATATTGACATAATTGATGTAATAAACACCAAAATAAATGTAATTTTAGACTTTTTATGAATTACACCAATTTTCTAGGTTACTATGATATATTAGTGTTGATTTAATCAATTTTGTTCGAACATATAATTCTGTTTTGACTTTCACAAAAATCATATATCAAATAGTGTCAAAATTGACACAAAATAGTTTTTAAATCAAATATTATATTACTAAATGTTATTTTATTCCTAAAAATCTAAGGTTCGTCCAAATGACTTAGATAAGGATATATATATTAATAATAAACAATTTGGGGTTCGTTTGGCATGTTATAGTAAGTGTATTAACCATATAGTGTAAGAAAACAAAAATACACGGTAAAAGTTAAATTATTTAACTTAGAGTTAAATCTAATTGATAAGGTTAAAATAATAACCTAAACTTGTCTAAATGCTATTGGTAGATAGGATTTCGACCCATCCCCACTTTAGCTTCTAAATAAGACCCTTTGGAACCATTATAAACCGATTTTGACTTTAATATAAAATAATATTTTGAGATATTCCTAAGGTGCCCCTATCCTCCCTTATAAAAGGGCACCTCCTCCCCCTCCTACTCACACAAATTTGAGCACTCAAGCTCGGCCAACCCCTGCCATTTTCTCCTCTCCACTTCCCTAGAATAATCCTAGAGGTCCTGGTCTTCTTCAAAGACCAATCTTAGTTCCCTAAGTGGAGGATTCAAAGAAGTGTTCCAAAGAAGAGGTAATATCCATTACCGATCTTTTCAATTTCTTTCTTCTTCAACTTCTTCTTCTTTAGTTTTTTCATGATAAAGTAATAACATCAGTATTACTTACATACTGATATGTTATTATAAATATGAAACAACCCTAATTCACCTTCTATCCATCCTAAGGAAAAATGAAATCACCGCACGTGCGTACGTACGGAATACCGTCTCCACGTCGTGGTGTAATCTATTTTCCACCATCACCTTACAAGGATGGGTATAATGGTTTAATGAGTAACTATTTATGATTATTATAAATTAATATTGATACTGAAATAATATACATATACTCAAATACAATTCCATGATCATAGGAACGATATCATCACTCGTGCGTACGTACGGAATACCGTCTCCACGATGTGATGCGACTCGTTCTACATGATCATCATTACATAGTAATTATATAAATGAATTGAATGAATAAATATGATATATGTTACACTAATACCATTCTGGATATAAGGTATCTATAACCTTAAAAGAAGAATAAGAATTTATTCGTCAAAACACGCATAAGAACAAAAGGCAATAAAGACCCGAGTAACAAGTAACAATGAAATATTACTAACAAGAAGCTAAGAATATGACCATATATGATATCATATCAATATGTATGATTCTGGAATAATTCAATAACATTATTTAAACCATTATACAGGTGCTTCGGACACATACAAAGCAAATCAGACCTAAGGTAAGGGAAATATCACAATCTCATTTTTATCCGAGATTGTTTATTCGTAAGTATTTACTGGGGTGTATTCTATCATCCACATCCATGTTTCATCAATATTTAATATTATTTACATCCAAATACAATTGTTTAAATCCATTTTACCCTTCGGTGAGTTTTTAGTAATATGTATGAAAGGAATCTTTTGTCGTTTTTCGTACGAGGTACTTTTTGACTTGTGCAACAAAAGTACGAAGAATGTTTTTTTAACTTATACGACAAGAATGGATTTTTAAAACATTATTTCCAAGAATATTCCTTTATAAGTATTCAAGTTTATTTTTAATCAACTTATTTTAGTTTAAAATTGTATGACATGTTAAGAAAGGAAAAGTGTTTTTGAAGTAGAAAGGATATTTTCCTCAAGAATGAAGTTCAAGTATTTTATCGAAATTATTTTCCATCTAAGATAATAAAAGGGTTCTGTTTGTATCCCTATTATTACATGGATTTGATTATGTTGTGATGGAAATATTTTTATGAATTCCTTTATCTTATATGAATTGTTTTATGATGTCATGTTGTTTAAGAATCCCATTTTTATTACATGGGTTACGCTATGATGTATGGTTTATGATTATGTGGCACACATAAGAAAGGACTCATTATAAGATGGGTGGGACCTATATCTCCCTCCAATGCATTGGGTAAAGATTTTATATCTCATGAGATAGACATAGATGGAATGGTAGGTTATATCGGTTCAGTGAAACAGGACTGGAACAAGGGTGACTCGGTTCAGAAAGGGACTTTGTCCACTAAGATAGTCTTGGCAAATGAGTCATGACTAACTAGAAATGCTTTTTCCATGATTATGTGTGCATGCCACAAAGTTTCAAGTTTCATGTTATGATTATGGGGATCTCATTTTCACTTCTATGATTTGTTCCATGTTAAGATATTATGATCTTTTTTGCAGGTTATGATTTAAAAAAAGATATGATATGATTTTTATTTCCTTTATTTGCCCTTGCTGATCATTTGAGCTCACCCTTTTATGTTTTCTTTTCCCCAGGTCAGGAAGATGAATATTTAGTAGAATATGCTAAAAGGGACCCTAGATATTATGAAATAAATGGGAGACACTGTAGAAGATTTATGAACCAGTTGTTTATGTTTCCCAGTTTCTAAAGACACTATACCTATACGGTTCTTTGTGGTTTTGTCATATGTTGTAATAAGTGTACTTCAATTTTGAAGTATTAACAATGTATGTAATGTATGGGTCGTTATAGTTGGTATCAGAGGAAAGGTATAGTCAACCTTTGGAAACTAGGATGTGAAAGCCTTAGTAATAACCCTAAGGATATGTCTAAGCATAGAACACAATCTTAGTGTTTTAGAAATGGCCATGAATAACCTAGGATAAGACCTTAAGCGTGAAAATTTTATTCTTGAATTATGTGGTTTTCCTATTATAATTAGTGTTGCTCACACTATTCTTCTTGGTTTTAGTCAATGGCTGGAACCCGAAGGAACCGTGTTAATGCGGAATGCGATGGGCAATGCAATGATTGTCCCCCTGAGAAACCAAATGATATGGGAGCTGGAATGAAAAATCTTGTAGCCATGCTCACACAACTTTCTCAAGCTATGAATCATGCAGGACTTCCAAACGAGCAAAGGAAGGAGAAACATTCTGTTGAATCCTTCATGAGCCAGCGTCCACCTTCTTTCAGCGGGTCTACTGATCCATTAGTTGCTTAACAATGGATTAGTACTACTGAAAAGATATTTTCAGTTCTTCAATGTTCTGAACATGATAAAGTCATCCTAGTAGTGTATCATTTGGAAGGAGATTCTAATCAATGGTGGAATCTTATTAAGAATACGAGGAAAAGGGATGAAATTGAGTCCATGGAATGGGACGAGTTCAAGAACTTATTTTTCAATAAATACTTCCCTCGTATTCTCCGAACAAAGATGGAGAAAGAGTTTCTTGAACTGAAGCAAAGGGATGATGAATCTGTTGGTACCTATGAAGCAAATTTTACAAGACTTGCAAGGTACGCTTCTGGTATTATTATCCAACCTGAGAGTAAGATCGATCGATTATTTAGTGGCTTAAAACCAAGTCTTCGAAGGGCGTTAGCCATAAGGGAGTTCACTAGCTACGAGGAAATCGTTCGATGTGCTCTCAAAGTCGAGATGGAGATTGGAGTAACCCATCAGTCATATGGGTTTGATAAGAAGAGGAAAATGGAATTCAAAGGAAAATCTAAAGAGCACACTGAAAAGAAGATGAGCTTTCCCTTATGCTCAAAGTGTGGAAAGAAACATGGAGGGAGTTGTCTTAAAGGGACAAGTAAATGTTTCAAATGTGGAAAAGAAGGTCATCGGGCATTTGAATGTCACGATAATGGGAAGAAGATGTCTAATGATGCAAACAAAGGAAGGGATACACAGAATGAACCTACTACACTTCAATGTTTCAAGTGGAAGGAGATGGGGAATTATGCCAATCAATGCCCAAATCCAAGGGTTGATGATGATGGTCGACGTCAACAAACTCTTAAGGCTAAAGACAAAGGAAAGTCACATGCAATTTCTATCAGCGATGTGGAGTACGATAACGAAGTGGTGAAAGGTACACTTACCATCCACTCTAAAGTAGCAAATGTTTTATTTGATTCTGGATCCACCCACTCTTTTATTTTTGAAGAATTTTCCAAGGGTATCACCATATTACCTCAACAATTAGATGTTGAGTTAGCTATGACAACACCTAATGGCACATCAATCACATCAAAAGTTTATAATTCTTCTCCGATCGAAGTTTGTGGGAAAGGGCTTCCTGAAAATCTTGTGATCCTTCCTATAGTGGAATTTGATGTGATTCTTGGCATGGATTGGATTTCTTTATACAGAGCTCATATCAATTGCCAAATAAGGGAAGTCACATTTCATATTCCAGATCAATCTATGATCGTCTATCAATGCAAGGATGAACATAACCATCCAGTGGAAATTTATTCCATTTTATGGGTATTGATTCCACTAAATGAAGGTTATTTATCTCAAATGGTTGGTGAGAAACTCGCGATTAAGAATATGCCCATCGTACGGGAGTTTGATGATGTATTTCTGGAGGAATTACCGGGTCTTCCACCAAATCGTGAAGTTGATTTTTCAATAGAACTCGTACCGGGTGCTTTGCCTATTTCAAAGACACCTTATAGAATGGCCCCAATTGAGTTGCAGGAATTGAAGAAGCAACTCCAGGAGAATCTTGATAAGGGATTCATACGCCCTAGTGCGTCACCTTGGGGAGAACCTATTCTATTCTTTAAGAAGAAAGATGGATCAATGAGACTCTGCATTGATTATCGAGAACTTAACAAGATCACTATCAAGAACAAATATCCTCTCCCGCGCATTGATGACTTATTTGACCAACTACGCGGAGCTCAATACTTTTCCAAGATTGATCTTCGTTCAGGGTATCATCAATTAAGGGTCAAAAGGGAGGATATACAAAAGACGGCTTTCCGTACAAGGTATGGACACTATGAATTTATAGTGATTCCATTTGGTCTTACTAATTCCCCTGTTATCTTCATGGATCTAATGAATAGAGTCTTTAGAGACTATCTTGATCAATTTGTGGTAGTCTTTATAGACGATATTCTTGTCTATTCAAAGAGCAAGGAAGAGCATGAAGATCACTTGAGAATTATATTGAAGACCCTGAGAAAGGAGAAGCTTTATGACAAATTTACCAAGTGTGAATTTTGGCTTCAAAAAAGTTGCATTTTTGGGTCACATAATCTCAAAAGAGGGGATATCTGTGGATCCAGCAAAAACAGAGGTTATCGAAAGATGGTCGAGACCAACAACAGTAACTGAGATCCGAAGTTTTCTTGGTTTGGCTGGATATTATCGACGTTTTGTAACGGATTTTTCACGATTATCTAATCCACTCACCAAGTTCACTCAGAAAGGAGTTAAGTTTGTTTGGATAGAGGAATGCGAAGAGAATTTCAAGGAGTTGAAAAGAATGATATCCAGTGCACCTGTGATCACACTGCCTTGTAGTGGAGAAAGGTTTGTGATCTACAGTGATGCATCCAAGAAGGTATTGGGGTGTGTTCTTATACAAAATGATATGGTGATAGCTTATGCCTCACGACAGTTGAAAATCCATGAGAAAAATTACCCAACACATGATTTGGAGTTGGCTGCGGTAATCTTTGCATTAAAGATTTGGAGGCATTACCTTTATGGTGAAAGGTGTGATATTTATACTGATCACAAAAGTTTAATGTATATTTTCACACAAAAGGAGCTGAATATGCGTCAAAGAATTTGGTTGGAGCTGATTAAGGATTATGACTGCTCAATCCATTACCACCCTGGGAAAGAAAACAAGGTGGCAGATGCATTAAGTCGACAAGACCATGCTAGTTTATCCATGATGAGGATCACAAAAGATCCAATATTTATGGATTTACAAAGGATGGATCTTGGAATTATAATGGAAGGGGAAAATCTTATCTTTCTCAAATGAATGTTCAACCATCTATACATGTGAAGATTAAAGAGGCACAGAAAGAAGATGTCGAGTTACAAAAGAAGGTGAGAAATGTTCCTGAATTCAACCTTGATTGTGATGGGATAATAAAGTTCAGGAATCGGGTTTGTGTTCCTCCCATCCCCGAATTAAAGAAGGAGCTACTGGATGAGGCTCATAGTTCTTCATTCTCTATTCATCCTGGAAGCACGAAGATGTATAGGGACCTGAAAGAGTACTTCTGGTGGGATGGCATGAAAAAAGATGTTGCTGAATATGTCTCTCGATGATTGGTTTGTCAACAAGTTAAAGCTGAGAGACAAAAGTCTAAGGGGATGTTACAACCATTACCCATACCCTAATGGAAATGGGAATAAATCACTATGGAGTTTGTCACAGGACTTCCTAAAACATCCAAAGGCAATAATGCTATCTGGGTCATAGTTGATCGTCTTACAAAGTCTGCACACTTCATTGCTATTAGAGATGATTTCTCTCTAGATCCGCTTTCCAGGATATATGTAAAGGAAGTGGTAAGATTACATAGAGTACCACTTTCTATTATATCTGATCGGGATCCGAGATTTACCTCGTAGTTCTGGCGAAGTCTTCAGCATACTCTGGATACAGAGTTGAGTTTCAGCACTGCTTATCATCCCCAGACAGACGGTCAGTCTGAGAGAACAATTCAAACCCTAGAAGATATGTTGAGAGCTTGCTCTATGGATTTCAAAGGAGGCTGGGATCAACACCTACCTTTGGTGGAATTTTCTTATAATAATAGATTTCACTCTAGTATTCAGATGGCTCCTTGTGAAGCTCTCTATGGAAAGAAATGCAGGACTCCAACTTACTGGGATGAAGTTGGGGAAAGAAAGCTATTAGGACCTGATCTCGTTGATGAAATGGAAGAAAAGGTCAGATCTATTCAACAACACATAAGAGCAGCTCAGAGTCGATAGAAAAGTTATGCCGACAACCGATGAAAAGACCTAGAGTTTGAAGTGGGTAATAAAGTGTTCTTAGGAATATCTCCCTGGAAGAGGGTTATGAGATTTGGAAAGAAGGGGAAGTTGAGCCCTAGATATATCGGTCCTTTCGAAATACTGGATCATGTTGGAAAGGTAGCTTACCGATTGGCGCTTCCACCGAATCTCTCTCAAGTTCACGATGTGTTCCATGTATCTCTCCTGAGAAAGTACATACCAGATCCTTCACATGTACTCAGCTCAGAAGTTGAACCGCTGGAGCAAGATCTTTCTTATGAAGAACAACCGATAGAGATTCTGGATCGTAGCGAAAAAGTCCTACGAAAAAAGACCACTCGATTGGTGAAAGTTTTATAGAGGAACCACCAACTTGAAGAAGCTACATGGGAGCTTGAGGATATGATGAGGGAGAAGTATCCTCATCTGTTTGTTACAAAGTGACGAATTTCGAGGGCGAAATTCTTTTTAAGGGTGGTAGTATATAACACCCGAGACTTTTATGTTATATAAATCATCAAAGGAATCTTTTTATACACAACACTTGCTTGGCTTGCTTTACACGAAATCGTGACCTTCCTCGTTAGCTTGCGTCGTACGCAATACCGAGTTTCACTAAACAACGATATGCTATTAAAATAAAACTAGCTGTTATGAATAGTAAAAACCCCTTTTTAAAATTTTATAAATTTTATATTTCAAAATGGACTTCATTTTTGGATTCGGAATACCGAAATTAGCCTAGGGTGAAATTTTGGTATTTTTCTGAAAACTTTCAATTTTTGATGAATAGTGAAACCACTAAGTGGTAGGTTAAAAACTGAATTTTGGATAAAACTTAATTTTACCGCTTCTGTGAATGGAATTTCGAAAATCCGAGAGACACGGTTAATATGAAGGACTAAAATGTTGTTCAATGAGATGAAAATAATTTTTTGGTAAATAGTAACTTTTTACTTTTTTTTACCACGGTTAAAAGTAAATAGGGTAACTAAGGGTAAATATGATATTACTATTACCCTAACACATGTCCTAATTCTATTGGATACGTGTAATTCGACCAAAAACAACCTTATGAATATAATATGACCATTTAGGTCCACTTGGATTAGATTATGACATTTAATATTATTTTATTTAATGAATAGTTAAAATAGTTAAAATCAAAGTTTAATAACTAAAACATTTTTAATATGGG
The DNA here is from genome assembly GCA_963277665.1 of Viscum album. NCBI lineage: Eukaryota > Viridiplantae > Streptophyta > Magnoliopsida > Santalales > Viscaceae > Viscum > Viscum album. The sequence goes on from OY728130.1 coordinate 692,161,517, forward strand.
GTTATACATAAGATAAATTCTACTATAAATATTACATAGAAATATAAAAAGATTTCCTACATAATTATATTTTATTTATAATTTTTAGACAATAAATAATTTAATTTATTTATGACACAATGATGATGCAGTAATTATCTTATTAATAAAATATTGACATAATTGATGTTATAAACACCATAATAAATGTAATTTGAGACTTTTTACGAATTCCACTAATTTTCTAGGTTACTATGATATATTAGTGTTGATTTAATCAATTTGGTTCGAACATATAATTCTGTTATGACTTTCACAAAAATCATATATCAAATAGTGTCAAAATTGACACAAAATAGTTTTTTAATCAAATATTATATTACTAATTGTTATTTTATTCCTAAAAATCTAAGGTTCGGCCAAATGACTTAGATAAGGATATATATATTAATAATAAACAATTTTGGGTTCGTTTTGCATGTTATAGTAAGTGTATTAACCATATAGTGTAAGAAAACAAAAAGACACGGTAAAAGATAAATTATTTAACTTAGAGTTAAATCTAATTGATAAGGTTAAAATAAATACCTAAACTTGTCTAAATCCTATTGGTTGATAGGATTGCGACCCATCCTCACATTAGCTTCGAAATAAGACCCTTTGGAACCATTATAAACCGATTTTGACTTTAATATAAAATAATATTTTGAGATATTCCTAAGGTGCCCCTCTCCTCCCTTATAAGAGGGAACCTCCTCCTCCTCCTCCTCACACCAATTTTAGCACTCAAGCTCGGCCAACCCCAGACATTTTCTCCTCTAAACTTTCCTAGAATAATCCTAGAGGTCCTGGTCTTCTTCAAAGACCAATCTTAGTTCCCTAAGTGGAGGATTCAAAGAAGCGTTCCAAAGAAGAGGTAATATCCATTACCGATCTTTTCAATTTCTTTCTTCTTCAACTTCTTCTTCTTTAGTTGTTTCATGATAATGTAATAACCTCAGTATTACTTACATACTGATATGTTATTATAAATATGAAACAACCCTAATTCACCTTCTATCCATCCTACGGAAAAATGAAATCACCGCGCGTGCGTACGTACGGAATACCGTCTCCACGCCGTGGTGTAATCTATTTTCCACCATCACCTTACAAGGATGTGTATAATGGAGTAATGAGTAACTATTTATGATTATTATAAAGTAATATTGATACTGAATGAAATATACATATACTCCAATACAATTCCAGGATCATAGGAACGATATCATCACTCGTGCGTACATACGGAATACCGTCTCCACGATGTGATGCGACTCATTCTACATGATCATCATTACATAGTAATTATATAAATGAATTGAATGAATAAATATGATATATGTTACACTAATACCATTCTGGATATAAGGTATCTATATCCATAAAAGAAGAATAAGAATTTATTCGGCAAAACACGCATAAGAACAGAAGGCAATAAAGACCCGAGTAACAAGTAACAATGAAATATTACTAACAAGAAGCTAAGAATATGACCATATATGATATCATATCAATATGTATGATTCTGGAATAAGTCAATAACATTATTTAAACCATTATACAGGAGCATCGGACACATACAAAGCAAATCAGACCTATGGTAAGGGAAATATCACAATCTCATTTTTATCTGAGATTGTTTATTCGTAAGTATTTACTGGGGTGTATTTTATCATCCACATCCATGTTTCATCAATATGAAATATTATTTACATCCTCCTACAATTGTTTAAATCCATTTTACCTTTCGGTGAGTTTTTAGTAATATGTATGAAAGGAATCTTTTGTCGTTTTTCGTACGAGGTACTTTTTGACTTGTCCGACAAAAGTACGAAGAATGTTTTTTAACTTATACGACAAGAATGGATTTTTAAAACATTATTTCCAAGAATCTTCTTTTATAAGTATTCAAGTTTATTTTTAATCAACTTATTTTAGTTTAAAATTGTATGACATGTTATGAAAGGAAAAGTGTTTTTGATGTAGAAAGGATATTTTCCTCAAGAATGAAGTTCAAGTATTTTATCGAAATTATTTTCCCTCTAAGATAAAAAAAGGGTTCTGTTTTTATACCTATTATTACATGGATTTGATTATGTTGTGATGGAAATATTTTTATGAATTCCTTTATCTTATATGAATTGTTTTATGATGTCATGTTGTTTAAGAATCCCATTTTTATTACATGGGTTATGCTATGATGTATGGTTTATGATTATGTGGCACACATAAGAAAGGACTCATTATAAGATGGGTGGGACCTATATCTCCCTCCAATGCATTGGGTAAAGATTTTATATCTCATGAGATAGACATGGCTGGAACGGTAGGTTATACCGGTTCAGTGAAACAGGACTGGAATGATGGTGACTCAGTTCAGAAAGGGACTTTGTCCACTAAGATAGTCTTGGCAAATGAGTCATGACTAACAAGAAATGATTTTCCCTGATTATGTGTGCATGCCACAAAGTTTCATGTTTCATGTTATGATTATGGGGATCTCATTTTCACTTCTATGATTTGTTCCATGTTAAGATATTATGATCTCTTTTGCAGGTTATGATTTTCAAAAAGATATGATATGATTTTTATTTCCTTTATTTTCCCTTGCTGAGCATTTGAGCTCACCCTTTTATGTTTTCTTTTCCCCAGGTCAGGAAGATGGATATTAAGTAGAATATTCTAAAAGGGACCCTAGATATGATGAAATAAATGGGAGACACTGTAGAAGATTTATGAACCAGTTGTTTATGTTTCCCAGTTTCTAAAGACACTATACCTATACGGTCCTTTGTGGTTTTGTCATATGTTGTAATAAGTGTAGTTCAATTTTGAAGTATTAACAATGTATGTAAAGTATGGGTCGTTATACATTTTATCTAAACCCTATGGTTGTGCACAAACTAAAGGTTAGAATGAGACTATCTTAGTCTATGTGAAGTGTCGTAATTTACCTAACTGGGGAATTTCTCTACTATAGGAATTTTGAAATAGGAAGATCATCTAAAAAAATTTAAACTAGATCACATGGATGAAAATAATAAAAATAAACTAAATAGGAAAATTTGATTGTTGGACGCAACTCATATTAATTATCAACCTACATTCATTGCAGATCAATCTCCCAAATTGGATACTGAACTTAAATTTGGCTTAATTACCCTTCTTTCAAAATTTCGTGTAGTATTTGCTGAGGACCCAAAAAACAACATAAGGAATTTAATTTTTTATGATCCACAATGAAACTAACAAATGCCTCTAAATATCCAATCAAACTAAGTAAATTCCCATTTTTACTCGATGAAACTACGACAGATTACAAGTATTATTTACAACTTGAATAACTAACATGATGGGTTTTTTTGAAGTATTTTTTTATAGATATTTCATCCAACAATGAGAACCACTTCCATTCAAAACTATATTTTAGGTATTAAGTAATCATAAGGGGATTAAATTTATGAGTACAAGGAATTATTCATGATGTTTTCTACAAGCTCTCCGAAACACCAAATCAGTGAAAAAAATCCTCACCCAATACTGTAATGAAGGAATCACACCTATGGAGAGAGTCATGGTGGATTCTGTAGTCAGAGGGGAAATTTTTGACATAACACCACCAGTTAAACATCTATTTATTTGAATTATAGCATAAAACACCATTCAGTTTTCTTATTGAGGTGGACCACATGTTATAGGGGTACATCAGGTAAGTCCATATTCTTTTAAAAATCAATTAATAGGAACTACATTGGAAGAATTAAACATTATGGTCAGAACGATTTTAGTATCTCAAAATATTTCCCAACCCACTTCTTTGAGGCCTTGTTGAATTCCCAACGAAATAGACCAATGAATTGACATTCCTACCCAACTATAAGTGACATATTATTTCACAATAATATTCCATAAAATTTCATATCAGAATAAAATATAACCACATCTGTTGAAGAAGTATGATCCCTTTTAACAAATATACAACCAAGAATGGAAGGATCAAATATACATGAGGTATGACTCTAGAAAATAAAAACACCCCCTTTTAATAAATCAGCCTATATCATCTTCGTTAATAATGGGGTTTCAATAACCCCAATAGAGATTTATAGCCCAATAATTGAAAATTCAACCAAAATAAGATAATTCTAAACCAAATTAACATTCTAATATTGATGAGCTTTTGGACCAATTTTTTCTCAATCAACAGAATGAGATAGAGAGTCATGGTTCGAAGTAGATGGATTTGAAGACACAAATGTGACATATTGAAATTTCCCTCGATGATCTGGTATATAATAACTCCATAAATCATCCTTCCATTGATTATATAAATAACAATGTGAATTTAAATTCTAGAACATTGAGAATCGGGAAGTAAATGTCTGATAAATCAACACCTACCATTCCACAAGGTTTGACCCAAATCATGAAGAATCCACCATCATCCCTAATTATTGAACAGAACAATGATAAAAACAATTACGCAAATACTGATGATGTTCTACCTAAACCCCTTCCCTTTCTTAATAGGGTATTTCTAAACATATGGATAAATAGGCTATGAAAAAATGTTTTTTGGACACATTCAATCATTTTGAGACAAACATCCCATAATTTATGACATTTATAAAATCCCTTGATATGATAAAATTGTTAATGAACTTTGTACCAATCGAATATAGAAGAAGTGAAATGAGTGGATCAATATTGGAAGTAATGTTTCAACACTCATTTCACAAATTTAATCAATTTTAAAAAAGTGTAAGCATCTTGGGACATTCACCATCCCATGATATATAAGAGAGTTACCCTTGTTTTATGAATTACATGATTTGGGAGCTTCCATAAAACTTATGAATCACTCTGAATAACATTTTTTAGATGTTGGTGAGTTGAATCTGATCAGATCAGTGGTGGAGTTAGAAAATAGAGCAACAACATATCCAGTGACAGTTCTTGAGGATGTACTTAATTGGGTAAGAGACATGATAATTCTTGTATATTTCTACTTTCTTAACATTGAGGATAATCAGGTAAATTATTGTGCACCGATTATCTTTGGTAGTTCCTTCCTCAAAACTGAAAAAAGATCATAAATATCCATGAGGTTACACTTTATATAGAGTTTGGAGATGAAATTGTGATATTTAATGTTATGGGAACCATAAAGTACCCCTCAAAAGACCATCCTACATTTTTATATCCTATTTGAACCACCATGTAAAAACCTCATGGATATTTATCTTCCTATGAATAGAGATATGATGAGAATTGGTTATAGATTGATATCTAATATCACTTCCACAATATTTTTTTAAATCACAAACCTATCTTGGATTTCATTTTGATGTTGATCCATATACGAATATTGATCATGTTTACTATGTTTATTACATGGGGACTGAGTATGTTGATGGATTTCATGCATAATTCTTGAATTTTGATGGATTTTATTTTGATACTAATTTTCATTGTTCACATATTTTAGTTTCATCAATTTCACCATCCATACATCTCCCATACATTATAACTCAATCCATTTCCACCAAATCAAAAATACACATTATTGTCGAGTTGTGATAGATTAACTATTATATAAAATGTGAATCTTATTTTTGAACATGAAGATTTTTTTTATTATTTTGAGGTAGAACACTATTGAAATTAGGTGGACAAGATCTATTATATATGGTATTATCCCCTCCAATTTCATGTATATTATTATTTTAAAATATGTGGAGAAACTATTTAGGATTCCATAAAGGATAATTTATCCAACAATTCTGGATGTTGTTAAAAGTTAATTTGTATCATTTCATGAGGAAGGCATCATCGATCCCATTTTATATTACCAGTTTGTGATTCTTATTCAGGTCATTCCAAAGAAATTTGGCGTTACTATTGTTACAAATCATATATTGGAGATAGTTCAAATGAGTATGAAAAATAGTTGGAGCATGTGTATTGAATATAGGAAATGAAATCAATCCAATATAAAGGACCATTTCCCCTCCCATTTATTGATCAAATACTGGAGAGACTAGATGGGAAGACACACTACTGTTTCATGGATGGATTTTCATGAATTTTTGAGGTTCCTATAGCTTTATTGATTCAGAAGAATGAAACATTGACTTATCTATATGGTAAATTTTTCTATAGAAGGACTCCATTTGTACATTTTAATTCCCAAGGTACCTTGTAGAAATGTATGGTGTGTATTTTTGTAGATTTCAGTGATAAATTCATGGAGGTATTTTTGGACGATTTTACATTGCATGTGGAATATATATCTGGTTTGGGAAAGGTTTTAGATTATTTTATGGAGAAGAATCAGGTTTTGGACATTGAAAAATGTCATTTTATGGTAGATAATGACATCATCATTGGGAATTTTGTGTCAAAACATGGGGACAAGGATGATAGATATAAGGTAGATATTATTTCATCCTTGACATATTCTTCGAGTATGCATGATGTTAGATAATTCATATAGATTTAAATCTTTTATTGATTCTTCATCAAAGTTTCTTATAATATTTCTCTATGATTATTTCAATTTCATCAAATAGATATTGACTCCTTTTGTATTATTCATTAAGGGTACTATTTGATAAGCTTAATAAGTATCTATGTACTCCACCAATCATATATCACGCATAAAAGGATATTTCTCCTTATCTATTGTGTGATACATCTAACTTCATAATTGGATTTGTCTTATCTAATTGGGTGAATGGGAGGTCCCATGTGATAGTTTATTCATCAAGGAATTTGGAATCAGAAAAAGAATATTAAACCAAAATGGAAAAGGACTTTCTAGTTGTTATATTTAATTTAGATAAATTATGTTCATATATGTTGTGCTCTAATGTTTTTTTCTAACCATTCATCTTGGATGTACTTATTACATAAGATCAATGGAATTTCGATACTTATTCGTTGGATGGTCATTCTATATGAATTTGATATTGACTTAAATGAAAAGAGGGGATCGAAGTTATTAGTGGCATAACACATGAGTAGGATAACTCACACACTAGAGGCAATCACTATGGACCACTTAACACATCAGGACACATTCTCAGGTGATCATCTCTATGTAATATTTGGTACACATCCTTGGTATGCAGATTTATTGAAATACCTTCTTGCATCTGAAATTCCTAAAAATTTAAAGAAAAATCATGTCCAAAAATTAAAGAGTTAGTCTATGTATTATACATGTGATGATCCCTACCTCTAGAACATGTGTACTGAGAAAGTCATTAGGAGATGTGTTCCCGATCCAGAGGTTGAGTCAGTTTTACATTTTTTCTATACACTTTCTTTTTGGGGAATCATTGTACTCTAACAAATAGAGTTAAAGTTATTTCACTAAAGAATATATTTTCCTACCATGTTTCATGATGCCCATGTTTTTTTACGTCATTATATCATTACTAACATTGTGGGAATTTTTTGATGATACATGAGATTCCCCAAAATCCCAAATTATTTTGTGATATTTTTAATGTTGGGGGAATTGATTTCATGGGTCCTTTTACAAGTTCATTTTTTTTAATATACATTTTTCTCGTTGTTGATTATGTTGTAAAATGGGTGTAGGAAAAAGTCAATAGGAATGATGATTCTCATGTTTTCATGTATATTGTCATGATTAAAAGTTTCGGCAGGTTTGGAGTACTAAAGGCCATCATCAATGGCCAAGGAATACACATTTTCATCAGAATTTTTCTTCCTTCCATTGGAAGTATGGGGTGATATGGAAAAATTATTCTCTATTCCATCCCTAAACAAATATGCATACATAGGTTCCAAATTAGTATTTGAAGTAGATTTTGGATAAAACTATGATTCCATATATAATGGATTGGATCAAAATCTTGGATGATGTGATGTGGGCCTATAGGATGACGTAAAATACTTTCATTAGTATATCCCCATTTCATATTGTTTTTAGGAAATCTTATCACCTCCAAATAAAAGTAGACAATTAAGAATATTGGGATATAATTAAATGTAACTTGTATTTAGCCTATGCTGGAATTCAATGGAATAGGAAAATTCACGATCTTGATGAGATTCAATTGTCATTATATTAGAATTCAAGGCTCTAAAATGAAATATTATAAGTGTACCAAGATATAATGATCCAAAAAAGGAAGTTTCTCATAAGGTGAAAGTTATATTCTACAGTTCATGGATGATGTTGATACCTAGTAAGATTCATTCCAGATGGTTAGGTCATTTTTCTTTATCGAATTTTTTCCCTTAGGGTGAAGAGGATATCACAATTGAGGACATATGAAGTATATTTACATTCAATGGGAATCATTTGATAAAATAAGTCGAGGGACTTATTATTTAGGTAGTTGATTTTATCAAACTTCATGACCCCATCATCAATTAAGAATATCATGTTTTTCTAAGCCTTTCACTTTTATTTCATTTTTCCTATTTAAAATTATAAATTTCATGGGTACTAATAATTAATATTTTCTCGTTGAAGAAAAATAGATATTTTTTTGTGAGATCGGGAAACATATAAGAGTATCTATTTGTGATTTAAATTTTGGTGTTTTAGGTTTATTTAAAAAACTATAAAAAATATGTCATGTAACATGATCATTTATATGTGGAATAAATGGAATATTCATGTTTTTAAAAATTCATTCATGGAATGATAATAATGAGAATGAATTCATCATTACGGGTTTATTTTTCTTAAAATGGAAGTCATATATGATATTATTGTTTGTGTAATTGTCAAACTTTTTATATTTTTAAACCAGTTTTATTATATTTTGTTCATAGAAATTATTTTATTAATTTATGTACCTAAATATTCACAAAACAATGATTTTTGAATTTATTAGTACTCAATTGATGGTACTACCCTGTTAGTTAAAAAAATATATCTGATATCAACTATTGATCCATGCATTCATTTCTCTTTTGATCAGTTACATTACCATATTAAATTGACCTATCCATGTGCACCTCAATTCTGACAGTTTTGCGCCCTCAAGATAAAAATTTAAAAAGTTTAAAAAATAAAAAAATATATATTATCTTAATAATTAGGGTGGTTATGAAATTTTAATCACAAGGGGATATCTGTTTTTGGTGGTTACATTTGAATTTTGGGAATTATTTAGTGGGTGGGTTTTGAAATTTTTTTATAATAGAAGATAGAAAATTTTCATTGAATTAAACTAGTTATGAATAATTTCTTACATGACCTAAATATAATAAATAATGGGACGATATGTGAGTTTGAAATGGTTGGCACACACACATTGGTATAATTAGTGTCATTGTAGACCTACAAATTTGTTTTCTATGATTATTTTAATTAATCTCACATGATTTTTTTCAATACAATTTTTGATACAATGAATTTAAAATTTATGGATATTGAATACTGATTGGATTCTTAATTTTCCTATATTTAAACTATGGATTGAGGAATATGAACATGCATATCTTCTACTCATTTTTTGCAATACATTATATGTTGTTTTTTCCGAGGAGTGAAAAAGGATAATGGTTGGGAGTTGATAAAGAACATTTTTGCTAAATATTTTATTGAGAATAATTGAAATAATATCATCACATTATGTTAAATATGTTCATACCTATATTATTTGGGATTAGATCGTTCATTGGAATATTTTATGAAAATTCTAGTTTTGACACTTTAAAGTGCTATATAGTATTTCAACCATATATATTTTTCATTATATTATTTGAATATAAATTTTGTAATTGGGTTTCTAACATAATGAGATAAAAGTTTTGTTTAGGAAACCTAGGCCTGATCATGTATTTGATAGGATTATATGGGACATAAAGTCAAATATTGGATGGACTAGCCACATTAGACAGAAATTTTGTATTTGTGCCATAACATCTTCATATATACATAGATTAGATCCAAATTTGGAATGAAGCTAGTTGAACCAATTTCATAGTAAATAATTTTTCTAGAAGGTTATATGGTGAATGTGTTTTATAGGTTAAACATAAATTTCAATTTTTATTAAAATATTTTGTTGAATTCTCTATCCACACTTGAAAAATATTCAAACCCTATTATTTATGTTTCTCTATAAATTCATTTTTTCTAAATTTCATCGATCGGTATGTAAATTAAAATATTTAGGACATATGATAATTGGTTTATCTCCATTTTTCAAGGAATACGGAGTGAAATATCTCTTTAAACAAGGGTCCCTTCATTGTAGCTTTCTTATTCATCTTCATGTTTTAATGTTAATGTTTTTATAACAAACACCATAGTTTCTATTATATTTCTTCTACTTTATTAAATTTTATTATTCTTTAATAATCTTCTTTGTGCTTCAAATCATGATTTTAAACATTATTATGTTATAAAATTTACATGTCCTTTGCAAATAAAAAACATTTCTATGATGAATGTGCCACCCATAGAAGAGTAAGTTTTGGTAGTAATTGATCTACCACTATCTGTATTCATTTATTTATTTTGAATAAATGATATACAATAAATAATATAATATGAACTATGAATTGAATTTTGAAAATAATATAAAATAATAAAGAATTTGAATAATTAATAAAAAACCTATGTGGTATATAATTGTGTGTATTGTGAGAGTGCAATGATAATAAATAAAACAAAACAATAAATTATAGGATCAATTTGTAGAGTTGAAATATAATTCCTAAAATCCATTCCTACTCACTTATAGTATATATAAGAGCCCTAATTAACTACTTATAGTAAGATACCCTTATAACGATAATCAAATTAGGGTGCAGTGATTTCATGTTCTGAAGATAGCATCTTATTTATTTACATTCACCATTGTGGTTAAGGTAGATTCCCATTGGGTTTTTGGAATTAAAAAATACGAGGATCATAAATATTTGGATTTTCATATTAATGATAATGGTTAATAATTAAATTATTTTTTATTGTAATATTTATATGTACATCTAAAATATGTATCTAAAAAATAACTTCTCGTTGTGTTTTCTCAATCTCATCTTAAAAAAATATAATCTTATTCTAAAATAATAATTTATGTATTATAAAAGATTAACCCACCATTATTTAATATAATGTGTTTATTTTGTTTAATTTTATTTTCAAAATATAATTATTATGTGGTTTTAATTACTTCATCTGTCGGGAGGAAACTTTGTTTATCCACTATGCTTCACTTAAGCATCCAAAAATCGAACATCATTTTAGAGTTCCCATGATAGAACCTTTCAAAATACAATGGATCCAAGATGAAATAAGAAATTTTTACTTATGTTCAAAAACTAGAGGTACTATTTTCAATAAAATATATCTTCTTCATCTTTTACCTATGAAATGAAAAAAGTATTCCACGTGCCTCCTATTTTTCAACATTTCGGTAGATCCTTGAACCTTCATAGTAGTGAAAATATGTGTCGTAAAAAACCTTCAAAAAGAAAATCCCACACACATGTGACTAGTGAATGAACACCCTCTACATGATTCATGAGGTAGACTAGTTTTACGAACCATTTGTTGGATATTATATCCCCATTCTGTTATGTGATGATAAAACCACTCGAGTACCCTATTTAAACACAACGAATAGAAGATGTTTTGTGGACTATTGATCTGTGTGAAGGGAGAAGTTATTCCTAATACAAAACTATACATGTAGAAGTGTTTCAGCTGAAGTCCTTCTGGAATGCACGCAGAAATAATCATTTTTACTAAAACCAAGCACAAGGGTGACTATATATCCGACCAGTTTACACAATCATATCATACATTCATGAAGCACTACTTTTGGATTTGTACAAATAGATTTCATAATGTTTTTACAATTAAAAATATAATATTTGTATTTATATTTCATCATGGTAGTTTCAAGTGGAGGACATGCATGGATATATATGTGAAATTAAAATGCATAATTTTATCATGAAATGATTCATATAATTGATTTGTCAAAAACGAAAAGATTTAATAATAAGATAGTTAATAGAATATGAAACACAAAAACACACACAAAAACACAAAAATATATCTCTGTGTTTATTTGTGTGATTTAATATTTTAAATGGGAGTTCGATAAAACAATTTAATAAAGATTGGTATAACCAGAAATAATGAATTGATATTAAATAAGTGAAACTGATAATTCTCTGGATAAAGAAAGAACTATTTCCTCAACAACATGATTGATTCATATAAAACATTTTTAGAAAAAAAAAACCGATTGAATAATTAGATAGTTAACAGAACACGACATATATATATATATATATTAGTGTGTGTGTGTGATTTAAACTTTTAAATGGGTGTTCCATAAAATAATTTCATAAATATTGGTATCACATAAAATAATGAATTCATGTTAATTAAGTGAAACTAAGAATTCATTAGATAAAGAATGAATGATTTTCTCAAAAACATGATTGATTGAGAAGATAATATTAAACTATGTTAAATATTGCGTTTTAAAAAAATTAGAGTAATGATGCTGAATTCACTATTAAAATTATAATAAGATATATGATGTTTTAGTGCAGTCCACTTTTTACTGAATAATAAAGAAATCTATACACTACTATAATACTAAAAATTATTGTGTGTCACTGAATAATGGTAGATGAAGAAGTGACTAGCCAATCATAATTCTAATGATTTACATTTGGATTAGGGAAAATTATTATTATCATCCCAAAATCTATTATAATAATTATAAATGATTGAATAAAAAAAGTGAATTATATTTTTTATTGTTATAAATAATAATAAGGGTTACATTCCTAATGTTGAGAAAGTATCCAATTGATAAAGAAGTTAGTGGAATAACTATGAATCAGTGTGACATATAATATGAGTCTCATCATTTAGAATATTCTTTTTTCAATTAAAATATTTTTAATAATAAGGTGGATACTTTGTTTATAAAAAGTATAAACAACTATCCAAGTGTTATAAAACATGCACTCTCAATTGGAAATAGTATATTTAAAATGAAATTTTATTTCTTATGTGTTGCAACTAAATATAATTGAATAATTTATAGTGTTAGTGTGGACAAATTATTTGATACCAATATAATGAAAAGATACTCTAAATGAGTAGCGAACCTTTAAAAAATATCATGTTTGGTCTTGTACTACTTTCCATTATTTTCATGTGACATGGAAAATGAGAATAGCATAATCAATGTCCAAATAGGTGTAATAGGTAAAAGGAATAATATTTTCAAAAAGATAAAAAATAACAAAAAACTAATTCACTTCGAGCTTTAGGCATATCCCCTGCCAGCCCTTTCAGATTGTTCTATTCTTTGTTTTTTTTAATGTCTCCATGTTTTGGACCAGTTTTATAATTCATTCAATTTTTGAACATTTAATTTGGCTAATGGGATATATAATAATCTAGGATGAAATCAATATCCAATGGTTAAAACCCATAAATGGGATGTTATAATATAAGTATTAAGGCCCTAAATATGTACTGAAAGACTAGATGAGATTTAGAAACATGGTTCTTTAAAAACTAATATTCATGGGTAATAGACATGGTGCATATTTTGTATAAGACTAGTGATAAACATGTATTACCAATCGTGGGACATATTTTTATAGGGTAATAGTGTGTTGATACTTTGAAACACTATATGAGGAGTTGTGTGAAATGCTAAAAACATATAGAGGAGTCTACAAGGTTTGTGCATAGTTTTCATAATTTTTTGAAGTATCCATGTGCGGTAGTGGTGTTATTGGGATGTGCTGTCCCATTGTTGGAGCATGAGTTTACTAATCATGTATCACAACCGTGTAACTATTAAAAAATGGTTAATTTTTAATTTTTTTCTTACAAACATAATATGGATTACCTCTAAAATAAATCATCATTTTCCTCCTAAATCTCCCCCATGTGCTCAATAGTTCCTCCTCTCCCATTGTGGGTTAAACATAATTATCCATTAAAAATGATATTCATTCATTGAATTTGATGAATAGAGGTATGGTTAAGACACTACATACCTCCGTTTATTAATTTTTATTTTATATATAATTCTATTTCATTGTAAGATCATTTTCTCTATTTATAGGGTTTTTGTTGGATGCTAAATATTTTGACATTTTATCTCAAATAAAGACCAAATACTGAATGAGTAAAGAATAATTAGCATGATCAAGGTTGTCTATATTATATTACCTTAATGTGGAATCATTTATAGATTTTTTTTCACACGATGGATTTACAATTTATTTAGATTAAAAGGTATAATTCATTATTTTAAATTCAAGTAATTATCTAAAGATATACCTTATCACAATTATATAGTTTATGGTTGAAGACCTAAACACGAACTAACACTTGAGGTGGGTTAAATTAAATTATTTTTTTACCATCCTTGACTAGTGACTATAACACCCCTTGGGTGTGTTCTTTATATTCCTTATCTTACATAGAAATTTATTAAATATATAAAATGTATTAAATGAAACTCATGTTCCTTGATAAAAAAAATTTAACTTCGACATTTTGAATCATCCCATCATATTAAATAAATTTAATTTGAATCTATTTAATGATAATTTTATTGAAGAATTAAATTATTGAATGGGTTTTTAATGTCCTTCATGTTGTTTATAATTAAATTCATTCAATTTTATAGTTGATTTGATTATGGTTATGGTTTTATTCTATTACCATGTAATATATTTAGGCAGTAATGAATTCTCATAGCCTATGTTATTTATTGATTGTGATTTTTACAATATTATCATCCCCCTTTTGGAATTCCATGGATAAGGGATCAATTCTCAAAATAATTATACTAATCTCTAAGGGATATTATGTTCAACATTAATAAATACCATTGTTATGGGATCGTATGGAAATTGTTTTTACCTTACTTAGGCATATTTTTGATAGGCATATGTTACGGTTTTTGGACATGGAGTTTCACACCCCCTATGGTTTGTGATATTGGACGTGGAGTTTCACATCAATTTGGGTGGTTGGATATGATGTTTCATTCCACATGATAAAGATATAAGACAAATAGTTTCACATCAGTTATTGGGATGGTTATGAATGGAACTTTTTATCCCTTATTCATATTCTTGGGTTCATACACATATTTACATAATGAGACCCCTATGATAATTTTGTGACTATTTTTAGATACTTTAGTACACCTTAGCTCATTGTTAGTAATACGTGTATATATATATAAACATATTCATGTTTCTATTATCCCAAATATAGTTCATATGTAATCATATAAACATATAGATATGGACCTATATACATAGTGACACATATTCAATGATATTTGTTCTTAGGCTTAAGTGGGTATGGTTAGCCAAGATTTCATGAGGAACCTGAGACAAACTTGATTACATTTATTTATTCACAACATTAATTATTATGCATTCTCACTTATATATTTTATATAAATGGACTTTATTGAAATAGACACAATTAGTGGTTCCCTATTTATTTTATCTTATAATATATTTGTTCTCCCATTTGGTACCTATAATGACCTCATTATTATAGTATCAAGATCATAGATTATTCTTCCTTTCCTTCAATTTTCATGTATGAACAATGATTGAATACTGGATATTGGGAGTATTGGTTGTGAGTATACTCTAAAATTATTATATTGTTTGATTATTATACATATATTCTCATTTCACTCTTGTTTTTTATGTATTTCCTATGATATGTCTCTTCTTGTGAATTTTATCATGTTCATGGATTGTTATATATTCTTTTACTATTTATTGTTATTTATTATTATTTTCCACTTATATATTTTTTATATAAAACTATTGGTCACTATTTAGATTCCCAATAAAACTATTATTTATCCAAATCAGATATTCACTTTTGTAGAATGTTAGTATACCCTCATTTCTAGTCAAGATCCTCTCACATATTGGGAGACATGCTTGATGCCATGAGGAAAACCAAATCGGGGGGGGGGGGGGGGTCACTTTACAAGTTCCATAGTTTGGGGATTATAATATGGTATCAAATATTCCTTTTCCATTATGTCTCACTTTTTTGGGATGTCATATCCGAGAATAGTAATGTATTGGAACTTAGTTGATAGCACATTTCTGTTTTTAGCCAACCCATGAATGGAGGAAGATCATGATTCTTGGGATTGGAATATTATTCATTATATTTTTATTATAGTTAGTTAATATATAACCTTTAGTGATTGATATACTTTTTGATTCATAATAAATTGTAGGCTTTATAGTATTTTACTATTGTCCTAGTATGAAATGGGAGTATTCATTATGTATCATTATAATCGCCTGAGGATTTAAATGTTATGTATTAAGCCATTCAGAGTTTACTTTAGAGCCTGTATTTCCTATTGAATTTGATATGTGCCTAGATTTCTATATAATAATAGTGATGACATTTATTATAGGTGTAAAATGTAAAAATAAATTTATTATTAAAATTTTTGTATCAACATAAATATTATTTGCATTTATATTGTAATTGTGTAACCGTAAAAAACTAGTTTTCATATGGTTAAGTTGGGGAAATATAGATATCATGACAATGGAATTAGTTGATTTCAAATACAAGGATTCTTAATTTTATGTTATGATGAATATTAATGGTCTATACCTTCCGGGTCCATTACTTTGTCAGTTTGGTTGTGGGAGGTGTTTGGGGGATAATCCTGGAGATTTTGGTGGAAGTTGGTGGAGAAAGATTGGTGATGTAGGCATTACATGTCGTGTAGCTAGATCAGACAATGTAAAAGTCTGTTTCATGACTTTTTCAGATCTAGTTTACAATGTGAGAGTTTTCAGGGTAAATAAAATAATAATATTATAATATGAAACATTTTTCACTGGAAATTGTAAACCAGGGATTACACGGCTTGAAAGTGGATTACGTGTCATGTGATACCCCGATCATATACAGTTTTAAATTTTATATTCATCTGAAAAATTATTCAATATGTCATACACGATTCTTCCACTTGATTGGATGATCCCTAGGGCCCCCAAGGATTCCTTCATGACATTCTTCTCCAATCTCTGTTCCATTGACCCTAGTGGTTGTTTGTCGGGGATACACGGTTGATACGTAGTAAGTTCTCCCCTTTCATGGTTTATTTTATTCCATTATTCTCCTAGGTATCCACTGTAGTTCTGTTTCATTGATTTTTGGGTGTGTTTAGTTTTTTTCTGATGGATCCTTGGGGAAAAATAGGTTGATCTGTAGCTTTCATTGTGCAGTTGGGGTTTTTGTGCATTCTTCTCCACCCTATAGTGCGCAATAAGAGAGAAAGCTTCCTTTATGTTACATTCCCTTAATTTCTCATTACCATTCATCATGAGAGAAGGTTATCACATCTGTTTATATGTGGATTATGTTATTTTAGCTTAAATCAAAGATAAAGAACATTCTATTTTAATTGGAAGGGTCCAATGGGGTTTGATCCACATGTTTTTATTGCTTTGAATTTTTTTTGTATTGTGATTTTATTGTATCTATTCCCCAAAAACAATTGTGGCAGTTGGTGGCCTTATTTTAAATAGATATTCCTGCTGGTTTTTAGGTTGAAATTGGTTGGTATCACCCTAAAATGAAAATTTTATAACCATGTATATTTGGATAATGAATCTGTTGCCCCGATATTTGGTTTATGTGATGGCACCCATAAATTAAAGTGGAATGTGGTAAAATCCTCTACGTAAATATGTGAAAATGACCATTGATGTAATGTGGTTATAAAACCATACATGTGGGATCATGATGTGTTGTTGTTTCATAATGGTTTGATGGTCTGTTTGGCCGTTCTATTAGGGAGATGAGGTGGTGATATATTGAGTTGTTTGTGGAACGTGGTTTCTTTTTACTGGATTCCCATGTAGTGATGGAATAAATAAATGATAAATAATGTTTTAAATCAATTGGGTAATTCAACTAGATTTTATCCATTAATAATATGAATTATATTTCACCGCGTATCTTGAGGTTGGTGTGTGATATATCATGAATAGGTGTTGAATATAGTGGTAATGTGAATCTTCTTTAGTTTATCAGGGCTCTTCATATTGTGAAATCACTATTATTATGTTGCTTGATATGTGTTATTCTTAGTAGATTCTTGGTTAATATGGATAGTTAAATTAATAAATATTAATGGGCTGGGTCGAAATGGAATAATATGGATAATGGTTAATTGGAAATTAAATACAGAAAAATGAACAATGGTTGCATTCTTTTCATGTGAGGAGTTGTGCATTTAGAAGTGGCGATGGTTTTCAGGAATATTTTTAGTTAGTTAATGATATATTATAAACCTTTAGGTTGGGATTAGTTTTTGATACTATATATATTTATATATGTATATATGTATTTTTCATCGTTATTTCTATATTCTCCCCACCCTAGTTGAGCACTATGTGTCCAAAACCCCCATCGTCAAGGGGGTGGGTGTGTTCCCATACATCCATTGAGGGGTGGTTATTACTGGGTACCTACTATTTTCCACTCTCTCTTCATGGAGAGGTATTAATTTCATATGATGTGATGGATAGTGGTCTGTTAGTACATTAGATGGTGGATGTGGTGTGGTATACCAAGTGTCTTCGAGATGAGTAGTGATGATACATGTTTCCCCAGGTGTCTTTAGGATGAGATGTGATGTACATTCCCAGGTTTCATTGGTATGATATGTGATGTGTTGTGAGGCCCAGGTGTCTACGGGTGGGATTTTTTGGGAGTCTCGGGTGAGTGTGGTTGGGATGTGTTTTGAGGCCCATGTGTGTGCGGGCAGGATGTCATGTGGTATATGAAAGGGATGGGATCACCATGATGTTTTACATTGTACAAGTGTGGAATACCAGCAGGGAAGTTGTGTGGGGTACCCTATAATCAATGTGCATTATATCATACAGTATCATTTTGACTTTTATTATTTTTGATCATTCCATTGTGAGGTTGGGATGGTTAGTATACCTGTTTATGTGATGTTTGGTTCTACTACTTTTTTCCTAAGTTCCATTGTAAGCTACTTTCACAGGTGCATGAGAGAATTTGTTTTTTCCACTAAGTAAAAATTTATGCTCACCCTACAGATTTAAAACAATTTTTAGGTTTCTAATAGGATTTCAAAGGCAATGATAAAACTTACTATCTTTGATCCAAGATAGTTTCTAGGTCCCTACTTTATAATTTTAATTTGCGTATTTACTTTTGAGACTTTATATCATCTATTTCATTTTTATTTTATACATTCATGCGTGGTGGTTTGTGTTTCTATTTTATAATATGTACTGGAGTTGTTGAGTATGATTTGTTCTATCTCCCAATCTTGTTTCCTAAAAAGCGTAATATCTCCCATATTTTGATATTGGAACTCCCTTGGTTCTAGTCACCAAATCGGGGCCTATAGGATTCAGGACATGTGGGTCATTATCTCCCTTTCATCATTACCATAAACTGATTGGAATTTTTGGAGGGTGGGTGTCATCACATAGTGGTATGAGGGGTGATGTTTGAGGGATATAATATAGTTCAGAGTTATGTACATTAAGGACTGCATGGGGTGGTATAGAAATTGTTCCAGTTGACCTTGGTGTATGACATAGGCCAGTGGGACTAAGTTGGACACATGATTTTTTGGCCCCCGTGATCCGGTGAACAAACTATGAACTAATTAAATAACCTAGTTCGATGGATTTATTAGGTTAAATACCTAGGAAAGGTTCATTCATCATAATTACATGTGTTCTCTTTTGAATTGGGATATTTTGGGAATGTTTAAATGGATTAAAAATGATTTTAATGGGATAAAATGAATCTTAAATCAAATTACATAATACATGGGAATAGAAAATCCTTGTTTTCCATTTATATATTCCTCATTTTTTTCATTCGCTTGTGGATTGGGCAGTTGAGGTTCATCAGGCTAATCTGGTTGATCCCCATAGGGTTGACCCAGTTGAGGAAGATGATCAGTTGTAGAGGACATTGTAATATTTCTAGTGGTAGGATTTAGGGAAGTAAGATGGTAGTATTTTATATGTGGAATCCAAGAGTTGACTCAAGGAGCATGAGATCACATTTAGGTTGATTCGGGCTGTGATGGAGTAGTTTTTCCCTTTAGAATTTAGTTAGATATAGGGAGATACACATCAGTGGTGGATACTATATCAGGGAGAATGAAAGGAGGAAAATGTTTTGTTTGATGATTTCTAGAAGGAGTTCCATGAATATTTACTTTCTTTCACCATGATTGATGTAATGAGTATACATATTCTTTTTCTTCAGCAGGGGAGCCTGTTAGTTCATGAGTTAGAAATCAAGTTCAAGGATCTTCTTTATTTTGCACCAGATGTTTTTTCAGGGGAGGCGTCTTCTGCAAGACATGTTGAGGAAGCACTCTCTCATTATATTTAATATAAAGTTACATATTTTTCATTTACAACATAACTATAAGATCATAAGAAGGAAATTTTGTTTGATTAGATGAATTACTGAGGTGGTTTTCCAGGAGAGGGGAACCAGTATGCTTCCTCGAGGGGAAGAGTTAGCAGTGGTTGGTTCCAGGTGCCAGGATCGTTGAGGTTTTGAATGGAAGTGAGTTGATCTCAATATCTTCCATTTCTACCTTATGGTCTCTGTTCCTTTATTAAGGTATTGGGAATGGTGTTTTGATTCTATTGGTATTTTATCCATCATCAAAACTAGATCTCAGTGACTGATAGATCTCATTTTGGTGGAGGTGGATAGGATCACCTACAGGCTCAACACTAGGTGCCACTGAGACTGTTTTAGCGGTAGGGGAAGTTGTATTTTTCTAATACATGGGGAGTTATATCTGGTATGGGACAACATTGTGATGTTCATCATGTTCAAGGACTACGACTCGAGAATGGTTATAGAGGTGGTAATCAGTAGATAGATAGGGGATATGGGCATGGTTAGTTACATGTAGTGGATGCTATAGTTCTAGAGGAGCCATAGATCATCAGAGGTACGATCGGTTTGTTTAGTATCACAATTTATGCCTTATTTTATTCAAGATATTCACACTCCTTTGTTTCTCCAATTCTATCTCATGCTTTGTGACTTAATGTAGATAGGATTCTCATTCCCAATGTGTTGAGTATGCCATTTTTAGGATAGAAGAACATGTTTGATGATTGACAAGGAGGTAGATTGCTAATGGGACCATATCATTCCCATGGTGATATTGTTTTATACATATGTTTCAATATTACATCATCCTTTACATAAACTATTTCTATTCTATACATAATATTATAATCTTCTTCTAGTGAAGATTCATATTTTTGGATGTGGATGGTCTGTGTGTGGTTTTATTCTGGGAGAAGAGTTTCCCGGAATGATGTTAGTGTATGGATCCCTTTATTTCTTTATTAGATGATTTGTTAGTAGAATTTGTTTATTCTATGACATTGGAGGTTCGCAAAGTTGTTAGGGTGTCTTGGGATGTTTTCTCTAAGGATATTGTGATGCTACCGCCTATACATGATATTGAGTATGGGGTTAAATTGTAGTTGGGTGCTTCTCCAATTTCTCTAGATATTTATCAGAAGAAACCTTATGAGTTACTAGTGTTAAGTATTAAGATTTATTATCTACTATAGAAGGGGTTTTTTATAACATAGGGTGTTGTACTGTGGTTATCCAGTGTTTTCCTCAATGAAGAGGGATGATAGTATGAATTTTTTCATAGACTACCAGAGGTTGAATCAGGCGACTGTAAAAAACCATTACCTTCTTTCAAGTATATATGATCTTTTCAAATAGTTTGGAGGGAAAATATAGTTTAATTAGATCGATCTATGGTCTATATATCACTAGTTGATGGTGGAGGAGGTGAATTTCTCGAAGAATTCCTTCAAATGAATGTATGGGTACTTCGAGTTTATAGTCATGCCATTTGGTGTTACAAACACACTTGTCATGTTCATGGGGCTTATGAACTCCATTTTCTATGAGTCTTAAGATTAGTTAATTATTATATTCATTAATGATATCATATTATACTCAAATCTATAGGAGGAGCACACTGAGAATCTCAAAACAGTTTTGTGCATTTTTCAATGCCAAAAAATCTATGGAAATTTTTCAATGTTTATATCCTGGACAAGTGAGGTTCATTTCCTCAAGAATTTTGATTCTTATAAGGGTATCAATGTAGTCGCGTTGAGGTATGAAGAAGTTTTTTCATGGGAATCACTCATGAACATGGTAGAGTTTCACAGTTTCCTTGGTATCAAATTCTATTATAAGAGGTTTTGTCTTAGTTTCACTTAAGTTGCATCCCTGTTGACTAATTTAAATTTGAAGAATCAATCTATTTCATGAAGTGATCAATTATGGGAAGACATTAGTTACCATAAGGGGAAGTTTTTTTGTACCCAATTTCTCTAGTTACATTAGGAAGGGGTGATGTTAGAGATGTTTTTTATGCTTTTGGTCTGGGATTAAGATGCATACTAATGCAATAGGGTGCAATGATCTCTTAATGGTCTAGGAAGTTATATACTCATGGGGATAACTATTACATCCATTATCTAGAGCTATAAACGTTGGTTTTTTCAATGAATTTAGGGATACATTAAATTATTAGATAATAATATTTGGTCTTCATAGATCACAACTATTTGAGGTATATCTTTTCATAGCATGATCTGATCATGTGATGGCAGAGGTGGATGAAATTCTTTATGGACTACCATTTTGATATCTTATACACCTCAGGAAATGAGAATGTTGTGTCTAATTCTTTGATCATAAATACATAAGAGGATCATTTTTAGGAATCTTCTGAAGCTTGGAGAGTGATATAGGAATTAGAGGCCCATCACATAGATTCAATGGGGGATAGTGGAAGAGAATTTTTTTAGATAATGGTGCAGTCTTCTCTGATGTAGCTATTGGAGGAGTCCCAAAGGGGATACTTTGAGGTAGAGGTGATGCTTGATTTTGTTTTCTATGTGGATGCTCTGAAACAATGGTCAGAGGAAGATCAGAACTGGAAGTTGTTTCAGGGAAGGTTGTTTGTTCCAGTAGAGATGTGTGATGGAATTATTTATGAGTTATATAGCACACCATTGGTCCTACATCCATGAATTTATAATATGTACCATGTCTTGAGGCTTTATTTTCGTTGCCCTGGATGAAATGGGTTGTGGCAGAGTTTGTGGCTATGTGCTCGGTTTTCCGTTAGGTAATGGCGGAGCATTCTGTTCCAGATGGTTTTTTGAATCTCATGGATGTTCCTAAGTGGAAATGGGTTGAAATATCAATAGATATCATTATAGGTCTTCCCATAGATCAAGGAGGTTGGGATTCTATTTTTGTGGTAGTGTATCGATTGATGAAATCATCACACTTCTTATCGATCAAGGAGTCATACATAATAGATTATATGGCTAAGAGGTACCCTGATGTGGTGGGGTGGTTTCATGGAGATCTAACTACCATTATCTCAAATTGGGAAACACATTTTACCTCATGAGTCTAGAGGGGATTGAATCATGATTTTGGCACTTAGTTACACCTCATCACTACCATCCACCCTCATATGAATGGGAAGTTGGAACATACTATCCATGCATTGAAGGACATGTTATGGGTGTGTGTCTTTGACTTCGGTGGATCTTTGGTGCAACACCATCCTTTTTTATAGATTGCTTATAATAATTACTATTACTCTAACATTGACAAGAATCCATTCGACGCTTCTTTTGGACGACTTTGTTGGTCTCCATTTTGTTGGGTGTAGTTTGAGGAGACAACAATCTTCGTCCCGATGCGGTGCATAGATTGATAGAAAAAGGGTATGCTTGTTCGCGAGAGGATGAAAGGAGAACA
The DNA here is from genome assembly GCA_963277665.1 of Viscum album. NCBI lineage: Eukaryota > Viridiplantae > Streptophyta > Magnoliopsida > Santalales > Viscaceae > Viscum > Viscum album. The sequence continues at coordinate 692,185,446 of OY728130.1, forward strand.
TGATAGGAAGAATTCATATGCTGATAGTAGGAGGAGGCCCCTGGAGTTCAAGGTTAGGGACCATGTATTCTTGAGGGTTTCCCCTCTACATGGGCAGAAGAGGATTGGTAGAGGGAGTACAATTTCTCCCATGTTCATTGGACCCTTTGAGGTGTTGGGGAAATTTTGGGAGGTCGTTTATTATTTGGAATTGCCACCATGGTTGGAAATAATCCACGATGTTTTCATGTCTTATCTTCTTAAGTATATTCATGTTGACCCCATGTCATTGACTTGTAAGAGTTTAATATTGATGATGACGCGGCGTTTTACGAACGACTATTAGAAATCCTAGATAATCAAGAGGAGGTTCTATGTGGATACAGAATTCCTTTGGTTTGTGTGTTCCAGAGGCATAATGTCTTGGAGGATATTACCTAAGAGCGAGAAATGTAGATTTATGCCTATTACCCATATTTTTTTTGAGTTTTACTTTTTTCTATTTTTTCTTCTAATGTCATGTACTATTTGGGTCCTTTTTTTATGAGATGAGATGCTTTTTTTATGTTTTATGATGTGTGTGGTGTGATGTGTGATAAATTAAAAACATGTGAAAAGGGGAGGACCTGATTCCTAATTGAGATACATTATATACTATGAAATTAAACTCATGCGGGTGATCGAGTGCCTCTCAGAAAGGATAGTATATTATGATGAAGAAAAAAATTACATAATTCATGTGTTTGGGAAAGTGCATATCATTGGTTTTTGAAGTTGTCGGTTGGTAAGTGTATGGGTTGAAATAGTTGTGCAGAGGATGTGTGGTAGTGTGGTTATATGAGAGGAGGTGGATTGTGATTGGGTGGTGTGTTGTTTGGTCATTTGGGTTGCAATATTTAGCCGATGGGAGTGTTTGAGGTATGATGTGAGTCTTGATAAATATCTCTCAGGGTGGTTGCTCATAACCTTTTTCTTCTGGGATTGGTTTTAGATTTTTTATTTAGATAATAATTTGAGATTTATCTGAGTTAATGGTTCGTGCACTTCTAGTCCATTACATTGTTGGTTTTTTTGTTGGCGGTGTTCAAGGGAGGTTTCAATAGTTTTTCATGGAAGATGGAGGTGCATCAGAGGTGCTTCTGGTATTTAACATTGAGTAACTGGATTACATGATGTGAATGTCCATTTCAAAACTTATCCAAAGATGGTTCACGATGTGAGGTCTTTAAGGGTTTATTAAATAATTAAATAAATAGGTGACACATTTTTCAACCAAAACTGAACACTAAGGATTACAGGACATAAAAGGGGATTACACATCCTATTATACCTCAATAATGAGATGTTTTAAAACTTATTTTTGGACAAATGTTAATTCATTTTTCTATTCTATCTTCTTCCTATTGTTTTTGGGAATCTTAGGCACCCCTAGGTTTCCCTTAGGCCCTTCTTCAATCCTTTTTGATATGTTGACCCAGTGGTTGTTCTTCATCGACCCATGGTTGATCTTTGGTATGTTCTCACACATTCTTGGTTAATTATGTTTCTTTATTCTCCCAAGGATCCATTACGGTGTTTTTTATTTGGATTGGAGTGTTTTTAGGTTTCATTTTTAAGGGTCCGTGGTTTGGTATAGTTTGATCCATAGTTTTGAGGGTGCGTTGGTGGTTCACATGCATTCCTCATTTCTCTATAGTAAAAAACAAGTTAGAAGGATTAATTAAGATATGAGTCCCTTAGTTTCTCTTTATTGTTCATTATGTGGTTGAGTTTTCACTTCTGTTTATATATATATTGTGGTGGTTCTATCTTAAATGAAATATTAAGAACTGGTCAATTGAATTGAAAGGGGGAAATGGGGGTTGATCTGTATGTTTTTAAATCATTGATATTTTTTGTGTTATTGTGAATTTACGGGCATGATGCCGCTCTCAACATTATTGTTGTTGGTGGATTTATTTACACTGGATATTCCTGCTGAGTTTGTTGTTTTTGTTGAAATTGTTTTGAATGAACCTAAAATGAAAATTTGCTAAACATGTATACTAAGGCAATGAATTGGATTCCCTATGATTTGGTATTTGTGATAAAAACCCTAAATTAAAGTGGAATGTGGGAAAATACCCTTTGTAAATATTTTAATGTGATCTTGATGTGATATGGTTGTGTGATGGTGCTTGTAGTAAAAGGACCTATGGATGGGTAATGTGGGGATAAGGGTTTGTTTGGAAATGATTTAGGGATTTAGGGGTGGTGATATGTTGACCTGTTTGTGAAATATGGTCACTCTATGATAGATTCCCTGGTAGTAAAATAATTAGTAAATGATTAATAATTTTGAAATTGTTTTTGTAATTCAATTAATGATTTATCAATTAATAAAAATATGAAACCTTTACCACGTATCTAAATGTTAGTGTGTGATATAACATGAATGATTGTTGAACGTAGAGGTAATGTGAAGCCGCTTTAGTTTATAAGGGCTCTTAATATTTTAAAATAACTGTTACTGTGTAACTTGATATATGTTCTGCTTGGTAGTTTCCATGATAATATGGATGGATAAATGAATAAATATTAATGGGGTGGGTCGAAATTGTAAAATTGAGATAATGGTTATGTGGAAATTAAAGACCTAATAATGATCATTTGTTATGTAATTTTTGTGTGGAGTTGGACATTTTGTGTTGGAAATGGTTTTGGGGAATGTAGGCAATCAGTTAATGATCTGTTTAAAACCACAAGTTAGGTTTGAGTGTTTTATACTATACATATAATTTTATTTTCCCTTGTGATTTCTATAAGCACCCACCCCAGTTTAGAACTATGTGTCGAACACCACTATTATCATGGGGGAGTGTGTCTTTCCCAAATATCCAGTGAGGAGTAATGATGGATGGGTACCCAATCATTTCTTCTCTCACTTCTAAGAGAGGTGTGTATTGCACAAGATGTGATAGTTGAAGGCCTATTAGTGCATTAGAAGGTGTTTATGGTGTGGTATCCCCAGAGTCATTAAGATGAGTTGTGGTGATACATTCTTCCACATGTGTATTCAGGATGAAATATGATGTTGTTTCTAAAATGTTGTTAGGATGAGTTGTGGTTATACATTCTTTCCCAGGTGTATTTAGGATGAAATATGATTTTGTTTCCTAGGTGTCTTTGAGATGAGATGTGATTTCTTTGAGGTCGAGGTGTCTGATTGTAGGGTGTATTGTGAGGTCCAAAAGTGTGTGGGTGGGATGTATTGTGGGGGCTAGGTGTGTGCAGGATAGATGTGATGTGGAATACAGAATTGATGGGAGTGTTGGGACGTACAACATTTGGTGAGATTGTCATACTACTATGAAAGTGGTGCAGGGTACCCTATCATAGATGTTATTTATATCATATTATAGTACTTGAATTGCAATATTTTGTTATCATGTATTAGTGTGGTTGTGATTGTTATTATACCTGTTTAGGTGTTGTTTGGATCTAAAATTTTCTCATAGGTGAAATAGTATGATTCTTTAACTTGTTCACACGAGACTTTGGTTTTTCAACTGAGTAAACTCGTATGCTCAGCCTGCATATATAAAATAGTTTTTAGGTTTCCAGGAGGATTTAGTTGAAAATGATCAACCTTACTATCCCATTTCCTTAAAATTTACTAGATTTTTATAGATTTTCCTCTTTAGGTTTTTACTATGGAGACATTATTGCATTTGTTTTTTCTTTATTTTATAAAAGAATGTGGGATTTTTTTGGTTTCTTTTTTATATTATGTCATGGAGTTGTTGATGATGAATCAATCTATTTCCTAATCTTGTTTATTATAATGGGTAATGCTTTCTATATTGTGATATTGGTACACCATTTGTTCTAGTCATCAACCTGGGCCTACTAGAGGTGGGACTCAGGGGTCACTATCTATCTTTATTCATTACCTACCATGGATGGGTATATTTAGATGGAGGGGTCATGTCCTGAATATAATTATATAAATTTGGAATGTATTATATTCTAATAAAATCATTATTTATAACCTTTTACATTCTACTAACTAGATGTAATGGTATTGTAAAAGTTACATGAAGTGCCAATTTTGACATTTAAAGGCTGGTACATTTACAATTTAGGTATAGTGGCTCCTAAAACTATAACCTAGAATATATATATATATATATATAATGGATTATTATTCTATTATTTCGCTATGATAACCTATCAAAAAAAATCCTAAATGAAAAATCAAAAGAAATTAGGTTACATGGGGAATTTTTATATTGTGATAAACTCTCTAAGGGTGTAATTAATTATTAATTAAACAACTAATATTTTTTTGTAGCTATATTGACCAAGGGTAGTATGAAAATTATCATAAGAAACCATATTACATTATTCCAAGGTACATAAAGCCATGGGGGTATGAGTATAAATAATTAAGTGGTTATTTGATTTGTTAGTATCCATTTATATATTGTTATTTAAAAATTTATTAAGGAATCTTAAGGAACATATCCTCATATATTAATAAAATAACATTTTTTTCCTTGGGATATATGTTATTATCATTTTCTAGTTAATTAAAATCCCAATTACAACCTAAAATGTGTTTTTATCAATAGTTTGGAACCAATATTTTTTCAATAAGGTGTGATGTGATAACATAAGGTCAAAGGACGTTCTAAATTAATATTGAATTAAAATTTGATATAAATTGGATGTGTTCCTTATTACATTGGAAAAATAATAAACCAATAACTTATCTATTTTGAATGTTCCTTATTTTTCATCAAATTAAATCATCAAATTTTTTAAAATAAATGTCATACGTCCTAATGGATTAAATAAATCGTTAATGTGACGTTATTAAATTAAACCCTAGAGTATGTGTTATCTTAAAAAAGTTTACCTTCGAATAGAATATCAAAATTTCCCATTGGTTACAGTAAACATATTTCTTTTACAAGGATCGTAGTGTTTAGTACGGTTATCGTGGTGATGTCGTTAGAGTGACCTAGTTATAGGGTCAACAATTTATGATTTACTAAGTGGGTAGCCTGGTTGAGGTAGTTTCATCAAGGGAAATTTATCTATATTACATGAATTATTTACCTTGAAGGTATATTCAGGTGCCAATTGAGTTATGTAAAACTATTTTTTCGTGAATGACACCAAGATGAGTGGTTTTAATGTTCATATTGATCTATGGGGAACAATGATAATCGGGTAATGAATTGGTTGGAAAGGTCAGACATAACTCAATTGAGGTCATTTACATTCATGATCATGTGGTCATTCCCCTTGTAAGGTAGATGACATTGCAGATCATCTATTAGATTAATATTTGTATATGTTAATATGACATAGTGACGTGTACTTCTAGTTTGAATATAAATTAAAATTGATGGAAGAACCTTCTTCATTGTTTTTGTATCACTATATAACTCATTGTTACATGATGTGCTCATCAGTTAAAAAGTTGTTCATGAAAATGAAATAGTTATGTGGAAATTTAAGCCTTTAGATATTATTATTTGTTCATAGATCATCTCTAATATAGCATCCCGCCTTTTTATCACATAATCTTTCATTACATTTTACAAAACCGGGGATCTTTAAGGTTTAGTGTCTTGGAAACCGGGAACTTAAAACATGAAAAAAAAAAACATTATTCTTAAACACTTGAATGGCTTCTCCTCATGTTCATCCTAGGTTAATTACTGCATCTCATAACCTGGGGACATACATCAAAAGAAAGGGTGAGCAGAAGGCTCAGTAATGGAAACAAAAGAAACATTATACATGTGAACTTGAGATACTTCAATAAGGTCATGAAAAGAACTTTAAGGCATGAGAAAGAAATCATGAGATATATCATAATAAAAATAAAATTTTTCATAACTTGAAGATGTGGCTACAACATTTAATATTGACAATCATTTCGTTTCACCAAGGTCCATCCCCAAGGTGTCATTAAAAATTACCAAGGTTATTTACCAAGGTATCAGTCTAAAAAGTCATCTCTAGAGATTAAGCCTTTACCCAATGCATTGGAGCGCTATCTGGGTGCACCCTTGACATGTATTTATTATCATGTGATACACATATATCATCATCAATCATTTCATAAATAACCCATATAGCATAAAATAAATGGGTTTCATTTCAAAATCATAACGTTTTAAAAACTGCTTTAAAGACATGATCTTTATGTCACTTTAAACCCACGGAAAAGGGAAAGTGGGTTTCATGTATGTGAATCCCAGAATTTAAAATAGAACATTTTGATATATATGTGAATACCCTTTTATAAATAAGAGCTTTGAGTATTCACTTAATAACATAAAATAATTGTTGAGATAAAGAGGGAGGCATTTTGAGACGAAAACTATGCAGCATAACGTCTACAATACATGGTTTTAGAAAACATTGAAAAGAGAGGGGACATGGGTCACCCACTCAAAAATGATACATAAAATAGTAGGGGAACAGAATATATAGTATTTAAGAACATGGTAATGAAATTTTAATTATATATCATATGAAACAAAGAACATGAAAGGAAGACAAAAATAATATTTCTCTTATAAGAATTCGGCAGCCTAACGGCGCCACTTAAAACTTCCAAAAATGGATTGACGAGATCAAATAGGGTCTCTCATCATATGAACATAAATTATCAGTATGATAGATATAGAGATCATACCCCAACATAATAAAAAGGAACTTGAGATACTTTACATGAAAGTAGATCTTGAAGACGAGAAGGGTGAAAGAACCCCTTAGAAATTCGGCAGCCTAACGGCGCCACATAAACTTTCAACAAAAATGTATAGATGAGATCAAATAGGGTCTCTAATCATATGAACATAAAATATCAGTATGATAGATTTATAGATCATACCCCACTATGATAAAAAGGAACATGAAATACTTGACATGTAAATAGATCATGAAAACGAGAAGGTGAAAGAATCCCTTAAAAATTTGGCAGCCTAACGACGCCACTTAAACCTCAAAAAAATGATTTGACGAGATAAAATAGGGTCTCTCATAATATGAAAATAAAAGATAAGTATCATAGATTTAGAGATCATACCCCAACATAATAAAAAGTAAATTTCAAGACTTGACATGGAATTAGAAATTTGAAAAAGGAAAAAGGTGAAAGAACAACTTAAAAATTCGTCAGCCTAACGGCGCCACTTAAAACATCAAAATACTGAATTGAAGAGATAAAATGGGTTCTCTCATCATATGATCATAAAATATCAGTATGATAAATTTAGAGATCATACCCCAACATAATAAAAATGAACTTGAAATACTTTACATGAAAATAGATCTGGAAAAATGAGAAGGGAGAAAGAATCCGTTACAAAAAATTTGGCAGCCTAACGGCGCCACTTAAAACTTCATAAAACGAAATAATGAGAGTAAGAGGTGATCTCTCATTATATGAACATGAAAAGGGAATTAAGATTAGTATAAAAGAACATCCTTAAACATAATAACATGGAGTATAAAAGAAATTACATAAAATATATTTCTTGAAAAGAAAGAGAGAGGTCGGATCCCTAACCTTAAAACGTAACTCTTAAAACTCAATGTTTGGGACCTTGAGGGCTTGGGGGAACCTTGGGATGACTCCTTGGGAGGTAATGAGACCAGAACATCGTTGGGGGAGAGTGGGGAGTCTAAATGGATGAGAGGATGGCTTGGTATTTATAGGGAAAGTGAGGGGACAAGGCATTAATGGCCAAGGGACACCTCAAAAGTGGTTTTCTCAAAACCATGTGCTCTCCCATGATATTTTCCATGAAGTTAGGCCAAATGGTCCCCCCATACAATAATTCATCACCTTTGGTCGCCCAACCCATAAAATATCACATGAAATCACCATGACATAGTTATGATGTAATTAAACATACTGAAACCCTAAAACTGCTTTTTTTACTATTCAATGAAAATTCATCTTTCTCAAAAAAATCCCAAAATTTCACCTTAACCAAATATTGATTCTCTGATTCAAAATATTAACTCCATTTTATAAAAATAATTTTCTAGATATTTTTAATTTAATTTTTAAATAAAAACACTATTCACTGAAAATTCATTTTTTCAGAAAAAAATCCCCAGAAATTACCATAACATAATATCGATGCTCTGAGTTCAAAAATGAAATCCATTTTATAAAAATAATTTTCTAAATATTTTTTATTTAATTTTTAATTAAAAAACACTATTCATCCAAAAAAACTAATACTTGAATAATAATTTATGAAACCGTTTTTTAACCATTTTATTGAATCACATTACTTAATCAAGGAGCCTAGATTATATTAATACTTTCTTTAAGTGAGATAACTAATCCATTTGGTCACATTACTAATCCTAAGCATAAAATCACTATTTATAATTTACTATTCATCAAAAATCAAGTTGATCTTATTAGACTCTAAATTTCGTACTGAACATAATTGTAGAAGACCATTTTTTTAAAATCCTTACACATTTTTAATTATTAATGTTTACCTAAACATTTTTAAAATATCCTTTTTCTAAAATTCATAAAAAAATATGCATACTATATTTATCCGGACATTTGAAAATTTATAAACACCAACATAAAAAGAAATCAAAATTTTTATTTAAAACAAAGGGTTACACAAGGCAGTTACAGTCTCCTTACATAGCCCCTTATCACACCAGCATAGAACCTAAGTGTAAGGTGTGCTAATATGAGATAATCCGAGGGAGGCTCGGCCAACATCGCACGAGTAGTAATTTCTATCAGTTTGAACTTCTCACGAAGGTGATTCCGTTCTAGCTTCACACGATGAAGTTAGGCTTGGGTTTGGTCCAGAGCAAAGCCCAGTGGTGCTACCTCTTTCCCAAGTTCTGTTAGATGGGCTTCGATCGGTCCAAGACTACTTGGTGAGGCCATCGAATCTTCTTTCTATAATAACTAATCAAGATTACTTGTATTTAGAGACAATAATAAAAATGTTTAGTTTACAGTGGTCATATTGGCCAATGGTCATATAACAGTCAAATCCCAACTGTCTCATTTTAATTATACTCATCTTATCAAATTAAACATTTTTGTTGAGTATAAAAATAAAAATAAATAAAATAACACATCAAATTAGGAAACATGATTTATTCATAATTTCGGGTCGTTACAATCTTCCCCCCTTAAAAAATTGCGTCCTCGAAATTTTTAAAATTGGGTTTTGAAATTTCATTGAAATTCCCATATCTGAAAAGGAGTCAGTAAAACTATTACTTTAAAATAAAGAAAGGGAAGTACAAAGGTCACCCGAGTTAACCCACATTAGGATTCCATATAGGAAATGTCACGAACCAAATCTGGTCACCGCCAAAACCAGCACCAAACCCAGCATGTGACATGACCCGAAGAGCGTTCCCAATCCTCACGGGCTGGCACAAGTGCCCGGGTATCATATCATGATGATTGGGAACGATTTACCCGATTTTATAAATATTAAACAACAAACAAACTCAATAGAACAAATCTGGATTTTTTTACTAAAATCGTCTTTTACAAAATTTCAGAACTGAAATACATAAGTTAAAACTATGTTTAAAGAACATTAAAATGGTACATAACTAAATAAAGACATCCCAAGAACCTCCACATGGAATGAGGCACCACCCTCAAGCTATCTCCACGACACTGTATCCCAATAGACAACTAAAAACCTGAATCAATGGAATAAATCATGTACCCAAACCCGTGACATAAAAGAAGAAAATCTACATACACCCAAAGGGGTAAGTATGGTGTGATCGAAAGCCCAGTAGGATACCACCACTAATAGATTCCATGTGATAAACATTTAATGGAGAAAAGCATGCATGTTTTCAAAGACATGAGATGCTAGTTAAAATTTCTAAAAGATGCAACATTAAATAAAAAAAGTTTTCAGGTGGGCTAATTTAAAGAATATAAACATTTAAAATAAATACCATAGCTACTGAATTTTCCAGCCTCTCATACCGTATACCGACGGTAAGAACAAAGTATCCAGTGAGCACAATCAATGGGAAATAACCCCTAGGCACTAGCTAGCTGTGGGTCCCAGGTACCTCGTATCTCGGTGAGAGTAACCATCATAAATATCCATTCTCGTGCACGAGCCACTAGTAGGGAACATACCCATAACCTAGTGGTCCCCAATCATCGTCAACATAGTTTAGTTATAGTTTTAAGCGTCAATATTGCTAAGTGAAACTGAGGCCAAACCCCACGGATTCACTAGCATACTAGTACACGTCCACACACCTAGATACCCGGGTTTTCCCTTTGTGCTCAAACAAGTTCAGCAATCCAAGAAGTATATTTTTCACATGAAAATATCACTTCCACATCACAAATTAACCAAACAGCCCCATGTACATCACGCAAGTCAAAAATTCCAATTTTCATTCAAATGAATTTTGAAATCAAACTCACTCCAAATTGCCTACAACACTTTTCAAATTTTTTTAACACTTCCACAAATCCATTAAACAATTTTATAAAACCATTACAAGATATTCAACTCACATAACAGACCACACACATGTCACACAATACCCTTCTCACCTTCACAATTCATTTTATAAATAAACTCACATGAAATATCACACACTCGTGTTTCGCACACAAAACACAATTTAGTAAAACATTTCGACAATTTATAAAAAAAATTATAAAAATGTTTAACATCTCAAATCACCACTTTACCATTCAAAAACCCACATTAGGTGAACACACTCACCCAAACAGTACATATACACCCTTTCCCAACTTTTTTTAACCAAATAAAACATTGGCAATTTTTATAAAACAAACCCAAGAGGTATAACCATTGTTTACACACTAAACCCATTTCAAAACCCTCCTTTAAAAGAAAAATCATACCAATACCAATCCAAAACAGAATTTTTCATTCCTAAAAACATTATTAAACCACCCCCAAATGTTATAAAAATACATCAAATAGTACCACAAAGATACACATGAAAAACACACGTTTTCATAAATCACCTTCAAGAAGTACAACATGTTTTTACCCCTTAAAATCATTAAAAAAACCTACTTTCAAGGCCAACATGAAAATACGGAATTAAAAACCCATAATTGGAATCCCCTTTCAAGACTAATAAATCACTTTCATATGTTATAAACCAAACCCAAACATTACCCCAAGAGTCACACATGAAAAGTGCCCAATTTCAAGCTATAATGGAACTAAAAATTAAATGTTCAACCAAATCCATCAAAACTATTTTCACAGAACATAAAACAGATTATAAACATTCTAAATTAATAATCCATGCAAGCTAACTCATCATAAAATGGCTACACATGGAATCACCTACCTTTTGAGTCGAAATCCTCAAAACTTGGTGCGAAACCTTAAGCGCACCACCGCCGCACCACAAGGAATATAAATCCATACATAGACCACCAAAAATTGACCCAAAAGATACCAAATAAGACCTTAGGATTGAACCCTAACTTCTGGACACTTTAGAACATAATGAAAGAGGGAGGAAACCCTAAGGAGAATGAAAAATTGAAGAGAGAAACACTTACTCAAAGCAATCATGAATAAAACGACCCAAAATCCACCGGATTCTGAATCTGAAAACATCCAAACATTCAAGGGATGTTCGAACAAGGATTATGAGACCATGTAGGAATTTTAATGGGGAAAAAAAGAGTGATAATTGAAGGATTTATGAAGGAAACAAATTACATTTATTAATCTGCCCGAAATGTGAGTGCTTCAGAAGTTTCGACCTAAACCGTGATTCCAATGAGCTGCAAAGAGGGTGGGAGGATATGGGACTCGCGGCTGGGTTAAAGGGTAGTGTTTGGGGCTTGGAATCACCGAAAAATCCTTAATATTGGATACTTTATTAATTAAACAAAATTTATTTTTAAAACTGGAATTGGGCTTTCGGGCAGGCCCAATCCCTTAAATAAAAACCTATATACAACTTGTTTATGGTTTTATAAAGGCTCCAAACTACAATGGTGGTGTTTCCATATCAGAGTAGACCATTTAGGAACTTTAATGGGTGAAAAATATTAAAAATTGAAAAAGTTATAAAAGAAACAAAATTTATTTTTAAATCTGGAATTGGGCTCACGGTTTGGCCCAATTCATGAAAACTCACCCATTCCACCATAAAAGCTTGACAATCCCCAAAAACAAATCATAAATGAAAATTAAATGAAATTTAACTTTAAAATAAGTCATGTATCTAACAATTCTCCCCACCATGAAAACATTCCGTCCCCGGAAAGCGACCACAAGGCCAGATACCAAAACCATGCCCAACCGATAAACTAAGATGTAATTCTTTGCCAAGCTTTGCCCCCAATGGTCAAAACACCTCCAGTGATCAATTAAGGAATGATTAATCTCACAACCCAAACTTACACCACATTACTGAAATGATCAATCACATTTATACTTTATCCCAAAATGAAACTCCTCGAACGCTATCCGAACAGGACTCAAGCAATTCACCCAAACGAACAACAACTTCAAACAAGGTTACACATACCTTGCTATAACTAAACCATTGGGCACTCTCCAATCTCAATGGTTACCCAAAGAAGATTTAGGTAACTAGATAGATCCAAATGAGACTACCTACCAACAATACTTGACCATGGATAAGACTATGTTATTGGTACGGGGAAAAAAATAGGCTCCCCACCATAAGAACCAACAATCTTAATCGACCAGCATGGGCCGGTACAGAAAGACCCCAAAATATAAAGTGTTGGGACGACCACATGGTGAGTCTGCACGGTTTGGGAAACCATGAACCAACAGTGGATATTCTTCTATCTACATGGTTTTTTTGTGTTCATGGTTAGAACTAACCATGTGAAAACCGGGTGCTCAACTTTTCAAGCCAAATTTCCAACCATTCTCCAAAGACTCAATGGAAACCAAATGGGGAGGGAATAACATTGTGTGATGACATGGGTACAAAACTCTCCACCTATTTCCACAGAACGGGAACAACAGAAGAAATATGATGACACCATAGGTTTAAACTCTTCATATCATTCATACTGAGGATAGGACTTTGTACAATGGTTTAAACGACACTAGGGTTTCCCCTGACTACGCGCCAGCTTCTCTCCGGGACCTATGGCTGGAGCTCAAAATATTGAAGCATCTTCGGCCATGCAGTTTGGCTGTTGAAACCCCTATGTGGAACTTCTTCTTTCGGTGCCACAAACAACTACACTGCATACCCTGATGGGTTCATCAAGACATAACACACTCCATAACTCACTTTACCAAAACCAGACATTTCATTGAAACAAGGGATCAGAATAAGCACAGACATCGAACCTTGTTTCTTTGGCTGAGAAACAACAGAAGGGCATGACACGTATAAACATTGTCCTCTAAGATAGAGGATTTGATGTTTTTCCCAAGGGATACATACTCCCAACATAACATAGAACCTAAGAGGATAGTGTAACCTTGACCTTTATAGTAAAAAGAGAACACAACATCACAATGCATCACCGAACATGACCCTTGTGATTGATAGAAACAATACATAGAACATGGCCATATTCCAAGTCCCTAAACAACAGACAAGTCCAAAAAGTGGACACAATATCCTATCAGGACCAAAATCTCAAAATTGGTGGTTTAATAATAACTCTTTCTTCAAGGAAACGATGAAGAACCCAGAGGCCCTCTTAGACACCATCATGAAACTCATCCACACTAACAACCAAAGAACACTTCCACCTTCGATGAATCATGAAACTTAAGAAACCAAGGCCTCTTTCAACCTTCCACAAGAACTATCCCACTACAAGAGGATCTACAAATCAACTAAATGAATGGTTGTATACTCAATCAACAATGATCTATAAAATATTCCTTATATTGATCAACTGGAGGATTTTCCAATGGAGAAACAATACGGGTTGCACTTCAGTTGTGCACTAACCCTTAATGGGGGCGTACCTTATCCAATGGGAGAACCCAAGGAACCAACCAAGATGGTTCATTGGTCAAAATATACCACAAACCAGATCCAAACGCATGAAGGGAACCATCATAAAGGCGCCCCAAAATATTTTTCAAAAGAGACCACTAACTGTCCCTATAACACAACTTACTGACCAAACCCAAACCCAAAACACAATTCAAACAGGAGGGGTTCTTGGACTCAAAACATCCCACAACATCAACATTTTCCAAAAACACATAATATATACCATTCCATACAATTCAACAAGTCTTCATGTTTCTCTTTAAAAACAGTTCTTTAAAAACAAATGGTCCAGCGGTTTGCGCATCCACCAATGGTACCCCATGGGCCTTACACATGCATGTTTCTGTGCCACACTGGGAACCCTTCTCATATCCATCTCGACACTCATCCATTCATTTCATCATCCATCAATCTTCCCATATAGTCTCATGCATGTGGTTGCTCACAAAAATACCAAAGGTTAAAACAAAAATTATTTCCACTTTTCAAAACCAAAACAGTCAACCAACACATCCTTTTTTCTCAAAACCGCTAACCACGAGATCAAAATCCCAACTCACATCTTACAAAAAATTTTAGAAAGTCACAACCATTTATAAAATAACTCACTTTCAAGATATTCACATCAATTTCAAAACATCTCATCCCATTAAAACACACTCTAATTGTTTAGAAAACTCTATTGGAAAATATTTTCAAAACAAACTTCAATATAGTTCCTGCTTTCAAAGAGGTGTAAGCACACCATTTTATATTTCAAAACAATTCTGAAAATTCAGTTCCACCATTTCATAAACCAAACCATTCCCTCTTTATTTTAATATCATTTCATAAAAACTTTACTCTTCTTAAAACCAAGTCATCTTAAAACCAAAGTGCTAAGATTTCAAAACTAAACCACAAAACAATGCGAGAGGAAACTAGTTTCAGTGGGTGACTTGGAAATATGGTTGGAGGCCATATTCCAATCACTTAACTGTCAAAGAGAGTGTTCTAGGGAATATCCCCGGCTTCACATGGCTTTCCAGGCCCTGTGAGCTCACTGAGACCATTATCCCATCTCTCTTTTCATTTCCCCTAATCATCATCAAACCAAGAAAACCAAAGGAATCCGAAAGGTCCCAACTTCCCCTAGATACATGAATTCTGTCATGAGGTGTGGTGATCAACCACACTACTCATAACCGAAATTCCAAGTCCCAACAATCCCAACTCTAGACTATCCTGACTGTTCCCCAAATAACATGACTCAAAGAAAGCGAACCTCCTTTGATACGATTTTGTCACGGACCAAATCTTGTCACCACCAAAACCGGCACCAAACCCAGCATGTGACATGACCCGAAGAGCGTTCCTGATCCCAACGGGCTGGAACAAGTGCCCGGGTATCATATCATGATGATTGGGAACTATTTACCCGATTTTATAAACATTAAACAACAAACGAACTCAATAGAACAAATCTGGATTTTTTTTACTAAAACCGTCTTTTAAAAAATTTCAGAACTGAAATACATAAGTTAAAACTATGTTTAAATAACATTATAATAGTACATAAAAAAATAAAGACAGCCCAAGAACCTCCACATGGAATGAGGCACCACCCTCAAGCTATCTCCACGACACTGTATCCCAATAGACAACTAAAAACCTGATTCAATGGCATAAATCATGTACCCAAACCTGTGACATAAAAGAAGCAAATCTACATACACCCAAAGGTGTAAGTATGGTGTGAGCGAAATCCCAGTAGGATACCACCACTAATAGATTCCATGTGATAAACATTTAATGGCGAAAAGCATGCAAGTTTTCAAAGACATGAGATGCTAGTTAAAATTTCTAAAAGATGCAACATTAAATAAAAATAGTTTTCTGGTGGGCTAATTTAAAGAATATAAACATTTAAAATAAATACCATAGCTACTGAATTTTCCAGCCTCTCATACCGTATACCGACGGTAAGAACAAAGTATCCACTGAGCACAATCAATGGGAAATAACCCCTAGGCACTAGCTAGCTGTGGGTCCCAGGTACCTCGTATCTCAGTGAGAGTAAACATCACAAATATCCATTCTCGTGCACGAGACACTAGTAGGGAACATACCCTAACCTAGTGGTCCCCAATCATCATCATCAAAGTTTAGATAGAGTAGTAAGCGTCAATCTTGCAAAGTGAAACTGAGGCCAAACCCCACGGATTCACTAGCATACTAGTACACGTCCACCCACCTAGATACCCAGGTTTTCCCTTTGTGCTCAAACAAGTTCAGAAATCCAAGAAGTATATTTTTCACATGAAAATATCACTTCCACATCACAAATTAACCAAACATCCCCATGTACATCACACAAGTCAAAAATTACACTTTTCATTCAAATGAATTTTTAAATCAAACCCACTCCAAATTGCCTACAACACTTTTCAAATTTCTTTAACACTTCCACAAATCCATTAAAAAATTTTATAAAACCATTACAAGATATTCAACTCACATAACAGCTCACACAAATGTCACACGATACCCTTCTCACCTTCACAATTCATTTTATAAATAAACTCACATGAAATATCACACACCCGTGTTTCGCACACAAAACACAATTTAGTAAAACATTTCAACAATTTATAAAAAAAATTATAAAAATGTTTAACATCTCAAATCACCACTTTACAATTCAAAAACCCACATTAGGTGAACACACTCACCCAAACAGTACATATACACACTTTCCCAACTTTGTTTAACCAAATAAAACATTGGAAATTTTATTAAAACAAACCCAAGAGGTATAACCATTGTTTACACACTAAACCCATTTCAAAACCCTCATTTAAAAGCAAAATCATTCCAATACCAATCCAAAAAAGAATTTTTCATCCCTAAAACAATTATTAAACCACCCACAAATGTTATAAAAATACATCAAATAATACCACAAAGATACACATGAAAAACACACGTTTTCATAAATCACCTTCAAGAAGTACAACATGTTTTTACTCCTCAAACTCATTAAAAAAAACCTACATTCAATGCCAACATGAAAATAAGGAATTGAAAAACCATAATTGGCATCCCCTTTCAAGACTAATAAATCACTTTCATATGTTATAAACCAAACCCAAACATTACCCCAAGAGTCACACATGAAAAGTGCCCAATTTCAAGCTATAATGCAACTAAAAATTAAATGTTCAACCAAATCCATCAAAACTGTTTTCACAGAACATAAAACAGATTATAAACATGCTAAATTAATAATCCATGCAAGTTAAATCATCATAAAATGGCTACACATGGAATCACCTACCTTTTGAGTCGAAACCCTCAAAACTTGGTGCGAAACCTTAAGCGCACCACCGCCGCACCACAATGAATATAAATCCATACCTAGACCACCAAAAATTGACCCAAAAGATACCAAATCAGACCATAGGATCGAACCCTAACTTCGGGAAATTTTAGAACATAATGAAAGAGGGAGGAAACCCTAAGGAGAATGAAAAATTGAAGAGAGAAACACTTACTCAAAACAATCATGAATAAAATGACCCAAAATCCACCAGATTCTGAATCTAAAAACATCCAACCATTCAAGGGATGTTCGAACAAGGATTATGGGACCATGTAGGAATTTGAATGGGGAAAAAAAGAGTGATAATTGAAGGATTTATGAAGGAAACAAATTGCCTTTATTAATCTGCCCGAAATGTGAGTGCTTCAGAAGTTTCGACCTAAACCGTGATGCAAATGAGCTGAAAAGTGGGTGGGAGGATATGGGACTCGCGGACGGGTTCAAGGGTAGTGTTTGGGGCTTGGAATCACCGAACAAGCCTTAATATTGGATATGTTATTAATTAAACAAAATTTATTTTTAAAACTGGAATTGGGCTTTCGGGCAGGCCCAATCCCTTAAATAAAAACCTATATACAACTTGTTTATGGTTTTATAAAGGCTCCAAACTACAATGGTGGTGTTTCTATATCAGGGTAGACCATTTAGGAACATTAATGGGTGAAAAATATTAAAAATTGAAAAAGTTATAAAAGAAACAAAATTTATTTTTAAATCTGGAATTGGGCTCACGGTTTGGCCCAATTCATGAAAACTCACCCATTCCACCATAAAAGCTTGACAAACCCCAAAAACAAATCATAAATGAAAATTAAATGAAATTTAACTTTAAAATAAGTCATGTATGTAACAGGAATACATACACATGGAGGATAAAACAAAGGGTCAAGCTCTGAGGGCGAGTGATAGAAAACATGATTTGGAGAAAGATAACCATAATAAAATCCCAAACTTATGATGTGTGTAAACGGTCTTTGATTACCTAGTAGGAAACGTAAACCAACAATGTTTTTGTTTTACATCCCTTTTCATAATTTTGAGGAATTCACTTACAACATAGAACAAAACATAAGTAAATATGCCAACTTTCAAGTAGAGTTTAATCCTTTAATATGTTTCTACCAAAACTAATCATTTCTCCAAATGATGAGCATTCAAAACTACTTGGTCTCATCAAAACACAAGAATCATCTTCTAGAGAATCACATAATCCACAAAAGATTTACTATCTATTTCATCTATCTTTAAACATTATCCCAAAAATAAAAAGGGTAAGGTAAAACCACTCCTCAAAAAGGAATAATCCCATAGGAATGGAAACTACTTTTAAATCTTCAAAGTTCCATGGTACTACCCAAAGTTCATCACAGACCATTCGATAAATAACGGTCCTTAAAATTCCTCAAAATAAACCAAATTAAGATTGAAACCCAAATACAAGAAGGATTTGATAACATAGTCTTCCAAAATAAACTTCATTGTTCATCTCTGAACAACATCAACCACTCCTAACATCTTATAACAAAAGTACCTAACCTAAACACTTTTTATCCAATATAGGTTAATCATTCCCATAAGTAACCTAAATTACGATAAGTCCACCTTAAATTCATTGATTCGTCAAAATATAAGTCAACATTAATTCTCAATGAAGATACCATAGTAATCTATTTACCTCGATCATATAAGGTCCCCAAAATAGTGAACGTCTTCCAAAATAATTATCATCTTTTAATCCTCTAATCATATCTGCCATATTAATACGGAAATCATCGCATTTCCTATCACATTGGTTGTTGGGACATGTTCTTCCATTTCCCACCATTAAATAATAAGAGAAAGTATTATTAGGGGCTTAAATAATTAGCCAACAATCATTAAAAGGAACATAATGCATATAAGGATAACTTGTAGAAGAAAAGTATACCCTAACTTGTGATCCCCTAGGATTCAAACTAGGTTATACATGATCATATATTCTAATGTGAATCTTTATTTAATTTTATCTTTGTTCCATTAATAATGGTTCATACCAAGCTTATGAATTTACCAAAGCATATCCCCCGGGAGTGTCGTAACCAAGAGTGCAGCAAACCCCATTGTCGTGTACCAGTTCCCATTCAGGTCTAGCTCAAAGAGGTGTTTTCGGTTTTTACCCCTATGTACATCTGTTCCAGAGCCACCTCTACCTATTCGTATCCAGACAGGGATGTATTTTCTTGGAAACCCCTTACTCAATACTCACCAAAATACAAGGAAGATTTCCTATATTTAAACTTTTCTATAGGTTTCTTCATAAAGTTTTCATATCCTAATTTCTACAAATAACTAAACCATCCTGTGATACCAACTATAGCATCCCTCCATATTATCACATAATCTTTCATTACATTTTACAAAACCGAGGATCTTTAAGGTTTAGTGTCTTGGAAACCGGGAACGTAAAACATTAAAACATAAAACATTCTTATTAAACACTTGAATGTATTCTCCTCATGTTCATCCTAGGTTCATTACTGCATCTCATAACCTGGGGAAATACATAAAAAGAAAGGGTGAGCAGAAGGCCCAGTAAGGGAAACAAGAGAAACCTTTTACATGTGAAATTGGGATACTTCAATAAGGTCATGAAAATAACTTTAAGTCATGAGAAAGAAAACATGAGATATATCATAATAAAAATAAATTTTTTCATAACTTGAAGATGTGGCTACAAAATTTAATATTGAAAATCATCTCATTTCACCAAGGTCCATCCCCAAGGTGTCATTAAAAATTACCAAGGTTATTTACCAAGGTATCAGTCTAAAAAGTCATCTCTAGAGATTAAGTCTTTACCCAATGCATTGGAGCGCTATCTGGGTGCACCCTTGACATGTCATTATTATCATTTGATCCACATATATCATCATCAATAATTTCACAAATAACCCATATAGCATAAAAGAAATGGGTTTAATTTCATAATCATAACGTTTTAAAAACTGTTTTAAAGACATGATCTTTATGTCACTTTAAACCCACAGAAAAGGGAAAGCGGGTTTCAAGTATGTGAATCCC
The DNA here is from genome assembly GCA_963277665.1 of Viscum album. NCBI lineage: Eukaryota > Viridiplantae > Streptophyta > Magnoliopsida > Santalales > Viscaceae > Viscum > Viscum album. Next base: position 692,205,895 of record OY728130.1, read on the forward strand.
AGAATTTAAAATAGAAAATTTTGATATATATGTTAATACCCTTGTATAAATAAGATATTTGAGTATTCACTTAATAACATAAAATAATTTTTAGATAAAGAGGGAGGCATTTTGAGATGAAAACTATGCAGCATAATGTCCACGATACATGGTTTTAGAAAACATTGAAAAGAGAGGGGACATGGGTTAACCACTCAAAAATGATACATAAGACAGTAGGGGAACAGAATATATAGTATTTAAGAACATGGTAATGAAATTTTAATGATCTACCATATGAAACGAAGAACATGAAAGGAAGACAAAAATAAGATTTCTCTTATGAGAATTCGGCAGCCTAACGACGCCACTTAAAACTTCCCAAATTGGATTGATGAGATCAAATAAAGTCTCTCATCATATGAACATAAATGATCAGTATTATAGATATAGAGATCATACCCCAACATAATAAAAAGGAACTTGAAAGATTTGACATGAAAGTAGATCTTGAAAACGAGAAGGGTGAAAGAACCCCTTAGAAATTCAGCAGCCTAACAGTTCCCCTTAAACTTTCAACAAAAATGAATTGATGAGATAAAATAGGGTCTCTCATAATATGAACATAAAAGATCAGTATGATAGATTTATAGATCATACCCCATCATGATAAAAAGTAACATGGAAGACTTGACATGTAAATAGATCATGAAAACGAGAAGGGTGAAAGAATCCCTTCAAAATTTGGCAGCCTAACGACAACACTTAAACTTCAACAAAAATGAATTGACGACATCAAATAGGTTCTCTCATAATATGAACATAAAATATCAGTATGATAGATTTATAGATCATACCCTCACATAATAAAAAGTAACTTGCAAGACTTGACATGGAATTTGAACTTTGAAAAAAGAAAAAGTTGAAAGAACCACTTAAAATTCGGCAGCCTAACGACCCGACTTAAAACATCAAAATACTGAATTGAAGAGATCAAATTGGGTCTCTCATCATAATATCATAAAATATCAGTATGATAAATTTAGAGATCATACCCCAACATAATAAAAAGGAAATTGAAATACTTTACATGAAAATAGATCTTGAAAAATGAGAAGAAAGAATGAATCCGTTAGAAAAATTTCGGCAGCCTAACGGCGCCACTTAAAACATCATAAAAATAAATAATGAGAGTAAGAGGGGATCTCTAATTATATGAACATGAAAATGGTAGTAAGAGGAGTATAAAATAACATCCTTTAACATAAGAAAATAGACCATAAAATAAATTACACAAAAGAGATTTCTTGAAAAGAAAGAGAGAGGTCAGATCCCTTACCTTAAAATGTAACTCTTAAAACTCAATGGTTGGGACCTTGGGGGCTTGGGGGAACCTTGGGAGGACTCCTTGGGAGGTAATGAGACCATAAATTCGTTAGGGGACAATGGGGAGTCGAAATGGATGAGAGGATGGCTTGGTATTTATAGGGAAAGTGAGGGGACAAGGCATTAATGGCCAAGGGACACCTCAAAGGTGGTTTTCTCAAAACCATGTGCTCTCCCATGATATTTTCCCATGAAGTTAGCCCACATGGGGCCCCCATACAATAATTCATCATCTTTGGTCGTCCAACCCATAAAATATCTCATGACATCACCATGACACAGTTATGATGTCATTAATCATATTGAAACCCTAAAACTGCTTTTTTATACTATTCACTGAAAATTCATCTTTCTCAGAAAAATCACAAAATTTCACCGTAACCAAATATTGACGCTCTGATTACAAATATGAACTCCATTTTATAAAAATAATTTTATAAATAATTTTAATTTAATTTTTAAATAAAAACACTATTCACCGAAAATTCATTTTTTTCAGAAAAAAAATCCCAAAAAATTACCATAACATAATATTGATGCTCTGAGTTCAAAATTGAAATCCATTTTATAAAAATAATTTTCTAAATATTTTTATTTTAATTTTTAATTAAAAAACACTATTCATCCGAAAAAACTAATACTTGATTAATAATTTATGAAACTGTTTTTAACCATTTTATTGAATCACATTACTTAATCAAGGTGCCTAGATTATATTCATACTTTATTTAAGTGAGAATACTAATCCATTTGGTCACATTACTAATCCTAATCATAAAATAACTATTCATAATTTACTATTCATAAAAATCAAGTTGATCTTACTAGACTCTAAATTTCGTACTGAACATAATTGTAGAAGACCATTTATTGAAAATCATTAGACATTTTTAATTATTTAAGGTTTACCTAAACATTTTTAAAATATCATTTTTCTAAAATTCATCAAAAATATGCATAATATAATTATCCGGACATTTGAAAATTCATAAACTTCATCATAAAAAGAAATCAAATTTTTTATTTAAAACAAAGGGTTACACAAGGCAGCTATGGTCTCCTTACATAGCCCTTTATCACACCAGCATAGGACATAAGTGTAAGGTGTTCTAAGGTGAGAGAATCCGAGGGAGGCTCGGCCAACATCACACGAGTAGTAATTTCTATCAGTTTGAACTTCTCGCGAAGGCGATTCCGTTTTAGCTTCACACGATGAAGTTCGGCTTGGGTTTGGTCCAGAGAAAAGCCTAGTGGTGGTAGCTCCTTCCCAAGTTCGGTTAGATGGACTTCGATCGGTCCAAGACTACTGGGTGAGGCCATCGAATCTCCTTTCTATAATAATTAATCATGATTACTTGTATTTAGAGACAATAATCAAAACATTTAGTTTACAACGGTCATATTGACTAATGGTCATATAACAGTCAAAACCCCACGGTCTCATTTTAATTATACTCATGTTATAAAATGAAACATTTTTGTTGAGTATAAAAAAATAACACATAAAATTAAGAAACATGGTTTATTCAAAATTTCGGGTCGTTACAACTAAAGTATACTAGAATTGGTATTAAAATAAATAATACGCATCCCAGTGATGATAATGAGATTATATAATATTAGGTGATGTAACACGCTGATTGGATTTGTTTTGAATCCTATGCCAGATCTTAATGATGGGTGCAAGGATAAATCAAGAGAAAATCACTTGTACATATACTGTGAATATGACCTATCCTGGTTTTATAATTCATGTTTTCATCTATTTTGGTATTGTTTATTGGTATAAAACTGATTTCCACACCTAGTAACCGCATTCATTGGATGGATTATGTGGCTTGTAAAAATATTTTTTTAATAAATCAATTTCTAAAATAGTACAACGATGGGGAGAATTATATCAGTTTTAAGGAGATTTTTCTTATATGTAGAGGTATCATGACTATAATGGACCAATTTATAATTTTAATAATGGAATATATAATCTAGTGAGTGGGTTGAATTGAGCATTCATGTGTCAGTTGTGATAATGTGTTAAAAACCAAGGTATGAGTTTGGAGCGAGTCTAGGTGAAATATTTGGGATAATAATAAATAATAGATCTATCATTTTTCTGGGTTTGTAGTGTATCTATGCTTTCATGGAAGCACAGAAGCTATGTAGTTGGTTAAGTAACCAACCATGGATGAATACTAGGATCCAGTGATCGACCTCAATGGATATGTTGAACGATCATTGGTAGTAATGTATATATGTTGACATGATTAGAATTTGGTATTTAATATTGGGATATTAAGTAGGTAATATCTTAAATATATCTTTTTTTGGGTAAATTTACTGACACATTGGTGGCCAAATTTGAATATGTTCTGAGGATACAATGTTTTCATTTAGTTCATGATGAATAGTGTGTTTTAAGATGTCAAACTTTAAACTGTTCCATAATCATACAAAAATGTTTTGTTTGAAGTGTATATCAGGATAAATTTACAATCTTGTCAATGGTGATCCTTGATAACTTCTTAGTGTAATCCCATCATATTTATGCGTATGTCACCAATCGGGACATCATAGTGAGAAAAATAAGATAATATTTGATATAAACAAAGATAAATAATTAAAATCAAAGGAAATTATGGTTTTACAGATAAACCTCTTATGAGAAGGATTATGGGATATTAAGTTGGGTCATTGAATAGTAATTTTAGCACATTGATGTTATTGTTCAATGAAAGCTAGTATGTTTTTGGAAGGATATGTCAATGAATTTCATGGACACACCTCATTGAGTGTGCTAAAAAAAGACCATAGTGTACCATGGATGATGGAATTAGAATTATGTTTTTCAATTTATGATCTTTTAAATCTTATTATTCTCTTGAATACTCAATTTTGGACTATTTAACATGTGTTTTCATGGTAATTTGAATGTTTATGTCCAAGAAACAAATTGAATAAGATGTTTATGAAAATTAGTGAATTATATGAGTTAGATTGTAATTTTTAATTAAAGGATATGCCAAATAGTGAAATGTTTTTGATTAGGATTATAATGTTTCAATTTAATCGAGGATTATGGTCAGAGTCCTCAAGTGTGACCATAGATCACTAGATAAAAAATATAGAGAGCATCATTGGAATGCTAAGGGATTACTTGTTTAGGAAATTTCGATGATATAATGTACCATGTATATTTATTTTCCATTAGAAATTATAAAATATGCTGGGATGATATATATGTTAGGTGAGGAAAAATGACTTGAATTAATCATGTCTTGAGTTATATGTGATTGGGTAAATTACATCTTATTGTTTTTATTTTGAATATGAAATTTTTATCTAATTTTATCAGTTAATGTACAATGAACCACTATTTTTATGCATAGATATTACATCTAAATAGATGAATATTAATATTACAACATAAAAAAATATAATTTTTTTTTGTGGTTTTATTATTTTGAAACATGGAATCAAATAGAGTAGTTTATAAATTTTTTAAATTGATTCATGCTTATTCTTTTGTAACAAGAACCATTTTTTGGCACATCAAACATAATAAATTTATTTGAATCTTGGGTAAATTAAATGTAAGAAATTAGTGGTCTCATATTCTCTAAAACGATAATCAACGGAGGTATGAATCATATCATCAATATAGTTGTATTAGAATGTTAAAGTAACTCTTGAAAATCATTCCTTATATATTAAAGATCATAATTATGAGTCATTGAATAAATCCTAAAAATTCATTTGAAAAAAATTATAAAATAATAAATTTTCCAAAAATAATTATTTCTGGAAAATGAATAATAATAAAAATGCATTTCATTAGTAAAAATGTATCTTTTATAAGACTATCATAGTTGGATGGGTTCACTGCAAAAACCATCATGGTATTCTAGGTTCACTCCCAATACTATAATGGAAGACAAATTCCTTTACTAAATCTATTTCAATTAACATTCTAGTCCATTTGGAACTGAGATAAGTTATCTATCAATTCTTGTCTGTATCAATGGATATAATATCATTGCCTAATTCATTTGAGTGAGATATAGTTCCCACCCATCACAGAGTAAAAAACCAAACATATGTGTTCCATAATATCATAAATTATTCATTATATCACAACCCATGAAATGAAATAGGTTTCTTGATTATAAATCAGTCATAAATATTAACAAACAATAAAATTAATAAGGATAACTACATTTAATAATATCCATATTATTTCATAAGTAATATCAAATAATGTTATCTTAGATTGAATATAACATTGAGATATCACTTGAAATAATTATTGAAAATATCCTTATAATATTTCAAAGGAATTATAAAGTCATTAGGACATCATGATTGAAGGAAAGGCCACACATATTGTATGTGTTAAAAAACATTCCCTCTCTATTTAAAAAAAGCAATATCTACCCTTTCTTATAAAAGGAAAATTGGAATAATTTTGAAAACATTTTATAAAAATTAAAACATGATTTGAAGTGACTTTAAAATATCATAACAGAATAGTTAAAACATTTTTTGGAAATAAATTAAACAAACCGGTGTGGAAGAAAAACAAATTTTTATGTAAAACTTTAAAAAGATAATTTTTAAAAAAAGATAATCACTAATAAATATCATATAATTGTGTTGAGAATTAAAAAAAATACTAAATTATGTTTATTACTTGTAAATCAAAATATAAAAACTATAAATGATAAAAAAATATAATAAAACATCATCCCACAATTAATCATAACATGACATAATGGATGAAGTTGAAGGTTAACCCAACTAATGGAAACATGGTTAATAATTCCCATACAACTTTGTAATAAGTAATAATGTATTCCACATAAAATTATTAATTAAAAAATTAATAACATTACGATAATAATATTCAAGATATTATATATTTAATGGATGTATATACACCAAAATCAAGAAATAAGTGTTGAATAGGTCATATATCTCAAAAATGAAATAGTGAGATGAGAAACGCTTATCTTACACTTCCTATTCGTCTAATGATGATTAACCACATGTATAATTGTTTTAAGTATCTTATTAAATTATTACATTACCATATTTATTTTTATGATATCAAATATTTTCCTTATATAACATATTTTCCATGTTCATTAGTAATATCTCAATATTTTCATTGTTTCATGTAATAACAACTTTGTATTTCAAGTATTTCCTAACAAGGAATTTGTTATTCCTCTAAATTATATCATGATTTATTAATATAAATAAGGTAAAAAATGATATAAATTTCATATATATTTAATATATATTTATTAATAGTAATCCATTATATTCAGTTATAGGAAATCAAATACAATGTTCATTGTGACAGTAGGTCGTACCTATGCATGAAAACTATTTGAATTTTCTTTTTTTAGATGAATGAAAATGAAATGATAGATTTTTATGTTTTATAATTAACAAATATGTTTTATTTCATATATGACACATATTTTTATTAAACCATACTTAATACATTCAATGTAAAGTGTGAATAAATCACATCACTTTAAGGTGGAAGTTGTCCAGATGTCCACAAACGATGTTGTCATATTCCCAAAAAAAGGAAATAATGAAGTAATGTGTAATTTAATGATTACATAATCATAATAAAATTATAAATATCATATATAGAAAATATAAACTATAAATATTTCAATATTCCTAACATTGGATGGTGGTAATGCGAGAATTAACGTCATCGGTTTGCAAGACGGTAATCTTCCATACACACAAATGGTGATTGCATATCTCATTTAATGGAAATGTGTGATGTTTTAGGTAAAAAAGTTGAAATAAAAAATATCAACACATTTATGACTCTGGTGTTATTATAAAACAAGTATATAAGAATACTTTATGTGGTGGAGAATGAAAATCAAATAAAAATACTCATTAAATAAGTTTACCTATTTTTGGGTAGACTTCATTTAAATATAATCTTAAATGATATTGGATTGGACTTTTGTGAATACCATCCACACTAGGATATTGGTAGATTTATTATTATAGGGTCGGGTAGATATATTATTATATTTGATTCCTTTTAGTAGAAATGAAATGGTGAGGGTTGATATTTACACATGAGGATAAGTGTGTTTAAATGATTATTTTTTGTTTATAGCCTACCACATTGAGGTGGAATTATTTTAAACTAATTTGGATGTTAATTAATGTTTTAATGTTAGTTTTTGGCCATTAAATACCTCAAAAAACATTAATGTTTTCACTTTTTTGGTATTTTAGTTCTTTGTATTTGGTCTTTAACCCTTTTTATTATTTTACCTATATTGGGGTAAATAATGGTTTTACCATCATAAAATTTTTATGTCTAAGTAAAAAAATTACACCAATATAAAATTTGTAACATATTAATCCAAATATGTAATCTATTTTAGTTAATTAAATTTACATAATTTGGAAATTTATATTTAAAATTAATCATGTAGGCGCAATATGGAAACGAGTTTATAAAGTTAAAAGTTCAATAATTTGAAATGTTTGTATTTCTAATTTCAATTTGAAATTTATTAAAATGACCAAAATTGTATATATTTATTTATAATTTAACTAATTATACTTTAAAACTAAATTAATAATTATTTTATTTATATAGAAAAATTACCTGAAAATACTGTTTTTAATTAAAATAGAGTATTATTCACTATTCATAAAAAATTATACTTATCTGAAAAATTTCAAAATTTCACTTAAAGATAATTTTTATATTCATATTTAAATATTTATTTTAATTTGATAAATAAAATTTAAGAAATTTTAAAGATATCGTTTTAATATAGGCACACCATTAATAGGTGGAGATATTTTATTTTTAAAAAATATAGTGTTTTTATGCATAAATTTAGATTTTTCTTATCTTATTATTTTCAAACATATTAGATTAATTTAAAACAATATTACTAGATATATTATATAATTATTTAATTAATATCATCATCTAATACTGATTAATTTAATTTTTTAATATAAAATTCCATTATGATAATAAAAATATTTTTTTTGTTGAAAAACCTCCCTTTTTGTTCAATAGGTTTTTTTTCATTTATAATTAATTTATAATGGTTTTATTCATTTTATAAACAATTTTAAACTATATTTTCATAATTTTGTTATTAACACTCATTCATGACATTCTAATGGATAGGTGGTTATAATTGTGTTCTAATAATAATATTTTGGAGTTCGTTGAAACTTGATATTTTTTCGATGTAAGATTTCAATTAGATAAAATTTATTTTTATAAATATACACCAATAAATATTTATATGTAACATTATAGACTACTTAAAAATAATTTCATCCAAGAAATTAATTACTCAGATATAAAGAGATGGGGTTATGTATCGCCCGGACCCCATTTACCCAGAGTTGGTGCATTACTACATAACATTATCATGAAACAAGAAATCATGTCCCGAAAGACCGATCTGCTTAGTAGACATGGAAGTACTAGATACATTCATAAGTTTTAAATTGCATTATAAAATAAAAACATCAACAACATTTTCCCCTTCTGAACACACTTATATCTTTTTCCTATCCTTGATGGACAACCATAAAATACTTCTTCACATCCTAGAAAAAATAAAACATAGAACGGGGTGAGCTCAGATGATCAGAAAGGATAAAAATATAGAGGAATCTTTCATAAATAATCATATACCTTTCAGGAAATGTATATGACTAAAACCAAAACATTTTAAACTTAAAGTTCAGTATAATATGGAAAAGAAAAAAACCATTAATTCTATTTACTTAATCACATGGATATTCTACTAGTTGTATAATCACATGCAATATCAATATCCACTTTCATAATGATGGAATGCATAATGCCAAACATCAAAACCACATAGTCAAGGCCTTGTACCAAGACTACAAATAAGATTTTGTCAAGGCCTTGTGCAAATACACTAGTTTGTCTCATGAGACTGACATATGCATCGAAGAGCTGTAGCAGGCTCCACCCATCACTTAATATGTCTGTTGAATTCCTTATATGAAAAGGTTTAAACATAACTTAAACATTCAAATTAAAACTATCATATTAAATCTCAACAGTTTATCCATAAACCATGAATGGTGTAAAAATAACACATCCACATTCAAACATATCACAAAACCTTCAATACAATATAGTAGGTTTGTATCATAATATATAAATTTCAAACAATCTAAAAATCCATCAAAGGATGTTGACATAGATGAAATGAAAACATTTTTTGGAAAATATCTATTTTTATTTTGAAATGATTTAAAATTCATGTAATTATAAATGAAAATATTTATTTAGAAAATATTTTTATAAGCTTGTATGGGAAGCTTTGACGATGATATAATGGTGGAAAATAGCTACACCAACTGTATAAGTTTAAAAAAGCCATTCTTACCTTAATTTTTTAACCCAAATGGATTTGGAGGTGTGATTTTGAGAGAATGGGAAGATCCCTTTTATAAGATAGGTGAAGGGAATATTAGGAAACGATTGAAATATTATTCTAAAACAACATCATTTTCGGTTTCTAAAGGCTCCAAAATGATTTCATTCGAGGAGAAGGTGGGTATGAGACTAAAAACTCTCAACCAATAGGTTTTAGATAGGTTTGGGTCACCATATTAACATTATCGTTTAGAATTAAGGCTTAGTTAAAAAGTGTAACTTTTACCATGTATTCTTGTATTATTATAATAATTGGTTAATAAAATTACTATAAAATGTCAAAAGAACCTCAACTGGAAAATTAATGATATACCTATCATTATAAAAGTTATTTTTCAGATCCTTACATTTTTAAGGCTATTTTATAATTTAATAATATATTTTTTTTAAAAATCATTTTTGTCAATTTTGACACTATTTGGTATTTGGTTTTTGTGAAAGTCATCAAAACATGATTACTTCGAAAAAAACATTTAATCAACCCTAACATGTAATATTCACCTGTAAAATTCTTGGATGTCATAAGAACTTTGAAATTATATTTATTTTTATATTTATAATTTCATTTATTTCATTATTTTATTAATAAGGCAATTACTATATTACCATTTTGTCATAAATAAATTTAATTATTTGATGTCTAAAAATTATAAATAAAATAAAATTATGCTGGAAATATTTTTATCTTTATAATGAGTATTTATATTCGAAAAGAAAAATTATATAATCTCATTCAAAAATTGTTTTACTAAAAGATATATGTTTATGTAATTTTTGTCTTTACTTTAAATTAATTAATATAATGTGTCATTATCCCTCTAAAGTTGCTCTATCGGGTCCCAAAATCAAACCAGGGATGCCTATGGTTAAAAATGTATTAACCAAAAAAATCATGACACATTTTCCAGTTATTTAATATTAATATTATATTATTTTTTACCATTATTTACAGGATTTTCCCTTTAACCATGGAAAATAAAATATTTACCGAAGTAATTATTCATAATGAATAAAAATAAAAGTTACTTATTTTCACTATTTGGACCTCAAAATTCTAAATATTGAATCCATTTTTCCATATTCAAAATATAGAAGTGGAAGAAGTTAATTTAAAATTAATTCCTGTTGTCAAAACAAAAAGCGTGTTTTTAATAAATAATAACTATCTAAGATTGAGACTTGTTTATTCTAGTTTACATGTGAAATTCCATAAAATGGCCTAAATAATATTAAATGATGAAAATATAATCTAATGATCATTCAAACCCACAGAAATGTATAATTAAATACAATAAAATTTCTTGATTAAAAAAATTTGTTTTATTTAAAATTCACTATTTTTCACTATTCATTCAAAATTGAAAGTATTTAGAAATGTACCAAGAATTCACCCTATTTTAATTTTGATGTTCTGAATTCAAAAAGGATTTCAAATTTAAAAAATAATATTTATAAAATTACAAAAAGTGATTATTACTATTTATAATTTCCAGTCTGATTGGTTGTGGTATGTTAAAACTACATGTCACATACAGCGCAGGCTACTACATTATTCAAAGGGAAACATACCATGGAAACATGGGGTGTTAAATTCTACCCTCCTTAAAAAACTTTTTTCCTCATCCTTTGTAGAATATTACTGCATAAAAATATTTCGGTGGTTATTCATCATAAGTTCCCCGGGTTCCCATGTTGTCTCTTCCATCTTATTGTTTCTCATCAATTGTTCTCTGGTAATAAGAATTTTGGCAGGCTCTTAAGAATATGATAGATCGGGTTCCAGTTTAATTTCTTCATCGTTGAGTACATGCATTGGTTCAGACATATATTTTCTCAACAGTGATATGTGGAACTCATCAAGAACTTTGGAAGGACTTGGAGGCATTGCAAAATCATAAGCTATAACTCCAATTATTTCTTGAATTTTGAAAGTTCTGATGTACATGGGACTCAATTTACCCTTCTTACCGAACTTTAAAACACCTTTACATGGAGATACCTTCTAGAAAACATGATCTCCTACTTGAAATTACAAATCTTTTCTTCGGTTATCTGCATAACTCTTTTTCCAACATTGTGTTTCATAGATGTGGGTTCATATAAATATAACTTTTCCCATTGTTTCCTCAGATATTTCAATGCCAATGAGTTTCTTTCACTAACATCATCCCAAAACATTATACTGTTACAACGGTTTTCATATAATTCTTTATATGGTGCCATCTGAATTCTTGAATGGAAGCTATTGTTATAGGAAAATTCTTCAAGAGGTAAATATTGAACCAAAATACCTTGAAAGTCAAGTGAAAAAGATCTTAACATGTCTTCTAATGTTTGAATAGTCTGTTTTAATTTTCCATCGGTTTGAGGGTGGTAGTCAGTGATCAAAAAAGGTTCAGTATCCAAGGCCTTCTGAAGAATTTTCCAAAATCTTGATTTAAAACAAGGATCATGATTAGAAACAATCGATAGGGGTACACCATTTTGTCTTATAACTTTAGTAATATATTTTCTTGCCAAACATTAAAGTGGTAAATATTATCTTATAGAAATAAAATGAGCTGACTTGGTATGTGATCAACAATGACACAAATTGCATTATTCCTTCTAGGAGTCTTTGGTAGCTATTGACGCCTAAATTAGAGGTGAACAGAACATCTTGAAAGCATTAGGGACTGCCTCGCAAAGCCAGATCATGAATCCCCTGGAGTCATGTGGTTGGCGTAAGAGATCTGGTTTGCGATGCATCGCAAAGCAAAGAGGTGAGATAGCTCCATCAACCCCTTTGACGTTCGTGACCTGCTGTGAAGCCAGGTGGCAGGATGGCTCCACTAACCCCTTTGATGTTCGTGACCCACTATGAAGCAAGGTGGTGTGACGGCTTTGTGAACCCATTTGACATCCATGACCCACCGCAAAGCAAGGCAGCGGGACGGCTCTGCGAACCCCTTTGATGTTCGTAACTAGTAGCGAATCAAGGAGGCATGACGACTCTTCGAACCACTTTGAGGTTCGTCACCCACCATTAACCAAGGAGGTGAGATGGATTTGCGATCCCCTTTGACGTTTTTCACCTACCGCGAGGTATGTTTTGGCTTCACACTGAGCGAACCTTTCTTCACGTCACTTCGTGTCTATAAATACCGGACTCCCCTCGAGCCCAAGGTATGGGGGCATCCAACCATTCACCTTTTATGTTCTCAAATCACAAATAACATAATGCTCTTCAAACCATGAGTTCTTCAATGTAAATCTACTTTACGAAGTGCCTCTCCCATTATATTAATTAAGCCCCTCTTCGGAGAGGAATTCCTTTCATGAAGCCCATGGACCGTCGTGATGGAAAGAGGTCCCCACTGGGACTCAGGTGGTGACAAAGCGTTTATGCTTTGTTAAAAACCCACTACACCAACATGACATGTATGATAAGGCAGGGTCTCTATGATTCACGAAGAACATTTTCTCACAACACCCTGCTTCATAAGGCACCCCTGCATTGCGAGGAATTTCTTCTCGAGTACAATTCCACTTTGCGAAGCTCCTCTCATATGCACCTATGCCCCATGTCTAGCCTATCCAAATTTACTTCATGAAGCACATCCCTTCACACACCCCCTACACTTCTTGGAGAAAAATATCTTCACAATGTTTCTACTTATAGACCCTTTTACTTTATAACTCCTTTCCAGTGCATCCCTTCAGTTTTGTTCGAAGCAATTTCATAGTCCCTCGGGCGATACTGCCCATTGTGTTGCATCTCTTTGTGCTTCATCACTTAGGCTTGCAAAGAATTATTACTTCTTCTTATAGCCACGCTATCCTGGTCCCACAATAGGATTATCTCATGACACCCCTCAGTCACAGCACTTCTTGTCCCGTCTCTTCACCAAGGTGCAGAGGGTACCAGTTATGTAAGTCTTTGTGGTGTGGAGTGATCCCTCCCTCCTCCGAGCTGTTGGACGTTAAACTACCATGCTCCATCATCCCCATCACATGATATTAAACTACGACCTCACCCTTTGCATCCTATGTGGGGTCCCCCACCTGGGACATTCTGTATGTCCGCTCGTCTCAACGGGAGTTAAATCTTCCTCACATGGAATGATATCCTCTTTACTAAGGTGACGTCTGTTTGTGGGGATAGGGAAACCACCTTGGTGTAAGCCCCTATCCTTTCTTGCATGAGGTGGCACTACTGCTCCTTCTTTATTTTCCGGTGCCCAAGGCCAGCAAAGGGAATGTGGGAGGACAGTGCTCCTTCTCCCTTCTGTGCCTAATCACTCTCGTGCTGGTCTTTGTCACTACCCGGGCCTCCACCCTGGAGTAAATCCCAATCTACATCTTCATGGGCTGCGAACCATGTGTAAGCCCTTGTTTCCTCTTTGGGCCGCTAACCACGCATGAGCCCCACTTCACCTTCCATAGACACACATTTCACGACGGGATTTCCAGGTCTCTGCGTCCTCTGGTTTCTCACAATGAGCAGGAATCATGTGGACATAGAGTAAGAATTGTCCATGACATCATCATGTATCCAAGAGTTCATTCCCCAAACACCATCCTAAATTATGAGATTTTGATCCTTGCCAAGTCGGGGTACTTAGGAAGCCTCCACATGGTGCAATCCCACCACCACAGTCTTTCCGACCTCCTTCACATCGGTTCACCTACCCCTCCTGAACAATGTGGTCTTTGATCATTGCCAAGATAAGATATGTATGAAGCCTCTCTGAGGTTTAATCCCAACACCTGGTAGCTCGGAGCCCCTTCAAGTCGGATCACCAAAACCATCATGAACTATTTGGTCTTTTATCTTTTCCAAGGCAAGGTACCTAGGAAGCCTCCCTGAGGTTCAAGCCCAATACCCGGTCATTCTGACCATCTTCACGTCAGTTCACCAACATGTTTGGCAGCCTAGAGTGTAATCCTCACACTCATGCCTGAACTATGTGGTCTTTGATCATTGCCATGTCATGGTACATAGGAAGCCTCCCTCACGTCCAAGCCGGCCATCCACCCAGTCGTTCTGACCCCCCTTCACATCAGTTCAGCCTCACCATTAATATGGATCCTAGGTCCTTATCCACATCGGTTCACCTACGTACCGAATGATGTTAAACTAAAAACCTCATGCATCAGTAAGCCTTTGTGTCCCCCAATCAGTGGTAATCCATTTTCTCCCTCAATCAACTATAAGACGTTGTATCCCAATCCGCGGTATTCCTTTACGTCCCCTATTCAGTTGCATGCCATTGTAATCCCCTTCACTGGGACCCACATCTTTGTTCTATCCTAGTGATGTCAGACTAAATCAGGCTGTTAACCACACATAAGACCCACACACAACATCTGGTTATTTTTCTTTGTCTACACCATAATTCAAGCACATCTCCTGACCTTTCCCCCAAGACTATGTGTCTTGAGAAGGTCATGCCCCAACCCAGAGATTCCTCTTCCTCTGGGTTCCATCCACACATCCATTCTCACGGTACGCCTCCTTAGGAATTCCATCACCATCTTGAACTACGTGGACAATTATTCCTCACCATGGGTATACGTAGGAAGTCTCCCTAAGACTCATGCCCAACATTACTATCGTCCTCATGGTGGTTCCATCCCATTCGCCACCCATTTCACTTAGCACCCCATCATCCATCTTGATTCTTACCTAGGCCGCCACATCCCGGTGAGGTCATGTCAACCCACATGCATCAGTGTGTCCTCTAGGGGTTACGCTCATCAGATCCACTCTAGTAAGTGATCTGGTTAGTCTGATCCCTCTCCGCAGGACATTAAACTTTTGGAATACCCTGTGTTAAACATTGGAAGCTATGGAAAACCGTAGAAACTTGCCTTTGGTATATAATTCCTCGCATTCGACGTGGGATGCCTCGGTCTTCCGCACCTTTGGGAAGATATATAATAAGGAACATAAACCTAGACACGGATGTGTTCTAGCATCCATACATGCTAGTGATGTCCAATGTGACTACTCCCTTCATCTATGATTGCTTCCCTGAACGGGCCCTTTGAAAGGACCTGATAGAAGCAGTGTAATTAGATAGTGTCCATGAAGATATGGCACTAGTAAGAGTTTCATGAACAATGGATTAAGTTAATAAGGGAGACCCGAACAAGGTGATGAGTTCCAAGGAGGAATCCATGGAAGGAGGAGCCGACATCCCATCATCTTGTTTCAATCCAGGAGAAAACGTCCCGAAATAAGCGACGGATGCCACCCACCATTGGAAAGAGGGAATGCGGGGACAAAAAGCCATGCCTTTCATCCTCAAGAAGACAGACACGCGTGCCTCGATGTGAGCATTGGAAACAGAAATGGTGAACCAGATGTGAAGATCTTCTCCTCAATATAGATATTAGTAGCATTTGTGACATCAATGTCTTAGCATGTCACCAGATCCCAATATTTGGCACTGGGTCACACCAAGAAAATAGCGGGCCTAGCGTGAAACTCACCCGAAGTTGGGGAAATAGAAAGTTGGACATCCAGGTTTACGACATTTTCAGCATGGATCCATCTTACCAGCCATGGAAGACAGGATGACGACGGGACACTGGTTGTCGATTCCTTTTTCATTTAGCACTGATGAGTCAATCTCCCTGCTTTTAGGTACCAAGATGCTACATCTGGAGTTCGATCACCATCCACCCACCGATGCAGGGGAAAGGTAAATACCTGCGCAGATGTCCCTTTTGGTTCCGCCTCTTCTGTAATAGCCTCTACACCCATAGTTTTAGTGCCCGACATCCCATCACCCTATCTGAGGTCATCCAACGATGGGTGATCAATGACCTCGTCATATGAGGATGAGGGTATTGTCCCAACTCGTGATATGGCCTACCTAGATTAAGAGGCATCTTCACCTCATCATCAGCACTGTCCCGAGGGCCGTACAGGGAGAAACTACTCCCCACCGAAACTTATAACCGTTTTGGTAGCTTGTCCCCAGAATGCTTCGACAATTCCCTGCCCTACGTCGATGAGGTTCAGGATGTCCGGGTTGGCTCAGTTTGATTACCATACCCGGGGCTCTGAGTGTGGGATCCCACCCTGCTGCATCAGCACCGTTTCCCAGTCATAATAGCTGAGGAGTAGGTAAGCCATGCACCTAAACCACTGGCTCCAGTCCGTCTCACCCAACGCCAGTGTTGGGCGCAAGCTGAAGAGGACGCCTGCCAATGGTCTTCAACATCTGCGGCTACTATGGAACGAGTCGTAGCTGATGCATACCACCAAAACCATATGTATTATGAATAAATAAATTCATACACCAAACCTAGATCGAGGCCCCAACCACCCCATGGGAGGGATGGGTCGACTATCTTGTTCACCGGCACAGGTATTGGCCACCACTGACGAACCTGTGGCAAAAAAACCTAGTACGGAGGTCCTCCCCATACCACTACCATGGAGAACGTGGATCTTCCCCACATCCAAGATCATCATGGAGGTCTTACTTGTTCCACCTTTAGTCTAAATGAGGATCCTCCCTATGGCAGTGATGCTCAACATGGATGTCTCTCTCGTTCCCACTACACCAGATATGGGTTCAATCCTCCCACCACAGACTATTGGTATGGTGACATTGCGCATCTGGTAACTCTTCAATGTTGGGGCCCTCCCCATGTCATCAAAAATGCTAGTGAAGGTCTTCTCTACCTCAGTGACTAGATAAGAAAAGGACAACCGCGCTTTATCAACCCACAACATGAAGGTCCTACCCATGATCAGTTGGACCGGTACGAGGACCTTCCTCGCACTATTTTCACTTGGGGAAATAATCATGGCGGCCCTCCCCATGATCCTATCAGCTCAAGCTACGTCCTACCCACTCTGGAACTTCCCAATGAAGTACTCCCCATATCCCTTTCGATATCTTCCCCAGTGCTCCTCACACCCCAGCTTTCTGGGGTAGAAGTCATGCCCGCCCCAACGTGAGTATGGTTGAAGGACCTCCTCATGCCAGAAATATGCCTGGTCAGGAAGAGCCATCTAGGGGCAGGAAGGTGGGTCCTTGCCACCATTAAAAGGATTTAGGGAATTTCTAATTAGAGATCAAACTAGTCTACTTCTCAAACTCCGAAGCTGAATAAGACATGGCGGAGGAACCCTCCTCTTACTCCTCCGAGCTATGGGATGGGGCAGGAACAAGGCGCATCATTCTAGTACTCCAGAAATTCAAGTTCAATAGGATTCTCATCTCCCTCCACTGGTATATCCATGAGGATGAAAATATATTAACCCTATAGGTTACGGTAATGCAATAACCACCATGGTCATCAGAATCACTCTCTACCTCGACTAGAGATCAAAGGGAGCTGTTCTGGGACCCAATTGTGGGAGGAAGTATTGCGGCCTATTGCTAGTAGCCATCGACCCTACACCAGGAAATATGGACGCTATCCCGTATTATCAAGATGTAGCAGCCATGTCGTTACAATCTTTGGAGGATAGTCTGAGATTCAGCAGCCAGTCAGCCAGTTCGCCGTATACCACACTGGGCAGCCTACCATCCCAGTGGTCTGTCTTAGTACCACACCTAGTTCCTCATCCGCCTCAAGTTGACGAGTGGGTTAATGAATGGACATTACCTAAATCTAAGCCAATGTTCTTATGGAATATCTGTGTAGTGGGCCATGTCCCCGAGATGTTCTATAATGTGGTAGCGATGACTTTCTGCGCACCAGAATCCCTCACCTCAGAGGAAGTTTAGTGTTTCCCCCAAACAATCTAGGTGACACCGTTATGCCTTTTTCATAAGTGATTGCTTTATCCCATGTTCCAAGCACATTTTTAAGTCATTGTTATGAAATGTTGTCTAGTTTATTTAGCTGAACTCCTTGTGGGCCAACGTCATGTGTCTCTAGGCCGCTGTAAGGGCCTCCAATAGCAATGCATTCAGAGTTTCAAGGTACTATTCAAGGTTATCAAGGAGGCTTCCCCCATGTGAAAATCCATTACTTGGGGAAATGTTCCACCCTCCTCTTCAGTCCCATTTGACGGAAGCCTGACTCGCTAGTCAATATTGAGGACATGCCCCCATGAAGGGTCAGGGTCAACATGGAAGACATATTGGACGAGGAGAATGAGCTCGAGCATCTTGATAGGTACGTACCTCTTGAGGGAGTTCCAAAACTACTGGATCCATCAATAAGAGTTACTTTCTAGTAGATGAATCTTCTAGGTCTCCCTGCGCCCACTGAGGCATCGGTCCTTTGCCAAAATCACGGCAGGGGTAAAGAACACCTTAGAGCTACCAAAAACTCCGACCCGTCCACCTTAGTGAATAAGAAAGATGAGGACCCAGAGAATGACGTGTTGAACTAAAAATATTCTGAATAGAAGAAGTCGGTGAATGACCTCCTTGTTGAATGCACTGTAGAGCGACAGCCAGACTACGGAAATACAAGGAGAAGGCAGTAAGGGTAAGAGAAAATTCCGCTCGGTGAGCTACCTCTAGGTGACCCTGACCATCCTTCCCCCACAGACATGGCTGAGGATGGAATATAAGGCAAGAGGGTGCAGTATGTCTCGAAAAACCCTCTGTAATGGCGCAGTAATCCATGGAACCCAACTCGGGTACCCCGAGTTGCCCCGCAGGTCGTTCCACCAGCTGCTCCACAAGCCGCTGAGCCACCTTAACATGTTGAAGAACCCACCAATGTGCTCAAGGTTATGGATTCCCATCAATATTGGGACCCCCGCCAATGGAACTCATTTCCCGCCTTGAGGTGTCGGAAAAACGTAAAGTGGCACTCCCACCTGATGGCAAGCCATATCCAGCATGGGTGGATGATATGTTGGCACGTCCGTGTTTCGATAATCCCACATTTCCCCCTTCAATGGGATGGGGGATCCACCACAACATCGGGTTAACATCGCCTCCAGTTGTGGGCCCATGATAGGGACTCCAGCACAACAGGTGGCTTCCAAGATCTGTTGTTTTGTGTAGAAATTGGAGGGGCATGTGTTTGTCTGGTACAACCAGCTCCCCATTGAATCAGTGACCAGCTGCGAGGTCCTTCGTAGGCAATTTCTATACTAGTTCAGCTCCACCACATGGTAAAAGAGCATCACAGAAGTAGAGAACCAATCTTAACGTACATGGACATTTCATTAATTTTTCGGAATAATTAATACATAACAAGAACCAACACTCAAGGACTATAATAGTTTAGTGTCCTTAGAAACATGGAACATAATCTTCTAATCATGGTGAAAGATCTTCAATATATCCCATAAAGATCTTCCCCTTTTGTTTTCTTACCTAAAACCTTTCATTAAATCCTGGGAAAAAGAAAACATATAAAGGGTGTGCTCAAATGCCCAGTAAGGATAAGCATGGAGAAAATAAAAAAAATCATATACATTTGAACTTAAAAAAACATGAACATAAATTTCAAACATCAAAATCTTGGGAAATAAATCATGGAAGTACATAAGACATAGATCATAAAGGAACATTAATCATGATAAAATAGCATTGGAATAAAACATGTAATTGTGGAAAACCATTAAGCACATGATATGATTTCTATAGTAGCCAAGGCATTGCTGCCAAGACCATCTTAGTAGACAAAGTCCCTTACTGAATCGAGTTCACTCCTCATTCTAGTCTTGTATCACGAAACTGGATTAACTAACCATTCCAGCCATTTCTATCTCATGAGATATAAATCTTTAACCAATGCATTGGAGGGAGATATAGGTTCCACCAATCTCATATTGAAATAATTATTATGTGTGCCACAAAACAATCATAAATCTTGCATCATAACCCAAAAGAATAAAATTTGTTTCATAAACATCATCCCATCTTAACATAATTCATATAAAACAAATGGATATCATTTCATCATAAGAAAAATGAAAACATGAAATAAATAAAGACATTATACATTAAACACAATCATACTATATAATGTCATCTTATATGGGAAATAATTTTGAATAAACACTTGGAATGAATTCTTGATGAAAATATCCTTTCTTCTTCAAAATCATTTTATATTATCAAAATGTCATGCGATTTTAAAAGAAAAGAATTTTGATGAAAATTATCATGAAATATTGTAGAGTAATCTTCATGTAAATAAGGCATTATGAAATCGTAAAAATACGTTCATTCCGTCTAAGTTAAAAAAACATTCTCCTCGTACTTTTGTCGGAAAAGTCAAAAAGTTCCTCGTATGGTAAAAAAAGAAAGATTTTTTCCATACCATGTTGTAGATATAAAAATGGGTAAAAAGAACTCTTAACATAAATTAAATGTTTTTAGAAAACATGTACATAGATTATAACAATAACCCGAGTAAATACTTACAAATAAACAATCTCGTATAAGAACGGGATTGGAATAATTATCCCTTACCTTAGTTCCAATTTTTCCATACGTGTCTGAAGCTCATGTATAATGGGTTTAAACATATTATTAACTGGTAACAGAACCATAATAATATTTATGATATCATACATCCTTCACTTATGACTTTATATTACCCGTTAATTTTTCAATTCTATTTTAAAGTAGCGTTTGCGGTAAAATCGTTTCATTTATCGTACGTGTTTGGACTTGTTGTTCTTGATATTATTATTACTTATATCATGATTTACTTACATCAAGAATGTAAAACATGATTTATATATCATATATATTCAGTATATATATATAATAGATAGATAAATGAAATGAAGCACACCGTTCACGGAGATATTAGGTCATACGTACGCATTAACGTTTTTTTCCATTCCTTATTGACTTGAATCAAAGTAAGTAAATGGAATATATATATATATATATATATATATATATATATATATAAACATAAATCCAGTAGCATTATTATGTTATTTATACCATTATTATTCATTATATATACTTTCTAGTCATTCTTTAATGGTTAACCTGGTGAATGAATCTCATCGCGTCCTGGAGACGGTAATCCGTACGAACGCATGAGTGAGGATATCATTCCCATAATTATTGAATGGAATTGGAGTGGATGATATAATATATCAGAATCAGTATGATATTATAATAACCATATATAGTTATTATTTACACCATTATATCCATCCAATTAATGTGGTGGTGGAAAAATATATTACACCACGACGTGGAGACAGAATTCAGTGCGTATGCACGCGTAGTGATTTCATTTTCCGAAGGATGGATAGAAGGTGAAATGGAGTTGTTTAATATTTATAATAAGATATTAGTATATTAGGGATACTTTTGTTATTACTTTTTAATGAAACATTTAAAGAAGAAGAAGTTGAAGAAGAAAGAAACCTGAAAGAATCGGTAGAAGAGATTACCTCTTTTTCGACGCACCTCTTTTAAGCTTACTCTTAAGGAACTAGAGTTGGTCTTTTGAGAGGACAAGAACCTCTATAATATAACTAGAGTGGTTTAGAATAGAAATTTTCATGGTTTTGAAGAGATTGAAGGCTAAAAATTGCGTGAAGAGGATAGGGAAGGAGGCTCCCTTAAATAGGAGAGGAGAGGGGAACTTTTGGAAACCTTAAAAATATTAATTAATAATAAAATGAAACCCACTTAAAAACCTATAAAAAACGACTCAATAAGAATATTAGATGTGATAGTGTTCTAATCCCATCAACCAATAAAATTTATACATGTTTTATATTTATTTGAAACCTTATCAACTTGATTTATCATTATTTAATCTATTTAATTTTATTTGTGGCAATAAAATACTAAATTTCAAATTGTTATAAATACATACTCAAATGTTGTCAATTTACCATAATAGGATACTTTATAACCATTAATACAATAGAATTTTCGATTTATAGTTTTGAAATATTTTTTTGATTTTAAAATAATTTAATAATATGTTATTTTTATAAAATATCAATAGTATCAATTTTGACACTATTCATTATTTGAATTTAAATAAAACCACACAGAAGGCACGTTCGAAAAAATATATATAATAGATTCCTAGCATGCCATATTCATCAAAAATATTCATTGGCTGCATTAATTTCATCATATTTTATTTATTTTAAAATTTTTAAAACCATTTATTTGGTATATCTCTTAATAAAATAATTACAACCACATTTTTTATAATTATTTAATATACTTATTTGTTTCAGAAAAATTAGAAATAAATCCATATGAAGAATATAAATATAATACCTTTCATAATAACATTTTTACTCAAATTTATCTTTTTAAAATCACAACATTTAAATTGATATTTTTATCAAATTATGAAGGTGACATCATTGGCATCATTTAAAATAAAATAATATAAATGCCCTGATCAGTTTTATAAGGCACTAAATGGACCAAAAATCGAACATGGGATTATTAGGTTATAGATATACTCTACCAATAATGTTTGGTCGTGTTTCTGGTCCTTTTTATAGGTATTTTTATTTTAGTAAAAATTATATTATTGATTTTTCACTTAATAAATAATTTCTACATCATTAATGTATAGGCTATTAAGGTAATTAAATATTTCTTAAAAATTAAAAATAAATTACCATGATAAGGATAAACATTTTATATTTTAAATGAGTATTTATAATATAATTTATATTCATTATATTTTTATATTAAAAATAATCTAATTATTAAATTTTGAGTGAGGCATATTTTACTTTCCTTTAAATAATATAAATAAAATGTCTTAATCAAATACAAGTGGGTTCCATTATATTCCATTTCGACACAAGTACGATTAAGGGAAAATTATAATCATCCAATTATATTAAGACAAGTGTTATGGTAATTTTATAATATTATATTTACCCTTAATTACCCGATTTAACTTGAACTATGGTAAATAAAAATTAACGTAGTTACTATTCATAATGCCTACAAATAAAAAGTAGCTTATTAACATAACTTGTACCTTCTAATTCATAATATGGAATCCATTTTTACAATTTCAAAACACAAAAGGTTCGGTATTTAATTTAAAATTAATCCAGCTATTGAGAAAATGGGTTTTAAAAGATAAAACATTGCAAAAGATTAGAATATTTTTACATATGAATTCAGTGTAAAATTAATGATAATGACTTAAATCATATTAAATGGTAAAAATATATTCTATTTATACTTTAAAATTACTCATTATTATAATTTAAACATATAGATTATCTCGATAAAAAAATGTTTTTAATTAAAATTTAGCATATTTTTACTATTCATTAAAATAAAAAACATATCGGAAAAATATCAAAAATTTATCCAAAGTAAATTTTTATATCATTATTCAAAATAAGAATTTAATTTTGTCAAATTGAACTTATAAACATGTCAAATGGTAAATTTAATTTTGGTGCGCCATCAAAATGCAGAAAAACAACATTTCTTGAAAAATACTTATTTTACCTGAAATATTTATTTTGTTCTCATACCATGTTCTATAAAATGAATAAGATGAATTATAATGACATAAAATTAAAAATGTAGTTAATAATATTCATAACTTCTCGTTCATAATAATATTATAACAATATATCGTTGTTTAGTGAAACTCATTATTGTGTACAACACACACTATTGAGGAAGGTTGCTCCTGCGTGCAACACAAGCCATGAATAGTATTTTCATATAATATAAGCTAAAATAGTGTTGTGTATAGCACAAGATAATTTTGGTGTAGCCTACAACACAAGACATCATTGAAATTAAAAGAATATTTTTTATAAAATCTTGGGGTGTTACGTTATATCCCCTTTAAAATGAATTTCTCCCTCGAAATCCGTTAGGGTTATAAATGGTTTACTACTTGAAAGTTTCTTTAATTGAAAACCACATAGTAAAAAGGAATACCAAAACATAACTTTAAAAACTTAATTATGAAATATAACGATTACCCAAATTAACTAATCACTGGGTTTCCACATAGGAGAACATAGGTGAAAATATTTATATGGAAGATAAATCTAGCCATCAAATTCTGATGGAGAGTGGTAGAGAACATGGCTATGAAAAAGCCAATATTCAAAAAGCCATATATTTGGGATGATATAAGGTACCATCTAATTCATCAGATATGAGGGCAATAGGAAAACATTTTTGGTTTTCAAAGTCATATCCATAAAGTTGAAAACAATGGAATTAGAAGAAATACTTTATTGATTTTGGTACAATCCCACTGTTGATCATTCCTTGAACAATTTACACATCATATCTTAATGAAATGAAGTTGAATTTTTCATTCATGAAGTGTTAGTAGATCATGCAATAGAATTACAGATCATTCCATCTGTCTCAAACAAAAACATAGCAAAATTTATTAAATATACATAAGTCCGTCTATAGTGAGATTAATCGCATTTGGTTCCTAAAATGGACTTATACTTCATATATCATAACACTTAATAAATTTAAATAAATTTATACTATCCATAGAATTCATTTAATATAGTGGTATGAGATAACGGTCTGTTGCTCTTCGGTTGTGGGATCGATTCCCACAGCCTTGTCTGACGCGACATGTTTTTGCTCGTCCTATTGGTTTTTATTTTTCAAAAACTACACTATTATAACATTCCAGAAATAATATCAAAAAACATGTTCTATAGTTAAATAATACTATTTTATGTCCAACATAATCCATTACAATCTCTAGGATTATCCAAAATACATTTGTCCAATCTCATAGTATAAAAAACGACTACTTGAAAGGTCACATAACAAGAACGTGAATGCCATAATTTATCCCCCATATATCATAAGATTTATCTTGATGATCGCATTTCAAACATGTGAATACCTTAATCGTGTATTCTCATGAAATATGTATAACCATATAATCTTTGTGAAAACATGAATGATCCCAGAATTTCAATATACTCAATCCATGATATCACTCTTTCCTTATATCATTCATGAGCTCATTAATATTATCAATCATTTCATTTTATCCTTATCCATTCATTATTAACATATCATCTTATTTCCAAAAATATCCGAATAACATTTCATGGTTACCATTACCACTCAATATATATTTTCAAAAAATGTAAGTAAAAACAACAGTGTAACAATGATTAGATATTTCATTATTCGAGAGTACCATGAAATTACTTATACAACATTAATCTTGATAAACGTGCAGTCATTCCACTACCTTCATAAACCATTGACCGAGCTCCATCACTGTATTCCTCAACACTTCGTTCATCTCATATACCATTTTTAGTCCCTTCATCATCATCAACATAAATACTACCCATACGACCATGATGGTTCTATTCATGATATTTTCCCATAGGGAATTGGATTTCATAATTCCCGTACGTTCCATGTTTAAAACATTTAACCGTTGTTGATGTCTTAGAAATACCATTATCATTTTACATGTTGTTAACTGAACCTTTTCATTTACAATTGTCGGATTTGTTTCCTTCTTTTCCACACCCAAATCATCTTCTAGTTCCTTTGAATCATTCTCCTTAATGCCTCTTCCCACATGATTTACATGATGGAAATTGAACTTTCTTTCCATTATGATCATCATGAAACTCCATATTTCTCTTATTAGCTGTGTCTGGAAACTTACCAAAGTTGAGATTATTGGTCATATTATGAGATTTCTAATTAGGAATAATAACGATTTGTGGACTTCTAGATCTAATTTCATTTGGTTGATCATGAATAATATCATTTCATTGTCCATCATATCCTCCATTATCATGAATCTTCCCGTTTCTATCCATTTTCTAAAACCCAAAAAGAATAGTGTGAGAGGAAAAAATCATAATCAAGAAGGAGTACCTTCAATATATAACATCTTACCTTAAATTCTAAGATCTTTACCATAATTCTAGGACTATAACCTATACTTGTAGGTATCCATTGGGACATCCCAAGACATACCATAGAAATATCATCTAGGGATCTCACTAATGTTTTTGCATCCTAGTTTCCAAAGGTTAACTAAACCTTTCCTCTGATACAAACAGTAGAGACCCAAGATTGACATACATGTAAAATACATTAAATTTGAGGAATAATTTATACATTTCAAGAACCAACACTAAAAGACCATAATAGTTTAGTGTCTTTGGAAACTCAGAACATAATCTTCTATTCATGGTGAATGATCTTCAACATCTCCCATAATGATCTTCCCCTTTTGTTTTCTTACCTAAATATTTCTTTAAATCCTGGGGAAAAGAACACATATAAAGGGTGATCTAAAATTCTTAGTAAGGATAATAATGGCGAAAATAAAACAAATAATATACATTTGAACTTCAAAAAAACATGAACATAATGTTTAAAAATCAAAATCTTGATAAATAAATCATCGAAGTACATAATATATAGATCATAAAGGAAAATTCATCATGATGAAATAGCATGGTAATAAAACATTTAATTATAGAAAAACATTAATCACATGATATTATTTCCATAGAATCCAAGGCGTTGCTGCCAAGACCATCATAGTGGGAAAATTCCCTTACTGAATCAAGTTCACTCCACTTTCCAGTCCCGTATCACTGAACCAGATTAATTTACCATTACATCCATGTCATTATCATGAAATATAAATCATTTCCCAATTAATTGGAGGGAGATATAGGTCCCTCCCATCTCATATTTAAATCATTCTTATGTTTTCCACAAAATAATCAAAAATCATGCATCATAACCCAAAGAATAAAATGGGGTTCGTAAATATCATCCAATCTTAAAATAATCCATATAAAACAAATGGATATTATTTCATCATAAGAAAAATCAAAACATGAAAATAATAGAGACATTATACTTGAAACATAATCATACTAAATAATTTCATCATATAAGGGAAATAGTTTTGAATAAACACTGGAAATGAATTTTTGAGGAAAGTATCCTCTCTTCTTCAAAATCATTATCTTTTCTCAAAATTTCGTGAGATTTTAAATAAAAATAATTTTTCGGAAAATAATCATGATATCATGTAGAGTAAGCTTCATGGGAATAAGGCGTTATGAAACTGTAAAAATCCTCTCATGCCGTCTAAGTTAAAAAACATTCTCCTCATACTTTTGTCAGAAAAATAAAAAAGATCCTCTTATGGTAAAAAAAAGAAATATTCTTTCCATACCATGTGGTAAAATTAAAAAATGGGTAAAAAAGACATTAAACATAAATTAGAACATTTTTAGAAAACATGTACATGGATGATAACAATAACCCTTGTAAATACGTACGAATAAAAAATCTTGGATAAGAACGAGATTCGAATAATTATCCCTTACCTTAGGTCCAATTTCTTCTATATGTGTCTGAAGAACTTGTATAATGGGTTTAAACATATTATTAACTTGAAATAGAACCATAAAAATATTTATGATATCATATATGATTCACTTATGACATTGTATTACCCGTTCTTTTGTCAATTCCATGTTAAAGCATCGTTTTCGGTAAAATCGTTTCATTTATCGTACGTGTTTGGACTTTTTGTTCTTGATATTATTATCACTTATATCATGATTTACATACTTCCCAAATGTAAAACACGATTTATATATCATATATAGTCATTATATATAAATATAATAGATAGATAAATGAAATGAAGCACACCGTTCCTGGAGATGGTAGGTCGTACGTACGCATGAACGCTATTTTTCTTTCCTTATTGACTTGAATTGATGTAAGTAGATTACATATATATATATATACCTACATAACTATAGTTGAATTATTATTTTATTAATACCATTATTATTCACTATATATACATTATAATCATTCTTGAATGGTTAACATGGAAAATGAATCTCATCGCGTCGTGGAGACGGTAATCCGTTCGTACGCAGGAGTGATGATATCATTCCCATAATTTTTGAATGGAATTGTAGTGGATGATATAATATCTCAGAATAATTATGATGTTATAATAACCATATATAGTTATTCTTTACACCATTATACCCATCGAAGTAAGGTGGTGGTGGAAAAAATAGATTACAACACGGTGTGGAGACAATATTTCGTACGTACGCACGCGCGGTGATTTCATTTTTCATAGGATGGATAGAAAGTGAAATGGGGTTGTTTTATATTTATAATAACATATCAGTATATTAGTGGTACTTATGTTATTTCATTATAATGAAACAACTAAAGAAAAATAAGATGAAGAAGAAGGAAACTTGAAAGAATCTGTAGAAGATATTACTTCTTCTTCAACGCACCTCTTTTAAGATTCCTCTTAAGGCAATAGAGTTGGTCTTTTGAGAATACCAGAACCTCTATAATATAACTAGAGAGGTTGGTAAGAGAAATTGACAGGGTTTGGAAGAGTTTGAAGGCTCAAAATTGAGTGAAGAGGAGAGGGAAGCAGCTGCCCTTATATATGATAGGAGAGGGGAACTTTTGGAAACCTTAAAAATATTAATTAATAATAAAATGAAATCCGACTTAAAAACCTACAAAAATGACTCAATTCGAAGATGAGATGAGAAAGGGTTGTAATCTCATCAACTAATAAAATTTATACATGTTTTATGTTTATTTTAAACCTTATCAGCTTGATTTATCATTATTTAATCAATTTAACTTCATTTTGCATAAACTTTTAGACCATATAATTTTAAATTTGTAGTTTTTAAATATTTTTGTGATTTTTAAATAATTTAATAATATGTTAGTTTTATAAAATATCAATAGTGTCAATTTTGTCACTATTCAGTATTTGAATTTAAATAAAACCCACACAGAAGATATGTTTGGAAAAAATATATAACAGATTCCTAACATGTCATATTCATGAAAATAATTCATGGGGCACATTAATTTGTTCATATATTATTTATTTTAATATTTTTAAAACCATTTGTCTGGTACATCTCTTCATAAAATAATTACTACAACATTTTTGTATAATTATTTAATATACTTATTTGTTGAATAAAAATTAAAAATAAATTCCTATGATGAAGATAAATATAATAAATTTTATAATAACATTTTTACTATAATTTATCATCTTAAAATCACAAAAATTAAATTTTTATATTTATAAAATGATGAATGTGACATCTTTGACATCATTTAAAATAAAATAAAATAATGTATAAGCTATTAATGAAAATAAATATTTCTTAATAATTACAAATAAATTACAATGATAAATAAAAACATTTTAGCTTTCAAATGAGTAGTTATAATTGAATTTATATTCTGTATAACCTTATATTAAAAATAATCTCATTTTTAAAGTATGAGTGAGACATATTTCACATTCCTTTAAATAAAATAAATAAAAGGTCCTAATCAAATACCAGTTGGTTTTATTAGATTTCATTTTCACCCAAGTATTATTTAGGGAAAAAGATCATCATCCAATTATATTAATAAAAGTGTTAGGGTAATTTAATAATATTATATTTTTCCTTAATTACCTGATTTACCTTTAACTATGGCAAATAAAATTTTCTGTAGTTAGTATTCATAATGCCTAAAAAAAGTATCTTATTACCATAATTTGGACATACTGATTCAAAATATGGAATCCATTTATTCAAATTCAAAACAAAAAAGTTGCAGTATTTAATTTAAAATTAATCAGAATCTTGAGAAAACAGGTTTTAAAATTTAAAACGCTGTAAAAGATTGAAATGTTTTTACTTATGAATTCAGTGTAAAATTAATTATAATGATGTACATTATATTAAATGGTAAAAATATATTCTATTTATACTTTAAAATAAATCATTATTATAATTTAACAATATAAATTATCTCGATGAAAAAAATTGTTTTTAATTAAAATTTATCGTATTTTTACTATTCATCAAAATAAAAAACTTATCAGAAAAATATCAAAAATTTATCCAAAGTAGATTATTATATCCTGATGCAAAAGAAAAATTTTATTTTGTCCCATTGAACTTATAAACATGTAAATTACTAAATTTGATGTGGGTGCGCCATCAAAAGGTGGCAAAACTGCATTTTTTTAAAATACTTATTTTACCCAAAAAATTTATTTTGTTCTCATACAATGTATTATAAATTGTGTAAGTTGAATTATAATGTCATAAAATTCAAAATTTAGTTTCTACTATTCATAATGGCTAGTTCATAATAATATTATAACAATATATCGTTGTTTGGTGAAACTCAATATTGCATACAACACACACGATTGAGGAAGGTTTCTCTTGCGTGCAACACAAGAAAAGAATAGTGTTTGCGTATAATATATTCTAACACAGTGTTGCGTAAAGCACAAGCTAGTTTTGGTGCAGCATACAACACAAGATATCAATTAAATTAAAATAATATTTTTTCATAAAATCTCGGGGTGATACAGTAGACCTCTTCATGTGAAAATAGAGGTCGGATGAGCGTGTCACAGAATTTATCGCCCAATGGAAAGGGCTTACATACTCCCATGACATGCCAGTGACTCAGGATAAATTACTGACGATGTGTGTAGGGAATGTTATGATGGAACTGGTTCTCTCTCTAATCACCCAAAACTGCCCGGGAGGATTTTGAGTCTTCTCTAATAAGGCCCAGTGCCTGGAAAAAGCCCGACAACATACCAGCCAGGCATGTACGTTGCCCCCTGTATTTCCCAAAAGGAGGGATTCCAGATCCATGATTTTCATGGTTGTCCAAATAGAGGCCCCCAAATAGCTATAATTATTACTAGTGGAGCCACCTCTAAAACCTCGTAGAGGCCCACCACCATAGGTGGAACCTCCAGTGCAGCAGCGGCAACCTCAGAATCGGCAGGTGCCCCTGCAAAACACGCAGCCACCGCCAAAGTGGGGTAACCAGGATCTACCTCCTCGAATGGTTCCATTAGACCCTCATAAAGGACATGCTCCAAGGCCCCTCTTTCTAGAAAGAAGAAATATGACTTAATCACTCAATGAGAATTAGGTTCCCAACTATTTCTAGAGTGCCTTGGAATACGGGATTGTGCGCTAGCCTAAGTGCAGAAGGCCAGAAGAGGTGAACCTCACTGATCTCCCCAAATACCACCCCTATCACCAAATATTGGGGAACACACTCGAGTAGTGCTATGTGATCATAGATTGGCTTCAAGACCAGGCCGATAACAACATAGTCAGGTTGGGTCTAGCCCCAAAAAAAGTAGCATGCGTCGTCATAAGGCCAGAAAGCATCAGAAACAGCGAGGGTGAGTGGGCGCATGTTTCAACCATGGGTCTTAGACGTATGGAGACTATATGGATCAAAAATGGTCACCCCTTCCCGTGGTATCTTTTTTGCATGACTAAAGCATCCAGAGCCTTCGGAAACAACAACCACCACTTCTGCATCGTCATCTCATCCATCCTCTTCTCAGAAGAGAAAACACCAGCAGCGCAAGGGAAAGAAATTCCCCTCACCAATGCCATCATCGTACCATACTCTCAGTGACTTCATGCCTCTGGATATAGGGATTAATTCCAGTATTCTCTCAGTTGTGGACAATTCTTCGATTGACAGTCATGGGTATGATTCGGTTAACACTATATAGTTGGTAAACGCCTCATGACTCCCAACGACAGAGAGCTCCTGGTAGATCTCCCCAACATTCCCAGCCGACTCCAATGTCGGTGGAGCCGCAATCATATGGGTTTTCGAGTCACATCGGTCAACACATCCAACCAGTCCATGAAAACCACTGAGACTAGACATCAGGACCAACACTGATCTTAGCACATGTAGCCTCAACATCTGGTGTCATCAGACCCACCTTTATGTCTTTTTGTGCTACTGGATCGGGCAAAACCTCCTCTATCATGTCGCGACCAGCCTTGACCTGCTACAGGCCATTCACAGTCATCTGGTCATCATATGGTAGCCACTCTGTAGGATCTAACTAGTGAGCAGTGGGATATGCCCAACAACAGTCAGCCGTTAGCCCAGCCGGCAAGGTCCATCGTACCGCCTGTCATAGAGAGACCATGTGAAAGTTGAAGTTCACGCATGGCATGGAAGTATGATGTTCTTAACCACCATTCGAGCATCCTAGCATGGCTTTAAATCCTCGAGGCCCATCATCTTTTAGTAGATATGCGTGAGGCTCTCGCTGAGGCATTAAAAAGATCCCTCCAGTTTGAGACCGAGGTTGCATCTGCAGAGGCCTTTCAAGCGGATGTGATAGAGAATGCTGAATCCCAAGACATTATCTCATTCTCCAGAGAAGATCAAGGTTCTCCCATATAGGGACACATTCTCGCACTGTACATCATGAGACATTTTAATGGCATGGAGGTTCTCCACTATCTTGTTGAAACCAGCTCTGGGATTAACCTTATCTCGACATGGACATTGCGGAAGATCGGGTTATCCGAAGATGACTTGACCCCATCCAACCTGAAGATCCAGGGATCTGACAGGATAGCGCAGACCCTAGTTGGTAAGTTCCATTTGAAGACCTAGTTTGGTGGCCTAGTTACCAGTTCTAAGTTTATGGTTGTCTCCCAAGACACCATGGACAATGTATTGATTGGAATACCATGGCACGAATATAAGAGATGTGTGTAAAACAAGTACTAATATCGAGACACATGCATGCTATGTCATCCGGTTAATCAAATCATGAATTTTTGTTAGAGGGTTTGTGATATTTACAGCACTCGAGGGACTACCCCTCCAATGGACGGATTAACACCGTCAAACGAAAGCTACAGCTCCGCCACCATCAGGATTCTGGCATCCAGGATTTTCTGTTTCCAGTTTATCACATGATCCTCCTCGATATAAATGGGGTTAAATTCATTGACCTCGATCTTGGACCTCTCTATGTTTGTCCGGATGATGGCCATTTCCTCATAGGCTCACCTTAGGCCCACTTCGGCCTCTTCCATCTAGGCCCTCAACCGAAATATCAGCCCTGGTTGTCCATTAAGGGTGTTTGAGTTCGGATCTGCCTAACAATGTATCCATTGGACCTCATTTTCAGCCTCATAGAGCCTCTTGATGTTCACTACTTTCCAACACTGTTGGCCCAAACCAATGCCACATTCGTACTACAGAATATTCTCCACCATAATATCTCAGATGAGTTGGTGGGGACACAGGGAATCCACTCCCCCAGCTCATAGTTTGTGCAGTCATGAGCGACGTCTATCCCTCTCATCCATCCATTGTGATTGGGGGTGTTATTAAAGAAGAACGTAATCAGCTTCAATGATCTGTGAGTGACTATTTTTCTATCCTCTTCATCAGAGGCCATTTCATCCCAGTCAGCATGGTTGGTAGGCTCATATGTGGAGAACGCCTGTAGGAACTCGTTAGTAGGGTCTGCATCTGGCATTCGATTAGGCATGGTGGGACATGGGCTATCTGATTGATCCTCATCATCGGATCAAACCTCAATAATATTGGGAACAACCCCACTGGCGGTCCCACCAGTGATCGAGAGTGGAGTAGTTCGGTCTGCCTGGATATCGACCTCCATGATCACTGACATTTCCCAAGGAAGAAACCGCTAGAAGCCCCGACCAAGCTCTTCTTGGCGACCCACTCCATTTGAAGAACTTTGCATGCCAAAGAGGTCGTGGACATCAGTTGCCATGGTCTGTGGGTGAAAATCATGAATTTGGTAGAAGAGACATACAGAGATTGAATTCCTGGTCTCATTCTTGGGTTGATGTAATTTTTACCCCGATGCATGGCCACCGATATATTGTTATAAGGTTTAAATGATCCGAAGAGGTCACCTCAGTTGTCTTTTCCTCGCCAGAGGTAGAAATTGATGAAGTCACATGTGTCGATCCTGAAGGCGCAACACCTGCATCCACTGAGGGATGAGAACGGGTTCTGTGTATGAGACTATCCTACAAAGTTCAAGTACTAGATAGGTGTCCATAAGGACCTGGGAGCAGACCTTGAGGAAGGGGCTTGGGTTTTACCTCAAGGGATTCTTCAAATTCGTCGAGGTCTATGTATGGATTGCCGACTTCTCCCTACCCCAAAGGGCTCCCACTACCGATATAGTCCCCCCAAGAGGACTCGTACGATTCATCCGAAAGCGGGAAGAACTCTGTCAGTTCATCAACGATCAATTTTGGAGGGACCATGAAATCTTGCATCACCTTGACATTATCTTTCATTGTACACAGGGCACCCTAGGAATGAACAACGTCCTCCATCTCTACCATGTATTGCTCCGCCTTTGCCCGGGACACCACAATGTCGGCCCTGATAAGGCCTATCCTCAAAAAATCCATCCTGAGATGGTTCATGTGATGCCACATCTCAGGCAGGTTGAGGAATTTCCAGTTGACTTCCCAGATGTCCCAAGCCTCTCGGAGGACAGCATTCTCTGGCATGTCTAAATAGAGAAAACCGTTTCCGAAGAGCCTGGGTAGGTATCCTGTGGAACCCTCTTAGAAGCCTCCCCTCTGGATAACTCTATAATTCTAGAACCCCCGGGTCCGCTACCGCTGTTGAATCTATCATTTCTACCTCACCCTTAACCGATGTGGGTCTCGCCGCCATGGCATCCCCACCACTACGGGATTCCCTTGCTGCCTTCCAGCCTCGACTTCAGGATTGGTGAGGATCACTATCATTGAACCAAATAATTGGATGCTTAAGAATCTCCACTAAGTAGGCCACCTCCCAACATTGATCATACTCTTTAACTATCTAGAAGGTAGCATTAGGTAGAGGCAGGCAATTCCACATATTCTTGTCTTCCCGTGTGAACATGCACCACATCTGCCTCATCGCACACGATCATTCTTCAAGGCTCACCCCAAGATAGACCCCTAGGGTCAGGCGTTTCATGCACCAAAATTGCAGGGCCAATCGGTGTGGGGTGCATGGCTCGTAGAGGGGCTCAAGGTCCACCCTCGCCACCGGGACTCCACCTAAAAATCCCGGGAGATAGGACCAATGATCTTCTATCCCTCGACCATCATCCGTGAAGGCCCCCACTGGCAGCTAGATTAGATGGAAGTTGAACTCTTCTACCTTCCAAACTCGGATTAATACCGATGGTATAGTAAGCCTTTCAGAAATCTCCCTATGGTGTTTAGGATGGTTGGAAAAAAGTCCGATCCATGAGGGGACATAGGGTTTGGGTATTCAAAAACCCCCATAATGTGCATCACTATCCACTCGTACAAGAGTTGAAATAGCCCACATATCCTCTGTGGCCTCTTCCCCTAACTGATGTGCCAGAGCATTTTTATCATCTTATCGAGCATCGAGATTCTGAGATTCACCCACCCTCCGGTCTCTAGCATGGAGGCCATGATAATTTTTCTAGTTCACACACCTACATTTGTGTCCCTCATCGGCAATTTCCAGTGACATATGAGAGCCGAGATGAATGCCTCCATCCTGACTATGGGCCGCTGCTCAGTACTGATGTTGAAGCCCTAGGTCTTCTACTGGCTTTCCTCCATTAGCCACTAATATGAATGCTCCTTGCCCTGATGAGCCCCCTTTGGACAAGTCTGGGGCCTCACTGGGAACTGTTTTCTTTTCGAGAACTTTAGAAAATGCTTGAACCACCATCTAATGTGGAAATCTGTCACCACTTCCTTGTCCTCTCCCAAAACCCATCACATTAACATCATTTCCAGTGGTAGCATTTGCTCTGGATCCTCCCACGCTCCCATAGCAGGGAGGAATTCTTCATACATCACTCCCAGTATCGGGACCCCTGATATCTGATGAACGTCCCATATGATGATGCCAACCTCCCCGTGATGTAGGTGGAAGGTATTTTCCTTCAACGACCATCAGCTCAACAACTATGGCATCAGCTTCTTCATTAGGTAGATGTGAAATAGGGAATCCTAGGCCACCTCATATAGACATAATCTCTTCAGCTCTTCCCCAAACTCTTCACATGGGGTGCTTAACTAGTAGACCAGGGCCCAATAATCCATGAAGTTGCCACCTTGGTGTTGGTCCCACTCCTCAAACCATCCATTATTCATGTTACTCAACACCAGCATTAGGATTGTTTTGTATAGAGGAGGGAACATCTCTGTCTCCAATACATTCCTGTCAATTTCATTCAGATGATTGTATAAAAAATCAGTGGTAACGGGTGTAAAGTTCACCCAAGCGTGTCCGTTAGCCTCCCTGAACCACTGGAACTACCACGGGGTGCTCTTGAACTATTAGGATGGTTATTCCCTACATGCTTCAGGGATAAAGACATCATCCCTCAGTCCAAAGCCATAAAAAGGCATCCTCTTGCACAACGAGTAGTCCATATAGATTTCTGATAATAGCTACACTAGAGAATCATGGTCAGAGTGTCTCCATACCAACACCCCCAGACCCAATCTATTCACCATCTCTTCCCTTCAGGAAACGTCCTCAAGCCCCCCTGACAACCTCTTGGTGAGCAAGACTGTACTTAAAATTCAGATAATTTTAGGATTGGATCGTGAAGCTCAATCACGTAGAGCGGTCACAGAGTACATGGAGCATCACGAATCGAGAGCGCCAAAAGTTGAAATCATGGAGGAGAGAAAGGAAAAAAGATAATTCATCCCCACTATTTATAAGCAAGGACCATGGGTGCATCGCGGCACGTCCAGATCCAACGGGCTTCGTGGTGTGCCCAGCCCACGCATTATTGCTCCACTTCACGATCCACTTTCGTGAGGCTGCCTCGCAGGTAACCAAGGAATTTTGGTGATAGAACATCAGACCTGGATTTTTGTTTTCTACTTGGCTCGTAGTCTGAGAGTGGTAGGTTATTTTTTGATGCCAAAATTGGAGTCGAACAGAACATCCTGAAAGCATTATGGACGACCTCACGATGCTAGATCGAAAAGTCAATGGAGTCCTATGGCTGGTGAAAAAGATCATGTTCACGAACCGCCATGAAGTAAGGAGGAAGGATGGCCTCACGAACCCCTTTGATGTCTGCGCCCCTCAATGAAGCCTGTGGGCTGGACAGCTCCACGAACCCCTTTGACATTTGCGACCCACAGCGAAGCAAGGAGGAGGGATGGCTACATGAACCTCTTTGACATTCAGAGCCCACCGCAATGTAAGGTGGAGGGAAGACTATGTAAACTCCATTGACGTTCGCATCCCACCACGATGCAAGGAGGCAGGACGGCTCCGTGAACCCCTTTGACATTCGTGACGCTCCACAAATCATGGAGGCTAGACGGCTCCGTGGACCCCTTTGACATTCGTGGACCACCCTGAGGGACGTTTTGTCTTCATGATAAGAAAACCCTACTTTGCGGCGCTTCATGACTATAAATAAAGGTCTCCCCTCGAGCCCAAGGGATGGGGGAATCCGAACATTCACCTTATGAGCTCTCAAATCATGAAGCACCTCTTGCTCTGTGAACCATGAGTTCTTCAAGGTACTTCTACCTTGCGAAGTGCCTCTCCCTTTGCATTAATTGATCCCTCTTCTGAGATTGATGAAGTTCGAGAATCCCATGGGCCTTCGCGAAGTAAGGATATCCCCATGAGGATTCAGGTTGTCGCAAAGAGTTTCTACTTTGCGAAACACCCACAACACCCACATGACCTGTATGCTAAGTTAGGGTCACTGTGCTTCATGACGAACATCGATTCATGTCACCCTGCTTCTCGAGGAACCCCTACTTCATGAGGCATTTCTTTGTGAGTAACTTTCTTCTTTGTAAAGCTCCTCCCATGTGCACCAATTCCCCATACCTATCCTAGGAAACTTCAGTTCGCAAAGCACACCCCTTCATGAACCCCCTCCACGTCATAGAGCTCAAGAGCTTCACAAGGCTTCTCTTTATGGCCCCTTTTTCTCTACAACTCCTTTTCCCGTACAACCTTTTAGGTTTTCATGAAAAATATTTGAATGCCCCTTTGATGATACCACCCATTGCGTTGCTTCGCTTCGTGATTCATCGAATAGGAATGATAACTCCTATTTTTATTCACATATCCATGCTAATGTGGACCCCCAATGGGATCACCTCACGACACCCCCCAGTCACGGTATTGCCTACCCCTTCTCTTCACCAACGTGGAATGGGTACCAGTTATGTATGTCCTAGGGGTCTGGAGTAAACACTCCCTCGTATGATCTATAGGATGCTAAACTGCCAAGCATCATCGTCCTCAGCACATGACATTAAATTGTGACCTCGCCCCATGATTCCTATATGGGGATCCCCACCTTGTACATTTTGCACATTCGCACCTCTCAACAAGAGTGAAATATTCCTCACATGGAATGAGTTCATCTTTTTTGAGGCATCGTCTGTCCTTGGGGAAAGGGAAACCAGCATGGTGTAATCCCAAAATCTTTCTCATGGAAGGTAGCACCACTTCCCCTCCTTTATTTTCCAGTGCCCAAGGCCATAAAAGGGTGTGATGGGGAATAGTTCATCTCATCTATTTCGTGCCAAATCTGTATCCCATTGGGTTTTATCACCACATTGGCCGCCACCCTAGATAATCTCCAAATCTCCATCTCCATAGGCTATGAACTGTGCATAAGCCCCTATATCAACTTTGGGACACTAACCACGTGTGAGCCCCACTTCACTTCCCATGGATGCACCTTTCACTATGTGATAGTCTGGTCTCTGGTCCCTCTTGTTTCTCACCCCAAGCATGAATCATGTGATCTTAGAATAAGCATTGACCATGACATCCTCAGGAATCATTGAGTGTAAGCCCCAAACTCCATCCTAAACTATGAGTACTTTGTTCCTTTCCAAGGAAGAGTATTTAGGATGCCTCCTCGAGGTTTAAGCGCACCACCCCGGTCGTTCAGACCTCTTTCATGTCAGTTCACCAGCCCCTCCTGAAGTACGTGGTCTTTAATCCTTGCGAAGGAAAGGTACATAGGAAGCCTCCCTGAGGATCAGGCCTAAAAACTCGGCCGCTTTGAACCCCTTCACGTCGGTTCGCCCAAACCATCATGAACTATATGGTCTTTGATACATTCCAAGGAAAGGAACATTGGAAGCCTCCATGAGGTTCAAGCCTAATACCTGTTCATTCCAACCATCTTCACATCGGCTCACCAACACCTTGTTCAGCCTATGGTGTAAGCCCCACACCCATACCAGAACTATGTGTTCCTTGATCCTTATAAAGGCAAGGTTCGTAGGAATCCTCCCTAAGGGACAAGACCCCCATCCACCCGGTCATTCTGACCCCTCTTCATGTTAGTCCGCCCACAGCATCCATCTAGACCCCATTTTCTTATTCATGTTTGTTCACCTTCATCCCGCATGACATAAAACTATAAACCCCATGCGGTGGAAAGCCGCTGCGTCCCCTATTCAGCGGAAACAGGTTGTACTCCCCTTCTCTGGGACCCACATCTTTGGTCTTTCCTAGTTTCGTCAGACCATCCCAGGTTTCTAACCACGCATACGCCCCATACACATCATTGGGTTGTTTTCAAATGTGTACACCCTAATTAATGCTCATTGATAGAAGTTACCCTTGAGCCTATGTGTCTCAAGAAGGTCATGCCCCCAACCCAGAGATTCCACTTCCTCTGGGTCCCATCCACACGTCCATTCACACTGGCTGCCTCCTTAGGCATCCCCTCACCCTCCTGAACTATGCAGACATTGATCCCCCAACACGGGGATATGTAGGAAGTATCTATGAGATTCAAGCCCAACATTACCATAGTCCTCACAATGGTTCCATCCCATTAACCTCCCATTTCACTCAGCACCCCATAATCCATCTTGATTCTTACCTGGGCCTCTACATCCCCATGTGGTCATATCAACCCACCAAAATCAGGGTGTCCTCTAGGGGTTACACTAATCTGATTCACTATAGATAGTGTTTTTATCAGTCTGATTCATCTCCACTGGACATTAAACTTGCGGCATACCTTGTGTTAAAAACGGGAAGCTATGGAAAACCCATGAGACATGCCATTGGGATATAATTCCTCGCATTCGATGCGGTATTCCTTGGGCTTTTGTGCCCTCGAAAAGCCCAATAATAAGGTATATGGAACCAGATGTTCCAGTGTTCTACAGTCTAGACATGCCAGTGATGTCTTGCATGAAAAATCCCCTGACTATAGGGTGCTTCCCTAACTAGACTCTTTGGAATGTTCTGAAAGAACTAGTGTAATTAACTGGTGTCCACGAACATATGGCATTAGGAAGAGTTTCACGAAGAATGTCTTATGTCTATAAAGGTGACCCGGACTGGGTGACGAGTTCCGAGAAGGAATCCAAAGAAAGAAGAGCTGACATCCCATCATCCCATTTCAATCAAGGATCAAACGTCTTTGAATAAAAGGCAGATGCCACCCATCTTTGGAATGTGGTAATGAGAGGCAACAAAGTCGTGCCTTTCATCCTTAAGTAGACAGACGCGCACGCCCCGAAAAAATCATCGGCAATAGTAGCCCCATGAAAAATCCCATCATAATATTATCCAATTTCCACTTAGGTATGGGATGAGGTTTCATGAATCCTCTAGGATGTTGCCTTTCAGCTTTCACTTGTTGACAAAGCATTCATCTTAACAGAAAATCCGTAATCTCCCTCTTCCTATTGTCCTTCCAAAAATGTTCTTTCAAATCTATAAAAATCATGGTGATCCTAGATTTTATAGATAAATTGGAGCTATGAGAGTCATCCAAAAATTCCCTTTTTAGATCAGGTATGTTAGGAACACAAAGTCTCTTCCCAAATTTCAAAATTCCATCTTCATATATGAAGTCACTAAATCTCCCATCATTCATAGCATTAATCTGTTTTTGAAACTCCTCGTCATTCATCTGATAACTATTTATCCTTTCTAGTAAATATGGTTTGCAAAATATTTGAAAAAGTATTGATGTTTCACCTGCAATGGTTATTCCAATATCCATATTTACTAGATCCATGAAAATAGGTTCCCTTTCAATTCTCATCTTGTTCAAAACTCCATGATCCATTTTACT
This sequence comes from Viscum album, assembly GCA_963277665.1. Lineage (NCBI taxonomy): Eukaryota > Viridiplantae > Streptophyta > Magnoliopsida > Santalales > Viscaceae > Viscum > Viscum album. The sequence continues at coordinate 692,247,647 of OY728130.1, forward strand.
CAAAGCATATGCCACATTATTTTCCTTCCCCTGGTGGTGGTGTATAGTGCAATCATAATCGTTGAGTAGTTCTGGCTATCGTATTTGCCTCATGCTGAGATCTTTCTATGGGAAAATATAATTCAAACGTTTATGATCAGTATAAATCTCACATTTTTCACCTTAGAGATAGTGTCTCCATATTTTTAGTGCAAAGAATACAGCTGATAACTCATGACCATGGGTAGGATAGTTTTGCTAATGAATGTTTAGCTCTTGTGATGAAAAGGAAAAAACTCTATCATTCTGGATAAGGACACCACAAAGTCCTTTCTTTGATGCATCACTATAAATTACAAACCCATCATTCCCTAAAGGTAGAGTCAAGATAGGAATATTGAATAATTATCTCTTCAGTTCTTCAAAAAAATTATTCATACTATTGTTTCAAAATATATTTAACCCCATTAAGAGTGAGCTTGGTTAATGGGTTAGCCAATAGGGAACAATTATGGACAAAACACCGATAATAACCTGCAAAACTAATAAAACTGTGAACCTCAATTAAACCCTTCGGTGCTGGCCATTCATGTATTGCCTTGGTCTTTGAAGGATCAACATGTATTCCATCCTTAAAGACAATTTGGCCAATAAAATAAATCTCTTGAAGCCATAACTCACACTTTCTAAATTTCCCATATAAATTATTTCTCATAAGAGTCCTTAATATAATGCGCAAGTGATTTTCATGATCTTCATATCTTTTTGAGTGTACCAAAATATCATCAAGAAATATCACTAAAAAATTATCAAGATATTCCTTGAAAACTATATTTGTTATATCCATCAAGACAGAGGATGAATTAGTCAATTTCAAAGTTACTACTGTCAACTACTAATGCCCTTACCTAGGTCAAAATGTTGTTTTCAGAATGTCTTCCTTCTTCACCCACAACTTATGATATCCAGATTCAAGGTCGATCTTTGAAAAATATCGAGTTCCATGAAGTTGGTCAAATAAATCATCAATTCAAGATATGAGATTCTTATTCTTTATTATTATAGCATTGATCTCCCTGTAGTCAATGCACAACATCATAGATCCATCTTTCTTCATAAAAAATTAATAGGGGATCCCCATGGAGAAACACTAGAGTGAATAAATACCTTATTACTGAATTCATATAATTGTTTCTTTACTTCCACTAATTACACTCTAGCCATTCTATAAAGGGTATTCTATATGGGACTTAAATCATAAATGAAATCAATAGAACTCTTAATCTCTCGCTCTGGAGGATGTCAAGTTAAATCTTCTGTAAACACATCAGCAAATTTTTTCACAATATGTACGTCCTCCATTTGAACATTATTTTCCTCACCCATTGTTATTTCATTTTCTTCCTCCCCAATAATTTACATTAGTAGAGCTACTGGGGGTGGATCTAGATAAGAATCAGGTTGTGACATTTCTTCTCTAAAGATATGGTACTCCTTATTATCATTGAAAATTGTAACCTCCTTCTTCTTACAATAAATTTTCTCATCATGGTCTGAAAGCCAATCCATACCGAGGATTATATCAAATTAAATCATGGGTATGTTGATGATATAAGTAGATAAATTACATTTATTAGCCCTAATGGGAAGTGATTCAGAAAACATTATTGCGATAATACTTCCTTGAGGTGTTTTGATTTCCAAATCCCTTGTTAATAAAAATTAAAAATATCTATTTTTGTCAAAATGGGCAGATATGAAACAAAGAGATGACCCAAAATCAAATAAATCATTAGATAAACATGAGGAAACCATTATATTACATGCCACCATGTCTTTCGGAGATTCAACCTCATAAGTAGTGATCGCATAAGCTTTACCATTCTCCCTTGGCCTTTTTTGAGGAGGGTTCCCTTGGAGAATTGGACATTCATTTACATAATTCCCCTTTTCTCTACAATTATAGAATTCAACATTGATAGTCTCTTTCTTACCCTTACAATCATGATCTTGGTGGCCTTTTTCAACACCCTTGTAATGGACTCCGATTCCCTTTAGAAAAGTACATGGGTGTTAATTTCCCACATTTACCACATGATGGATATTCAACTTTTCCCTTCTTCCCCTTATTTCTATATTTTTCATGAGAAATATTCTTCTCTTTCTTTGCTTTGATGTAGCCAGACATAGAGAATTCATTTTATGTCTTGAGAGAGAATGAGACAATACCTTCGTATGATGAGAAGGATTGCAAGACTAATTCTCGACATGAAAATGGCTTTAACCCATCAAAGAATCGATCAATTTTACTCTTTGGGTTATGTATATAAATTTTTTATGCCTTCATTTCCTTGTAATGTTAGCCTCATACTTTGTGACATTGTCATCCTCCTTTTTCCTCAGACTCAGAAATTGTCTTTCCATATCTGCTTGATGGTTATGTAGAAATTATTTTTCTAAAAAAATCTTATTAAACTCCCTCTATTAAATTTTTGATACTTATTCATATTCCTTTGCATTTTTGATTGATGAACACCATTGATATGTATCTCTCGTGAGGCAATAAACTACTATGACACCTTTTTCCCTTTCGCTACTACCCAAATAATGAAATATTTCTACTAAGGAACATATCCATTCCTAAGCAACTAATGGATTTATACTCCCATTTAATATTGGTGGTTGTTTCCTCAAGAAGCAGTTTAACATTGATCCTCTATGTTGTGGATCATGGTGCTCTATATGGGTAAGGCTATTATTCATAATCCGAGTGAGTAGTCCTGGTATGGTGATAAGCTAATGATCTCCCATTGCATCACCAGCTCCACTATAATTATCCTCAGTATGAGGGAAATTCGTACATGGATTACATGGGTTGATATGGTTTCTATTCCCTCATGAGTGTCGTAACCAAGAGTGTCATATGGCCCGTTGTTGTGCACATGTTCCCATTCGATTCTACATGAAAGCGGTGTTTTCAGGATTTACCCCAAGGTACATCTTTTCCAGAGCCGAATCTACCTGGTCGTATCCATAAAGAGATGTATTTCCTGAAAATATCACAAACTCTCAACATTACCAAAATTATATGATTTTCTTATATACTAATCCTCAATGTCTATCATAGGGTAATGTTCTCTAATCAGAGTTTTTCTAAATCTAGCTTTAAAGGTTGGTGCTAAATTTACAATAATACAAACTATAATGCCCAGACCCCAGTTACCGAGCGTCAGTGCATTATTACATAACATTGGAATGATATAAGGAATGATTCCCTGAAAGACTGATCAGTTTAGTATCCTTGGAAGTACTAGATATATTCATATGTTTTAAATTATATCTTGAAATAAAAACATCAACAAAACTTTTCCCCTTTTGAACACACATATATCCTTAGACTATCCTTGCAGGTCAACAGTAAAATACTTTTTCACATCCTAGGAAAAATATAACATAGCAAGGGATGAGCTCAGATGCTCAGTAAGGGTAACAATATTGCGGAAACATTCATAAATAAGTATAAACATTTATGGAAATCTATAAGAAAAAAACAAAAGGCTCCTAAAGTTAAACTTTAGCATAATATGGAAAAGATAAAATCATATAATTCCATTTAGTTAATCACATGGATATTCTACTAGTCGAATAATCACATTCAATATCAATAGCCCCTTTTATAATAATGGAATGCATAATGCCAGACTTCGTAACCACATAGTCAAGGCTTTGTTCCAAGACTATAAATAAGATTTTTTTGAAGGCCTTGTGCCAACACACTAGTTTTTTACATGATACATATAGATACATCATAGATCTAGAGCAGGTGTAGACACTGAAAAGTGCTTAAGTGATGAAGAATGTTCCGAAGAGAAAAATTGAAGTCAAATTCAGACTAGGAGACCCTGTCCGGAGGGCCCAGAGGAGCTGCGCGAAAGTAGTTTTCCTAGGCGGAGAGTACCAGGATTCGTGAAGAGTCCCTTCGCAGGTGAAAAATAATTTCACGCTCGTGACCCATGTTGTTGACCTTTCACGCTGCTGCCACCATTGTGAAAATTATTTCGTGTATCCCTAAACTCCACACTGTCGGATGCCTAAAAATAGAAGGAGATCCCCATCCTTTTCGGGATGGAAAAATTCGAACCGCCTCTCGTGCGTGAAATCCGCCTTCCGCGCTCACGCATTATGGCCTTTAGGTATAGTACTTTTTTTGCACCAAGTCGCCCTAGGATCTTCATTCATGAAAGATCCCCATGGCTTAGACTAAACTCAAACCCCTTCAGGGGATGCCCCTTGCACGCAATCCCTTCCGTGGCGTGCAAGCAGGCCAGTTGCGCACAATCCTTCCTTTGCACACACTCCCCTTCCTTTGTGTGCAATCCCTTCCCTTGCGCAAAATCCCATCGAGTCTCGCACAAACCTCAACCCCCCTATTTCGTTCAAGAATCACTAATTTCACGCAAACCCCAAGGTCTGCACACAATCCCACGATGCCCTTCACATCGTGCTCCCCGGGTTCCCTCATGCACGAACGCCTGATGCCCTCATTCTGGGTTCCATTAGTAGGTGTCTCATGCACCTCGGGAATCCGCATCATAGATGGTTTTTCAATGCAGCCTTCTAGGCTTGTACTAAGTAATGTCAAAGTCCCTTGTAAAAATTTTCCCATTGTATTGCTTCGCCTCATGCTTCTTCGCATAGGCACGCTAACAGTTATTGCTTCTTAGCATAGCCACACTAACGTGCACCCCTTGATGGTTTTCTCCGTGACACCCCCTCAGTACGGCCTCACCAATGCCTTCCCTTCCACAAGGGGCAGGAGGTACCGGTTATGTAGCTCCTAGGAGTGTGGGGCGAACCCACCTCATCCGAGCGGCGGGACGTTAAATTTCTAAGCACATCATCCTCAACACATGTTCTTAAACTGTGACCTGACCCCATGCCTCTCATGTTGGATCCCCCTGCCTCATACATTCTCCATGCCCACTCGTCTCGATGGGGATGGGATCATTCCTCATATGGGGTGATTTATTGGAGTTGTGTTTGTCTACGGGGAAGGGTAACCACCTTGGTGTAAGCTCGTAGCTTTTCTTGCAGGAGGAATCACCCCTACTCCTCCTCACTTCCTCGGTGCCAAGTCCAGGGGAGAGTGTGATAGGGAATGGGTCTCCTCCTTTATTTGGTCCCAAATCCCTTTCCCACTGTGCTTTATCTCCCTGGGGCCTCCATCTTGGAGTAAGTCCCGACACCATGGGACACCCAATGCGTAAGCCCCTTTTCACTTCCCACTGACACACCCTTCGCGACGTGATCATCAGGTCTCTGCTGCCTCTTGTGTCTCACACTAAGCATGACTCCCATGATCATAGAGTGAGAACCGACAATGAAACACCTTGGTCTACATCAGAGTGTAATCCCCAAATGCCCCCATCCTGCATAATGTTAAACTGTACACCCGAACTACGGGGGACTTAGATCCTTTCAAAGGCATGGTACGTAGGAAGCCTCGACGAGGTTCAATCCCAACCACCTTGGGATGCCTCAGAGTGTAATCCCCATACAACCCAAACTATGGGGACTTTGATCCGTGCTAAGGAGTGTTTTGTATGAAGCCTCTATGAGGATCAATCCCCACCACCTTGGGCCGCCTCAGAGTGTAAGCCCCATATATCCCGAACAACGGGGGCATCGATCCATGCTAAGGCATAGTACGAAGAAAGTCACCACGAGGTTCAAGCCCCACCACCATGGGTTACCTCAGAGTTTATGAAACATCCTACCCAAACTACAGAGAATTTGATCCATGTCAAGGCATGGTATGTAGGAAGCTTCCACGAGGTTCAATCCTGACAAACCATTGGCCCCGTCCATCTCTATGTCGGTGTGCCAAGAACATTTCCACCTTTGGCCGCTTCAGAGAATAAGCCCCAATCCATCTAGACCCCAGGGCCCCCATTCACGTCAGTTCACCATCACCATGGGAGGCCTCATAGTGTAATCCCCTAACACATCCCACATGATGTTGAATTGTATCTACTACCTGAACTACGAAGTCATTGATTCCACACCATAAGGATACATAGGAGGCCTCTACGAGGATCAAACCCATCACTCTTGTCCCATCATGACCTCTCCCTCGAGCCTATGTGTCTTGGGAAGCTCATTCCTTAACACAGAGGTTCCACTTCCTCTAGGTCCCATCCATGCGTCCATTCTCACGATTCGCCTATTAAGGTGTCCCATCGTTTCACCGAACTATGTGGACATTGATTCCCCACCATGGGGATATATATGAAGTATCTTTGGGACTCAAGCCCAGAGCCATCGTTCATCCTGATAATTACCCGGTCCTCCACATCCGGGTTAGATCATGCACCTCACTCCCCTCCACAGCATTTGGGAAGCCTCCCACATGCTGGCTCCAACATCAGTGTTCCCTCTAGGGGGTTCTTAAATCTGATCCACTCTAGTTAGTGATCTAATCAGTCCGATCCATCTTCGTTGGACATTAAACTTGTGTGATACCCTATGTTACACATGGGATGTTGAGGAAAACCTGAGAGACATGTCTATGGAATAAAATTCCCCATATTTGATGTTGGATGACTCTGGCTTTTGTCCCATAGAGAAGGCCTATGATAAGGGAAGAAAGACATACATGCCAATCCCTAGCGTACAAACATGCCAGAGACGTCCAACATGACTACTCTCCTAACCGAAGGTTGCTGCCCATACCAAAATCTTTGGAAGGTCTTGACAAAAGTGGAATAATTACCTCATGTCCAAAAAGATATGGTGCCGGGAAGAGCTTCATGAACTATGTATTAAATATATGAGGGAGACCTGGAATAGGTGACGAGTTCCGAGGAGGAATCCACGGAAAAACCAATATCTTTTCATCCTGTTTCAATCAAGGAGAAAACATCCTAGAATATGGAACGGATTTCTCCCACCTTTGGAAATCGGAAATGCGGGGTAGAAACAGTGCATCCTCTGTGTGATGGATATGCGCGTCCCCAGCGAAAGCATCAGGAATAGCGGGCTCCACCCTTCACTTACTATGTCCAATGCATTACTCATATGAAAATATTTAAACATAACATAAATATTTGTTTTAAAAATAACATAAGAAATGTCAATACTTTATCCCTTAACAGTGAATGGTGTAAAAATAACACATCCATGGTAAAATATATCACAAAACCTTCAATGCAATATGGATTTCTTGTATCATAACAAATCAACTTCAAACAAGCATAAAATCCATCAAAGGATGTTGACATAGATAAAATTAATTTTTTTAGAGAAATAGCTATCTCTATTGGGAAATAATTTAAAAGTCATATAATTATAAAAGAGAAATTTTATTTTGAAAATATTCTTATAAGATTGTATGGGAACCGTCGATGATGATATAACAACAGACAATATCCACACCCACCATGTAATTAAAAGAAAGACATCATTGCCTTAATTTTTTTCGAAAAGGTCATACATTACATTGTTTGGAAAATGACGGAAATATTACTTTCAAAACAAATATGGTAAAAAGGGGTATAAATGACTCTAACTCATAGTATAGTAAATAGTAAAAATATTTGGAATTACGTTTTTAAGAAAACACAGGTGTGGAAGATAAAGAGGTCCCAATAGATAATTACGTAAAAACAACGACATATAATAAAGAGATTGTAAAATTAACACTTACATTGGACTTTTCCTTAGTGGATGGTACGTTAACCACCTATATAATAGTTAAAACAATGATATTAAATAAAAAAATAAATATATACATAAATATGATATCATATATGATCCTCTAATATTTCATTATTAATGATATTTTAGTCGTATCATCGTTTCAGGTGTTAACTGATCTATTTTCCTTTATATGATCAGTTAGTAAATCCATGTTTATTGTGGATAGGATGTATTTTATTCATATCCCGAATGATATTAATCTCTTAACATTATTTTTAATCATAAAAAAATTATTCTTGAATTATTGCGCTAGGGAATTAATCTCATCGCGTTCATGGAGATGGTAATCTGTACGTACGAACGAGCAACAATATCATTATATTGATGGTGAAATCATATGTAATTGGATGGTATATCATATATATAGAATATGTAACATGTTATATTTATTATTTACATCAGTTATACTTGTTATTATACTCATCCTAATATGATGTGTTTGAATGACTTACTACACCACGACGTCGAGAAGTTAAGTCGTACGTACGCACGTATGGTGACTTTGTCAATCATATGATCAATAGAATAATAAATATGTCTATAAAATAATTATAATAACATCACAGTATATAGAAGATACTAGAGTTATTATTTTATAATATAAACAACAAAGAAAGAGGAAATGGAAGAAGAAAAGAATTTGAAAGAGGGTGGTGAAATTATTACCTCTTCTTCAGGTGTATCCTTTTTAGTTGATCAAAAGGGCTCCTTCGGATGGATTTATGATCATTCTAAGGACTATAGGTTGATATGAAGGAAAATTGGATTATATTTGGGTAGGGTTTGGTAGCGCCAAATAGATTTTGTGTGTGATTTTTAGATAATAGGAAGTTCCCTATTATAAGAGAGGTGAGGGGAACCTTAGGAAAATATTTAAATATTATTTTATAAAAAAATTATTTTTCGGTATCTAATGGCTCGAAAATGATTTATTTAGAGGATAAGTATAGTATGGGTCGAAAACCTCTCAAACCAATAGGTTTTAGAAATATTTTAGTCACCATATTAACCTTATCTTTTAGATTCAACTCTTAGTTAAATAGTTTAACTTTTTCCATGTATTCTTATATTGTTATAAAAATTGGTTAAAAATCATACTATAAAATTCCAAGAGGACATAAATTGGTTCATTAATGATATAAATATAATTATATATTTTCTTTGGCAGAACCTAGGATTTTTAGGAATATTATATTATTTTATAATATAATACTTGTTTTAAAAACTAATTTATGTCAATTTTGCCACTATTTAGTTTATAGTTTTTGTGAATGTAATCACAACTTGATTAATTAGATACAAATACATTTAATCAACCCTAAAATGTAATATTACCCTATAAATTTCGTTTATGTCATAATAAATTTGAAATTATATTTATTTTAATATTTATAATACCATTTATTCAATTCGTCCATTAATAAGGTAATTACAACATCACTATTCTGTCATAAATAAATTATATTATATGATGTCTAAAAATTTTAAAAAATAAAATTATGTAGGTAATATTTCTATATTTATAATGAGTATTTATTGTAGAAACTATAACTTACATAAACCCATTTTAAATTTGTTTTACTAAAAGATACATGTTTATGTCATTTTTTTCTTTACTCTAAATTAATTAATATGAAGTTTCATTATCAATTTCAAGTGGCTCCATGGGGTCCCAAAATCGACCCAAGGATTAACATGGTTGGAAATGTATCAACCAATAGAAATAAGACACATATTAGTGTAATTTAATGTTATTTTTACCCTTATTAACCGGATTTACCCTTTTACCATGTATAATAAAATATTTACCGAAATAATTATTCAAAATGACTAAAATTAAGAGTAAAAAATTTAAATAATTTTTACCTCCTGATTCCAAATAAGGAATACATATTTCCAAATTCAAAACCAATAAGTGGTAGAAATTAAATAAAAATTAATTCTTGTTGTCAAAAAAAAAATTGTATTTTTAAGAAATAATTACTATCAAAAGATTGACACATGTTTATGTCCAATTTAAATGTGAAATTACATCAAATGACATAAATTATGTTAAATTATAATAATATAATCTAATGATAGTTTAAAACCACTCAAATGTTTAATTTGACACTACAAATTATTTTGATTAAAAAAAAGTTTTGTTAATTAAAATTTTGTATTTTATCATTATTCATTAAAAATTGAATGTTTTTAGAAAAGTACCCAAAATTCACACTAAGCTAATTTTGTTATTAAAAATTCAAAAATGAAGATGATTTTGAAAAATAAAATTAATAAAATTTCAAAAAGTGGTAATTAATATTTATAATGGCTAATTTGATTGGTCGTGGTGTGTTAAAACTCGAAGTTACATACAATGAAAGCTACTAAATTATTCAAAGGGAAACACACCATAAAAGCATGGGTCATTATAGGATTAATATCCCTCATCACATCCTCTGGTTCCCATATAGCTTCCTCAAATTGGTGGTTTCTACAAAAAAACATTAACCAGGTGAGTGATGTTTTCTTATAAAGCTTTATTTTTATGATCCAAAATCCCTACAACGTTTTCATTAAAATAATGATCTTTTTCTATTAGTAAAACCATTGAATTTAGTAAATTTAAAGGATCAGGTATGTAATTTTTCTGGGGAAATACATGAAACTCATCATGAAATTGAGAGAGATTCAGAGGAAGAGATAATTCATAAGATACCATATGATACATTAAAAATTATCAAAAAAAATATTCCACAAAACTTTAAAAATGCACTTAAATATCAATGATTGTTGTTAGAAAATTTTTATTATGGGAAACAAAAATTGGAAAAGGGGTAAATATAACATACTATTAAATTTTGGGAAAGTAAAAGGATAAGGTCACCACATAACATCATCTCTAATTAAAATAAAATTCGTAGAAAGTGAAAACAATACATGGATGAGAATTTTAACTATCATGTTCTGATTGAGAATGGTATAGAACATGTTCATTAGAATGTTAATGAAAAAAATAGACCAAATTGGTTTGATAAAAATAAATGATATCATCATAAATTATGAATATAGGATAAAATTTTATTTCAATATAATATGAGATGATATACTTACTTGATTACATACCATAAGTACAATCTGACTCATTGGTTGTTCTTTAATGAATCCCATCAGGGATGTTGAATTTTTAGTGCATGTATGAACAATGGATCATAAGATCCATAATGTGATGATATCTCTTTCCTTATATCTCTATTTACCATCATATAAAAAATGGATACCACAAGTTATTCAATATACATAAATCATTATATGGTTAAGTAATACATTAATCTCTTAAACCTATTACAATGTGCAATGTAAAAAAATTCATAAATGATTACTATTATGATCCTTCCAAAATATTAACGTCCAAATTTTTTGAATTAAGGTAACAATAATTCCCAAAATAAACATGTCATTAAATTTCTCAAGCAACGTGATGTGGCCCTCAAACTTCTCACACTAAACACATGATGATCATTATCATGTATTCTATTGAAATATGTTAATAAACTGAAAACCAATATTGAATACACACATTCTTCTCCATTCCTTATATAAGAAATGTTATTATATGGAATCATTTTTAATGGAATATTGGGTTTATCCTTGTACAAAAATATTATATGTTTTAATTATTCCAAAATCCAAGTAGATAATTACATGAAATTCTAGTAATGGATGATCGATAAGATTATCATATGGATTATTCATCCAAAATAAATCATGAATTTCCATAAAAAGGATAGAAGGAAAAATAATCTGTAATTGTCATGGTTCACCTCATCTATTGTGATAGAACAATCTTTCCATTTTCTGTTTACTTTTGTGTTTTTTGTGGATAACCATCAATATTTTTCATTGTATTAGGGAACTTCTTATCACCATGACCAAAATCCTTGAAATTGAAACTCTAAATTAGGGAGGTTCAATCTTTTTAGAATTATGTTTATTCCCATTACTTTGGTATTTAAATTCGTTATGAACTTATTTACAGCACTTAAAACATTTAACAATGCCCTAAATACAATTTCTTTTGTGTTACCTTCCAAACCATGAGAAAAAAATTTAAATATTGTATTTTTTCCACCATATTTTTTAGTGTTTCATTTAAATTCTATCCTTGTTTTAAAATCCTAACCATGATATTGATGGGTAAATCAAATCTCCCTTTTCTAGAGATGAAAATTTGGAATGTACTTATTTAAAAATAAATTCATGAACTCATCATAATCCTGGGAGTCAATTTTATATTATCTCCTTAGATTCATGACAATTTCCTCCAACTGATTCACTTCTCCTTACGATAGATAAGATCCCAACATATATTCTATACATTCTAAACAATGGTGAATGAGAAATATATGTTCAGTTGTACAAATATGATTCTCCAAAACATTTGGGAAAGTAATTCCACTAAAAAAATATAGAGGTTCCATAATAAGGGTTCAATATAATATTAATACTTCCATTGGTCATTTGGAATCTCAGCATGATTGATGGATTGATAAATTTGGGTGGTTATAATAATATGGTTTATCATTCCATCTTCCTGACATTCAGTTGCTCTGGCGGTCCATCATTTCATTATCTATTTCATTCCTCATTAATACGATTCCATTGGGTTCCATCTATTTACAAAAACCCAAAAGTAGAGCATGAGAAAATATAATCATATCCATAAAGTAAATGAAAATATATAATCAAATAAATCATTTAATTATTAGTAAACTCTCTTTTAAAATACTATCATAGTTGAATGAGTTTACTCCCCAAACTATCGTGGTAGTCTAGGTTCACTCCGCAGAATTCCATGGTGGAAAAATTCCTTTACTGAACCGATTCCATTTCCTATTCATTTCTTTTCAAAAAAACATTAATACCCATTAAAATCGTTTTTATCTGATGATATTTAATATTTTTTCCCGATACATTAGTGATATATATATTTCCTACCCATCACATAATGAAAAACCCATACAAATGTGTTCCTCAAGAATTAATATCCTTAAACATATCAGAACCCATAAAAGCAAATAGGTTTCTTAAATATCATCCAATAATAAGCATAAAACAACTATAAAAGAAACAAGGATAATTTCATTAGATATTATCCCTAGTAAATCCTAATAAACATAAAATAATTTTCACTTAAATGGAATATAATTTTTATTGATCACGTGATAAAATTCTTTGAAAATGCATCCTTTATATTTTGAATGTATATTTTAAATTATTTAAAATTATTGAAGAAAAAAAATTATTTGAAAATAAAAATTTCATTGTGTAATTTAATATTCAATAAAATATGGTTTCATGATTGTGGAACAATTCCACACATTCTTTATAAGAGAAAAACATATTCCTTTGGTATTCTTTTGAAAAATTCACAAAGAACCTATCTTATATAATGATAATAAGAATACTTAAAAAAAATTTTAAGAAAAAAACAAGAGTAAAAATTAGTTTGAAAAATCCTATGATAATATAAAAATCATTTTTTGAATCAATTTCTTAAAAACATAATCATGTAAAAAAATAGAGTTTTAAAGGAAATATAAAAAGGTTAAATTTTTAAAAACAAAATCCCTTCTGGATGTCTTGTCATCAAACTGAGCATTTACAGAATTAATAGACTAAGTTAATTATATATAAATATAGATAAAATTTGAAAAGAAACATAGGATAATAAAATTTCATACCAAACATAATAATGGCACAACATAGTTGATGAAGTATAAGGTTAACCTAAAGAATGAAAATTAGCTTATGAATTCTATAAATACTTTGTAATCAGTCAAATCATATTGCCATTAAAATTAGTAAATTTAAATTTAAAATTTTAATTAAATTAAGATAATTATTTTCATTATATTATATATCAATGGTAATTATTTAAAAAACACACAAGAAATAAGGGGTTAATAAGGCATATATCTCACAAAACAAAACGTTAGGTGAGAAACCATTACCTTACACTTCCTTTTGGTCATAAATTATTTTAACTTTTGAATAATTTTTTAATCATGTTATTAACTTTTTAAAGACACATATTAATATTTAGGATAAAATATATAATCCTTTTGTAACATATTTTTACCCATTTGTTAATAATCTCTTAATATTTTCATTATTTTAGGTAATAACTGCATTATTTTTAAAGATTATTTTGACATGTTATTTACTATTCCTATTAATTAGATAAAGATTTAATAATTTCATAATATAATAAATTATTTAAATATCATATATATATATATATATATTGTTTTTATATATTTATAGAAATCTATGATATTTACTGATAGGAAATGGAAGGCATCGTTCTTGGAGATGGCAGACCTTACGTATGCATGAATATAGTTTCCATTTTATTGTCATACAGAATGAAAGAAACATAAATTATATAAATGTATATTATAATTAAAAAATAGATTTTTTTGTCATATATTAAACACATTTTCATTAAATATACATTATACATTCAATGTCAATCATGAATGAATCACATTGATTTTAGGAGGTGGTAGTCCACACAACCACAACTAATGTTATCGCATTCCAAAAAAATGGAATGAATGAAGGAATGTGTTATATAATAATTGTAGAATAATAAAGGATTTATAAATATCATATATATTATATATATAATAAAAACTCATCACTATTTCCAACATTGAATAGTGGAAATGGAAGAATGATTGGCCTCAATTCATGAGGTGGTAGTCCACCATACAAAAAACAAGGATTTCATATCCCCATTTGATGGATGTGGGTGAAGTTGTAGGTCATACCTATGACTAAAAAGATTATATTATATTTAATATACTTATTTTATTATATAATAACATTAAAAAAATCAATTAGGTGGAGAAACAAATAAGAAATCTTGTTGAAGATCATTACCTCTTCTTTGGCGGGCATCCTTTAATCCTCTTTATATAAGATATAGGATTAGTTTTTCAGTGAGACTAAAAGAAATTGAATGTAGGGATTGTGATGAGGATAGGTTTATAGAGATAATTGATGTCATTTTTGTTTTTTATGTCAAATGGGGTGGTAAGCGGTGGTATTTTTTAATTTTGGAGAGGTTGGTTTAACTGATTAAAAAAATTGTTTTTTAGGTTTAAAATCAACAACATTGAGGTGGAAATAATTTACATAAATTTGGATTGTAATTAATATTTTAATTTTTTCGGGTCTATAAATAAATAAAATCACAATAAATATTTTAGTTTTAATATATATTAAGCCTTTATATTTTAACATTAGTATTTTTTTACATATACGTTTTTGAATATATTTTTTCCCATGGTAAAGTAATTATATATAAAAATTAAAATGAGAATAATAAAAAATATGGAACTTCTGATTCAAAATATGGAATCAATTTTAATTAATTATATTCACATAATTTGTAAAATTATATTTACAATTAATCATGCAGGCGTAATATGAAAATATTGTTTTGAAGTGAAAAGTTCAAATGTTTGTAATGGTTTTGTATCCAATTTCCATGTGAAATCGATTACAATGACCAGAAACTGAATATAAAAACATATAATTGAACTAATTATAAATTAAAAACAATTTAAAATATAATTTATCTATATTAAAAAATTATAATAAAATACAGTTTTCAAATAAAATTTAGTATTGTTAACTATTTATCAAAAATTAAAACTTCATCGAAAAATAAAAAAATTAAATGATATGACAATTTTTATGTTACACATTCAAAAATGATGTTTATTTCATCAAATAATGTTTATAAAAGTGTAAAAAACTTTACGATAAGTTCTCCATTAAAAATAGACAAAATCAACTTTTAGAAACATATAGCTTTTTATGCTGAAAATTAGATTTATTCTTATCTTTATCCTATAAAATATATTGATGAAATTTTAAAAAAATATCAAATATATTATCTATAAATTTAATTATTATCATTCACTAATAGTGATTAATTAAATTTATTAATATAATATTCTACTGTGAACAAAAAATAGTTTTTTAAAAAATCACTTTATGTTCATTAATTATTATATTTTCAACTATATTAAATTGGTAACCAATGAAGCCATTTTATAAACATTTTTAAACTATATTTTCATAATTTAGTTAATATCATTCATTCCCACCATTCAGATGACTAGGTGGTAAGAATTGTGGGGAAATAATAATATTTTTGTGTTTGTTCAAGATCAGTGCATTGTGTAAAGTAATCTATCTGAAGGATTAAATATATTTTAAAAAGGAATAAAATAAAATATTAGGATGATAAATAATGTAACTATTTTTTAAATTATTTCATATAGTTAATTAGGCATTAGAAAGAGGAATAAGTAATTTGAATAGGAAATCATGACCAAATAAGGCCAGGTGACGTTTTTTCTTTTCCAAAAGGCATCCCGGGATAAGAATTTCTAAGGTGGGGATATTGTAACATATCTTGTTTCTGTTTTTTTGAAAATTAAAAAATAAATATAATTTTCCATTTGGTGTGTTTTACAAATCCTACATCATGAATCAAAATATAAACCAAGAGTTGTAATACATAAATTCGATGTTTTAAGATAAAGATTAATGTCCTAAAGTCGTCTTGAGTGTTCTGATTAGTTTTAAATTCATTTGGATTCAATCGATCATTTCAGAGGAAAATTTACAATGACACATGGTGGGCCCATGGTACGTGATAACCATATATCCCAAACCACATCGACTTTTATAGATGGTATTGGTTTTATTAATGCTTGTTCCATAACAAGGGGATCCATGGAAGATTCTGTATAAATATTGTAGAGTTATCATAATTGGTGAACAATTAATATAAATGTGAAATGTAAACATGTAGGGTAGGGGTGTACTTGTTATGTTGTGCCAAAAGTTATGTCAACAGATCTACTTACAGTGATTCCAAAACACAAAATAAAATAAAATTATTTAAATTACCATTTTAACCCTCCAAACATAATTATTTTTAACCCAAAATCACCCATTAATTTTTTCCAGTAGCTCCCAAGGGTGGAAAACTACTCTTCCTCACCATGGTGGGATCTCCTTTGTTCTAGATTTAAAAAAGCTCATGCTCATTTATTTTATATAATAATGGTAGGGCTAAGAATTCTATAATTTATATTGTATGTTTTCATCATTATATGTAATTCAATTTCATCGAGAGCTCATTTTCCCTATTTTATGGTGTTTTATGGTCCTTCAATTTCTCTCCTTTTATCTCAAATCAATACCTAATATTGTTTCAATGGATCATCCTAATAATGAGTATGGTGGTCTATATGTTTTTAATTAATAAATTTTCAGTTATAAATTTCACTATTATGTCGCATGCGGAACTTCCCGCTCATTTCCCTCAAAATGATAAATTAGTTAAACTAAATTCTTAGAGAACAATATAGATGTTCCCAAGACCCTTTATATGGATATAGTCCAATTACTACAACCCAAACCAAATCCTTATACGAGTTTGATTACATTATTTTTAAATCACCATTGACTAGTGAATAAACGACTCATTGGGTGTGTTCTTTAAATGCTTTAGCATGTTTATAATTACATTAATGATTCAAAATGGTTTTGAAATTCAACTAGTTCATATATAACATACATTATGTTTTACATTGTGAATAAACTAATCTTACTAATTAAATTTAATAGGAATCAATTTTACGAAATGCATCTTGATGAATTATCTTTTGGAATGGGTGTTTCTCATGTACTTCATATTGATTATAAATGAAATGGTATACTTTTATAGTGGATTTGATTATGGTATAAATATTATTCAATGGGACTGACTTATATTTTAAAATAATTTCTTATAATGGCCTTTGTTCTTTATTGAATGTGAATAGCCTACAGGTTTCTCTTAATCCTTGAGAGATATAGGGTTCCTCTTTAAATAATTCCATGGTTAAGGGACCAAATTAAAGAAGAATTACACTAAACCTTGAGTGATTCTAGTTTCCCCTCAATGGAAAACATTTTTAAGGGAAAATATAGAAAGTGGGATTACTTTATTCATGATGTTTTTGATAGGCCTCAGTTAGTGTTTTTAGAAATGATTTTTCTTGCCGCCTTGGTTAAGGATGTCAGAAACCATAATTCACATCCGTTTGGGTGGTTAGAAATGATGTTTCACACATTATGATAAGGATTTTTGTCATCAATTTTAGAAATTCTATTTTGACAGTCTGGTTTGATACATTGTATCCCCATTTGAGATTCTTAGGATCATAATCATATTTACATAATGTGATGCTTATGGTATTATTAAAACTACACATGGACACCTAAGTTACACATCGATTCATAGATAGTACTACATATATATATAAGTCTATTTATGTAATAAAATATATATATCATTTATATATATACATACTATTAAATATGTTCTTATATACATGGTGAAACATATTCGGAGGAATTTCTTCTTAGGCCAAAGTAGGTATGGTTAACTAGGTGTGTAGGAGGAATCTGAGAAAGACTAGATTATATTGATTAATTCATGACATTATTTATTATACCATAGTACTCCTCTATTTTATATTCAAGGACTATATTACATTAGGATACATTGGTGGTGGCATACTAAGTTTATCTGCTGCGATATATGGGTAATCGCTTGGTACCCAGATAGATCTCATGATTATAGGATTAGGATTATGGCCTTTTCTTTATTTCTTATTGTTTTTATTTTTGGAATATGACTAGAAATTGGAACTTGGGAGTATAGGCAAATCCTATAAAAAAATCTGACTTCTAGAGTTGTATTCTTCTATTTATTTTTTGTTATCATTCTAGTCAGGGTTATGTATTACCTATTGTATGTATACCTCTTGTGAATTTTTGAATGTTCATGGGTGGTTATTTGTTCATTATCTATTGATTCTGAGTTATTATTATCATCTGATTCCATGTTGTTCATCTTCCTCAGTTTTTTTATTTGTGTATCCTCTATGTTTCATATTTATCTATAGGGAAAACATTCCTCTCTATACAATCATTAGACACTCTCAACAAGTCAGAAGCCTCTGGCATATGGGGATGCATTCTTGAGGACCTTTAATGACCCAACTTTTGGAACCATTTTATTATGTCAATGGGAAAGGGAGTATATTTTTTAATAAAGGGGACATGTTATTGTAGTATCTAAATAATTAATTATATTCATATTGAATTTTTTATTTAAAAAGTTTAAAAAGTATATATATTTATTAATAATGAATGAAAATTGGGAAATAATGGTTTATACGACTTATAATTAATTAACGGATTTATATTTTTCGTACATGACAATTTTTTGAGTTATAATTTTCTTAAACCATTTTATATTTGTTTATTTATAATTAAATAGATGTAAATTAACATAATAAAAGTGGATTTAAGATAATAGATAATGATGAAAGATAATAACGATTCACATAACCCTAATTCTAGAAAGTTCATGCTTATCCATTACTCCTTAATTCCTTAATTTTTATGATTATTGCTTTTTAAATTCATAGATTATTTAAACCATTCATTGATTTTATTTTTGAAAATATTTTTCATTTTAATTAAAATTTTTATATTGTATATTATATTTGGGGGTTTTATATATAATTATATCTATGGGTTTGACCACACAGAAGAAAAAAATTTATTTCTTCTTAGACGTTATTATGAATGACTAATGTTAAATTGAAATCATAATATAAAAGTGAAATTAACTACACATTATGTTAAAAAATAAAAACATATTGTTAAAGTGTATTAAAATTTAAAATAATTTTGTTTTTTTTAAAGTTAAGGAATGATTATTATTATTATAATTGTGATTAATGAAAAAAATGAAGAAATTTTTAATAATAATTGTTTCTCAACTTTGGGAGGTGATAACTATAATTTAAAAAAACTATTAATGTAAAAGTGTTTTTATAATTTATATATCATATTAGTGATTCTTTAAAAGTTATAAATTATGTTACTTTGTTATTTAACAAGGATATAATAGATTATGTGTAATTAAAATATTAAGATATAATTTGCATCCATTTTAGTTGAAAATATATTCAGAATATGCATCAAAATAATTTAAATCCTCAGTAAAAGTTTTTTGTTACAATTATCTAGACAGATACAACTCAATCGAATAAGTATTTTTATAATGTGTATTTTAAGGATATATATATATATATTAAGGATAAATATTTTGATTTAACAATATATTTTATTAAACAAATTCGTCATTGTTTTATTGAGATGGTGAAGTTGAAATTTTATCCAATTTTAAGGAATTTGAAACAAGAGAATTCAAATGGAGGATGTTCCATTTAACAATATTAATTTTTATAAAACATATCTTCAAAATTAAATATCAAATAAAATTATCAGAAAAATGGGATATAGATTGTATATACCTCTATAGATGCTAGTTTTTAATCATATCATTTGTGGTACTGATATATTTCAAGATGTGAAAGTGGATAAAAATTTAAATGATATCACCATAGTTAATGGGAAAGGGATTGGTACCAATGTATATCTAATTGATGAATTATATTATGTGATTTAAATATCTCTTCCTGAATGTAATATTAATATGTAAATTTTATCTTAAAATAATATATCTAATAATCGTGGGTGTGATTTTTTGATATATAATTAATATATGATACTAATTAGGAAAAAATCATTTTTTATGGAACTCTAGATACTGATGTTATTAAAGGATATGGAATAGATATATATTCCAAAAAATTGTGTTCAAAATCATGTTTAATAAATACACTTTTTGGTTGGAATTTTTAGATATGTTCATCCTTAATCAAATTAACGATTTGATAATTACGACATTTTATTTTTTTTATTGCCTTTAAATGACTAGTTACTCTTAATTATTTGTTTATTAATTTATATTTACTCTTGATCATATCATATTATTATTCTTGTTCAAAAATTGTTATATTTCATGTTTTCATTTTTCATAACATCTCTAAAAGTTCCATCATGTGAACCTAGGTTAAATATTCATCTTCTATATTAGATATCATTTATACATGTTTTGTACTATACCATTATAGAAAAATAACAACTCACTATGTATCCAAATAGTTAACCATACATTTTATTTATAATTCAAGAAACTGTTTTGAAATCGATGTAGCTAATTTAATGAATTAGTTATCCTTTGTATATCAATCATATCCAGAGAAAATGTAATCAAAATTAAGTGATTTTTTGGAAGAACATAAAATGTATCAACATTTAATTATAATATTTAATATTCATAATAGATCTCTATCTGATATTAAATTTTTTATATTTAATTTTATATTTTCATTTAGATTTCATCAGTTTTCAAATATTATTTTCCATTAGTTTTTTAATCATAAAATGAGATATAAATATTTGATTATACTAATTCATGATAATTTGGAATAAAAATTGAATTTTCTAAAAATAATAAATCTGGTCCTAAATAAGGTTCTATAAATATTTTTTTAGGTATCAAATCTCCAAAATTAACTTATTTATAATTTTCATGAATTTGGATAAATGAATCCCCTATGGGATGAATTATCTTATATAAATTTCTTACGTGAATCCCTTATATAATGAATTCTAATATGTGATATACTTAAATGAATAACTAAAGTGAAATTCCTATGTCATTTCACCTAGATTTTTTATTTTTATTATAATGAATAAAATACCCATGTTAAAAACCCATGTGTGAATATTCTCATATAGTTCAAATAAAATCTACATGTTTTTCTAAAATCCCCAAAATCTCTATTTTACATATTTCTACTAATAATGATTTTTACATGTTTTTTACATATTTTAATTTTCCAAATTAGTTTATAAATCCTTATTAATTATATATAACCTATGAAAACATTTTTCATGTTTTTAAAAAGGTTTTTGTAAATATAAAATCTCATTTTATTTTCATGCATGAAAATTAAATATTAAAACACAAATATAATATTTATTAATTTTACTTATTTTCTTCAATTCAGTTGTTTCATAACTAAATATAATATTTAGTAAAATCATTCATTCTTTTTAAATATATTTAATTTTACTTTAATTAATTTTTTATTTTCCCTCTGTATTCAATGTTTTTTAAAAGGAATTTTTAAATTTTTATTTCAAATTTATTTATTTTATATTAATTGTATCTTTTATTATCTTTTTATTATGAATTAAATTTAAATTATTTACCAAATGACTCTAAATGGTTTGGAATTTTTTAATACTCATTGTGAGTTGAGAAATTATCATGCAATGACAATTTCTCTCTGTTCACTCTATTTTTGAAAATAAAGTATTATTCTTTGTGAATATTAAATGTGTCATACCATTTTTGTGATATCTCTTTAAATATTATATTTTAAGGGTATATTTAATAGCATAAGGGATCTTTGGAAACAAAAAAATATTTATAAATGATAGTAGATGAACACATAAACCAAAACTATAATGTAAATCAAGTGATTCAGAGGTAAAATGTTTACACCCTTTGTAGTAAACTCTCAAGGGAAGAAAATATCATCTTCAACTACAATAACCTTGAAGAGGCATAACATACCTTTTCCATAGAACCTAAACATCATCATTCAAATCATTTTAATGGGGGTGTATCAACTGATTAATCTAAAATATTATTTCCATAACTCTTTAGTTGGTTTTTAATTGTTCTATTTATTTAATCTAGGCTGCGAATAGTTTTATGCACACCTAACATTCACATCACATGTTATAACTAAAATAAAAACATGTAGTTGGTTTTGCAACCATCCAAAAAAGTATTTCACTTGTTATTATTATAGGACAAAAGTAATTACACTTATGTTGGGGTTTCTCCAAGTATAAATATCTAGGTCTCGGTCTACTCCCACAAAAGGCTTTGTGTTTATTAGTTTGGAGTGGATCTTCAAAAAGTTTTGGTTTTAAATATCTCATATTTAATAGTATATCTATATTAATAGTGTGTTTTATAATACATTGTTTGGGGTGTGGAATGTAGTTTTGGATCATTTAGATCCAAACTACTATAAAAACTTGTGGTATTCTCTTTAATATTATAGAAACACTCCACATACATACATTATTCATATTATTTCAAGAATTAATTGTTTTCATAATTTTAATCTCCCAAATTCCATAATTTCTTAATTACATTGATAATTTTTATAATGACCTATTTACCCCTATACATCATCTTCCATAATCATATCAAAGATAGAAATTTGTATCAAATTTTATCATTCTTATAATTATATTATCTAATTTATTCTTTTTCTAAAAACCTAAAATTTATATCATAGAGATACCCCTTTATGAATAATTTTCAATCTTTGGTTTTAGATAAAATAATTTTTATTACTATTTTTCCTAATTTGGATTATATTTAATCATTTCTTATATTTTAGTGATTATTTGAGGTAACATTTATCCTATCCCTTTATTTGAAAACTGAATGATCTATTATATAGATAGAAAATGAGGAGATTGAATTCTTGAATATATTGAGACCACATTATCTTAATGGATGTGATTATAGATTTGGTAAATTAAAATAAATTGATATATTTCTAACTGATGGTATTGAATATTAGACTATCATGTCTATATCATATAAAATTCCATAATTTAAAAATGAATCATTAAGAGGGAATGATTCTATGAAATATTTTTTAAAATTATAAAATGTACGAATTACCTTCTCTTTTTTCTCAGTATACATGTTTAAAAGCTAATATATTTGTAACATCCCAGGTAAATATATAATATTACATTCTAATTTTTATCAATATTTGTGAATAAAATGTTAATACTACTTTAAAGGTAATGTTATGCTCAATGGCGTACCCAATACGCAACAACGAGTTTCTTTGAAATCTTATATTGCATACTAATAAAATAATAATATTAAAATAGTTAACGCCTAGCCGTTGTAATGGCGGGAATGAATAAAAATAACTAAAAAATTATTACATATGTTTGTTGAATATTTTTACATTTATCCAATAAATGTTAGAGGCTTAAAATTCAAATGAATCCAATTTTAAGAATAAATCTTATAATATTATTTAAAAGGTCGATTAACCGCCTTTTGATGGAGAACCCTTTTTAAATATACTTTTGACAATTTTATATGTTGTATTTGAAAAAATAAAATCCTTCTTTAGAATTTTGACATCATAATTTACTCGGTGTAAATTTTTGTTATTTTTCCGATAAACATAATTTTTAGTGAAAATGTTGCATTTTAATTCAAAACCTCCTTTTAATCTGATTTATTTATATGGATATATTATATTTTTAATTGAGATTAAAATTTATTTAGAATATATTTTTACCATTTAATCCAATGGTGGTCATTAGATTTAATTTCACTTTGAAATTGGACATAAACTAGTGTCAATCTTTTAATAGATATTGTTTCTTAAAAACACGCTATTTGTTTTGATAGCGAGAATGAATTATTAAATTAATTAATTCAACCAATTTATTTTTAATTTTGTAAAATATAAATCATTTTTTAATTTTGAATATCAAATATAGCATTGGGTGAATATTTTTTATTTTTTGGAAAAACTTCAATTTTTGATGATTAGTGAAACCACTAAGTGGTAGTTAAAGAAACTGATTTTCGTTTAAATGAAACATCACCACTTCTGTGATTTTATTTTAAAAAATCTTACATACATGGTTTTCATTAGGAAGTAAAATGTGGTTCAATGAGATTAAAATAATTTTTTGGTGAATAGTGACTTTTTAAGTTTTATTAATCGCGATTAGAGTTAATTAATGTAATTTAAGGTAAAGATAATGTTATAATAATATTAAATGACCTTGACATATGTACTACCCTTATTAGATGAGTCATGGCCGACCAATACAATCCTTGGGTCAACTTGGTGACCCCATGGATCCAATTTGGTTGGAAAATGACAATAATAACCTTTTATTTAAAGTTAAAATTAAAATGTCACAAACATGTATTGTTTTATTAAAACAATTTTTACATGGGGTTATACAAGTAATATTTTTGACAATAAATATTCATTAGAAATATAAAAATATTTCCTACATCATTATTTTTTTTTATAATTTTTAGACATTAAATAAATTATTTTATTTATGACACCGTGATGATGCAGTGATTACCTCATAAATGAATGATTTAAATAAAATGAGAATATATGGTAAAATATAAGTCTTACACTTGTAACAAAACTATTTTATGGGTGTATTTCGAAGCTGTATCACCTTAGCCTCGAAATATATCCTTTTGGAACCTTTAAAATCCGAAAATCATTTTATAATAAAGTAATATTTTATAACTTTCCAAGAGTGCCCCTCTTCTTCTCTTATAAAAGGCCCCAACTCTACCACCTTACCCACACCTCTCAGGCCTTTGTCTCTGCAAAACCCTACCCATTTCATCTCTCAACATCTCTCTCTTCATAATTTAAGCCTCAACTTTGGCAGAATGCTCTTAAAAAAACACTTTTGGTTCAAACCAAGAGGAGTTACCCGATTTAAAGGTAATGTCTTCACTTGTGTTCTTTTTCTTATTTTTCTTCTCCAATCCGCTAAAATCTTTTTATTCCTTTATTTTGTAACAACAACATTATCTTAAATATACTATGATGTTTTTATGTTATGTATTAGAGCTACACTTACACACACCTCCGTCTAATGGTTAAAGACCATACTGTTTCTGTGGATGGTGAATTACTGCCTCATGAAACGATGATTGTTCAATCTTCTCTTAACACCTTTTATGGTGACCATTATGATGTCACTTTATTTTATATATGATATATATGGTATTTATGTTTTCCATATGCTTCGGTATTTTATATTTAAAACATACCTTTATGCTTTTCATGTTGTGCAAATGCGATAATTTTATACGAGGAAGTGCGGACTACCACCCCCTCATGTGATGTGACTCGTTCATTAAATACATGGAATGTATAAAGAATGACATTAACATAATTATTTGACCTATAAAACATATATATTATACTGGAATTATAATATATATATCTCTCAATTATTTTTAATTCCATTAATATGTCAAAGAAATGAAAGTAGCGTTCATGCGTACGTACGGCCTACCGTCTCCATGAACAGTGCATTTCATTTATTTTTATCTCAAAATGTTATGGAAAATTATAAAATGAATATTTACTGGATATATAGGATACTAAAATCATTAACACTATTCTCGAGATGATTTACTTATAACTACATGGACACTCATTTTTAAACAAGTTTATTTTTTTGACTCATGTACCAAACATTGACAAAAACGTCTGATATGAACTCACATTATTAACTAATTATTATAACATTATAATATGTGATATGAACTGAATAATAATCTTTAAAGGATGAACACAAGAAATTTTAAATTGACCAATGTTTATTATTCAATAATATAAGGAAACGAACAAGACAAGTCAGACTTGAGGTAAGGGATCCTACCTCTCTCTTTATTTTTAAGTACTCTTTTTATGTAACTTACATTAATCTCCTCTTTCCTATTCTGGGGGATCTTCTTTTATATTCCTCTTGATGTAAATTTTATGTTAATATTATGAGAGACCCTATTCTATCTCATCAATCCATTTTTGGAAGTTTTATGTGGCGTCGTTAGGCTGCAGAATTTTCATAAGGGGATTTTCATCTTAATTTTTATTCCCGTGAGATTCATGCTACATTGGCCACTATATCATTTTGTGTGGTGTATTGACTGGACATTATTTTACTACCTGTACTATCATTTATTTTTTGTTACATCTTCATTTTATGACCCTTCTTTCATGGGGTGTATGTTTCGAAATTTGCCCAAATCGGTAAGGGAACCTTTCACACTCCTCTTTTAAAAGACTTATTTTGTTATGTCTTTTAATTTACATATTTTTTATTGGGGTATGTTCTTCTATATCCTTATTGATCTAAATTTTATTTCAATGTGATGAGATACCATTATCTCTCTCATCAGATAATTTTATGAATTTTAAAGTGACGCCATTAGGCAGTCGAATTTTACCAAGGGAACTTTTTAACCCAATTTCGATTTCTTTGGGCTAAACATCTACTTATTGAATATGACATCCTTTGAATATGTGTGAATGACCTTTTATTGTTTTACACTTTATATCCACTTATATTGTGTGTATTTATATGTTTCACACATAATTTTGTGATTGATTTATCCTTAATTTAAGGATACCTTCTTTATAAGGGATTTTATCTCATTTTACATTTCTATTGAGACGTCATTGTTGTTATGTACCAATTCCCTCTTATATGGTGTATATACCGACGTTTGGAATATTATATCATGAATCCATTTATTCTCAAGATATTATAAAGTTCTGATTAAATGTTTTTCCTCAATTATTGTATTCAAGTGTCTCTAATTTTGGTAAAAACCATTTTATTAAATATCACTTTAAAAGTTTTAACGATTTGTTTTTATTAATATCCATGTTTTAAAAATGGTTTTAAGGATTCAATTATATTGATATTAATGTTTTAAAATGGTAAAATCTTCAAGGAGTTATGGAACACTTTGATTCAGAAATCACTTTATTAAATGTTTTAAATGGTTTTGAAAATGGTTTTTTTGAATGGATTCATTATTTCAATATCTTAAAATGTTATATTGTTATTACATTGTGGTAATTTCATAATTCCTTTATTATTAAGTAATGTGGTACGATTATGTTTTGTTTCTTGGGCATTGTTTATGAAAACGGGTGGTTCCGTGATAAACTAAGGGCGGGTGAGCGCGATATAGCTCTCCAATGCAATGGGTAACGCGAAGGGGTTAAATGCTAAGGTTTATCCGAAGAGATTTAGGGAATATACTGTGAAGTGTATTCCAAACGTAACCATGAGGGTTACTCCCTATGTAAGAATGTTATTAATGCCTCAAGTTACCTTTATGTCTTATAATTTCTAGTAGTTTTTCGTAAATCTTATGATTTCATGATGTATGTTAAATTGCTTATGTTTTATGAGTAAAGTATGATTTCGTTGATTCTTATGTATACATGGACTAATGTTTTCTTTCCGTATTGTTATAACCCTTACTGAGTTTTTTATTCTCATCCCATGTTTTTTTGAAATGTTTTTCACAGAACATAATGTTAAATAGGGTCAAGGATGGGATCACAGAAATGTCAGGCTGTCTAAAACATGGAACTAGACATGACTCTTTTGTTCAAGAGTTTTTATTTTTGTGAAAAAAATGGAAGCTGAGTAGATGTGTCTACTTTGTAATATTTGAGATGTAATAGTTATGTCCTAATTCACTAAAACTCTAAAACTGAAATGATCCTCAATGTGAAATATTCATTTAATTAAATAATAAGTAATGATTAAGGTTGGGTCCTTATAATATTATTCTATAAAACTTATGAAATTTGGAGGGCTTTAAAATTCATTCATCCAGAAAGTAACACATTTCATATAAATAAGGTTTTAATTCAATGTGATGAATTTCATAAATCTAGAATGGATGAAAAAGTATTTGGGAATGCGATGTTTAATAGATTAAAAAATAGTTTCAATAGAATTGTCATAACAGGATAAAATATAATAAATTTATTAATAAAAATATGTATGCATCTTTAATTACCAAACAAATTGATTTCAAAGAAATTAACCATTGATAAATGATTGTATTTTCAAAAATACTATACAGATGATTGGATTGGACTTCAAATACAACACAATCATGATTTCTAGAATATAGAGATTGACTTGTTTAACAAAATAAATGGAGTTTACTTTATATCTAAATTAATTTTTACTTAATCTTGTAGTAATTTTTAAAATAATTCTACCTCATAGAATGATCATGATTATGAAAAGTTACTCAATGAATTCAATGAATCCGAAATAAAAATTACTCATCCAAAAGGATGAAGGGAAAATAATGAGTTATAGAAAGTACTTCAAAACAAAATGTATGAAATGTAACTCCACTATTTTTCTTTATTAATGTATGAGAACAAACATACCAAATATGTGTTTTTAATGTTAAAAATAAAATTGAACGATAAACAAAAATATGAAATGAAATGTTCTTATTATAAATATTGGAGTTATAAAGAATAATATAACTACTGTGAAAAATAAATAAGTGAAAAAGATACTAGTAATTATTCTCTAAGGGAAAATATACTCACGTAATGGTTCAATTACATGATATGTTGAAACATACTTTTTTTAATGGAAGAAAACAATGGTGATTAATTATCCTAATTTTGATTCTCATTCTAAATATTCTTTAAGATTATATTTTACTAATACTAATATTATGTAATTTCATGATTGATATTATTACTTTTAAAGGGATGTTGAAAATATTATTATGTAGTATGAAAAAATAATTATGAATTATAGTGTGGTTTCAATTGAAAATAAAAATATAATTTTGTAAAATGAAATGGTAAAAACATTCTTCTTGAGTTTGATAAATAAAATGTTATAATGAAGATTATAAAAAATATTTTTCATATTATTTATAAGTAAAATCACTATTTGAAAATATTTTATTCATCTTCGAAGGAAAATGTGTGTAATGATCTTGATATTTTTGGATAAAAAAAGTTAATTTTAAAAAGGAAAATTTCAATTTGAAAGAAATTATCTCTAACTATTTTCAAGGGAATAGATAAGTTGAATATACACTAGGAATGATGAAATAAAATAAATATAGCATATTTTTTTTATAATCATATAATTTCTAATATATAGAATATTTATTTTTATTAAAGGTTCAACAAATATGTTTTCAATTATTACCTACCAAAATTATCAACTGCGAGGATAGTATTTCAATGAATATTCTATTAGGTTCCCCCAATATCTCAGTATTATAAGAGTTTCTATCTCTAATAATTTATATTCACATATTCCTAACAATAGCTGTTTTAAATTTGATTTTATACTATGAAATTTTGTTACTAACACAATTAGACCCCAAATGGGATGGGTGATAAAACGTGTATGTGTTTTATTGTTATATGACTCAACCAAATGTATGTAAATATATAATAAAATAGATTCTCATACTGAACTATTTTTTTTCAGAAGAATTAACTATTCAATACATGTTTCTTTTTATAACATTTTATAGAATTTGAATTTTTTATATATGTTGATAGCATTTTCATGAAAATAATAAATCCAGTGGGGATATTTTTTGTTTTTTATTTGATTTTATTCGTAATCAAGAGAAAAATTTATATATCTTTTTTATGAATTGAGGTATAAAGTAATTTTTTGTTTTCAAGTGTTTAGGGTGTGTTGAGTATATATAAATACTAACATTTTTAGATTTTTATAATTATTTTAATATCCTGAATATATTTTTTATTACAATTTTTTATTTTTTGTATATTTTTATAAATATATAATTTTCATAAAATCATTAATATATCGCATATAATGTTTGATTACTTTCTTATTCCACCATTCTTCATATAATATTATTTTTATAAATGTTTTCAATTTATTTTTTACATTTTTTTAAATTCTTCTCACTGCATTTAATTCCAGTTTTAACTATTCATGAATTTAAAATGAATCCATGATATATGATTGAGGAAAATTAAATAAAAAATTAATTTCCTTTATTTCATTACCATGTAATATATGATTAATTTTTTAACCATATATTTTTTATAATTACAAATATAGTGAAATGTTTTCAAAATTACACTTTGTTTTGAAGTTATCAAAATGGATAGGATACTTAAGTGGCTCCTTCAACCAATTTTTTGATAATTATAATGATTTATTTAATTTATTTCCTTCAAATGAGATATAATATTGCATTGTGTATTGAATAATGTATGTTTAGTATTGGTCATATCATAATATTCATTTATTGAATATATCCCAAGATTTTATATTTTAATTATTAATAACATGATATACATGTGTAAAAAAGAGTTCCTAGGAAAAAAAGAAATTTGAGATGTTAAAATATCATTTATACATTTTATTACTATTACCTTTAAAAAAATTACTATTCACCATCATTACAAATGCTTAACCATGTAGCCTATTTGCAGTTCACTTAGTCATTCTGAAATCTATGTATTCATTTTTTTTAATTGGTTACCTTCTATATATCAACTATATGAGGATCTACATAACTATAAATTGAGTGACTCTTTTTTTAAAGATAATAAAATTATATAAATTTCATTATAAAAAATATTGTAATGAATAGGAATAGTATTTTATGTTAATATTATGTTAGAGGACACTATATTTTTTATTTCTAATTTCTAAATTATTATAGAGTTGTATTTCTTATCTATTATAATCACAATAAGAACAAAATATCACCAATTAATATGATTCTTGATTATTTGAAATGAAAATATAATTTCATAAATATAATTCAACTAGGAATGAAATTCGATTCTATGATTTATTATTTTTTTAGGTTTGAAATTTGTAAACTCAATATATTTATAACTTTCTAGAATTTAGATACATGAATCTCCTATGTGATTAATTCTGTAATGTTAATCATTTATGTTAATCTCTTATGTGATATATTCTGATATGTCATTATCTTATATGAATAACTTACATAAAATTTCCATTTTGGTTCTCCTACATGGTCAATTAACTTTTATTTAGAATAATGCATATGTGAAAAACACTGAGGTGAATTTTCATATGTAGTTTAATTAAATCCTACTTGTTTTCTAAATAAAGAAAAATACCATGTTTTACATTTTTTATTAAATAAATCTTTACTACTTTATTGATTCATATTTTTTTAATGTTTCTAATGAATTTATAAATGCATATTAATTATATAGAGCCAATGTGAATAATTTCTATTTGTTTTTAACGTGTTTTTATAAATACCAATCAGGGTTTTATTTTCATGCATAAAACTATTATCTTGAAAATCAAAAATATTTTTAATTATTTTCTGTTTTTTCTGGATCCTATGGTTTCAAAAATAATATTATTTTATGGTAAAAACTTTTGAACATTTTTTAATATATTTAATCAAAGTGTTATCAGTTTTTCATATTCATTGTATATTTACTAATTGTTCTAGAAAGAATGTTTTCGAAGTTCATAATTAAAATTCATACATCCTATTTTCATCAAATTATTCATTGACATATTATTATAAAGAATATTTAAACTATTTAACAACTAATTTTTAATTGATGTGAATTATTATTTATTATTTTGAATAGTTTTCTTGAGTTGATTGTTTATTTTGAAACTAGAATTTTCCAATTTTTTATCACTTTATGATAATATATTATTGTTGTTTTTCAATTTTAAATGTTTCTAACCATTTTCATTAGATCTAATTTCATATCATTTCTTTTCATAATATACATAATAGTGTTTGGTGTCTCTGGATGGAAAAAAACTATTCAAAATGACAATAGAAGATCACATATGTTCAAACTCATATGATAATCAACTGATTGAGTGAACAACTATTTAAATCCTTGATGATGACCTACCAGGGGATAAAAAATATTATATATGTCACATCCCGTGTCTTGAACTGGATTAAATATGAAGGTTTTTGAACTTTTTCTTTTATCAATGGGTCGGCTTTAAAAACCGATCATTGGAACGAGGCCCCGAGTTTTGGAACCGTTTTAAGCGGTGATATCGGACTGTCTGCGGTAGGTTTAATCGTGCGGACCAGCCGTGCGGGATACCTCGGGTGTTCGGTAGTAGGCACGCGGGCTGCACACAGTTTTTCAGACAGTGTGGGTCAAACCGTGTGTTTGGGTGTGTTTTGGATTTTTGATTAATTTTCAAATAAAATAAAAATAAAATAAATTAAACCTAAACTAAACACCTCCCTCACCCTCACTCAACCCGAACGCAGCCCCCTCCTCTCCCGTGAGCCGCGCTCGACACGCCCTCCTACGACCTCTCCCATCTTTCGATTTTTACTGGATCTCCACCGGTTTCCGGTTCGAATCGCCACGGTAAGCTATTCTCTCCCTTCTCCTCCCTGTTTCTGGCTATATTTCTACCCAATCAGCGCCCGGTGAGGTGCGGCCGAACCCTAGGGATTAGAGGTGGTCCGGTTTTTCATCTTGCTCTTGTTCTAGGTTGGCGCGGAAGGTCCGTTGGGACTCCTTGGCGCGCGTTCCGGCAACTGCCGCCGAAGGCGAAGCGGTTCGGGTGGTTTTGGATTGTCGGAATGGTTTCAGGGTGAGGTTTTCACCTTTCCCTTTGTTTTTCACTTGTTAAATTTGGGGCTTTTGATGTTTATGATCCCTGAATTGATGTTGGCAGTGCGTTGAGCTCGCGGTGTGGGTTCGCCTTCGTTTTGGTTTGTCGCCAACACTTGAGGTAAGGGTTTATTATTTCTGGTTGGTTTTTCCTGGCCTAAATTTGTTTATCTTTGTGTCTTAAGGTTCGTAGTTGTTGTCTTATAGTGCGTTGGATGTTTCGGTATGATTTCGGGTTGCTGGAGTTTAGGCGACTCACCTGCGCAGGCATAGGTACGTATTTATATGTACGTGGGTTCCCCCTGCGTGCGTATATTTTTCCATGGCAGTGAATATAAACACGTACGGGGCTAGTTGTCCCCATTACATATATAAAAAGTGCCTGTGTAGGTGAGCGGAGACAAGCTTATGTGTATAAGCATATGTGTAAGGATCCTCTTGCGCACACTCATGGCCATGCGGAGCGTGTGCATAGAGGCTAGGTGTCCTTATACGTATGTGAAATCACATATTCCTCGTGGGGGAGCAACTGCGGCATATTTAGTTAGAAAGCGCCAAGAGCCGGAGTGGACGGATGGATCCACCTTGAGGTAGGGTCCCTCTCCTTGTCCTTTTAATTTATGTAAATTAATAGTGAGTTTAATATTTCACTTAGCATTTTAATTATGCAAGTTTAGTTACGATTAAATTCTTCTGTGCAAATCGTGTGAATTGCAGGAATAAGATAAAAGTGGTTGCTTGGTCACTAAACTAACGATTTAATAATAAAACCCCTCTTTCGAGGTGCACTGCCTTCAATCTGAAAATGTAGCAATAGAATTTCATGATTTCCTTCCTTACTGTTTGTCTTCATAACTTTGTTAAGTGTTGAATAAGTTTTAAATTAAATGATAAATATCACTAAATGAATTGTTTGATGAAGTAATGACAAGTTTTCTAATAAAACTCCTCCAATGGAGGTGAGCTGCCTTCAAAATAAACGTGTAGTAGTAGTTTTCTTTTTTTTTTGATTGCTTGCTTAAAAGTCTTATGACTCTTTATGATGCACATTATACTTGATAAATGACATTCTTGTACTCGTACCTTACTGGTTACCTCAAATGGCGTTGCTTCTTGAGAAATAATAAATGATCCATGACACCTCCTAAGTTCATGGCTTAACATGTAATTAGAACTTTTAGGGTAGGGTGTTTACCCTCTTCCCTTTACTTCGGCGCTTATGTCATGCCACTTCTTGTGTCGCCTGTCGCAACCTACCGGTGATGCCTCTTTTTTTATTATTGAATTTGTTATGTTAAAGCCCACCCTAGGTGCTCGCCTTGCCTCTTGGCCACCCCTTTGGGTGTGCCCCGCCGAAATTCCCCTTTTTCCTTGTTCTTTAAGTTATAAATTTAATGTTATAGACTGAACTAAATTCCTTGTTTGAACAAGTTTGTTAGCATGTACCATTTAATGTCATTAATCACCTAACCTAGAGGCATGTTGATGCCATACGCTTTTGTTTACCTTCTATTGCTCGTGCAAGTTTCAGAACGTTGAACAGGGATAATTAATTATGAGAATTGATTATAAAAAGTTGAGATATGATTTGGATTACTAATGTGAAGAATTAATCATGAAATGAAAATTGTGTTGACTGAATAATTAATTGATAAATGGTAGTAACCAAATGTGATAGGGGTGTTAGACATGGCGATCTACACCGAACGATTATCTAGGTGTTAGACATGGCGATCTACACCAAATGTGATACGGGGTGATAGACACGAAGATCTACACCGAACGATTATCTAGGTGTTAGACATGGTGATCTACACCAAATGTGATACGGGGTGTTAGACATGGCGATCTACACCGAACGATTATCTAGGTGTTAGACATGTCGATCTACACCAAATGTGATACGGGGTGTTAGATATGGTGATCTACACCGAACTATTATCGAGGTTTTAGACATGGCGTTCTACACCAAATGTGATACGGGGTGTTAGACCTGGCGATCTACATCGAACGAATTATAATAATGATTTATGAAAAGAATTAGTGATGTGGGTAAAACCCGAGTGAATTGTGATCAAATAAAGAAAGGTAAGAATGAGTGGATTTTCAGTCTGAGTTGAAATGATAAGAGAATAAATAGAGTAAGTGAGAAAAATGATAAAAAGTGTTTTTATGCTTGAACCAAATTTACTTGTGTTGTTTTAAACAGGTTCTTATCCCGGCTATGGGCCGAAGCAGGTATTGTCGTCAGGTGTCCATTTTGGAACTTGGATAGGCATTTATTGTTTGTATTGTGTCGTTGTTGTTCAAAAATACCAGCACTTTGTTTAATTATATTTCATGGTCTAGAGTGGGCTAGAACCCGATGGTTCTGGCCTACTGAGATATATATCTCACACCCTACTCAGGCCGCCATTGCACTGGGGTACCCGAGTAGATTCCATTTGGTTGCAGGACCTTGTTGTTGCTATTTCTTGTACTTGGAGTGAGGATCAAAGGACTGAGTTGGGGCTCGGGATTCTCATGGAGATCGCCCTCGGGGATTGAGACTTTTGTTCATTTACTTCTGCATTGATGTGTTAGTATGTCGCGTGATTTAATGCTTTCATTGTATCATTAGCATGTCATGCATGCATCTCTTATATAAACTGGCGTTACCTTATAAATGAAAAAAAATTTCCGCTGCTTTCTTATTATTATTTACACTACTTCCGTTGCTTTATTTCTGGTCCCTTTGTTCCACTTTGATAAGAGGGTATAGTCTCCCCCCTGACTTACCTTACACCCTCGACGCTAGTCGGCAACCTCTGGCGTAAGGGGAGACGCGCTTGAGGCCATGTCGTGGGCCGGCTCAGGTGACCCGGCTGTCCGGTTTAGGGTCGACCTGGGTTGGTTCGTGACAAAATGGTATCATATGAGGTTTCTTTCTTTTCATTGTCTTAATGTTTTGGGATTGGTAGACAGGAGATTAGGAATGTGTCGGCGCTTGGGTAATAGCCGTGTCTGGGACTGTTCACCCCACGTACGGTAAATGACCAAGTGGCCAGGGCTGGGAATTGATGTTCATGTTGTTTGCTGTTACAGTTGATGTGATTTTACCATGGGTGAATGTTGTACTTTCCACTGCTTATTTGTTTATGAGGAGGTTTTGAAAATTTTCCTTGGCCCGATATGGCTAGGAAATTGCATTGCATGCATCATATTAGACACTTATAGATTCACATGTCATGCATATGTGCCATGGCATGTAGTTGTATTAGTAGGATACCTGCTGATTTTGATTGTGTGCCTTGGAAATATGTCATGTCTTGATTTATTTAGCACGCCTCTTTAGAAATCATGTTTCGGTGATAGTTAACATGTTTGGGTGATTATATGTCATGCTCTATGTTATAGCATGTTTTAATGATTTCATCTTGTTGCTTTGTGTTAGCTGTTTGTAGTGGCTTGTTAGCTTGCTGAAAAGCGCTTGGTTTCTTTGGCTGAAATTGTTGGTTGCGATTGCGACGGAGCCAGTTTTCCATTATAAGGTGTATGGGCGCCTTATAATTGGGTAAAGGGTAAATCGTGTTTTCGAACTTTTTAAAAGATGAATGCTAAAGTTTAAATGTTAAATGTTGAAGAGGAAGTTTGTTACAACTTTCCTATTTTTCCGGTGGGGCGTTGTTTGACAACCAAGTACTTTGTTGTGAAATAGCACTTGTGGGTTTGTGAAAATGTTCTTTCAAATGATCAAAGGTTGAAATGAATTAATGAAATGGATAAAATGGAAAGGGGTTTTTGAGCCTAGTAATCCTTGTTTTGCGTGACCAAGAGTTAGGGTCGATGAGTGTGCTTCGTAAGGGACTAGCCCGTGCTAGGTAGTACTCATAGAGCTTGAGTTGCCTTGTTTTCAGTGTGATCTTATGATGTGGTGATCGTAGTTCGAGGGACGTCACCCGTGTGTTAAAGTGTTTCAAAAATAGCGCACCGGTGAGCGGCTAGTTCTTGCGACGACATGGACACTCCTAAGGTGGGTAGTGTCGCATGAGTTCCTGTTTTCATGTTGGTTCTTGCTTGGCAGCACGACTTTGATAAGGTTGGCGGTTTGCACAACACTTTAGAAACTCCGTTAGTGCGGGAAGAGTTTCTGTGGTTAAGCTTGGACGAATACGAATGCCTCAGGTGGTATAGGCATCAGAGTTTGGTCCGATTGATCTTCTCAGTGACCTTGGTTTAATATTAGTGTACTCTGCTAGATGAGACGAGCATGTCCCCCATCTTGACTTCGTCTTGGATACACTAAGATAGTGTCTTTTATACGCCGCGCTAAAGTTTAAAAGTTGTTGGTTTGTTTCGTGATCTCTCTCTGGTTGTGTGTGGGATGCACGATTTCGTGGAGTTACGCTTCGTGCTGAGGCACAATAGTTGTATAACAGTCTTGTGATGGCTTTAGAATATCACCGAAGGTTGTGTAAGGACTTCGGTGTACGCGTGGTTGATAACGGAACAATTTTGAAAGCACGTCGTCCGTTTAAGGGCGAGTGTGAATTTCGGGTTGGCGATGTCTTTAGAGGAAATCATGTGTGACCAATTTTCATTGGTCGATCGTGATTCGACCGTTTTCATTGGTTGAGGTCCCTATAATGGCCTCAGATGTAAGCTCTGCTTTGATGTTTCAGTTGTAACGTGAGCATTGGCTCGAGTTGTAAAGGCTTAAGTGTAGTTTTCTTAGAAAATGCTTAAAGGTTCATTGGGCGTTGGAAACGCAATGCGACCGGTTGAATGAAACTTCATGACCCTTGTAGGTCGGGTGATGTTTACGTGGTTCCCGAAGGCTTCTCGGGGACGAGAAGTTCTATGGTGGGAAGGTTGTCACATCCCGTGTCTTGAACCGGATTCAATACGAAGGTTTTTGAACTTTTTCTTTTATCAATGGGTCGGCTTTAAAAACCGATCTTCGGAACGAGGCCCCGAGTTTTGGAACCGTTTTAAGCGGTGATATCGGACTGTGCACGGTTGGTTTAACCGTGCGGACCAGCCGTGTGGGATACCCCAGGTGTCCGGTAGCAGGTGCGTGGGCTGCACACGGTTTTTCAAACAGTGCGGGTCAAACCGTGCGTTTGGGTGTGTTTTGGATTTTTGATTAAGTTTCAAATAAAATAAAAATAAAATAAAATAAACCTAAACTAAACACCTCCTTCACCCTCACTCAACCTGCACGCAGCCCCTTCCTCTCCCGTGAGCCGCACTCCACACCCCCTCCTACGACCTCTCCCATCTATCAATTTTTACCGGATCTCCACCGGTTTCCAGTTCGAATAGCCACAGTAAGCTATTCTCTCCCTTCTCCTCCATGCTTCCAGCTATATTTCTACCCAATCAGCGCCCGGTGAGGTGCTGCCGAACCCTAGGGCTTAGATGTGGTCCGGTTTTTCGTCTTGCTCTTGTTCTTGGTCGGCGCGGAAGGTCCGTTGGGACTCCTTGGCGCGCGTTCCGGCAACCGCTGCCGAAGGCGAAGTGGTTCGAGTGGTTTTGGATTGTCAGAATGGTTTCGGGGTGAGTTTTTCACCTTTCCATTTTTTTCA
This sequence comes from Viscum album, assembly GCA_963277665.1. Taxonomy (NCBI): domain Eukaryota; kingdom Viridiplantae; phylum Streptophyta; class Magnoliopsida; order Santalales; family Viscaceae; genus Viscum; species Viscum album. Next base: position 692,286,264 of record OY728130.1, read on the forward strand.
CTTGTTAAATTTGGGGCTTTTGATGTTTATGAGCCCCGACTTGATGTTGGCAGTGCGTTGATCTCGCGGTGTGGGTTCGCCTTCGTTTTGGTTTGTCTCCAAAACTTGAGGTAAGGGTTTATTATTTCTGGTTGGTTTTGCCTGGCCTAAATTGGTTTATCTTTGTGTCTTAAGGTTCATAGTGGTTGTCTTATAGTGCGTCGGAGGTTTCGGTATGATTTCGGGTTGCCGGAGTTTAGGCGACTCACCTGCGCAGGCATAGGTACGTATTTATATGTACGTGGGTTCCCCCGGAGTGCGTATATTTTTCCATGGAAGCGAATATACACACGTACGGGGCTAGTTGTCCCCATTACATATATAAAAAGTGCCTGTGCAGGTGAGAGGAGAAATGCTTATGTGTATAAGCATATGTGTAAGGTTCCTCTTGCGCACGCTCATGGCCATGCGGAGCCTGTGCATAGAGGCTATGTGTCCTTATACGTATGTGAAATCACATATGCATCATGGCGGAGCAGCTGCGGTAGCATTAGTTAGAAAGCACCAAGAGCCGGAGTGGACGGATGGATCCATCTTGAGGTAGGGTCCCTCTCCTTGTCCTTTTAATTTTTGTAAAGTAATAGTGAGTTTAATATTGCACTTAGCATTTTAATTATGCAAGTTTAGTTCCGATTAAAGACTTCTGCGCAAATCGTGTGAATTGCAAGAATAAGATAAAAGTGGTTTCTTGGTCACTAAACTAACAATTTCATAATAAAACTCCTCTTTCGAGGTGTGCTTCCTTCAATCTAAAAATGTAGCAATAGAATTTCATGAATACCTTCCTTGCTGTTTGGATTCTTAACATTGTTAGGTGTTGAATGAGTTTTAAAGAAAATGCTAAATATCACTAAATGAATTGTTTGATGATGTAATTAAAAGATTTCTAATAAAACTCCTCCAATGGAGGTGAGCTGCCTTCAAAATAAACGTGTAGTAGTAGTTTTCCTTTTTTTTTGTGATTTCTTGCTTAAAAGTCTTATGACTCTTTATGCTTGACATTATACTTGATAAATGACATGATTGTACTCGCACCTTACTGGTTACCTCAAATGACATTGCTTCTTGAGAAATAATAAACGAGCCATGACACCTCCTAAGTTCATGGAATAACATGTAATTAGAACTTTTAGGGTAGGGTGTTTACCCTCTTCCCTATACTTCGGCGCTTATGTCATGCCACAACTTGTGTTGCCTGTCGCAACCTTCCGACGATACCTCATGTTTTTTATTATTGAATTCGTTATGGTAAATCCCATCCTAGGTTCTTGCCTTGCCTCTTGGACACCCCTTTGGGTGTGCCCGGTCTAAATTCCCCTTTTTCCTTGTTCTTTAAGTTATAAATTTAATGTGATAGATTGAACTAAATGCCTTGCTTGAACAAGTTTGATAGCATGTACTATTTAATGTCATTAATCACCTAAACTTGAGGCATGTTGATGCCATACGCTTTTTTTTACCTTCTATTGCTCGTGCAGGTTCCAGAATGTTGAACAAGGATAATTAATTATGAGAATTGATTATAAAAAGTTGAGATATGATTTGGATAACTAATGTGAAGAATTAATCATGAAATGAGAATTGTGTTGACTGAATAATTAATTGATAAATGGTAGTAACCAAATGTGATACGGGGTGTTAGACATGGAGATCTACACCGAACGATTATCTAGGTGTTAGACATGGCGACCTACACCAAATGTGATACGGGGTGTTAGACACAGCGATCTACACCGAACAATTATCTAGGTGTTAGACAAGGTTATCTACACCAAATGTGATACAGGGTGTTAGACATGGAGATCTACACCGAACGATTATCTAGGTGTTAGACATGGGGATCTACACCAAATGTGATACGGGGTGTTAGACATGGCGATCTACACCAAACGATTATAGAGGTTTTAGACATGGCGATCTACACCAAATGTGATACGTGGTGTTAGACCTGGTGATCTACACCGAACGAATGATAATAATGATTTATGAAAAGAATGAGAGATGTGGGTAAAACCCGAGTGAATTGTGATCAAATAAAGAAAGGTAGGAATGAGTGGAAGTTCAGTCTGAGTTGAAATGATAAGCGAATAAATAGAGTAAGTGCGAAAAATGATAAAAAGTGTTTTTATGCTTGAACCAAATTTACTTGTGTTGTTTTAAACAGGTTCTTATCCCGGCTATGGGCCGAAGGAGGTATTGCCGTCAGGTGTCCTTTTTGGAACTTGGACGGGCGTTTATTGTTTGTATTGTGTCGTTTTTGTTCAAAAATACCAGCACTTTGTTTAATTATATTTCATGGTCTAGAGTGGGCTAGACCCCGGTGGTTCCGGCCTACTGAGATATATATATCACACTCTACTCGGGCCGCCATTGCGCTGGGGTACCCGAGTAGATTCCATTTGGTTGCAGGACCTTGTTGTTGCTGTTTCTTGTACATGGAGTTAGGAGCAAAGGACAGGGTTGGGGCTTGGGATGCTCATGGAGATCACCCTCGGGGCTTGAGACTTTTGTTCATTTACTTCTGCATTGATGTGTAAGTATGTCGCGTGATTTAATGCTTTCATTGTATCATTAGCATGTCATGCATGCATCTCTTATATAAACTGCCGTTACCTTATAAATGAAAAATGTTTTCCGCTGCTTTCTTATTATTATTTACACTACTTCCATTACTATATTTCTGGTCCCTTTGTTCCACTTTGATAAGAGGGTATAGTCTCCCCCTGACTTACCTTACACCCTTGCCGCTAGTCGGCAACATCTGGCGTAAGGGGAGACGCGCTTGAGGCCATGCCGTGGGCCGGCTCAGGTGACCCGGGTGTCCAGTTTAGGGTCGACCTGGGTTGGTTCGTGACAATATAACTCATTTACTAAGTGGATATATATTTTTCCATTTCTATAATACTAGTACAACATCATTCAAATACATTAAAAGGGACTATACCAATAGTTTCATCAACAACATTGTTCTTGAAACATTATTATGGTTCAAAAAATGTTATATTTATTTCCTCCATGTTGTGTAGATTTGACTAAACTAAGAACTTTCACACTATTGGTTATACTACATAAAAATAGTTATTTTTGTTCTAAAATATCAAAAGTCAGTTCATTTTATATTCTTACCCGTATAAAAGGAAAAAAAACTTAGTTTGGGGCTTCCCCTTATTAAAAATCATATGGTTATGTCTCCCCCTAAAAAAGGATATGTGTTTTAGGTTTGGGGATCCTCCTTAAAAATTATGATAATTATATTTCACAATTTAATATCCTTTCTCTCTCACTTTATTATGGGTAAAATACTCCATTAGTTGGGTTGTGAAGATTTGAGTTGTATCATTTTGATCTTAACATCTATAAAAATTACATGTGTTCCTGTCTATAATTTTCTATATAATCTTTCCACATGTGCACTTTAATTTTCAATTTAATAAATAAGTTATTTAAAAATTTTGAAGTACAAAATTACTCAATCACTTTTTAATAACCTTGAAAATATTAATAAAGGACTATTCTACACCCTCTGTACCGTCTCCCATCACCATATCTGACTCAACTTGATCAACCTAAAAAATATGTTATAAACAATGATGACATTGAAGAAAATGTAAATCCTGAAGAAAGAGATAAAATATTACAAATCTATGTAATAATGAGGTTTATGATATAATTAGTATTTTTAATGATTAAACTGATATTATTGATAAGGGGATTTCATATACACTTTATTTTTTGTTTTGAATAATATACTGTTAAAATATAATCAATAATTATTTCAGGAAAAACTGATTAAATTCTATCAGTTATTAATGGGGAAGTTTTTTTTATAAAACTAGGTTGATGTTAAAAATGGTTCAAATTGAATTAAGAAATATTTTGATATAAACATTAATAGACATAACATGATTAAAAAAATTTATTCAAAAAATTGGGGTGCTACTGTTTTTGAATTTTAAATGGATTTTGGATAATTATAAAGTGATATCATAACATTATTTATAGGTTATTTTTTTTAAAAATATTTCTGAATCAATAAATCATTTTATAATTAATATTTTTCATTCGTTCAATATTATAAATAAAAATGTATCTTCTAGAAAAGATATAGTTTAAGAAGTCAATATAAAAAATTATATTATACTTTACTATGATGGGTCATTAAAATTCATGTGATTCTCTATTGAATAACATACCAGGGTAGTTTTGGATTGTATTTTATTAATTTGGAAAATCAATCAGTCATTGGTAAATTATGTATGGGTAATAATAGTTTAATTTTAATTAATAGAATTAAAACTAATAAATTTTCAGAAACCACTCTTGATGAATTAGATTTTTTTTGAAGTGCACAGTGATTTTAACCAATAAATTATTAAAAATATATTTCAATAAAGATAAATTTGAAAGTTTTATAGGGAAGAACATATTTATACCTTGTCTGAAATCATCAGAGGCTATACTAGTTTCTTTGATTTCAATAATCGAAATTTATAATCCATTCATTACGAAAATTTATTCAGTCTATTCATACTATATCGCATAGTATTAAAAGTGATGATGAATTTTTATAGAATTATATTTTTATCATGATCTAAAATTAATTTTATGTCTGATTTTATGATGTATTTAACCATAGTGGTAAGAGTGTGATGGATACATATGGAAATATGAAATCTCATTTCATTGAAATAAAATATAGTTTGAATGAAACAAGTATATATTATTTTACCTAAGGATGATAAAATCATTAAAAATAAATTTCAGTGGATGTATTAAAAAAATTGTGAATGGATGGAGAACATACATTTTGCATACTCATGTAATTTTATTGATAATGATTAAGCTTATATGGCTATATTGGATATATTTTTTATTCCTAATATAGTTTTAGAGACTTATATAATTTATTCTGAAATCATATTTTTCACAGAATGGATTTTTTGATATAAAATATAGGTTTTAAAGGATGAAAATGGTAAAAAAATTCCCCATAATGTTATAAAACACAAAAATATTGATAAATGTGATATTGTTTAAAAATATTAAAAAAATATTATCACTTTACATTCAAGAATATCAATGGCTACAACTTAAATAATATATTGTTTTGAAATGTATTTACTTTGTTAATACAGTGTGAAAAATAATGTTTCACATGGAAATTAATAATTTTTAGAAGATTTTCCAGATATTTTGCAAGATTAAATTGATCAATAAGGGAAAAGAGAAGGATCAGATATATCAAAGCTGTAAAAATCATCCTTATATTAAATAATTGGAACCATCTCGATCCCATATTTTATTTTTTATTTATATTTTAAAAAACAAAATATTATTATTATCTTTATTATTTAAATTAGTAACTATTTTATTTTTTATAATTAATACAAGTGAAGGTTGATTTTATTCACTCAAAGGATTTTCATTCCTTATGTATTTTTCATTTTTTTATATTTAATTTGTAAATATTGTAAATTTATATATAATCTAGTTTTTCCAAAATCATGTGGATGTTCGGTTTATAGACTATTTATAAAATCATTGAAATTTTATTTATTTTTAAGGTTCATCAATCATTACAAAATGATAATTTTTTTGTGTAATTATTGTGCAATAATATTATCTAATATATCAAAAATTTAATTATCATGCTATAATCATTATATTTCACATATATATTTAAAATTTACTGTTACATGTCCTTAGTAAATATTGTAATATAAATTTTCAATGTTAATTATTCTTTGATTTATGAGATTTAACTTTGATGTATTATTTACATTCAACGAACAAAATCTTTAAATAATTTTCAATAATAAATATGTTGGTGATGTCTAGGATATTCTGGGAGCTCTGGTCATTTTCCCTTAATCATTAATGATATGTTTCTTACTATTACATCAATCTGTTAATGTTATATTTTATAGTTTTTAAAGAAAACAATTGTACATAACATTAAGAAGGGTTTATTTATCCAAATATGAACAAACATATTAAAAATTATGTTTTCTATTGGATAAAAATTGAAATTTAAATTATATACCTGGAAGGTCATCCAGAGACAATGTCTCCGACCATTTATTAAAATAAAGGAAAAGTACAACAGGAATAGAAAAAAAGAACATAACAAACCAGAAAAGAAACTACAAGTCATAACAGTCATACCCATATCCATATACATGATCCATTACTTCATCCAGAGTAGCCAACTCCCACTACGAGTTTTCAAATTGCGTCATAATCATGGAATAATTTCTTCTGAGATTTAAAATTTCCAAATATAGAAGCTCCTCAGAAGACTGCAGGCCAGAGGACCTAGTAGTCATTGGATTAGGCATAGAAGAGTAATCTTTCCTCCGCCTTCTTCTTGGAAAATTAGTCACAACTTTCTCATTCCTAGAGGCATTCCTCTTTCCACCCTAAACAGTATCACTATAAGATATTCAAGTCCTACTACCATCATTCTCCATTTCACTATAGGATAGGTCATCCCATTTTCTATAGGCGCGCACCTTCTGATAACCATCATCCCCCCTGTTCTCGATCAAATTGATTTTTAGAGTCGATCACGGAAAAACATTGTGCATGTTCCCCATGTTGAGGACTACTCGGACCAAAAAAAAACTCCCTATCCGTTGCCTCTTATACAACTCCCCCATTAATAGAGACTACATCCTTCAAATCAGCACCTTCATTTCCCTAGATTCCTTCCATCAGCAATGGTAGCCCCTCATTCTCAAAACACTCAAATCGGTTGTAGGTCAACACTTTATCAGATCTGTGGGTACTCATGTTTGTTGCTTCAAAGATCCCATCTGAATTCTCCAAGGGAACCTTTGAGAGAGGAACCCACTATAGATGATATATCCCCTCCTCTTCAGTCTGAGAACCTACTCCATGATTATCCCTCAACCTGTCAAAAACATGCAACACTGTTGGATTTATCGGCACCTGCACTCTCTTCATATTGCAAGAAAGGTCTAGTTTCGCAACAAGAAGTTCATGCCTCACCTCCCCCTACACAATCACATCAGTTTTTTCTTACACTAATTCAACAAAAATTTAATAGGCTTCTAGCCGGGCTACCGGCCCAGAAGACTCTCCAGTAGTGGTACACACTATAAGTTCCACATAAGAGCACAGACCCCAATTCATCTTTCCAGAATCTGACAGAGCCACTCCAATGCCATCTTCCATCACTTCCTGAGCTAGCCTTCTGTCATTAATAACATCACAGCCACCACTATAGTGCCTCTCTACCACTCGCGAGTCACTACCTTCCTTCCACTACGGAAGACAGCCTCCAGATTCTCGAACCTTCTGCACCCCACATAGAACTTCATCCATGATTCAAAAACTTCTTCTTGCATCCATCCGAACTCCTTCCCATTAGTTATCCAGAAAAAACGCACTGGAATATTTTCAACATCAACCTCGACACAGATCCATGGGAAAATCGAGTGTGACATAGACTCAGTCCATTGATCTAGGCATAAATATCTTCCAATAAAATTACAAACAGCACAGAGAGTAGAGGGATTCCGAAACGAAAGCAGAAGACTAGGAAGGCTTACCCATGTTTAAATAGACGGAGGGTCACGCCGCATATTAAATTCAAAGCTCTAGCGACACAAATAAAATGATGATCCACCGCACCTATACGATACCCTGGACCAAGCAGTAATCACATCTTCCTCTTATCCTAATCAGACCATTATGTGTCTCCAGTCAAGAAACCCGACCACCGCGCTCTCACAGAGATTCCAAGAGTGATAGACGAACTGATTAAAGACATCCACCAAAGGTCAATGAGGAATAAATCAAGCCACCAAGGTATATTTTCAAAGATCCGTAGCACTGTTAAGCTCAAACAGAAGTAGATATAACAGGGCTGCCTCCCGGAAAAGATCTGAAACATTCAAGGAAATAGAAATCCTATGGAAGGATAGAGGAAGGATAGATCATAAAGAAGGTTCATCTCTCCTAGATGAACGTGAGACTCCCCCCACCAATCAAGAGGGGGGAGCGGCCTCCGTTTCCATGGACCAAGGGCATCACTGCCAGAGAGCGTAATGAGAGAATTCAAATCCAATTTAAATTCTATACATTACACACAATGTTAATTTAATGATACAATAATCTTCTACACAATTTTCTTCTCATGTTTAGTTTTCGAATTAATAAATTTTTAGAAATATTTATTTAATTCAATAAAAATATCAAATATATTAATTTTAATATAATTTTAAATATATATTTAGAATATTTATGTGAGATCTTTTCTAGAAATAATATGATGCATATTTTATTGATCATAAAAAATTCACTCTAGGTTACAAATAATAAAAATGATAGGATTTTTTAAATGTATTTATAAAATTTTATAAAAAATCTTGAACATTTTTATATAATATGTTTACATAATAATAAAATTTCATTCACATTGATCAATATATGTAAAATAATTTTTCATGGTCCTTATATGATTACTGTGGTAAATGCATTATTTATTATATCTTGCAATTATAATGGAGTTGTTTTAGTCCATTGTAATTCATAAATATTGTAGATTCTTTACCACGATGATGATTTTTTACATTTTTTGGATTCCAATTCTCATAATGTATTATGTTCTATCAATTAGTATTAAATAGTTTTATATGTTTCATCTTGTATTCAATTTTTTATTCTCTATTTATTCAATGTAATGTAATCTATTATAATGGCGGAAATCATTAAGAGGGTATCTTATAAAAAAGAGGCTTATTGAAATATCATGAATTTTTAGATACAATAATTGTTAACTACTCGAATTTAGTTTTTTATGAGACCTATATAAAATGAACATGAGTAATATCAACATGATAGCATTGGGTGTTCGTGTAATAGAGTAGGTAATTCACTAGAAGACCCAGATAAACAATATAATTCTATTCTATTATTAGTTTTATTTATAGTAATTATTTTTCACAATTAATATAATAATTATAGGTTATTGGCCAAGATTTTAAGAGGATAGATAAATTTTTAAACGATTTATTTGATATTTTAATTCATCCCCACATGATTCATTAGATAAAAAACGAGAAAAATATATATTTCTAAGTAATCTTGATCTATTATCTGAATATTTATCCATTTGGAATACCTCCAATAGGTTTCTATGTTTTTTATACATTTTATACTGTTTTTATAGAATTATTTATATGAATATGTTATATTTAAAAATACAATAAAATTTAATGATTGAATAGGTGTAGTTTGGATATTTGTTTGTTATATAGGTCTTTAAATAATTTTAATCATTGAAAAAATGATTACCAATTTATAAAGAGAGATAATATTTAAATATGAGAATATATTGAGATTAATATAAAAAAATGATGTAGTTTTTTTATTAAATGGATGACCGAACCCCAAAAAATATATAACTAAATTTTACTAATTTACCCATAAAGGTAATTGTATATTCTGCAATAATTTTATTAAGTAAATAACTCATAGTTGTTTGTTTTATTAAATATTTATTTAGATTTTTATATTCTCATCATTTGAAAAATATGGGAGGAGTTTTTTCTATTCTTATTTATTTCATTATTTTTTATTTTTTTGATATTCATGTATTTTTTACTATATTATAATTTAATCACATGGAATAAATTAATAATATGTATACATAATATAAAACTCACTAATGGTAGTTAAGTATAATTAAGTTAAAATTATTGAGCCATTTTATATAACACCGTAAATGAATGGTGGAGTTCAGAAGCATGCATTATATAATATTATTAATTCTGCATGTTTGTTATATGACCAGAAGAATAAATAGTAACATGTGTGTAGGTATATTGGGATAATGATATATACTGTTTCACTTGTGTTCTAATTATAATGATAATGAATCATTTTTTTAATAATTTTAATAGGAAAACATAGGGTTTATCTTCATTATATTCTATAACCCATGGAACAAAAAAAATTATATATTTAATAATATATAATGGAATCAATTTTATTTATTTTTCATACACTTTCAAAATGAAATTTCCTTTTATGGATCCTTAAATATTTTATTAATTAGAGTAGTCTATATAACTTATTTATGGGTCACATTATTTTTTTTAAATGCTAATGATTATAGATTTTTAAATTAATATTTTATGTCATAGTTCATCATGTCTAATTTAAAATTGATTATTATTTTTATCTAATTATCATTATAAAATGCATCAGTGGATAGTATTCATTTGTTTAAGGGAGATTTAATTTTGGATGATTTATTGTAAATGGTTAGATTTTTTTGGGTTTATAGTCATGTATGATAACAGTGGATATATAAATTTGTGACAAAGAATTCTAAACATGTAAATATCATTCTAGAACTATCACCATTGAAACACAAGATTCATGGTTATATATTTACCATTTATAAAACTCTATTTATGTTTGAAAACAGATATCAATATCCCCTTTTAGTAACATAAAAAAATTCCTGGCCACATCCCTCGATGTTGATTTTTATTATTTATATGTTTAATCAACCATATAGTCAAAAACTAATAATTTATTTGGGGTATGTCATTTTTTATTGGTTTCACTAAGATATATATTTTACCTGAACATATAACATCAAGATAATTACTAATAATATAATATTTGAATATTCAAGGATGGTTAGTAATTTTTGAAAAGGAATGTACTATTTAAATCATTTCAAACATGTTTTAATTCGAAATTACTAATGAAAATATAAGTGATTATTTAAAAAAATATTTCGTAGAAGGTTTCATTAAATTTATAATGTTTTAACATTTTATTAATTAATGATAATGATACATAGAGTATTTTACATAATTTTTTATATCTATTATAAATTTTAAAATGTAAAGACATTGCGTAAAAATTAGTAAAATTATCATTATAAAATGATATTTTGAAATATATTAAATTAAAATTAATTCAAGAAGGATATGTTGTATTTATATTAAATAAAAAGTGAGTATAAATTTATTGTAATAGATATTTTTTCATTTAATTTTATTTATGGTAATTTATAATTATATTTAATTGATTCAAATGGGTTCTTACAAATTTTATGAATTATTAGAAAAATATATGTAAAATTTTGATTATTAAATACATTAATTATAAAAAAATATTTATTAATACTTAGTATAAATTAAATGGTGGCACTAAAACTAAAACATTATTCTGAAATTTAGGCCATGAAAATATATATTGAACTTCATAAATGAAATAATTTCATTTAAATAAAATTCTAATTTAATATTAAATATGAAATAGTGTTGAAATAAATCTTTAAGTGTTTGGTTTATTTAAGTGTTTTTTATTTAAATAATATAGGGAATCTGGGTTATATTTTGATCAAGTAGTGTGATTCTAAAAATATAAAATTATGTTATGCCTTTCTAGGTATGTTTATAATGATATTCCTTAAAAATCCAAATTTATTATTGTAATATTGCTGTGGGAATTATTTTCAATAAACATGATTAATGAAAAGTAAATTTTACATTGTTTGATGTTTTTTGGTTATTCCATTGAATTAATATTTATAATAATAATAAATTAGATAGATGTTTTTAATTTAATAAGATAATTAAATAAAGAAATATTTATTGTGAATTATAAAGGTTGTTTTGATTTGAATAAGTTGCTTTAAATAAAGAAAAAATAATTGGGACTATTGGAGACATGGTCTTAATTTCATAGACTTCTGAAAATATGGGTGGAAATTATTTACAATAATGATTTGAATAAGAAGAAGAATAAGAGTCATGAAAATTATTATTTGAGTATGGTCGAGTGGAAATTAATGAATGAATTTCTAAAATAAAAAATAATTTTTATCATAGTTGAGTTAGAATTTATGAATGAATTTCTAAAATAAGAAATAATAATGGTGTATTTTTTTGGAGGTTGTATTATGAATTTCAATGGAATGTGTATTTAATTATTTTAAAGAAGTGTATTTGAAAAAATAGCATATATAATCTACCCAACAAAAGTGTATCATAACAACTAAAGAGGTGGGAAATAGACTCCCAGGAAAATATATATGAGGTTGTGTGGGAGTGTGAGTTCTTACACAGAAGGAACATGGATGTGGAAGAGCCACTACCATGAAGGATGACATGACATTGGACAGGGAAACATGTAGTAGGTGGTGTTAGCAGGACATGTGTTTTCAATAACCAATTTTGCATATTGGAAGTCATGAATTGTATTATAAGAGAGAATGGATATGAAGGATGTCTTAATGTGGAACTGTTTTAACATGTTACTGTATTTTTTAATGAACTCCCAAAATCTGATTCACCGGTCTCATTATTTGGGCCACTCAATTGATCTTTCTATGTCATGTTCTCTAGAAAGTCATGGGGTTCTATACACTTGGATATCCACATAGTGACTTCAAATTTGATTGAACCATGTATTGTGATTACTATTTGATCCTCTTAAAAAACATAATGTGATAAAAAATTTGATGAAATTTTATTTTTTTAAAATAACTATGATCAAACTGATAAAATAAAATTGGATAAAAATGTGATATTTTCTAGTGACAGTAATCTCCCATGAAGTTGGCATTGAATTAATGAGACGATAAAATGGATGGATCTTCATGATTTTATGAGAGCTTATTCAATAGATTCTTGGATATAAATACCCTTCTAAATGATCATCCTTACGTTAATTTTATCTCTCAATAGAGAGAATATTCCGGATCATGATAGAGAAATAATGAAAATAAAGTGCTCTTTATTTTATCAATAGTTCTATAAGTTTGTGTTGTTAATCCAAATTTTAGATTTCTTGATGTGTGACTAACTTTTCAAGGACCTATTTTGTGAATAAGTATATGAAACTGTGGAAATATTATGATCAATGTAGTTTTACATGTTCTCAAGATGGTTTCACAGAACACACTCATGAACAAATATTCCTTCAAACTCTCTCTTTTGTGAGAAGGATTTAATACTCATTCTTGAGTCTTTTTTATACCAAGCGATCGCACGATTATATTTTATTATGAGTGGAAGATAGATTTTTACATGAACCATTAATGTGATGTTATCTTGCGAAGTTGATTTACATGATGACTAATATTGAAGTTCACATGATTCGTCTTGTATATACTGTTATGCGATGAGTATAAAATACACATACATACTGGAATCAAGTGGTTGAGTGATTTACTATATACATTTGAGTCTTATGAAGAAGAATATCTGTGTGACACTCTTGAGATATTAGCTTTAGGATTCATTTTTACTATGCAGTGTTATAGTGATATCACACATGTAACGTAAAAGAACAATATAGTGGTTCTTCTGAAGAAGTCTGTTTCATGATATACCTGTGTAAAGTAAAGAGAGAATATGTTATAGTAGATACTTGTACATTATTCAAGGAGCTCAAAAATGAAATAAATTGTTCATGTTTATAGGCTATATACATACCTAAAGGCATTTAGTTTCATGTTGTTTTGTAAAAAATAGGGTGGGAAAATATAATTCTTATTACACAATAATTGTTGATAAATTGAATAACATAATGACAATGCATTATGGTTATATTAAAAGGACATATAAGTATAGAATTCATATTAAATTTGAGATATTTAGGAATAAATTTTATATGCATATAAAGTGGAATATACATGAAATGTTCAAATTTTTAAAGGAACTATGTTAGTTCAAGTGAACAGAAACACTAAAAATCTAGGGAAATATAGGCAATGTATATATTCTAATGCACATTAAATAATGAATGCATAAAATAAATAATACAATTCATTGAATTTAAACATGCGAGAGGGGAGTTTAATATACATTTTCTGATATGTGTTAAATGTGTTTTTATATTTATATTGAATCATTATATTTGAAGTCAACTTGGAAGATTTTATGGAATCTTCAGTTATTCATTTTTATATTGTAGTGAATTGATGTATAATTTAATAAATATACTAGTTCAAACAATTATTCTGATTCAAAATTCATATAATGTTCTTTATTATATATAGTTACATTCAAACAGTTTCATTGGATGTGAGAAAGGGTAGAATCATTTTATTCTCAGGGGCTTAAAGAGGAAGTTCAGTTTTCTATTGTAGTGGAAGCATGAAGTTCTTGTGATCATTCTCCGTATGTTTAGTATTTTTGATACACAAGTGGAATTATATTATAAAGAACTATGTTGGGATTCCAAAATAATGTTGTAAAATGTTCCCACCTACCCATAATGGGTTCATGGTTATACCTAAAAATAGTACTTATATTTAGTGATTCATTTTTAATGAATAATTTTTGTCTCAGATCATCCCAAACACAACAATGATGTATTCACCCACATCATGGGTGAACATTGTAAAAATAATATGCACTATTCATTAACTTAATTTTGGTCATTCATGTGGTATAATTGTGTTTTTCAATTGGTAATATCCATTCACTCTAATTAATGTGGAGGTTCAAATTAAAAATGCGTAAATTAAAAGAAAATAAATATCGATAAATTTTGTGCAGACGGATTCACCACCATTCGCAGGGTATCGACATGATTCACTAGGCACATCAGTTTTCAGTACATCGTAGGATACACATCAGATAGGATCTATCTTATTTGTTTAGTTTTTTGTGTCATACATATATAAAGTGCACTACTTGTTAATTTGAAGAAATAGATTCCAACCAAGATGAAAGCTGAAGAAGTCAATAATTCCATGATGATTTATAATGTTTAAATTTGTTATGTCAAATAATTAACAATCAATATTAGTTTTCAGGAATTTAGAGTATAATTGAAAAGAGTTTCTAGGTTGAGAAAAAAATATCATGCCTATAACTCTAACATAAAATCATTGAAGAACCACATGATTCCCATGAACATTTTTTTGATTATTTAATACAGGGAATTAAAGGTGAGAAATAAATTTAATGGGGTCCAAATTTTATAATTGATGTGGTAATATTATGCAACATCATGGAGACTATCCATTATAGTGTTATTCATTTCAATTGCTGAAAAAACTATTCTTGAAGATCATTCTTAATGAAAGTCAATCCTAAGTAAGAAGCTAAATAAAGCTTATCCATTTAGAGGGAGAAAATATAAAAAATAATAATGTTAATTATATAAATTAGTATCATTGAATATTTTATTTTTTCATAAGGGTTTTATTTGATGATTTCATATTCTACAAATTGAAACATGTCATTAAAATTTATTCTCTCCTACCATTTTTTGAATGAAAATATTGTATCAGAAAGGGGAGAAACAGATAATTTGATGAAAAAGATAAAATTTATTGACAAAGGGGAAGTACATTTATGAAATATAATTATTTCGAACTATTTTTTCTGTTAAAGAAAAAATATTAGTTGTATTTTTTTGAACATCCCCTAAAAATTTTTATTAGTAATGGTATCATATTTGGAAATATTTATTGAAATATTGTTAAGAGAAATTGATCCATCTTTTTTTATAGACAAAATTATCCAATATTGACATAGAAATTAGTAATTTATGAGTCATTTCATGGAAATATGGTTCTTTCCTTCTCGCATGAAATTTTTTTTTAACTTCAGATAAGTGTAATATCATATGAAATGAGGATATTGAAGGATAAATGGATAATAGTTTGATTGTTAAATAATGAGATGTTCTAAATTCTTTACCATGCATATCTATTTGGTTTTATTTTCAAGGAAAGGTGGAGAAGAAAACATTGAATTTGAAATTAATATGGGTATTTACACCAAATCCTAATGGGTGTATTGATGAATCCAAATAGATAAAAGTAAAATTTAAGTAGTAATTATTGTCAATAAAATTGATTGATGAAAATTAAATCTTATATTCTTAAAATAATAGAGGTTCTGCATTTGAATTATTGTAGAGAATCATTCACTAATTAGAAATATTATTTTGATTTGAAAAATAATATTTAAATAAAGTAATGATTAATGTGAATTGGTAAGGATGTTTTGAATTAAATAAGTTTCCTTACATAAAAAAAATTAATTGTTATGATTTAAGATATGGACTTAAGTTACAATACTTATTCAAATATGGATGCACATTTTAAAAAAATATTTTAAGAATAAGAAGATATCCATGAAAAATATAG
This sequence comes from Viscum album, assembly GCA_963277665.1. Lineage (NCBI taxonomy): Eukaryota > Viridiplantae > Streptophyta > Magnoliopsida > Santalales > Viscaceae > Viscum > Viscum album. The sequence goes on from OY728130.1 coordinate 692,302,462, forward strand.
TTTGATTATGGTTGAGTTGGAATTTATGAATGAATATGGAATTGGATAAAAAATTGTAGTGTACTTTTTAGTAGGTTGGGTTTTTAATTTTTATGGAATATAGTTTATATATTTAAATGAAGTGTAGTTAAAAAAATAATCCTACATTAACAATTTGTTAGAGGAGGATGACGACCACTGCTGAGGTGGCCAGTTGACTCCCTAACCAGTTAGTGTATGGAGTTATGGTTGTGGGAGTGACTACATTGAAGGAACATATGAGACACAGAACCACCACCATGTAGGTTGGTATGGAAGAAGATGAGGTAGTAGGAACGAGGAGGTGCCAAAAATTCTTATAGATTTAGTAACAAATTTTGGATGGTAGTATCAAAATAACAGCCACTGTTAGATTCACAGATCTCATTATTTAGGAAATTTTATCGATCTTACTTTGCAATCTTCTCTAGAAATCTGAGGAGTTCTGCTCACTAGAATCTCTATGAAGTGATGTCTACTATCAATTTAACCAAGTACTGTATTTAATATTCAATAATCATAAACACATTAGTGTGATTGAATTATGATGAAATATTGTTTTCCAAATATAACTATGATCAAACTGATGAATGATAGTGAGATATAAATGTGATATATTCCAATGATGGTGATCTCTTGAAAAGAAAGAAGTGAATGATTTGGCAGATGAGATGGATGGATCTCAATGGTTTTTAGAGTGATTATTTAGTGGATTACCATTTATAAATACCACCAAAAGTTTCTATTTTTAGTTTTACTTCAAATATCATCTATTAGAATCTTCTAATGTCTGATAGAAAAATATAGAAAATGAAGTGCCCTCTATTTTTGGAATAGATCCTTGTCTTAAAGATTTTAACCCACATTGTTAGATCGCATGAGTCATGTATCAATTTTCCATAACAAATTTTCTAAAGAAGAAGGTGAACCCATGAATAAGAATATTATTAACATAGTTGTACGTATTTGTATGATGGATCCATGGAACACTCTCATGAAATAAAATTCTAGAGAACTAATTATTTTATGCAAATTATATAAAACTAACCCTTTCATTTGGATTATGTGATGTGATCACACATTGATATTTTCTTAAAAGAATTGGATATATGTATACATGAACTATTCATGTTATGAAATCTTTTGAATATTAATTACACAAATAAGAAGATTATACTTTTCATGATTTATCTTAGTTATACTATTTTTTGAATAGTATAAAATACACATACATACTATAATCCTGTGGTTGAGTTATACAGTATGTGTTTTTGAGTCTTACAATGAAGAAGATCAATATGATAGTCTTGACCAATAATTTCGATGTTCTATATTTTCATTGTATTGTTTTATTGATATCGCACATGTAACTTTTAGGATAAACATATGGTTTCTTGTGAGTAAGTGTGTTGCATGATATAATAGTATGATGTAAATAGAGAATATGTCATAGTAGATATATGTACATGTTTGAATGGAGTCTCTAATTCAATGTAGTGCTTATGTGTATATGCTATATACATACATAGTGGCAATTATATTCTTCATTTATTGTAGAAAATAAGAATAACCAATTAAATTATTATTACTTGAAGATTATTGATAGGTTGAAAGGAATTGGGAAATTTAATTGTAGTTATTTTCAAAGAACATGGAAGTATAAAATGTGTATAATATATGAGATATTATTTAATAAATATGATGTTCTTATATATTGTAATATTCATGAAATTTTCTAATTTTTAATGTATCTATGGTTGTGAATGTGAACAAAAACACTAGAAATAATGGGAAATATAGGCACTATGTGCATTCTCATGCACATGAAATAATGCATGCAAAAAATATTTAAGAACATGATTTTAATTTTTACATTCAAAAGCGTCAAATAATATACATATCATGATAAATGTAAAATGTGTTTTTGAGATTTAAAATGGAGAATTATATTAGAATTCAACTTGTACAGTATTGAGGAATATCCCGTTGTAAATTCTTATATTGCAATGAGTTGGAGTGGAAGTGATAACTTGAAAAAATTCTAAAGTGTATACTAATTCAACTTCCACATATTTTTGGTTATTTATTTAAATAGGAGACAAATACATTTAGTTGAAGAGAGTATGTGAATAATTGGTTTATTCTCAATGGCTCGAAGAGGAAGATCAATTATTTTTTGCAGTGGAATCTGGAAGATTGTTTGATCTTTATCATATTATTATGTATTTTTGAAACACTAGTAGAATCCCAGTATAAATAACAATTGTGGTATTCAAGTATAATTTGGGGAATTTTTTATACCAACCCACAATTGTTTAACAGTGATACCTGACCATGCATCAAGAAATTGGTCATTTATTCTTAGTAGAGAAATTGTGTCTTGGATCTTCTTGGGAAAAGAAATGATGTAGTCACCCACATTTGTGGTGAACAATGTAAAAATACTGAGGGGGGTTTGATTCATTTAATTTATGTCTTTCATGTGTTATAATTATGTTTTTCTATAGGGAATATCTATTCTCTCTATCAGGTTTAGTGGAAAGAATGAAAACTGGTTAAGAGAAATAAAATAAACATCAATAAAATTTCTGTACAATTATTCACCACAAATTATTTTACCTGTTTGATCCACTGGGAACATAATTTCATTTAAATAAAAAAAATCATCATTATAAAATATCAATATAAATATATTTCATGAAAAATAATAAATCAAGTTGTAGTTAATATTTCATATTTTATAATGTGAAATGATGGAATTAAATATGAAAATATGAATATTTATTTATTATATAAAATTGTACTTTTTTGGAAATTAAAATTCCATAAATTTTTTTAGTTATTTTAGTTTGGGTATATTTTTTTGACAAGAAGTTTTTTATTTTATTAATATTATGATATTTGGATGAAAATGGTAAGTTATCACTTAGAGTTATTTAATAAATTCTTTTTTATGCCAATATAATATAATAAAGTAGGAAAGTGGGAAACCACATAGGTGGCTGTGGAGATATGGGTTTAGGGGTATGGTCCTGTGGTCTTGTAGTCATTTCCACAGGCTGGTTTCTATTCTTTCATATATTATCATAAAAATATTTTTAATATAATAAAGTAGGAAAGTGTGAAACCATTGAATTTATTGATATAGATTTGTGTATATGTTTTATGTGAGTGAAATGGATTATATACCAAAATATTCTATTAGAACATTTATATACTTCAAAATTTTATTATACAAAATAAATTACAGAAGTCAGAATGTTTTAATAATTTTTTCTTTTAAATGACTTTCTTATTTCACAAATTCATTATATATATTAGTAAAACATAGAAATATGGATTTTATTGAATGGGATAGATTGGTTGGATTTTTTTTCTAGAAACAAGTCAAATATATGGAATGTGTAAACATAAGTGGTATGTTTAGAAAGAAAATACTGTATTATTAAAATTCAATTATGATTTATTTTAGAGAAAGAATTTAAATTAATAATGGGTAAATTAAAAATAACATGAAAATTATTTAATTGTGGAATTTGTTTTCATTAAATTTAAAATGACTTTAGTTTTTTTCTTTAATTAATTAGGTTTTAATTCCCCAAAATAAATCAATGGTTCTTATTTTTAGTGTTAAATTATGTCATATACAAAATTCCATTTGAAATTTTTTTTCATCTAGTGGTGAGGGTAAAAATTGTGTCATGTGGAGACTATAAAAACAGTAATAATATCTAAAAAAAGCGCACAACTATTAATTCTTGAACACCCTCTAAAAAATTACAAAAAACTATGAAATCCAATCATGCCATGTTAAATAGAATATATTTCTTAAAATATAAATTAATAGACTAATACAATGGTAACTCAACCTATTTATGATTAAAAATGAAAAGATAAAAAAATTGTAAAAATAATATAGGGTACATCCATGCATCACCTCCATCCTATATGATCCGCCTAATTTTATTCATTATGAAAAATCATTTCCCATTATTGGATCCTTCCCTATGAAATACATTAACACATCATCCTACCCATACATGGTGTGAGTAAAAAACTATTATGATACTACATATTCAACTATAACATAATTTTAACAAGTATATAAAGTTTTATTTAATGATGTTATGTAAATTCACAAATAAGAAACTAACCATATGTCTGGTTATTGTGAATTTTAAAATTTTCATTAAGAATATTACATACCTAGTTTAGGGTATAATCTAACATTCCCTTAACTTAACTTTTTATTTCAATAAAATGGTAACACTACAAATGTTTTCTTAGATCAGGGCATAAGGAAATTGTATTCTCTCCCATGTCTCGAGTTAGGCCATAAGATTTCCCACACCAAAATTTATCCCTATTCAGACCATAAGGCCATCTTAACCAAACCTTTATATATATGAAATATATAAAGTAATTATAACCCTTGTATTCCTTATATTCCAAATAACAAAAAAATATCACCTCACAAAAGAACATTCTCACTCTCTAGAGGATAAAACTTCCCTGAAGATATAAACTATCAGTTTGAATCCATATGAAAACCTATATAGAACAAAAATTCACACAAAACAAGGCATAATAAAGAATGAAATAATCATATAACTTCATTCATAGGTCTCACAGTGTAATCATTGGCACCATAATCAAATAACATCAATCTTAGGTTACATAGTCCACACACACATGTTAAACGCATATTATAGCATAAAAATTCGTAGAGTGTTCATTAATATTATAGAATTCCCACCTCATGTGTATCGATTTACAAAACTAGTAATTAACACCATGATCAAACCCACATACCAAAAATTACAATAACCATCAATAATTCAAAATATTAGGATTATAGAATCAATAACACTGATGCAGAACATAATACGTTTTTGAATTCTATTATACCTACCCAATGAAGACTACCGCTTCTAAAAATCTAAGAATCAGTCATGGGAATATGTATATTCTCTATATTTGTATAAATATCCAATGATAAATCAATATTACCTTATTTAATCAAATTATAATTCATACATATAGCTGTGAAAATTTAAACATATGATTCCCTTTATAATGTGGAGATTATATCAAGAAGAAAAATGAATAATAAAGAATAAAAATCATATTACCATGACTTCAAACAAGCCAATAACTCTAGATTAAACAGAATTAAAATTTTTAGTGAATGTTATATCCATTATATCAACATATGTCTAGTTATATTAATTACCTATGAATAAGTGGAAGAATTAAGTTTTTTTCAAGGTTTTTCATTGAAATCACAATTTTTGGACTCATTAAAATTCTGTGCATAGATTGACTTCAAGTTGTATCAATCTATGTGCTAAAAATGTGAGGTGAATTTACTCTTCAAGATAACCACATAGTTAGGCCCCATGGTTTAGTAATCCATTAACATGAAATTTTTTTCTTATAATCCATGTTTACTAGATTCTGATGGGATGTAACATGGTTTTATATAACTTTGTAATAAATACTTATCATATCCTCAAATTCACTTAGTTACTTGCATTAATCTAAATTATTTTACCAAATAGTTACAAAATCATTCACCCACATAAATGATTCTAAAACCATCCAATACGATCCTAATTCCACCTTATAATTCAACCAATAAGAGAAAAAGAGTAATAGGTATTATAGAAGGGTTGAAAAAATGGTTCAATTTAGTTGAAATATTTGGGACATTGTAATATACCCCTATAAGGACTTCCCATACCCAAGAAGTGTCTCTAGATTTCCTTCCCAAACAATTCATCGCATTGAGACCATGTACCATATTCCTATTTACATCTCTCTAGTAATTTGTGACCACACCTCTGTAAATATAAATAAGGGGTGAAATCTTATAACACTAACACATCTCACACTAGTTTATGATGTAGATCGAATATTTAAAGAATGAATCATCATGTTCTAACTGAACATCACCACTATCAATCACATTCATAGGATTGGGATCCTTTTTCTGATTTTGAGACACAATAAACATGAGTATAATTAAACATTATATACATAAATATTATGCCATATTATAGGAATATTTATTTTATTTTACTATGATCAATTCCAGAACTGTAAAAGTTCACTGTGTTTGGAAACATAGATCAATAATCCTCCAGTACAGAAAATATTTTCCAAATATCACCATATATTTTCTAGATCTATCATATATCCAAGGCATATTATTATCAAAACCATTTGTCATACCTTGGGGGAAAATAAAAATAAATAGTGATCTATAATGATCAATAAGTCTAATTAATGGACACTTTAATTACCTTTTAATCAAAACATGATTATAAGGGTTTCATAATATGAGATTAGGATTAGAATACTATACCTATATATTCATATATTATATTATTTTTGGGGAATACTGCTTGGAAGTTCATAATAGAATAATATTAATGAAAAGAAATAACATGATCCATAAAATAATTACATTGGCATATTATCATTCCAAGAATATCTGTAATACATTTTTTCATAATCATAATCACAGAAATCTGTGGTCAATGATACCCACTAATAAATTCATCAAATGTTTGTCCTTGGCTAACTACCCATGTACCTGCTTTGGATGTGTGATATCCTCCTATGTACCCTCTTTTGGGTTTTGGAAAACCAACCCAATAACATTTGATATCATATATCATTAATATTTTTTAATTCATTAGAGTGATATAACTATTCCCCAAAATAGATATTTTTAATCCTTTCATATATAAAAAACATGATCTTTATTTATTTCATTTCTTTAAAGATAAAACCATGAAAATTTGTATGAGTTTCATTATTATTTCATCAACATACTTAATAACCATAAATATAATGAATAAGTATGGTTTCATAAATTCATATCTGCAATTGAGAATAAGTAACATCAATTGATGTTTTCGCTTATAGAATATTCTGATAAAGTACCGCATGATTTTTCTTGAGGAAGAAACACACTTCATTTTAAAATTTCATATCTCAAATATAAAAACTTCAATAATACTGGGGACATATTTTCATTGAAATTACACAATGAAATATTTAATGATAGATTAAAATAAAATAGAATAAATTATAGTGGGGAAATATAATCAAGATATGTATGTTAAAAAAAATTCTATTCACATATTTCAAAAAATTTCCTAATTCGGAGAACATAATGGATAGTCCTTTTATACCATTTAATATAAAGTAAAAAATCATAAAAAATGAAACTAAAAATCATAATTGAATTTTAAAAACATTCATTCAAACTTCTAATGGGGACGTTAATACATGGAGGAAAATTATTCCTAAATGATTAGTAATACAATTTCAGTTTAAAAAAAAGCAATATTATAGACTATTGAGTAGTTAAAGAAAAAAAATGAATGGAAAAATTATAATTTCAGTAAAAATTATAAGATGAAAAATGTAATAATTTTTTTACTTTCATGATAATATAATTTCATCATTAAAAATTTTGCATAATCAATACCTATAATATATGTTATTATTACAGAAAAAACTTATCACTTAAGTGTTATTGATGTGTAAAATCCATAAAAGAAATAATAGAAAATTATTAATTAATGTCAATTAATATAACATGATTAATGATATAACATATAAATGGGTAATTTTATACACCATAATAAATAATTAAGATGTGAATATGCCATATGTCTCATAGAAAAAAAAGTGATATAAGTAACCCATACCTCAAATTCAAATTTATTCAAAATGTATCTAAAATCATATATAATAAATTTAAATTTATTTCAAATATGTATTAGAATCAAAATATCAGTTATAAAAAATAAATAATTTCATTATACCATCATATTATATTTTCATTATCAATTCTATATTAAAATATTTGATCAAGGTGATAACTATTTTGTTTTTGATATATGATTCAATTCAGATTTTATGGTCCTTGAATTTTGATAATCATCCAGTAATATTTAAAATTATAATAATGATATAAATATCATATATATTGATTATATTTATATTTAAAAACTTCTATAAAATTAGGGATATATAATGAATTAAAATACTAATAGATGTTTATTTCCATATTTTTGAATCAATTTTTCTACAATTTTATAAAAACAATAATGGATGAATGGCGAAAATATATCAAAATTAAATTATCATAATAATATCAAAAATATAATATATATTCATTAAACCAAACATTATATAAATAAATTTGATTCATTCATGGAAATTGTATCATATTTCAATGTGGATATGGTAGTGCTCTCATTTGAATGAGGGATACATTGATTCCAATTTGTGGAAAACATGTTAAAATAGTTTCTTACATAATAATAGTAACATCATAATACATTTATGATACTATAATTTTCATGTTATAATTGATAAAATAGTCATATAGGTGGTGAAAGATAAAACAAAATAGAATGTTCTTGTTTAATATTTATATATATGTTTTGATAGACAACTCTTTTTAAACATTAATCCATACTTGATTGGTATTAGGAGAATAAAAAGGATAATGGTTACAATAATGTAATTGGGGATGGTTGTGAGGAAATAATTGGTCGTTCTAGAATGTCTAAAATTCATGAATAGGGGAGGAAACCTGTTTTCTTTTATATGTGATAGATATGAAACATATGAAAATATTTAAAATATTTAAATAATATAAGGTCACATGAAAATTATATTGGATCCTAGTTTAGGGAATCAAAGGTAATAGATTAATGGGTTGATATGACTTCAACAAATATTAATTTTATAAGATTTTTGTGTAAAATTTTCTTAATCTATTAATATACAATTTAGATATCTCAAATATGGATTTTAATACATATATTACTAATATATTTTAATAAAATTAATTTTTAATAGTGATAAATATAAATTTATTAGATAATAATCCAAAAAAGTTTTAAAAATAAATTTATTTAAAATATTTTTCATTTTATCATTATATGATTTTATTAATAATTTAATCTTTATTTTGTTGGAATTAATAACTGAATTTGAATTTTGAAAAAACATCTATATATATATTTATCAATGGAAAATCCAACTCCTACATGATATTATAATGTATAGGATTAAATGTTATTTTATAAAAAGAGTTTATCTAGACCATCGACTACATATAATGTAAGGTATCAAATACATGATGATTATTTGAAATCAAATTCTAATTTAATCACTAGTTATTATATCTTAACATGATTAAAATGTATTTATATTTCTAGAGATGTTTTCATTTTAAAAAATGGTGGATATGCCTACCTTATCATTTAATAATGTTGTAACATCCTGAGCTTTTGTGAAGTTATTATTTTAATTAATTTAATATTTTATATATATTTCATTTCACACAAAACTGAATATAAATTTTTTATAATAAAGAACTATATTTGGATTGCATTTCATGATACACTATGTTATTCATTTACTACAAAAAACAATTATATTAGTGTGAGATATGGAAAAAACTATATTTTTCTTGTACTACACACAATATAATGTCCCTTCAATAGTTCATCTTACTCCCATGGCAGACGTTTACTGTGCTATAATATAATATTTATAATATTATTAAAATATTATTACTACTAAAACCAAGAAATTGGAGTGGTATTTACAAATAAAAATAGAAAATTTGTAAAAATCTGATTTTCACATGAATATAAAATGAATCATTTTGTTATAAATTAGTATAAATAAATGCAAAAACAATTTGAAACTAATGAAATTGATTTTCTAAGAAAACTATTTTTCTACGAACAAACACAATTTTATCTAAATAAATTTTAAAATATAACTTATTATTAATGATTTAAATAAATTTTATATACAATACATTGAATAAATATTTTTTATACTCATTGAATATATTTGAATGTATAAGATAAGAATAAATCCAATTTTTTTAATAGAAAGATGTATTTTATAAAAAGTAATTTCCCATCCTTTTAATGGAGAATGAATTTGAAATTTTCATTCTGAATCAAATATAATTTTTTTGACAAAATAAAATTAATTTTTTAAGGTGGAATATCATAATTTTCTTTGGGTTTATTATTGATTTTTTTCTGAGAAGTTTTATTTTTTGATGAATAATGAAAGCACTGAATTTTAATTCAAAAAATAATTTTTATATAATATATATATATATATTGTAATTATATATTTTAATAGGTTTAAAAAGTTTTATTAGATCAATTATCCATCAATTGATCAAATTTTTACCATTGGTAGCAATTTTACAATGAATTTTGGTATAAAAACTGTTCAATCTTTTGGACGTTTTTTCTTTAAAAACTCATCGTCTCATCCCATTTGTGGAATTAATTTTAATTTAATTTATTCCACTTCATTGATTAGAATTTTGAAAAATGGAATCCATATTTTTAAAAACAATAATTTATAATGTCTAATATGGTCAAATTTGTTTCTTACCAAAATTATTTTTGTAATTTTTTGAAATAAAATTTTGAGATGAAGGTAAAAACAAGATTACATAGTAGTTAAACATTAATTCAAGGGGATGGATAAACTATACACATGTAAAAAAATATATTTTATGAAAATATTTTGACATAGAAGCATATTTTTTAAAAAAATTTAAATTAATGTATGCACATGTTTTAATGGAGACAGATCAATAGTGTTTGTCTTTTTATATTTACAAGAATGCCACTGGTCCTCCACTGTAAAAGAGAAGTCACCCTCACTTCATCAAATCTCCCTAGACACATTGGATTGACCAAACATATTACCAAATATCCATAAAAAATATCAAACATAATCCTGTAATACTGTATTTGGGAATAAGGACAACAAAGGAATCCCATTGCTGCAAACCAAGAGTAGTTAACCGAAGAATATGCAACATCCTTCAACAAGCTCTTTTGTTTTATTTTCAATCTCCACCACTAAAATATTATTATTCCATGATTAAATATTATAATAATTATCCTATATATAATTAAGTATTTTTATGTTAAATTTTTACCTACATTCACCCAAATTTCCAAAAAATGGGATACTGAATCATCGATCATGTGTACGGTGGACTACTGGCTCACGAATCGATGTTGTTTGTTCATCCATTGAAACCTCTCAATGTTAAGAGTAATGATTTAATTTATGTTCTTATATTATATAATTTAAATTTCTGATATATATATTATTATTTAATATTTATATAAAACAATCCTTTAAAATTTCCATTTTCCTTAAATATGATAACTTTGGTTGTGGACGTGTGGACTACCACCTCCTCAAAGAGATGTGATTCATTCAAACATTAAATGGAATGTATCAATGATCAGTTTAGTAATAATATATGATAGATATTAAATAATAATTTTACTATTATTAAATTAAATATATATACATATATGTCATTTACTTACTTTCTTTAAAAACAAAAATAATATGGAAACAACGTTCATATGTACGTAAGACCTACCATCTCCATGAACGATGTATTTAGTTTTATATTTCTTCCTATTATATATTATTATATATATTATTATATTTAATATATATTATATTTATATTTTTTTAGAATATTTTTGAAGATAACTCATGATCTGTGAATGAGGATAAATAAAAAAAAGTCAAAACATATACGGAAAACAAAGACGATATTAACAGAAAAGTAACTTTAACATGGAAGTGTTAATAAATAGGTAAAATTAAGTCATAATAAAATAATATATGGTCTTATATATATATTAATTTGATTTTTTATACTTTTATAGTAAAACAATATTAATTATTCTACAGGTTTTAACAATAACAATGATAGTCAAAACATTATGTTAGAAGATGTTTACTCTAATTTTTTATTTTTTCCAGACTATTGACTTATTAACCGATCATTTATTTTGTGAAGTGTATAAATTTACTGTGAATATAACATATTTTATATATCATTAAATTTATTATTATTTACAAACCCATTTGATGATCACTATTTCATGGGGTTTTGCGGTTGAAATTTTACCAAATCAATAAGGTCGTTTTGTCTCTATTTTCCCTCATTGTGAAACATGTTTTCTTATGAACCTATATTCTTTTATGAGGTGTATATAATTATATATCACATTTCATATCATTAATATTATTATATTAACGATATTTTATTCTTTATTTAAGGGCAATTATTTAAATGGGGATTTTGATTCAATGTTACCAAAATGGTAACAATTCATTGCTACAATCTCATCATTTATCAGTATGGATTATGTTTATTCTTTTATTGATAAAATTTTATGATATATATCTCAATAAATAAGTTGAATTTTATTCTTCTATTTTTATTCAGGATATATTCATTTAATTGAACCGTCTTTCCACTCTTTGGTACTTTAGATAATTAGGAATTTTTTTTACCAAAATCCAACTTTATCTCTCTCAATGGTTGAAAATCTATGTTCCTTCAAAACCATATTTTTTAAATTTTTTATACTACTTAATTATATGATTTAAAATTATTTTCAAAGGAAAATGTTTTCAAAAATTTTACATGCTTTTTTAAAATTGTTTCAAGGAAAAAGGTTTTCAAAATTTATTCAACAATCTTTTATAAAATTTCAATTCAAAATATTTTAAAAATATTTTAAATATTTAGTTATAAGTTTTTCCTTAAAACTATTTTCAAACTTTTTTCATGATTATTTTATCATTTTTCATTTTTAGATTCAATGAAAATGGGTTTTAAAACGTTTTATGTATTAAAGAGTATATTTTGAAACAAGAGAGGATATTTTCCTGAATAAATGAATTAAAATATATTTAAAAATTATTTTCAATATAATATAGAATCATATTATTTCACTAATTTCTTTCTTGGGATATGATCCGTAGTTAAATTGATATTATTTTTATTAATAGTTTATGTGTTGATGGCATGATGTTTAAGAAACTACTCTCTATTTCATGGGTTACTTTTCTATGGAACCCATTTCTCTTGCACGGGTTATATATTTATGAAAATAGTTTATCATTAATGGTTTATAAGCTTCATAAACCCTCTAAATTTCAAGGGTTATGATTTAATTAAATTATTATGAAACCTATTTATTTTCCACATGTTTTGTTATGATTAAATGTTTATGATACACATTTCATTTAATGGGATATGATATGGTGAATTTTTATAATCTTATAGAACATGCATGTATGATTTCATTATAAGATGGGTGAAACCAATATCCCCCACCCATACATTTGGTGATGATTTATATATAATGTGATAGGAATGAATGGAACATAGTGAACTCGGTTTAGTAAAAGACTTTGTCCGCTAAGATGGTCTTGGGAGTAAACCTTCACTACTAAGATAGTCATGATAGATAACCATGACTTCTAATATGGTATGGTGAGTAAACACATTCTACTGAGATGTCTTGGAAATAATAATAGACTATTTTGGAAATAAATTTATATTCTAATGTGTCTACCACAAATTTTACATCTGATTCGTATACTAATATTTCATGTCTTAGGCTCCTGATTCTATTAGGATTCCTGTATTATAAACCCTTAATATTTATTATATGATTATGTTGTATGATATTTAATATACATGGTATGATATTCTAATGTTACGATCATCTTCTCATGCCCTTACTCTCATGTAATGCTTCTATATCTCCCTTCTTTACCCTTACTAAGAATCTAATCTCACCCCTTTCTTATAACTCCATTCCTCAGGTTATAAAGAAAATTTTAAATTAGGATTAATAATATGGAAGATCTTTAAGGTATATATTTAAGATCCCTGACTATAATAGAAGTTTATTTTTTCAATATTACAAGGAAATTTTTCTATTAAGGACCTTGGGTATGTACTTTTGTAAAGTTATGGATATTAATATAAATGATGTATTATCTATTTATGTTAAGCCTTAGACACTATAGTTGGTATCAATGTGAAGGTTTAAATAAACAATAAAAACATAATGAGATAACTTTATTGAGGCCCCCTGTGATATTTCTAATGATATGTCTATGGATGTCTATAAGGATAATCTTAACGTGTCATTGATTTCAAAGATATTGTCATAATTGAGACATGCTATAAGAGATTTCCCCTGATTATGTGGAATTCCGCATCGATAAGTGGTTCTCAAACTACTATTATAGTTTTAGTAAATGTATGGAAGTTGAAGAAACTGGGTTAACATTGAATTTGATACAATTTTTTTTAATAAGAACTCAAAATAGACGATCACTGGAGTGAAGGATGTTGCGATCATGCCTAATCAATTTTCATAGAGCATGATGACAAACATGTACGTCGTCCAAATATTCACTCAACAAAGATGATATGGAAGGACATTACTGAGAGCTAAGGTAGGTAAGACAATGAAGGATAGAAGATTCATTTTTCATTTTGTCGAGAATATGGAAATAATCACCCTTATAAATGTTTTAAAGGAACAAGAAGATGTTTTGACTATCGAAAAGAAAGTCACCAAGAAAGAAACTAACATGGAAAAAATGAAGAGTTTGGTTAAATCAATGTATGGGTATATTGGTCTCCCTATGACATCATTGAGGGTTAAATGATTTAAGTGTGCAATGAATGGTCATTATGAGAATCAATGCCTCAATTGGAAAGATAGCAAAGAGTCTCAACAAAGTTACATCAATAATTGTTATATATCAAAGGATGATGATAATATAAGTGAAATTTTAATGGAAATACATATTATATAATATGATGAGCTAACAATGTCGATGGGCAAAGTATTAAGTGAAATAAATGATAATTTAAATATTTAGATTATGGAATTATGATATATAAATGATGAAATATATAAGGATTATTCAGTTTATGTTTTTTTACAAATTATTTAGAAGAATATTTTTAATGGTTCTGATAGACTATAAAATTTCTTTAATGTAAAGGTAACATTTTGACTAAGGGATGATAACAATTATTATGATTCGAATTTAGAGACAATTCTTTTTAGATAATGCTATGTAGGATATAAATATTTAAATTTAATGATATTTATCACCTCAAAACTGATAAATGATTTTCTGACTATGTAGTTTGTGCTATCTTAGATGGAGATTATAACATTTTTGGATTTAAGGTATATATCTAATAAATATTAGAATTAATAAACATTAAGGTTTTGAATAAGGATTTATGGTAATTGATGTTATTACTATGTTTAAAGGTACAAAATGATAATGGTATTCACATGTTTTATATGAAATAACCAAGAAATATTTATGATATATGGGGGGTCAATGCTAATATATTTTTCAACAAATTTGTTTACCTTTTTTCTATTGTATTGGAATTCAATGTTTTAGAAGTTTTATAAGGTTAACCATTTATGGAATGGTTTATGTTATAAATTGGATGGGTTTTCGAGGACAAAATTATTATCATTATATATAAGGATTTATTTTTTATTTCATAACATGTGAGACCTTTTTTTCTGAACATTTATGACATATTGAATCACCTATCATTCTATTTATAGATCTCATCATCGGATAATGGTTCTCGAAAGAAACACTCACCTTTGTTTATTGGAATAAGAGATGGAGTGGAAATAGATCAAGGAACAATAAAATATGGTGAGGTCCTGATATCATGTAATTGTATCTTCTAATGAAAATTTTTAAACATTAGGAAAGTTTTTATTGAAATAAAGTTTTATCTTATTTTCATCATTTTTATGAACTCAATGACTCTTTTCATTCCACTTTTTTTATGTATTTGCAATCGTTAAATTTCCCCTAACTATGTTCTCTGTCACTCATTATGAGAACATGGAAGATATATTTTTCTTCAATGATAATGTTTTCACTTGAAATCTATGTTCTCATATGTGGAAATCTAGTTATGTGTTACATTGGGTAATGGTTTCAGTTCCAACATTCCCTTTTTAAAATAATATTTATTATTAATTTTTAGGATGTGGGTTTCAATGAATATAACATTAAATTATTAATCCATTAATAACCCATGTTATTTTGAAGGAGAAATTTATTTTAAAGGGGACAGAAAGTGACATTCTAGGATTTTGGGAATTTTATGAAATTAATTTAATATTTTTTATAATTTTCATTCCAGATAACACTAAATAAAAAAAATTATATGAAATCACTATGTTTGGATTGAGTTGTTCACACCACCAAGTAAATCATGCACTACATAAAACACTTATATAATATTTCAACACATGAAAAAATACATTTGGATTTTATTACACACAATACAGAGTCCATTTGACAGCTTGGGTTACACAAAAGGATGAGTTTTATCAAATAAAAATATATTATTAAGAATATTATTAAAACATTATAATATCTATAAAACATCCAGTGGAATGAATGTTTTGAATTAGGATAACTAAATTTTTAAAATATTTTTTAAATGTGTATATAACATTTAACATTTGGAAATCAATTAGTCCAATTGAATGTAATAAATATTTTAAAATAATGGAATTACTTATATAGGAAAAATAGTTTTCTAGGTAAAAGTACAATTTAATCTCAAAAAATTAAAAACATCAGTTTTAATAGAAATTTTCAAATAAAATTTATATATTATAAATTAAATATTTTACTTTTAAACTAAAAAAATATATTTTATAGGTATATGATATTAATATATATAAATCTATGAATTTAATGATGTGTTTTTATGTAATGTACTTTTACCACCATTTATTGGAGAAGCCATTTTTAATATGGTTAATAATTTTATAATATTTATTTGATAAAAGAAAAATAATTTTTGAAATTAGAATATTTGAATATACTTTCAGGGAATTATTATTATTATTTTTGGATGTTTAATTTTTTTATGAATAGTAAAGACCACTAAATTTTAATTCCCAACAACTTTTCATGTAATTTATTTATATTTTTAAATTATATTTTAATTTTTTAAAAGTATAACTAAATTAGATAAAAATGAATTAATATAATTTAGGTCATTGTCACAAATTTGACATTGAACCTGGGTATAAAATCATTTCAAACTTTTGGACCTCATCACTATAAAAACCAGTCACCTCACCCCTTCTATAGGATAAATTTCAAATTAATTTCTAATGCTCATGTGATTATAATTTTGAAAAATACATTCCTTATACAGAATCATGATAAATTATAATCTCTAATAAGTTGAATTTTTTTAACCAAAAAAATTATTAAATGCAATTAATATTTATTACAATGATTAAGGTAATAAAAATATTACCTAGTACAAAAAGATTAATTTAAGGGGCCAAATAAACTAACGACGTGTAAAGAACATTGACTAGAAATATGTTGAATAATTCCCCTTTCTATCATAAAATTTAAATTATTGGAGTCACATGCATCATCGGATTCCGTTCAATGGTGATTACCTTTTTATATTTACCAAAATGTCACCCCTCCACTATAAGTGGCCACTCACACCAATCACATCCTCGTACCTCTAAAGCCATAATGGATCAGCCAAAGCCTACACAAATATCCTCCAAAAATCAATAGTGTAATCCAAGAAGCATCTATTCGGGTATAAATCCAACCAAGGAAGCCCTTTTGTTGTGAAACAATATGAGTAACCCAAAGAAGAGGTAACATTCTTCCACAATATTTTATTATTTTCCTTATACACCATTCATCTCTTATTATTCCATGATTATACAATAAAAAAATATAATAAATATAGATTTATTTTATTTATTTTATGTTTTCAACATACACTCTCACACACTTCCATCAAATGGTATATGTAATTACCATTCATGTGTACGACGAACTACCACCTCACAAACCAATGTCGTTATTTCTTCAATTTCTACCTTTTATGGTTGGTAATAATGATATATTTTTTGTTCTTTATATAATATATATTATATTTATAATATATTTAATCTTTTTTAATTATTATATAAAAAATATTTTCATTCATTCCATTTTGTTTAAATATGATAACATTATTTGTGGATGTGTGGACTACTGCCTCTACAAAGTAATGTGATTCATTCCCACATTACATGGAATGTATTAAGGATTGGTTTTTAATCTTATGTATGATATATTACATAATAATTATCCTATTATTATATTGTATATATATACATATTTAATTCAATTTAATTGTTTCAAAATGACAATAAAATGGAAATAACTTTCAGGCATACATACGACCTACCGTCTCCGTGAACAGTGTAATTAATTTTCTATTTATATCTTTTATAGATTATTATAAATATTTTTATAAATAGTATATATGATATTAATTTCATGTTTTAGATTCTATAAATATGTAAATAATTATCAAAGTAAGAGGTTCATTAATAATAAGTCAAAACATATATGAAAAACATAGAGAATATTACCAAAAAATTAACTTTAACATGGAATTGTCCATTGATATGTAATATAAAGTCATAACCAACTATGATTTGGAATTAGGAACATTTATATGGTCATGTCGTGGATTTATAATAAGACTATAATTTTTATATATATATTTTTAATGAGTATGATCAGAGTCAAGACATATGGTAAGGGGATTTATAGTCTCACATTTATTTCTGCAAGAATTATACACTATTAAACAATATTTTCTTTTGTGTGGTGTATATAAATCTGATTAATGTATTATATCTTAATTATCAGTAAATATATTTTTTATTAACATACCTATTTGAGGTTATATATTTCATGAGATTTTATGGTCGAAAATTTAAAAAATCAGTATGGTAGTTTTGACATAATTTTTCTTATTTGAGACAAATGTTTTTTTACACAAATATTATTTTACGAGGTGTATATAATTTAATTTTAAATGTTATTTAATAAATATTATCATTTTACTGATATTTTAAGATTCATTTAATTTCATTTACTTAAATGGGGTGTTTTATTCAAAGGTACCAATGTTGTAACAATTTTTTTCTCTAATCACATCGATTATCATTATTAGAAATTATTATACTTCCATTTATGAAATATTATGATCAATGTATCAATAAATACAATTAATTTTATTATCCTCTATTTATTCATGATATACTCATGTAATGTCACCATTTTTATACTCCGAGGTACTTAGGATAATTAAAAAAGTGATATTATGAAAATCCAACTATTCCTATATCTTTGGTCAGAAATATATTATCTTTCAAAACCATATTATCTAAAAATGTTATAATGAATTAAATATATGTTTTAAATTTATATTAAAATAAAATGGTTTTTATAATTTCATTAATATTTCTATATATGTTTTTATGTATTTTATAAGGAAGTGTTTTTCTAATTTTTTTCAATATTTCATTATATTTTTTTAAGGGAAATTTGTTTTAAAAATGTTTTTAATCTAATTTTTTATGATTTTCAAGTAATTTTTTATTTCTAAACGATTCCTAACTTCATAAGTTTTTTTATTTATTTTCAATGATTATGGATTTCAAAATGTTTTATGTGTTAAAAATAATTTTTAAAATAAAAAAGTATATTTTCCTCATGAAATATTTTTGATAGAAATTTAAAAATTCTTTTCCATAATAAATGACATGTTTTGATGTTATTAAGGCATTTTTTGGAAAGTTATCTAATGTTTCCATTCATATTATTTTTAGGAGTGGTTTATATGGATGACATGATGTTTATCAAACTCATTTCTCTATCATAGGTTACATATATATATGAAACCCTTTTACTATTCCTGGGATATATATTTATGAAACACGGTTACATTTTATGGGATATATTCTTATAAAACCAACTTATTTTCAAAAATTATACATTGATGAAATGACTATGAAACATGCCTCTTTTCCACAAGTTATCATATGATTACATGTTTATAAAACCCATTTAATTACACGTGTAATGATATAATGAATGTTTATAAAATTTTGTAACACACATTTCTGATTTCATTATCAGATTTTTAGGACTGATATCTCCCTCAACTTAATTTTGTATTGATTGATATCTCATAAGATATACATGGATGTAAAGGGGATTGAACTTGGTTTAGTAAAGGGTGTTTTCTTCTAAGATGGTTTTGGGAGTGAACCTTGACCACTAAGATGGTCAATAGAGTGAGCCATGACTAACAATATGGTATTTATATTGAAATCATACTACTAATATGGACATTAAAATAATCCTTGATTACAATATAAATAATTTTATATGCTTATTTTTATTCCAAAAATTCTATATATTATTTACAAGTTATGATTTCAGGTATGATACTATTGATTTCTTTCTGATTCTTATCTTATGAACCAAAAATATATTTTTCAATGTTTAATGTTTATGATATTAGATATTGAGGGTATGATCTTCCAATGTAATGATCATATTCCAATACCCTTAGGCTCATGTTATACTTATATATTTCCCTTGTTTACCCTTACAGAGAATCTTTTCTCACCCTTTTCTTTTGGTTCCTTTACCCAAGTTATGAATAATTTTTTTAGGTAACAATAATAATGGGGAAGATCATTAAGGGAGAAGTTTGTGATATTTCTCTAGGATATATGATTATGTTTTCATGTTTCCAAGGAAACTAAACTATTACTGTCCACAGGAATGTACTTTTCCAATGTACTAAATATTTTTCTAAAAGTTGTAATATCCATGTAGAATAATCACAGATCTCTTTAAAGGCTTCCATGTGGCTACCATGAATTTTTTATTTCAATATTGAAATCTAACTAGGTTTTTAGACTACTTTTTTCAAACTTTTTCTCTAGTATCCACAATTGTTAATGTTTTTATTCATTTTAATGACAATTATCTAGGGGTATAATCATTGGGATTATTATATTTTAAATCCCAATCACACACATGCATTGAAGAGATACTTGGAACAAAACGTGATCGTGTGATAGGTTCTTTGGAAGCAAGGGTTGATAAGAAGCCATAATGATCCAATGAAGAATCGTAAAAGACATGACATATCAAAGGCTAAAATAATATAGTGGTAATGTGTTAAATAATTGGAGTGGAATATAGGTTCTTAAAAAAATAAATAATTGAACCCCATGAAGGGGTATTTTTTAATTAAATATTTCTTAAAATAAACCCAATTCTATGAAATTAGGCCGCTTAAAGGAAATTGTCCACATTATATCCCTTAGTGGGTAATAAAATATAAATAAATTTAAAATCTTAATAATAATAGTGTAAAAGTCATTATAGATGACTGTGTTGAATACAACACCACACCCCAGAGAGGTAGTCCTAGATGTAATATATTGCAACTCTCCAACTATGAATTAATTTTAGTGGAATAAAATATTCCCATTTCACACTTGAGGTTACAGGGAAATAATTTTCTAGGCTCAATCAAATATTTAGGAAAAATAGAACACTTTGAGTCCATACAGCATGTCTCATAGTGTGACCCCATATCTCACACTATGAAATTTCTTGTGTCACCCACAATTTTTTTATATTTTCTTATTTTATGTCTCATTTAAAATGATTTATATGATTTAAATATGTTATTCACAAAATGAAATTTCATATTCAAGTTTTTTCATCCACATTTGTTCTTGTTTCTTCATTTCACATACATGGAATCGTGGTTTATCAAAAACCATGAATCAAAGAATTTTATTTAAATAGAATTTCATCTATTTTTCGCCCATTTAATTCAATGAATTTTATTCAAATTTAACATATAAGAAAATAATAAAACAATAAAATTGTTGACATATTATATTAATTAAAATAGAAAATTAAATAAATTAAATATTTAAGATATATATATGAAATGTAAAAATATTACCACATACATGAACTAATTATGGGTATCAATAATAAAATATGATTAAAATTAAAAGTATTATTTCAAAAATAAAATTAAAATATGAATGAAAAAATCAATTGATTTTATGGGGAACTAAATATTCAAACATCCCATGGAAAATTTTCTTCAAATGCTAAAATTTAATATAAAATATTCAACCATTATTTTCACTCTTTCTCATTGAAATTATAAATTATAATCTTATAATATATTTATAGCTTTTTAAATCATTATTAATGTTCATGATAGTTGGAATTTAACTAAATTCAATTTGTTTACATTGATCATCTATGTAATAAATTGTAATGGAATTTTGTGAAATCAATGATTAGTGACCCTTACCAAGGGCCTATAATACTTATATATTCTCCACCCTATGGAGAAAAAATAAAAAATATTCATGAGGGTTTACACATTAGTACTAAATGAATATGAGGATTAAGGGTAGGTGGGTGGTTTTGTAAAAAAGTATTTCTAAAAAATAGTTTATTCACTAAATTCAATTGTATGATAATCAATATGAGATCTATGAAAAGCTGTCCGTATAGAAAAAATGAAACATCAATTCTATTAAAATAGAAATAAATATGAAAAATATTTGAAGAATGATGAATACTAATGGCTTCTGATTGTATTCTATTTTATGTATTTCCTCAAATTTGATTTTACACAAGGCTCACATCCACCACCCAAACCCAAAATATAAAAAAATTAATCTTCAAGTAAATGCTGATTTTTTAACTGCCAAAACACATTTATTCATTATATATTTGTATATTAGTGGGTGAACATTAATGTACAATGAATAAAAAATCATTAAAATCATAATATCCAAAGAAAACATCCACAATTATGAAGTTAGATATTCATATTCCTTTCACAATGGTTTAATCTCCCCCACTATGATATTTTTATAATAATAAAAAATATTTTGAGTAGTGTATAAATTAATGAAAAACAATATTCTAATGTGGTCCCCCCCAATAAGGGAATTCATGGATTTTATATGATAATAAAATATTATTGTTATGGAGGTTCTCATAATAAGGGCTGAAAAGTACCTCAAAATTTTTAAATCTGAATTTGAATAATCATATCATCAACCAGATGTCACATTTTTTTGAGAAGAAAGTTTTCATGAGAATTTCAAAAAATGTACTCAAAAAATGATAGAAAATTTTGTTTTAACATATCTTCAGAATGAGAACCTTTTATTTGAAAATTTTATTATGGAAATACACAATAAAAAATTTAGTTAACACAGATATCACATTTTATAAGAATGAAAAAATCACATAAAACGTTTTTTAACATAATTTAATCAATTTCCATAATCATGATTCCTCAAATCCAAAAGTCCATGTTTATATTTTATAATTAATTATTATGTTTTTATAATTAAATAATTTTATAATGAAATGTAAAATGTGGTATGGTGGTTATCCAAAGAATTGTTTTTCTAATTGATTTCTGATAAAAAGTGATATCATAAGGTATTGTTTTTTAATTTATATTATTTAATTTTACAAGATTTTATAAAATAAATGTTCTGTAGTAAATGAAAATGATAAATTAAAACGTATACAATAAATTTTACGATCTGATCAAGCTTATGGACTATATGTAATTATCATTTTTATAGTTACACCATCAATTCTGATCTAATAACATAAAGCATCTCCTCTATACATGTTCTATGTATTATTTCTAAACATATAAGGGGAAATTAAATTATAACTCAAAAAAATTAATTCATAGAAATAATGAAAACTAAGTCCTAAAAACCAATAAAATTAGTTTTCCACATGAATTTATATCTTCTTTTATGATCGTGAAGCTTTATCATATATGTTTTAGCAGATAAATTCTTTATAAAATTTTATCCATCTCCAGTTGACCCAATATTGACATTGGGTCCCATATATCTCATCTCCTTTACTAATGGATTTTTGTGTGGGAAATTTTGGGGAGCTAAAAAACTGAATTGTTTGAAAGTGATAATAATGAATTCAATGTGTATCTAGATTTGTGAGTGTTATTCATTTTATTTTTCTATATATGGTATCTGAAATTTATCCTTCTCTAGTTGACCAAATATTGACATTGGGTCTCATATGTCTCAAACATTTACAAATTGATTTTTGTGTGGGAAATTTTGGGGAGCTAAAAAACTGAATTGTTTGAAAATGTTAATAAAGAATTCAATGCCTCTCCATATTTATGTGTGTTATTCATTTTATTTTTCTATATATGGGAGATGAAATTATAAATGGAACACTTTTGGTTCTGTTACACACTCCTCTTTATTTTCTTTTACTGCATGTTTTTTAATATTCTATATAGAATGTATCGAGTATTGTTTGTTCATTATCTTCTCGAATATCACATAAATCATCGATAAAATTAATTATAAATGTAATAGAGATATTATATTGTAATTTTATTTGATAAATTTAGATTTGATATGTTTGTTATCATTATTATCTGTTAATTCAAGCGCTTGATGCGACTCTTAAAAATATGGTTCCAATTCGTGGGGTGATTCTTCTTCCATTCAAGGATACATTTAGAAAATATTTTCTTCCTAACAATTATTTTTCTATGATAATCAAAATATTACGTCGTATCCCTCAAAAGTATGTAATATCTATCTTTTCAAGTTAATACATTTGTATCCATTCTGTGGTAACTGAAAATGTTTTGAGTGCAAAAAATAAATAAAGTTTGATAAAATAATTATAGAAATATATATCATGAATTAAAAATTGTAGAAAAAAGAATATTAATCAGTTACTAAAATAAAAAATAAATATATAGAATGTTCATGGATATGGTGAAAAAATATTGATTTCCCCTAATTACTTTATCAATTTTTAAAGGGATAATGAATTTAGATATTTACAAAATATCTATCTGAAACCATTAACATTATTTATTATTATTATTTTATTTGAATGTATATTATTGATACAAAGGGGGAGTATATGGATAATGAAATTAAATTACAAATAAATACATAAAATAAAATAATTATTTAGAAAAAACATAAAACCTTTGCTATCAAAAAATTATTTTGAAGAATGAGGGAGATTAAAATAATACCAACAGTTTAGAATAATTAATAGTTTTAGGATAATGAAAAAAATAAAATATGAACTCTGAAAGGAAAAATTATATGAATATTGGAATCATGTCTAAGTGAATCCCTTAGTCTGTTTACTCACAATCAATCTCAATACATTCCCTTTACTAATGGTAATAATAACATGATGAATTAAGATATAAGTTTCTTAAAACAATTTTTAAATAAACTGTGAAAACGCCCCATTGTTCATGGTCAAAATTCTAATACGACATGATAATTTAAAACAATTAACATGCTTAGAAATGGTATAATGTTAATTTATTATGTAATGAGACTCGAACATGTATATTAAAATATATCAACAAAATAACCCAAAGAATTTTTTTTGATATAATTTCATCTGTATTCTGGTAATATTATTCCATGAATTTTTTCTAATGTAAATATAAATAAAATTAAAAAACTAAATTATTAGCAAGTTTGTAATTTTAATTATATAAATAATTAAATCTAATATATAAAATATATGAAGTAATAGTAAACTTAAATCAACAATAAATTATTTCCATATTCATAACCATCGTCAATGGAGACATTAAATGGATTAACATCGCAAGAACATTGAATTTTTCATCACATAAATGATTTCTAATATAAATCCATTGTCGACTCCAAGAAAACATAATATATTTGCAAAAGTATTCAACCTTCTCTAAACATTCCTCATCGAGCCATCTTACCAATATCTTAATTTATCCAACTTCATCCCAAAAAAATTGGATTTCTAAACATACTTTCATATAGTAATTTTAATGGAGCAAACTAAATACATGGATAAAAAATATTTTTATAGGATATACTAAAAAGAGGAAGGTGTTACTCCAAAAAATATTAGAAGTATATAGATTACAAACATATTAAATCTTCCAATGATTAATTTTTAACTTATACAGACCATCATCTATGGTTGATAAACACTAATGAAATGAAAATCTATATCCCATCATAAAGAAGACTTTACCAGAACATTGTTCTAAGCCTATGATCATGACTAGAAACAATGAAATCTAGTAATCAATAAAACCTTATAACATTATAATTCAATTTCAGTAAAAACTAATCAATAGATAAGTATCAATTGATCACAATGATATTTTTTAACATCATAAGGTAGATGATTCAACCAAAAGAGAATTACGGACTTTAGTGTCATTTAGAGTCAAATGATGAAATCCATGGTGCTAAATTCCTTTTTTATTTATGGTATTGATAATGGTTGTATAATCCCCCTTAAAAATATATCTCTTATCCATAACATGATGAAATACAAAGAATATAGATTAAAACTATGGAATATCTCCTTTAAATATGTCCCACTATAAATAATATTACAAATAAATTTAATTACTACTTACTTACATTATGAATATACAGTGATGAGTTATGATATTTATATAATATATCCTTCATTTTATGTATTTTATGGTATATATAATAATTTTATAAATGTTATCATTACATATAAATTAAGGTAGATCATATATAAATTTCTAAAATTATTTGGTATCATTATTTGTTCTTTATATGATTCAATAATCTTTACATTGAAAGACAGCCTAAAAATAATTAGAGCTAGTAAAAATTTGTCACCATACTACATGATTTCAACGTAAATACTTTGAAAATATAAAATTGTTAAATAATTTATGAATTTATTGTAGATAAGTTATAAATATCCTTTTAACAAAATGAATCATCTTTGTAATTCTCATTCCCAGGGTAATAATGTATAAAGTAGACATAACCTTTTATCTTCTCTATCCATATTAACTAGAACATATTTAACTCTTTTAGAGTGAATATTTAAATTAATATTTAACGAGAATTTTATATTTGAGATGTTTCTCAATAAATATAATTCCACAATATTTGTAATTATATGTCACCACTAATATTTCCAAATAATGATTCGGGTAATTTATATTATTATACTTATATTTTTTGTGTGACCTAATCGATCAATATATGATATTCATTGGAACACATCCTACACCATTATTTGATGCATCAATATATATCACAAACACCTCTCTAAAATAATCTAGTCTTAGAATGGGTAAACTAATTGACTTTATATTTAATTACATGAATTTTTTGTCACATTCTTTAGTCAAATAGAATTTCACTGTTTTCTCTGTAAACATGATGAGTGAATTAGATATATATGTGTTATTATTCAATAATAATAAATATTTTTAATATTATCTAAGAAAACTATAAATCATAGTTATAGTGGTTGATCTATTCCAATGATTAATAACATTAACTTTTGAATGATACACAAATATAACCAATATGTTAAAAATAATTCCAAGGAATATATCAATATATTGAAAAAATTCAAAATTCTTAAATGTTTCACACAATTTATCCTTGATTATGATCTTTACTGAAATAAAAAGTAGATCCTCATGATCATCCTTGATCATGGGATATAAAATAATATTTTCTCAAAGGAGTACCTCTAACTAATCTAAGTTATCTACAAATACTTTATGTAGTAAATCCATTAATTTAACTTGGGAATACATAAGTTCAAATTGAATCAATATAATTTCATAGAGACGTTACATTTTATGGAAGGCTTCCTTGGGTATGAAATAATTTTTGACCATTAATTGATATCATTAGGATCAAAGATCAATCTTTTATGAAAATTTATAATATAAAAAATAAAAAAAATACTAAAACTTTGATGTGGATATATATTATGTATTGGTATATTGTTAAGTTCTTGATAATTAATGTAATGTTTCATTAATCGATATTTATTAAAAAAAATAGATGCACCACATGGTGATTTACAGAACCGAATGATCCCTTATAATTATTCTCTGGGAGAATATTCTTCAATTCATACAACTCAATATATGGTATTCTATATCGATCCATTGAGATATGTATAACACTAGGTATGAGAACAATTGAAAACTAAGAATCTAGATTTGGAGGAAGTCATGGATATTCCTCTTCAAATCCATTATTTATATCTCATTAAATATGAATATCATATATTTTTAGCTTATCACTAAACATCTAATATAAATACCCCCATTTAAGGGGAGTTATAGAACATTAAAATGATGTAATTTCCATTGAATGTTCATATACATACATGAACTATTAAAAATCATATTTTGGAACATAATATGAAATGTGAATTTCCTTCCTCAACAATTAATATAGGATATGTATAAAGAAAGAACATCATGTCCCAAAACATCATTATGTTCAACTAGATGAAGAATAACAATGTTAGAGGGATACAAATTCCCAATAATATCAAGCGATGAATAATGATAGAATTTTGATGCAATCATCATACCATTTATAGTTTTCAAAAATTATAAAATATTATAATATTGATGGTCGTTATGTGATTCTATAAGTAAATTATTATTATATGAAATAGATTGAAGATCTAGAATCAAACAAGAAATTATCATTTCTATAGGTGACGGTACGTGTAAATTTCATAATTTTGTTATTAGACCACATATTGGTAATTGATATCATAAGAGACTTTCCTTTTTTCTACGTGATTAAGTGGTTATTTACATAAAAAATAAACAGTAAACCTATGAATCAAAAACCAGTAAGAATAGATTCCATATTCCTTTGATTTCAAACACTAGAGTGTGGGTGGTGAATTATGTGGACCTTCCACTCAGTTAACATCGTTAACTAACTTCGTTCCTTCAAATCCTCAATAAATTACTCATTGACCTTCCTTTCCAAATGTAACATTTTTACATGTACCCTTATGAAAATTTCGTAAAATGTTTCATTCTAAAATTCTGTCATAGAGGATGACTGATATTCTTCCCTCAATATTTTTTATTATTAAAAATTCCATTAAATTCCATTTTTCTTTTCATATGAAAATTATTACATTTATGGGTTACACTGATTAAAAATTATAATTTAAGAGAACATTAAACTATTTATTATTAAATATTTTATGGATCCTACAAACATATACATTATATGAATTCTATGAATAATTGACCAATATTACTTTCATGTTGGTTAAAAAATACCTAAATCAATACTCATAGTTCTAGTAAAATTTTCGTCATGTGTACTAATGGATTCATTATCCTTTTGAATTATATCAATTAATTCTTCTTCTAATTTCATAAAAAAATAAATAATATTGTTTCTAAAAATTACACGTATATACACCTCTCACTCTATAGAGTTAATTTTCTTATTTTTCAAAATTTAATGATATTAATAAAAAAAATGATCATCTTATCCCTTAAAATAACACTCATATAGAATAATCTGATCATGCTCCAAACGTGGGATAATATAAAATTTATTTTTGGTGGTACTGATCCATTTTCAACATTTTTTGGATTAGTGGCCCCAGAAAATATATAAGAAGGTACATTATGAATATTTCACCCGAATTGAATTCCATACAATAATCATTTATAATGTTATTTTGATAAATCACAAGGTAAATATTCATAAGAACAATAAAGAAATTTTTTTTCTCCAGATCCCCTAATATTCAAGTTCTCATGAGGAATATTTTTTCATTATCTTTCATATAGAATGTCAATATGACTACATACTATTTTAGAAGTTGAAAAATCTAAAATGTAAAATTTGAACAATAATAATTATAGTGTGAAAAAAAATTATCAATAAATTTATTTATGCGGTGTCTAAATAAAAAAACGTTCTGTGACCCCTGAGGATTAAGTTAAGTTATACATGGTCATAATCAATTTAAATAATTCATTTTAAAAAAAAAAATTATTAACCCAAAAATATCTGTCATGACTATATATTTTGGTACGTAGTTTTTGGTCCACTTATCACACACTGACAATAAGATCTCCGATTTTGGACTTAGATGAATTTATTTCCCAATGAAATTTTAAATTTCCATTATATGGATCGAATAAATTAAAAATTTTAATTTGAAATATAATTCAAGGAGTTTTAGTTCTTAAAAGATTTTTTTTTGGATTTGGTTGAAGGATTGAGAGTTTCCTCTAGAGTTTAGATGTGTTTTGGGAAAATCAGATTAAAAAAACTCATTTTTAGGTGAAATAAGTTAAGGATCATAGTGAATACTAACTAGGTCGAACAAACCAGGTAGAATATTTTTTTATATGAAAATAATTTGAAGAAAATATATGGACCTTTATGGGATACTTTGTAGCCTAATATAATGGTATGAAAGGTTTCACATGGCTTTTCTATCTATTCACTGGGGGACAAATGGTTGAGCTAGATGACTATAGTAAATTAAAAAGGTGGGCACATATGTTATGGATAGATTAGAAAACAATGCACCTATCATATGTGATTTGTGACAGAAAGGTAATTTATCTACATAGGTAGTTCAGGGTAACAAAACCCATTTACCGAAACTGTGTGGATCATAAAAGTTGAAAAATGGAATATTTTCCCATTCTTACGGGGTTATATCCCTTTTTCTTCTCTCATTCATCTAGGAGCCCCCCCCCCACACTCATTCTCCCTCCTCTTCCATTTGTGTAACTCCCTCTTCTGATCTCTAAATTGAATTCCACTAGGTGTGTTTGGAGAAAAAAAAGTGTCTACAACACCTCCATACATAGTTCATAATTATTCCTTCCTTCTTGGATGATATATTTGTGCAAGCTAATTTGCATTATTTTTAGAGCCTTTATAGTTTACATAGATTTCACTCAAACTAGAATGAATTCATGCTTTATATTGGATGAGTTAAGTTCACATGGTTTAAAGTTGGTGTATAAGGTTTTTCCCTTAAGGTTTTATTGTTTTATAACATATAATGTTTTGTCACACATTGGATTTTCCACGAATCCAATTTAAAATGTTATATTATTTATATTGAACCAAATACCATAAATTGAATATCCCTCAAGCATCTAATTGAAAAATTGGAATTTTTTCACTATATCTCAAGTCACCACTCTAGGGTGTGGTTCTTATATAAGATGTCCTCTAAGACTTAGATTTTGAATTAAAACTCCTAATTAGCATGTTAACATTCTTTCATAAAAAGGAATGGTTTAATGGAATCAATTAAACTTTAATTGGACAAGATTACTTAGATATCTTTTGGTCATTTATAAAATTATAGTGTCATCCTACATTAAATAATTAATTTTTTATAATTGAGAGGGATTATTAAGGGATGGGTTTAAACTTTCTCATCCCCAAATTAATAGATAAAATGATACACCCCCATCACTCATATGGCATGCGATATATATTATTAATTTAGTTGTTATTGAATGGGAAACAGATTTGAGTTTTATGAAATGATAAATAAAATGAGTGATACTATGGTGTTCATGGTTGCATATAAATGGAATGATCCAATTTTATACATAAATTATAATATTCCTTTCTTATTGACATGGAATTACTTACTAATATTAATTGAGTTGTGATATCTACTGGAATATCTAATAGTAGTTATTATATCATCAAATTCATAGTGCACAACATGAGAGACACTCATGTTTCATTTAAAGAATTGGCTTGGACCTGGTCATAGGTTGTTAGATATCATTTGTATGATGAGTTATATTAGTTTTCAAATTACATTATACCATCGATGAAATCATATATAACATGACATACATTCTTTCTTCAATTATAAATGGTATTTTTTATAAAATGAATTGTTTGGGCCCATATGGAAAATTTATTCCTCATTATATGTATGTAACTTGGGTTAATTATTTATAAAATTCATTGAACATGCTATTGGGGAAATTTAATGTTATGAGAAATACATAGGATTCATAATTGTGGGACTCTATAGATGGGACCATAGAATAAATGGAATTATGTTACTCTATAGGCAATACAAGTGTTTCACATTAATGAACACCATTAACATGCTATAAGACAAACAAATTATTGTTTTGATTTCATTATTTTTATGTATAATTTGTGGTGCCTCCTTATGGAGATTATTTTTCTTGAACACCTAGGCCTATTACATTAAGTCATTGACCAGCTAATGACCATATGTTTATATACATGTAAATACTAGTAATTTCACTATATTATTAGAGACACTCATTCAAGGAAGCCCAATATTATAGCCATTGGTCCTAGGATTATATTATTTCTACCACAATTACTATTATGTAGTTTATAAGAATTCTCATTAGTGTATTTATATCATTATATATATCTATTACAAATATTCTGATACATACATGTTGGAATGTTCAGAGATATTATTGTTTATACTGATGTATGTAGAGTCTGTTTGGTGTCCCTTGAGGAACTAAATCTGAATTATTTAAATTTATTCATTCACTTACCCACTTTAATTTGAATATACTTAAACACTACCATAGTTTATACAAATAGTTTTCATTTCATTAGATACAATTGGTGGTGGCCAACTCAGTTTAATTTACACCATGTTCATGCCTCCATTATACTAGTTTACCGAAATAGTCTTCATAGTGGCAGGTTTTGGATAATGGATTGTGTTGTGTACTAAAAAGTTGGATATGTGATATTAGAAGCAAAATATATAGTCGGTGCTCATGGATCATTTTGAGATAACCTTTTTTTCTTTTATTCATTTCATTTTACATGTAATGTCATATGATTCCTTCTATATTTCATTTTTATATACATTATAGAATCACATTTTCATACATGATTTTATCATTTAACAATGGAAATTTTATTCATTTATCATTGAATGTTAATTATTATTATATTATAATAAATATTTATTTACATAGATTCCACTATATATTATCTCCAATACTATTGTGAGACACTGATCAGGAGGGTATATTCTTCCCACTAAACAACAATTTAACCCTCACTTATATTCATCTGACTCTGTCATATGTAGAGGCATGCTTGAGGCCATGTGAAAAAGTTCATTGGTACACCAATTATGCAGCACTTTTGTTAGAATATTACACCGATAACGATTGAGCTAATATCCAACTTCCCCTATTTGAGTTTTTACACCTATGTTATCCTCATCCTATTTCCATTATATATATATATATTCATTTAAATGAATAATTCATTATTAGAATATAATATTTTGTTTTTCTAAACATAGTATTATCACATGGGTTGTCACTAAAGATTACTCAACACTGTCACAAAAAATTACTAATCATTATTTTGATATAAAATCAAGAAACTCAACTGTTACACATAAGAATATTAAATTTTATTAGTCAAAAATTTATTACATATCATTATGATCCATGGTATGTTTTGAAAGTCTTGTTGAATTTGTAAATAATTTTATATAAAAAACATTAACATTAATGATCCATATCATCTCCCACAATGTTCCCAAAAAATATTTTCTTCTTTATAAAAAACACACTTTCCAAATTTCTTCATATACTAGATTTAGGGAAATATAAAAATATTTCATCTCAAAATTATAGTAAGTATAAAAAAAGAACCTATAAAAGATAATTTTGCAATAAAATATGCATATGGTTTTGAGAACCTGAGTTTAAATTTTGAAAACCACACATAGTAATTTATATATCTTAATCATGAGTCGAATGAATAAATATAAAACATTCAAAATGAATGAATAATATTGAAATAAATGAACATGGTCCTAATATCATAACAATAGAATAAGATCAATTCATAAAATACTGTAATAGATTGTGTCATAATGATAATCTATACAATATTATGTCAGTGTTAACCACTATCACATTCATCACATGTTAGGCTTGCACTAACCTCTTTTGAACCTTATTTGGGCTTGGGATGAAATCCCATTTAACATTTTTTTAACGTGATAACCTCTTGTGTACCCTATAATCACTTAAAAATTTAAACTTTTCCTAATTAATAGGAGGGATATAATATCCCCATGAGTCAAACAATCATAATCCATTCATACTTATTCCACATGATGAAGAAACCATTTATCATTTCATCATAGTATAACCCATGGAAAATAAAATTGATTTAATCATGATATTATATTTATAATAAATAATAAACCATTGATATAATAATGATGGCACAATAGACTTGTATCTCATATGCAACATAAGTAACATAAAATATGTTATCCAAGATAAAAAATTACATTAAACGGTCTTATGAATATTTCCTAATGAAAATACCCTCTTGATTTTGAAATTAATTATTTAATAACTAAAACCTTCCAAAATATTTTGCAAAACAAATTATTATAAATTATGAATGGATGTTAGTATAATAACCTTCAAAGTAAATACTAGTCATGATAGTTCAAAATAATGTTTTTATGGTGTATGTTAAAATATTGATTCTCTTCAACACATTGCTAGAAAGTAAATCAATAGGAGAAGAACAAAAATATTATTTTAAGCCATTTTATTTAAATTTAATCCTTAATAAATATGACATTATGTAATCATAATACGATAGTAAAAAATTATTTTAATTATTTTAAATAAAATATAGACATTGATGAAAAATATTTTTAGTCGAATAGAAATACAGTATTTGTTTTCTTTAAATAAATTCATTCATACTATTCAGTACATAAATAGTGGCAAATGAAAATAATACGTGTAACATATATAAAAAAATAGAGCAATAAAATAAATATTATTTTTGAAAGAGATCATATAATTTTATCATCTGATATTTAAGCAGGTACTTTCATTTTAAAAAGAATGATTTTAGTGAAAACCCTTACCGATTTAGTAACATATTAATCATTAAATACATAAATGAAATAATATAACATGAAACTATATATAGCATGAAAAATTAAATTTATGATATTAAATGTTAGATCAGTAGTATCTTCACCACATGAGTTAAAAAGTTCTGAATATTGTAAATGTCTCATATAAATAAAATAGATATGTGAACTTTTTACATAAAGATAATCATTCTTCTTAAGCACTATAACATCTGGTATAATAAATTGAAATTTTTTATAATTGTATAAAATATATATATTCAAACTTATAATACCCAAAATAGTTTAATTATAATATATAATTACGCATTCATTAAAAAATCATTATTAAAAACACTTTTCTGAGTTATAAGTGTTTCATTTTTCATGTATGATTTGATTCATATTTTACGGTCCTTATGTATTGATTATGGTAGAATAATCTCAGAAATTATAATATAATTATATATATAATATATATCTATTATATAAAAATTTATAATGATCCATCAATGATATTCATAAAAATAAAAATTACTTGGTTCACAGAGATGATAATCATTACAAACACATGATTGTTTTTTTCATTTTCAAACTAAAAGATGGAAAGAATGAAAAATAATATTTTTTCATTATATTATAATAATTTAATCGTAAATATCATATACAATAATTAAATATATATATATATTAATCATTTTTATGGTGTTTTGGTAAATTAATCACAAATTTATGTGGAGGAGGTAGTCCAAATGTATCCACATACGATATTTTTATTTCACCATTAATATAAATTTAGTGGTAAATGGATGTTATATCATTATAATGTGATTTAGATAAATTCCTGATACTAGATAAATCATTTAATATTGGATAAAATATGTTTTCAGGAGGTGGAGGAAGAAATAAAAGTGAAATATCTCAATTAAGGTTTATACCGCTTCTTAGAGAAACCCCATTTTCCTTACACATGAAGCCTCAAAAGATTGGTATTAGGAGAAGACTATATATATATAAGTTATAGGGAAGTAAGGTATAAATGTTTTAGGGAAGGTATTGTCAGAAA
Organism: Viscum album; assembly: GCA_963277665.1. Lineage (NCBI taxonomy): Eukaryota > Viridiplantae > Streptophyta > Magnoliopsida > Santalales > Viscaceae > Viscum > Viscum album. The sequence goes on from OY728130.1 coordinate 692,338,181, forward strand.
TTGAAGTATGAAAATTCAGTAATAACAAAGTTGAGTAAGTTCCCTTTTATAATTGAGGTGGATGACTCAAATGGAATTATTTAAAGCATTTCAATAATTCAACATTACATTCATATGAATGTAGAACCAAATGGTTATGGATTCTATAATAATATTATAATTAGGTCTAAATATATATAGAAAATACAAATTATAAATTTTTATTTGCAAATAATTTACTTATATCTTAGTTTAACACATAGGTAAACCTGTCTTAACCATAACAATACTAGAAAATGTTATCTATTTTAAATATACATTGTGACGAAAAAGGAAAGTGGCTTCATCAAAAAAATTGGACACCATGATTCCTAACATAGAATCCATTTAATAATAATTAATTTCTCTTATTAGTATATATTTATTTTTAAATATGTTCATGAAACTCAGGGAAGACAATATCATTTTCATACAAACAAACAAAATTTACAACCATTGCATACCTAGTAAAAACTGTAAAAGGATTGTTCAATTTTTATGAAATATATAATCTTAAAATTTATTTAAATCCTTTTATATATCAAATTATATTTAATATATTCTTACAAAAATCTATTTCATATATAAAAATAGCTTTTGGAATAATAAAAAAATTTAAAATGATTTTATATTGATTTTTAGCAACTATACAATTAATGAATGGTTGGTTATTGATGAATTTCAAAAATATATAGCTACCCTATCAATAAATTTTTTGATTATAAATTTAATTCTTATTGATTTGGTATCATTCAATAATTTTTATATTAGTGAAATATTTCAATTTATATTTTGTAAATTAGTTAAACATATTCATTAAAACCAATCCATATTTTATTTTATAAAAGTATACTATAACACAAGTCCATTTAAACATAGATATGTGTGTAAGTAAATAAATTTAGTATCCAACTATTCTGTTTTGGTCAATGATATGAAATATTCTAACAATCCATGAGACTCACATTCCCTTCTTCTGTGTTCATCAATACCCTAATTTATGTAACCCCATTAAAAAATATGATCTTCCATAGATAAATCCATGGTTTATCACCTATGTCCATCACATGAGTGTTTATTTCTCTTAGTGGTCACGAAATCCTTCAAAATCAACTATCCTGGATTTCATATCTCATAAACAGTAATAAACCAAAAAAAAAAATTCATCACTTCAATTATGGACTAACAATGATAAAATAAATGTTTGACCACAACTATTCTCAAAATAATGCATCTAAATAAAAGACTGGTAACTATTATTTCATCCAATATCTACCAATTCCATATGATCATTTCATTCTATGATTAAATACATTAACCATGATTGAACAAATCCTTTTAAATCTAGACCATCCCCGCCAACTTCACAATATATTGAAGATGAAATTCAGTAATGAACATCATTTCTATCCCTATCTGCATTACAAGAATTTCAAAAAAAAATTGATGTTAATTTAGCATCGTGGTGATAATATAGGCTCATAGTCACTCCAGGTAGCCAAACCATCAATCATATGTAGAGTTTTTACAACTCATCTATAGAAAGGAACCGTGGGATCTATATGAAATGTGTCACCTTCATTGTCCAATAATCCAAAACTAAAATTTAATATACACATATCAAGATCATGTAAAACCATGTAAAAAATTAAATCACTACCTCCTCACACATCTACAAGATCATATAAAGAGGATAAACCAAACAACCTATTTGATGATGTAGGCATAAAATCCAATAATAATTAAAACAATGAGATACCAAACCAGTGATTGTTGGCAATGAATTGCACTTAAGGCCATGAATGGGACGTTTTGAGAAAACTCATTGAATATATTGTATCAACACAAAATTTTCATGGGAGGTGTGTAGAAGATTTAAGTATTAAATCCAAGATTGAAATAGGTGGGAAAACACATTATCTCCAAATGCGAAGTAAAATTGATTATTCCATTTTGACCATATGCAAATAAACCAAGCCAGACATGCTACTAAAATTAGGATGGCATTCAAGAAAATGGACCACACACATGATATTCTATTTCAAATGGGATGTAAAATTCCACTTTCATGCATACCTCCTTACGTGCCGTAGTGGAATATTTCATCGATAAATATAAGTGTAACCCCTCACTCAGGGGTACCGCTCCGGAAGATGAAATTCGGTTCTACTGCATATAAAACAACCCTTCTATGACTGCACAAAATCAATGGAATCAAGGTAGTAGATCCTTCATGACTAGTCTCTCATGGATCCTCCTATGGGTGGGACCACTATAAATTTACCCTTTCACATTTCATTTTACTCTAAGGAAATTTTTCACAAAAGATTCTTCTTTCAAGCTTGTTTTCCCCTGTGTCGTGCAAATCATGTGTGTATGGTTCCATCTTGAGCGCAACCACTCATCTAGTATGAAATCCTTTAGTCCTACATGAACTCCTTATGTGATATATTTGTTTCCCTTATCCTAAGGTTCTATTTCCAATACCCTCTTACATGCAATAGACTTGTCTTGCACAAACGTCTCTCATGTAGTCCTTCAGGATTGTACAGAGTGATTTCAAGGTCTCTTGGTTGGAGATTCAAGTTGTGTTTCCCTACATTGTTCTTCCTCGCATAGTCACACAAGAGAATATTTATTCTTCTGATATCCACACTAATTTAGTCCCATCAATGGATCACTCCACAACCTTGTACACCATTGTGTTGCTTGTTCCTTCCTTTCCCTAAGTACATGTTAGTATAAGTTATGTATATTCTTGGGGTGATAAGTAAGTCCTCGTCATCTGAGTTATATAATGTTAAACTACCAATAACCCACATCAAAAACACACAATGTTACATTGTGACCACTTCATGAGTGAAAGGCCTGAGAGGACCATGATAGTGATGATCACCAATACCCTCTCACTCCCCCTCTCCCTATGTCCTTTGTCTTCATGCACACCTCATACAGTCTCTATGTAATCCTTGACCTAACTTGATAGGGTTCCCCTTGTAAAATGACCATATAATCCTCATAAATCTAGAAATCCTCCTCAGAAATCCCTCCTGAGGTAAGTCACAATCTTCTTCTCATGGGATGCCAACCACGCATAATCTTCTGTTTCTGCTTTGGTCCACTAACCATGTGTAAGCCCCGCTCTACTCCTAACTAACATTGTTTTCATGATACAATTATCATTTCTATATCTAACTCATATTTCTCACTCTAAGAATTACTCACTAGGGTTTAGAGTAAGCATCGACCTTGACATCCTCCTGGTCTATGAATCATGTGTATTCCCAATACCCCTTTTACCAAACTATATGGAATTTGATCCTTGAAACTTTCGAGAAATGTATGTACAAAGCCTCCCTGAGGTTAAATACCATCACCCATCTATCTCGACCACTTCACATTGGATTACCCTCATCCTGCATGATGTTAAAATTTATACCCCTTTCACCCCGCGTGATGTTAAAATGTATACTTTTGAACTACATGAATTTTTATCCATATATTCTAGACAACGTACGTAGAATTCCTACATAATGTTCAAAAACAAACATTAGTAAAAATTGGTTTCTTATTTTTTTGGACCCACATCATTTGTCCTACCCTTAGTGGTGTCATACTAGTTCTCGGTCTGTTAACCATGAATCATCCCCAAACAACATCCATACTTCTCCATCTAAGTATTTATCTCAAGTGATAGGGTTCTCACCTTGTATAAGCCACAACATGTCTTTGAGTTATTGTCCTTTATTTACAATCCAATAATATACCCCATATCTGAACTACGTTTGCTTTGTTCTTTGACCTTTTTGAGGATGGTATATGGGATTCCTCCATGAGGTTCAAGCCCATCTCTCATGCCCCATCTTGGTCTTTCCCTCTTGACATTTTTTCATTTTAAAGTTCATAAATTAATACACGGGTTCAATTTCCTTCGATTTCCCTCCCATGCATCCACTCTTAGAAGCCACCTCCTCCTGTGACTCATCACCCTATTCTAGAACTACAAAAACATTGTTTCCTTGCCACTGGGATACCTAGGGAAGTTCCCTGAAGTTCATGATAGATACAATCACCTTTACAAAGGTTCTTGGTTCCATCACCATTCATTGCACCCTTCAACAATTCATTTTTATCCATCCTTATTTTACATAGGCCACCACATCCTAGTTGAATCACGCCATTTATTTTGGTAGATAACCATGTGGAAGCCCCATTCATCTCAGTTCTCTTTGAAGCACTTGGGCTGCATACTGCATGTTACCCCTAACATGATCCTGGGTAGTTTTCCGTTATGTAAACCGTGATCCCATGACTCACCATCTAAAAATATGTGGGTTTTGATCCCTAACATCCAATCTAGTTTTGTACGATTCCTCTACAAAGTTCAATCCCCGCCAATGGTTACCCTTGGTGTCCCCATTGTTGGGTCCCACCATCTAATGATCCACCCTTTGGGATGTCCAGAACAACCTTCATAGTATGAAACCTACATTTTTTTGGGAGACACCATCATGGGTCCATCATTAATGGGAATTCCGACCCATCCATTATGTAAAAAATTCTAGGTGCTCCCTCCCAGTGACGACCTATCTAGTCCACGCCCATTGGTGTTCTGATTAGTCAGATCTATCTCTAATAGACATGAAACTAGTAGAATACCCCACATTAAACAAGGGAAGCTGATAAAAACCTCAAAGATATTTCTTGGAATATAATTCCACACATTTGAAATGGGATTACATGAGAATCTACATCCTTGAGAATCCCTCTTACAAGGGAAAATCCAATTGTAACTCTATTCCAACATCCAGAGACTCACAATGCCCAGCGTGACTACTCTCCCAACCAAAGGTCACTCCCCTAAATTGACCCCTTTGGAATTTCCTTATAGAAAATCATAATTAATTTCCATCCAATATGATATGTCACTACGAAATGTTTCACGAACAATGTATTAATATTTACAGGAGACCCAGACCAGGTGATAAATTCGGAGGAGGAACCCACAAAAGGAGAGACAAACATCCCATCATACAATTTTAGTGAAGGAGAAAACATATCTGAAGAAGTGATGAATGTTTCCCACCTTTGGAAAGTGACAATGTGGGGAAACATTTAGCACATCCTCATAGACAATGTGTGTCTCAGAAAAAGCCTCAAAATAGAAATGGTGAACCCAACATGAATCTATTCTCCTCAATATAAAGATTAATAGTGTTTGGGGAAACAAACGATGAGTGTGTCCGCATATCCAGCTATCTGGCACCAGGCCCCACCAATAAAATAGTGGGCATGGCATGAAACTCACTGGGATTTTAGGCAGTTAATCGTTGGGCGTCCCGGTCAGGGATGTTGTCGGTGTGGAACTTTCTATCCACCCATGGAAGAATAAACAATGTGAGAGAATTGGGCATCGATTTACTATTATCTGTGTTGATGGATGAGTCTTCCTGCTTTGCAGGACCCAATCTATATCTGCAGGGAAATGATCACCACCCATCGAAAAAAAAGGGAAGCGGAAATAAAAATGTGCAAATCCTCCATGGCTTCACCTCTTCTGCGACAACTCCAATGACCAAAACAATTTGGAGACCATTCCCTATATCACCAGACAAAATTATTAAAAATAGGTTTATAAATACTATAATTCAACAGTATGAACAGGATGTGTTTATCCTGCTTAGGGATATGCCCCGTCAAGATTTGGAGGCTTCTGTACCCCACCGACACTCTTGACCTCAAGGGATGTGCAGGGAGCCACTACTCCATACTCTAATCTTCAATCATTTTGGGAGCATCTCCCCAGAATGATCTTATGACTGACTCTCTTGTACTGACAATTTAAGGGATGTTTAAGTCCTTCCATATGCAACTTCAACATGGGATAGACTAAGAAGGGCTCCCACCAGGCCATGTCATTGATGTTAGATGGTCCCACAGACCAAGGAGCATGTGATCCATACCCTATCATAGTCGGCCCTAGATCGATTGAAATGACACCAATGTTGGGAACAAGCTCGGGAGGATTCCCTCTAGGAGGCATCATATTCTATGGATTTAGTGTCCCGACCAACCGTTGACATGTGCTATCACCTCCCTATTACTAATGAAAAGGGGAATATCTAATCCCAATCCGGTTTGAGGCCTCAATCTCCCCATGGTAAGGCTGGGTTGACTGCCCAGGTTGGTGGTGAAAGTAGCAGCTATCACTGGATGACCCATGGAGATCAGATATATTATGATGGTCCTTTTAGTACCATAATTATCTAGAGTGGATTTCCTCCCCTATTTCCCCTTCAGCATGGAGCTCATCCCCATGCCATAATTTCCAAACACAACGGAGGTCCTCTATGTGTTCATGATCCCATGTATGCAATTTTCTTCCCATTTTTCAAATCATCAATATAATGGTCCTCCTCGCATCATCCCTAGATCCTGTGGGGACCATCCCCACTTTAGTACTAACTAGAGAAAATGTCATCATGGCCCTGTCACCCATCATCATGGAGGTTCTCCTTGTATTCCATTCATTATTTTCCTAGTTTCCCACTGCACCCAACTCAACCTAGAGGATGTCATCCCCAATCCAATACTAACACATAATGAAGTATTCCCTATGTAGAAGATCCACCATAACAAGAAGAACTATCCTAGGGTAGGATGGCATGTCATCACTGTAAAAGGAAGATCCCTGAGAAACCTCAGATCATGGTCAAACCCGGCTACTTTTCAGACTCTGAATGGAGTGCGACTCAATGATGGATCCATCACCCAGATCCTCCATGCTGTGGTCCAAGGAAGGAACATGGCGTATTAGTTTTACCTCTCGAAAAGTGAGATGAACTAGATCCCTGAATCTGTCTGAAAATACATACAAGAGGACGATGATTTTTCTACCTTCCAAGGCCTTGGTGTGAAATCCTCTCTGTCATCACTAGGATAATTCCTTGCATTGAAGAGTGATCATGGTGAATTATTTTGGGGACCAGTCAATGATGAACACCAGCCAGGTCCACTAATAATTACCACCCCCTATGTTGCAATTAGTGGTAAGTACCCCATCTTATATGCTTCTGGCTATTAAGATATAGTACTCCCTAGGAGAAATCCCAATATGTAGTGGGTTTTCATTTCACACAATGTACACTCCACTAACTAGTATGATGTTGCAATAGTCCACATCAGTGCCATTATTGGACCCTCAAACACCCCCAGTCGATGAATGGGTCAACCAAGGGCCGAAATCTGAGTCTGAGCTAAGACATTTGTGGGACATTCTCACAGTGGACCATCCCACTGAGATGGTATGGCCAATTTCATCTAAAAGCTTCAGTATTATAGATTCCATAACTCATGTGATGGTTGTGGGCTTCTGCTGAACCTTAGGGATGACACTTTTCAGTCTCCGTCATTGATGATTATCTTACCCCAACTTTGAGGAACACTTCGACGACCTTTACCAACAGTGTCTCTGAGTTGTTTGGGCCACACAACATATTTATTAAAACCCTACATCTCTCGGTTACCATTATACCATCCAATAACGATGCATCTAGAGATTCACTGTGATCTGTATAGTTGTCAATGAGGCTTTCTCACATGCCAATATCTATGGATGGGGGTAATATGTTGCCCTACATTTTTGTCCCATCTTATGCCAACCTGGTATACCATGTGATATTATAGATATTCCTTCATGAATTTTCATAGTAAACTTGGTTGTTCCTGAAATATAACTAGAAGGGGGAATCATCACAAGGACTGGAGAATATCTATAGCCCACTCGGGAAACACAACACCCAGAAGACCATATAGGTTTCCACAGTTTCCAACAAAGAAAAACTCCTATCCTTCTTGAACCTTCTAAGTCATTGCCTCATGGCCGAGATTTTAATAAGGAAAAAACACTCTGGATTTGTTAATCCATTTGATCCATCTAGTTTGGTGAAAAAGAAAAAAGAAGATCCTGAAAAGGCTATGTTGCATCAGAAGAACACTGAATCGATGAATATCGTTGATAAAATCCTTGAAAAATGTGTGGTGTAATGAGAACTAGATTATGGTAACCCTCGATTGGGCTATCAGGAGCATGCACATCTCCCCCTCAGTGATGTGCCTTTTGTGATCTTGATAACCCAACCCATTTAGATCATGTAGAATCCATAGTTTATGGAATGTGGGGAAAATATGAATCATTAAATCCACATGAGCTTTGTGAAAACCTTCTTCAAGACCTATCTGTGGTACTACCAGCCTCTCGTCATGTTCTACCGGCCACTCTGAAGGTTCCTCCAGCAGCCCCTCGGGTCATTCCATTAGTTTCTCATCCAATTTAACACGTTAGAGAACCTTCCAATACTCTGGTTGTTAGGAATCTATTACAAGATTTGAATCCTTATCAAGATGATCAAATGGATTCTATCATTACCTATCTTGAGTCTCTTGAAACAAGACAGGTGGTGATCTTTGCTATCTACAATCCATATCCATCAAGGGTGGATGATATGAAAGCACCATCGGGCATTAAGAATCCTACCTTCTCATGTTTTAATGGGATGGTCGATCCGTTACAGCATTTTCCCCATTTAATTTAAATAATTGGACCCATGGAGGGAACTCCAGCACAACATCAAGTTGATAAACTCCAGTGCATCGTACAAACTTTGGAGGGGCCCACGTTCACTCGATATGCCACTAACTTGAGAACAACTACTAACAATGTTCAAAAGAAATATGAATAAAAAATTGTTAACTTCTCTTATTACTCAAAAGATCTCATTTATATTCTCATATAACTATTATAATGCTCAGAATTTGGAAGAATCCTAGAAGAAAACAAATTCGGCATGTCCTTTGCCTCCTACAACTCTTGCAAGAAGTGTCTCCAAGGATGAAACCATTGTTTTTTCATAGATAAAAGCCCCTAGACATTTGGAATTGTTACTAGAAGATTATACTCCAAAGCCTCAGTCAGGGGTACTACCATTGGTTCATCCTCCAGCTCAGAACTTCTGACCATAGAATTAGTAGGTTCCACTACATAACACACCACCACTACCAATGTGAGACAACTAGGTGCCACCACCTAGTTATGCTCCAACCCCTAGTCGGGTCTCAGATCCGAGATGCCCTTTCCCAAATCAAAGATATTGAATATAATCGTTCAATTATTCCCACATCCCTGGATACTTTCTTAGTGCCTTGGTCTAAGGAATCAGGCAGTTTCCACAATATAGGAGGCCTGAGGAGGCCAAACATAGTTGTTACCCCAACTGTTGCCCCTATCACTAGTTCCTTGGAAACACTATCAATAAGTGATATGTGTTCAAATACTGGATCTAGGAATAAGTCTATAACAAAATAGTTAGATTGGGTTCATCCCTGACATAGGTTGCATGTGTGTCTGCAAATATTGATAGTGACAAAGCGGGTGAATTGTAACAGGTCTCTAACCTTATGTCTTATAAGTTTGACAACCTGATAGAATGCAGGGCAATTTCATAGGACCATGGTATTATCTAGGCCCATTTGAATCAACCTGATCCATCCAATTTTTGTGTTCTACCTCTTACTACTACATATTCCTTGACATTTCATCCATCCATCTCAAAAATAGGGAGGATCATAAAGTTCAAGGTAAATCAAATCCCTCATCCGTTATCAAATCCATCCCATTATCTTGGTTACTTCATGTACCTGGAGATGATAATTTCCCGCCATGATCCACCATGTAGTCTAGGGTTCCTTATGTTTTGATCAGGAGTATGTCTCAGTGAACACCATCGAGCTTGGGGCCCAATACATGGTCCTTGAAGACAACTAATTTCAGGAAGACCCTCTTAGTTTCCCTAGTCGACACTAGTGTCAATGAAAATATGGATACGTGAACTGTTTAAGTGTTCTGGCATGTGCAACTAATCAATATATACATGCCACTAAGGCTAGACAATAGGGTCAATGCAGGACATAGCATGGATAGTCCTCTCTCCTTGTTTCATCAGATCCACCCCCACCCATTGTGCTAGTCGACATGGTTGATCGATCATGACCATGTGCTGTTAAGGCTAGATCAAAATCATCTGATCATCAACTAGTAGTCATTTTTCATTATCCAAATAGTGAAAAGTTGGATATCCCTAGCACTAGTAAGAATCCACCAATTCGACTAGAAATTTTTATCATACCTCATGCACAGAGAAACCTCATGTCGGAATATGTATACACGTCACATGAAAGTATGATTTTCTTAATCACATTTCTAGAATTACCGAAAGGATCCCGATCCTTGAGGCTATCTTCCTATTTTTGGACATGAGTGATGCCCTCAAAGGGGATTTATGAATCCCTCACTAATTTGAAACAGAGGTTTCACCCATAAAGGAATTCCATATAGAGGAGGCCAAACATGAAGAATATTAGGCCATAATTTCATTCTCTAAAGAAGCTGAGGGTTCCCCCGTGTAGGGTTAAATTATCTCATTTTATATCACTATCAAATTCAAAGGCATTGAAGACCTTTGCATTCTTATTAACCCAGGTTATGGGATCAATCTAATCCTAACCTAGATACTCCATTGACTTGGGTTATTTGAAGCAGAACAGAATCCCTACGATATGACGATTTAAGGTTATGAAAGAACAGAGCATGAAACTGTTGGAGAAATCCTCTTAAAGACCAATTTTAGTAGCCTGATTGTTAGCATAGAGTTCATGGTTGTCTCATAGGACACCACCTACAATGCACTGATGTGTAGACCCTAGCTCCATCTGCCAACCACAGTCCCCTCCTCATATCACCAATTCCACAATTACTCCCTTATTTGCCATGTGGGCATGATACAAGGTGACACATCTGTCTTTGACTCTTGTGAATCCCTCTATCAAGATGCCAACTACAATGGAATCAAGGAAAAGCAGGTCCATGCCAATGAGGTGGAGCATACTACCATTGTGAATAACCCATGGGCAGATCTTAATGATTCATACATTTTCCCAATCCGTTAATTGGAGGACACAACCAGAAACATGAGACACTAATTTTCATTTATGGGACAAGGTGAAATCTTGTTCCCTGGTACATGGAGAGCAGGAAGATAAAGTTTTACTCCATTATGTATCCCGATAGAGAGATCCCTGAACCCCTTACCCATATAAGGTATTGTGATGTTTTCCCCATAGAAACCGCAATACATCATACTTGCTTGTTCCACCATGATGTGTTGAACTATCTCAAGTCGATGTGCCACTAATTATTTGACATTATCAAGCATGGAAAATTGGGTTGAAGTCCTTATGAATGTAGATCTACATCTTTTGTCTCCATTATTTCAGCAGTGTAGGTGTCCCAAAACAAATATTCCTCCATTTCCCAGGCCAGCACCAGTATTCCATGAGAATAATCAAATTTAGAATAATTCCCCCAATCAATGATTATCTTTATATGGGTATAGAAGAGAATTTTTAGGACTCCCCCAATGTTTCTTGAATGTGTCTCTACCACTATTGATGAATTGTTACAAGTGAACATCAGCACCGAGATAGATCCAAAACCATCACTGGTAAATTAATATGTATCTGTAGAGGAGAAACAACAATATATGGGTTTCCTAAAGTAGCATCTAGATGTATTAATCATAAGTTATGGTGAGATGATAGGTCTGGATCATCATGTCACCATCCACCACCTAGGTCCCCTGATGAACCATAGTTGGTTCGAAGAGTCTCCTAGAAAGATGAACCCTTCTCACGGTGCCATGGTTGAGGCCAAAGATTTTATCCTCATTAAAGAAAAAATTATCATGGAATTATAGTACCTAAAATGGTTAGCCAAAATAATACTCATCCTAAAGAAGAATATATAGATCATGGTCTACATCAACTTCTGGGATCTCAACCTTCACTCTCCAAAAGATGATTTTCCACTTTCTACGATAGATATACTGATCAATGCTACCAATGGATTCCAAGATATCTCCTTCATGGACTGGAATTCTGGATATATTCAAACACAAATAGATCTAAAGTATGGGGATTCTACCACATTCAGAGCACCACAAGGTTGTTTTTTCTATTAACAAATAATTCCATTTAGTCTTAAGAATGAAAGTGCCACCTATTAGTGTCCTATGCACTACATATTCAAGCTGGTCATCAGGTCATTGGTGGAATGTTACATGGATTATTTGGTGGTCAAATCACTCTAGCATCAAAACCATGTTAGAGATATTCAAAACGTTTTTGGCTTCTTCCCCTTCCCCTATCTGAATATTAACCCCTTGAAGTGTGCTTTTGAGGTTACCTTTGGAAATTATATCAGCTTTTTCATCAGATATAGAGGCAACGAAATTTATCCAGAGATGATAAAGGCCATAAATCAGATGCATCCTCCATGAAACATTTATAATCTCTGAGGATTTCCCGACCACTTTGCCAACATTATTCTATTCATATAAAACATCGATGGAAAGTGTAATCCCATTTCTTGGATCGTGAAGAAAGGTGTCAAATACCATTGGGATGAAGAGTGTTAGGACTCTTTTTAGGATATCATGAAATATCTACTACAACCTCTGGTTCTGATGCCACCCACCTCTAGAAAGCTACTAATCCTTTATTTGACCACCTTGGAATGGTCCCTCGGTGACCTTCTCACCCAAAAGAATAATATGTGAAAAAATAATAGTTTATACTATCTCAGCCACATACTCCTTGATATAAATATCAGATATTATCTTATCAAGAAGAGATACCTTGCTTAGGTATTCATATTCAAGAAATTGCATAAATACTTACAGAAAAATGAGATAAATCAATTGTGCCATGTATATGTAATAAATTATATTCTGAACCACCCATTTTGACATGTCATCTAGCCCAATGGGAAATGATGTTACAATAGTTTGACATCTTGTTTGTCCCCCAAAAACTAGTAAGGTACATGAATTGGAAGACTTCCTTGCCACCAATCCATCCCCCATTGAGTATTCCCTAGATCATGATTTCCCATATGAGGCAATCATCTCGGTGGATCATGTTGCATTGTATTGGAAGATTCACTTTGACATCTATTTAAAAATGTCAACTAGTAAGAGACTCATTGATCCTAGTATTAACATGGTAGGCTTGGGTATCATATTCACCACAACTTCACATTTTGTCTTTCCAAATGCATTCATGTTATCAGATGGTTTCACCAACAACATGGTAGAGTATTAGGATCTTATCACTAGCCACAAGCTAGACCTCGAGATTTATGTTCCCCACCTACATGTGAAAGGGGAATCTAAGCTGGTCCTCAAATAGATCCACCATCACAATATATTTACGAATCCAGAGCTCGTATCATTTCTAGAGCACACTCACCAACTGATGGCTCATATCCCTTCACGGCTAGAAGTAACCAATGTCCCTCATTCCCATTGAGTTGATACCTTGATGAACATTGCTACATATAATAAATATCCTGACTAGGATGATTTGATTATCCAATTATCACTTCTAAGATTCATTACTCTTGTCCCTCTAGATGATGATGATAACCATCATGTAAGTCATCTCACCACAGATGCGTCCATATCAGGACCCCTAGATCTTTATTGAATAGTTAATGGAACCCATGGTTAGACTAAATCCATTATAGAGTATGTTAAGAATGGTAATATTCCAAAATATATAGCAAAACATGAGAGAGTCCATCGGCACGCAGTACAGTTTACCCTCCAAAATGGTCCTAGTCTTGAGATGTACCTCTACAGATGTGAGTTTCATGGGATTCTCTTACATTTCTGGAGACAAGATTCCTCAGGTTAAGGATGAATATCTTGCTGGTTATGATGGAGCTCATTAGATAGGGATGCAATTCTTTCAACAGGTCTGAAGGTAGATCTATTTATGTCCCACCATGATCCAAGACTTTAATAAGTTTTCCATGATGTTCCATGCTTGACAGATCCCATCTAGTTTTCTACATCATGTGCTATATCATCTAAATACTACCATGTAATCTTAGCCCTTTCCATTCTAGGGACTCAAATTCATCGGACCATATCTACCAGTAACAGCTCATGAGTACAGGTTTATCCTGACCATTATGGATACTTTCCCAAGTGGGTAGAGTCAATTCCGCCCAAGGAAGTCAAGGCCCGTTCAATATTTGATTTCATAAGCTCTAATATCAATCACTGATTTGGAGTCCCTCACACTGTCCTCACAAAAAATAGAACCAAAATTTGGGAATTTGATTTGAATTAGTGGTATTACATACACGATTTCATTTAAAATTATACCTCACGCTATCACGCGTGAAAAAATGTTCAGATCGAAGAACTCAAAAAAACCCTCTCTAATATCTTGAAAAATATGGGCGTTCAGAGAAATAAGATCTAGACAGAAAAACTTCCCATCTGTCTTCGGGCTTAATGGATGTTGACTCATACTTCCACCCGGGTGACCCCATATTCCATAGTGTACCGAACAGAGGAATTTATGCCCATTGAAATTCAATTTCTTTCACTCCACTCAATCATTTATGATTAGAAGACATAAGAAAAAGTATCATAATTTCATCTATATGAACTAGAATCCATAAATGAGAATAGGCTTTGTGCCTTGAACAATCTTGAGAGGCATCATATCAAAATATTCTAATCATTCAATATGAAATTTCGCCTATGTTCCTTCCATCAAGGTGACATATTATTGGTCTTTAGGTCTTTAATGATTCATGATATAAAGCCCCCAAATAATGATCCCAAATTAGCGGGGCCCTATATCATTCATAGGTTTTACCCCAATTGTATATACTCATTGGTCACCATTTATTTTGAGTGTATTACTCCTCCTACCAATGCCAAATTATCCAACCATTACTCGCATGAGTGGACCCTCAACCTACTTGATGATAAACTGCAAGAAGTTACTCTATGGTCTAAGCTCTATGACCATAAACTATGATCTCCCTCGTCCATACCTCAATATGTTAAACTTTATGGGTACCCCCATGCTTCACGCGCCCCATTTTTTGGGCCTTCATCATCTTTGACATCTAAAAAGACACCCTAGAGGCCTAGTCTCATGCCACCTACAACACACCTACTATTATGGCCAATGTCTTAGAGGATCTCAGATAACAATTTGATACAAGTCCCACATTGTAAATATGGTCTACAATGGATGATCAACTGTTTGTTAACATTTCAAGTAACATGATATGGATAATATGTTTAAAACATGGTCAGAAGTTATCCACTATCATTATCATCATTGCCATGGTCTCTAAAATATCATACGCATTGACTCTCCTTTTTCTTCCTTTTTTTCCCCTAGACACAACTTTAAACTAGGCATCCATAGTCCAAGATCTATAACCTTAAACTAATATATCCATCATCCTTACCATGTGAAATTATACTTCACAGTATTCTAAAACTACATATGTATTGATTCCAATCCCTATGGGATACATAGGAATTGTCGAATATTTCATCTTCAGGTCTAGCCCTAGGCACTTCATATTATGACTTACTTCTAGCCTCTCATCTTACGTATCTCGGTAGAACATGGAGTGATGTGGAAATCCTTTTCCCATTCACACCGAGCTTACAAAAACCGCATCACATGTCCCACTTCATGGATCTCACCTCTTTGTCCTCACCACATGATGTTAAGTTGCACAACATTTGTAGAACTACATGTGGGTTGATTAATGACCTATCATGATGTGTAGAAACTCCTAGACCTTTTGTCTTCAGGTCTAGCACAAAAAAAAATCATTCCATGTCCATTGTTACCTCCTCTAGGTTTTGTTCTATTTGAGGAAAACATATGGTATGATGTGGAATTATTTTCACCCCTTGAATATAGGGTTGAAAAAACCCTAACATGTGCCTCCCTCCAAAACATCCCCATTTACATTTTTTCCTTACCGCATGATGTTAAACTAAATGGTATTTCAAGAACAATGTATGGCTTGATTCCCATCCTCATGGGATATTTTGGAATGCCCGTAAATTTTGTCTTTGGGTCTAGCATAGGTCCCACAATTCATTTAGGCCCCTTGGCCTAAGGTTCCCCCATGGGATTCCTCATAGCGTTGTGTGGACTTCTCTTCTCCTCATTCTCATTGGGTATGCTTTATTATGCCATGTGAATTCCCTTTAAAACCTCATTCTCCCTCCAAATCCTTACCGTATGATGTTAAACTACATGGAATTCAAGAACTATGTATGGCTTTATTCACATCATTATAGGATACATAGGAACACCCATATGTTTTTTCTTCAGGTCCAGTCCCAAGTTCCCTATTTGCAGTCAAACGAACTGTGTTTCCTTTTTCATTCATGTGGTGTGGTGTGGAATTTAATACTCATTCACATCGGGTTTACAACAGTTTCACCATGTTCCTCCCTTATAAATATATCCATTTCATCTACGTCCTTACATCATGATATTAAAAATAAATCCATATCTAAAACTACATGTGACTTGATTCCCATCCATATAGGATACATAGGAATGCCTATAAATTTTTTCTTTGGGACCAGTCTGAGGTTCCTCAACCTTTACATCCCTTTCATCCATATCTTATGGTTTTAATGCTACGACCATAAACTAAATATCACCCATACAACTTGAAATTAAAATTATTTTTTCGTTCATTAATGAAAATAAACTATAAAGAATTCATGGTCCATTCTGTATGACCTTAAAAGGTATGTACACCTTCATCCCACATGATATTAAACTACATGATATGTTTCCATTATCCAGTTCTTATGTCCCCTTGGACTATGCCTCCTCTTGGGAGTGAATAGTGTGGTATGGGGATTCTTTGTCCTTATTCATGTCCGGATATTTTTCCAAGCCATACTCATTCCCCTTTTATGACATTCCATTCATCTACATCCTTACCACATGGCATTAAAATGCATGGAATTACAGAACTATATACGTCTTGATTCCCATCCATATGGGATATGTAGTATCACCCGACCATTTCGCCTCGGGTCCAACCTCAAGTTCACTAACCGATTTTACACCTTTCTCTTACTCATCTCCTCGAGTAATATGTCCCTATTTTCACTTCAACCATTGCCCTGTCTCATCAAAACTCGTAAATGGACATTGGTTTAGGTCCTAGAGTGATGGATTCTATATAGACACTATCTCATTCCATTGCCAAGATTCACACATACCTTCATTTGGGTTTTAATCATCTCTCACATCCAAAAGAACCCCTAGGCAGTATAGATGCTCAGACTTGTGGATCTCCTACCAGTTTGGGCCAATGTCTTGAATGATTTAAAACTACATACCAGATAGGTCCCACATCGTGAATATGGTTAGTGGTTGACACTCATTGGTTTTTTTCCCTCCAAGGTCACAGAATATGGATAATGTGCTTTAAATATGGTAAAAAAGGTATCCTCCATTATTACACCAACTCAAATATGCCGTAAATATGGGTTTTTGAATTCACATTCCTTACCATTTAATCATGTTCAGAGAGAATGTTTACAACCTAACTATTATTCCTCTGTTGAACTTTTCATTTTGAGAGGAAAAACTTGTATCATGGGAATATTCTTGACTCCACACCTTCATTCCCTACCATGTGCTCCCATTTGTTGTAAGATATTCTATGACCTTATTTCCCACACCAAGCTTGGCTGACATGGGTGTAAGAATTTGGCTTTGGGTTGTGCCTGCATGAAAGTCTAGACTTCCCTATTTCTAGGATATATGACCATAAACAAGGATCTCCTATTTAATTACTCCATGACATTAAACTACATTGAATTTATTGAACTATATGTTGCTTGATTCACATTCCCAAGGGATGTGTATTGACACCTATAATCCTCATCTATGGTCCAACTGCAACCCATTTCATCTTTCTAGACTCTTATCCATATCCCCCATTCGAGAACATGTGATGTTGCATGAATACTTACTCTATCCCAATTCACATCACGTTATGTACCCTACCACACTTATATACTATAGGGTTCCCCTGATCCTCACCGTATGACACTAGAACAATGTTTCTATCATCCTCATTTCCATAATGTAAAACAGAAAGGTATTCTGGGACTTTAAGAGTGATGTCCCATCTAGAAATAGGTTTGATCGCGAATTTGGCTGACATACCCAACAAATCCACTTTCATCATGGTTGTGTAGTTTCAAGAGTGGTGGAATCAATTTCTACAACCCATAAATCCATCTCCACACATTGCATTTCCTTTATTTATATCCTCATCAATTCTCACCTCTGAGGGAACCCCTCAATGGTCTACCCCCAGGTCACTTTGGCTCACCTACTATCCTAGGAAATAATTCTGTAAGGCATTACACAAAATTTAGAGTTAGGATCCATGTTTCTTAATACAGTTAGTGGATAGCCCTCATTTTTTTGTTTCAATTCCATCCTAGTGAAATAGGTGATGTGTATCGAATATGGTCAGCAGTTTAATTATGTTTTCTTTCAAAGTTCATTGTGTTCTAAATTCTGGGAATCGTGACTCACACCTCCCATTCTCTAAGTTTAGATGTTTTTTAGCATCCCTGGTGTTACCCACCTAATCCATTAGAGCATGCTGAGAATATAATTTTTCTATTTTGGGATCCCTACCCTTTATTCTTGACCACTCCCCCCCCCCCCGAAAACTCTCAGAACTCATTTAAGGATAACAAAACCTGAGTATTCAATTTTTAGTTGGCACCCACATACACAAAATGAATGACTATACAGGTTTCCCTTATTTCGTACACCTGGTATGACCCATGTGAGCTTCGGGATTAGTTTTTATTTACTCAAAAGTAATGATCGAGATGCACTAATTATAATAAGAAAGAAAAAAGTACAATCATGCATGAAATTTGGGATAAGTAAACAAATATGGATGTATATTTCATATGATCGGCCAAAACATGGCCCTTATAGATTACCAAATTAAATGGACTACATTAGTAAAACTAATTCATGACATGTGGCCTCCAATATTGTATCCCACTCCTTGAGGTCCCTATCATCATTCACATATATGGAGTATTACCCATTGGTTCTGAACAACATTCACTCTAAATCAGCATGGAATTTAATCATTTTAGGTCTTTCCTGCACTTCTTGCTATTGGGAATCCTCTATGTGAGCTTTATAATGTTCAATGTGCTCATATTGTCTTTCAATAAAGACAGCCAGTTCCTTTGCCTACCCTTCCAGGCATTAGAATTCTTTCAGAGTCCCAATAAACATCTGACTGTGCTCTCCTTTCTTCCAACAATGGGAATAATCTGATCATTGGCTACTCTCTCATATCTTCTCATCTAGATAATCATAGATTATTATATGTAGATGGTGAGCATCCCCCCCTCCAGTGTAGAGAAAGAATATCCACGTGGGATGTGACCCCGTACGAGTCATCCATTATTCCTCTAATTAACTAAGGAAGCATTTGATTCACTTCCATGCCTTCTATCACATCATATGACTCTATTCAACTACATATGATCATATTTGTCTATACCCTTAGGATTTTTAGTCCTGTAATTTGGAAAAATATAAAGAAGGATGTCGACAGGTTCCACTTATGGCACCCTTTCTTCTTTGACGACCACTAACCCACCAGCTTGGATCTCAACCCTGGTAGTAGAATCACTATGATTGTAACTTCATTCTCATTTAGTTCAAGGGATATACCAATTTGAATGGATAGTTTTGCGTGGACTGGTTTATTCACTTATAGGGACGCTGCAGATGTTCCAAACTATATAATTTTTTGATCCTCCAATCTTGTGATCATTTCCATGGGAATTGATACCTTGGTTTGATGAGTCCCACAATAAAGATGATATCCTATATTGGTAGAACCTTACATGATCCAAAAGTAGCAGTATCCAATGTTTGAGTTATGACAAGAGCTGCCACCATATGAGATTCATCGGCGCTTGTTAATTAAATTATTGGCACTGTCTCATTATGAGTGGAAGGAATATCTAGAGACTCTATTATCACCATTTTAGCTCCTCTTGTTGGCTCACCATTCACCACTTCAACCATGGATGTACCTTCACCTCGTGTATCCATGGTCATTCCACTGCCCTACACGATTCGACATACATATTCATGAGTATATCCATCCATAACCTTGAAAACATTATCTTCCCCTACAGGGGAACTTCCTAACTATCATCATCGATGTGTTGATGAATGGGTTTTAGTTTTGTCATTGGATTCAAATTAAGAAAATATAATGGCAATTAGAGATTATATTTGACACTCACCTTGAATTGTTCGATCAGTTCCATGTTAGAGCCTACAATTTTACTGCTCTCACATGGGATTCCATGATGGGATACTGTTTCTTGAGGTCAATCATCAACTGATCTCTCTCCTCCAGCCTCCTATTCTTGATCTTATGGTGCCTCTTATCCTTCTTAATCCTCCTCTTCTTCCTCTTATTCTTATTTCCTATTTCCTCCATCTCTAGACATCAGTTTTCCTGAGCCATTCTCCTAGACACGTATCACATTCATGAGAATATGTGGTTCATCATACCACCCTCATTAGAATGCATAAATATCCATTATTTTCAGATATGCATTTCGGTGATGAAATTACACCTTTTCTACCACCTGAATACACCTTACATCTGGTAGATCATGTCTAGTGTGAAATTGTCTCCACCAAAGTTCTTCAATGGACATTGATTTTTGCAGCATCCTCTAAGAAGACCATAGATATGAAAAAAAGGCATCAGCGGCCAACTTTAGAAGATGACTTAGTTTTTTCCTAAGGATTTCCCAAGTTGTCCCATGAGGTCGTCCACAGGAATACCTCTCCTCAAGAGGTGGCAGTACATTTTCACATTGTGATTCTCCTACCACCATTGTTTTAGCCCATGTTGTTCTAGCTACCTAGAATATTCTCGGTCTCAATTCCCCAACAGCACCTCTTCTACTTCTTCATTGTCCAGAATCCACAGAGGTCACCCTGATCGACCACATGCATTAATAGAGAATCGCTTCTGGATATGATGATACCTAATGGTCAGCATATTCTATTGATAGATTGACATTAAAATAATTAGGTATATAGTTAAGGACTTCACAAATTCCAATAGTCACGAACATGAGACACATTTGGTGAATGATGCAGGTATTCTTCTCTTCCTGAATCCCTTTATAGACACTATTAGGCACTCGATGCATACACCCAAATTTCCTAAAAACCTCGACGCTACATAGTACTCAGAAAATAGTTTCCCTTCAATGCAGGCTACCATCACACTACCCCTAATACTTTGTATGCTTTCCATCTACTCCAGTGGGACTCACCCATCATCTAACATAAGTCCTGTCAGGGTTTGAAATGGTTGGAAGTTGAAATTCTCATGGTTTTAGATCATGAGCATTATCACATCCATTATAAGAGTTAAAATGAAAATTCTAGCAATATTCAGTAGGTATGACCTCATACCATCAATTAGAGGGGAGAAGATGTTTGGGAAGTCATACCCAGATTGGTCTGCATATTCTCATAGTATTAATTTCTCTTGAAATTCACCCCAGAATGCTATACAGTCTTGCCAACACATGCATTCCCAAATTGGCCTTGTTCTTGTCTTCCATGATTCCAGCCATCACCGACATCCCTAGAAAGACTCCCACTATTATGTCCCTTACTGGAAGTTGTCACCAAATCTAAAACATTTCAAGGAACCGGACATATCTTAAATTTAGGTATTTAATTTTGTTTATTTTGAAGCCCTAGTACTGGTACTCACCTACTTCTAGGACCTTCCAATTGGATGTTGCCTCCCCCTTTATAATGTGTTCGGGCATTGCTTCCTATGGGTTGTAATTGTCACTAACTTTTCCTTCATTTGATACAGGTTGATCCATCCTAGATAGGCTATATCCTTCTATATGTGCTTTCTTTTTAGCTTCTCTTAACAAATTCCAACAGTTGCAATGTCCGAACGGGGGTGGACATTCAGTCTCCCCAAATGTTCTTTGTTGAAAGGAACTCTTCATACTGGTACACTTATAAGGGAAATATCTCAATGAAAACAGTGTCCCAAATGAAGATACCTACATCCCCATTGTGGAGGTTGAATTTATTTGTTTCAGTGGACTACCAGATGAACATATCTGACACCATGTCTTTATAACTATAGAAATGGAATTGTGATGTCCACACAACCTCAAATAGATCTATAGATCACACCTCCTCCCCAATCATTTCACATGTTTGGCCTATTCATTACTCCCATACTCATTTTCTCCTAAATTTTGCCATTGTTCTAAAGAAATTTTCCTAACAACCTTCGGTCTCATCCATGATGCTACTCTTGAAAGTGCTCGCATAGTGAGTTGGAGATTCCTCAAGAGTCGGATCGATCACCAAAATAGTACTGGTCTTTTGATTCATGAAATGAACACCAATGTATTGTGTTTACCTAGTAGATTGACATTTGTTCCTGATGTTGTACTTTGGAAGCCTATCCTCATGTTTCACGCATGACTATGGCATGTCAGTCTCAAATCCTGGCATTGACACTTCTCCCAAAATACTAAAGTTTTTTATCAACAAACTATCACACAAGAATATAATCCTTTTGAGTTTCTGTCTGCATATCGAAGATCATCTGATTATTAGATATGAACCTTCTCGTATAATGAATTTGAGGATTTGGGATAATCTGGGTACTCTATGCAGCAATATCAGCTTCTCTCTTGTCATTAGTCTATTCAACATCCATTTTTTTCAGGTCCAAAAATTTACAAAGTGTCTTGCGCAAAGGAATGGGGTTTTGGAATGCAAGACTTTTTGTTTCATGTAATATCATCTTATGCTATTGTTGATGCTGAATACAGTATTGGTCCAGGATTGGGATGATAAAAAACAAAAAAGTCAATGGGAGGGTGAGTAGAGGATTCCACGATGAGAGAGGCGATTGCATGCAAGAATTACGAGTTCCGTATAACTGTTCCAATGGTAGGAAAACTGTTGCATTCCCAATGAAACTTCAAACACATGATTCCA
Organism: Viscum album; assembly: GCA_963277665.1. Lineage (NCBI taxonomy): Eukaryota > Viridiplantae > Streptophyta > Magnoliopsida > Santalales > Viscaceae > Viscum > Viscum album. The sequence continues at coordinate 692,361,245 of OY728130.1, forward strand.
CAAAGACCCACCAAAAACCACTTAAGGCACCGACGCGCTAGAGTTTAGGTGGTGTGAAAAACATCCTCCAGCATGCAACCCCTTGCGCTCCCAATGCGATTTCAATGGGACCCTTTCAAGGTGGAGCGCTTGAAAATATCAGTAATGTCACGAGCGCAAAGGGGGAGCATGTGTTCATGTTACCCAGTGGCATGCAAGTTACCCAGTGGCATGCAAACCCTTTATTCCCAATACAATGTCAAACACCCTCTTGTGTGCCACCTCTGGGGATTTCAGGTAAAAATTGAAATGAACCATAATGCCTTTGGGATGGTTACAGAAGTCAATACGATGCTCTTTTGCATGAAAAACACATCTTTCAAGACTGCATGAAAAACACTATGGACTAGCGGTATTGGATATTACGCGACAAGTCCCCCAGGGGTCCTCCTTCAGGTGGTCCCTAATGGGAATGATCTTCATCCATTTACTTTTACTTGAAGTCCTATGCATGAAAAATATCCCTCTTATGCACAATATCCCCCCTGTATCGGGACTATTTTGTGCACATCCTTCCAGTTTTCACGCAACCATTCCATCTTACGTGAAACCCCTCATGTTGCATGTGTCCCTTCTTCTGTGCTCCAAGTGTCATCCTTACCCTAAGGCATAATGTTGGAGACCCTCTTATACGCAACATAACTATCTCACGCACCTTTCTCATGTATGACCCTCCAGGTTCCTACGATGTGACTTCAATGTCCCTTGGGTGGTGCTTTACGTTGCATTTCTTAGCCTTATGCTTCTTCATATAGGCACGCTAACAGATATTTATCCATTGCATAGCCATGATTACGTGGGCCCCTCAATGGATCACTCCACAACACCCCCTCATAAAGGAATTGTTGATTCCTTCCCTTCCCCAAGGCTGTGAGAGTATTAGTTATATATGTCTTAGTGGTACGGAGTGAACCAGCCTCATCCGAGCTGTAGGACATTAAACTACCAAGCACCATCATCCTTAGTACATAACATTAAACTATGACTTCACCCCATGCACTTTATGTGGGGTTCCCCATCTCGGGCATTCTCTATGCCCGCTCCTCTCCACGAGAGTGAGATATTCCCTACATGGAATGAGATAATCTTTTATGAAGCGGTGCATGTCCACGAGGAAGGGAAACCACCATGGTGTAAGCCCTTATCCTTTCATGCTGAAGGCATCACCCCTTCTCCACCTATTTCCGTCATTCTAAAATACTAGAGGGGAGATGGGCATCGGGACCTTCGTTATCTTTTCCCTCTCCCATGGGGTTTTGTCACCACCTGGGACCCCATCATGGAATATTTCCCAATCACTAACTCCCTGGGCTGCTTACCATGCATAAACCCTTATTTCTTCTTTGGTACACTATCCATGTTTAGGCTCCACTCCACTTCCCATGGATACATCTTTCACGATGTGATCATCAGGTCTTTTCCACCTCTTGTCTCTCACACCGAGCATGACTCACAAGGGCTTAGAGTAAGAATTGACCATAGAATAATTCTTGGGTCTCCTTATAGTGTAAGCCCCAAAAAAACATTTTCTAATGAACTATGGGGAATTTGATCCTTTCCAAGGCAAGGTATGAAGGAATCCTCCTTGTGGTTGAAGCCCAACAACTATTGGTCTAAACCTCTTCACGTCGGTTCACCAACACCTCTTTTGAACTATGTGGAATTTGATCCTTGCCAAGGAATGGTATGTTGGAAGCCTCTATAAGGATAAATCCGCACACTGATCAGTCCCAACCACTCTATATCGATCCACCCTCATTCTGTATGATGTTAAACTGTACGCCCAATTTGGTCTCATGTGACACTATAGTTTCAACTAATCGATAGTAAGCCATTTAGTAGCCCAATCAGTGGTAAAGTCATTCTGTCCCATATAGTGGTATTCCATTTTTAAACCCACACGACGGTGAGATATCATAGGATGAACTACGTGGGTTTCATTTATGTCTCCTAAACATGGTAGGTAGGATGCCTCCTTGAGGCGCAACCCCAAACACCGGTAAACCTTAGTTTCCCCCTGTTGGGACCCACATCTCCGGTTCATCCCCTCAAGCATTAGATAATCACAAGCTTCTCACCATGCGTATGCCCCAGTATATCATTAGGTCCTTATCCTCTACGCGCACCCCGATTCTATACCCCATCATGAACTATGTGGACTTTGATTCCCTACCACAGGGATACGTAGGAAGCCTCCATGAGACTCAAGCCTATAACTCATATCCCATCCTGGTCTCTCCCTTGGCCCTATGTGTTTCAAGAGGGTCATGCCCCATCCTTGAGATTTTACTTCCTCTATATCCCAGCCAAGCGTCCATTCTCACAGACTGCCTCCTCATGTGTCCCATCGCCACATTGAACTACACAGAAATTGATTCCCTACCATGGGGATTTATAGGAAGTCTCTTCAGGGATCAAACCCAACACTACCATCACCATCATGACAGTTCCATCTCATTCCCCCACCACCTCATTCAACTCTCCAACATCTATCCTGATTCTTACTCAGGCCGCCTCATCCTTGTGAGATCATTCCATTCACTTCTTCACTGCACCTATTAGCACTTGGGTAACTAAACATGCTTTACCCCCAACATTAGTGTTTCCCCCAGGGGTTTCACCCATCTGATCCACTCATGTGAGTGTTCTTATCTGTCTGATCTCCCTCTTCCAGACATTAAACTAGTGGCATAACCTGTGTTAAACATGGTAAGATGAAGAAAACCTTAGTGACATGACCATGGCATATAATTCCCTGAATTCTACATGGGATTCCTAAGGGTTCTGTGCCCTTGAGGATCCCAATAATAAGGGTAAGACGTATCAGTGTTCCAACAACTAGAAATGTCAGCAATGTCCAATGTGACTACTCCCTCGGCTAAAGGATACTGCCCTGTCTAAACTCCATTGAATGTCCTAAAGTAAGCGGTGTAATTAACCAAAGTCCATAAAGATGTGACACCAGGAAGAGTTTCACAAACAATGTATTAATCATTAATGGAGACCAAGACTAGGTGATGAGTTTCAAGGAAGAGTCCACCGATGGAGGAACTGACGTCCCATCATCCCATTTGGATCAAGAAGAAAACATCCCTGAATAAGTGACAGATGTAGCCATCCTTTGGGAAGCGATAATGCAGGCAACAATCAATGCATTTAAAACAAACAGATGCGTTCCATGGTGAAAGAGTCGGAAATAGAAATGGTGAACCCAATTCGGAATTATTCTCCTTAATGTGGAGATTAGTTGCGTTTGATATATCATTGGAGATGTGTGTCTCCATATCCAGTTATCTGGTGCCAGGTCCCACCAAGAAAATAGTGGGCCTACCGCAAAACTCTCCAAAATTTGTGGCTGTTGAACATTGGAAATCACGTTTTTCAATGTTGCCTTCACAGATCCTTCTTAGCAGCCATTGAAGACGGAATAATGATGGAGAACATGACATCTATTGCCTTTATAGAATACTAATAGTTTAATCTCCGTACCTTCTAGGACCCAAGAGGTCGTAAGAGGAAACTGATCACCACCCATCCACTGGGAAACTTTTATTCAACAACCCCATGTGGCTCTACCGCTTCTACGACAGCTTCCCCACCCATTGCTGTTTGGAACCCACGCCCCATCTCCCCTTTGGAAATCCATCAAAGAATGGTGATAAATAACCTCATTCGGTGATACGAGGAGGAAAAAATTATCCCCACCTAGGATATTGCTCTTCAAGACATAGAGGACTATGTGCCTCATCACCACCTCTTCCACCAAGGTCCACACAAGGAGGCATTGCTCCCCAATATAATGAATAACAATTTTGGTAACCCCTCCTGAGAAAGCTTTAATGACTCCCTCCACAATACCGATGAGGTTAGGGATGTCTGGGACAACCCAGTCGGGATCCCATTCCAGGGGCTCCAAAGGATGCCTCTCACTAGGCCACGTCAATGCTGCCACCCAGCCCCACATGCTAAAGAGCATGTATGCTACTCACCATCACCACCAGCCCTAGTCCGACTAACCTAATGCTAGTTTCAGGAATAGGTTGAGAAGGACGCCCATCGAGGGGCATCAACTTCAACGACTATCATGGCATGTGCCCCCACTGACGTGTACCATCAATCCTCTACCTATAAATGGCAAGGGTATATAGACACCCAGCCTGGATCGAGCCCCCAACTGCCCCATGGACAGGCTGGTTCAACACTCCTGGTCGCCGATACAGGTGGCACCAACTGCGGGGAAACCCATGGCAATGATACACTGCATTGAGGTCCTCCTCATTCCATCACTAATGAAAGTGTATTTTAGTCTCACTCCCTAGTTCGGCATGGTGGTCCTCTCCATGTCACCATCAATCCAGATGAGGTTCTTCCTCACTATAGTGAATCTCATTACGAGAGCCTCTTTCGCACCCATGACATATGGTATGGAGCTGTTCCTCCTGTCAGAAGTTGTTGGAGTGAAGATGTTACATTCAGGTCAACATTATGTGTGGGGCTCTTCCCTATGTTCTTACACCCACCGACAAAGGTCCACCTCATCCCAGAAACTAGAGAAGTGGAGGATTGTCTCTCTTCATAAACGTATTGCATGGAGGTCATGCCCATGACCCCACTAGCTTTAGCGGAGGTCATACACAATCCAGAAAGTCCCGTAGGGATTCCCTTCATGTGTCGGTTAGTGGATACCAAAGACCTAACCATATTACCTTCGATGTCTTCCTGGGTTCTCCTCACACCGTAGCTCATCCAAGAGGATTCCCTCTCTATCCTAACACCAGTTTGATTGAAGGTGCCCCTCGAGCCTAATATCTACCCTGTCCTGAAGAGCTATCCCAGTGCAGGAGGGTGGGTGGCCGATGCCATAAAAAGAATGCTGGGAAGATTAAAACTGGGATTAAACTAATATTCTTCTCAGATTTTGAGGTGGAAAATGATTCAACAATGGAACCCTCGACTAGATCTTCTGTGTGAAGGGATGGGGTAGGAACAAGTCATATCATCCTCATCCTTCCAAATTGCGAGATCCATTGGATTCCAACCTCCCATCACATATACATCTAGGGGGAAAATGATTTGGCTTCTCTTTAGGGCTTAGCATCACAATCGCTGCCATTATCACCAGGAGAACTCATTACCTCGATCAGAGTTCTGAGAGAGTTTTTTTGGGGCCCGATAGAGGATTAGCAACAACATGGTCTACCACTAGCAGCCATAGTCCCAGCACCAGAAACTACGGTCGCCATCTCATATTATCATGATCTGGGTGCTAAGTCACTATACTATTTGTCGTATTGCATGAGATGTGGTAGCTTGTCAGCCCGCACATTGTATTCTCCCCCATCCATCCTACTGCCTCAATGGTCTACTTCAGTACTGCTTCTTATTCCCCAGCAGCCTCCAGTCGACGAGTGGGGAAACCAAGTGCCATACCCCAAGTCTAAGTCTAGGAGCTTGTGGTACATTCTTGCGGCAGACCATTTCTCAGAGATGTTCTAGCCGATTGGAGAAATGATCTTCAGTGCACAAGAATCGCTCACCCAGGAAGAAGATAGATGCTTTCTCCAAACACTCTGGGCGACACACATTTTTTCTACATCATCGGAGAGTGTAATTCACCAAGAGTTGGTCACACTTTGAATAAATTGTTCAACAATGTCGTTGGGTTGATTTGGTCGCACTCCCTGTGACCCAACGCCCTGAGTCACCAGGCCGCCATAGGATCCTCTAAAAACAATTCATCCAGAGCATTAATATGTTCTGCAGGATAATCAAGGAGGATTCCCCATTTTCAGATCTGTGTTTGGGGACTGTATGCATCCTGCCATTTCTGTTCTATTGAGCACCAACCCAAATTTTCAGGCGATATCAAGGATATGCCTCCAAGAAGATTCGAGGATAAAAAGGACAATTTATAGGCGGAAGAGAAAGAGATAGAGCTCCTTGGAGAAAATTTACCCCCTGGGGGTAGTGCACAACTTTTGGACCTACCGGGAAGGGTTACTCACCAACCGAGAAATATACTGTTCATCCCGTGCCGACCTAGGCATTAGTCCTCAGCTGATATCCCAATAAGGTTAAGGAGAACCTTGGAACTGTCAAACCCTCAAACCTATCTGTATTGGTACAAAATATGGAGGATGATACCGAAAATGACGTGTTGCATCAACAGCTCACAAATCATAAGAAGATGACCAATGACCTATTTGCTAAGTGTGTCATGGTGGGACGCTCAAACTATAGTGACGCTCGGCCGGGGCATCAGGGGAAGGCACAATTTCCCCCATCGAATTGCCTCTAATGGAACCAGAAAATCCTAGCCACACAGACAAGGTAGAGGCTAGAACTTATGGCCTAAGGGTTTGGTATGTGTCTCATAATCCACCTGAATGCCATGAAAATCCCCGGAACCCAGCTTAGATTCCCCCAGACACTCTACTGGTCATCCCACCAGCCTCTCCAGAGGTCATTGGGCCTATTTATCTCAATGAAGAACCTGTCAATGCACTGGTGGTCAGGGATACCCATCAAGATAGAAACCCCCCACCCAGATGGTCACATGGTGGTACTCATTCCTAACCTAGAGTCATTGGAAATGCGACAGGTAGAAATACTGCCTGATGGAAAGAAATATCCGGCATGGGTGGATGATATGTCAGCACCCCTAGGTTTCGTAAATCCCAACTTATCCCCCTATAATGGTATTGGTATCCCACTAGACCATCTATCCCACTTCATCTAAAGGTGCAAACCTATGTTGGGAACTCCGGAATAGTAGGAGGCCTCCAACCTCCAATGTTTCGTACAAACATTACAATGGACTGTGTTTTTCATTTACAACCAGCTACACATCGGGTCAGTATCATGCTTGGAAGATCATTGTAGATAATTGCTTTACAAGTTCAGTTCCATGACTCATAATATGAGTATTTTAGACCTCTTCATGTAAAAACAGAGGCCTGACGAGCGTTTGTCACATGCTGGAAAGGAGTACCCAAATCCTTGGACATGATGCTGACTCAGTAACATAGACCACCAATGTGTGTGGGTAACGTCAAAACTGAACTAGTCCCCTATCTCATTACCAATAATTACCCCGAAGGATCTTGAGACTTCTCTGGTAATGGCCAGTGCCTAGAGAAAGCCTTAAAACAGGCAAATCACGAACACCTGTTGCTTCCTCTGATTCCCGCAAGAAGGGATCCTAAGGCTGAGCCCATAGTTGTATCGCAGATAGAGGCCCCCATAAAACTATAGTTTTTACCAGTGGAACCACATCCACAGCCCCGTGAGGCCCCCAACTTTAGTCACAGCCTTCGACCTAGCAGTGCCCACCTCAGAATCGGCAGGCACCACTGCATAATGCACAGCCACCGCCTAGGCGAGACAACCAGGATCCACCTCCTCGACAGGCTCCTACATCCCCTCAATAAGGTCAGTCTCCCATATCCCCCTTCGTAGACTATATAATCCCGACCAACTCATTTAATGAGGCTCCGGTCCCCTGTTATTTCCAAATAAACTTGGAGTAGGGACTTCTACATTTTCCTGAATGTAGGAGGCCTGAAGAGGAAGATCTTACTCATCGCCCCAACTACTTCCCTTATCACCATATCATGGGGTACAACCTCAAATATTTCTATGTGTTTAAATACTGTCTTCAAGACCAGGTTGAAAATAATATAGTTAGGTTAGGCCTAGCTTTGGAACAGGTGGCATGTGTCTTTCTGATTCCAGACAGTAGTAGTGACATTGAAAGTTAGTGGTATCAAGTTTCTAACTACTGGTCCCTGAAGATCAATGATTGGATGGCTCATAAGTCAGTTGATCATACCCATGGTATTATCCGTGCATTTCTGAATTGACCTATGTCTTTAGAAGACATCGAGACCCCTGTATCCAGTGCCTCTGTGTCAATAGCTTAGTCGTCCCCCACCCAGTAGAGAAAGCATCAGCGACGCATATTAAAACAAAGTCCCCCATCGATTCCATGATTATCTCGTACTCTTGGGGAATTTTTTCACCAAGAGATGGTTCCCCCTAAAGAATCCATCCAGTGGGGGAGGATTCTTCAAATGATGGTCAAGGGTATGCATCGGTTTACACTGTAGAGCTTGTAAAACTCTACCTGATTTCTAATAAAGAGGAGAACCATATGGACCCTCCCAACATAACCATCCATCACCTGCGTCGATGAAGATATGGATATAGGGGTCGTTAGAGTGTCTTGTTCAGTACATCCAGCTAGGTTCTGCATGCTACTAAAACCATGAAGTAGGCCTAGCATAGATCTCCGCACACACATCCTTCTCATTTGGTGTTATCAGGTCCTCCTTTGCTGCCGTTTGTGTCGCTAAATTAGGTATAGCCATCCCAACCGTGCATGAATCATCCATCTGGCCCTCATTCAGTAGTCACTTCACAGGCTTCAACTACTGAGCAATGAGACATTCCTAGCACCAATTTCCCACTGGTCTAGTTGGCAGGGCCCACCATACCTCTTGTCATAGAGTGACATCTTGTAAGAAGAATATCACACATGTAATAGAAGTATGATATCCTCAATATTCTTTCGATAATTTTTACAAGGATCTACAACCTTGAGCCTCTTTTCCTATCATTGGATATGCATTAATCCCTTGTCGAGGATTTAAGTAGCCCCTTCCAGTTTTTGATGGTGGTAGTAGTAGTAGAAGCCTTGCATACTAAGGCAGTCAAGCACACTGAATGGCATGCCATTATCTCATTCTTTTGAGAAGATGTAGTCTCTACCATACAGGGGAACATCATCCCACTTTTCATCACAAATATTTTTAATGGAATGGAGGTTTGTCATTGTCTTATCGACACAGGCTAGGGGATCATCCTAACCGGGACTCGGAAACTATGTAAACTTGGTTTCTATGAGGATGATATGAGTCCCTCTGACCTGAAAAATCAAAGTTATGATAGGATGGAATAGAAACTGGTCAGAAGGATCCGCATGAAGACCCAGTTCGGTGGCCTAGTATCTAGCACCGAGTTTATGGTTGTATCCTAAGACACCACTTACAAGGTTTTGATATGGAGACCATGGCACCACCTACATGCGGCGGTTGTTTCATCATATTAGTAGTGCCTTATGTACTCCCATAATAGTTGAGTGGGAATAATCCAATGTGATGTGTCTCCCTTTACCTCTTGTGAAGCCCTCTATCTGGATGCTAATAATTACAGTAACAAAGGCCAGTAGAATTAGGCTAACAAGGTTGAACATATAGTGGATATGACCTAACCGTGTACAGATCTAGATGATGCCTACATATTTTCAATACACTAATTAGAGGCTACGAAACTGGATATGGGACAATGCTCCAATTTTTCTAGAATGAGGGGGGAGAACATTACCAAGTCATAGTGACATTTGAAGATCACTTCATACTCCTACAAGAATTAGGCTCAAGTGATCCCAGAGCCCCCTACCCCTTTAAGGTATAAGGATGTCCACCCCATGGAAACAACAATTCATCATACCTTATTTTTATTATAGACTATGATAAACTGCCTCAAGCTGTTGTGTCACTATTTCTTTTATATCATCATGTGTGGCCCCTTGGGCTGATGAATGAATAGGTTCAGATCGACAACATTCATCATTATTGTTTCGGCATCACCAGAGTCCCCATACATACTGTTATCCACTTCTCAGGTTGGTACTAGCCTTTTATCAGGATCTATTGATTTAGAGAAAGCTTCTCTCAATAAGGATCCATCCCCCACAAGTGAGGAAGCGGATTTGGAGGATGCACCTTCGACATTCGAAGAGGGCCTCTCCACCACGTTCGATGAACTAGTACAGGTGAACCTTGGTAGATGGTTCTAAAACCCACATTAATCAGTGCCCCTATTCTTTTCAAAGAGAAAAAAGAGTACATGGACTTCATCAAACAATAATGTGATGTATTTTCTTGTATCTATAATGAAATGTTGGGACTAGACCCCAGGTAGCTGTCCACCACCTCAGTCTCCCAGAAATCCATAGTAGGTTTATGTAGCCTCTTAGAAAGATGAACCTTTCTCACATTTCCATGGTTGAGGTCGAATTTGATAAGCTTATTAGAGAAATTTTTTTAAAGGAGGTATAGTACCCTAGATGGTTATCCAACATTGTGTCCGTCAGGATGAAGAACAGACAGATCAAAGTCAACATCAACTTCTAGGATCTCAACTATCATTGTCTGAAGGATGATTTTCCCTTACTTATGAGGGAATAGTTGATCAACACTATAACTAGGTTCCATAGCCTCTCCTTCATGGATGACTATTTTGGTTATTAAATTATCTGAATGGACAATGAGGATGAGGATTTTATAGCCTTCAGGGCACCACAATGTACCTTTTGCAACCAGGTAATGCCCTTTGGTCTAAAAAATGAAGGTTCAACTTATTAGCGAGCTATTAATCACATATTTAAGAAGATCATTGGGAAATTGGTGTAATTATACGTAGAAAACCTGGTGGTAAAATCTATCCAGCGTCAGAACCATCACATAGACCTTGAGAAAGTGTTTCAATTCCTCCATTATCACCACATGATGATGAAGTTGTTGAATTGTGACTTTGGGGTTACCTCTGGGAAGTTTTTAGTTTTCATTGTCAGATAATATGGAATAGTGATCGATCTAGAGAAGGTCAAGGCCATTAGCCAGATGTCTCTCATGAGAAACATTCATATGATTTGAGTATTTCATGGACACTTATCCTACATAAACCGATTCATCGTGAATTTGGTCGTTAAGTGTATGTCCTTGTCTCGGCTCATGAAGAAAGAAACTATATATCAGCAGGATGAATAATTTCAGACTAATTTCATGGAGATCAAGTAGTACCTGTTTCTGCCTCCAGTTCCAATGCCACCTATTTCTAGAAAGTCGATGATCCTTTACGTGACCTCTATGGAACGATCTCTTGGCATCGTTCTTGTCCAGATGAACAATGAAGGAACCGAGAATAGTCTCTACTATCTTAGCTACATGATCCTAGATATGGACACTAAATACTCCCATTTCAAGAAGAGATTCCTTGCACTAGTATTCGCAGTACAGAAATTGTGACATTACTTATTGCACCATGAGGTACAGCTAGTGTCCTGGGTGGATCCACTGAAGTAAATCCTATACCACCAAATGTTGACAAGTAATATAGCATAGTGGGTAGTAATACTTTAGTAGTTCCACATCAGGTTTGTCCCTCAAAAGGATTTTAAAGGGAAATCATTGGAAGATTTCCTTGCCACCCATCCAGCTCATGCAGACCAGTCTCAGGACCTTGATTTTCATGAAGAGACAATCCTCTTGGTGGACCAAGCCATTTTGTGCTGGAAAATTCACATTGATGGTTAATCTTATAGCCCTAATGACAGAAGTCTCAAGGACCCCAAGATCAATAGAGTAAACCTGGGTATCATCTTCATTACCCCAACACAAGTCATTCTCCCATATTCATTCCTACTACTAGAAGGTTGCACCAACAATGAGGTGGAGTACCAGGATTTCATTAATGGCCTTGAGTTAGCCTTCATGATTGAAGTTTCCCACTTTCATGTGAAATGGGACTCAGAACTAGTCATCAAGAAGATCAAAGGTGACTAAGTGATCAAAAAGTCAGAACATGTACAAATGTTGGAATACACCCTCCAGCTGATGGCCCAGTTCAAATCTCCTCTAGAAGATACTCATGTCCCTTGATCCCAGAACAGTCGAGCTGATGCCTTGGCCATCCAAGCTGCAACACATGAAGATCCAAAACAATATTATTTGATTAACAACATGGCACATGTGAGAGTCATCCCACATATCACTCTAGATGTGAATGAATGCCCACAGGTAAGCCACCGTACCACCGACGCCTCCACCTCAGGACCTCTAGGTCCCCTAGATGCAGTGATTGAGGTGACTCCCGACTAGAGAACCTCCTTTGTCGAGAGTCTCCAAAATGGTAATCTCCTGGAAGATCGAGTAGAGCGCGAGCGATTTTGATGCTGCGTGCTACACTTTACCCTCTAGAGTGGTCCTGGTCTAGAGAAAATCCTCTATAAGCACGAGTTTGATTGGGTTATCTTCCATTTCATTCAAGAAGCTGAGATTTATCAAGGTAAGTAGGAGGTTAAAGTTGGTTCCTATGGGGCTCATCAGACCGGGCCTATGTTATCTTACTATATCTGGAGACTGGGGTATTTTTGGCCCTCCAGGAAATGTGACAGTGTGGAGTTTTCCAGGATGTTTCATGCATTCCAAATTCATTCCAACTTTGTGCATATGCCTCTGAAACCTCTCCACAATACCATGTGATCATGGAATTTTTTGGTCTGGGGACTCGATGTTGTGGGACCATATCCAGCGGTGATAACTAGCCAATGCAGGTTCATTCTGATCGATATGGATTTCTTTTCCAAGTGCGCAGAGGCAGTCCCTCTCAACGAGGTGAAGGATCATTCTATCACTGACATTGTGAGCTCCAATATCATCTATAGGTTTGGAGTCCCTCATGTCGTCCTCGTCGATAATGGAACCAACTTCTACGCTGACGAGTTGATGAAATTTTACGCCATTTAAAACATTCTTTCTAACCATACATCCAGCTACCATGCCGAAGAAAATGGCCAGATTGAGGAATTCAACAAACCCTTCTATAACATTCTTTAAAAAATAGTTTTTCAGTATAAGAAGAGTTGGCCAGACTAGCTCCCCAATGCTATCTGGGCTTTTCAGACAACAAATCTCAATTCCACACATGTGACATCATACTCCCTGGTGTACGAAATAGAGGATGTCTTGCCCACCAAGATTTAGTTTCCTTCATTACACACATTTGTCTCTGATTAGAAGGAACAAGATAATGTAGCTGAAATATTTCTAGATGAATTGGAATCAATCGACGAGAACAGGATTCATTCCCTGCACAATGTGGAGAGTCATCAGAACAAGATAGCTAGAGCTTTCAACTAGAAAGTTCGCATCTACTATTTCATTCATTGGGACTTGGTGTTATCCTTGAAAACACAAATGATTCCCAGACGAAAACAACTCCAATTGGAGCCCAAATGGATAAAACTTTACATCATTCACACGGTCTACCCCAATGGTGCATAATCTCTAGAGATCATGGATGGTGAAAATATAACTCCTCCCACCAATGCCAAATTTCTGCGGAAATACTTTGATTGAGCACCATATTCTATCATGACGTTAAACTGTAAGTCATTATGTTTGATGTTAAAATGTAAATGGTCCCGCATGACCTTAAACTATCTGATGGATTTTCTACTTAACATTAAACTTCATAGAACCTCTATGAACATTGTATGAATTGATCGTCAGAAATATCAAACACATCATCGAGGAGTCCATCCCCCAATCTTTTCTCTTTTACTACCCCTATGTGTAGTTCTCTCAGGGATATCATGTGGTGTAGCGTAAAATTATTTTACCTCCATTGGTGCCAGGTTTTTGATGGCCACCCCATGTGCCCATATCATTCTTCAATTCTCCCTCGTCCTCACCATATGATGTTTAACATCTTGGTCTTTTACAAACTATTTACAGATTGATTCCCATTCTAATGGGATACGCATGAACACCTAAAATTTTTTGTCTATAGGCCCATCCCATGGTTCAAGATCACCTTGTTTGGTCCATCCCGTTGGCCCGAATACCTCCCTAAACACATGGAGCAGTGTGGGCTTATGTTCTCTTTTCACAGTAGTTTTATCATAACCGCACCATGTGTTCCCCTTCTTTGTGGTCTTCACCCATCATCGTCCTCACTACAAAAAATTAAACTTCGAGCAGGCTAGGACTTCCTAGCCATTGGTCCCTTGGCCTTTTCATCCCGCTAGCCCATGTTCTCATTCAGGATACTCACTACATCGTACACATATCTTGTTGAGATACATTTCCCCTGTCTGTGTCCTTGCCACATGACGTAAAATTGCACAACATCCTCCAGAACTATGTGTGGATTTATTTTCAACTTTATGGGATATATAGGACCACCTGAACATTTAGCCTTGGGGTCCAGCACCATTTTTTAGAAACCTCATTATTTTCTTGGCCCCCATGGTCTGCCTTCTTCCAAGAGAGGGGTATGCGGTGTGGTATGGGATTATGCCCTCATTCACATTGGGTTTGTAACAACCATTCCATGTACCTCTTTCTCCGGATATCCCTTAGCTACCATATCTTAAACTCATCATTTTGAGTCTTTTGTTATTAAGTTGGGCCCCTTGACCCTCTTCGTCAATTCACCAATGTGCCTAGGTGTACTCTAGTTCGAGACCTAGAGTGTCAGATTCTACCTAAACATGCTCTCTCCCATTTTTCAGGCTTTTTTCCCCTTCATTTTTGATTTCATCATATTTCAAATCTCAAAGGACCCCCAAATAGTATGGATTCCTAGGCAAAGTGTCCCCTACCATTTCTTGCCAATGTCCTTTAGGATCTAGAATGTCAAATTGATGCATGTCCCATGTTTCAAATACAGTTAGTGGTTGACACTAATTTGTTGTTCCCATTTCAGGCCACAAGATATGGATGAATTGTTTCAAATACGGTCAATATTTATTCTCTATCATCACACCAACCTCGTCAATCCCAAAATGTTAGTTTCCTGATTCAAATCATTTTCCAGGCCATCACGTCCAAGTAGAATTTCCACACTTTTTGTACTATCAATCAGTGTGCATTTTCATGTTACGAGTACAAATCCATAGTAGGGTGTCATTCAGGGATCCACACCGATTTCCCCTATCATGCATTCTACACATTGCGATGACCTTCTCAACCCTTGTTTTCCTCATCGAGCATAACTCACACGGGTTTAGGGATCAGAACAAGGTTTTCACTCGCTTGGAAGAGCATCGATTCTCCATGGTTCGAGCTCGAAGACCTAAAACTAAGATATACTTTTATGTCATTTCTGTATGGAGTATGGACTATAACCCTCAGAACTACATAGAGATTGATTCTCAGGCTCATGGGATATGTTGGAATGACCAAACATCTCATCTCGGGGGGCCAACTTAGGTTCCTCTAATTACCAATTCTGTTTGGCCTCATGGCCCTAACTTCCACAGAATGGTGCGGTGTGACATAGAAAATACACCCTCATTCATGTTGGGTTTACAAAAACCGCACCACATACATCCCTTTTAGGTGCTAGTCTCTCATGCCCCTCACCCACAAGATGATTAAATTTACCCTTAGAACTATGTATGGCTTAATTCCCATCCTCAAGGGATATGTATTAATATCTAGACATTTTATCCACAGGTCAAGAATCATATTTTTTTTACCTTTGTTGGGCCCTCGACCCTGGGTTTCTTCCCCAAAATTGTGCATGGTGCTGTTTAGACCTCATCCTCATTCACGTAAAGTATTCTCTATCATGCCATGTACATTTCCCCAAAAAAATCTACATTATTATGTATGTGTTTGAGCCATATGATGTTAAACTAATCCGCCTGGTCCCACATGAATTTAAACTGTTGAATATTTATTGCATGATGATGAAATTTATGGTTGGTCCTATCACATGACCTTATAATTTTACATTATCATCATGGCCACATGATGAAAAATGATCCCGCATTGTGATGTCGTCGCTCGGGGGGGGGGGGGGGGGGGAATCATGTTGTGTGTTTTTCATCCACCATACCATTTCTCAATGCCTACATATGACTTGATTCCTATATAGATATTGGGATCATATGACCTCGGTTTATCGCTTCACAAAAAAACATATATCCTAAATGACATACAAGATCTATTAAATGCCACTTCTTTTGCTATGTGGACTAGACACACACTACCTTATCATCCCTAGCACTAGAACCATACCATGCCACCTCCATAACTACATATGGATTGATTCCTATTACTAGGGGATGTTTAGGAATGCCCACGCTCATTGCCTCAGGGCCATCCTAACATTCATTTTGGGTCCCTCATCCTATGACCTCCCCAAAGAACCCATGGTGAGATGGACTCTAGGTCCTCATCCATGTTAGGATTTATAATTACCTCACAATGTGTTTACCCCATTCGTTACCATTTTAGTTCTGAGCTCTATGTCATTAAACATAGATCTCTCTATGTTCTATCTAAAAGGTGTAAAGACAACATTCTAAAAAATACGTATGTCTTGATTTACATCATCATGGGATATGTCAGAATGCCCATACATTCGATATTCGGGTCTAGCCCTAGGAATTTTAAAATCCTACCACCACCTTTAATTTGGCCCCTGGGCCCGAACTCTTTCGAAAACATGTTGTGTGACGAGTGCCTCTCAGGGGTCTCATTCATGTTGGGATATGTTCCACGTTTCACGTTCCCATTATAGGTAAAAATTTAACTGCATCCTTTCCCTAAAAAAGTTTAGGATGCCCTTTAATAAATAAGGGATGTGCTAGTTTCCTCGCCAGATAAGTTTCCAACAACCAGCATTGGTCTCTGACCACATTTTGCTTAAGTACAATGTTTTTCTTGATTATAATTAATATGAGATACATAGTGACATCCAAACTTTTTTCCTCTAGACCAGACTCAAGGTCATTTACCATTCTGGACCCTCATCCCCAATTATGTTCCAGGTAGTATGACCTTAAAATTACGTTCACCATCCACACTTTATGATGTGAAACTACATGTCTATCATCTACGTGGCATTCTATGTCATCACTAGAGAGGACATTTTTGGAAGAAAGTTTGATCTATGATCATACCAATGAACCCACCTAATTTGTTTCCACCGTGATGGTGTAATTTGAAGAGCGTTGGACCCCATTCAAACAACGCATCACTCTAACATCCATTCTTTGGGTGACCTTTATTCAGAACCTTATCATCTTTTACATCTAAAAGAACCACCTAACAGTATGGATTCTCAGCCTATGGCTCACCTACTATCCCAAGATAACGATCCATAAGACAAATGGATAACATTTTGAGTCAGGCCCTGTGTTTTGAACATGGTTAGTGGTCTGCCCTAATTTATTATCCCTATTTCAGGCTAATGCATTAGTGGTAATATTTTTCAAATATAGTCTATAGTTATCCTTTATTGTCATTCCACCACTAAAAATATAATAATTTTGGGTATCGTGATACACACATTAAACTCCCCTATGTTTGGATTGATTATAACTCTCCTTGTGTTACCCCACTCATGCACTAGAGCACATTGGTATGTGATAATTTGACTATTATAAAATCTTCATCCTCTAGTAAATCCTTCCCCTTTCTTCATGGAATCCTAGATGGATATTTTATGCCCCATATGCTCATGTATTGGATGGTTCTCCCACATTCAAATGTTGTAACAATGTGACCATCATTTATTTCTTAGATCGGGCACAACCTACACGAGCTTTGCGATGGATTGCTAATTATTTCATGATTGTGGTCAAAATGCAATAAAATATACAACCAAGTAGTTTTTCCATCTACAGAGTCTGTAATAAGAATAAAAAAAGATGGGATTATGAATTTTTCCAAAACGGGGACCTATGGGATCAACCTCTTTGATGGACTGCTCCAATGTTTCCACCTTCTAGCATGTGGCCTCCAAGATTGCTTCCCACTCCCTAAGATCCATATCCTTGTCAGTAGATACAGATCATAACCCATTTGAATTGGCCTGTGCTCATGCTTGTTCAGCCTAGAACTCAATCATTTAGTGAAACACCTGAAATACCTGTCCCAAGGCATCCGCAAGATGGGCCTCAACTATTCAATGAGTTCAAAGAAGGTTGTGAAGAACACCCTCCTTTTTATGGCTTTCTCTTCAAGGAGTTGGACATATTTCTGAACATTATATAATTCAAGGTTATTCAATAACTCTTTTTGGAAATGGGTAATGTCAGAGAATTGGCAGTTCTCCTGTATTTTCTTAGCAATGTAATTGCTGATCATTTTAGGAAGACGATGATCATCCACCCCCTAGCGTAGATAAAGTGTATAAGGTGTGAAGAGAGTCCATCCGGCTTAGCTATTATAGCTGTCACTCGTGGATAAAATTTTTTATGTACTTCCGTGCCTTGTTCTTCATCATGCAGCTCTACTCAACCATGTTTGGGTAAGAGTCATCTATCTCCTCAGGGTCCACAGGTCTATAATCTAGAAATACAACCTAGAGTTCTTCGGTAGGGTCCCCTTTAGGAATTCTTTCTTCTTTAGAAGAATCACCCACACTGACGTATAACTCCACCCTGTTAGCATTATCTCACATGACTATATCCCCCGGCTCTATGAGCACTGTGGCGGGGTCTACATGAATAGTTGGATCTGCAAGAGCTGGTGTAATCACTAGCATGGCTCCAGCAGATTTTCCTGAGTCAATGGTCTATCGGGCCTCCATACATGAAGTTACTACTATATGAATCTATATCTTATCTATACAAGCTTCTTGATAAAGGATGAGAACTGGAAAGAATAAATACTTACAAGAGCCAAGGGTGGTAGCATCCAGTACCTATTTCATGGTAGGAGCTGCCCCTAAAGGAGATCCCTCAGCACATGTAAGCTCAATCACCAACAGCTCTTCTTCTTGAATGGTGGGAATGACAAGGAACTCAGAGGTTTCCATTTCTCCCCTTTCTTCTAGATCATCACCGCCTACTCCAACCATAGTTAGTTTTCCAGCTTTCTCAGTTTTGAGGACAGGTTGCTAAGGAGGTCCTCTTGCCTCCATGGGCACGTCCTCACCCCCTACCGGGATGGATTCAGGGACGCTATCATCCCTATGCTCCTACAAGGGATAAAATCTGGTTGATATGTTAAGATTATGAGAAGGGAAAGGCCAGAAGAGATAAGGCCAAACTCAGCTTGAGCTGCTCGACCAGTTCGGTGTCAGGTCCTTCTACCTCACAACTCTAACTGGGGCTTCGTTAGCGAGCAGGTATTCCTTATGGTCCTTCACCACTAAGACCTTCAATATCTTCCCCCTCTTCATCTTCTCCATCTTATTCTTCTTCTTCATCTTACCCTCTTTACCCTCCATCTTCTTCCTTCTCTATATCCTCATCTTCTTGTAGAAGCCTTTCTAGGTCATGTTCCTAACCGAGCTTCACATTCACAAGGAGGTGTGACTCTTCATATTGCTCAAAATAGAATGCATACATATCCATGGTTGTTATATATGACTGTTAGTGATGAAAATTTACCCTATCCACTACCTGGATTCACCCTATGTCTGTAAGGTCTATCCCAATACGCACCTGCCTCTGCCACAGCTCTTCGATGAACATTGATTGTCGTATTATCCTCCAATAAGACTAGAGAGACGGGAAAATAGCATCGGTGGACAGCTTTATGAGGTTCTTGAGATACTTCCCAAAATGTTCCCTAGTTTTTTCACGAGACCGCTCACGGGACCACCCCTCCTTAAAAGGCAGGTGAATGCTCTCACATTGCAGTGCTCTTGCCGATGAAGTTCTAGACTGCACCATGCAAGTCACCTCACCCGTTCTTCATCTAATCTCTCTAGAGAAACATTGCCTACCTCTCGATTCATTGAGCTCCAGACTAGCCTCCTTGATTTTCCAGATGAGTTTCCATAAAATCATCATAGGATACGTTTTTATCCAGTGTTCAGCATACTCTATTGATAGACTGACATTGACATTAGTAGGGGTGAGAGTGATGACTTCTCCCAGGCCTGAAGTTGTGAACATATGCTACATTTGATGAAGAATGCAGGGATGTATCTCTTCATGAACATCTAGATAATGTTTCTTTTCCATTCCCATTATGCCCCTATACATCTTGGAAAACCTGGTTGGCACATATGGTTCTCAATGGATTTTTCAATCCATCTGGGCTACCAACACATCGCCCATGAATCTTTTCATACAATCCATCTGTTCTAAGGCCCCCCCGTCATCTAGAATTTGACAAACTGGTGTCCAGAATGGGTGAAAGTCTAAATGATTATGGCATCCATTATTGAGCTTGATCCCTTCTTCTCTGAGCGTTAGTGGGAGAATTCTTGAAATGTTCAAGAGTAATGGAATCATATCATCACCAAGAGGGTGAATAACGTTTGAAAAGTCGTACCCCCTCACATTGGTCTACGACCCAGACATGAATGATATGGAATGGTCCATGTACTCATCTAGGCATACATCCCCTTGAAATGATCCCTTGAATGCAGTATAGCCTAGATAATATATCCACCCCCAAGTTAACCTTGTTATTCCCCACCATGATCTCAGCCATCACTATTTTCCCTGGGCGAACCCCCAATCTCGTACCCCCCACTAGAGACAGGCACCCGCTCAAGAATGTAGTGAGAAACCCATCATATCGTACATCTCGATCCCGACTTTCATTTATGGTGAAGCCCCATGATCGGTACTCTTCTGCCTCTAGGACCCTCCAGTATGATCCCACTTTTCCCTTCTGAGATTTGTTCGGGCATTTATTCCCTCAGCCTAGCATTTTTACAGCCTTTTCCTACATTAGGAAATTACTAAACCATCCGAGATATTATATGTTCTTCAGACCAAATTTTATTTTCATCTCCCCTTTTTCCTGCTCCAGCAGATGCCATGTCAGGAAGAGGGTGCACCTCCTATCACCCCATACATTCTCTGTGGGGAGGAACTCATCATAATGGAACCCCTCCAAGGAGATTCACCCAAAGTTGGGGATGTCCCATAGATCGAAAACTACCTCTCCATGGTGGAGGTGGAAGGTTTTGGTGTCGGGAGACCAATGACTGAACAATTTTGATACCAGGTCTGCTATCAGTAGAAGAGAAATTGGGACGTCCAAATATCTTTGAAGAGCTTGATTGATTGTAGCTCTGGCCCAAACTCCTCGAACGTCTGACAGACATAGTATTCCCATTCCCAGTAGCTTTTAAAGATACCTATGGACCTGAAATCCTACTAATGACAACCCTTCATCTCATCGGTAATACTGCTTCGAAAGTTTCTTGCATAAAAATTCAGGCATTCCTCGTGGACCGGGTCTCCCTATGACGGTCCAAATATTAGGATTTAGGATTTTGATGGCTATGTTCTTCATTTCCCTAGAAGGATGGCCAATTTTTGCAATGATGAATTGCGGGAGACTATCCTCAAAGATCACCCATGACCACGACGTATCATTTTTGAAGCTAGGCATCAACATATCCTTTAAAATGCCAAAATTCCATATCAGAAGGCTATCACTTAGGACATAATCTTTTTGAGATTGCATAAGAATACCAAAAATCGTTTTATTATTAGACCCAACACTCCTCTCATTATGAATCAGGGGGATCATGATCATCTGAGTCCTCCATGCAGTTGTAGTGGCCTCTCTCTCGGCATTGATCTATTGGGAAGCCATTTTTGTTAGAATTTAACAAACCCCAAGGGGTTTTCCCGAATGAAAGAAAATTAGTGTGCAAAAAAGTTGGGTGTGTGCAAGAATGCCACTAGAATCGAGCAATGTGAAAAAAAAACAGAGGCAACGTGCAAGTGATCGACACCCACACAAAGCAAATGATCGACCATGGAAACTTGATCATGGATCAAGATCTTTTTCGCACATGAGAGAAAAGAATCTATCATATGAAAAAAAGTCAATGTGGGGACCTAGGTGGCCCTCAACATATTTATTAGCATAGACCGTGGCTTCCATGCATGAGAAAGCATTTTTCACACCCAAATATTGTTTTTTCATGCATCATGATGGTGCTTTTATAAATTTTTCTAGGACCCTCAGAATCCAACATTCAGGCCTCCCTTCATCTCTGATTCTGAGGGGGGGGGGGGAATTTGTTGATGCTGAATTTTAGATAGGTCCAGGATTGGGATAATAAATAGCAACAAAGTCCTTTGGAGGGTGAGTAGAAGATTTCGCGACCCCAGAGGTGCTTGTGCGAATAAGTTATGGGATGAATTCAACAATTCCTTCGGTGTGTAAACCCTTGTGCTCCCAATGCAATTTTAAAGGGAGGATTCCATGACAACCCACCAGAAACCTCTGAAAGCACTATTGCGCAATAGATTAGGAGGTACCCAAAACATTCTCCAGTGCATATCCCCTTGCCCACCCAATGCGATGTCAAAGGGACCATTTCGCATCATTGTGTTCAGAAAAAGTAGTCAAGGCATGGGAGTAATGGGAGAGCATACGTGCATGCTACCAATCGATGCACAAGTTACCCAATGTCACACAAACCCTTCACTCCCAATTCAACATCATACACCCTCTTGTGCGCCACCTCTGCAGGTTTCATCTATAAATTGAAAAGAATGCCCAATCCTTAGGGATGGTTACAAAATACGGAGTGATGCTCTAATGCATGAAAAACACATCTTCCACGACAGCGTGAAGAGACAATATGGCCTAAAGGTATTCGATCTTGTGAGATATGTACACCAAGGGTCACCCTTCGGGTGGCCCCTCTTAGGAAGGATCCTAATCCAATTTCTTTTACCCAAATTCATTTGCATGAAAAATATCCCTCTTGTGCGTAGGTTCCCCCTACATCAGACTTATCTTGCACACATCGTTCTAGTTTGCGCGCAACCATTAAATCTTGTGAAAACCCCTCATCGTGCGCGTGACCCCCCTCCTGTGCTCCATGTGTCTTCCTTACCCTAAGGAACTATTTCTGGGTCCCTCTTATGTGATACTCACCTATCTAATGAAAATTTCTCCCATACGACCCTCTAGGTTTATACAAAGTTACATAAAATTACCTTTGGAGGTGCTTCACATTTTGTTTCATAGCATTGTGATTCTTCTCATAGGCACACAAACATCTATTTCTCCTTCCCATATACTCCCTCATGTGGGACACTCAATGGATCACTCCACGACACCGCCTCATTATATAATTGTTGATTCCTTCCATTCCCCAAGGGTGGGAGGGTATTAGTTATGTAAGTCGTAGGGGTGTAGAGTGAACCCGTCTTATCTGAGCTGTAGGATGTTAAACGGCCAACTAGAATCATCCTCAGTAGATGATGTTAAAATGTGACTTCACCCCATGAATTTTACATGGGGTTCCCCAACTCCGACATTCTCTACTCCTGCTCATCTCCACTGGATTGATATCTTCCTCACATAGAACGAGATCCTCTTTCTTGGAGCGGTGCCAGTCCGTGGGGATGGAAAACCACCATGGTGTAATCCCCTAGCCTTTCTCGCAGGAGGCATCACCCCGTCTCCTCCTATCTCTTCTCTTTCTAAACACCAGAGGAGAAATGGACAATGAGACCTTTGTTATCCCATCCCTATCTTGTTTGTCTTTTTCACCACTCGGGCCTCCATCCTAGATTATGTCCCAATCTCCATCTCTTTGGGACTCTAACCATGAATAATCACTTGTTTCCTCATTGGGCCCATAACCACGTGTAATCCCCACTCCACCTCACACAGACACCCCATTCACAGTATGATCATCATGTCTCTACCACCACTTGTTTCTCACACCAAGCATTACTCACATGGTCTTAGTGTAAGCTTTGACCACAGAATCCTTCTTGTTCCTCCTTATATTATAATCCCCAAAAACACTTTTTCAGCTGAACTACTTAGAATTCGATCCTTTCAAAGGAAAGGTACTTAAGAATCCTACCTATGGTTCAAGACCAATGCCTATTAGTCCCATCCCCATCATGTCAGTTCATGAAAACCTCTTGCGAAAAATGTGAGCTTTGATCCTTTCCAAGGAAAGGTATGTAGGAAGCCTCTGTAAAGTTCAATCCCATCACCATTTGGTCTCGACCACTCCACATCGGTCCACCCTCTCTCTACATGATGTTAAACCATACGACGCTTTTTGTCCCGCATGACACTAAATTGCCCTCCAATTTACTATAAGAAGTTGTAAAACCCAATCAGTGGTAATCCTTTTTATCCAATCCAGTGGTAAGACATTGTTAGCCTCACATGACGGTATGAAATCATAGGATTAACTACGTGGGTTTTGTCCATGTACCTTAGAAATGGTACATATGACGCCACCTTGAGGTTCAACCCCAAACAATAGTAATCATTGGTGTCACCCCTGTTGGTACCCACATCTCTAGTCCGCACCCCTCGAGCATTTGACCAAACTGGGATGCTAACCATGCTTAATCCCCAGTATATCATCGGGTCACTGTCCTCTACACACACCTTGATTGTATACCCCATCCTAAACTACATGGACTTTGATTCCCTACCACATGGATACGTAGAAATAATTTATAGGGCACAAGACCATTTTCATATACCATCATGGTCTCTCCCTCAATCCTTTGTGTTTCGGGAGGGTCTTTCCCCAACCCGGATGTTCAACTTCCTCCAGATCCCAGCCATGAATCCATTCTCACGGACCTCTTACTTAGGTGTCCCATAACCACACCGAACAATGCATACATAGATTCCCTACCATGAGGATATGTAGGAAGTCTCATCAAGGCTCATGGCCAACACTACCGTCACATTCCCGAAGGATCCATCTCATTCCCCCAACAATTCATTCAACTCTCCATCAACCATCCAGATTATTACCTAGGATGACACTTCCTAATGAGATCATGCCATTCACCTCTTCACAACCCATAGAAGCACTCATTTTACTAACCACATATTATTCCCATCATCATTGTTACCCCCAGGGGTTAAACCCATCTGATCCACATTAGTTAGGTTTTTGATTAGTCTGATCCATCACCGCCAGATGTTAAACAATCTGCATAACCAGTGTTAAATATGTGAAGGTGAGGAAAAACATAGATTCATGCCCGTGGCATAAAATCCCCCGCATTCGATGCAGGATGCCTCGAGATTCTATGCCCTCTAGAAGTCCTATAATAAGTGGTAGAAACCTGAAAACATCAGTGTTCTAGTGTACAGACACGCCATCGATTTATATCATGGCTACTCCCCCGATCGAAGTTTGTGGCCGTAACCAGACCCCTTGGAATGTCCTGACAAGAGCAGTGTAATTAACAAAATTCCAAGAAGAATGAACTAGGAAGAGTTTCACAAACAAAATATTAATCTTTAATGGAGACCCAGACTAGGTGATGAGTTCTGAGGAGGAATCCACAGAAGGAGGAACCGATATCATATCATCCCATTTCAATCATGGAACATACAAATCTAAATATGCTATTGAAGTCACCCGCATTTGGAAATCGATAATGCGTGGAAAGAATCAGCGCATCATTAACATACAAACGTGCACCCTGGAGAAAGTGTTAGAAATAGCTGTGAAAAAATCTGGCTAAGTCAGGTGCATGCAAGAGTTGGCAGAGGCACCAAAGAACCCTTAGTTTTGAAAAAGAATAATATTTCTTCAACAACAGAAAATTCTTCTATCGCACTGGAAATTCATGTTCTGAAGCCTTATCGCACACCTATTTATAGGTGTTCACCGGGTCTTCTAGGACTACAGAATGGTTTTTCATGTCGTATCGCCCATTTTACGCACATTTCCAAAACTCAATTATATTATTAGGAGTTGCCTTTGAACCCCAAATTTCTTGTCCAATTTAATCTCAAACACTTATTAGCGAATTTTTTGGCACTAAATTTTAGTAAATACCATGAATATGATTTTTTTGCACAATCTAAAGGTATATTTTGAATCAATAGTCAATCACAAGTCATGCAAGGGAGGTTCACATAAGATATGAGTTTGGTGTGAAGGAGCAAAATCTGTGTGCATGAACCATCACTCCCAATATGACGTCAAATGGTTTCTTCCTCATCAACCTTCTAAAAATTACCAATTCCATAGGCAGTAATGAAATTGGGTTTTCGACCAAGAAGATGGATCACGCGTAAGATCTTCTTTTCCTAATGCGACATCGAATTCTAATTTCACATAGACCACCATGTGCACCGCTACTGAATTTTTCTTCTATAAATATAAGCATAC
The DNA here is from genome assembly GCA_963277665.1 of Viscum album. Taxonomy (NCBI): domain Eukaryota; kingdom Viridiplantae; phylum Streptophyta; class Magnoliopsida; order Santalales; family Viscaceae; genus Viscum; species Viscum album. The sequence continues at coordinate 692,387,192 of OY728130.1, forward strand.
ACCCTCACTCTGGGGTTACACCTTGGTAGATGAAATTCCTCTCTTATATGCGTAAGACAAACCTTCTATGACCACATGAAATCAATGGCTCTAAGTTATTGGATCTTGTGTGACAAGTCTCCAAGGGTCCCCCTTTAGGTGGGCCCACTATTTTTTGACCCCTCTCTCATTGTCTTTTACTCCTAGAAAATAGCGCGCAAATGATTCTTCTTGCACACAAGTTTTCCCTTGTGTCTAGCTAATCATGTGTGTGGGGTTCCATCTTGTGTGAAACCCCTCATCTTGCATGCAATACTTTAGACTTTCATGCTCCCATTCTTATGTGCCCCATGTGTTGACCTTACCATAAGGCACCATGTATGATACACCCTTACATGGAAAACCCTTTCCTTGTTCAAAATTCTCCCATGCTATCCTCAAGGTGTGAACAAAGTGAATTCAAGGTCTCTTGGGTGGTGTTTCATGTAGAATTTCCCTACCTTGTGCTTTTTCGCATTGGCACACTAATAGATATTAATTTTTCATATAACCACAATAACATAGACCCTTCAATGGATCACTCTACCCCATTCACCCATGGTGTTTCTTGTGCCTTTTCTTCCCCATATATGGGTGGGTACATGTTATTTATGTACTAGGGGTGAAGATTATGTCCTCATCATCTAAGCTGCATGATGCTAAACTACCAAGAATCCACTTCCTTAACAAAAAATGTTAAACTATAAGCACCACATGAGTGATAAGCCCAAGACGACCAAGAAGGGTATGGGAACCAGCACCCACTCACTCCCCCTCTCCCTCTGTGCTTTTTCATCATGCACACCTCAAGCATTATCTGCCTAAGCCTCATCCCAACATGATAGGGTTCTTCCTGTATGATGACCATATCCTACTCATACATCTTGACATCCACCTCGGGCTTCCCTCCTGGAGTAAGTCCCAATATTCTTTTCATTGTCTTCCAACCTGGTGTAATCTCCTATTTCCTTTTTGGGCTGAAAACCATGTGTAAGCCCTACTCTTCCCCTCACTAACACACATTTCTGGATGTCATCATCAAGTCAATTACAACCTCTTGTTTCTCACACTGAGCATGAATCACATTGTCTAAATGTAAGCATCAACCATGACATCCTCTTGGACCGCATATCATTTGTAGGGGACATGACCCACTTTATCAAACTACATGGACTTTGATCATTGTCCTTTTCAAGAAACGTACGTAGGATGCCTCCCAAAGGTTCAAGTGCATCACCCATTGGTCCTAAACACTTCATTTCAGTTTACCATTATCCCACATGACATTATATTATATTCCCCTTTCATACCACCTCACATTAAACTGTATGCTTTCAAACAACATGGGTTTTGATCCTTATCTTCTAGATAGTGATCATAGGAAGCCTCCCGAAGGTTCAACCCTAAGAAATGATGATATTTGGTGTCCCCTTTGTTGTAAACCATATCTTTGGTCTGCCACTTACTCGTGTTAGAAAAGTTCCCATGATATTAATCATGCATCATCCCCACATTCAATCCATATTCCTCTAACCAAGAGTGTCCCTATTGTGATTAGATTATAACCAAGCATAAGCCCCATCATATCTTTGGGATTATGTCCTTTCTAACCACTCTAATTCTATTCCTGAAATTTTTACTAAATGGAATTTGATCTTTTCCATTTTTGAGGAAGCTACGTAGGAAGCCCCCCTGAGGTTCATGCCCATATCCCATGTACAATACTCATCTTTCCCTCGATCCCTTTGTGCCTCAGGAAGATAATGCCTTAACCTATTGGTTCCATTTTCTTCAGGTCCACGACCATACATCCATTCTCAAGGGTCGCCTTCTCTGGTGACTGATCACCCAATTCCATAACAACATGGAATTCTATTCCTTACCACCAGGATACATAGGAAAACTCCCTAAGGTCGACGCCTGATATCATCACATCATTCATATCCATCCAAATTTTACTCGGGCCTCTCCATCATAGTGAATTCATTCCATCCATTTGAGTAGAAAACCATGTCTAAGATCCATTCATCTCAATACTCTTTGAAGCACCTGGGAAGCTAACCATGCATAAGCCCCAACATGCTTCTGGGAAGTTGTCCATTGTGTACACCCTAATCCCATAACTCACCCTTAGGAACAACATGGGTTTTGATCTCTATCATCCAAACATGGTACATAGGAAGCCTCCATGTGGTTCAATCCTAGATAATGGTAATATATGGTGACCCCTTTTTTGGGGCCCACCATCCTCTGATTATCCCTTGCGATGCCCATATTGGTCTTCATGGTGTGAAGCCTTCCACTTTGTGGGACACACTATCCATAGTCCATCCTTATTGGGTGTTTTAACCCATCCATCTGGTAAACCTTCTATATTCTCCCACTTTGGAGAGTACCTATTTGGGTCACTCCCATCGGTGTTCTGATTAGTCAGATCCATCAATGATAGATGTTAAACTCACAGAATACCCTGTGTCAAAAATGGTAAGACGAGGAAAACCTCAAAGATATGCATTGACATAAAATTCCCCACATTCGATGTTAGATTACTCGTGATTCTGTGTCTATGAGAAGTGTTGTTATTGGAGAAAATATAGGTGTACCAATGTTCATGTTTCCAAACACACCAGAGATTCCCAACGTGACTACTATACTAACTAAAGGTCATTTCCCAGACATTACCCCTTTGAAATTTCCAGAAAAAAGAATCATAATTAACTAGTGCCCATAATAATATGGAACCATCAAGAGTTTAACGAACAACATATTAATCATTAAGGGATACATTCACTAGGTGGTGAATTCTGAAAAAGAATCCATGGAATGAACTACTAAAATCCCATAATCCCATTTATATCAAGGAGAAAACATCTTTAAAGATGTAATGAATGCAGCCCACCTTTGGAAGGCATGAATGTGGGGTAACAATTATTGTATCCTCACAGACGATGTGAATCCAAATAAAAGTGTCGGAAATAGTGATGTAACTCATCATACCCAGTGAACAAAATCAACTTTTGATATAACGTTACATCTACACTGATCCTTGGTGAAATACCTAATATAAATCTTGAGACACCTTCATCAACGCTTTCCACATAGATGTAGAATCTACAACTCTACCATGATCATAGATTACATTTTCTCCAGCTAAATATTATCAATGAACAAGTTAATTTCCCACCATCCATTATTCCATCACTAATCACTCCAAATCTAACTCACACTAAGATTACACCCATTACTCCTAGGGAAAAATGATATCTATGGGGGAACATGTCATCACTCATTCAATCTCAAATTAATTGAATAACCATTTAGATAATCAGTTAATTAGTCTCCATTACTCCCTCGAATCCACAATCCATGTTTCTATATCATTTTAGAATTTGAATCTACTTCAATATTACTATTTCCAAGAGCATAATTCATCTCATTGTCAAATTTTTGTAAATATTGGACCCAATGCCTCTAATAGAGAATAATTTTCTTCTATGAAATGATAGACCCAAATATTTTTTGGTCTATATAAACAATAAATATCCAACATTATTTTTAGTGAATCTATAATCTCATTCCATGAACCACCATTTTCAAATCCAGACTATGGGTATTGCTATTCCACTAATGAATTCACCACTAAAAATACCAATAAGAAACTACAAGATCTATCTACATTAAACCAACTCCAAAATAAACACCCAAGACAACAAAATAAACCATGTAACCAGTCATAGGATCATGCAAGATCAAAAATGGTTTCAATTTCGATATCCTATTCATCTATATAAATTATTATTCACATAGATTATCCCACTCAAATTCCATAACAGCCATGGTAATCCTGGTCATAGGAAATTATAAATAGCTTTATCCTTGAATAAAAAATCTCCATTACCTTAAAATACCTAGAAAACTCTAAATCTTGATTATGATTGTAAGTTCTGACCAATAAAAAACACATATACCTTCATCAGATCAATTGATATTTGAAAATATAAAATCACATTACTATAGAAGAATGCATCTTAGGATCAAAAGTGAAACTTTTGAAATCATTACATAAATTTTATCTGCTTCAAATGAACAAAGAAACAATATCCATGTGTGTGGTATGGATCTCTGAGGTTCATGAGTACATCAGAACAACATCAATGAATACAATTATTATTTTTTCAACATTTTCAAAGAAGATCAGGATCATCAAATCCAAGAACATTGCTTGACAATTCATTAACCCCAAGGAATTAAAATATCCTCATTAATTCTTGCCTTACTTTTTATAAAGTCTTAGTTATAACCTCTTTTCTGACTGGAAGATATTGGTATTCTAATCACAATTCAATCTTGTAGAACAACTAAGCCCCCCTAAACTACATAAAAACAAAATCATTCCATGTAAATGGGTTACTTTTCATCATTTTTAACAAATTAATCTTCTTAATATATAACAATAGTTGAAGTCCCCCATCCTCATTTGAAAAAACTCTCGAGTACACCGAGGATATGTGAAAAATATGATGATGGTCATCACCCATATATCCCTAAGATGCATATTATATTACTTCCATTTGGTTTTTCCGTATGATATAGAGGGATTGATATATACAATGTTGCTACCATGAGATTGATATAAAATTCAATTCCTCTATCAAAAGGAAGTCATGTGAAGTCATTTGTAATGAAATATTGCTTATGGTCCACTATAGGAGGAAAAAATACATACTTACTCTCTAATCTATTAAAATTAAAAGGAATTATACTTTCACTATAATATATCTAATACAAAATTGGTTTTAACCAATTATTCTAGCCCCAAAATCCTACTTATTGGACAAAGAAATATCCCCACTTTAGAGTAGATAATCTTAATCATCTCAAATGTAAGTTGATGTGAAATTAGTAACTGCTAACTCAAACCATTCCATAAATCACATTGATGCAGGTCATCTCTATGACCATAAAATTCAATAAATGTATTTAATGAGAAAGAACCACATGGAACCCAAGATATCACTAGAGTTGTTCTACCATCTTCCTTAAGGATTTATCAATATTAAGAATATTGAAATATAATTTAATTTTCAAGAAAAATCCACCAAAAAATAGAGAATATGTAAAATAATTAGACACACATCTACTAAAAATAAAGGGGAAAGAACATCGGTCATAAAAATTTTACCTAAAACTACCAATGGTCCCTCAAAACAATTAGTTGAAACATAGTCAACACCATACACACTACCTATTTTGGTATCACGACTCTATAATTGAGAACACATGTTTGATTTAATCGTTGATCCCTAAGGAATATTAGAATATTACAATGATCCCCTATTACTCTGAGGACTTGTTTCCCATTTATTATAAAAGAAACTATGGAAATTGGACCACAGAAAAATATAATATAAATATTGAAGAATCTCCATTATACAACATTAATGAAAATGTTTCTATGATATAGGAAAAAAACTTTTGATAATGTCTATTCTATCCAAAATTGATGTATAGAGTGACACATCCTTCATAAGAGGGTGTTAAAGGAAAGCTTCTCACTATTGAATTCATACTTATTTATTTTTAGTACTCTTAATACACCCACTAGTTACTACAATAAATGGTGCTAACAGTATTACTAGAAGTCCCTATCATTGTAACCCCATTAGAGAAATGATTTCTAATGGATATATCCTCATCCATACCCTTTATATTCAATATGTCCTACATTGCATCCCTATATATTTCCTCATGCCAATTCTCCAGATATTGTTCATCTACCCTAGCCAAAGGAATATGAAATTATTTTGGGACATTAATGGATCATTACAATACATTATTAGAGAAATACAAATGTACTCAATAAGCATGTATATTATGAAGTTATCGATATATTCCCTTATTCAATCACCATAAACAAATAAGATCGATCTACCTATAGTGTATTTAGGAGAAACATTCCAAAGGATATATCCTTAAAGTAGTCCCTAATCAACCCCTCTCATATCCCAAACAATTTCGAGACACCAAAACATGTTCTATTGGGTCCTTATATAATTAAATAATATAGTATTTCCCATAAATCCTCTAGAGTCTCCTCTAGATCAGTTATTTACTTGATGAAATTAATATAATCCTCAATATAATAAAGGTCCTCAAGGCCCTAGAAATAATGCGGTATACTAATGTAAGAAATCCCTAAAATAATTTATTATCACCATGTGAGAACCTATGACATAAAAAACATTATGAATGGCTCTAGGATAAATTTTCTTTCTTCCTAATGAACTGGAGTGGGTGTATGAACATTTCCAGTCACATTATTTTACACGACCAATGTTAGGACATGAATGATCCCTATACATGGTAATTATGAAAATATTCTCTAGTCAGTCCAATACTGAATCTTCTAGGTCGGAATAACTTAAATTCAAAATGAAAAATCATATACACTGACAATACCTCACTTAAAGTCATGTAGATATTGGTAGACATATTGGATTTCAACTAGTAGTCGTATCCTTAGATGACAGCTGTAACTAGAATGAAAACAACCATTATCACTATGCAACCATAAAATCAATTATCTAAAAAAACCATTTTATTTAGAATCATTTATATAGACCAAAAAATGACATGCTTTTTTAAATTGATTAAAATAACAATAGCTATATAAAACAATTTAATAGATGATGTATTAATAGAAAAAATTATTTAATAAATTACAATGCATGAAAATTAATCATATAAATGAAATCTGAACCTATATTCCAAAATGTGATACATGAACATGTACAAATATCGTATACTATAACATCCCAACAATACTCTAGATAAAAAATGAAAATTTTAAATCATATCTCCTAAATTTTTTCTCATCATCGACAACTCGATGTTCTAATATATAAAAGATATCTTGGAACATAAATGACCACCTACAAGAGTTTTTCAAATCTTATCTCTATTTTATCAAGATAAAATGTAATCAAGATGAAAATAATAGGAAACCTTATATGATTCCATCTTTTAAATCCCCCTTTAAAATCACCACGTCTAGGCCAGGGTGTTGCATGACATCCTGCACATATTACCTTATGAAAACAGATAATTATTATTGGATAAGTCCCTAAAAATTTTGTGGGGGTACCTATACCTTATATAAAAACCTACATAAACAAAAATCACAAATATGAATAAATAAAAAATCAGAAAAATACAAATGAAACTATAGAATATCATCATGTTGAAAATTGAGTTTAATTCATACAACATAAACCAAATGACTCCTAATGTGGAATTTCAAACAATATATGATAATGAAATAAAATAAAATTAAAACATTATAGCAAAAGTTTGAGGTATATCCTTTCATTTCATTTTATCATCTATGATCCACCAGATCATCATCATTAAATAGGACACTTTCCATTAGTTGGATCTCTGATCATGAAATCTGTATATGCATCAATATTTTCATGAAATGTCTGAGTATAAACCTAGTAGGACACCTGTATTATATCCTTAATAAAAGGTTCAATTTTATTTAAATGTGTATTTCATGATGGTAGGTAAATACACAAATTTGTATGTTACAAAATGCTGGGAAATGGTGCACTAACAAGGCTTCCACTAGCCATGACTATACTTACTTTATCACCATACAAGAAGTAACCACTCATATATCATCTCATAATGTTACACCATTATACTTAATTACATATTTATCTTGAAAATAATTTAATATCCTATATAAATTAGGGTAAATGAAAAATGAATCTAAATGACCCACTATGTAGTATTACATTATAACCTAAATTATATATTATAATAGTAATTGGGAATATTTATTAAAAAATTATGTTTAATGGTTATATAAAATGAAAATATATTGATTAATAAGTACTCAATTATATTACGATCTTGATATTATTTAAAATGTATATCCTTAAAAACATTTATTATTGGTGTTTTTTATAAAATAATAATATTTATTTGGCCATATTTTAGAAAATTTATTTGGAAAAATTAACATCATTTTTTAATTTTTTTTCTTATGGTGAATTTTTAATAATATTTTAAAATGATTAAATTTTCAACGAGTAGTGAAAAAATTTGTTTTTTATTTAAATATGTATTTTGGTATAAATAATAAAAGAGAATAGTTTTAAAATAGTTTTAAGTGTATCATTATTTTATTTATATTATTAATACCCCAAATTATGCCTTTATAAATAATTTTTTTTGTAATTTTTTTATAAAAATATTTATACTTTAGAAAAAATTATATATGGAAAAAAACATTTCATAATGTATTTTGGGATAAATTAAATATTTAGAACTAAAAATATATGAATTGAATTTTATTAATTGGAATGAATATTTTGAATGAAAATTTCCAAAAGATATTAAAAGGTAATGTTTCATTTTTTGACATAATGCATAGTAAAAATAGTAAAAAAGGTAAGAGTAATATTGGTAAAAAAAGGTAAAATATGGTGATGGAATTAGGATAAGTATTTAAAATTTTTCAATCACATGCCATTATTTTATTGTAGGATTTTTGATTTTCGATACTTATATTTCATTCAAGAATATAGAAACATTAATCTATTTTCGCTTGATTATGCCTTTATATTTTTTTGAATAAAAGTGAAAATACCAGATGTCACTCTCATGAATTAAATATCTCTAGAATTTTTAAATATAGATAAAAGGATGATATGTTTTTTTATAATTTTTTTAATGTTTAATTACATTTTTAAAAATTTAATTTATTTTTCATTTTTAATAATGATATTGTTGTCTTAAATGCTTACACAACACCAACAGAGTGCTTGTGCAAGCAGTAGAGTAAGCCTATAAAGACTATAAATACATTAAAAACTATTTTGTTGTGTGTGTGATAGTTACCCAAGACTTTTTTAGATAAATATATCATATTAGAGATATTTTAAGGTTTTAGAAATCAATTTTAATACTATCATGATGACTTTAAAGGAACAGTAAATGAATAGTTTGAAAATTTACTTTAATAATATTTGATATAAAAAAATTACTTATATGATTTAAAATTCAAAAAATACTATCTTAATCCCAGATATTGGGATATGTTTGAAAATAACACTCATGGTCCATTTATTTGTAAATTGTTATTTTATGTTAGAAGTTGTGACCCTTAATAAGTAATATTTTTTATTATAGTAATTTTCATAAGGATTTAAGTATAGTTAAAAATACTGATTAGGGTTAAAATATAAAATAAAATAGATAAAATATCTTTATATGGGATGATATAAAATTATAATCCTCTTATATTTTTAATATAAATATTTGTATGCCTGTTATATTTGAAATAAATTTATAAAAATTTAATAATTTATGTCATTCCAAGATTTTCCTATGATTATGTATAAAAGGGAACCTCTTATCCTATATTCTTTACACAATTTAATCTTCATAGCACATAAATTTCATTCATTAATACCACGTCATATCCCTACACAATATCCCAATTCATATGGTATTCTCAGAAGTCCATCCTCTCAATGTGTAAGGTGATATACAAAATAGGTTACTCAATGAAGAAGTTTAAGTCTTAATCGAGTACATTCAATTTTTTATTTTACACTTCTAAATCAATGTAATTCATCTTAAAATGATAAATTACGTATCTTGAATATATTTAAATATTATAACTACCATGTAACATCCATTATCTATATTTTATTTAATAAATTGTCAAAGAAAAGATCACACATGTCTTTATGTGGACTTCAACATGAATAAAGTGATCTGTATCATTTTTCCTCAAAACATCACATTGATTTTAATGATGTTTGAATTAATGAATATAAATCATCTATATTATTTTCTTATTTTCTTATATTTTTAATTATTATGTACTATTCATTCATTAAATCCACTAAAAATGGAAGTATGACTCATGTGTATGTATGGATTATCTTATCAATGAAGTAATAAAATTTATTGTTAATAACCTCTCTATATAATTAATTATAAAGGTGAATATAATTATTACATAAGATGATCATGAAATAATTATAACTCTAGAGATAATTAAATAATGATTAAATTAGAATTACTCAGACTACTAAACCATAATATGCATGAAAAATAAACTACTTATCACTCAAGAAGAATGATTATAATAAAGAATTATTAATAAATATGAGATAAATTGTTGCAAATAAATAATATTTTGTAGGATTGAAATGAGAATTGTTCTAAAAAACATGTAATATAAATCAATATTTGTTATATATGAGGCTCAAATGCATATGAATAAAGAAGATACTTGGGGTATGATATTTATGATTAAATCAAATGATAATCAAGAATAATTATGCTTGAATGTATGTTATAATGTATTTATGACCCTTATTTGATAAATTACTTTATTTTTTCCCTCATTTAGTTATTAAATTAACTTTAGAGTAACAATACCATTTTTAGAAATGTGGTATATTAAATAACATGGAAATTTTTTTTGAGAAAATTTTCATTATTTCTTCTCTGTTAGGAATGTTTTGATCCATTTAAATGTTTTCATTATAATGATTTCATAAATGTTTTAATATATTTTTATGATGCTTTAAATTTAATTTTATAAATTTTTTTTATTTTTATAAAAATGTTTCATACGAATATATTTTTCCCTTTTTCGAAGGAGCTACTTTGTAAGTTTTACGCAAAATATGATGGGATTCATTATTTTAACATAGATGACATGACCATAATTTATCACTATATTGATATTTCAAATAATATTATATTCCACTAAAATTTTCCATAATTATTTTCTACGAAATTATATCCTATTATGTAATGTAAATTTTTATATTTAAAATAATTTATTACAAAATAAAAAGGGTATTTTCTTTAAGAAATATTATGGTGAAATTCTAAGGAAATTTTTATCTTTTAAAACATATTTGATTTTAATTATAATTTACTACATATTATATAAAATGATAAAATACTTATTCTTTGTATGAATATTTTATGGTTTTAATGATGAAATTTTAATGAAACATGTTTTTTTCAATGGGTTCTGTTATTATGATTTGGCCAAGGATGAATTACCTTGTAGAAAACCTATGTATGATTTTCATTATGTGATTGGTGGTCCTGTAATTATATATACAAATAATTAATTGGTTATATGTTGATATATAATAATAATGATTGGTAGAGGGACTTATCCAAAATTATTAAGGGACATTGTACACTAAGATAGTCTTAGGATTGTTCATTGACTGAGGATATGATTGAATGGGTCGTGAACCCAATCCCTTATGATATTAATTATAGTGTATCATAACTTTTGATACCAATTTATTCCAGATGAAAATTTTATTCTCTCATATCTAATGTTATTTGATTCCATTTTGATTTATGACTTATAAACTACTATACTTTACACCTTGATTCTATATTATGATATATGATAGTTTTTTTATGGTTTACTTGATTTATGATCATTGTATTATACAATTATTTTCATGTTTTATTAAAATAATCCTTTATATATATATATTATTGAGCACTACTGAGAAATTGATCTCACCATTTCTTATGTTTCCCTTCACTATGATATGATAATTTTTTTTTGATATGACTAAAAATGGTAATAGTTTTGAAGAAAATGGGGGGTGATGATGTACATATCTTTTCAACAAGTTACTTATGTATTTTAGTTTCAAGTAACACTAAAGAAACAAAATTATAACAAGGATCATAATATCATGTATTAAATAATTATCTAAAAAGATGATATATTTATTTAAGAAATATATGGGTCCTTATAGTTATTATTAGTATATGATTTTTTTACATTTTAAAAATATGATGATAAAATTTAATAATAATCACAATGATAAGTTTATGTATCATATTGCAACCTGAAAATTGGGTATGGTAGAGATTATGTGGTTTTAAAATATGATTATAATTTCTAAAAAACTGTGTTTTTTCTTCTATTAAATGGATAGAACCCAAATGATAAGTTTTATTGAAACATTTTATGGAAAATAAAATAATTCCAATCATGATAGTTCATATTTTTTCAGAGATAGAATATAAAATATTTTTTCATTTCTTACACAACACTATCAATTCATGAATCTTTCGTGTCATCCAAAAAAGAAAATGTAGGAATAATGTTCTATATAGTCATCTTGAGGCGACATCCACGAACACATTTTGGGTTTTCCAATACATGGGTTGTTGATAAATTGATAAATACCACTAACAATATATTTTATATCATATACTATGCATAACATGGAAAACAAATTTCAATGTTTTATCATTTATAATATGATGTAGTTCAATGGTGGTCCCCTATCAAGAACATGCATCAATTGAATGAAATTGAATCCATAGAGTGAGATGAGTTCAACATATTATTTTTTGATAATTACATTCCTCATATTATATATATGCAAAATGATTTGGAATTTCATGACATAAATGATAATTATAATTAATCTATTAGTAAGAATATGTAAAATGTTTCAAGAAATAATTGGTATATTTCTTGTATTTTGTTCTAACATAAAATTAATATTTTTTAATTTTTCATTAGCTTAAAACTGGGAATTGTTTATGCTTTATTGATGAGTATAATTTATGGCTCTAAATAATTCAATTTACATGATATAATAGTATAAATAATGATTTTATTTTCCCATCAATGTCATAATTCTGATAAAAAATAAATGGAATTAAAAGGAAATTCTAATAAAAAATCATAGAGAGAATAAAATGAGATTTATTTAAAGCTTGATGTGTGGAAGAAAACATGGGATAATTATTCATAATGGTATTAGTAAATTTTTAAAGTGTGGAAGGGAATTCCATTATGAAATCAAATGAAAAAGTGATGGGATGAAGTTGCGTATTGATGAGAATATAGATAATTCTCTACATAATTCACATCCAAAACACCAATTTTTCAAATACAATGGGTATGGGAAATATGAAAAATTGTTCTCAAATCCATAGTTCAATGACACTAATCAACATATATATCCTCTTAAACCCAAATAAAAAGGGAATGATCATGTTATAACAACTATAGATATGGGTTATGAAAACGATGTAATGAAAGTAATACTTTTCATAAACACTCAAAAAACTAATGTATTATTTTATTCTATAAAGACCCATTATATTATATCAAAGGAATTTGAAAAGGGTATATAATTTCCACATCAATGATTAGGTTTTTTATTAGTGAATAAAGTTTATCATGGTATTATTGGATAATATCAAATATGTAGTTACCCTCTTATTGATGTTTTTGGGGATTTGATTCCAAATAATATTATCATTCTCATTTTTTTAGAATTCGATGTTATTTTAATCTTGTATTAGAAATATTTATTTAGAACCATAATCAATTGATGTGGAATAATAGTTAAAATTTATATTTTGAAGCTAAAAATGATCATTTATTAGTGAATGGTTTAATAAAATATTCCAATGGTTATTAATTTTATCTTGTGTGCCATTATTAATATCCATAATTGTTGGGAAGAAATTATGATTAATGATATAGGTATTATATGAATGTAATTTTATATTTTTCATAGGTATTTCATAGTATTCCTCTAAATTGTGATGTTGGGATCTAAATAGGACTCATACTGGGTGTTATACCATTTTTTGTCACCTTATAGAATGGTCTCAAATGTGTTTCAACAATTGAAGATGTAACTCATATTGAATCATTTCCATGAGGTTCATTCATCCATTTGTGTCAAATTAGGGCACACCATTTCATTTTTATATGAATAATAATGGATCAATGTGGGTCATAATTGGTTATGGTGAATGTTACAAGATCAAAGTAATTAATAAGTGGTGTATACCTTGTATAATGATTTGCTCGATCCATTACGAGGATCTCATTATTATTCCAAATTGATCATTGTTTTAGAAACTCTCAATTTTCGATAAAAGATTAAGTACTTACATATAAATCCTTCCGTATGAGTTATGGGAACTAGTGTTTGTAGTCATTCCATTTGGTATTTATAATTCCCCAACACATTGATTGATTTACTAAATAGTATTTATACATTACTGTGATTGATTTACAGTACTATTTGTAGATAATATAGTTATATATTATAAAATAAATGAAGATGATGAACGTAACATTAGGAATTTTTGGAAGAAACTAAGAAAGGGTAATATTTCGGAAACAATAAATAAATGTAAAATTATTCAATGAAAAGTTTCATTTTTGTGACATATGATCTCATAATAGGGTGTATGAGTCGATCTATGGAAGGAATAATTTATTCAACATTAGCCCAAAAAATAACTATAAATGAGATCGATTGTTTTTATGGGATAGATGAAAATTTTCATTTATTGGTGGATAATTTTGAATAGATGTTATATTTAATCACTATGTTAACTCAAATGGGATCTATGTTCTACTAGATAGATGAGTGTGAAGAAAATTTATACAAACTTAAGAGAGTATTATTAAGAACAACTATTCTTATACTACCCTATAGTGGATAATGATTTGTGATATGTAGTAATGAATTAGCTAAGATACTAGGAAGTGACCTCATGAATAATGATATTTTTTATTTTTTCGTAAAATAATTGATTTTACTTGCGATAAATTATCTAAATCATGATCTATATTTTTCTACTATAATCATGAAATGAAATATTTATAGGAAATACCTTTATAGCGAAATTTTTCATATATATATACTGATCCTAAAATATTAATGTATAAGTCATCCTAGGAAAATATTAATAATTTAAATAAAATAATGTTGGTTTCAATAAATGATTATGACTTGTGGATATAGTTCCACTTTTGGTAATAAAACAAGGTAGAAGATACCCTAAGTCTAAAGTATTGTGATAGTTTATCTTTGATGAAGATGATAATAGATCTAATATTTCAATATTTCCAAAATATGGGCATTGAAATCATTATATAGTGGAGAAATCTTATATTTCTCATATGGGTGTTCAAACATCCATCTATGTTAAGATTATAAAAGAAAAAAAGGAAGATTTTGAGAAAAAAATTAGGGGAAATGTTCTTGATTTCATCCATGATTGTGATCGAATGAAATGGTTTAAGAACCATAAATTTTCCATACCAATAACAAACATAAAGAAGGTACTATTTAATGAAGGTCATATTTCATCATTTTTTATTAATTTTGGATGTATGAATTTTTATAGATATCTATAATATTATTTCTAGTTGTACAACATGAAGATATATAATGCAGATTATATGTCGCAGTTGTTGTTATCTTATACAATTATGCTTGAGAGACAAAATTGTAAATAGAAATTAAAACCATTACATATACCAAAGTGTAAATCGGAAAACATCACCATGTATTTTATCATTGGACCCAAAGGACAAGTATATTCCATAAAGAAATTTGGTCATAGATGATTTACGTAGGAATTCAACAGTCATTATTACTATTAAAATCATTTTATTCTCTTGATCATTTTTCTTATAAAATAAAAAATTAAGTGACAAGATTTTATTGATAAAAACATTTTATTATATTGGACAAAGAATTTAGGTTTACCTAGATGTTATGGTGATCTCTATGTAGGCTCTCGATATTGTTGTTTGATTTGTAAAAGGTTATAATCATTGGATATATGGTTAGTCTGAGATAAAAATTAATTCTATAGATGATATGTTATCGTATTTTTATAGATATTTCTATGGTGTTTAGGATCATTTTAATACACTTCTACAGTTTTCATATTATAAAATCATTAACTAAGTTACTCCATTGGATCATTTTGAATCCCTCAATGGAAATAACTGTTCAGATGTAATATGATGGTATCAAGTTTTCAAAAGAAAAATATTGGCACTTGAGTTAGCTGAGGAAATGGTTGAAGAAGTTATATTCCTTAAATAGAACATTAATGTAGCTGAGAGTCAAAATAAAATATCTAATAAAAATCATTTGAATTAATTTTTCTAATAATTAATTTCTATGAATTTATCAATGAAATACACTTATGTGATTTATAAATAAGGTAATCATAATCCCTAGGTATATTATCCTCTTTGAAATTCTTGACCCATTCGGGACAATATCATTTTTTAGGGTGACCCATTGAACCTGAATTAAGATCATGAAATATTCCATGTATTTATAAAATATAAATACAAAAATGATCCATAAATTGTACTAAAAATGGATTTACCATTATATCAGGATCATTCATATGTTGAACAACCATCATAAATATTTTATTGTTTTTAGAAAAAATGGGTTTTATTGAAAAATGTGTTTTTATTTTAAATAATTGAAAATGTTAATATTGTTTCAAAATTGTTTTAATTGATTCATTAATTAATTTTTGAGATAAATTTTCCAAATAATGTAATTATAATTATTTTATTATTAGAATTTGGAATAAAATGTGTTTATACTTAATAAACAATATTTTTGGAAATATTCTTCTCATCAAATGTTTCTGGTTAAATTTTTAATTAATTTTTCCCCTTTTATAAATTGATTTTGATCAAATTTATTAAATAATCAGAACCATCATGTAAAAAATTTGTCATATAGTAAACATTCATTTATCTCACAATGAATAGTAAATATAGAAAAAAAATCACATGTTCATTTGGTAAAACGAATAACAATGGGTTAAATTATTCGGATATAACTTTATCATTTCACTAATAAACTAATATATCCCATTGGATGAGTATATTTAAAACAAAAGAGTCCATGTTTATAAAATATAGAATCTTACATGGATTTTAATTTTATTAGGGATTATATATTATTTTCTGAAAATAATAAATACAAAATGTCACTCTCTTAACAATAATATCAATAAAAAATTAATAAGGATTAAAAGAGGATAATTTCTATTCATGATTATTATTTTAAATATTTTTAAATTTTTTTGTCATGTAAATTTTATTTTACATTTAGTAACACACTAATTACATTAAATTATAATATAACACTGAAATTGTACTTATTCAAGCTATATAAAAATTCTGTAAATGATTTTTAAAACTCAAAAAATGGTTTTATTGGGTGTTTACTAGTTACATTATTATTTTATTATTAAATTTTGTATAATATGGATGCTTTTAAGGTTTTTATTTGAATTCAATTACAATCATGAAGACAATAAAATTCAATAATAACGAATATTTACGAAGATGACATTAATAATATTTTATAATCAATATATTAATGAATGTTTTAAAAATCATAAAAACCAAATTTTCATTTAATTTAATAGTTTGTTATCATAAATATTATCTATGGTGTATTTATGTGTCCCTATGTATTTTATTGTGAAATTCATGACACTTATATATTGGAAATTTTGATGTCTTAGTAATTGTCTAAAAGATTAACTCATGTAAAAACTCGGAAATATAGGATACAAAATCACATAAAAATATCAAAATGTTATTGGATGATATCATATCAAATTAGAATCATAATATATTTTAAATATAACAACTTTTGGTCACTTGAAAAATAAAATGAACTTATATTAATTTTGTGTTTTATGTAATACGAATAATACTCCACGCTTATAAAATAGAACATCTTCCTAAATCTTCCTCATACCATTTGTGAATTATAGATCATCAAAGACCTTCCATAATACCTTCTTATCTTCATTATCCAAGTATTTTAGCTTATATTATTTTTAAAAGACCATACATTCAAGTTTTAAAGTGTTATTTTAAAGTGGTTTCTCATTGAAAAAGGTACAACTCATAACTGAGAATCTTTATATATATGTAATATTTCATCAGATCTAATTGTATGATTTACATTATAAAATAATGAAACCAATATTTTAAAAATAATAATTTCTTATTATGATTATGTAACAATCATTAACCTCATACGTTTAGTCATATGGGGGAATAAATCA
This sequence comes from Viscum album, assembly GCA_963277665.1. Lineage (NCBI taxonomy): Eukaryota > Viridiplantae > Streptophyta > Magnoliopsida > Santalales > Viscaceae > Viscum > Viscum album. The sequence continues at coordinate 692,405,171 of OY728130.1, forward strand.
TCGTTCTTTCGTATGTGTGGACTACCGCCTCCATGACGCAATACATTGCATTTATCATCCCAAACACACATTGATACTTTTATTGATATAATTACTAAATATATATGATATAAATTATAAAATTGTGGTTTTATAATGTTTTATTATTATTTTATGATAATGTTTTCCAACAATCTGAAAATTAAAAAATTAATCGTGTATACGTATGGACTACCATCTCCACAAAGTGATGAAACTTATTTTTCATCACTCCATTATTTAAATAGCTATAAAAGATTATATAAACATTAAAATTAAAATTTGATTGTATTTTTATCTATGATAACATCTGTTATGATAATTTTATTCAATGGGGATATAATATAATGATATAATGGTTATTATTTCTCTATATAGGCTATGACTATGATGATTAAATATTTACGGAAACATTTTCATTTCGATGGGTTAGGTAATGATGATATGGTGATTGTTTTATGATCTTATGGGACACATATATATGAGTTTAAATATGTAAAGGGTTGTCTGTAATTATATATACCTCTAATTTATTGGGTAAATATAGATGTCTTCTGAGATAATAAGGACTGGAATGGAGATTGAACCAAGTTCTGAAAGGGACTCTGACTACTATGAAAATCATATAAGTGAGACATGAAAAATTATTGGTTGGAATATGGAGTAATCCCAGTCCAATATTATATTCATAGAAGTGATCCTTATCAATGTAAATTAATTAACATGTATATATGCACAAAAAAACTTTTATCTTATGTAAATATTGTGAAACCATGGTTCATTTTCATTCATTCCTTTTGATTCATGTCTAATGAATTATGAAGCACATTTCCATGAATCCAGACTATGATATATGATATAGTGGTTATGGAAAACACTTTTTTCTCATTTTATCATACCCTTATGATCATTTTATCCATATATGTTCATTTATATATCTCTTTCTCACCCATACTAAGCATCTGAGCCCCCCATTTCTTATATTACACTCCCCTAGGATGTGATGAAAGATAGTAAGGATGATATAATAAATGCAAGGTACTTTTTGTGAGGATGTAAATGAGATGCTATGAATATAACTTTCTAATAAGTTTTTTATGTTTATAATTTTCCAATGATACCAAAAATATTTGATTGTGGGATTGATTTTAATGTAATATATTGAATACTAATCTAATGGGATGTTTTTTTTGAAATGTACAATGTTCTATATATGTCGGGTAAAACCACATGGCCCTCACATGGCCCTCACATGTCTGAGATGAAGGACCAATTATAATAAACCCTCAAATAAGGCCATAATTTACATCCCCCCAATTATTCAACATTAAGATATACCATAGAAACATCCTTCTACTATATCTATGATTTTTGGAAATAATACAATCACACCCTATATTCTCTCTAGGGTTATGGAATAAGGCATCCAAGCCCCTCCCTCAACTGGGTCAATTGCAAAGTCCATCATAAAAAAATCACGAGTAAGTTCACAAAGCTATCATACCCCTTCCTCTGTCATAGGATTTATCACAACACTGAAACTCTATATACGTTGTACTAGGTCAAGTCACAATGACGTCATACTTATATCTATTTCCAGGTTTAAGGTTCCAGAAATTTTTACCCCTTCTATATATCCTGGTCCCATCAATATCATTATTTTACATTAAATTGCATATTCTTCCTCTCTAAGGGTAATCCATTCCAGGATGATCCAACATGTCACATATATTTTCGATCCAAACATCGATTGGATAAGAATTCACACAAATATTGCATAGAAAAACAGAAAAAAATCATAGAATAAAATGTAATGATCTCATAGGAGACAGGAAGACAAAAAATTAATCATAGGTATCACACGACACTCATGAACAAAATACTAATATATAAATATACAATCTAAAAATGGCCCAATATGGTATCAAATTCCACACTCAATATTATTTATACCTAGACCAAATAATTTTCACTATTATTATGCCCTCACAAAAATGATATATAAAAGTTCCCCAATATATTACATGGGAATACATTGAATCAATTAAAGAAATATTTAAATTCCCTAGTTTCTGACTCATAAATATTGATAAATACAAAATCCACTATTATACCATTATATAATTCATAAATATAAGAAACAAAATAAATAATAAATAATTCCTTCAATTAAGATAGTAGGAGACCATCAGAAAACATAATGAATAAAGGAATAATAATTAGTATCCTTGGGTTATAATGGCATAAAACCTATAAATCCACTATAAATAGATTATAAAAGGAGTGAAATTTCTAGAACAACAACAAGGTTAACAAATTTAAAGATCTATCACTATAGGAGGATGAATTAAGGGTTTTAGGGATGTGTTGGAAAAATCTCATTATTTGGATTAATTATTTTTTCATGAATGATTTGGTCACATACTTCTCCAAATTCTATACCAACCATTCATGTATAACTATATATTTAGGGGACCTACTTGGTTTGGTAAAGTGCATCAAATATTTTATTTTACCTCTAAGGAAATAGAAATAATTTCAAAGGTAATTTCATTCTATCAAATCTAATCTTATACTGACTATGAACTTTCTCCTTACCATCTCTAATAAACATCATAGTTTTCTAGTTAGAATATAACACATTCTATATAACATGATCAAACTGTACACCAAATTAAAAGAATCATAATACTAACAAAATCGTCCAAAAAACCCCCAATACGTATTTCAAGAAATGAATAACTGATAAACACTTATCAAGGGGCCAACAATTATGGCATATCATATGAGATTTTTTAGGACTCTATCGTAATAGTACATATTAATAGAATGATGTTTTTTTATTCGAAAATATCTAGATTAAATTAAATCGGTCTTGATTATGAGAGGATATGAAAATATATTTTTGATCATATTTCATTAGTATTTAATTGTTCAATGAATTGTATAGTGTGTTTACATTTAAAACGTATTATGAATTTTATTAATGGATCAAAATAAATAAATAAATGATAGGATATATACATCGTATAGTTCATTTCCATGATGGTTTTGATTTTAAATCATATGATATATATTTTTGATCTACATTGAAAGGGATATGGTTAATCCAAAGGGGTTAGTTAGATATTAATAATTATAAACATATTAATAGTATGGCGGGATATCTTTAGGTTAACTTTGATAATATAATTGTGATGAAATTATAAAATTAAAATTGCATATTTGTAAAATTGGGCATACAATGAGGAGCTATGAAAAATAATGAAAAAGTGAATTAATTTAAAAATATATATTGAGGATATTAATAAAATTAGTTGGTATATATATTTCTAGGAAATAATATCTAATACGTAAATATATTTCTCAAATTGAAACCAATGAAGATTAAGTAATATTAAATTTAACAAGAAATAAATTCTCATACTTTGATAATAATGTAAGGAAAAGTATTAAGAAAAAACTATATTTAGTAAGCCTTTTTGGGGACATAATGATTTATAGTAATGAGGATAATTTTATAAATTTTTTAATCTTAATATTAAATGATAATTATTATTTAAATAGTATTTCTAGGTGAATAATATAAGTGATTTTAAATTTTATGCTTGGATAGGAAGATATTTATTTGGGATTCCAAGAGTAGTAAATTAGAATATTCTTAGGAATTGTCAGGGGATTAAAACAATGGGAAAATGATGAAATACAAGTTGAACATACAGACATGATGGGTAGACGAAATCTCACTAGTGTCGATGGGGGTCCACTAGTATATAAAAAAGATTAATTTTATTCCCTATTTCTATATCCCATTGATGATATAACTGTAAAAACGAAATTGTAATATTAAATCATTATACTCTATACATATAGTAAAATATTCCAAATGATTGAAATTTTAATTTTTTTCATTATAGGACTCTATTTTATATGTATCAACATAGGAGATATTAAATAGGTTGATTATTTGAATATATCTTCCTCATAATATTTATATCTTATTTATAAGTATTAAAATAAGGAATAGTTTTAATTTATTATATATAAATAGGGTGGGTGTCTTGAATTTTTGAAGATATTGTTTTCATCTTAATTATACAGTAAACTATTACAATTTTATAGGGATTTGGAATTGAGGTGTCATTGTATCCTTCTGTAAAGTCACCAATGTAAATAGAATTCTCTTGTAAATTCCTATCATGGAATATTTAAAGTATATAAATTCTAGTATATATATTTTTTATCTATTCCTCATTGTTTTATGTTAGTTTAGTTCATGTTAATTAAGGATTTTAATGGTAAAGAATTTTTTATGATTTATAATGTTTTTACAATGTTGAGTGATTCCCATTCACCAAATGAACGTTTTTAATTAGAACTTTTATGAAATGAATTATACTTTAAAATTGATGTTTTTTGACTCATATATTTCATGTTTTTTTAAATTTCAAATTTCACTTGAAATAGTTATAATGTTAAAAAATATAATATATTAAAAAAATTCATAGGAATAATTAATTTGGGTTTTAGATTTTTCATTATTCCCAAGGTCAATTAGATGCGACTAGAAATTATTTAATTATTATTACAAATTTTGATTTTAGTGAATACTTTATATAGATGTATGTGTGATATTAAAAGACTATTATCATTGGATGAGTTTTTACATTTTAATAATCCATAATATATTTTTTTTGATGTGTTTATATAAAATTTTCATATTTTTATAATTTGGATAATTCTCCTAGAAATTTTAATGTTTTTTGTAAATTTCATGTATGTGGAAAAAATATATGTTTGAGATGTTTTTATCAATTTATATGTTTTAAGTTTTTCATAAAATTTATTTTTTATCATGTAATATTTTTTTAAAATTATTAATGAAATTTGTAAAATTTGAGTGGATATAAATTAACGTGAGTTGTTACATAAGTTAATAAAATTAATGGAATATGAAAAATAAATTCTATAGTGAAAAATGAATGTAATAGTATAAAAAACAATTGATATGAAGAAAATATTTTATTTAAATGAATTCAGAATATATTTTGAGATTTTATTATTATATAATAAGGAAAAAACATTAACCACCAATACTCATTACTTTTTCATCTAATGGACTTTTTTTCAACTTTATAAACTATTTATTAATAAATAATATAACTATAAAATTTCCCTAAAATATCCAATATTGATAATCTTTAGGACACGTCATATGTATAACGTTTCTCTAAAACATGGGGAAATAGAATCAAAATAATGTGGTGATCTCGAATGCTCAATAAGAGTAAACATAAGAAATATATATCATAATCATAATCATTAAACTATTTTAAGGTTATATGAATGATATGTAAAAATGCTACACCTAATTAATCATATATTAACAATCATTCCATAATACATGTAATAACATAATATTGATGAATATAATAGAAATAGTGAATAAATATTGAAATATAGTAAGGCCATGAAATGAAAAGCATCATAGAAATATGGAATGACATGATAAAAAATTCTAAATATAGAAAAAATATATGAATCAAAAAAATGTGAGAAAATTCATTATTGATATTCCTTTGTGAATAAAAATCATTAAATCCATGCTAGAAAAAATATCAAAATCATTATACCCATGATTAAGGGAAAACAATTATTCTTTTTTGTAACTATCTCGTGGGATATAAACTCAGTGAATTTAATTAAATGTTGATATATTACCCCACACATAATCATCAATACATATCAATTTTAAAATAATTAAATAATTCACTAAAAAGGACCCATAAAAGGAAAACATGTTTCGTATCCCTTTTAAATGGAATTAAGTAAGGAAAACAACCATAATTACATATGTAATTAGATCATAATATGACTGTAGAAACTAAACTATTATCCATTGATATTTCATTAATTTATTTCAATATATTATTCAATAAAAAAAATATTTAGACCATATTAATAAAGGGTATACATATATTTTAATAATTTCCCCGATCAATAAATTTATGAAATATTGGTGAACTCCCTTTAATTAAAATAAGAAAAAAAAACTTATTCCCTGAAGAAGGAACGAGGAAAAAGGTATGATAAAACACTAAATATTTCTAGGAAAGATAAAGTAAATTATGGATCATTTATCTTATTTAGAAAAAACATTTCTCATTTTTGAAAATATTGGTACATTATAAAGAGGTGGAAGAATAATATATGTTGGATATTAATATAATATAACATTGAAAAGAATTATGAAATTGACAATTTTCCATAATATAACACTTATATAAAACAAAAAACCTATTTTTAAAATATATCACTTTTAAATCATGAAACATATAGAAGAATATTCAAAACATGGGAATTATTTTCATCTAAAATAATTTTAAATTTTAGTTTATTTTTTATTTTACTGAAATTATATGTAATAACAACTAATTTTTTTAAACAAAATATTTTTTAAAAGGATAGCATTGACTACTTTTTTATATATTAAAAAAAATCATTATAAGAAATATCATATAATTGACTCTTCAAAAATATATATATGTTGTATAACTAGAATTAGATGTGGAAGATAAAAAATATTCCCATGAGAGGGGAAACTATATTTTGAAAACAACATATTTGGAATCTAAGATCATTAATAAGGAAATCAAATATAAATTTGAAATGTGTTGATGAGTAGTAAGAGGGTAACATTAGATAATCCATGATTGAGATCCCAAAATATGTGGAAAATATTTGTGGTGATGAAATTATGTAAACAAAGAAGAAATATCTATTTTAATGTATGTGAGTTATTCATAAAAATGTTAAATAGTTATTTGAGAATGTATTTTATCAATTTATATGATACCAATAAAATGATGAACATTCGTTGAAAAAAATTCCATTATTGAATTGAAATTTATGGATAAAAGGTGCTTAGTAGATCATAATACTTCATATAATTTATGAATCACAGATAATGACATTTAGTTGAGAAGCCTTTTATTCATTGAGTATAATTTAAAATGAAACCCATTGAATGATATTGGATAACTAAATTTCACTCCAAAACCCCTGAATGAATTATATTTCTAGGATTGATAAATTAAATTTCTAGAATGAATATAAAAAATCAATCATGGTGTACATTGCAAAGTCTTCTCTATGAATGGATTTTGGGATGACAACACATACAACATGTGTAATGAAATTATTGGAATAATTTTAAAGAAAATTGTTAAATAAACTTCTTAAAACATGATTATTAGTTAATTCATATTTAATAATTTAGTTTCGAATGATTAAACCATGTCAAAGAATATTAGGATAAAAACATAAAAAATTCATAAATAAACTAATTTGTTAAAAATATACTTAGAGTTAACATAATATATGCGGTAAGAATAATTTGATAATTTTTTATAAGGATGAATTGAATCAATCCATATAATATGTAGGGAATAAAATATAATTTATTAATTTCAAAGAATAAATCAATCTTTTAACTATAGACTTTTTAAAAAAAATTACTCAATGGTCAATGGTACAAAAAGTGACAAATAATTAATTTGGGGTGATATATAGTGGGATAAACATCTAAGATAGTTTATACACATTTGTCATACATATCTAAATTCATTTATCATATGGATTTTTAAAATTTACTATTTTGATTTCTATTTCTAAGTAACTAGTTTTTAACTAAGTAAAACATATTTTACTAAAAATACTAAATAACCCCTATTACATAATTTTGGATTTACCGACTTAAATTTAACAAAAATTTAATAATATTAATTCTATAAACATAACAAAAATTTAGTATTAAATTAAAACATAAAATATAAAAGGGATACTGTTTTTTGAAAAAATTCCACTTTAACCATTTTGTGTTCTTCATTCTACATATCAGTGATCACGAATTAAATAAGTTTTAATATATCAATATGTACTATTAAAAATTATATTAGTTTCATTATATAATACATATTAATTTAATATATTATATATAAACTAAACAACATTAGTAAAATAATTTCTGAAATAAACGATCTTCCATTATCCCAATAATTAAATTTTTTCATTAAAATCCCAAATTTATGTCTAAAAAGGATAATAAAATTATTAAATATTATTAATATTGTTATTTAAAATATGAAATAATATTTTATAATCAATTTCAATAAATTATAAGAACTAATATTTAATACTAAATAATAAAAACCATTTTTTTTGTAAAATACCAGCTATGATTCAGAAATGTTATAAATTAGTTTTAAAAATTATATAGAGTAATTTGAAATTATTTATTTGATACATTTTTATATATAAATATTTTCAATCACATTTATATAAAACTATTGATATGATAATTTTATAAAATTTATGGTATTGAAAAAATTTGTATTTATTTACTATTCAGATAAATATCAGTTATTTTACAAAATAATAGAAAATTTCACATTATAAGATATTACCATGTCTAATAAACAAACTAAGTTAATTTTAAAAAATTATTTTTTAAACATTATAAATTTATCTTTCTGATGAAAATAAAATATATTAATAAAATATATTTTTATTAACAATTTATATTTTTCAACATCACGATCATTTTTCTCATTAAAAATAAAATTAAAATAATTTACTGTCGATATATTAGTTTATAAATATAAAAAACACCAATTAAAATTATGTTTTTTTATTGTGATCTATATAATTTATTATAGTAATATATATTAACCTTTTTAAAAAGCCTCTTAAAAAGCCACCACAGTTAAAAAATTAAACAAAAAATATTAATGTGTAATTATTATAAATGTTTATTACCATCTTATATACTAATGATTATATTTTTATTGTAGTTATAATATATTATGATACAATTTAGTTAATAGTTTAATTAGATTAGCGTTGCATTTAGCACAATCCGTTAAAAAATGTGTTAGTATAAGGGGTCCCAAATCACACGACACTACATTCTACTCTTTTAAATAAATTTTAACCCCAATTGTTTTATTATTACACTCTAATGAATGAAGGTGGATTTATTCAAAACATAAACATCATTCAGGTTATATCATCCAATATGACATCTACCTTACTCTTACAAGCTTTATCAAGTTACACGTCACTACTCAAACAACATTAATCCATCATAAAATCATGTTCCCCAATATGAATATACCCTAATTATATATTCTCAATAATATATTACTCCCAAAACAATTTTAGTCTCTATGAAATTATACCATGTAAAAATTATATTCCTTTGAAAATAAACTGATATCATCTATCAGTAGTTCATAAACTCCTACTCTAATCAATATATATCACAATCCCATAAAACAAGATAAACACCACCAAAAATATCAGTGATATATTTTTCATTAAATCTACATTAAATTGTATTGAAATAAATAATATACAACTCACTTTTCTAAAAATCAATCAATCCATTATTACTTCCAATTAATGAATATCTATATCCAATGTTTTTTCCATACCACCATTTTTTGATCTCCGATAGTTATACCATAAAATATAATCCAACCATAAAATAACATTTTCATGGTTTTTATAAAATTTAATATATGTTTCAAAACCATTAAATAAAAAATAAAAAATAATAATCCATTTATCTTTCTCTTAATCCTCATAACTTTTATAATATGTAATAACATCATTAATAAATATCACCCTATAATGAAAATATCTATGAAAATCAAGATATAATTTATATATTCATATCAAAAACAATTATATGTAAGAATAGATATCTCACATATTAAATCATAAAATTCATTTACTAAAAATATCCACCTTTGAATTACTATAACTTATTCAGTTATAATCCCTTAATGTTTATAAATATATACCTTTCCCACCTTCATATTCATGATCCTATTTTTAATAATAAAATTACTAAAATGGATATGATTATATCAAAAATATAAGTATGAAATATATAATATTAAATTATATTACCCTATGAAAACAATATTTTCAATATATAATACTTTCATTTTAGCATATGGTAGTAATAGTTTAATATATTATTTTCCGTGATCATTTTTTAATTAGGTTCCCTAACCAAATAATTCAATATCATAATCAAATACATTATGATGGTTTATTAAAGATAATATAAATTATCTATAGTATATCACTCATGAGCCAATATAAAGGTGTGCAGTCTTGGTCTCACTAATCAAGCACCAGATAGTTGATTGAGTTGATACTCAACCATCCATTTTCAAGTTGATTACTACATGGTTGATATGTCCCATAGACCCATCCACTTTCTATAATCCATACAGTGAAGTAATTTCTAGTATAATGATTTCCTTATTATCATATATAATGCTCAAGAAATATTTCTAAAATACTACTAATGAATCCTAGTAGCTAACCAGGGTGATCTCTCAAAAGGAAAGGGTTGTGGAGTCTCACTATCCAATCACTAATTTTTTTGGTTAGTTTTTATAAATGTTGAAATAAAGAAAAGTATTTTATGAGGTTATTAATTAAATTAATTTCATAATGGGAATGAATATTAAAATGCATATGTGATAGATGAAGGAAATGGAAATTGACCTAAGGATGAATTCCAATGAGATCAATCAACATTTACATTAGTTCTCAATTAACTAATTCAATTATTAGGTTTAATATCATTCGCCTATTCAACTTCTACAATTTCCTTTAGTAATAAATCCCTAATATTATAGTGATATACTAAAAACATTAGTTATTATAGATATTCAATTGGATGTGTGGGTATGAACCATTGTTGAACTGAGTGAATGAACTCACTCACACACTAGGAAGAAATCATGTACCATTATTACAACTAAACCACACAACTCCAATAGTATAAAGTTCGTTCAATTATCTAGGGTGAATTCTATGTTTTATCATTTTATGAATTTTATGGTCTTGATGGATGGTAGAGTAGTCATTTCAACCTCTAAATTCCATTTATACAATCACACCTAAATTTGAGAAATGTTGGACTAAAAATTAAACACACAAACTCAAGATCGAAATGATGATTCCCCTTTAGACAATAGTAAGTGTTTTATCTCTCCATGATCATGGATATTAAAGTCACTAAGACATTACATGGGTGACAAAATAAAAAATGGGATGTAAAAATAATTACATGACTCGATTCAAGAGAGAACATAATGAATTATTATTTCATTAATTAAGAATGAAAAGATATTAAAGTGTGATGACATGCAAACTTAGATGAGGCTGAATATAGTTGGCATAGGCCACATTTTTACAATGGGAGATGGTGGGAGATATTTATAGATCACGTAAGATAGTTTAACCCTTATTTTACTTCAAATTTATTTCCTTGGAAAGCATCTGTAATCTATTCCATGGGTCGTATAGAGTATTCATGAATAATTCTATCAGAGATGTCCAAATTTATTATCACACACCAGTTCAGATTTGATATAGTTATTATCAATGGTAGTTAAATGTTGGATGTTGATGGACACATTTTGGAAAATTGGGCTTGAATTAGATGATGTTGAATATACTATACCATGTTTTGGATACCACTATAAATAGAAAATGAAGAAAAATAAGAACATGTCTCAAATTCAAGTGTGAAGTATGTTTTTCCAAAATAAATTTTAAAATTATATTTTAATTAAATTGCATATAATCATAGTTAATTTGAACATATTAAATTACATAAAATTTAATGTTTTTCTTCACATATTTTTCTTGTTAAATAATTCTCAATTTTGGGTAAAAATGGATTGAAAAAATTAAAACATTTAATACGTTTAAGAATTTAGTTCATAAATTATAACAAAATACAACTTAAATTTATGTATGTATTTGAAAATTTAACTCCGTGAAAATGAATATACCACTAATGAAATAACTTATTTTTTAACATATATATAAAAATTGTGAAATTTAATAGAAAAATCATTAATTTACCTATTATTGGAATTATTTAGAGGTAATTTAATTAAATAATAGAAAAATATATTGAAAATTCCAACTCACATTATTTTCCCACACTTATAATATTATACTCTTAGTTAAATTATCATTTAATTCAAATTTTTTCAAAAATATATATAAAAAATAATATATAGAATAATTAAATTTATAGCCAGAAAAGATATAACACTCATAATCATCAACTTATCAACTTATCCTGTGTCATTTATGCAATCCTTACTCTAATACGAATTATTTTGTGCCACATATGTAACCATATTATAATTACATGAAATAATGAAAAATATTTTATTATATATCCCAAAAAATAAGGTGGAAAAAGATATTAATTATCTCTTAGTAATAATAAATAAAACATGGGAAAATGGATTTCTAAAAGAATGCTTTTAACTTAATGGATGGAATATTTATTTTTCACAAACCCTAACCTTATTACCATTTCAATCAACAATAGCACCTAACTTCTTAAATAAGAAAATTATTTTCATTCAATTTCTATGTTAATATTTTTTTATATTTACCATGACTAATGGTGTTGTTGAATAACCTCATAAACACTAGAAATATAGGCATATATTCCCTTTATTATTCACTTTATAAAATTTATTAATTTATTTGAGGTTCTATATAATGAACTCACATTAGGGAAGATACAATTTTATTTTAAATTTAATTGGAGACATTTACCATGAAAATTTATTATTAATTCCAAAATAAAATATACAATATTATATTTTTTTAATTTTATCTGGTTTATAAACATAAAATATATACCTTATATAAATTTTTAATTTCATGCATCATAGGTGGTGATGGAAGTGGTATTCTGCACAGATGCACGATCGATGATCTTTTCATTTTCTTTATCGATGGAATGAAATAAATATTGGTTTTTCTTTTAAAATACTAACACTTAAATATAATAATGATAAGGATTTCATTATTTTTTGATATCTAGTTTTGGTTTGGAAAATAATTATTAACAATAAATTTACAAATATTAATTTCAGTATATTTGTGACCTTTAACATTATTTTAAAATTCCATTTAGAAACTATAGGATTTAGCTATAATATGGGGAATGGGGTTTTTATTTCATACCAGGGACTTTTAAGAGAGGAAAATTGGGTAATGGTTAAAGGAAATCTCGAATTTTATGTGTATATTTAACAGATTTAGTTTTCCCATTTTATATGAGAAAAAAGTGACCTTTTTTATACCAATTTGTTCAATATTGTAAAAAAACTATTTTAAGGTCAATTGTTCCAAAATTCCAAAATAATGGAGTTTGGGGTAGAAGAAGTTCAATCACATATATTCCACTTATTTATACAATTTTTTAAAACATTATTCTAGTCATTTGCCTTTATTTTTTTGTATAATTTATAATTTTTATTCTTTTACCACATTAATTAGTTTATAATTATATATTATATATTTTAATAAAAGTATCAAAATATCCTCAATATAAAAAATTTTGGTATGATGAACCAAAATTACCCTTATATTTATTTAAATTAATTTTTTAAATTGTAAAAATTGAAAATTTTAACTTTAGACATATATTATAGTGAAACCAATTGTGCAAGTAGAAAAACAAAAGTTTAACCATTTTGTGTTCTTAAACATAACTATTATTGGAATCTAATTAGTTTATTTTAAGCATAATTTCATTTCAATTTAAATAATAAAATAGAGTAAGTGTCTAAAATATATTATTTTAATTGAATAGATAAAAATTATACAACATTAATACAACAATTCTTTGAAGAGCCTGTAACCTTGAAAAATAAGGGATTATCAATTATAGATGCGATATCTGAATATGGATATCCCTCCAAAAAAGAATAATATAAATCATCAAATGTCACGAGGCATGAGAATAGAGGTTTTCTCGTGACGAAAGATCCATAATCTCAACACCAAAGGATTAACCTATGTATGTTCATTATCCTGGGTCAAGTTATTTAATCAAAGTGAGTCAGGTTGTGGTCTTATACTGACCTCAAAAATAGATTCTCACATTATTACTGTCTTTCAGACTAGAGGATAATTCATGTTCGTAGTGTATTTTTTCATATCATCTTTAATTCCAAGGAGGTTCTCAATTCATCCTGGAGCTCTGGTAATTTGCAATTGAATCCTGGAATTTTCCAGTTATCATAATGGGATTTCAATTTTAATTCCTTTAATCTTAGTCAATCCAAAACTCAAATATGTGTAAGCATTCATGGTTTTAATTCTGTTTATTAGCATCCTATGATTTTAAATTATATCGCAACATGCATTTGCACCATAATTAGAATTGACAAAAGGAAAATTGGGGGTGAATTAGGATTCATTCCTCATTTGATGGTGGATATCATCCTAGAAACCAAGAAGCCTCATAGAATCTCCTTCAATGCCAATGGAAACAGATCTAAGGTGAAAATTGAATATGGGAATGTTCATCCTTTTGTCAATTTTTCAAGATGGTTGGTCACTTTGTATCTAACAGTAGAGTGCACCAAAATATGATCATTGTTCCCAACATATTGGAATGGACTAAGCCAAACGAGAGTAGAAGATTTAAAAATGTGCATGCTGGGAAGACGAGAATCACAATGAACTGGGCTGGTACATCATGGGCTCCCATGATGAATAAATCCATTCTTGTTGCTCCTGTGTAGGAAAATCATTTGATCTTTGAAATGATACACTCTGCTATTCTTTAGAGGACATAACATGGATTTTCTATTGTCCCAAAAAAATATTTGGCATATATTGTCAAGTAACATCCATCTAATTTCTGTGATTTTTATTCAAAATAAAGAAGAAGAAACAAAGACAAAAAAAGACAAAAAACACCCACATATGGGGGTCGAAAATAGTCTAGACCTTGGGAATCGCCCCTAATCAAGTCTCCCCTCCAATGATGTTGCCAGTTATGAAACACCCCATTGAGTAGGACACCAAGTAAAATAATGACTTGATGTCTGAAATATCATCTGATATTCTCAATCTGGTGATAAGTCTTCAAAAAGAATTCGAGGAAGAATTCATTATTATGGACATGTTCAACGATATTAGGAATTTGGTATGGTCTATAAGAGAGGAAAACACATCAGATGAAGAGCCCCATGATGTCATAAATAACATAGAAGATTCCTATATACCTGATAGAGAGTATGTTTTTTTCTGGATAGGATTTTACAGCACATCTGACCACTTCATCAAAGAGGTTATCTTTTCTGCATATTTCTCTTAAATCAAGAATTTGTGTTCATTATAGTCTAGATATCTCATCAGTTCAGTAGGAAATACAACATTATGTCAGTTTGATAAACTCTGTTGCACCTCACAACACTTTGGAACTCATAAACAGTTCACCTCCCTGTAGCTTGGCTCAAGAAGGATGTGAAAAAAAAATTCACAAATTCAAGAAATATCATTAGACAGGAAAATCAGACAATCATAGTCACCCCTGGTCCGAAGGATAAATGCACGAATGTCATGAAAAATATAAATGACATTAATAATCCATTATAGACCACCTCTAATCCTAAAAAAAGACTGTGAGGAAACCTAAGAATACAGGGGTGAAATATTTAAGGGGTCTTAACCCCAGATTTAGTTTCAAATGAATATGACCATTTGGAACTGCCAAGGTCTATGAAATCTAGAGACCATCAGATCCATTCAGTTGTTATTTTCAAAACAAAACCCATCCCTTAAAAACTTGTCCGAACGAAAATAAAATCTTCTCATCCTGTATTGAATCTTTTTAGAGGCTAGGATTGTACCTAATTGACACTAAAATGTTCTCATAAGATATTAAGAGCCTTTGGGTGTCAGCTGACACCTCCCTGGGTAGCACTTCCATGGCCATTAAAAGTGATCAGCATGTTACTGGCTCCTTCAACTATATTAGCTCGCACTTCGCATGATCCATCATCTATGCTCACAAGAGGTATCAAGATCACAAGAAACAATGGGTTGATATAGGGTCACTCAACCCTGGCATCACTTTCCCATTGATTCAACTGTGGGATTTCAATGCAATTAAAAACCTGGATGAAAAAATAGGGGCTGTAAAAAATTCCTTTTCCTCAAGGGAATTCAGAGAATACATTGATCAAAATGACTAGTTTGAGGTAAATTTTTTTGGTGCTTAATATACATGGTATAGGAAGAATCTTAATAGTTTTGTTTAGAGTAAAATTGATAGATCTTTTATCAATGAGGCCTCCATTGATGCTAGGGGATCCATCTCCTGGTCAACTCTTTCCAAGCATAATTCTGATCATCATCCCATCCTGGTGCATCTAGTTTAAAAGGAACCCATGGCCCATTTCCCCTTAATATTCAATAAATCATGGGTTACTCATCCAGAATGATGGGATATTGTTCAAAGTACATGGGACTCCATTAATTTTAAGATTGATGATTGTTCATACACAACCTACCTCAAAATCCTTAAAATGAATTTGATACTCTAGAAAACAGATCGATTTAGTTCCATAGACACTGAGATATCCTCTCTTAAGGCCTACCTTTAAAATGTTCAGGAACAAAAAACTACCAATTATTTTTCGGATGTTTTTTGACTGAATCCGAAATGACTCTCAATCTCAATAAGCTTCTCAATATGAATGATTCCATAAAAAGGGATTATTTTAAGGCCAAGTGGATAAGGTATGGTGATAGGAACATGAATTTCGTTAACTCCTTATTGAAAATTATGAAAATCTCTAAACCTCTTTCCATGATAATAAAAGGGATTTTATAATTGATAACTGAGGGGATCTCTCTAATCATGTTACCTCTTTCTTGAAGGACCATTTTCATGGGTCATCTATCAGCATTGATCAAGTAGATAGCAGCATTCCAAGTCTTTTCAACAAGGAAGATAATCTCATTCTTATTACTATTCCTCTAGAGCCTAAGATTAAAGAGGTCGTCCTCAACCTCAAATCTAAAAGTTCCCATAGTCTGGATGGTTTTTATAATTACTTCTTTATGTACTTTTGGGATATCCTTAATGAAAATGTTTTTATGATGGTCATTCACTTTTTTAGGTGTGGAAAACTTCCAAATGTTTTGAATAACCAATTTCTTGTTCTCATTATGAAAGTAGAGAATACTAATGAAATATATTTATTCAGGACTGTTACCTTGGAAAACACCACCTATAGGATTATATGGAAAATACTGGCTAATAGGTTATCCTCCATTGCTTGCAAGATTATCTCCTCAAATTAGTTTGGATTCATTATGGGGAAATCGATTTAAGATTTCCTTATTACTGCATCAGAGTGTGTCAAATTTCTCAAAAGTCCCATCAAAGGTGGTAACATTGCCCTTAAATTGGATATTTTGTAAAGACCCATAAATTTCAAGGAATTTTTTTTATTAATTTTCTTTGGAATTTTTCAAGAGCACAGTCCTTGACGGCACCTGATTCCGAGGCCCGGTGTGCCCGGAATACGTTCAGTGAACGGACGAGCGGGTTTTTCTAACTTTTGAACCGGTGCCCAGAATCGAATTCTGAGGGCTCCGATGAAATCACAGCACCGGTATTCACTTAGAAACGCCTCTTCCGGAGTTGCGTTTGCTCGGGTGGGGTTTTTAATTTTCGGGCATAAAGTTAAGAAATAAAATAATTTTGCGACAACTTTATTTTATTTCACTTAAGCCACTTGGAAGCCACATGAAGACACTTAAAGGTGGCTTGAACTGTGTTAAACCGGATAGGATTCTATCCAGAAATATCCTACCCCCTTGGTAGGATATTTGTGAGTTGGGGCCCGCAGGAGCCCCGCCATTTCTTTCCGCTAAGTAACGCATCCTCGAAAAACCGTCTTTATGAAAGTCAACTGACACGTTTCTTAAATAGTAACATACCATTTAATTGGGCGGTTTATTTCGTGAATTAAATGGGCAGTTTCTTTCATCGAATTAATTCAACGAATTAATTAAGTCGTTTCTTAACCAGTTTTCAAATTCGTTGGTGTAATAATAAAATAAGGCCAATGCACGACCCCTGGTTATTTGCATGTTGAGAAGATTTGATAGGACCCTTGTATCTTATTCTCCCTCGTGAAGAACACGAAGAACGCGAAGAACGCGAAGAACGCTGAACCCGGAAATCGACGACGCTCCCGTCCGAGACGTTCTTCCCCGCTCCGATCTCCGATCACCGACCGTTTTAGGTGAGTAATCTCGGGTTTCCTCTAAAGTTTCTTTTTGGTTTTAAACGAAACACAGATTTGATTATTTATAATTTAAATCTGTTGTTCTTGGTCCGTTGAGCTCGCCGACTCAAAGCCGGATTCCGCGACGACGCGACGCCTTCCCGCGACGACGCGACGATCTCCACCTTCCGCGACGAGCATTTCCGCGAAGAACGCTCATGCGCGACGACCAACGAGGTAGGGATTTTATAATTTGGAATACCCCTCTTTATATTCCCGTGAACTTTCTTTAAAAATTAAAGAACCGGTTTCAAATGAACAATTTTATTTTATTAAAATTGTCGGTTCATGTGTTGAACAAAATTCTCCCGTTTGGTTACCTCTAACGCGGAGGGTGCAGGCCAAACGAATACGGTCCAACGACCCTCCGTCGTTCTTCTTTTTTTGCGGATTTGACAGGCAATGAAGGAACGTGCCACAACAGAAGTTTGATGATTCCACAGTGAAGAACGAGTCCTGGGAGGACCAGCGGTGCAGACGGGAACAAAATCGGACCACCGGAGCGATACCGGTGGCCCGAGGAACTCGCCGACGGCGCTGGTCGCCGGCACGGCGGTGCCGACAACCGGGAGCGGCGGTGCCCCGGCGCGCCGCTGGGCATGCCGCCGTGGCTTCAGCGGCGGTGGCGGCGGCACGCGCGGACCCGCGTCCGCGCGGGTCCGGTGCCCTCGGACGCGGCTGAAGCCGCCTCCTCGACTCAGCGCGGGCCCACGCGGGGTGCCGGGGCACCACCAGGCCGCGGGGGCGGCGCCAGGCCGGTCCGACCGGCGGGGCCGCGCCCTAACCGGACCGGGTCGGGTCGACCCGGTTCGGCCGACTCCCCGGGGGGTTCGGGCCGGGTCGGCCCGGGCCCGTACCCCCCCGTCTTCGGACGTTTTCGTTCAAACGCCCGCAACTTGAGCTACGGGCCTCCAAACAACTCGCCGTTAGCGGAAACGCGATCCTTGGATCGAGACGGTCATTTCGGTATATTTCACTCAAGGTTTCGGAATACTTTGAGTTTGGCCAAGTTGGTTCGTACACGAAACCAACCGGGCCTTCGGAGCGGAAACACTCATATCTTGAGCCACGGACGCCCGATTGACGTGTCGTTAGCTTGTTTGAGTTCCACTTTGTGAGACAGATCTTTTTGCATACTCCGACCGAGGTTTGGACGCAGGTGGAGTACGGTCGGGTTGGTTTTTCCTTAAAAACCAACCGGTCCCTGGGACGAAAAAGCCAATAACTCTCAGACCGGACGTCCGATTGACGCGCCGTTTGCGACGTTGAGTTCCTATTGACGATACGGAACTATTGGATACATCAACATCGGACTTTGTGTCAGTTTATGTATCGGCCTCTCGGCTCGTGGAGCGGACCCTCCCAAACGAGCTTTCTATGTGCGGGAACCCTAGAGCTGGCTGCGACTGCTTCTTCGACAGCGACGACCGTGCAGAGATCCTCAGTGGACTGCGGCGACGACTGTGCATAGATCCTTAGTGGACTCCGACGAAGACCGTGCAGAGATCCTCAGTGGACTGCGGCGACGACTATGCAGAGATCCTCAGTGGACTACGATGACTACTGCACTCTGCGATCCTACATGGATCAGTGCTACAGGTCATGTGTGGGTCCGGTCCTGTGTGGGCCCGATCCTGTGTGGGTCCGATCCTGTGTGGGTCCACGCTCAGCGGTTCTCTGTGAGCCAGCGCTTACAGGTCCTGTGGGGGCCAGATCTTGTGTGGGTCATTGCGGGGGTTAGTTACCTATCGATCCTTCGTGGGTCCGACGACTTAGATGGATCAGTGATCGTCTTTATCGTCATCCGAAAAAGTATACCTGTGTGAGCTGAATCTTGTGTTGAGCTATCCTGTGTGGATTTACTGTTTACTCTCCTTTATGTATTGTGTTGAGCTATCCTATGTAGATTTACTGTTTACTCTCCTTTGTGGATTGTGTTGAGCTATCCTCTGTGGGTATACATTTTGCTTTCCTGTGTGGACTGGGTTGTGCTTGGGCACGGACGTTGGAGCCGAACGGGAATTGATGACTTGTGTATATGTATGGGCATATACCTAAGCCGTGTCAGATGTTACTTCGTGATTGTACCTTTCCTTTGTGGAATATCCTTTGTGGATTTTGGGAGACCTTCGGGGGTCTCGGAGTCCCTACTGAGTAGCTTATACTCACCCCTGCACGGGCTTTGCCCGCACTACGTTGTGTTGGTTGCAGACGACGGACAGCGCTGATCGTGGTGGAGGCCTATAGAGCAGGACGGTACCTGGAGGTGGACCACTGGGCGGGACGTACTCGGAGCGGTCAGGTGGACCGAGGAGCAGTGGAGGCTATCCGTACCCACCCTTCAGGTGGGACTTCCAGAGGATGGCTCGATGCTACGGCTTTTCCTTTCAGTTGCTGTTTTTCCTTTCAGTTGTACTTTACAGTTGGGCTTGTATTTCCGACCCCTTTTTACTTTTAGCACAACTTGTATAGTTTTTACATAGTGTTTTTTTTCTGCATGCTTACTCGGGGGGTGCTTGTTTACTTTTCAAAGGCAATGCCTTCCCTTTTTGTTGGGATTTACGCCTTGGTGCTAGTCGCCAGCCCCTGGCCTATGGAAGGCGGGCTTCGAGTAGTCACGACACGGGCCCCGAGGACGGGTCGTGACAAATTGGTATCAGAGGCGGTCGGTTCTACCGTAGGCTCTGATCTTTCTTCTATGTGAAGCAATAGTGTTTAGCGTATTAAGTGTTGTTATCATTCCAGGGAGTCCAGTGATGGTGCAGCGGCCGACGTATCCATACACCAGGACCCTGACTTCTGATTTCCGACCTAATGCAAGAAAACATTGATTGCATGTGTGTTTCAAGTTTTCTCTATGATCACTTGTGTCAGATCACCAGGTATACTGTTCTGACCGTGGCATACTTGTTTCCTTTTCAGGATGGCACGACGACAGCAGCCAGCTAGGGTTCCTAGAGTAGAGCACGACGACAGCCCGCCGAGCGACGAGGCCTCGGTACAGGGCCCGTTGACAGCAGAGGCACCGGCCGTACCTTTACCCGCCGAGCCCCGGATGCTTCCACCACTGGCAGCTGACGACGCACGACGCCTCGGAGCTCTACACGAGTTCCAGCGCCATCGACCACCCAGGTTCCATGGGGAGTTGGACCCCCAGGCAGCCGAGAACTGGCTGGAGGCAGTCATCCGAGTTTTCAGGCTAGTGAGGACACCAGCAGACCTCATGGTGATCCTCGCGGTGAGCCTACTG
The DNA here is from genome assembly GCA_963277665.1 of Viscum album. NCBI lineage: Eukaryota > Viridiplantae > Streptophyta > Magnoliopsida > Santalales > Viscaceae > Viscum > Viscum album. The sequence continues at coordinate 692,426,654 of OY728130.1, forward strand.
CACGCAGGAGCAGGGCGATGGTGGAGCCTGATGCTCCAGGTACACGATGAGGCCTCCCTCATCTGGAAGGACTTCTAGAGCCTCTTCCGCTCAGAGTTCATCCCGGCCACCCTTCGTGCGGTGCGCATCCAGGAGCTTTTTCAGCTGCGGCAGGGCAGCTTGACGGTCGCCCAGTACGCGGCGAGGTTCACCGACCTTTCTCGCTACTCGACAGACATGGTACGGGACCCCTTCTTCCGGGCCCAGACCTTCGAGTAGGGATTGAGACACGAGATCAGGGCATCACTGATCTCCCTCAGCATCCCGACCCAGGCAGGAGTACTGGAGCGAGCCCTCCTGATCGAGAGCTTCCTGGCTGAGTCCACAGCGAGACCTACCGCAGGGCGGCAGATAGCAGAGTCTTTGGAAGCAGGTAGCTGAAGGATGACTCAGTGTTCCAGGTGGACCAAACCATCCGGCAGACGACCTCGGGACACTGGCTCAGCAGTGCAGGGCACTCAGCGCGGAGCCAGTCTTCCGAGAGGCAGGCAGTGCTACGAGTGCGGCGGGCAGGGCCACATGGCTCGTGACTGCCCGACCCACCGTACCGAGGGGCAGCAGACGGTCGAGGGGCCACCTAGGAAGAGGCAGAGGGTCGACAGTGGCGGTTCGCAGGGAGGAGGCGGATGAGGCAGAGGAGCTGGCCGAGCAGCAGGTGGTGGGCGACGCTTTGAGGCTCTGCCACCACCACCACTAGGAGGCCCGCCCCGACCACAGGGAGCTGGCGAGCAGAGACATGCTCACCTCCAGGCAGTGGAGGCCTACGACCACGGTGCGCCAGAGATGATTCGAGGTACGATCTGTGTCTATTCCACCCTTGCTGCTGTTCTGATAGACACAGGAGCGAGTCACTCTGTCATAGCCGCTGCCTTTGTTCGGAGCTCGGAGATTCTGACAGAGCCGTTGGCTCGATCCTTACGGCTAGAGACTCCTACGGGAGAAGACTCGACGATTACGCACTGGTGACGGCATTGTGAGATTACTCTTGGAGGCGAGATCTTCGGCTGGGATCTTCTTATAGCGGCGTCGAGGCTTTACGACGTCATCTTGTGCATGGATTGGTTATCTACGGTCCCTGATAAGATTGACTTCATTAGGCGCAAGGTGCAATGTGTGCGCACCGACGGGAGTAGGTTCACCTTCACCGGAGAGAAGGGAGCCTTAGCAGCACAGGATGGACTCACGCAAAGGAGAGGTCAGCCCATCACTCATCAGTTGGCTAGCCTCATCCTGGGAGCAGTTGACGTGCGGAGTCCCAGTTTTCCTGCAGTGGTGGATCAGTATGCGGACGTCTTTCCCGACGACGTTCCAGGACTACCTCCTCGCAGAGAGGTAGACTTTTATATTGACCTGTACCCCGGGACATCCCCAATATCCACTCTAGCATACCGGATGGCCCCCGCTGAGCTTCGAGAGCTGCGGGTACAGTTGGAGGACTTGCAAGGCAAGGGGTTTATCCGACCCAGTGTTTCACCCTGGGCTTCCCCGATATTGTTTGCCAAGAAGGCGGATGGGAGCTTGCGAATTTGTTTCGATTATCGTCGCCTGAACCAGGTGACAGTGAGGAACAAGTATCCGCTACCCAGGATTGATGACCTCTTCAATCAGCTCAAGGGAGAATGGTGGTTCTCGAAGATAGACCTTATGTCAGGCTATCATCAGCTCAGAGTTCGAGACGCGGATGTGCAGAAGACGGACTTCAGGTGTCGGTATGGCCACTAAGAGTTCTTGGTTATGCCTTTCGGCGTGACCAACTCTCCAACAGTGTTCATGAGCCTCATGAATAGGATCTTCCAGCCATACCTCGATTGATTCGTCGTAGTCTTCATCGACGACATCTTGGTGTACTCGACCACGGAGGAGGAGCACGCCTACCACTTGCGTGTTGTACTAGACACACTCCGAGAGCACCCGCTTTATGGAAAGCTCTCGAAGTGCCAGTTCTGGTTACGTGAGTTCCACTTCTTGGGGCACGTCATTTCTGAGGCGGGAGTTGCAGTGGATCCCGTGAAGATCGAGGCAGTGCTAGCTTGGGAGCCACCCAAGAACGTGACAAAGGTGCGGAGTTTCTTGGGCCTAGCCAGATACTATCGGATATTTGTGCCGGACTTCTCCAGAGTTGCGGCCCCACACTCAGTGTTGACGAAGAAGAGGAAACCCTTCGTGTGGTCAGAAAGATGTCAGCAGAGCTTCCAGAAGATGAGGCAGAGGAAGACCAGCGCACCTATCTTGAGGTTGCCTGAGGAGGGAGTTGCATACATAGTCTACTGTGATGCATCAGGGACCGGACTCGGGTGTGTCCTGATGCAGGAGCGGGCCGTCATTGCCTACAAATCATGTCAGTTGAGGCCGCATGAGCAGAACTACACTACCCATGACTTAGAGTTGGCAGTAGTGGTCTTCGCCCTGAAGACATGGCGGCACTATCTGATGGGCGAGCACTTTACAGTCTTTTCTGACCACCAGAGTCTCTGGTACATCTTCTCTCAGAAGGACCTGAACCTGAGACAGCGGCGATGGCTTGAGTTCCTCCTAGACTATGACTTTGAGATAGTCTATACTCCTGGGAAGGGGAACGTGGTAGCCAATGCCCTCAGCCGGAGGACGGGCATCCAGCTACTTGAGGAGGCGACAGAGCAGCTAGCCACCTTGCAGATATCCTTCGTGGATAGAGACGGAGCAGCCTTCCTTCAGTCTCTCACAATCTTTCCTTCACTTCTACAGCGGGTCAGAGAGGCACAGCGTGGGGACGCTGACTGTGAGACACGGCGTGCACAGATATCCTTGGGACAGGCACCTGATGGTTTCTCCCTTGGATCAAAGCACGATGTCCTTTTCAGAGGACGTACCTTGGTACCAGTCGCTTTATGAGAGAAGGTTCTAAGATAATTCCACACTTTTCCTTTGGCGGTACATCCTGGAGTGGCGAAGATGTACCAGGATCTCAGACGTCAGCACTAGTGGCCGGGCATGAAGAAGGTTGTGGCAGAGTTCGTTTCACGGTGCCTCACCTTCCAGCAGGTGAAGGCAGAGCATCAGGTACTAGCAGTCTTGGTACAGCCCTTGGATGTCCCGTAGTGGAAGTGGGACGACATATCTATGAACTTCGTGACTGGACTTCCACACACTTCTAGAGGTTATGACTCCATTTGGGTGATTGTTGACCGACTCACCCAGTCGGCACACTTCTTACCCATTCGAGAGAAGGGCTCGTTGGAGAGCTTGGTTCGTCTCTACGTTCAGGAGATTGTACGGCTTCACGATGTGCCATCGACTATCGTCTCTGATAGGGACGCTCGCTTTACTTCCCGGCTTTGGAAGGGGTTGTAGGAGGTGTTTGGGACGCGGCTACGTCTGAGCACCGCCTTTCACCCTCAGACAGATGGTCAGACGGAGAGGACCATTCAGACTCTCGAGGACATGCTCCACGCATGTGTCCTTGACTTTGGTCGCAGCTGGGAGGACCACCTACCCTTGGTGGAGTTCATGTACAATAACAGCTACCACTCCACCATCAGGATGACACCATATGAGGCGTTGTACGGCAGGCCTTGTAGATCTCCTTTGTGCTGGACAGACCCTGGAGAGTCAGCACTTGTGGGACCACAGATGGTCCGGGCCACGACAGAGAAGGTCTAGGTCATCTAGGAGCGGATGAGGACAGCACAGAGCCGGAAGAAGTCATATGCTGATAGGAGGCGGAGTCCACTAGAGTTCGAGGATGGCGACCACATCTTCTTATGTGTCTCACCTCGACGTGGGTTGTGGAGATTTGGCCGAGGCGGCAAGTTGTCTCCACGCTTCATCGGGCCTTTCCAGGTCCTCAGCAGGATTGGCGAGGTGGCTTATCGCCTGGCTCTGCCACCTCAGTTGCACCGGGTGCACAACGTCTTCCACGTATCCCAGCTGAGGAGATACGTGCACGACCCGACGCACATCATTGACTATGGGGAGCTAGACGTGGATGATGGGGCCTCTTTTGTGGAGGTCTCAGTGGAGATAGAGGATCGACAGGAGAGGGTCCTACGTGGGCGATCGATTCCTCTTGTACGCATCAGATGGCAGTACGGGAACCTCCAGGAGAGCACTTGGGAGCGGGAGGCTCAGATGCGTGCTCAGTACCCACTTTTGTTTACCTAGTTTTTGATGTAACTTTACGGGGACGTAAAGTCCTGAGGTGGGAGTAATGTAAAGACCCGTAAATTTCATTGAAATTTTTTTCTTAACATTATTTGGAATTTTTCAAGAGCGCAGTCTCTGACGGCACCTGATTCCGAGGCCCGGTGTGCCCGGAATCGTTTTCCGAAGTTTTGGCTCGGGTACGTTCAGTGAATGGACGAGCGGGTTTTTCTAACTTTTGAACCGGTGCCCGGAATCGAATTCTGAGGGCTCCGATGAAATCGCAGCGCCGGTATTCGCTTAGAAACGCCTCGTCCGGAGTTCCGTTTTCTCGGGTGTGGTTTTTAATTTTCGGACATAAAGTTAAGAAATAAAATAATTTTGCGACAACTTTATTTTATTTCACTTTAGCTACATGGAAGCCACTTAAAGCCACTTAAAGGAGGCTTGAACTGAGTTAAACTGGATAGGATGCTATCCAGAAATATCCTACCCCCTTGGTAGGATATTTGTGAGGTGGGGCCCGCATGAGCCCCACCGTTTCTTTCCGCTAAGAAATGCACCCGCGAAAACCCGTCTTTATGAAAGTCAACTGACGCGTTTCTTAAATAGTAACAGAACATTTAATTGGGCGGTTTATTTCGTGAATTAAATGGGAGGTTTCTTTCGTCGAATTAATTCAACAAATTAATTAAGTCATTTCTTAACCAGTTTTCAAATTCGTTGGCGTAATAATAAAATAAGGGCAATGCACGACCCCTAGTTATTTGCACGTTGAGAAGGTTTGAGAGGACCCTTGTATCTTCTTCTCCCTCGTGAATAACGCGAAGAACGCGAAGAATGCGAAGAACTCCGATCCCGGAAATCGATGACGCTCCTGTCCGAAACGTTTTCCCCGCCCCGATCTCCGATCACCGACCGTTTGAGGTGAGTAATTTCGGGTTTCCTCTAAAGTTTCTTTTTGGTTTTAAACAAAACACAGATTTGATTATTTATAATTTAAATCTGTTGTTCTTGGTCCGTTGAGCTCGCCGACTCAACGCCGGATTCCGCCACGACGTGACGCCTTCCCGTGACGACGCGACGATCTCCACCTTCCGCGACGAGCATTTCCGCGAAGAACGCTCACGCGCGACGACCAACGAGGTAGGTATTTTATAATTTGGAATACACCTCTTTATATTCCCGTGAACATTCTTTAAAAATTAAAGAACCGGTTTCAAATGAACAATTTTATTTTATTAAAATTGTCGGTTCATGTGTTGAATAAAATTCTCCCATTTGGTTACCTCTAACGCGGAGGGTGCGGGCCAAACGAATACGGTCCGACGACCCTCTGTCGTTCTTCTTTTTGTGCGGATTTTACGGGAGACGAGGGAATGTGCCGCAACGGAAGTTTGATGATTCCGCAGTGAAGTACGAGTCCCGGGAGGAGCAGCGGCGCAGACGGGAACAAAATCGGACCACCGGAGCGGCGGCGCCCCGGCGCACCGCCGGACAGGCCGCCGCGGTGGCGGCGGCACCCGCGGTCGCGCGGGTCCGGTGCCCTCGGACGCGGCTGAAGCCGTGTCCTCGACTCAGCGCGACCCCACCAGGCCGTGGGGGCACCGCCCCGCGGCGCCGGGCCATTCGGCTGCTCGGCCGAACCGGACTAGGCCGGTCCGACCGACTGGACCGCGCCCTGGCCGGACCGGGTCGGGTTGACCCGGTTCGGCCGACTCCCCGGGGGGGTCGGGCCGGGTCGGCCCGGGCCCGTACCCCCCGTCTTCGGACGTTTTCGTTCAAACGCCGTAACATGAGCTACGGGCCTCCAAACGACTCTCCGTCAGCGGCAACGCGATCCTTGGATCGAGACGGTCGTTTCGGTATATCGCACTCAAGGTTTCAGAATACTTTGAATTCGGCCAGGTTGGTTCGTACACGAAACCAACCGGGCCTTCGGAGCAGAAACACTCATATCTTGAGCCACGGACGTCCGATTGACGTTCCGTCAGCTTTGTTGAGTTACTCTTTGTGAGATGGATCTTTTGGCATACTTCGCCCGAGGTTTGGACACAGGTGGAGTATGGTCGGGTTGGTTTTGCCTTAAAAACCAACCGGGACCCTGGGACGAAAAAGCCAATAACTCTCAGACCGGGCGTCCGATTGACGCGCCGTCTGCGACGTTGAGTTCCTGTTGACGATACAGAACTTTTGGATACATCAAATTCGGACTTTGTGTCAGTTGATATATCGGCCTCTCGGCTCGTGGAGCAGACCCTCCCGAATGAGCTTGCTGTGTGCGGGAACCCTAGAGCTGGCTGCGAATGCTTCTTCGACAGAGACGACCGTGCAGAGATCCTCAATGGACTGCGGCGACGACTGTGCAAAGATCCTCAGTGGACTCCGACGGCGACCATGCAGAGATCCTCAGTGGACTGCGGCGACGACTGTGCAGAGATCCTCAGTGGACTGTGACGACTACTGCACTCAGCGATCCTACGTGGATCAGTGCTACAGGTCCTATATGCGCCCGGTCCTGTGTGGGCCCGATCCTGTGTGGGTCTGCGCTCAGCGGTTCTGTGTGAGCCAGCGCCTACAGGTCCTGTGTGGGCCCGATATTGTGTGGGTCATTGCGGGGGTCAGTTACCTATCAATCCTTTGTGGGTCTGACGACTTAGATGGATCAGTGATCGTCTTTATCGTCATCCGAAGAAGTATACATTTGTGAGCTGAATCTTGTGTTGAGCTGTCCTGTGTGGATTTACTGTTTACTCTCCTTTATGGATTGTGTTGATCTATCCTGTGTGGATTTACTGTTTACTCTCCTTTGTGGATTTTGTTGAGCTATCCTGTGTGGGTATACGTTTTTCTTTCCTGTGTGGACTGGGTTTTGCTTGGGCTCGGACGTTGGAGCCGAACGGGAATTGATGACTTGGGTATATGTATGGGCATATACCTAAGCCGTGTCAGATGTTACTTCATGATTGTATCTTTCCTTTGTGGAATATCATTTGTGGATTTCGGGAGACCTTTGGGGGTCTCGGGGTCCCTACTGAGTAGCTTATACTCACCCCTACACTGGATTTTCCCGCACTACGTTGTGTTGGTTGCAGACGATGGACAGCGCTGATCGTGGTGGAGGCGTGTGGAGCAGGACGGTACCTGGAGGTGGACCACTAGGCGGGACGTACTCGGAGCGGTCAGGTGGACCAAGGAGCAGTGGAGGCTATCCGTACCCACCCTTCAGGTGGGACTTCCAGAGGACGGCTCGATGATGTGGCTTTTCCTTTCAGTTGCTGTTTTTCCTTTCAGTTGTACTTTACAGTTGGGCTTGTATTACCATCCCCTTTTTACTTTCAGCACAGCTTGTACAGTTTTTACTTAGTGATTAATTTTCCGCTTTCTTACTCTGTGGTGCTTGTTTACTTTTCAAAGGCAATGCATCCCCTTTTGTTGGGATTTACACCTTGGTGCTAGTCTCCAGCCCCTGGCCTATGGAAGGCGGGCTTGGGGTAGTCACGGCACGAGCCCTGAGGACGGGTCGTGACATATTTGGAAAAATCTTTTGATACACTAGATTGGGGTTTCATATGAAAGATCCTCACCATGTATATTTTTGATGATATTTTCATAAATAGGGTTAAATATATCTTAATCACTTACCATATCTTTGTTCTCATTAATGGATCTCTTTATGGTTATTTTGACTGTTCGATGGGTGTCAGTCATGGTGATCCACTATCTGCTATCATTTTCACTATTATTAACAATTACATCAGTAGGACTCTATCCATTATGGATAGAAATGGAAAGATGAAGACCATTTATGTTGGAAGGGGGATAAATTCTATTTCACATCTATTATATTCTACCGATATTATTCTCTTTATTCAAGGAGACAACGACAACATCAAAAACCCCAAAAGTGATCTTTTTCAATATGAGAGATTCTCCGGACAAGAGAGTAGTTGGAATATTTATTTTTCCTACTTTGGATGAAACTTTTTTTCATCGAGGAACATTGAAATTCTAAGTGAGATAGGGATTTAAGAGAGAGCCCTACCCTTCACTTATTTGTGTGTGCCCATTTTTTGGGGAAGGCCGAAGGCCTGTTATTTATTTGGAATTGTCGGCATGATTAGATGGAATATTTCTTCCTAGAAGAGAAAATCTTTATCCATTGCTGGTAGGGTTTGCCTTGTGAAATCAATCATCACTTCTAAATGTGTGTACTCTTTCATGGTGTACATGTGACAGGCTACTCTGATCAAGATCATTAATGTCTATATCACGAATTTCATGTAGAGTGGTAGTATTATAGAAAACAGGCATGCAATCGTTCCATGGAAGCCTATTTGCAATCCTCATGATTAAGGGGGACTAGGGATCAAGAACCTCATGTGTTTCAACAATTCCTTGTAGGATACTTCTATATGGAGGCTCTTTAATGTTCAATCTTATGCTCTCTGTATTCTTAGAAAAATATTCATGCATTGGCTCAATTCTAGAAACTATAACTACTTTAATTATTTATTGTGGCTACCCTTAAATAATATGATCTCTAAAATAAATTCTAAATCCTGATGGCTAGTCTCTAGGGAGTCTTCTATACAACTACGGAAATGAAAATGGGTTGGCAGCCCATTTGTAGAATTAGTTTTGGAAAGAGATTTATGCATGGACATTGATATATCAATCAACGACCAAATTGCCTATATGGATAATGTTCCAAATCTTGTTTACTCCATTGTTTAGAAATATTTCTTCTCATCAATGTGGGATTTTTTGGAATGGGAGCCAGTTTTTTATGAAACTATATCCTCTAATGATTTTTATAAGCATCATACTACCACGGCCTCTGATTTCAATTCAATGGGAATCCTAGACAAGGGATTTCTATGGCCCTCCAAGTGCACATTTTCATGGATATTGTCCCATAAGAAAATACCTACTGATATGTATCTTCAGAATTGCGGTGCTTCCATATGCTCGAGATGTGCCTTATGGCATCAACACAGGGAGGACATTGATCACCATGTTCTCACTTAAAAAAATCCTCAGCAATGTGGAAGGGATTCTCTAATATTTTGGAAGTTCATATGCCATGATCTAGCTCTATCTACGACATCACGAATAGTTGGATAGACCTAAAGTTGTCACCGCAAATTCAGTTACATTTTCAAGCTACTGCGAGATAGTTCACTATATTTGGATTTCCATAAACAAATCCATTCATGATATGCAACCTTTTCATGTGGGCACTGCCTTTTATTGTATTCATACTATAGTGCATGATGTTATCACTCCGTGAGATATGTTTTGTGATAACTACATTCATGATTTTTTTGTTCTTAATTTGGTGGTGGTTAAGGGGAATTTTTGTCCCACCCTAGGAATGCTTGAATTATTATGGAAAGACCTATTTAATGGCTGGATAAATATCAAATCAAATTGTGCTTCAAGAGGGAATCAGGTACCTCCGAGACTTGGTGAGATTTTTAGAGACTATCATGGTCATTCCATTGGATGTCATTATGGTTCATCTGGTAATGCCTATGCTCTCGAAGATGAAATGCTTGGGGTTATTATGGAAGATGAGCAAGCCGAGCAGAAATCTTGGAATCATGTGTGTCCTTAATGTGACTCCACAAATGATGTTATTACTATTAGAATAGGTGTGCATCATCTCTCTTGGAATGTCACTAATCGTTGGGCTAGTTGCTTGGTTGTTCTCTCCTTGAGGGAGCATGTTTTCACTCATGTTTAAAGAGAAGAAAACTCATTGGCAGATGGTATGGCTAAAAAAGGTGTGAATGGTGCTGATTATCATTTGGATGATCAAGTTTTGATGGATCTCCTTCCTACTTACTGAAGGGGTCAATGAAAATTTTCAATATTCAGACATGTGTATGTTTTCTTTTGTTTAAAAAAGGTCTTTCTTTTCTGGGGAAGATCTCAATCTATTAAAAAATTTATCCAAAACATTCTTCATGTGTTTTATAAACTTAATTTTAAAATGATTATTCATAAAATGATGAAACAAATTTTTATTTTCATTTCTAAAATTTCTAAAATTAGTTTTGTAATATAAATAAAATAAATATATAAAATATACCTCTACTAGAATGTTGACTTTTTAAACATCAATTCTTCAATATTTTCTCTGAAAATTTTATAAATAAATTAATATTGAAATAAAATCTATAAATATAAATGTTTCCATTAATATTCCTCTTATAACCATAACCAATTTAATTTCTTAAGGTAAAATTCAGAACCTTTTTTCAAAGGTTTTTCATAATACATAATTTTTAAAATATTATTCATTTAAAAATAATAACATATAATTATTTAAAATTTTAATTATAATTTTATATATTATAGATTGTATTACCAATGTAAATTTAATATCGTGTGGTATTTTAGTCATTTTTGTGCCAGTTTGGATTTTTTATTACATAATCCATTTAATAATCTATAGTGTCCAAAACATCATGTTTCACTAAATACAAAAAAAACCTTCCTACAATGTTTTTAAAATGTTTCTAATATTCATTTTATTTTTTATTGGAATTTCAATCATTAATATATATTTATATAAATTAAATGGTGTAATATTACTAAAAAAATATTACTCCATTGATCATGAGTGTTATTTTATTAATAAATAATATCCCAATAGTTGGATGTGTTCCACTAGATTCTTGGATCCAATGTAGTAGCATTATATTAAAACAGAATTATGTTATAAAAAGGGATGATATAAAATGGAATTCATTTCCATAATTTTATTTTAGGGGACTTAAAATTATAAATATATAAAATCATAGTTCAAAATGTCCAACGAGGATGTTAGATATCAGTAGACATCATTAATTTTAATATCATATTATTAAGTAAATAATAAATTAAAATTATTCAATTGTATGATTGATGATATTGGATTACCCTATAATTATTATTATTTTATACCTTATAATGATAATGTTTTGATTTATTGGTGAATGGAATTATCAATTCTAAAAATAATTGATATGGTAATATTATTCGTTATGATTTCTCATTGAACCCGTTTTTGGAAAAATCATTAAAGGAAAAACCATAACATGGTGCTATAGAACACATTGTTGTTTATGATGGTGCGAACTTAGATATTGATAAATTTAATAGATGTTAATGTTTTATAAATGGAATTTTCCCTATTATGTGATGATATATTTCACATAATCTATTTCCCAATAAATACTTTATACTTAGATTCATTATTTTTTTATGATTATATAAGGAGTTTTATCATATAAACTATTTCAGTAATTGAATAATGATTATTATGTGAATTGATTTTTGTATTAAAATGAGTTATAATGTTTGAACATTTTAAATGAATAACGAATTATATTCCAAGAAGGGTTATTGGATTCCTATGAATTCATGTTCAATACTTGGATTATAGTTGTGTGAGGCTTTTATCTAAATGTTTTGATTATTCCTCAATATAAGGATCTATCTTTCTCATGCTCTCCATTTAAAATTAACATCAATGTTTTAGATAAATATTTTAAGAGAGGATCCTTCTCAATATTTGAGGCATTAGTAATTCCTATGGATTCCCTTATACCCCCAATTTTTTTAATATATTCTAAAAAAATTGATGTTTATTTTGTCCAATTACATAATATAAAACAGAAAACAGAAAAACCATGTTAAAAACTAAAAATATCATTCTCTGAAATTTCCAATTTCAAATTTAAACCACAATCTTAAATATAAAAAATCAATCATCATACTACTACATTGACATGATATACTCTCATGATGACTGAGGGATACCAACTTCAATGTTTGTCAAGTCAACGCCTTGTTTTCTCTATGATGGCATATCACCACCATCTGACAGCCTAAAGAAATTTCCATCAACAAGTTAACATTTTCAATTGATGCACCACCTCTCTATCAACTGCCATATTCCATCATTGAATCCATCATTGTTGGAATATCAACACACCATCGAACCAACCCGCCTTCAAAACATTTATTTTTATGCAATCCATGGATACCATTAGAGGAAGGATACTATTTTTATATATATATATGATCACTATCAAGATCATATTGAAGGGGATGAAATTATTTTTATAAAGATGAGAAAAAATTTAATATTTATTAATTTATCTTGTCCAAAAAATATTTACATCTTTTGTAAACTTATTTAAGATGTAATAGACCAAAATGAGTCAACCAAACTAGTCCCCCAAGTTAGCTCATTATGGGGTGATGTAAAAAAATAAGAAAATAAAGTGTCATATAAAATTATAAAAAGACATATAATTATATTATAAAGAGGAAATAAAAAGATATACAACTGACCCAAATAGGATAAACCCAAAAGTTCTGTAAAATATTAATAACTAATCTCCATGTGACCAATCATCAGCTCCAAACCATCCCTAAACCATAAAATGGTGTAATGAAAATCCAACATGCTAAAACATTTCTACCCCATTATATGAATCATATAAAACAAGGTCTAAAATTTTTCTATGGTAAGAAGATTGGGGTGGAAACATCACCCAATATGATACACCATAAAATCTAAAAAAGTTCTAATAACAAGATTAAACTAGTTAATGAATAAAAAATAGTTTTTAAAGAATTAATAAAAATAAATCATTTTGAAAAACTTATTCAAATGACAACTGAGTCTTTAAAATTGAATTTTCTAATTTCCAAATTTTGAAAAAAGTAGTTAATGATATCAAATATAAATATACATGTGATACAACATCCATGAAATAATATATCATGTAATAATCAACCAGAAACAAAAATGCACTTACCATCTATCCTCTTGCCTATTAGAAAATATGTACTACACAATCAATATAAAAAAATGGAATAAGGTTTTAACCAAATAATATCAATTCTTTCTAGATTCCATCTATATACAATAGGTTACCTCTTTGTGGAGTCACACACACTAAGGCAATCAGTGTCTTTATATCATCAAAAACATTGTTCCTGTTGTGAAATGTTTTTGAATTTCCATTTTCAAAAAACATGTTCACATTTTTTTAAACAGTTTCAAATCCAATCTACTACAACGTTTGAAAATCTATTCCAAAATTCAAGAAAAATAAATTATTTTTTAAATAAAAACCCCTTTTAAAACATTAACCCATAAACTTTTGAAATTCAACACATGAAATTACTTTCCCAAACTCAAAGAATAAATAAAAACGTAAGGACTTCCATGAAATTAGTTATCTTGAATATATACACCTACCCCAATGATAAAGGAAACCTATCCACCTTTGAAAAGAGGGATTTTATACAACATGATAATCCTTTGGAAGAAAAGTTGTGACTAGAGATAGAAGAGACGAAGCACCTAATCCTATTGACCAATCATTGAGTGGAGTTATCCACACAGAAAGGATTCTCCCAAAATCACATAAGGTGAATTTTGGGTTGAGAGAGGAGGTCTGAACACGTAAAAAATGAAACATTTCATTCATAAGGAACCCTAAAAACCAATACTATGAAATTTATATGGTGTGTAACTAATTTACACATCATGTAATCATAAGGGTTGTTATATGAGGAAAACATATTCCCCTTTCAATTAAAAAATATTTTTTTATACATGGAATGTAACTCTTACGTGGAATCTAAACCATTCATTCCATGTACCCAGTTCGCAGATTCATTCTATCAGCTGTTACATGGTTTGTACACCACTTACCCAGCGTGTAAGTGCCCAGTAAGTAGTAGAAACTACAAGATTATGAAGTATATTCCAAAAAGAATATTACATCACAATTAAAATTTTCCTCCCAAATAATTGTTGGAAAAATTGTGCCAAACAAAAACAGAAACCAAAAAAATAAATTAGGACATACCTATTAAAAAGATAAAGAGTAATTATAATATCCCCACTATAAATGAATTTTCCCAAAAAGAGATCATGATACTAGATCATCAAAAAGTAGAGTCTAGTAATATATAATCATTAATAAGTGATCCCCTTTCTCATTGTGATCATATATTAACTACCACAGTACTTGGAATATGAGAATTATTTTACAGAGTAGTGTCGTATCCTGGTGATCCATAATATGAACCGGTTACTCAACCAAAGTGTTATCAAGCTCAAGATGAACATTATACCATATAATAACATGTGAATGATATGGAATAAATGTCCTCAATTTGGAATCATGAAACAAATCATGTATATATGTTAATAAATATTGTAAAATATTTTGACACAACACCCCCTCATTGGATCAATTATCTGATAGTGGAATGTAAACCCTAATTCCATTTTACACTATATTCTTAACAAAAAATGTACCTAAAAAGTTGAAACTTGGATAAATACTCAATCACCAACCACAAGCTCTAGAGATCGATACTGACAGGCATCATAATATTCCTGCAGACTATGTGCCCTAATCTAACACCTCTAGATCAACAACACCACTACTATCATATATTGAACAAGAGTCAACCCATTCAAGGACAGTTCATTTAAATCTATATAGAATAACATATATTGGCATGGAAACCCATAAAAATCCTCATAGGGTTCTATCCTGATCTAATCCAGATCACTGTTCTTATATGAAAATTTGATAAAGGGAAATTTTCTATCCTATGATCCTCAAAATCAAGAACACAAGCCCAGTGTATATAATCAAGAACCTGGATAGCCCTCTCTGGCTGTCCATCCATATATAGATGATCTTTCATGATCAATGTCAAATGGGAACCCATTTCATCCACAAAAATATTTCCAGAATATGGATGAGAACCTTGAGTCCCTATCGGACATTATTATAGAGGAATCCCAAAATCTATCACAATCTTTGGGATATATAATCCACCAAACTAATCCACTTTAGTTGTTTCGTTTGATGGAAATAATTATGTTGATTTATTAATTATAAAAAAATCCCAAAAATTTATTATCCTTCTTATAGGGATTCTAGGGAATTACAACAAATAAATTCATGGAAATCCCATTCCACTTCAATACAATAATTGGTAAGGGATGCAATAAACCTTTCATTCTCTAGTTTTCTTCCTTGAATCTTTGAAAAGTGGAACATAATGGTACAAAATCCACCAATGATAGCATCATACTCTTCCAAAGATACTACTAGCTCAAACCATGGTATATATTTATCCATAGGGTGAACTTATTGACATGATTGGTGTCCACTATCTAGAAACTCCCGCGTTAAGGAAAATTAAACTACGAAACTACAGTAGAAGAATAATGATCTACTAGGAGACTAAGACTACTCAATTGAGATCTCACAACCATTTATGATTTGTCCTATGTTTCCTATCTCAATGTCTTTCATCTTCTCATTTTGAACACTCTCATCAAATAATGATTCAACCATTCTAAATGATAATAACATCTTTTTTCCAACCTCATTTACCCTAATGCTTATATAAACAATCAAACTCATCAGAAATCACTAATCAAATGACTCCTTCATGACATGCTTCACTATGTTTCTACATAAAATATTAGTCTCCATATTTAATTTCCCAAGTGTATATAAAATATAAAAATTAAAGCTCTAATTACAATCAACTGGGACTATTTTTAATAATATCAAATCCATCCAAGTAAATATATATATTAAGAATTTTTATTAGAATAAACCATAAATCCCTCCCAAAAAATATAATGACATAAAATCATGAGTTCATTCATAACGTCTTCCAACTCAATATCATGGTTAGGGAAGTTCTTCACATTAGTGAGTAACTTGCGAGATCCATATGCTGAAACCTATTTTCCCAACATAAATGCACATCCCACACCCATTCTATAAGCATCATAGAAATATTCATTACATGGTTCTGGAAGAATAAAAACTCATGGTGAATTCATCATCATCATCTTCTTCCCAAAAGATCGTTGAATCTTATTATTGAATTAAAACATTACACCCTTATGTTTTATAGTTTTCATCAAAGATGTGTGCTTTGAGAAGTCCCGAAAAGACAATATATAATAACCTATCAAATCCAAAAATCTATGGATCATAAAAATGTTTATGGTATTATCTCAAGACTTATTTTCCAATTCCTTTTATGGATCAACTTAGATTCATGTGTCAATATCACATTCCCTAGAGACATCACTTCCCAAATCAAATATCACACTTGGAAAGATGACTATATAAGAGATATTGCATCTTTGTTTAATGAATGATATCTAAATGGTCTCTATACTCCTCTTATGTCTTAGAAAACAAAAAAATATCATCAATAAAAACATCAAAAAAATATTCAAAGAATCAATAACTTATTCATTTTTTTAAATCCATATACACCATAAGAGTGTTAGTGAGACTCAAGGTCATAACCTAAACTCCAAATTACAATATAGACTTCAAAATTCAGTTTTAGGTGTATAATTTTCTAAGAATTTCAACTTAAATTACCCTAACTATTGTTCAATCTTAGTAAACCTATGATCCTCTCTATGCTGATCCAAGAGATCATTAATTCTGGATAAGGGGACTTGTTCTTAATAGTCAACCAATTCAACTTTTAATTGTCAATATAATTTCTATGTCTATCATCTACCTTGTTATAATTTTTTTTGGAAAGTCAAATAGTGAAACTATTGGAAGAATAAATCATTTCACATTTAGGTCCTCAATCTGGACCTTAAGTAACACTTACACTGAGGGTTCTATTAAATTTTATGGTATTGAAATTGACATCATTCCAAGGAGTTGGTCATTAGTAAAATCAACCTATCACAATGGTGGTGAACTAGAGAAATCATCATGAAATACCTAAGGGTATGAACATAAAATATTAGGTAGTCGATTAGCCAATAAAGAATAAGACACATCAATAAACATTTATAAAAATTGACATGATATTATATCTTCATATGGAACATCCTACAATACCCTAGCTGATCTTGATTCCAACTCACCCTGAAAAAATAAGTGATCCAATCGATAGATAATAATTATACATGATAATGAAAACATTCTATGTAATCCTTCAAATTGATAATCCAATACATACCAATAATCATGCCAAATATTTGAAGATCATGAAATAAGAAGTATCAAAACACTAATAATTCACCTATCACCACCAAACATGCGGGACCCTTGACATTGTGATTGAGACTCTTTTACAAAGGATTGTAAATATTTTAAAATAAAAATTAAGATCTAAAGGCATACAAAACACTTAAAAAATCTTTGAAATTATAAAATAATGGTTATCACATGTATCAAAAAAATATTGCATCATAAATGATTAAATAAACATCACGCCACTACCAAAAGTTTGCCCTAATTTATAATTCTCTTGCACACACCCAACCACATATATTTGTCTGTAAATATCCACCTAGACATCTAATTTGTAAGGAAAATGAATCTCACCTCATTTGTAATAATCAATGTGACCCTATAACACCTTGGTCAAAGTGGATCTCATCTTACATACTTGGGAAATATTATCACATAATCATTTGAAATGGATAGATCACCCAGAAATATGACAAGTAATATGAGACTTACTCAATGTTTCCATGAATGATCATTCCTCCAATGAAACTATTAAATTATATATATCTTCATTGAAGAATCCCCTGAAATTGATCATGTAGAAAACTGACCACTCTTGGGATTCTTTTTTCTTACCAGAAGAAGCTCCTTCGTTAACCAATTCACCCACTGAAGCTCCTACCAAACATGTTCATCCAAATATGTACTCCTTATCCAAATATGATTTATCATCTACTTCTAAAATGGTCAGAAGGAACAAAATAACTATCATTAACCAAACATAAACCTTCATCCCAATCTCGAACCTTCGATCCTTTAAATAATCCCCGGGGACAATCTTTGGCACTAGATATACCAGTTGTGTAAGACAGGTGGAGTAATCCAATACCGTAAAACACCCATGCTCCAAGTTCAAAAAATCCTAAGTCCATTTTGATCACAATGTTTCAGGACAAAATTGCATAATAATGACATTCTTGAAATAAAACTAGGTACGACCCTCTTGAAAAATTACTTACACCATTGAGCCCCACCATCTTTTTCATGGTCTCTCGAGCATATACATGGAAACAACTAATTGAGAATCTTTAAGAGTCTTCATGAATTGTACGACCCTCTCAATTTATTCTAGTCACTTCTATGACTCTTTTGTTCCATTTTCTCTACGAATTATAGGTGGATGATGCATTAATAAATTTCGAGCCATGATCCACTTCTCTTATATTGTGCATTGTGCCTACAGACCCTAGATTATAAATGGTATGAATCAATATATTAACAAATTAGGGGTCTTTTGGAGTGTCTGTATATAGAAACATCCTCACAACTTGCCCTCTTATAATAATAACATCTATGGTTGGAGGAATTGGCTGATAAAAATACAAAAATAACCAATCAGTTATGAGAAACACTAAAAACATTGAACCAACAGGCAATAATTCAAAATAGGAATTTAAAACAATAAGAATTTAAAGAAGTTATGAATTCTAACAGAAAATGGAATATCCATTTGAAAGGACCAAGGACATCTAAACAAACTCCACACACTGTTTATTCAAATATCCATAGACACACCTTGTCCTAAAAATCTGTATATGGGATAATTTAAATATAATTCCCATATAATTTATTAAATTAAACTTAAATACTATGTCTTAGACTTAGTAATGTTTTTTCAACCACCCATGGAAAAACTAATGCAGTTAAGAGCATGAGGTATCCAGACCCTTTGTTCACCTACTATCCATATTCTGACAGTCGTAATCCTCTCTACCTATGATAGAGATCCAACTCAACAAATATTTCAGGATGAGTAACCCATCAACTAGAAAATTATAATAGACAACCTCCATCAACTAGACTAGTAACCCAGTTCAGCCCATTATGGGGCGACATAAAATAAAGGAAACAAAAATAGACTCACATATAAGGATAAAAAGATATACAATTAGAGTAAAATATGGAATCAAAGGTAAATAAAACTAATCCAAAAAGTATAATCTCAAAAGTACCACAAAATATAGACAAAATAATATCCATGTGACCAATCAACACCTCTAAACCATCCCCGATCTGGATCATTGAAGAAATGAGAATCCAACATACTATAGAATTCCCTTTCTTTTACCTATATCCAACAAAAAAGGGGCCAGTAGTCTCCACTAGGAAAGATGTTGGGTATGAAAATCATAGACTAGTAGGATAACAACAAATAATATAAACAAGTAGTAATAACAAGAATGCACCTGTTCAAGCATTAAAAATCAGTTTTACTAGTATTTATATAATTTTTTTAAACCATGTTCAAATTATCATTGCGTTTTTAAAAAATTCATGTAATATTTTCAAGATCCAAAAACATGCATGTAAAGATACAGAATATAAATATACATGTGATCTAACATCCACTAAATAATAAATCATGTAATAGACAATGAGGAATAAATAATCACCTATTATCAATGCTCTATCCTATTAGACAATACGTACAAGACACTAACAAGCCCAATAAGTCATAAGGATTGATCTAACCAATATTGAGTCCATCCACAATCCATAAATATATAATGGTTTACCTCTTGGTGGTTTCACAGACACTAAGGTTACTCATATCTCAATCTCAATGTACCCAAGGTTACCGATATGCAATTTTTTTTTCAATTTATGTTTTTTTAAAATGATTCTCACATTTTTATAAAACCATTTCAAATATAATCCAATCTTCTTTAATGTTTGAAAATCCATTATCCATTTCAAATCGAGGCATCTTCATTTTCAAAGAAAACCCCCCATTTCGAATTTCAATTTCAACACATGCAATTCAATTAATTATCTTAATGAATAAATATAATATAGAATAAATTTAAGAAGTTACAGAACATGAACTGATACACCTACCTCACATATGTTGAAGACCTCTATACTATTGACAATGTGGATTGAAAAGATAATATCAATATTTGGAATACATGGAGTATACACACTAATGTCTTTTACACATATTAATTCATTATTTTAAGAAAACCTAGATGTCAAATTGAAACTGTGGATCATAAAGTATACATTCATCAGAGGATTAAGTACATAAAATGGAAAACATTAAACAAAATCAAATCATATTTTATTTAATCTCTAAAATAAGATTCTTACTCATATTGATCTTTAACATCTGAAGAGTTTAACCTAGGGAATATAGGAATAAAGGGATGAGCTAAAATGACTAGTAAGGGAATAATTATATGAAGAATGAATAACATATGGTTTAGAAGGAATAACATGATGACTTAAAAAGTCATGGATCCTGATTAAATTTATGTAATCATAACATATAGAGAATGCGATCATATAATAATGTTATCAAAGGAATGTGGAAACAGGATACAACATGACATTAGAATTATTCAAGGATAACCACTATAACCGTTGCACATGATTAGCATGAGTCAACATAGACTACCATGACTGTTACACATGATTGAATTAATCAAAGATAAACACTAAGACTATTTCACATTATTAGTATGAGTCAAGTCTAACCACCAAGATGATGGAACGTGATTAACAAGAGTCAATGTTAACCACCAAGACCATTACACAGAACGTCTAACGAGACAAAAAATTACCGAATTCATTAAATATCTATCGAGGCATGAGAATCATACCATGTTAATGAATATGTTTTCCATATGAACAATCATTCATAAATAATAAAATATATACATAAGGGGCACCCATGGAAAGAATTGGGTATCATAATCATGTCAAAATTCATAACAAAAGGAAATATCATAATGGTGTCCATTAAAGACTAGATTCAATTGACACATGGACATTAAGATATAAATATAGGTACAGATCAAGATATGTTATGTTTAAATGAATTGATAAAATGTAAATTTTTTTAATAATATTTCGAAATAAAGTATTTTAGTCTAGTTTAAGGAAAATATTAAATATTATTTAAAATATAAAACGAATAATTTATAATAGGAAACCAGAAGTGAAACATGATGGATTTTCATGAAAAAATGAGGTATTATAGAAAAATAAGGGTGGAATAAAATATATTAGGGATTGAAAAATAAAATTGGTAAGAAATATGGAAGTTCCCTTTAATTGTGATTAGCTAATATGAAAAATTGTAAAGGGAAACTTTTTATAATATGTAAAATCCAAAAAAAA
Source organism: Viscum album (assembly GCA_963277665.1). Taxonomy (NCBI): domain Eukaryota; kingdom Viridiplantae; phylum Streptophyta; class Magnoliopsida; order Santalales; family Viscaceae; genus Viscum; species Viscum album. Next base: position 692,448,037 of record OY728130.1, read on the forward strand.
TGATTATCTGATATGTAGAATTTATTTCGGAACATATTCAATGAATATATAAAAATTATATAAAAATATAGAAGAGAAACATTGGGGTGAGTTGTGATAATTCATAACCTGAAATAAATAATGAGGTTCAAAATAAATCTCTTACCTTATGTCTGATAGTGTTCTACACTTGATATTAATGTCTTGGATAAATAAATTATATACGTTAATTAATTAATTAATAACATTTTTAAAATATATTGGTTTTTTTAAAATTTTATTATGTCAATTTATGTCATTTTTGTATATTTATAAGTTACAATTTTATCATTCGAGGGCTTTCATTTCCTTGGTTTGATGATCAGTTTATTTGTGTACAAGTATGGATAATCACGTAAAATTATAATAGTTGGCCATAATTGAAATTATATGTTTTCGATGAATATACATATTATTAATTGTTCTTATTTATTTATATTTCATGATGTGAGGATGATTTATTAGATTAAACATTATTGATAAACTTTTAAATTATTTTGGAATTTTTTCAATCATTATAAACTAGTTTTGTTTTAACAATTAATGTCATGTATATATAATGGTTCTAGAAAATTAAATTGTATTTATTAAATTTATTATAATAAATTTTAACCATAGAATTAGGTTTATAATCATCCTTAAATTTGGTAAAGGAAGATGAAAATTTGTCTTCCTTGAAGGAGATAAAACAACACCCGACAGCATACGTTTCCATTTTTAGAATAAAAGGGGGTGGAGAAGAGGGTTGAAGATGAATTATTCAATTATAAAAAGAAGGATTTATTATATATAATTTACTTGTTTTTTCAGGACACTTTTATGAAGGTATTTTAATATAGAGAAAAAAATAACATGAAACAAATTAAAAGAAATAGAAGACGATTTTACCATTTGAACTTATTTTCATTGAGAACCTCCTTAGAGAAATTGGGTTTGGAATATTGTGAAGATAAACGGGTGGTATATTTTTGTGAGGATACTGGGAATATAATTGGGGTAATGTTGGAAACTGTTGAATCCTTTAGAGGTGTGAGGATAATGGGTGGGGGTTGTATTTATATTTGAGGAGATGGGTACTTTATGATTAGTTTATTCATTTGTTTATTATTTGTGGCTCAAGAAATTAAATAGTATAGATTATTGTAACTATGTAAAATAAATAGTCCATGTTAGTTTTTAAAATGGTTTCATACATCTTTTATGATGTTAAAATTCATATATTTTTCTTAAAATTTTAAATTCTGTAAATTACCCTATTTCACTATTCCAAAAAAATAAATTGTTTTAGAGAAATCTATAAAAATCACTCTAAAAATTTATAAATGAGTATAATTAAAAAATGTATTTTTTTTTAATTTTTTTATATTTAAGAGAAATTTAATTTTTAATTAAAATAACCATTTACATGAAAAATATCAAATTTTAAATTATAACTGATTTTATAACACTATAAAAAATTAATTAATGTCAAAAAAATTATCAAATAATTATAATAAAAAAAAATATTAATTTATGAATCTATTTTATTAAAGTAAATTTTCTTTTAAATCATTATATTATTTAGAAAATCGTAAATAAACATGTATGTTTTAAGAAAATACCCAAATTTAATTTATCATTTTCAAAACATTTATTTACTTAAACTATGATATAATTATATCATTTCTTCATATGCCAAAATTTTATTTTTAATTTCATTGGTATGTTCACTATATAATTGGCCAGTTTACTATTACAAACATTCATATTACTATTCTAATGGTCAAGTTACTATTCCAATGTTATGGGTTTTTTAGTTTCTGAAAAATACCCATATTTAATTCATTCTTCATTTATAAAGTTTGTTATGTGTTATTTATATATTTTCTGTGATTTATACTATAAGAAGTGAATTTAAATTGACAAAATATTGGGTATTGACATACATCCCTCTTATGAATTACGCCCTTAAAATTTCATTTTACAAACTAAGGGGAAAATAGTTCAGGGAATTTCTAATTAATTTCATCATATGGTTCCCATGTTGTCTCCTTATACTTATGGTTCCACCATAGTACTTTGACCAGGTGAGTACTCTTGTTGTGTATAAATTTATCTATACAATTCAATATCTTCCCTTCCTACTCCTCATAAGAGATATCATTTTCCAATTGTACCACCTCTAAATTTAGTACATTTGTGTGATATCATATTTACTTCATTAAGATTGATATGTTAAATATATTTCATACCAAAGATATGGTTGTTGGAAGTGCTATTAGATAGGTCATAACTCTAACACAATGCAGAATCTCGAAGGGGATGATGTACTTGTGACTTTTTTTTCATTCTTCACAAATTTCATGATCATATTTAATAGAGATATATGGATTAGTATCATGTATCCAAACATAAATCCCTGTTCTCACCAAAAAATTACCTATATAGCTCTTCTTTAATCATTAGGCTACCTTGACATTCTTCTGAATGTTTGTCATATTTTCTACAATTTCTTCAACCATTTCATGTCCAAGTAGCTTATATTTACCAACATTATCCCAACGTGCTAGTGTTTTGTATCATTTACCATAAATGGATTCATATGGATCCATTTGGATACTTTAGTGGAAACTTTTATTAATAAGAGACATGATGATAATATTTTTTATCTCATCCTTCTTTTATGTTTTTAAAACATGATCTCATCATGTTATACTGTGTATGAATCGTCTACTCAGAAGATACATCAATTTGAGTATGATATGCCAAACTAATGTTCAACTCTTTGTTTATATCTTGATTGAAAATTTTCCCACGCATGGTGTTAAATCTTAGATATCTATTAGATACAATCGAGAATGGTAATCCACAATGATTCACCACTTCATTGATGTATATCTGTTCAAGATGCTCACATGAGAAGTGCTCTTAAATTTTGATATAGATATATGTCTTTGAAAATGATCCATAACAACCCATATAGAACTGTTTCATCCATATGTCTTTGGATGTCTAGTTACATAATAAATGATGATTTTTCACATTTCCATGTCGATAGGGGTAAAGGTTGCATCATCCCCTTATAGTTTTTCTTTTGTAATTCACTTTATAATATACCAATCTCTTTTATGTATATTAAATGATATTATTATTTGTATTTTCCCACCAAAAATTCGTTAGGGGATCTCGATACATATTTTTGATTCATGAGAGAATAGAGAATGTATATCTATGTGCATTTTTTTGAAGCTCTTTTGTTATCTCCTGAATTGATTGTACATATATTCATGAACCAAATCACTTCACTCCTCGCTCATCCATCTTGAAATCATATGACTTATTTTTTATAATATCTTGCAATTTTTTCAGTATTTCCACATAATTTATTTGAGAATCCTTTATTTTATCTATAATGGATTGTTGGGAAATCATTTGAGGAATGATTGACGAAGTTCACTCCTTCCATATTCTCATGTCCATCCATTGAAAATATAATATGATTAGATCCTTTTCAATTTTTAATATTGATATTGTCTTAGGATCCTATATATATAGTTTGACATCCACCTTTTTTTGATTATTTCGTTTGTATTGGATTGAGAATTCATAATCTTTGATGAACTCTAGCCAAATTCTATGTCATATATCAGTCTCATTCTATATGAATAAATATTTTAGGATCTGCTGATCTATTTTTATCTCAAAATTCTCCCCATAAAGATAATGATTTCATATTTTCATTCTAAGGATCATATATTCAAACTCTATATCATGAATGAGACATTTATTCTCATGAATTTTCATGTTCACAAAATGGTCCTTGGGCCAAAAAATGGGCCTACGGGCCATGTAATGGGATTAATGCCCAATAGTCCTTTGGGTTATGTAATGGGTCTCCCTCTACCCAATTAATGCGGTCTTTGCTTTATTTTAATAAAAAATTATGCTTCGGCCCAATCCTTTAAAAAAATCTATCAAATTACCATTTTTCATTAGTAAAAGCCTATGAACATATTTTAAGCATTAATATATTTCATAATGAGTTCCTCTCTTTTTGATAGTGTGAGAACTGGTGTAGTGATCAACCTCTTTTTCAACTATTTAAAATAGTCTTCATATTCACTAGTACTGAAAAACACCACTCCCTTATCTTTCATCTTGGTTATTGGGTTTGAAAATCAGGATAAGTTCTTAACAAAACATATATAGTACCTAGATAGATGAATGAAACTATGTATCTCCATAACAAAAGTTGGAATGTGACACTCTTAAATTGCCTTTGTCTTGGAAGGGTGTATATATATCCCATTGATGGTGATAACATTCCCCACGAATGATACTTCCATCATCAAGAACCCACATTTAATGTACTACGCAAAATGTTTCTCCCATCTAAATGTATTCAATACAATATTCAAATTCTCCTCATATACCTCCATTCTCTTAGAGTATATCAGAATATCATAAATAAATATTACCACAAATTGTTTGAGATAACCTATAAAGATTCTATTGATTAAATTCATGAAAATCACTGGGGCATTAGTGAGTCTAAAGTGCATCACTGTGACCTTTTAGTGTCCATACCATGTTAAAAAGGATGTTTTGGAAATATCTTCCTTCCTCACCCAAAATTTGTGATCTTCCAAACAAAACACCACCTAAGATAAGTAAGTGGCCCCACATAGTTTATCAAACAAGTCATCAATACATGGAATTGGATAATAGTTCTTCATCGTGATTTTATTTGGCTCATGTTAATCAATACAATGGAGCACTGATTCATCTTTCTTCTTGATTAATTGGACTTGTTCACCACATAGTGAAGTACTCAAGAATATAAAACCTTGTTATAGATTCTCCTATAACTACTTATTATGTTCCACCACCTCAATGGTGTCAATTCTATAAGGAGTATTTCATATAGTAATAGAACTTGGTATAAGTTAAATTTTGAACTCAACATATCAGTCTGGAGGAATAATGTGAAATTCTTTAGGGAACACATCATTGTATTCCCTCAAAATGGGAATGTATTCGGGCATGATTATCTCATTTTTCACAATTTTTTGAGGAAGATATACTTTTCAAAGGTAGTAATATCCATAATTGAGATCATTATTTTTAAGGATATTTGACCTCCACTTTACACTTGTACAAAATCAGAGGATGCTTCAGGATGAGAAGAGTGATCTCCCTTTACTGACCATTGATGTCGGATATATATAAATATATCTAATACATGCCAAATATGACATCAAACTCCAACAAATGATGTAAGATAACAATTTCTAAGAGGTTCGGTCCAAAATTATTTACCAAGGAGGAATTGTATGCATTGGATGAAATAATTACCCCATTAATTGTTCCAGTAGGCTCAACCTCTATATTTTGAGGTGGGATTTCAATAGATAAACTGGAATTTCAAGATATGAATGAATACATAGAAAAATAATCAAATAGTATATTATTTATTTTTAATTAATAACTAGTCTAGTTGTCACCACATATTTATCAGGACCATCATTATTATTAGTGATAAAATATTCCCTTCCTCTCTACCTTGGAGGTTGTTGTTGTCGATTTACTCCAGCAACCCTTCGATTATTGAAATGGTTTGAGAAATTATCAGGTTTATTGGAGTAGAAAAACTATAGTACATGCTAAGTCTTGATATGAACCTTCCATTATTATTCCACATTAGTGGAATTTTTCAAATCCCTATTAGTGTAAATTTTTAGATGCCATATTCTTCCACATTTGAAGCATTTCATAGTTCCATTTATACAGTTCCCAAAATAATTCTTCCAACAACAATATCACAAGGAATTTTGGGTTTTAATTCTATCATGGTATTTATCAATTGATACTATCATATTAAACTTCATTTTATGATTTTTATCTTCGGGCCTACAAGACCACTAAGGGTCTCATATCTATATTTCAACCTAAATGTAACAACAAACAATCATTTCATAGCTATAAATGTATCCAATTCTTAATATTTTCCTTAGATTCAACATTAGTTCATTAAAAAAACTCTACCTCAATTTTTTTTGGTGAAAAATCAAGAGGCATATATTCAAATCCTTGTAATGTATTCCTCGTACACACCAATAGACTTATCTTCATTTTAATTCAATCAAAGGAACACTATTTCAATATTAAGATGGAGGGATCGCGTAAAATATTTATTGAAAAATATTTTATTGGTATCATCCAATTACATGGAGTGATTTTTATCCTTGGACATTAAGTTCATGGTTAGTGTTCACTATGGATCTGTTTCCCTATATAAATGATAGGCTTCTTGCACAAAATTCCCTTCTTTTGAGCATTGAAAGACAAATAATATCTTCTAGATGGAATTCTTCCATTTTTCAGTGATGTGGGGATCAAAAGATAAACTAAACAGTGTAGGCCTATTTCATGTGAAGAATGAAATGACAACATTATCCTTCATTGGATATGGAAAAAATTCCACACGATTCAAGATATTTATCATAACTAGAGCTAGTTAAGAAAGTACTGCCAAGTAGTTATGAGAAACCATTTCCATTATATTTTGTATATAATTAAGAAAATAGTCCCATTTTCTATCACATTAATAAAAGGAACATGATATTATATTTCTATAACTTAACTAAGAAAAATAAATAACAATTTGGGACTTGAATACTTAGAAAATAAAAAAAATTAAAATTTAAACAAAGAAGTATAATTTTGAAAAATGAAAAGTATATCCTAACATGTGATTTCTTATGTTTAAATATAGATTATCCATGGTGATAAAATTGTCCCTAAGGTTCATACAAAATTTATATATTCATAATATCTAGAAATAACATGTATGATCTCTGATAATAATGGTATCAACACTATCATTTTACATATATTATTACATGATTTTCAGCACAAAATACTTCATATACAAACCAACGATCATAATGTCAAGTGTATTTTGAGGGAAAAGTACATAAAACTAATACCATGAAACCAAATAAAAATATATTTTCTTTAACCTCTATAGTGATATCCTAACTCCCATTAAGCTCTAACATCTACATAGGGTTACCTGGGGAGTACATTAACAATGGGATGAGATAAAAATCCTAGTAAGTGAATAAGAATATTAATAAAGCATAATGTATGTGTTAAAAGGAATAACATGATGACATATGAATCCATGTTTCATGAATAAATTTATAGAATCATTGGATACAGAACATGAGATTAGGTAATAATGGTATCATAGGAATGCAGAAAAAAAATACATGACATAAGAATGATTCTAGGATAGGGACCAAGACCATTAATAATGATTTGAATGAGTCAATGATAACCACCAAGGCCATTTAGAATGATTATTATGATTTAAGTATAACCACCAAGTTCATTTCACATGATTGTTATGATTAGAGGCTAACCACCATTACCATTTCTCATTATTATAATGAGTGAAGGATAACAACACATAACATTGCACATGACATCTCATGAGAATAAACATTACCCAGTGCATTAGAGTAATATATGGGAACACATATCATAGCATGCTCATGAATATGTGTTTCACATGTAAATTCATAGAGAAGGAATTAAACATAAATATAAGGGTCACCCATGGAAGTTAATTGGTATCATAATCATATCCAAATGCATAACAAAAAGAAATATCAAAATATTTTCTATAAAATTATGTATTAAAATAATACGTGGACATTCATAAGGTAAATTAGGCATAGATCATGAAAAGTTATATAAAAATTAATTGAAAACATATAAAAATTGTGTTTAAGAATCTTTAGAAATAAAATAATTTAGTGTAGTTGAAGGAAAATATTATAGAATATTTAAAATAAGAAATGCATAATTTATTATATAAAATCATAAATGAACAAAGATATTTTTTGCAAAAATAATGAGTGATTTTATAAATATATTTGAGGCTACAAAAATATTATGTATACCTCTTTAAATTTTGTATGAAATAGGGATGTTCTCTTTAATCAGGATTTCTTATCAGGAATAATTTAGAAGGGAAACATTATAAAACATGTATTTTCCCAAAAATATGGATGAACTAATCTAGATTCATTATTTTATGACATATAAACCGAATATATAATAATTATATAAAAGGAAATAAGATTTACATTATAGTAAAGATATAGAAAGCATAACTCAAAGAGAAAATGGAGGTTTTTGTAGAATATATTAGCTTATGTTTGATAGTGTTTTTCACTTCATATTAATGTCATAGATAATCAAATTAAATCCAATAATTGGATAATTAATAACACTTTCTACATGTATTTTATTTATTATAATATTTATAAGTAAATTTATGGTCAATTTTATTAGTTATACGATACTATTTAATCATCAAAGAGCATTCGTTTCCTTGGTTTCCATGATTGGATTTCATGTATACATATAGGAAAAATCATGTAAAATTAGAATAGTTGTCCAAAAATGAAATTATATGTCATTAATGAACATAGATAATAGTAATTGGTCGTATATATTATTTATTAATATAAGAGGATGATTAATTGGTAAATTTTTTTATAATAACTGTTTAGATTATTTTGGTGTTTTTATCATCAAATACTACTTTTTTATTAATTAATATAATGTATACATAAGAGTTATAGAATATTAAATATTCTTTAATAAATATGTTATAATATTTTTTAACCATACAAATATTTTTATGACTATCCTTGAAGAAGGTAATGTAAAATGAAAACTTGTCATACTTGAAGGCGATAAAACAACACATCCATAACAAAATTTTCATTTTTAGAATAAAATTAAGAGGATAAGTTGTTCGAAGATGAATTATTCCATTAAAAATATAATATTTTATTTTATATAAGATACTAGAGTTACCATGACATTATGTTTACTGGAGATGAGGAGAGATTACAAAAATAAAATAAAATGAAACGAAATCAAAAGAAATGAAAGCGGATTTAACATCTTGAACTTGTTCTCCAAGAGAACCTACTTAGGGAAATTGGATTTTCTATTTTCTCAATTCCAAAGACCCCTAGACGTGGGGTAGGGTATTATGAATAATATTGGGTAGAAATTTTACATGCTTCAAGTATTTTGATGTGTGATGATAAGGGGAGGTGAGGGGCGATATTTATAGTGGAGGGGATGGGGTTTTATTGAATATTTTATTCATTTGTATATTATTTTGGAACAAGAAAATAAATATTTTGGATTCATATGACCAAGTAAAGTAAATAAATCAATTTAGTTATAGGTAATGTATTATTCCATCTTGTATTATGTTAAAATTCATGTATTTCATTTAAATTGTTAAATACCCTAAATTACCATATTTCACTATTCATAAAAATTAAATTTTTTTGTAGAACTCAGACCCAACATTATTTTCAATGTTTAGAGTTAATCAATGAACTCTATTATATATATATTTATTTATAAATAAGATTAATATAACTTTTATTTAAAACCGCCTTTAAAATACAGATTTTATAATACATTGAAAAAATAATTAAGGTCTCAAAAAGTATCATATAATCATAAAACAACAAAAAATTAATTTTTTGAATCTATGTTATGAAAATAATTTTTGAAAATAATTATATAAATTATAAAACATTAAATTGACATTAATATTTTTAAAAATTAAAACACATAATTTATCATTTTCAAAACATTTATTTACTTTAACAATGATATAATTATATCATATTTTCGCCCATAAGATGTCTATATTTTTTTCATACATTAATTGGAAAATTTATTATTTTATTGGCTTTTTTATTATTCATATGATTGATATAACTATTACAAAGGTGAAGTTACTTTTCTATTGTGATATGTTCCTTAATTTTTGATGAAGCCTCTTATTTCATTCATTGTTCACTAATAAAGGTTCTTATGTTCTATTTATGTGATTTTATTTGATTTATTCTATTTGAAATAATTATAAGAATATAATTTTAAATGTTAAATGTTTGGGTAGTAATATTTAATGAATATAGATTGATGAGATCGGGCACCTAACATTGTTGATCAATCTCAGAATAGAGGTAACTAGAAAAAAATTAGTTGCCCAGAATTGCCTAGGGCGGATTCTGAGTTGAGAGATGAGAGATGAAAAAGGAAAGAACGAAACATATCATTCATAAAAAAGCCTAAATAAAAAAACTACATTTACATGGAGTGTAACTAATTTACATGTCGTGTAATCCTCATGGTTCATATATGAAGAAAACCCCATAATATTTTTAATTAAAAACTCGAATTTATTTATACATGGCTTATAACTATTACACTACATGTAAATCATTCATTCCATGTAAGCAATTCATTAATTCTACCAAGATGACATTACGCAGTTTGTAATTCACAAACATGTCATGTAAGTCACCAGTGAGAATTAGAACGTCAAGGATTTGTGTTTCAAAATCAGAAAATGCATTAATTATACATAACATATATCATCTTAATTCATGGTCTAAAATCACTCATCCAGTGAAAAAGGAACCCAAAATGAAAAATTACAAAACACATGACTGAAAAGGTTAAGGGGATTTATATATTATTATTATTTTCTATATTTTTTCTATTTTTACTCCCCTATTAAAAAAATATTTATTATAGAAACTTTTTTTATTTTTTTATTTAGTTGAAAAAATATATTCAAACATGAAAAATATTATAAAAGAAAGAACATTTTGTTAAAAAAATTCCATGGTTTTGGGAAATTTCAAAAACATGATATCATTTGTGATATAAAAGGTTATTATTTAGTATCGTTAATAATAACCTTTGGAGTTTTTTGTAAAATCGTAATGGAATTGTATCACAAAAATCCGCAATTTGTTTTTTTTCATTTTACTATATCGCGAATTAGTGACACGAATGTAATAGATCATTGAAATTAGTCTTCCATCATGAGAAAATGCGCATTGTATTTATATATTGATTAGTCATCGTTGATGATGTGACTATAGAAAAAATGATATTATTTTTACAAAAACATTAACATGGCTTTCCTATTGAATGACTAGCCACTATATAAAAAACATCATAGTTTCAATTAAAATAATAATATATTTTATTATTTTAAATAAATTTTTGTATTAAAGTTCTAAAAATTTATTTCCAGCACTGGCCATCATTCCCACAAAAAAACTTGATGGGGACATTAAACAAAAGATTGGTGTTTTATTAGATGTTATCTATATTTAATGTCAATTTAAATGATGTCTTAGTTTCAATAATCCTATTAAAATTATAACATCTAGTTACCTATAATGATGTTTATATAGTTTAAAAAAATATATAAATGACTACAAAATAAGTTCACATAAAAATACCCTATTTGATAAAAAATAATCATTTTTAGAAAGGTGAATATTATAGATACAATATTAAATATTTTTATAAATAAAAAAAATTTCAATAATTTCACTTATTTTGAGTATGTATGTGTTCATATTAAATTCCATATAGATTAATAATATGAAATAGATGACATTTAAATTAATATGAACCATTAAGGTGTTTCAATTTATTAAAGGTTTGTAAATAATATATAATTATAAGGGATCTATAATTATTATTTTATAAAATGGTCATAAATGGTTATAGCATATATAAATACATAAATTATACATTTATTTAGTTTATTCCTAATAGTATTATTATTCAGTATAAATCTTACATTATAAATTATTCTTAGGAATTAATTTCAAGCTATAAAACACATATTGTAATTGTTGTACAATACATCTAAAGAGTCAATTGTTATACAAAAAGTATTATTTAATTAATTTAAATCCTGAAACTGATTTATTATGTTTTATAAGATTATAAATTAGGGATGGTTACGAATTATTCATAATAGGTGTTAGAATAATATTATAATGGGGCCCTTCTCAAGTAGTGATCAATTGGTATTTGATATTATGGGTGAAAATATCTATACAATAAGGAAAATTCTCTATCTGTAAAGGTTTGGGTTGGTTATATGTTTGAATATAAATTACTTTATTATTATTTTGGATTTATATTATTCTCATATTTTATATGAAAGGATCTCATGTAACCATATACATGGGATACATCTGAATCATTGTTAATATAGCAGTTTTTTTGTTTGGGTATTTAAAAAATTCCATGAGTTATATAAGATATCATAAGAATATATGATATGATTATTAAAATATTCTATATGTTATATGATAAAATTACTAAATCATTAGAATTTGGAAAAAACAATGAGAATATAAGAAAACTGATTTTTTGTTTTTGAATTCTCCTAAAAATTTTATGAGTTTGATTTCATCTAAAATTACACTTGTCAATATACCAATCACCAAAACATGTTAGTTTAAAAAAAAGGATTTTTCATGTATTATCATCAATAAAGAACTCTATTTTTGGGTTACTCTAGTGTGATTAACTTCTCATATTTGGTGCGAGATTTAGATTACAATTTTTAATAAAAGCTGATTAAATATCATAGTAGAGGAATAAAGATTATTTAATCAATATAACGGACTTGAAAAATATACTTTAACTCAAAATTAAATGAGTCATATTAAATTTTATTTTCATGATGAATAGTAAACTCATTACATAACAACATTTTGAAAAATGAAAACTCATGGGTATGATTTATATAAATGTGATAATTAATAAAGCATGATCACATTTTAAAAAAATCATTTTTGAATGATTATAAAAAAAATACACATCTAATAAATTTTTTATTGTTATATAATGTTGAATAATCATAATCAAACATGAAATCAATATCCCACCCAAAAATGGGGAATATTATTTGAAAACAATTTAATATTTAAATTGAAATTTGAGAATAGTTAATGTTACTTCAAACTTTTCTATATTATAAAAACCACTATATATATAACCAAATGATGAAGGTGTTCCATAAGTGGATGTAAATGACTAATAAAAGCATAACATGATATACATCATGATAAAAAAAACATTGAATAGATACATTATGGTAAAATTATTATTAATCATAACTCATTTACTCAATTTGATAGGTTGTGTCATTATCATAAAGATAGTAGAGGTTTCATTTTTGATGGATTTGGATTGGATGTAGTTTCTCAATTAGTATAGAAAATCCTTCTACAATATAAATGAACTCAATAATGATAAAATCAATATAATTTAAGTGTTTATTAAAATAGTCTTATATATGAGATGTTCAGGATTAGTTTATTTTATAATAATATAAAAAAATAAGTCCTTTTTTAACACCCAAAAATTCTAAATTACAAATTTGTATTCAATAGAGTGTATGACATGAAACACAAAACATGTAATGGAATATAATATCCAAAGACTCTACAATATATTTAATATTTTAAATAAATTAAAAACATGATATTTCTTATAATGTACACAACACTGAGTTCTCTTGCGTTATACACAAGAGAGATCATCTTCAATATCATGTTTTACATGAAAGACCATGTTTCACAAAATAACAATGTATAATTAAAATAATATTATTTAATATAATGTGATATAAATAAAATTTTAAATTTGTTTTTAATAATTGTAATAAATAACTTATAAAAATGTGGTTTACACTAATATAAAATTAATTCATTGGTTAAATATTAATGTGAAATGAAAATAAGAACTTGTTGGATATAATAAGAAATATTTTTCTTTTTAATGATTCAAAAAGTATTTTACCATAATAAACATAACTAAATACAATTAGTGAATAATTATAATGAAATATATATGTCATTTATTAAATAAAATATTATTGGTATTTATCTATTTGGTTTTATATGCATAAGATAAGAAGAATCCCTATTTTATATATAAAAAACTTATATTTTATGAAGAAAATATTAGAACCATTTAATAAATGACCTATTTTAAATCTTAACATTGACACTCTTATAAATTTTATTTGATAAAATAAACATTATTAATTAATTTATAATGTAAAAATTATCCTAGGGTGAATTTTGTTTAATTTTTTGAGAAACATTATTTTTTATGAATATTGAAAAATATTTAATTTTAATTAAAAAATATCTTTTTTTTGAAACAAATTTAAATTCTACTTTATATTTTGAATTTTTCATAAAGTCTCATTAGATTAATAATAAATCTGTTAATAAAATTATGTTAATTATAATCAATTTCACAATGACATTGAATATAAAAACTCAAAAATCATTTCAGAATTTTTCTACTAAAACTAGTTAATCCATCTCTCTACAAGATAAACATTAATCTTATATTTTCCAATTATGTGATGTGAATTTAAAACCAATAAACACACCATTTTAATAATTATAATATTTTTTATTTAATATGATCGAAATAAATTTTAACAAAAATGATTAGTGAATGTCATTAATATTAATTATAGTGATTAAGGTGTAGTTTGGCTTAAAATGGAATAAAACTAATAATTAAGGACCCAAATGACCTTTAAACATAAAAAAAACCCATTGGATGTCCATAATCCAGACTAACACATTCCATTATTGAGTTTTTTTGGTTTTTTTATGAATTTTGTTAGGTAATAACTTGTTTACATGTAACTTGTTTCCAAAAAAAAAACCAAGACTGTCATTTTATTACACTATAAATGGCCCCCACCTATCCCGCATAATCATACATATCAAGACACATTGCCTCAAAAAACGTTGAAAAATTACTATTCTAACATCTCTCCCCTCATCTAAGAAGAACCCCACTAGTAAAAAATCATTCCAATTAAGCTATTGTTTCAAACGAAAAAAAGTTACTCAATTAAGAGGCCACACCTCCTCTCAAGATTTTTTGGTTTATTTCCAATCTTCGTACCCTATAATATTATAATTATAAGATTTAATATTAAAAATAATATTCTAAATATACTATGATATTTTTATTTTAATATTTATACCTGAACGTAAACACATCTATATCTAATTTGTTATGAACATATTATTTCTATGTGTGGAGGACTACTGCTTTACGATTAGATGATTATTAACTTTTCCATTACCAACATTCAAGGTTGGAAATTAGTATGGAAACACTATTTATATGTATTTTTTATGATATTTATTATATATTTAATATTATTTAATTATTTATTATCAAATACCCATATACTTTCCATTTTTTATTAATATAATAACATTGTTTGAGGAAGTGTGGACTGCAGCCCCTAAAAGCAGTCTAATTCATTCACACGATCCATGGAATTTATAAAGGATGATTATAATTGAACATATGAGATGTAAAATACATATATATGATATTCATGACATAATAAAAAATTTTAAATATATATATTTCATTTTCATTATTATCCATTGGCCACTAAAAAGTGATAATGTCAGTTGTGGATGTGTGGACTACAACCTCATTAACAAGATGTGATTCCTTATACATCATGAAAATTTTAAATATAACTATATATGACTAAATAATTTGGTATTCAAAAAAATATGATCATTTTGGAAGTATATAATTCTACTTACCTTCTTTCAAAAACGATCCATGAAAAATGAGAGTGTTTCTCATTAGTACGTGCCACCAACTGACTGAATGACTATAATATTGGTTCATTTTTAATAACCATATTTAATTATTTACAATAAAAGTACAATTTCTTTCTAAATATGAAAACAATATCATGATTATTATTCTGAAGATGTTATATATTGAAACCATTAACCATATCTGACATATCAATGTTGTTTTTGACACATAAACTGAATTCTGTCAAAACACTTGATGTAAAAATAATTATTTATATAATTGTATACAACATAGTAGTATGTGAAATACAATAAATGATAAACATTTAAAAATTTCTCAATCAAGTACAAAATTATCATATTTTTATTATATATAACGTTAAAGGATGTTCACCTAAAAGGAAACACAATGTAAGAGATTATTATCTCAATTTTTACATATGTGAGATAAATTTAATGTTTACCACTTAAATATTCTATGCTGTGTATCTACATAATTTTTTTTATATTATATCATTAATAATTTTATGTTCATTTATCATAAACTCTTATTTATTATCATTCCTTTATAAGGTTTATAATTTTAATTTTTTCAATGTGGTATGGGATACTTTGAATGTTTAATGGTTATTTTCCTCAAGAAGAATTCTAATGATATTTCAATGGAATTTCCATTCGAGGAAATTATATTACCATTGTTCAATTAAACCTTTTATTATTATTTGGTTGTTCATGGCCATTTTCAAATATTAGTACCATTTTTCTACTCTTTAGTACTCAATTTTTTTAGAAAGGTTTTTTAAGAAAACCAAACATTATTTCTCTCTTTAGTCAGAGAACCTATTTTTTTATAGAAACCTTGTTTTTTAAAATGTTTTTTCCAAATTGTTTTTTAACTGATTTGTTAATAAAATTGTTATCCTTTTTTTATTTACCAATATTTTCATAGGGTTATTCTAGTTGCTTTATAAACAGGGCATTTTTACCCTTTTATATTGAAAAATGAATGTTTATTTTACCTTTTATAGAATTTATGGATTTTACCACCATTATTCCTTTGAAACATCCTTTTAATTTTTTAAAGGATAATTTTTACTGAAATTATTTTTAAAGTTGATTTTCTAATAAATGTTTTTTGAAAACAAAAGGGTATTTTCCTCAAAAATGTTTTTTTAAAAAAATTTATAATATTTCCATTCTTAAAAAACAACCCTTTATTTTATTACACTTTGGGTATGTTGTATTGTTACCATCCTTAATCTTCCTATAGATGTTTTATGTCTAATTTGGCTAAAGATAATATTCATATTCACTTCCATGATTTCTTTTTCCCCTTGAAATATTAAATCTCTTATAATCTTTTAATTTTCCCTAATTATCCAAATAATTTATCATAGATATTACTATTTCCTACACTATATACCATATTAAATATGGTGTCTACTATGATAGTTATTTAATTAGATGTGTAAGTACTGATAATTCTGTATTCAATATCCAATATGGTTATTTGGAAAGGAACATTGTTAAATTGATTGTTTGATATATTCAGATTTTTTTTGGAATGGTATAACAATGGTGGGTCCCTATTATAGATATCCCATCTATAGCCCAATAGTCTCATGTGATGCGTCATTTAACTAACTACTTCATATGTGTTTTTACACAACATTTTTTAAACCATAATGTGAAAGGACTTGATGGTAAAGGTATTGTATAACTACGAAACATTGAATCCAATACAAAAAGAATTTCCCTTATTTATATTCAGTTATTACACATCCATGAGATTTTCTGTCGATATATATAAGGACAGATTTCATTTTCATTTATATAGATTGAATATGATCCAGGTTTTTAGCTTTCCATAGTTATTTTTCCTTATCCTGTTATTTAAACATCATGTGTTATAAGTTACTTACCATGCCATATTATTTTATTATCATTGATTCATTTTTGATTCCTCTTTACATACCCTTAGTAAGAATTTAATATCACCCTTATTATGTTTCATTCCAAATGTATATAATAAGTGTCCAATGAAATATATGTATATATTTACTAGATAGAATATATTTATCTTTTATGTTGTTTATTTATTTAGAAAGAATAACAATTTATATTGTAATTACTGTATTCATTTGTGATACAAGACTCTGTTGGGAATGTATTGTCTCAATAATAATCTATAATTTATTATGAATTTGATGATCACAAATACCCTTGTTGGTTTTACTAATGTTTTTACTTTAAGTATATTTCAAGGAATTAATATTATTTCTTCTATTTATTATGAAATTATTTTCATTCTTTTAATTCGTAGGGAATAGTTATTAAAGTGTTTGGGACACATATTTAATCATACTAGATACACTATTCTTACCCTACATAAATTAGGGTAACACAAGTAATAAACCATACAATTTTTACAACACATATGGATCCAGAACCATTTGTTTTTATGGAAAGTTACACTGAAAGAAAAAAGTATCTTATTTCCAAACTATGTTCAGAACTATTTTTATGGTTAATCCATCATATGTTACTAGAAAAGTATGGTTAAAAAACCTTATTTTTTAAAAGGAAATTACATTTGTCTAGAGAAGAACGTATGGTTGATGAACCCAACATATTAATGAACCATACATTTTAGTGAGAACTGTATGGATCATCTAAGTTACATTTATGATCAACCTTATGTTTTCTACCTTATTTTGGGAGAAAGAACGCTACATAGTTGAACCATACATTTTCAATTTTTTCATTTTTTGAAAGAAACATATGTTTGACCTTCCCATTATAGATATTTAAATTTGGGATATTTTGCCTGATTTTTGCACTAGTCTTGATGATATTACAGGAATTTTTAATTATTATTTTTGACTTATTTAATGATCGTTATTTTTTATTCAAAGATTCATATTCAAAAAAATAGGCCTATGGGCTATGTAATGGGATAAATGCCCACTATGCCTTCAGGCTATATAATGGGTTTCCCTCTACCCAATTAAAGATGTATTTGCTTTGATTTAATAAGAAATGAGGCTTCAGCTACAACTTTTTATAAAAACATAAATATTCACTTTTATTCTTAATGATTGTTTGAACTCCCTTTTTTCATTTGAATTTGAATATATATTTTTTATCAATCATCTTTAGTGGATATAGAATTATGAAGTATGATATTTTCTATATATTTTCTATTGAACTCACCTGTTTTGATAATCCCAATCATGCTTTCATATGTTTTGATAATCTCGATATGTACTTATAATCCTATATGTATATGATACATATCAAAATAATCATTAGAATTTGTTAATCTATTTTTATCTATGTTTGTTCATACTTTGAATTAACTCTAACTGAATCGGTATATATGTTGCAGAGAAAAAGTGTTAAGTCCACTGGTATGTACATAGCTACTGATACAGACAAACAGAGACCTACAAGTACTTAGTCTACCGATAGACAAAGGTTACCGATAGATTGAAGATTGTCACTAAAACAGAACAGAGGTACCGGTAGGTATAAGTCTACCGGTTTGCAAGTCTACTGATACAGATAGCTAACGATAGAATTAGAGCTACCGATAGAACAAGTCAACCAGTATGCATATGTCCACCTAAATGCACTTAATCTCTAGTATAGAACAGAGCTACCGGTATGCACAGGCTACTGATACAAAAGTCTACCGATACAAGCTACCGTTAAACCAGAGATACCGTTAGAGTAATTCTACCTGTATAAGAAAGTCTAAAGCTATGAAGTTCACTGATATAAATAATATCACAGAAATTCAAGTCTATCGATAAAATTTCACTGATACTATGATCCACTAACTGATACAAGAAGCTACAGAGAGACAGCTATCGATACAAGGGGCTACAGGTACATGAAATCAGAGCTACCAATAGGAAGATCTCCGCTACAAAGTCCACCGTTACAAGTCTACCGAAAGAGAGCTATTGATAAAATGACTATTAACCACTAAATTCTACTTAAACTCTATTTCTATTTATTTATTTAATCAACGGTCATATTTGATTATTTTAATACAATTAATGTAATTTAATGATTGTTGTTGGCATGTCAGGTAACCGTACCTCATACCTCTAAAAAGGTAATCATTCCCATTGTCGGAGCTGAATTCTATAAAAGGATGGACAAAGGCCGTAAATAATACTGTGTGTGTGAAAAGAAAAAGGGCTAAAGAGTGATGAAAAGTGGTCCATACACACAAAAAAGAAAAGATGCATCCATACTGAAAGAACACTGTACATACACAAATCCATTCATTCTAGAAGAGAACACAAGAGGAACCTCATCCAAGGACTGAAGAACTACATTGAAGATGATCAAACTGAACTGGAAGAAAACGACATTATGTTTTTTTAGAAAGAAACTAGAGAAGGACTCAGAATCATTCATTACTAATCAAAGGAGTCCATAGTTTGTTTTTACATCCCTAGATTATTCTAAAACTTCTATCTACTCACTTAGTGATTCTTTTATTTACATTTTGAGCAGTGTGCATACTCTGTATATTTTATACTCACACTGTCTCTTTTGCTGAACTAGAGGATCTATAAATACATATACAAAACTTCTATAACTCTTTTGTATCCCACAGATAGTGGTAGAGGTCAAGTAGGACCTAGACAGCCAGTGTGCTATTGTTTTTTTTTCACGTAGAACTGTGGTAGAGGTCTTAGTACCTAGACAACCATTGCAATGTAGTTTACCATGATCCAGGGTGTGTATCAAAATTTATATAAATAGTTGGAGAGAACTAAGTCTCGGCTTGAGACTGAACCTCTTGTTTTCAACTGTTGTACTTACTTTATTTTGTTTTAAACTATATTAATTATTCCGCTACTATTTACTTGGAAATATAAAATTGTTTCATAGTTAATCTGATAGTTAAATTAGTAAGTGTTTGTAAATTTTGTAAATCAGTAGATTATTTTCAAAATCTAATTTAAACCTCTTATTAAATTAACTGAGACCTAATCAATATTTTGAGAATCTAATTGAACCTTTACACTTTTATAAATTCACTACAGTTTAACTTTGTTTTTAATTGGGGGATCTTAATAGAAATATTTTTAAAAGAAATTTTTAATTGGAACTTAATTCACCCCCCCTCTTGAGTATCTACTCCGACCAACATTTGGTATAAGAGGTTGTTTATTATTTATTGATTTTTGAAATGCTCTGTTTTTCAACTGTGATTTTAGTTGTTTCTTAAAGATCTTAAATTTATGTTAGTTATAAATTTTATCTCTTTAAATAGATTTGGTAAACTGTAGTTATGGATAATATAAATTAAGGTGATGCTACCAACATGACACTGTTCATTAATGGTAAAACATATGAATAGTGGAAACATAAAATGAAAATTCACTTAGAGAGTATGAGATTCGATATCTGGACTGCTATAGATACTAAATACAAGATTCTAGAAACTGAAATAACTACCTGGGATGAACCTACAAAAACATATTATAATAATAACTGTAAAGCTATAAATTCCATGTACTGTGCTTTAGGCAATGAATAGTTTAATAGAATATCCTCTTTCATAACTGCTTATGAAATCTGGGACACTTTGGCTATTTCCCATGAAGAAACGACCAATGTTAAATAAATGAGAATAAACACCTATACTATTAAGTATGATAATTTGAAAATGAAGTCTGATGAACCTATTTCTTACATGTATCTCAGGTTCAATGAGATTTTCAACACTATGGATTCTCCTGGAAACGATGTTCCTGCAAAGGAACATCTTATAAGAATACTATGATTTTTTCTTGAAAGATGGAGAGTCACATCTGTTTCAATTAGAGAATCATGTGATATTGGTGCTTTACCTGTTACGTAATTAATTGGTAAGCTTATGATGTATTGAGAATAACTGAATGTAAACAATGAAGAAGATGATGAACCAAAGAGGAAGTCAGTATCATTTAAATCTACTCTCTCAAAGAGCAAGGACAAGGAGAAATTTCGCATACCTATTGAAAGCTCAACATGTGAAGGATCAACGTCTGATAGTGATGTAGAGATGGCTCAAATAGCTAAAAGATTTAAGAAGTTCCATAGGAAGAATAAATTCTTCAGAAAATCAAATTGTAAAGGTAAATATGACAACAGAGTTCATTGGAAGAAATATTATAAGAAATATGTTAAGAGTGATGAGATCGTCTACCATGAATGAAAAACGAAAGGACATGCGAGAGTAGATTTCCTGAAGATAAAATTCAAAAAGAAACCCGACTACAAGGACAATAAGTATAAGAAAGCCATGAAGGAAACATGGAGTGCTTCAGAAGACCAAAAAAAGTGAATCTAAAGTTTCTAATTCTGAAAAGAATCATGCTAACGTGTGTTTTATGACAATCACATATGAGGTAACACTAGATACTCCTGCTTTAAATTCATATTATTCTAGAGTTGATTCTGATTCTGAATTTGAAAATATTTCTAGTAAAGAGTTATTTGAATATTGTAATATACTAGAAAAAATATATAATAAACTGAAGGACAAGTATAAGACCTTGATGAAACAGTATTCTTTGACCCGCTCTGTTAAATCAGCCCTTGATAGAGAAAAGGAAAATAATGCTCAATTACTTAAGGAAAATACTGAACTGAATATGTCTAATGATAAATTAAAGGACATAGAAAAATTCACAAATGGATGTAATACTCTAACAAAAATGTTAGGTAAACAAGTTGCACCAAAATATACCACTGGAATAGGCTATTATCCTGGAAGGATATAGATTACTAAAAATAGATTTATTCCTAAATCATAATATAATGATGCTAGTTACAGTTCTGGAAATTCATATGCTTCATATATTTATTCAATTGGTTACAGATCATATAATGTTTATCTTTCAAAATATATCAATTCTATAAATTATTTGAAACCCATAAGACAAATCTGGGTACCTAAATCTTTGCTTCTTAACCTGTCTAGACCCAAGAAAATCTGTGTACCAAAATCATTCTCTGTTTAAACCTGTTTTCTAGGAGACCTATTTGAAAAGTTCTTATAAGAAGATATGGTACTTGGACAATGGATGTTCGAGTAATATGTCTAGAAACTACTCAGTCTTCAAGAGTTTAATCAATGTTGAGGGAGGTCATGTCACCTTTAGTGATAACTCTAAAGGAAAGACCATCGGCCTAGGCCAGATTAGAAACACTGATTCATTTTTAATTTCCAAAGTCTTATTTTTTGATGGACGTAAATATAACCTATTAAGTATTTATCAATTATATGATGAGGGTTTCAATGTTAAATTTTTAAATGATTCTTGTAATTTTTTTAATTCTAAAAATACTTTAATATTTTACTCTTTGAGAAATGAATATGTTTATGCAGTTGAATTGAATTCTTTAGCAGAACAAAACATTATTTGATCAAATGCTTTTCATAAATATTATTGGTAATGGAATATAATATTAGGACACTATAATGTTCATTCCCTTAGAAAACTGACTAAGAAAAACATAGTTAGTGACCTACCTAAACTTGAATTCCCAGTTGATAAAGTTTTAATCCATGTCAAAAGGGAAAGCAATATAAAGTTTCTTTTAAATCAAAGAAAGATGTTTCAACTTCTCAACCTCTCAATTAGGTTCACATGGACATGTTTGGAACTTCTAGAGTTTCATGATTAAAAAGGAAGAATTATGTATATGTCTTAGTAGATGACTCTTCTAGATACACTTGGGTATACTTCTTAGCTCATAAGAGTGAAGATTGTTCTTACTTTATTAAATATTTCAATTCTGTGGAAAACCATAGTGGACTTAAGATTAAGGCCGTGAGAAGTGATCATGTTCGTGAGTTTGAAAATCATGAGTTTGAATCTTATTGCTCACACAATGGCTATTGTCACAATTTATCTGCCCCTAGGACACCTCAACGGAATGGTTTAGTAGAAAGAAGAAACAGAACCCTTCAAGAAATTGCAAGAACTATGCTAACTGAATATGACATGCCAATTTACTTTTGGGCTGAAGCTATAAGTACATCTTGTTATATTATTAATAGAGTCCGGATTAGACTTGTTTTCCAGAATACCCCTTATGAGTTGTGGAACCATAGGAAACCAAAAGTTAATTACTTTAATGTTTTTTTAAATTCTTTAATCTTAATACAAAATATAATATTGACAAGTTCACATCCAAGAGTGATGAAGGGAATTTCTTAGGTTATTCAATTACTTGAAAAGCTTATAGATTTTTTAACAAAATAACCAAATGTGTGGAAGAATCTGTTCACATGAAGTTTGATGAAACTGATCCACATGAACCCAAATAGTTCATTGAAAAACTTAAAGAAGATTTTTCTGTTCTGGACCTTAACGATAAAATCAATGAACCTTTTGTAAAGACATCTAGTTCTGGAAACATTCCAGAACCTATTTCTGTTGAACCAGAACTTACAGATGAACATGAAATTTCTAGTCCCACCATTACTAGATAAACTAGGATTGTAAAGAATCATCCATTAGATGTTGTTTTTGGTAATATTGATAGAGGAACACATTCTAGAGATTATCTAAGAAACCATGTTGAACATCATGATTTTATTTCACAGTTAGAACCTAAAAATATCAATGATGAAATCAATGATGAATTCTGGGTAATGTCTATGCAAGAAGAATTAAATCAATATGAAAGAAACAAGGTTTGGGAATTAGTTGACAGACCAAAGGACACATTGACCATAGGCACTAAATGGGTTTTTGGAAATAAAGTTGATGAGTCAAAAAATATAATTATAAACAAAACAAGACTAGTTGCACCAGGATATAGTCAAGAGGAAGGAATAGACTATGAGTAAACATTTTCCCCTATAACTAGATTAGAAGCTATTATGATTTTACTTGCCTATGTTGCTCATCTGAATTTCAATTTTTATCAAATGGATGTTAAAAGTTCTCTTCTAAATAGTTTTATAATTGAAGATGTTTTTGTTGAACAACCACATTGATTTAATAATCCTCATTTTCCAAATAGAGTTTTTAAGCTATCTAAAGCTTTATATGGTTTGAAACAAGCTCCACGAGCTTGGTATGATATACTTAGTAATTTTCTTATTTCAAAAGGTTTTACAAAAGGGATTGTTGATACAACTCTTTTTATCAAAATAATTTCTAAAGTTGTTTTGATTGTACAAATTTATGTTGATGATATTATTTTTGGATCTTCTAAACATACCTTATGTATTTATTTTTCAAAGATTATGAAAAATAAATTTGAAATGAGTTTAAAGGTAGAGCTCAAATATTTTCTTGGATTTGATGTTTTTAAAAATGAAATTGGTATTATTTTAAATCAATGTAAATATACAAAGGATATTTTGAAATGTTTTGGTTTAGATAGTATTAAGGAAAGTGTTACACCCATGATTACTAATTGTATGTTGGACATTGGTGAATCTGGGAAACCAGTTGATCAAACCAGTTACAGAGGTATGATTGGAAGCTTACTGTACCTTACTTCTAGTCAACAAAATATTATGTTTAGTGTGTTTATGTGTGCAAGATTTCACACTAATCTTAAAGAATCTAATTTTATTACTGTTAAGATAATTTTTAAATATCTTAGTCATACTGCAAATTTAGGTATGTTATATCCAAAAGGACAATCCTTTGATTTAATAAGTTATTCAGATGCTGACTTTGCTGGTTGCAAGTTTGATATAAAGTGCACTTTTGGAAAATGTCATATTTTATGTAAGTCCTTAGTATCATGGTTTAGTAATAAGTTTCATTATCTACTGGTGATGTAGAGTACATAGCTTCTAGTAGTAGTTGTACAAAAATTCTGTGGATGAAACACACTCTTTTGGACTATGGATATCAATTTAGATATGTATCTATTAACTGTGATAACACTAGTGAAATTAAAATCTCTAAGAATCATGTGTCTCACTCTAGGACCAAACACATTGATGTAAGACACCATTTTCTAACAAATCATTACCAAAAGGGTGATATTAATCTTGAGTTTATTGGTAAAGAACATCAATTAGCTGTCATTTTCACTAAGCCATTATGTTCGGATAGGTTAGGATACATTAGAAATGAATTAGGAATGATAGGATCTATTAGTATGAAACCTCACTGTTAAGCCTCACTAGTATGAATCCTCACTGTTATTCCTCATTGATATGAATCCTCACCATTATACCTCACTGGTATAAAACCTCACTATTATACCTCACTGGTATGAAACCTCACCGTTATACCACATTGGTATAAAACACCGTTATACCTCACTAGTATGAAACCTCACTGTTATACCTCAGTGGTATGAAACCTCACTGTTATACCTCACCGGTATGGAACCTCATTGTTATACCTCACCGGTATGAGACCTCACTATTATACCTCAACGATAGTGAACCTTACCATTATGAATTCTCACCTGCATGCCCTACCATTATTATGTGTTGTTTTAAACTTCTGTATTTAGCCGCCGAAATTTATATCATTTATAATTTAATTATTATGTTTTATTTATTTATTTATTTTACGATTCCTAAATGATAAAACACATGTCTTAACCTTTCTCAATCCACCTCGAGCCACATACCTTCAAACCTCCCTCAAACCTTAGAACCCTATGCCTTGTGATTTAATGGAAAGTGTAATGATACCTTCAATCAGTTCAAAGGAAGATGAACAGAGTGCTAAGAGACTCAAAGGAGAGTCTAGCAGTATAAGTGAAGTGAAGAAACCCACAAATCCACAACTTGTTCAAAGGAAGATAATAGTTGAAAGGGAGCTATGCATGGAATGGATATTGTCAATTGAATCATTAGTCCTAGAAGTTATGGAAGATCATATATGTATAGAATGCTTCCTGAACAACAATGGCCCCTACTATCTGAAACTGTTAAAAGATTTCTATGAGTATGTTCAGTTTGAGAAATCAAAAGTCAAGAATTGGATGGTATCTCTCATAAATGGAAAGGAGATAGCTTTTTCTTCTATTGAGTGGGCTGAATGCCTAAAAGTTCCACACGAAGATATTTTTGAATATTTCTCCAAATCAGTACCACCTACATGTGACATATTTCATTATGAGACTACCTTAGAGGGACTCACTAGTAGCAGCAAGCAAAGAAAAGTAGTGGATGCAGAAATAAATGGAGAGAACCAATTATTGTTTAAGTTCATTCAGCATGTTTTAATTCCAAGGAGAGGGGACTTTGCAAATTTGAGATATCAAGATATCTATCTGTTACATCTGTTGAGACATGGTGTTAAGATAAATTTGTGTAGTCTGTTAATCGTTCAGATTAAGGATATGACCAGGCCAAAGTCAAAGACTAATTCCTTCATCTTTACTAATTTGATTTCGGTTATGATTAAAGTAAAGGGAGTAGCTGAGTCTCAGGATAAGACATTGGTGGTAAAGAACAACTTATTTATCACAAGCACAATGTTTATGTACATGAATATTAATTGGAATCCATAGAGAAGGGAGTGGGTTATTGATGATAAAAAGATATATGATATTTTTAATCTTGTGGATCATCCTTCTAGGCCAAAGGATGTGAGGATCCATGTCATGGTCCTAATTAATAAGAGCCACAATACAGCGATGGTTCTGGAGAGGAGGATTCCTCTACAGCGGATGGAGGATATCCTAACATGCCTCCTAACCCAACTCCTGAGATTGTATCACCAAAAAATGGAAGTAATTCTATGAACCAACCTTGTACAAAAACTATTTTGGGTGTAAGCAATGAAGAGAGACCTATGGATGAGGAAGCCCAGTAGAGATCATATTAGGAAGAGGCTGCCCCAAAGAATGAGGATGTAGAAAAAGAATATGAAATTGAAGCATCTACTTCTGCCACCATAAGTTTGAGTCCTCTATTTGGATGTTCTATTGTGCAATTAGAGGTTGTTCTTGTTGAAGTTGATAGAACTACTCCTATTTTTGAGGAGCCTCATGTATTTGGAGAAATGGAGATATTTGTGAAAGATTCTGATGAGGAAGACCAAGCTAATGAGAAATTTGTTTCCATACAAGAAAATGTAACAGTTGAGGGGGGAGAATCCAACCGGATTTGGTAGTGTTTCTGTGGTTGTTAAGATTGATGTCTGGGCTGAAGATCTAGGGTTTGTAGTTTGTGGATTGGATTATCCAGATTCTGATAATGAGACATCCCTCAATCGACCAGAAGTTAATTATGATATTCTATCTGATATATTACCTAACAATATGGTAAGAAAAGCTGATATGAATCAGTTTAAATCTGATCTTAAGACATATTTTGTGGATGAGATAAGAAAAATGGAAGTATCCTTAGCGTCATCCACTCCATCGGTTATGAATGACTAAGTGGAAAGTTTCATGTCTAAGAGAGATCCTTTTGTTGTGCCTGCTAATATAGTCACCAAGGATAACATAGAATCATTGAAGGATGAGATGAAAGAGTTTTTGAGTACTTCTGTTGCCGAGTTAAGGTGTATATTTTTTGAAGAGATGAGCAATATGGAAAAGTCTTTTGAACTCTCTCATGTTTGTAATGTGTCATCCTTTGTGGCAGAGATAGTGGATGAAATCACAACTTTCCAGAATCAAGTTTCTAACTGGGTAGAGGATGTTGAAATTTTAAAGAAATTAGTTGTCTCTCTGGAATCCTATATGAGTTCTAAATCTCAAGCAGACAAGGATTTCGCTTATGTGAAAAGTGTAGTCAGCCAGATGGTTTCAGTTTTTGAGGAATTTAAGCCTTCAATAACAAAGCATGTAAGCACCCAAGATTCTGTAGTGAAAAATCCTATTAATGGGATAACTAATAGTTTCAAGGAAACTATGACTTTTACTATTGGTTCTCTTGTCTCGAGACCTTCAATAGAATTGGATCAGATGAGATCTTTGATGAAGGAGGAGCTTGGTTTAGCTTCAACCAGTAGCTCTGTGGACTCATATTCTATGACCCAAGCGGTGTATACTACTAGAGATATAAAGAAGATTGTCTGATATTACATAAGAGAAGTTGATTCTTCTCAGAAATAAGTTAAAGACAAGGTAGATTACTATTTTTAAAGGGTATACACCAAGAATCAGCTCAACAACTATTTCAAGATTATGTTAGAAAACATGAAACTACCTCATGTCAATTAAGACTTCAGAGAACAAGTCAGAAAGCATAAAGAGTTGACACCTGCACTAGACCAATTCATGGAGAACAAGGATGATTACATTTCTTCTATAGAAAGAAGAGTAGGAATCAGTATGGATTTCAGAAATCTATTGTTGCCTTTCTTACATGTTGATGCTCGGTCAGTGATTGTTCATCCAGCATTACCTGTATCTTCCTCTACTACTTATCCTTCTCAGAAGACTCCAGTCCAAGACATCCACATCCTTACTTCGATGATCACTCAGAGAGCTCCAAAGTACCGTCCAGGAACTGTTTCAGTAGCTCAGCCACCTCGGATCATCTCTGGTTTTCCTAAGCCTTCACCTACATCAACCTCGCATGAATACTCTTCTGATCCCAAGGGAAAATGACATGCTGATGATGTGTATTGATTTCTAGCTAGGACCTTTGATAGGAATCATTTTTATTTCCTTATATTACTTTTGTATTTCGCTTTTACTCTTTTCCACACGACATATATCTATGTTCTTGTTTTCTTTTCTATATTTATCATTTCCTCTGATACATTCTTTTCACCCTTCCTTTTTTCTAATCAAAATGGGGGAGAATATGTATATCCAAGGTGGAGAACTAATATCTAAAGGGAGAACAGGGAAAACTGATGAGAATTCTCATTATATTTTATGACCATAATTCGTCCGATGAGAATTATCATTATATTTTATGAGCATAATTTGTCTCCCTCTAGTACATTTGTGTTATATCTTACCTCTGATACATGTGTTTTATATTATATTGTTTTCTCTGATACAATTGAATATAGATACCATTTCCTATGATATTTTTTTTAAATATCACATTTGAAAATCTCATAACTCACACTGAGAACTAAGATCCAATATTTTTATACTGATGCTTTTCTGAATATTTTGGATTCTAATATAATGAGTTGTGATTATCGAAAAGGAGGAGATTGTTGACCTCACCTATTTTGATAATACCAATCATGCTTTAATATGTTTTGATAATACTGATAATTACTTATAATCCTATATATATATATGATATATATCAAATTAATTATTATAATATGTTAATTCATGTTTTTATATGTTTGTTCATAATTTGAATTAACTCTAACTCAATCGGAATATGTGTTGCATAGAGAAAGTGTTAAGTCCACTGGTATGTACATAGCTACTGATACAGACAAACAGAGACCTATTGGTATGTAGTCTACCGATAGAAAAAGGTTACCGATAGAATGAAGATATTCACTAAAACAGAACAGAGCTACCGGTATGTATAAGTCTACAGGTATGTAATTCCACTGATACAGACAGCTACCAGTAGATGTAGAGATACCGATAAAACAATTTGACCAGTGTTCATAAGTCCACCAATATGCACTTAATCACTGTTACAGAACGGAGCTACCGATATGCATAGGCTACCGATAAAAAAGTCTACCGATACGAGCTACCATTAAACCAGAGCTACTATTAGAGTAATCCTACTAGTATAAGAAAATATACCACTAATAAGTTCACCGATATAAAGAAACTCACCACAAGTCAAGTCTACTGATATAAGTTCATGGATACTATGATCCACTGAGTGATACAAGGAGCTGCGGACAGACAACTACCAATACAAGGAGCCACCAGTACAAGAACTGAGAGCTACCGATAAGAAGCTCACCACTACAAAGTCCACCACTACAAGTCTACCGATAGAGAGCTACTGATAAAATCACTACTAACCAGTCAATTATACTTAGACTCTATTTTTATTTATTTAATTATGAAACGGCCATATTTGATGATTTTAATACAATTAATGTTATTTAATGATAGTTGTTGGCATGTCAGGGAACCGTACCTCATACTTGTAAAGAGGTAATCATTCCCATTGCCGGAGCTGAATGCTATAAAAGGAAGGACAAAGGCCGGACATAATATCTTGCGCATGAAAAGAAAAAGGGATGAAGAGTGCAGAGAAGTGGTGTATATACACAGAAAACTAAAGATACATCCATACTGAAGGAACACTAGACATACATGAAGCAATTCATTCTAGAAGAGAACACAAGAGGCACCTTAGCCAAGGAGTAAAGAACTACACTCAAGCTGATCAAACTAAACATAAAGAAAACAATACTCTATATTTTAGACGAAAAATAGAGAAGGACTTAGAAGCATTTTTGATCAATCAGAGGAGTCCAGAGTTGCACTTCTCATCACTAGAGCATTATAAAACTCATATCTACTCTCTTAGTGATTATTTTATTTACATTTTTAGCAGTGTGCATAATTTTTATATTTTATACCCACATTGTCTCCTTTGATGAACTGGAGGATCTCTAAATCCTCATTAAAAACTTCTATAAGTCTTTTTTATCCCACAGATAGTGGTAGAGGTCATGTAGGACCTAGACAGTCGGTGTGCTGTTGTTTTTTTTCCCACGTAGAACTGTGGTAGAGGTCTTAGTACCTGGACAGTCTTTGCACTGTTGTTTACCCTGATCCATGGTGTGGATCAAAATTTCTAGAAATTGTTTGAGAGGACTAAGACTCGGCTTGAGACTAAACCTCTTATTTTAAACTGCCATGCTTACTTCATTTTATTTTAAACTATATTGATTATTTCGGTTTTATTTACTTTGAAATATAAAACTGTTTTAAATTTACTCTGATAGTTAAATTAGCAAGTGTTTGTAGCTTTTATAAATTAGTAGATTAGTTTCAAAAGCTAATTTAATCCTCTGATTAAATTAACTGAGACCTAATCAATCTCTTGAGAATATAATTAAACGTTTACAGTTTTACAAATTCACTACAGTTTAACTTTGTTTTTAATTGGGGATTTTAATAGAAATTTTTTTAAGAGAAATTTTTAATTGAAACTCAATTCACCTCCTTCTTGAGTATCCACTCCGGCCAACATTTTCTATTGGTGTATCGATTCGTCATATTAGAAATTTTTGCAAGGGTCATATTTTTTATATAAAAACATACATTGGTAAAACAAATTAACAGTGCTACAAAAAAAATCTCTAATAGAGGACATCACTTTGCATGAATGCATCTTCTATATCATTTTTTTTAAACTTGCTGCGGACCTATTTTTAGTAATTTTTAAATAATGATCTTTGTGAAAATAGTATCACTTCATAATATTACATTCTTGAATGTATTCTTTTTTGAAGAATAATATCCTTCAATTTTCAGTTGCTTGCTACAGAAACTGTGAAGATTAACCAAAATCAACAAATCAAACTCGTTTGACTTATTGGAGTTTCTAATGTGCGTACTCAGTTGTGATGGAGAATCAGATTCTCGACCTAATCTATGGATAATTAGTTCACTCTTAAAGAACCATAAGTCTTTGTTTGGTTGTGTTTTAAAGGTGTCAACTACAAACACTAAGTGGTTGATTTTCATACTTGTAGTAAGAGGACCAAACAAATGAAATTTACCATTCTAGTAAAGAAAGTGATCATTAGAGTTAACTTTGGTATATTTATGCCCAAAACCACTATAAAAAATTGTGTTTATTATTTATGTTTATCAGTTGTATGTTTTCATACAGAAGAAAAACACTGCATATCCTCATAAATTCTAGTGCATGTCGAAATAAAGAATTATGGAATATTTTTAAGAAACAAAATTCAACAGCTATTGTGTTACTCTGTATATTTCACCATAACTATTGGTATCATATGAGATATTTTGGATAAATCAATCGTAAGATGAAAATTATATGGTCTATACAAAGATGAGAATGATTGATCCTAGAGAATGAATGTCAATGGTATGGTCTCCAATATTTAATTGTGAAAATTAGGGGGTGTATGAAATCAAGATTGATCATATATATGATAAATCTTGGATTCTAAGTCTAATATAAAATTATTACTCCTTATAAGATTCCTAAAAGTAGAGAAACGTGGGATGAAACAACAGAATCTGAATATGACATGAATTAAAAGGAAATGAGTGCTATTATTTTCAGTCATGGATCGCCTATCAAATATTAGAAAATGAAATAGATAATTTGGTCATTAGTGATGTATGGAGCAAAAAAGTATGATAAATCGGAATGTCATATTATTATATTAATTTAAGAAAATATTTCTTTGAAAGTGACATCCCAAAAGAATATAAAATTATTAAATCAAAAAGTCAACGAATCAAAAAATACAAATTTATTATATTCTAAAATAGAACTTGATCAGCTTTTCAGAAAGTTCAGAAAATTCTATAAATAGAAAATATTTTTTCAAAACACTTTTAGAATGGATAATAGAGAACCAAAAGAGGTTTGATTTTATTAATGTAATAAATTAGGGCATATCAAACGAGATTATCCACAATTGAAAGATAAAATAAAAATTACATAAAATAGATATAAAAGAAATTATGATTGTGAGAACAAAAGAAAAATAGAAATGAAATCTACCTGGATTGTGTTTGAAGAATCTATAAATTCATCCAAATATGATTCAGAAAAATAGAAATCAAATCCAAACTATAATATGTGTATTATGGATGATGGGGAAAAATTATAAATTAAGAATCTTCTGATTCCGATACTAGTAGTTTCCCAAATTATAAATTAAGATCCTATTGTTTTATGCTAGAAGTACAATATAATTCCATATTAAAGAAACATAAATCATTGAAAAACAATCATAATGATATATTAGAAGAAAGATACACTCTGTTAAAACACTATCAAGATTTGATTAAATAATTATAATAATCTACTACAAACAATGGAAATCAAGATAAAAGGATTAATATATTACAGGATGAAGTATATTCCTATAATAAAGATGTTATTGTTTTTACCAAAATAAAAAATACATTAAATGAAATTCCTGGAATGAAATTTATTAAAAAGTAATGATTTGGCAGAGGATGTATGTTTGAGATATCAAAATTGTATAAATATTATTTTATAACAAATTCTAAAAAATTATTCTATTATCATTTTTGAACAAAATTCCCTGTCAATAATAATTTTGATTTAAAAAATACTCAAATTAGTGGTATTAAAAGTTATTTTTTTTCTATTTTTTTTCTAAACCAAATGATATGATTTATGAAAAAGTAAAGTAGATCTAGGTTGTTAGATCACTACTAGCTATAAATAGTAGACCCAAGAAGATATGGGAACAAAAATAATCATTTGTTTGAATTTATTTTATAGGATTATTTTATAGATAATAAAAACCCATATAGTTAATGGACAGTGATTGTTTGAGACATAAGAGTGGATAACCATCAAAAATTCACATGGGGACTCAAATGGATGGAGGTCTTATCACTTATTCTAACAAGTACCAAGGAAAAATTGTAGGAGTTGGATTTTATTGAGATATAATGACCATCTCAATCAATGAAGTACTGTATGTGGAAGGTTTAGAGAAAAACCTGCTAAGTATCTCTCAACTCTATGGTAAAGGATTTTAGGTTGAATTTTCTATCAATTTATTCTCTATGTTTAAATATAGGATACTTAAATTTAGATTACCTAGAACTGACAGTGTTTATATACTGGACTTTAATTCTTCATGTAAATAAATATTGAATTTTTAACTACTAATACTAACAAGTCAAGGATATGACATAAGAGACTTGTTCATTGTAATATTTATGATTTACATAAATTATCCACAAAGTTTTTAGTTTCAGCTTTTCCAAATCTTAAATTTTATAATGATAGATTCTCTGATGTATTCCAAATTGACAAGCAACAAAAATCTTCTTTCAAATCAATTAAAAGAATTTCTATATCTAAACCATTAGAACGTATTCAAATAGATTGGTTTGGATCATCTAGATTATAACGTTTAAATTAAAAAAATTCAGTTTATGTTTTAGTTGATGATTATTCTAGATTTACATGAATTTATCTTCTAAAACTCAAAAGTGAATATTTCATTATCTTTGATCTTCTGTTTAAAATTGTTCAAAATGAAACAGGTTTAAAAATAATTACATTAACAAGTGATCATGGTGGTTAATTTTAGAATCAAGAATTCAATTATTTCTGCTCAAATATGGGTATTAAACAAACCTTATCTATACTAAAAACACCTAAACCAAATAAAAATATTGAAATAAGAAATTGAACTTTTAACGAAATAGAAATGACTATTCCAAATGAATACAGTCTTCCTACCTATTTTCGGTAGACGCTATAAGCACAACCTTCTATATCATTAATAGAATTATAATTTGTCTTATTTTAAAAATGGAACATTATGAACATTAGAATAACTAAAAACCTAAATAAAAGTACTTTAATGTTTCTAGATGCAAGGTGTATTTCATGACAACTAATGATAATAATGGTATGTTTGATCAAAAATCTGATGAAGGAATATTTTTAGGATATTATGCTAGTTATAATGCTTATAGAGTGTTTAATAAAAAGTGAATAATTCAGGAAAAATTAGTTCTTTTGATGTTTGATAAAATTGACCCTTTTAATAAAGGAAAATATCAGACACATAAAGTTACTGATTCTTTTGACAACATGAGACATGAATCCCTTAAAACTGATTTTTGAAAATGATATTAATATTATTTGGTCCAGTTCAAAAGAACATGATACTGATGAACCTGAAAGTGTTCTGCCTGGATAGTCTATAACCCTAAAAAACCATCCTTTAGAAAATGGTATAAGAGATGTAGTAACATGAAATTGAACAAAAATAAATATAGGAAACCTTGAAAAATTCCATTCCTTCTTATCCGGGTTAGAACCTAAGACTATAGAAGAATCCTTAGATGATGGTATTTGTACGTTAGCTATACACGAAGAGATAGATCAATTTAAGAGGAATGATGTCTGGAAACTAGTAGAAAGACCAACCAATTATCTACTTATAGGAACCAAGTGGGTCTTTATAAATAAATAGGATTATGAAGGGATATGAACTAAAAATAAAGATAGATTAGTAGCCAAATTATATAATCTGGAATAAGGAATAGATTATGATAAAACCTTTTCACATGTGGAATGATTTGAATCTATTTGAATCCTTTAAGATTATTAATATAATATGAATTTTAAATTACATCACATGGATGTTAAATACACCTTTTAAAATGGATATTTAATAGAGTAATTTTGTGCTGAACAATCACCTGGATTTGAAAATCCCCTTAAACCAAATTCGGTTTTTAAACATATTAAATCTCTATATAAAATTAAAGAAGTTCCTAGATCTTGGTATCAAATATTAATTTCTTATCTTTTGAAAAATGGATTTACTATTGTATTCATAGACCAAACACTTATTAAAGAAAATAGTTTGTTATAATATTTTATTAGTTTAAATTTAGGTTGATGGTTTTGTTTTTTGTTCAACTAATAAAATTTTTTCATGTTTTATCTAATTTAAAGAAAATGAAATTTGAAATATCTATAATGGGAGAACTGAATTTATTTTTTGGGATTTCAAATTTATTAAAATGACTGTAGAAATTTTTTAAATCAATGAATGTATATTGTATATTTTCTGAAAATATTTGGACATTAAAACAACAAGAAATAAACAACTCATATGTGTCCTAATATCAAACTTGATTTGGATAATGATATCAAAACAGTTGACAACAATTTATATGGAGGTATGATTGGTAGTTTGTAATATCTAACAAATAGGAGACCATACATTATTTTTTCTATATATCGTTGTTCTAGATTTCAATAAAATCCAAAGGAGTCCCATATTATTATTGTTAAATGAATTTTAAGATATTTAAGAGGAACTGTTTTTCAATATCTTCATTCAACCAAAACATATGATTCTTATTTTGTCACATATTCAGATGCTGATTATGGAGGTTGTAGGTTAGATAGAAAAAGTACCTCAAGAACATATCACTTTTTTATAAAATCATTATTTTCATGGTCTAGTAAGAAACTACACTTTTTCCATATCAACCACTATGCCAGAATCTGTACCTATAGGAAGTTTCTATGCATATGTATTTTGGATAATAAAAACTCTATAGGAATTTGGATTAAACATTAATTTTTTCCCTATATTTGATGGTAATATTAGTAAAATAAATATTTCCAAAAACCTATAAGTCATTTCAAGACTAATCACATTGATGTAAGGTAACTTTTTATAAGAGATCAAGTTCTTAAAAAATATATCTCTTTATAATTTTTTAATATTTAATACCAATTTGCTGATATTTTCACGAAACCACTTCCCACTATTAGTTTGGATTTTATTAAAGGGGGTCTTGGTTTATTTAATTTTAAATAAGAAAATTTTAATTATTTTATTTTTTAATGAATATTTATTTCTACTATTTATTTTAACTCTCATTATATATGTATTTAAATATATTATTTTTTTGTTTTTAAGTATTGTATTTTTAAAAATGTAATAATTACCAAATACAATTGGCTTGGGAATCAAGGTTAGGTCATTATCTATTTGAATCCTTGCGACTTATCTTATCACTTTGTTTGTCAAATAGTTTCATCTACCAAAACATTTTTCTACCCTAGAAACCCTAGAATCTTGAAATCCTTGAACTTCAGATTTTCAGAAATTGTGAAGACTAAGGGAACTGAGGACGAAGAATCTACTAACCTAAAGTGTCAATGAGTTCCATCAGTAAATATTCTTCAAAGAAAGATCATTAACACAGATTGGATATATGATATGAACCATATTATTAAGCAAGATTTATCATTTAAAGTTCTTTAATTTTTAATCAATGAGGTGAATATAGAGCTTGTTTATGAGGTAGAACTGAATCATTTCTATAGTAGGGTAGAGTTCAGTTTTATGGAAATAAAAGATATTCCATCTGTGAAAATAGAAGACAAGGAATTTTCAATTTCTTATATAGAAATTGATATGATTTTGAAATTCCCTCATAAATTGTTATTTCCTTTTGACCATCCATCTACTGGAAATGATGATCATAATTCTATTGATATCTTGAATTTTTTTCTTGGATCAACGAATATATGGGAATGGTTTGATAAGTATATTAGGGTAGATTAGAATGTTTTTGTTAAGTTTATTCAATGTTAAAATTTCCCCAATGGTAGCTGAATTGGAAAAAATTTTGTAACATGATATATACATCATATTTTTGGTTCATTATGAAATTTTTCTATGATATATGTTGAGATATTTGAATTATTGTTTCCAAACAGAATCTCAAATTACTTTTTATCCCTATAGAATAATACTCTCATTAATTTCGTTTAGAATGAACTTGATTTTGGTGTTTTATGCAATATTTACATGTCATTATAGTAATATTCTGAATGCAGGAACTCTAAGAATGATTGGGTTTTACAAAAGTTTTGTGAATGGAATGCTAATTATAGTTGGTGTAGATGACCGACATAATTCTAGATCATTGTCTCAGGGGGAGAAATGTGCTACAAGAAATGAAGGAATTAGTGAATCTAGAACTGAAGGTGTATCTAAGTCTAGCATGATTAAATAGATATTTGATGGTGCGTAAATAAAAAATAAAAATAAAAAGTTGTAGAAAAGAATCATATGAAACAAATAAATAGAGAAGCAGTACCACCTATGGATCTAGTGTTATGATCGAGAGAAGTTACCCACTTAGTCCATTTGGAAGAACCAGTATATGAAGAGGATCCACAAGTTGAAAGTCAGGTTCAAGAGCTTAAATATACTCTTATCTAGTTTTTCAGATTCAAGATGAAGCTATTTGAGAGGAAGTAGTTCAAGAAGTGGATTCATAAGGAGAATAACAAATACAATGATCAACAACTGAGGTCACGTAATTTATTGAGCATTTGGATATATCGGACACTGATTAGTCATTGGAGAGACATGTATCATTCATTAAATAGAAAACAAAAGTTCATTATAATATTTCATGTTCTATTGAAAAGTATATTGAGAAGTCCTCTGATAATCCCTTATCCATTTTAGATATTGATATATCAAAGATTCCAAATAAAGGTACCCTTGATTAATTGAAAAATCAAATTCAGGATATTGTTATTGAGTTCAATACTGTTGAAGCCGAGAATTATATTCTCAAAAAGGAGTTGGGAGCCTCATGAATGTTGTTTGATGGTCTAAAATCCTTATCAACCCCATTGATAGAGTTAGAGTCTGTTTAGTCTCAGATTGAAAAAATTAAAGAACATTATGTGTCAAATAATGATTTTTATTCATTTAAGAGAGAGATTCTAGATTTTATTAGAAAAATAAAATCTGAATCTATTTCCAATATAGATTTTATAGACAAAAAATGATATTTGAGTTTCCAATTTGGGTCAATCAAGGGATATGTTACTCAATGTAGTGCTTCTACATCTACCCCTTAAACATCAATAGATCTGATTACAATATTTCAATTAATTGCATCTATCATGGGCAATATGAATGATAGGTTGTAGAATATCTAATGCAAAAAAGCCTCTTCTTATGTCTTGTTAGAAAGAGAATGATTTCCTATAGAGTAACTAACCTTATGTGACCCAGGTATCAGGCTTTTTATCAATAGGATAAGTGATCAGTTAGTTTAGATTATGTAGAAAGAGGAGAGTCTACATGAATTTTTAAAAATAAATTTAGTTGAAAATCTACATTTTTCAGGATTCCAATTATTTGATAAGGAAGTTGGGAGATCATCTTATTTAAATATTTCTGGTGTATATAGAAGAGCTCAAAAAGGGTTTTCAAGCTATTTAGGACTCCACAAAATAGGTCCTAGAAACAGATTATAATCAAACCCTTTTACCTTCCACTAGATCATATGCCTATTTTTTTTCCTATAGCCAAGCTATTTATTGTATTTTTCAATTTTTATTAATAAATTTATATTATTATTGTTTTTTGACCCTTAATTGACACCCTGTTATGTTTACCTCAATCAACAATACAAATGTCTTCTTTACCCAAATAGTACATTATAAAATATATTTACTGTTTTTTGAAAAATTAAAAGTGTTTTAATATTTTTCTATAAATTTTCTATATCACAAAAAGGTAGAGACAATTGGATGAACAAATGATTACACTTTTATTGAAGTAAAACTGTGAAATTAAAATTATAAATATGTTTACAAAATTTTATATTATATTACTAATTTAATGGGGATTGCGATAAAAAAAGGGGGATATTGTTGGGAATGTATTTTCACCAAAATAACCTATAATTTAATAGGATTTTGATGCTTATAAATACAATTTTTTTTACTAATGATTTTACCTTAAGTATATTTTAGGGAATTAATATTATTTATTATAGTGATTCTAAAATTATTTTCAAGAATTTAATTATCAAGGAAAATATATTAATTTGTTTGGGATGCATATTTAAGAAATATGGAAACACTATTCATACCCAATATGGATAAGCGTAAAATAAGGAATAAACCCTACACTTTTTACAAAACATATAGATCGTGAAATGTACATATTTATTCAACTTTACACTAAAAGAAAAAAGTATGGTATCTCAACACAACATTTAGAAAAGTAGGTATGGTAAATCAACTATACGTTATCAGAGAATTGTGGTTAGAGAACACTAAAATTTAAAAGAACCATACATTTTTTCTGAGAAGAAATTATGGTTAAAGAACCCTATGTATGTAATGGACCTTATGTTTTGGAGAGAAACATATGGATAATCATCCATAATTTTATGATCAACCTTTTGTTTTCTACCTTACATTTAAAGCATGAAATCTACATAGTTGAACCCTAAACTTTCTTTTTTCACTTTTTGAAAGAACCCTAAATTTAATTTTTTTTAAATAGGTTATTTAAATCCTTGATATTTTGCATGATTTATACAATATTCTTGATGATATTATAGGACGTTTCAAATATAATTTTTGAATGATTTAAATATCATTATATTTTATTCATATAACCATTTTTAATTGATATTTTCACTTCTATTCTTAAGGTAATTTATGAATCCCCTATTTCATTTGAATTTGAATATCTATGTTTTATAACGCATCTTTTGTGGATCTGAAATTATGAAGTAGGATATTATCATTATATATTCTATCTATGTATTGATTTTTCATATGGTAAATACTTTCATTGGATATATGTTTCATATACAGTCACAAATTTGTAAAAAATTAGAGTTCTTCCACAAATGAATAACTTTGATAGAGGTCTACACTTTGGAGATATACATGTTCTATCTCATTTTTATGAATAAATTATGTTGATATTTTTTTTGATGTTTTTAATTAAATATGTCTATGAAACGAAGATCACTTCAAACTATTTAATTATTTAATATAATCTTTTCTAAATAAAAAGGAACATCATTTTTCAGTTGCTTACTGCTGCTAGTATGAAGATCAACCCGAATTTGCAAATCTAACTCTTTTAATTTTTTAGAGTTTCAACTTCTCGTACTCAGTTGTGATGGAGTATCATCTTCTCGATCTTTTTTGTGGATAAATAGTTTTCTGTTAAATAACCAAAAGTCTTTTTCTGCTCTTATTATAATGGTTTCAACTTCTTGCATTCAGTTGTGGATTTTTCATCTTGTGATAAGATGACCATACTAGTGAAATCTACCAAGTTCGTACAGAGTGAGACTCATAGAGTTGACTAGGGAATATTTATACCCTAATCCACTATAAAAATACGTTTTTTTATTTTTTTTATACTATGCATAAAATAATACAGAGGAAAAACACTATATATCCTCATAAAGGACAGTGGGTGAAAAAAGACAGAATTATAGAAGATTTTTGAAGAAAAATAATCCACCCCTCTCTTGTGTTACTTTGTATATTCAGACCTATACGAATCATTTATGTATCAGGTTTACCAAGAATAATAAATGGATCATTCCTTCATCGCTTGATTCCTTGTAATCATGCTAATGTAATTGATAGTAGCAACTTCCTCTGAGCCTTTACTTCAAGTTGCTATAGTTTGTATCGGAAGATGTTTTACAACATCCTTGCGAACAAGATTTAGGAAAACATATGTGAAAGAATATAAAACTATGGTATAATTTTAGGATAATTATATATGAACTCAATATATGTTTTTTAAATCATAGATTATGTGTCTCTTCATAGAAATAAATCTCTTTCTGGATACTACAAGTGGATGTGGTTCTATAATAAATGTTCCTAGGACTGAAAAATATGATATGATGTTCCATGCCTAACTCTGGGTAAACTGGTATATGAAAAAGGTCCTTAAATTGCACCTCGTTGGACACTATTAGGATATTATCTTAAGATAATCCACTTTTTCTTTACAAATCATTATGATGAATTTCAATAGATAATGAAAATGAATATTCTATGTTAAATCGAAGTTGAATTAGATTTAATATAAGATTCCATAATTTAGAAATCCTATAAATGACATTATGGGTAAATATTATACTAAGGAGGTATCTATGAAGAAATAAGTTGATTATGTATTTATGTATTACGAATGAATTTAAAACCATAGTTAAGAATAAATCTAATGATTAAATTTCAATGATTTACATTGTATCATAGATATTTTATTAAATTGGTTTTAGAAATTGAAAACTTTTATTCTAGGTGTGAACCAATAAAAACCTACATGGATGAGGATCTCGAACCAATGACCTAAGGATGATAAGGGTTTCACACCAACAACTAACCTATGAAAATTCTGAGTTAATTTTTTATTGTTTTCAGTTAATAAATTTGAAAAATAATTGTCAATAATGAACTAATAGTATCACTTTTTATGATTATAGATTAATCAATTTACCTTAACAGTTTTGGAATATTAATAAAGGAAAATAG
Organism: Viscum album; assembly: GCA_963277665.1. Taxonomy (NCBI): domain Eukaryota; kingdom Viridiplantae; phylum Streptophyta; class Magnoliopsida; order Santalales; family Viscaceae; genus Viscum; species Viscum album. The sequence continues at coordinate 692,490,535 of OY728130.1, forward strand.
TTGGAAATATCACACATTAGTGGGCCTTTTACTTCTTTAAAAGTTTTGTTAATTTCATCACACATAAAAAATCATTATTGGAAAATAATTTCTAGTAGTATTAGAATGAATTATAATCTATCAAAGAATAACAAAAAGATAACATTGTTCACATTTAATTGAAACTTATCTAGTATGTATATTTTTATATATTCAATGCCACTAAATTTTTTTCCCAAAAATATGAACTTGTCTTAGAAAAAAATGTTGTGCTAATAAGTTTATTTTTATTGAACCAATTTCCATCTAAATCTTCACATATTTATGTATTTGAGGCCCTCATCATTCTATTGATCATTCAATTATTTGTGATTGATGACCTCATTCAATCCCTATAAATACTTATTCTTTTTCTCAAAGTCTATGTCTCTACTTTCCACTAATGATGTTATACATAGAAACCTAGATACATGGTAGTCCATGTGACCCTTATACTTCCCATGCTCTATTTTATGGTGGAAATTATACAAAACCTTATAATGATGTGTGATTTCAAACATAACAACTTTCAAAAAATTATCTTGCCATGATTGAGATTAAATTGTGAGGAGACAATTTAATTATGTTTGGGTGAATATAACACCTTGAAACTCTAATGTAAAACTATTTATTCAATAGCCTTTATGATAGGAAACACAAAACGAATAAGAGGATATAATATCCCAAGAATATAATATATATTTTCGATTTCAAAAAAATTAAACACATGATATTTCTTTTAATTCACATTACACAGAGTTATTTTAGGTTACATTCAAGGGAGACCTTCCTTGATATCTTGTGTTATATGCAAAACTGAGTTTCACTAATTATTAATATATTATAAATATATTATTATTTAATACAATATGATATAAACTTGATGATAAATTACTTATTATAAATATTTAAAAATAACATATAAATTTAATGGTTAACAAAAATATAAAATGAATTCATTGGATTAAAATTAGTTATAAATGAAAATAAGAACTAATTATATATATAAAAAAGAAAATATTATTATTTTTATGATACAAAATTATTTTTACCTAAATAAAAAATGATAAATACAATTACTAAATGATTTTGAAGAAACATATTTGTTATATACTCAGCCAAATATTTTTTATATTTAATTATTTGGTTTGATTCACATAAAATATGAACAAACCCTATCTCATTCATAAACCCCTATATTTTTTAATGGAAATTTTACCACCCTATAACAGAGAACCTATTTTAAATATTATTTTTGAAACTATTATAATTTTAATTTGAAAAAATAAACTTCATTATTGAATTTATAATTTCAAAATTACACTTACATGAAATTTTGGTTTTTTCTGAAAAACTTCACTTTTTGATGAATAGTGAAAAATATTGTATTTTAATTAAATTTTTTTAAAATTTTAATAATTACTAATATTAAAGTATGTTTTATATTTATTATAAATTAAAATTATATCAATAATACATATATATTTATACAATTTAGTTTGTTAGAATCAGTTTCACATTAAAATTCAATAAAAAAATCAACAATCATTAGAACATTTTTCTTTGAAGACCAATTAAACCACCTATCTGCAAGATTGGAATTAATCTTAATTATTCTACTTGTATGATTTTGAAATTAAAAAAAACCAACATAAAAAATCTAAATTCAGATTGTATTTTTAATCTAATAATATCAAATTAATTTTTTTACCAAAATGATTAGTTAAAGTGATTAAAATTAATTATAGTGATTAAAGAGTAATTAGGCATAAAATAGACTAAACCATATATTTAAGGGCCCAAATGACCTATAAACTTTTCCAAAACCAATCGTCTGTAAGTAATTTATCAACTAATCTTACATTATTGTGTTTAGTTGGTTTTATATGACTTTGTTTAGTTAATATCATGTGTATGCCTAACTTGATTTTAATACGTTAAAGTGAGTCGTTTTCCATCCTTATAAAAGACCAGCACCTCTCCCCCTTCCTCAAAACTCTCAAGCCACATCGGGTCATCCAAAATCATCCCAATTAGTCTTAAAAAACCCCTAACCTTATAACATAAGACACCCCAAGGCCATAAAAAAGAATGTTTTTTGTTCAACCCAAAAGAAGTTACTCGATTAAGAGTTAACATCTTCTTTTAATAATTTTAGTTTCATTTCAATTATTAAACCTCTATACTCATATTATATAGTAATTAAATAAGAAATTAGTATTCTTAATTTAATAATATGTTTTTATTTTATCATTTATACTAAAATTACTCACAATCCCATTTAATGGGTAATAAACTTATTTTTCTATTTATTGAGCACTATTGCCTCACGAAACAATGATTGTTCATTTTTTCATTTCCAAATATCGTGGTTGGAAAATATGTTGGAAAACCAATTTATAAATATTATATATGATATTATTATGTATTTATTATTAGTTAATTATTTTAAAACACATAACCTTATACATTTAATTTTTAATTAATATTATAACATTGTTTGAGGATGTGTTGACTACCGCCCCTCCAAGCGATGTGATTCGTTCACACGATCCATGTAATGTATAAAGGATTATTATAATTTAAAATATGAGACATAATTAACATGTATATGATATTTATTACATAATTAAATTTATATATATATATATATCATTTTCTTTATTATCCTTTCGCACACTAAAAAGTGATAATGTCTGTCATGGACGTGTGGACTACCGCATATTTGCCACAATGTGATTACTTTTTAATTATGATAAAATCTATATATATGTATATATTAAAAAATAATATGGTATTCTTGATATTATTATCAATATATAATTATATAATTAATTTTACCTTCTCTCCATAACTATTATTTAAAAATTATAATGTTTCTCATGCGTGTGTACGACCTATCATCTCCATGATTGTAACATTGGTTCATTTTTCAAAACCATATATTATGGTAGATTTTAAAATTATAATTGATGTATAAATTTGAAATTTACGAAATCATTATTAATCTATATAACTTATATATTGACCACTTTGACCATAGTTGACCTACCAATTTTGTTTTTGACACATAAACCAAATTCGGTCAAAACACTAGATATAAAAATAATTATTTTAGTGGTTGAATAATATAAAATAATAAGTGAAATAAACAATTTATAAACATGAAACATTTTATCATGAAATTATAAAACTAACATAAGTTTACTATAGAATAATTTAAAGTAGGATCACCCAAAATGAAAAACAAGTTAAGGGATTCTCATCTCACTTTTTACATCCATGAGATAAATATCATTTTAACCACATAAATATTTGTGGTGGTGTATCTAATACCAATATTGTTTAATTATTTTATTAATCCTTTTATCTTTAGGGAATATCTAACTTTCCAATAATTTCATTCCTTCATACGGATTATAATTTAAAAAATTTCAAAGGGGTATGAGACACTTTGGAATGTTTAATGATTATTTTCCCCAAGACTAATCTTAAAGATATGTCAAATGAATTTCCATTTGAGGAAATTATAAAAACATTTTTCAAAAAATGGTTCCATTGATATCTAGTTATTCATGACTATTTTCATGTAATGATACCAATTGAACTCTTTTTTACTCAAATGATATCCAAATTTTTTTAAAGAAAACCGATGTTAATTTTAATCTTTAGTTATATAAACTGTTTTCTTCTAAAAATCATGTTATATTAAAATATTATAAAAAAGTTTATTAAAATTATTTGGTATATAAATTTTTCCTATCTTTTCTATTACATATATTTTCAAACAATTATTCTTGTCTCTTTCTGAAGAATTCAGTTTCATACCTTTTTTACTGTGTAAAATGAATGTTCTTTTTAAATTATATGGCATGTATGGATTTAACAACCATTATTCCATTGATGCTTAAAATTAATTTTTTAATGTTTAATTTTTAATAAAAATACTTTCAAAATTTATTTTCCATGAATTGTTTTTTTCAAAAAATTTCAATTCAAAGGAATATTTTCCTCATGAATGTTTTTAAAATATATTTTTATAATATTAAAATTTTTCAAGGGAAAAAACTTTTATTTTACAAAACATTGGGTATGTTGTATTGATACCATCATTAACCATTCTATGGATGGTTTTTGTCTTATTTGGACTAGGATAATATTCATATTTAATTCTGGGATTTCATTTTCACCTTGAAAGATTCAATCTCCAATGATCATTGAATTTTCCCTAATTATCCATATAATTTTTCATGGATATTATTATTTCCAAAACCATATTCCATTTTACATATAGTGTCTAATATGACAGTTATACAACTATTTTGGGGGAATATTGATACTTTCTTATTCTTACCAAATATAGTTATTTAATAAATAATATTGTAAAATTGATTTGTTGATATATGAGGAATTTTTTGGACGGGTACGTCATGGGTGGGGATCAGTTATAGATAGATACTTGATGCATCGGTAGTCACATGGTATGAGTCAATTGGTTAGCTGCCTCATATGGATTTTTACTATACATTTTCTATATTGTCTTGTGAATGGTCTTGATGGTAAAGGCACAATGTACCTGGGAAACATGGAATACAGTTCTAAAAGAATTTACCTCATTTATATTCAGTTATTACTCAACCATGTGATTTTGTGTCGACTTATCTATTGATACATTTCATATTCAGTTATACATATGGTATCGATTTTTGGTTTTTATATTTCTATATTTATTATATGAAATCTAGTAATTGGAATGGAATGTTTTATTAGTTATTTACCTTTCGACGTTAATTTATTCTTACAGAATCATTATTTATTCTTCTTTACTTACCATAACTGAGAATTTCATATCATCCTTATTATGATTCTTTCTCCAAGTATTCCAGATGTATATTATGAATGACAATCAAGGACTTGTTATATGAATTAGTGTTGTCTTCTATGTTATTTATTTATTTATAATGACGATAAAAATATATTTTAATTATTTTAATAATTTGAAATACAACACTCATTTATGTATATGGTTTTCCATTAATATTAACTAATTAGTCCTTTGGGGAACGATTCCTCGTGATCATGAAAATGGTATTGATATTACACAAGGGTTCTAAGCTTCTGGTTTGGATCGCTACACCTTAAACTGGAAGGAGATTATTAGATAGTACAATTTCCATCCTATGTCATTGAAAAAAAAACAATTCTGGGAAGAATGCGAAATTATATGATTATATAAATGATCAAAAACATATAATGGATTCCACTAAATTGTTTAAAATTTTTTCACTGGGTATTAATGATATATAAATCTGTTAATTAATTTTAAAGTGAATATAATACATAATATATATCTTAAAAATGATTTAAAAATATAGGAGGTCAAAATTAAATAATTTATTGATGAAACATATATATTTCTCTCATGATATGTAGAAAATGGTAGATTCATCGGGGATATGGACATAAAAAAATGTAAATTGAAAATGGATCTATATAAATGTTATATAATTTTAAAAATTTTAATTAATATGATTATAGTTTTCATTTATAAACAAATAGTTTTATGAGTAAATTGAGATAAAGGATTTTATATAAATATTTTATAAATATTCAAATTATATATCAAGTTTACAATTATGATAACCACAAAAATATATTATACAATTTTAAATATTCAAACAGATGATTATTAGAAACTAAAAGGGAACGATTTTCCAACATCCTTTAATTGAATAATTTTAACTAATAAAAACATTTTTATAATATTTCCCACAACACAGAGTATAAAATATGAGATACGGTCCCTAATATTAATTTTTTAACTATTAATTTCCTAAAAATTAGTTTTATTCGCCATCCTAAAAGAGTATGAATCATTAGAATATATTTTATTGAAAATATAGTTTTCTTATAGATAATGGGATTTTGTTAACAAATTGATGTTAAAAGTAAAAAATTATTTATTATATATTTTAGGTTTTTTAAAATGACATGTTTTATTATTAAATAGTTTATAGTATTTTGGTAATGTATAATCTAATTATAATTTTTTATATATAATTTATTACTAAATGTCTTCAATGAATTTTTTTAACTAAATTTTCTTAATTATGAAAATGATTATTTTAATATTATATTTTTTTCAAAAATTTTATTGTATAAAATCATAATAGTTGATGTTGTAGAGACAAATAAGTTTGCATTCTATGCTTAAGATGTTTTAAATGGATATTATGGGTTTTATATCTCCATTATCCAAGAAATCTATCATTGCTGATCTTAACCATTAAAAGATATTAGTTGGAGGTTTTTTCAGTTGTTCCAATAGAGATGTTGTAGAGATTATATTGATATATAATGTGTTCAATAAAACCATAAAATTACTATAGTAATATTTCACGTCTTGGAATCTATGATATGGTATATGATAATACAAGAACTTATTATTTGTTTTTTTATTCTTAATATATTTTATGAATATATAGTGTATTGTTATTTATAAAGTCACATATTCAAATTATCATTCCCTAATGATCACTATATATACATTTTATATAAATTGGTAATTGATCTATTAATGTTTATCTTTATTATATCACTAATAATTGGTTATCAGGGAGTATATTAGTATTGAGAATCATATAATGACCTCCATGAGATTGGTTTAATATAGCGATATGGAATTCACTCATCTGGTGAAATACATGTTTTCTCTTCTATATGACCCTTCATGTACACCACATGTAGTGTCACACACTATATCATTGGAATTATTGGATTTAATGTCTTATAATTAGTCCTTTTAATAATGGTTAAATTGATACCATTCATGTGAAACATTATATATTATTTCATTTCATAGGATAAAATATTGGATAATCTAATTTGGGGGGGTGTGATATGTTGTCAAATATGTTATCGATTAAGATTTTACACTGATAAAATTACTCCTAACATATGAAATGTTTGATATATAAGATAATTGTTCAGATAGAGTCAATAAATATTTAGACACACCAATGTCAATAAAATGTGATTTTATGATATATTTATGTGGGAAGTATGTTATATGTTCATCTTCATTGGTCAATGATATTTGATATGCGTTTCTTTCAAGTAAGTTTGTACTGAGAGAATCATGACCAAATATTTTGGATACATGAGAATTATATACACAATTAGATATTCTCAAAAGATATCTTAGATAAAGGGATAATTGGATTATTAAAACTTTAATAAAATTATATTGATGTGATGATACTTTTTTTTAAAAGATCTTTCCATATTATCTATTAATTATAGAATAAATGATTCTCCAATATGGTCGACCTTTTACATATATTTAAAATTCTTGGATTTATAAATTATTTAATACACCATAAAGTTACAGGGGCTAAAACATAATGGTTTTTGTAATGAGTACTACATAGTTTTATAAATAATTTGTAAAAAATATTGTGACCTAGACAAAATATATTTTAAAAATATATTAAAAATAATTTTGATAAATAATAAAAATATAATTTATATGATGTAACTATAAGTGAAAAAATGATATTTTCTTCAAAATACATAATTATGATATCAAAAATTGTGTTAGGATATGGATTTAAATATATTAACAATTGACACTAAATCAAGGTATTATTATTTAGTAGTTTTTGAATCAACTATGGTAGATGTTTTCTAAAAATATGAATTAAAATCAATGCATGATGAGGTGGAGTAGACCGTTTCATTTTATTAGGGTCTAAATGATGAAATATTAATTTTGAATATAGTGCAGTCTTAAATAGATAAGCATATATATTATATAATAATGAATTTATTTTATACATATAAACATCCAAGCTATCATAGTTGGTTTGAAAGTATTGGGATAATGGATTGAGAATCATGAATGTCCAATGAGGTAATTAAAATTTCTACTGATGAATATGGTTATTGAACAATAAATTTTACATGGTTTCAGTATTTAATAAATTTAAAATAATTAAAATTAAAATTCATTGAGGTCCCCTAAGATGGATATATTAATATGATTAATTATTAATTAATAGTTATCTGAGAATATCATCTAAATGCAGTAACAATACCCCCAACCATAAGTTCCAAAAGTATATATATATCTCTCTATCTTTCTGAATCAATTTTTTAGAGGACCAGTGCGATATAAAATATTTTATAATCCTTAGGAGATTCATAAAACCTATGGATTCTATATGAGGAAGGGTTATAATGGGAGACTCCCTATGATCATTTTCAAGCTAAAATGAAATCTTTTGGGCAGATTACAATAAATTTACAAAAGAACAATTCATTCTTTATTTACAATTTTTTAAAATTAATTTTTATATCTTTTGTTATAATTGGTTTTGGTCATTTATTTTTCAAAAAATTCATTACATTTCCCCCGTGAATACACAATTGAAGGATTATTTTTTGAGTAAAATTTTATTCTATGTGTAAAGTTACCTTTTTACAATTATAGTTTACATCCATCAAATATGATACCAAATAATTAGTACATTTTCATCCTAGATAAAATATTTCCAATTTATCATTAAATAATTCTAAAGAATAAGAGATAATAAATTTTTTTAGTGTATATACAAAAGAGTTATAATTATCTATTAATGATTAAATTTTATACTAAAGAGGGTAGTTACATATTTATGAGATCATTTTTAGTGTTAAGAAGAGTTTTTATATTGACAAATAATTTTTTTGTAATATTTAAGTTTTACTTTTGGATGAAGAAAATATTGATTCATATTTTTATAATATTTTTTGCTATTATAATTACACAAATGTGAATCTTTATCAATTAAACAACTCAAACAAAACTCAATTAATGTCTCATGTGTCCCTATAAATATTACTAATTTAGTTGTATACTCATAAAATGGGATGTTATATATTTTATATAGATTTCTTTATGTTCTAGAACTCTATTTTATGGTGGTATTTTTTATTAATTTTGATATTAATTTTTAATTTTAATTTATTTTACTATTCTATGGTCATATGATATATATTTGAATACAAGGATAATATTTTTTACATTATTATATTAGCTTTTTTACCTATATTAATTATATCACACATAATATGGGAAGTTAAGGGAATATGGTTTATAGCATATAGAGTTTTTCATAGTCATTCAATATAATGCGCAATATTGTTCGAACCGGAGATAATATGCTTATATTCATTACACTATTGAAGGATTTATATAGTAACTAAGGAAAATCAAAACAGTTAATGTTTGAAACCATATAGATTCATATTTTGGGTCCAAATTTATTGAAAAAGATGATAGAGATTGATAAACTAATTCAGGAATCTCTAACAACCAATAATTATATGTAGAAATCATATAATAAACATATAATGAGACCATTATAATCTCATGTGGGTTACCATGTCATCAATAATTTTCCTTCATGACATGGAAATAAAATCTAATTACAGTGGATAAATTACACAACATATTATTGTTTGATATTTCAATATTATTTTTCAAGTTTCAATATTATCTAATCCATTTTAATTATAGTCTTCACTCATGTGGGTGCGTAATATATAAAATGAATCACATATGAAATGTTATAAAAAATAATTAATATTAAAAATTTAATATATATATATATATATATATTTATATTTATATTTATAGGAGTATTCCTCATTTGTGGGGACTCCTATATAGGAACTAGATCAATAGGGTTTACTGACATGTGAATAGTTAATTACTCTTATTATAATGATGCATGAACATAGATGCCTAAATTAATTCACTAAGAAGAGTGAGTGGATGATATGTTTTCCATTTACATATCACTTCACTTTGTATAAAAATCTAGATTATTTACATTTCAATATTTATATTTATTTTTGGTAATATACACATTTATATGTGGTACTGATAGTTTATCAATGTTTTCTCCTAGGAAAATACATTATTTAAACAATATGAGTTATGTTATGGATGATTATTTTATATGAGTCCTGTTGTTGTGAAAAAATTATTTAAAATGAAAATATTTATTATTATATGATTTTTTAGAATGATATATTGTGATTTTCATGTTAAAGGTATGCAAAATATAAAATAGTAGTGTTATTAATTTTTATAATGTCATATTTTTAAGTAGAGTTTTTTGTGGATTAAAAAATATATTGTTTTTGTTCTAGAGAATTTTGGAGAATTTTTTAAAATAATTATCATTTTTAAGAAATTTTGGTGGATCTGAATAATAATATCATCACTTTATTCATTAAAAAATTTATATTAAGATATACATATTTTTTTATATTTTTTTGGATTGAACAACATAGAACTAAGAAAAAAATTCCAAAATATAACGTGTACCTAATGAAGGGATTATAATGGGATTATAATAAATTTAAAAATCCATGGTGTGGTTCTTTTGATGGAAATATATTCTTCTTCATTAAAATACATCAATGCTTAATCTGTTATTCAATCATATATTCTCCAATTCATTTCGTAGAAATTATATATGGTTATCTAAGAGTAAAACAATGTTAATAAAATTTGTGGTAATCGGACAAATGATTTTATGTTAAACAATATGTAAGGAAATTAAAGGAAAATATTCTCACCTTGTTTTTATAGACTGAACATAAAATTAATAAAGAAAGGAATATATATATTTATTATATACTTTAAAAAACATTAATAGAATAAAAATTAATCTCAAAATTATTTATTTATTGATATAATTAAAATGAAATTTAGTTTAATTTTTCTTCGAAATAATAATATAATTAGTACACAAAGTGTCATATTACAAGTGATATATCATTTTTTAGATTATTATAAAATGAATTAAACCAGTCCATGAAAAAGATAAATTTATATATGAATTCAAAATTATTTAACAGATAATTTCTTTTAAAATTATAGTTCTTTATAATTTATCATGGAGTTATAAATAAATTAATGTTTAAATAGAAACATTTATATGATTCTAATAAAGTTAAAATGGAATTGTGAAAATTTGGTGTAATTGCCTTTCTTTTTCTTATAATGTTTTGGGTTGAATATGGAGGGAGATGATTTTTAGTGCAAAGAAAGGGATGTGTAAGAGGTGGTAAAATTTAGTTTATCTAATATTTGATTAAATGGGATTAAAATTCTTAATTAGACCAACATATTAACATGGAATATGAAATATAATAATGATTTTACGTCATTTAATTTATACGATCGAATGATCATTAGTGAAGAATTGTTTGCAGATTAAGTCATAACAGCCATATAGGCTTGGAAATTCATGCCATGCATCCCATATATTGAATAATATATAATAAGGAGGGTTTATTGTTTTTATTTGAGATAGAGTGGTAAATATAATGTGGCATTGGGGTTCTATATAAGAGCCTATTTTTAGATTTATATGGGCATTTTATATCAAGGCATATTGAAAATCAAATTAGAATGGGAATTCGTTTGGACTGGTTAAATCCACATGGACATCTTGAATGCATTTACCGATAAATTTAAAAAACATTCATTTTTCTATTTTAATGATTTACATCAATGTTTTTCCATGAAATAGTGATGGAACTACTCTCATGTTTTGTTTTGGAATAGACACTTTAGTAATGTAATGATAATTTTTTATGAATTTGACTTTTTATAGTGATTGAACAAACATTTAACAACTATGTGATTCATTATTTATTTGAGTATGTTACCAAATTAATATTCTATGAGGAAAATAATTAGTGGACATTTGGATAAATTTGAATATTATGAGTCAATTTTTCCACCTCTTATAAATAACAATAATAGTTCTATGAAATAGTTAAATTATAATTTAATTTATGGTCATTAAATGAAAACATTTTTAGTAAATTGGGTTAATGAATTTGAATATCAATGAATGTGATTGATGCATCCCTATAATACTGTGTATCCATAACTATAATGACATGAGATCATTATTTTCACATTTTGGATTTAAAACGATGATGTAATCTACTTTTTATGACAGTATATATTCTAATAGAGTATATATGATAAATATTTCATATTGAAACAAGTATATGAAATTTATTTTAAGGATATTTTTGATCCTTCAATTGGAAAATAAGACAATTTGACAATAAATAAGAATGTTAGAAATGTGGCATAAATATAATGGGAATTGGGATTTCTTAGGTTTATCATATTTTATTCATTTAGATTTGTTTTGAATTTCATTATTTTGATATCTTACATTTATTTTTTATTCAACTCAAATATTTTGTGGATATGGATGTTGATAGTACAATAGTGTGATGACTATAATATATACCCACTAACTAGTGACAATGATATATCATTCTATTAAATTATTATTCTTTTCTCTCCTACTAATCCATATTTTACAAATATATTGACATACATGTATGATTAAATTTTAGTTTAACCAATATCAAATTTTTAAATAGTTTTCAAAAACAAAAAATTAATCATATCCTCTCTAGCTATCCTCAATTTATAGTGATAAATGATTTAGAAAATTTTATACAGTCTCTCTACCAAAAAATTATAGGATTGACGTGTATGATCATGTAGTGACTAAACACTCTTTTCTCAGCCAATGTTATGTGTGTTAGGTAGTCCATATCTACAGATTATAATCCAATGTATGACCAGTTATTAATGTACTTATTCTTCAAGATATTATGGATAATTATTAGATTTTGATTTCAAGGTAACGTTATAAATGGAAATAATATTTATTATTAGAATTTAAATTTTGTTATTTAATTTATTTCACCAACATTTTCAGTTTATGATAATGGGGTTCAACATATATTGAGGGTAGTATATAGTTATTATCTACACATCTTGAATTTTCTAACTGTTACCCCTCTTAAAAGTTTGAGGATCGAACTGTGGCATTTTTCTGGGATCCCATGTCTCTCATGGCCACTAAATTAATAAATATATTGGGTCACCATACTCTTCCAATTAGTTATATATCATTATAAATATTTTTATATAATATTTCCAATTATTTTCTGAGAGTAGAAAAGAGTGCATTTTGAATTTAGAGATTTTTAAAAAGATAATGGTTTTTCTTTTGAGTATGAATATTTATCTTTGTACTACATGAATATTACATTAATATACAACTATTTATAATAAATTATTAGTCATATATTTTCTTTAAATTAAATATTATTATGTTTTAATTCTAAATGTGAATTTTTTAACTAATTCATTGTTCTCCTCTATATTTCTATGTGTTTATTAGAGGTTGACTAGTATGATAATTCATTAGTGAATGTTTGATATTTAGATACTTGAAAACATAAATTGATTTATTGTATAATTATTTTTTTTAATTAAATTATATCATATGACACAGAGTATTTTAAAATTTTTGGAATGTTTTTTTAGACGAACAATCCAACATTATTTTATATTAGTTTTTAGGATGGTCTCCCATCAATTATTCCTCAAGAATTATTCATATAATTTTGGGATATGTTTTACGATTCTAAAATTATACAAATTATAATTTTAATTCCTCATGTAAAGTATTTTTTCCTCCACCTAAATGAGGATGGTCAAGGTAGTTCACATAAAAATATATTGTAACATGATAAGATAAATCCAATTGAAATTCAAGACTAATCAATGTTTGTGTGAAATTAAGAAATGATTCTACACTATGTGTAAATAATATTGATTCAAATAATCTTTTTTGATGAAATATATATCATATTGAAACTTCAGATGTTAATATCTAGGAAGTATAACTCTAGAAAATATTTCAATATTTTATAATGAAAATGTATGGTTTGGTTTTGGTAAATTATTATCTTCTCATAATGGTATGGATGTTTATGTTTTGGTTTTAATTCCACTAAAATACATTAATTATTATTTAAAATCTATTCAAGGAGGCCTCTAGTGCATCTTTGGGTTGTTCAGATCCCAAAACCCCCCAAAAAGGAAGAGCATACTGGGATGCATGATTTTTCTACCATCGTGCAACATAGGTTGCATGAACATAAAAGACATCTAAAAAATTTGGTAGAGATATTCTTTAAAAAAAATTCATGGATAGTCAAACCATGTGAAAAACTATTTGTTTTTACCCTTATAGTAGTGACTAATGAAAAATTGGTTCAAGATTTGGTCAAACTGTGTTGAAAAACTGAGCGTAGTGTATTTGTGGGTGAAATTATGAAAATTGATCTCCATTAATTAATTATATAATTGTTCTATCCCTCCTCATTCCAGTGGCTAGGTGCTCCTCCTCCCACATTGAATCCATTTTCCTCTCAAATCAATGAATCAAGGTGTAGCATCAATCGGTCATATTATTTATACACTTCCACATCCATTAGAACACTTGAGGTATGGACTATAATCCTCTACAATCTATTTCAAGGTTCTTCATCCATCCTTTAAACTTTTTGGGTGCACGATAATTTTCCCTGTTTTTAGGGAATTTGATGGTTTCATTGACTTCTCCCAACGTAGATCAAATTAAATCTTGACACTATATAAGCAAAGATATATGAGTATAATGTTGGTGGTCATTTTCTTTTCTGGTCAATTTGTCAAACTTCCATAAATTATGTAGTCATGTTGTAGGCTGGGCTTCTTTAGATATTCCCCTATTTATTCCAAATTGAATGAAATGGATGCCTTTACTAACCATTGGGGACCCAAGTATAATTTGATCCAATTTTGTGGGCTTACCACCTTGAGATATTCCACTCTAATGGGTTGAGCAATATCTATAATAAAAAATAGCCTTCTTCTTTGGAGTGTTACATTTTTATATGTGGTATTACCTTATATTAAATTCCTTGAGCCATGTTTTTAATAGCTAATGATATTGGGGTTAGTAAGTAGTTTTATCTCCATTCAACTTCTTGTATGATGTGTTAAATGAATTCGGCCTACTGCCTTCAGCCTTATACTTTATGACTTAATTTAATAGTCCATCTGTTATACCTTTAACCCTTATTAATTATGACTTAAATGGAAAATTCTCAATGCAATTCCTTGAATATTAGGATTAATATGACCCAATGACTTTAATAAAATAAAACAAACTTCCAATTGAACTTTTTAAATATAAATTTCTTTTTTTTTGTTTTCTTACATTATAGTCGAGGGTGAAACAAGGGGTTCTCACTTAAGGACCATTTGGACAGACTCTAATTCTACTATGTTTGAATTGTTAAATCATAGTAAACATGTATAGGGAGATACCAACTAGGAATAAGATGGTTTCTCCGCGCATTACATGTATTTTCCTCTAAACGAGTGTCATTGGAACATTAGGGACACCCATTAGACGAGCTTGAAGGCACAACTAGTTGAAATGTGCCTCGTGAGTGACTTAGGACCCAATGTGTGATACTAGAAATGGACTCCGAGCCATGTATTTGTATTGTCTCACCATGCTCGGAGTGAGATATGGGACATAATCTTGGGGTTTCAATGTATGAGATCCTTACAATTATTTCTGATGATCCCCTTGAGTGATACATGGAAAGTTATAACTGATTGTCAAGGACTAGCACTAGGTGTCTCACTATGTCTCAAAAAGTGGGTTTCAAATGAAATTTTAATATCAAAATGAATGTTTTGAAAATGGTAATGATCCTTGATAATGTAAATGAATGTATTACTCCTCCAATCCCATGTACATGTTTCGGGACTATCCGTCTCTCTGGCACATTATACATCTCACCATACCATTGCATGTCTTATTGGTTCAGACACATCATCTTAGGCTGAAGTAGTTAGATGGTTAGTTGAACAAGTGGAACCAAATCCAATTTTTAGTTATCTAACTCTGTATTGTATTGAATCTTTGATGGAACACTATTATATTAATGTGGCACAAAAAAGATAGGCTTTAACACCGTGGCTATCGGCCTACTAAGATTATTTCTCACACCCTTATCAGCAAATATTGGTATCGAAGTAGAAATTATGATTTCAGGTGTATACAAATGAATTATGATTTCTTACAATGTATGTTTTATATTTCTAGGTTATAGTTAAGAGTTGATTAATAAACCTATACTCAAGATGCAAGTTGAATGAGTTTTTTTGGCATTTTTTTTATTTCTCATCATGTTCTATAAGCTTGTATACTCTTCCACTCCTTGATTAATTTTGAATACTAATTGACATATTATCCACAACAAATGGTTATTTTTATAATTCATATTACACATATTATTTTATTTTATTTCGTGTTTATGATATTAGTTTCCACTACTATCCATATATTCTAATAACTTATTATATCCATTATATTCATCTACTAGTGTGATCTACTTTGTTCAATGAGGGAACTGTCTCCCACATAGACATAACAAAGGCCATCACTGCTATTCAACCACCTCTAGCAATTGGGGAGATGAAATTAAGGTCTTTTGGCAAACCATATTGGGACACTGTTGAGTGGAAATCAGGGCGGGACACTATAAATTGGTATCACTGCTATTTTTCCTTTTTTCATTAATATTTGGGATAGAAAATAGACTATGAAATGGAAATATGGTTAATATATTTTACTTGGGAGTATTTACACTACATATATGGGAAAACCCAAATTATCTACATTGGGTAAATTCAGTTATTTCTTTCACTCATTATCGTTTAAATGGATTTGAGAATCGGGTGACTCACTTGATTTATTTTCTTATTAAAAATAATTTTTTATTAGTTTTTTATCCCAAATCCAATGATTCAAGGAAAAAATGGAAATTTGTATCATACTAGGTAGAATAATATTTAATTTTCATGCATATTTCCATTCCATATCAACATATCAGTGTGCATTTCTTTTGGTGCATGTGATTGTTGCCTGCACCCTGTTAGTTTGTCCTAGCATACTGATATTATTTTATATGATGAATTAATTGGTTCAATTGATCAGTAATGCCACATATATATTTTTGGATGCTGAGATTCGTGTGAAGATATAATCAAAACATCTATGACCTTTTACACATGTTGCACGGTGTAATGTTCTTGATGAAGTCAGTTGAAACACCAGTTATAATTTATAAGGTGCATTGGACCTTATAAATTGAAATTGGAAAAACAATTAACTATATCATGAATTTAATATATAATTAAATAATAATGTAATTAAATAAATAAAATGAATTTGATTCCTTGAAAAATATTTACCTTTTAAGGAGAAAGTGAGACCTTTACTTTATAGAAACATAGTAGTGGGTTGTAGGCCGTGTCTCTTATTATATTCTATTACATTCAATCTATGACTTTCTCTATCGTCGAGACCTGTTTCTTGGAGTAGGAAGAGGGGTTTGTTTCATTAGTTATATGGTCTTGTACCATTCCATTATTAAAAATATATTGATCTATTATAAATTTGTTCGGAGGAATGAAATTGGAATGTCCATAAATATGTAATTACGAAAACCTCAGGTTGCATGCCTGGAAAGTGGTGATGAGCATACACTAGAGGAGGTGCACCTTGAGCCACATGTGATACCTCTGGTAGTTCTACATAAGGAACCACCTCCTGAGAACCTTCTATTTTGTGATTATGACCAGTTTCAAGATATTCTTCTCACATTCATAAAAATGGTGACAGATACTCCTCGACCTACACCTTCAATGGCATAGATGACCATTGAATTCCGGCAGCAGCATCCTCTCACTTTTTAGGGGAATGGTAGAACTCAGTAATATCATTCATAGATGGAGTCATTGGTTTCTATATTGTTTCATATTGATATGACTCAATAGTGGAGGGTCAATCTTGTGACCGATCTATTAAGTGACATCGCCAAATGTTGGGGCGATGTTGTAACTCGGGATGGTCAACATAACGGACTGGTCTGGGCATATTTCCAATAATAATTTTTTTGACTAAATATTCATGCATACATTGATGATAGATTGAGTACAAAAATTAATCAACCATGACTAAGGTGGCATTCTAGTGATATAATAATCACTCTACTTCACAAAATCAGAGCATTATTCACTAGACATGATTTCTGATGAGTTGACCACTACAAGGTTATTTAAGGATGAGATTCCTTATTCAATCCTCTTGGAGGTGAACTTATTTTAGTTGACCACCATTTCTAAGATAGTCAACAAGTCTCATATCATTGATCGGTACCTGAGGGAAGTAGGGGACATCATGCTGGGAAGTTTAGTTTCCAGAAAGATTAGCAGTGACTTATCCAGTGGCATGAAGTGTTGCTTAGAGGGTACACTAGGGGGAATTACTATACATGTGGCCTGCTTTGATCCTATAGTGTGTCACAAGTGGGAGAGGATGGGCCATAAAAGGGCCCAGTGTGTGAGAAACCCGATCGAATTATAGTCAGGAGGGTTGATGGATCTTCTCCATCATTTCGTCCAATATTTTCCTTTTGGTCCAAGAGTGTGATGTTTTGAACCAAAACCCCCTTCAAGTGTAGATTTAGTGACACCTCTTCAAGCCGACAATGTGGCTTTTATAGGCTGTTGAGGCTGAGAATGTAGTCATGTGTAACAACCTAGGTATTTATAAAATAATAATTTTTCATTTATATTAATATTTATGAATAAGATTTTTTTTACATTAAATGCGATGATTTTTTCGATAGCATTCTCAAAACTCAACAATGGGTTTCATTTAAATCATATGTTGCCAGAAACATTGAGTTATTCCAAACAAATAATATATTATTATTATTATTATTTTAAATGGTAGTTAGTGCCTTTTTATTTTATTCGAAAGAATGAACAGATCTAACTACAATATTGTTATACATGTTTTTTAATTGTATTAAGATTTATCTAATAAATTTTAGAGGCTTAAAATAAGAACAAATCCTATTTTACGAATGAAATACTCTAATATTTTTTAAAAGGTCATGTTTCTGCCTTTTTATGGCGAACCCTTTTTGAATATAGTTTTTATTTTCAATTTAATATGTTATATATGACAAAATAAACTTCTTATGTAGAATTGAGACATTATAATTTACTTTGGTTATATTTCTGGTAATTTTCTGATAAAATTATTTTTTTAATGAATAGAGAAAAATACTGCATTTTAATTCAAAACATTATTTCATATAATTTATTTATATAGTTACATTATCATTTTATTTTGTTTTAATTTTTAATTGGATTATATTTTTATCAAATAATACAATTTTATTATTGGAAGTAATTTTACATTGAAATTGGATATAAACACGTGTTGATCTTTTGGATGTTTTTACTTCATAAAAACATGCTTTACGGTTTTAACAATAGGAATTAATTTTATATTAATTTCTACAACTTCTATTTTTTGAATTTGGAGAAATTTATTACATATTTTTAATCAAGTGTTCCAAATTGTGTAAATATTTACCTTTTATTTTTAGACAATATGAATAGTTACTTCAGTAATTGTTTTATATAATATGGTTAAAGGGTAAATCTAGTAAAAATAGTAAAAATAATATTATAATAACATTAAATTAGCATAACACATATCCTAATACCATTGGATTAGACATTTCTGATTATGAGCATCCTTGGGTAGATTTGGGTAGTCTATTGAGCCACTTTGATGTGAGATGTCATTTTATAAGAATTAATTTAAATTAATGAAAAATATTACATAAACATGTCTTATTTTACTAAAAAATAATATCGGGTTATATAAGTTATATATTATAATATAAATATTCATTAAAAATATAAAAAGATATCCTACATCATGGAATTTTATTTATAATTTTTGGAGATCATATAAATAAATATATTTATGACACAATGTGGATGTAGTGATTATCATATTAATGAATGAGTTAAATAAATTAGATTATAAAGATTAAAATAAACATAGATTAACTATTTTCAGTTCATGAACGAATTTTATGGATAATTATGACATGGTATCTTTGAACTAATGATATGTTATCAAAATAATCACGTTGTTATGTATTTTTAAAAAGTGGGGATATGAATAGTATAAAAATTGACATAAATGAGTTTTAAAAAAATACTATTTTATTAAATGATTTAAAAGTCTTAAAAATCTATGATTCATCCAAATGATTTAGGTAATGTTTAATATGTCATTATTGAACCACATTAGGTTTTATTGAAATTTTATAGTATATATATTAATCGTATAGTATGAATATATAAGAAGACATGGCAAGAGTTATGTTAGTTAATAGAGGGTTAAAGCTAAAAGATATGGTTAATTTTGAGACCTAGGCTTGTCTAAAACCTATTGTTTAAGATTTTTTAGACCCAAAATCAAATTCTATTTTAAATAAATGAATTTTTAATCTTTTGAAGCCGAAAATAATTTTTTTATAAAATAATACTTCAAACCATTCTTAAAGTGCCACTCCTCCCTCTTATAAAAGGGCATCACGCCTACCCATTTAATCAAATATATCAAGCCATTGGATCATAAAAAAACATTCAAATTAAAACCTAACATTTCTATATTCCTCCTATAACACTTATTTTATGAAAAATCCAATTCAAGAAAGCATTTTGGCTAAAATTAAAGAGGGTTACAAATTTTAAGATTCAATGAATTTTCAAAAGATCTTTTCCATTCGTTTTACATCTTCACGCCCTACTATATTATTATTATTTGATTACATAACCACAGAATTATTTTAAATCTACTTGTGTGTTGTTATAAGAAATATTAAACCTACACTTACACACACACATCCATCTAATGGATACAAACAGACAGTTTCGGTGGATGACAAACTGCTGCCTCGCAAAATGAAGATTGTTCAATTTTTCCCTACCACCTATCATGGCAGTCATTATGATGGAAAAATATTTATATATGAAAAATATTATATTTATATTGTCTCTATGGTTTTGTTTTTTTATTTAAATCATACCTTTTTTCATTCTCTAATTTCTAAATATGATAATTTAATTTGAGAAAATGAGGACTACCACCCCCTCAAAGTGATATGACTCATTCATTCCATACATGGAATGTATAAAGGATGGAGTTAAAGAACTTATGTAATGTATATAAAATATGAAATTATATTTTAATTATTTTATATCTTTGTATCATTTAGTTTTCATTCCTTTAAATATGAAAAAAAATGAAAGTAGTGTTCATGCGTACGTACAACATACATTCTCTATGAACAGTGCATTTCATTTATTATCATCAAAAGTTATGTAATATTATAAATAAAAATATAATATATATATATGTCTATGTGATTTTTAAATCATTAATATCATTTGGGAGATAATTTAATTTTGACCACAAGGACTATTTGTAATTATAAAAATTCCATTTTTGTATCATGTACCAAATATCGGAAAAACAATCGATATTAACATAAATAATTATGTAATATTTATAACATTGTAATAAGTGATATAAATTTTTTAATAAATTTGAAAAGGGTTCGTAAGAATGTATACATTAACATATTTTTATTATTCCTGAAGAACAAAGAACACATGTGATGAGTTGGACACAAAGTAAAGGACTTCGTCTCAATCTCCTTTCAATGAGGAATATTTTGGTTTATACACAGCCTTATTTTATACAGTGTATAATTATACCTTCTTTTTAATAATTTCATTCAACTGTTTTTAAAAGTAATATTTTTTTTGTGAATTTTTTTTCTAAATGATAAAAGGAATGTATTTTTATTGTATACAACGACAACAACCATTCCGCCCTGTGAGCATTATTTGATATTTGGATTTTTTAATAAGTCATAATGTTTTTAAATGGAAAATAAATACAATACACCCTTTATACATATTTTGGTATAGAAAATGATTTTGAGAAATCATTGATTATTTCGATATCTATAAATGATATATTTTTATTGAAATGCAAAAATTTTATCATTACATTATGCTCATTTTTTTGTTATGAATATGTTATGGTTCATGTGAATTTTTTTTAATATTGGTGGTTCCATGATAAAATGAGGGCGGGTGATCCCAAGATAGATCTCCAATGCATTGGTTAATGTGATGAAGGTAAACATTAATGTTTCTCTAAAGTCATTTATGGATTATACTATGATGGGTATTTCAAACATAACTCCTTATGTAGCTGTGAAAGCTATAGTTTATGTATGTTATGGATTCCACAAGATACCATTATGATTTATGATATCTATGTGTAATTCATAAATCTTATGATTTCATAATATATGTTAAATAGATTATGTTTTATGATTGAAAAGTATTATTTCATTGATTTGTATGTATTGATGGGTTAATGCTTTCTTTATTTATTTTATAACCCTTCATGATATTTTTATGCTCATACAAATATTTTGAAATGATTTTCATAGGGTATAAGAAAGGTTAATAGAAAGGAATAATTCAAGAATATTTATATAAAGAAAATAATTCCTGTTTATTTAATGTTGGTATCTTACAATTGGTATCTCATGTTGGTTTAGAAAAATTTAGAAGATATTCTATTTTTGTATTAATATCCATAAATTAATTTATTATAAAATTGAAATGATATAGAAATTTCATATTACCATGTTGCTTCACTAAAGATTTTTTTTTAGAATGGTTTTCGGTAGAGGAAATGGGGATTCAATATTGGGATGGAATCAAGAGGAAAACAACCATCCAAATCAGCAACTGGATATGGTTAGAATTGGGACTAAACATTTTGATGCAGGGACGGTATAATTGAATTAGTATATAAATGGTTGTGGAATCTATACATGAGATCATCGAGATTAATAATAGAGGAACATGTTAGTAGTATAGAATTTCATAAGGAAACGTCACCCATAATTCAGATGGTCATCTAACCCTGTGCTAGCTGAAGGGTGGATTAAAGAACTAGAAAATATTTTCGGCTACCTAGGGTGTTCAGAAAATCAAACGGTTAGTCTTGTTATTTATCATTTTTAAGCTGAAGCAGATCAGTGGTGGTAGATAATTAAAACTATTAGGTATAGTGAGGATATTTATGTTATTGATTAGGATTAATTCAAATGTATATTCCTTGAAAAATATTTTCCTAAGGAGGATCGACTAATGGTGTAAAGACAATTGTTGGAATTGAAGTAGGTGGATAATTTAGTGGCTTCTTATGAAGAAAAATTCACTCAACTGGAAAGGTATGATCCAAATTTCATATGAAATCCTGATAGTAAAATCAATTTTTTCTACTTGTGATTAAGTCCAACGTTTCAAAGGGAATTAGCTTTTCAGGAGTTCAAAATGTATGAAAATCATGTTCTATATACAGAGATGGTTGAAATGGAGTTTTTTTATGATTAGTTGTTATTTGAAAAAAAACATAATAAGATGTTTAGGTGGTATATAAAAGTGATGAACTCTTGATAAAAATTTTGATGGTAAGAAACATAATTTTATAGATTGTGAAAATTATGGTAAATAGAATATTGGGGAATGCCTTTTTAAATCTGATAAATGATTCCACTATGGTAAAATTGTATATAAGTCATGTAATTACACTGAAATAGTTCAGGGTAATGATAAGACAAAATCTGATTTACAGTCAGTAAAATGATTTAAGTGAAATGAAAAGGGTCATTTTCAAAATGAGTGTCCAATGAAGAATGCAAATGATGGAAAACAGTTGAACTACAAGAATAAAGCGGTGGTGAAATCCTTTGAAACCTCCTCAGCAGATGTTGGACCATCAAATGAAGTTATATCATGTACATTGTTTTTTTATTAATATTATACCAATGTGTTGTTTGATTCAAGGACTACACATTCTTTCATTTCTATGAAATTTTCTAGTAAATTGGGATTTCAATCTCAAGATATGAATCTTGAACTTGTTGTAAAAACACATAGATAAAATTTTGAGACAATAGAAATGTTAGAACCTTCATGTACTTCTGTTATGAAAGTATCTACCTACAATCATTGTTGTTTTTCCTCTAGTATAGTTTGATCTTATTTTCGGTATGGATTGGCTTTCTATTTATCATGCTAATATTGACTATAGATCTAATTATTTTTTTTTAGAAATAATTTACGTTTGATTTCAATATTGAACCCTTACTTTTGATAACATGTCAGGATGATGAGAAACTTGTAAAAGATGGAAGTTAATGTTACATATCACATATTGATGAAAACAATTGATTTGTTTAGATAAATGATATTCTAGTGGTAAATGAGTATCATGATGTGTTTCTAGATGAGTTTCTTTGTATAATACCTGATGATGAAATTGAATTTATAGCCGACATATTTCCTGATGATAATCCAACATCAAAACACCCTTATGAAATGGATGAAATTGAAATTTTAGAGTTAAAGAAGAATTTTCAGGATTTATAAGATAATGGTTTCATTTGACATAGAACATCACCATGGGGTGCTCCTGTCTTGTTTGTTACAACTAAATATGGCTCAATGAGAATTTTCATTTATTATAAATCCCTTGATAGCATAACTGTAAAAAACAAGTATCCATTGCCTCATATCATTGATTTATTTGATCATCTCAAGGGAGAACAGAATTTTTTGAATATAGACTTGGTGTTAGGGTAACATTAGATGAATATAAAGGTTGAAGACATTCTAGAGACCACATTTTATTCTAGATATGGCCATTAATTATTTTTAGTGATTACTTTTGGTTAAACCAATGCACCTTCTATATTCATAATAATTATGAATCGTATTTTCTGTGAGTTCTTGGATAATTTTGTGATTTGTTTAGTGATGATATTTTGGTATATTTTAAAAGTAAAGAGGAGCATGAAAGTCATTTGAGGGTTTTCTTCCAATCATTAAAATAAAATAAAATGTATGGGAAATTTTGTAAGTGTGAGTTTTGGTTAAAACAAATTTCATTACTTGGTGAGATTGTTTCTAAATATGGCACAACTATTAATGCTACTAAAACAAATGTTGTTAAATAATGGACATGACCAAAAAATATTACCATGATTCATAGTTTTCATGGTTTAGTAGGTTATTATATTTGGTTTGTTTACAATTTAGCATGGTTATCTAGCCCATTGTCAAATTTAACTCAAAATGGTGTTATGTTCATCTTGAAAAAATATTGTAATGAATGTTTTCAGGAATTGAAAATAATATTGGTGAATGCTCTAGTTTTGGCACTTTGTTCTAGAAATGGTGAATTTGTTATTTATAGTGATTCTTTGTTGAAAGGATATGGTTTTTTCCTAATGAAGAATGACTAGGTAATTACTTATGCTTCACATCAATTGAAAATTCATGAGTTAAATTACCATACACATGATTTGAAATTAGCTGTTGTGATTTTTGCGTTAAAATTTTGAAGGGATCATTTGTATGGTGTAAAGTGTGTAATATATACTGATCACAAAAGTTTAAAGTATATATTCACTCATAAAGATTTTAAAATGATATAGAGGATATGTCTAGAATTAATCATGGATTATGATTGCACGATCCATTCCCCTCTAGGAAAGTCAAATAAATTGGCTAATGATTTGAGTATAAAGAGTAATGCTATATTAACACTCCAACATTTAGAACAAGATCCTTTGGTTTTTGATTTGATGAATTTGGTATTGGAATTTGTTAGTGTAGGGAATTCCTATATTTCTTTTCATGTAGTTTTGAAATCCTCTCTATCAGACAGAATTAATAAATCATAGAAAGAATTTAGTGAGTTGTAGAAAAAGGTAGAATTGTTTCAGAAGGATAAGTTACATCAATTTAATATTGAAAAAGATTTTTTTTGAGGTTTGGAAAGAGGTTATGTGTTTCTTATGATTCACAATTGAAGAAAGAGTTGTTTTGTGAAGCCCATAGTTCTCTATTTTCAGTTCATCACGATAATACTAAAATGTATAGAGATATTTGGAAGTATTACTAGTGGAATGGAAAGAAAATAGATATTGTTAAAATTACTGTGAAGTCTTTGACTTATCAATCGGTTAATTTTGAATGGTAGTTACAGAAAGGGATACTCCAACCTTTTTCCATTTCCAGAGTGGAAATGGGAAAATCTGTCTATGGATTTCATAGTGGGGTTATCATATACTTCTCAAAGGTAACAATACTATTTGGTGTATTATAGATCGATCTACTAAATCTGCTAATTTTCTTCCTATTAGAGATACTCTGTCTCTAGATCAACATTCTTGATTATATATTAAATAGATAGTAAGAATTTATGGATTTCTCCTCTCCATTATATCTAATCATGCTCATAGGTTTAATTATAACATTGGTAAGGGCCATCATAAGTCATTGGGGACTGAATTACATTTCATTATTGATTTTAATCCTTAATCAGATGGACAGTTCAAACGAACAATTCAGACATTGGTATATATGCTACATGCTTCATCAATGGATAACTAGGGAATTTGGGACCAACATATTTCTTTGGTTGTGTTTCTTTATAATAAAATTTTTTTATTCCATTATATAGATGGAACTATTTGAGGCATTATATGTTAAGTGGTGTTGAAGTGATGCTTTTTGAGATGAAGTAGGTGAATGTAAGTTGATGGGACCAGAATTGGTAGAAGAGATGGAATTGTTTTTTGATTTAGAAGTACATGATAAATGCTTAGAGAGGGCAGAAAAGTTATGCTGATAACCGAAGGAAGGATCTTTCTTTTATGGTTGGTGATAATGCCTTTTTTAAGTTTCTCCATGGAAAAGTGTGATGTGCTTTTGTAAGAAGGGAAATCTGCATCTGAGGTTCATTAGACCCTATGAAATACTAGAGAAATGTGTATAAGTTGCCGATAGAGTGGCTTTACCTCCATGGTTATCCTAGGTACACTATTTTGTTCTTGTTTCAAGTTTGAGAAAGTATATGCTAGATCAATATCATGTTTTGAGTCAAGAGGTTGTTCAGTTGGAAGAGAATATTTCATATGTGGAAAACCCAGTCCAGATTTTTAACCAAAGAGATCAATGGTTATAGAGTAATGTAATTTATCAGGTAAAGGTTTTGTGGAAAAACCATATGGTTGAATAGGCAACATGGGAATCAGAAACTTCTATGAGGGATAAATACCCCCACTTATTTGATAAGTGAATAGAATTGCTGGGATGCAATTCCCAAAAGGGGGGAAGGATGTAACAACCCAGGTATTTATAAAACAATACATTTTTATTTATATTAATAATTATGAATAATATATTATTTTTACATTATATTGAATTCTTTTTCCAATATCATACTCAAAACACAACAACAGGTATCTTTGTTATCTTACATTGCACCCAACTTTGAGTTATACCAATAAAATTATATAACAATATTAATGTTTTAAATGGTAATTAGAACCCAGTCATTGTATTAATTGGAATGAAAAAAACTATCTATAATATGATTATACATGTTTTTTAAATTCATTTTCATTTATCAAATAAATTTTAAAAGGCTTTAAATAAGAATGAATCTGATTTTAAACATAAAATAGTCGAATATTTTCTTAAACGTCATTTTACCTCCATTTGATTGAGAAGAATTTTTAAATATAGTTTTTGACAATTTAATATGTTCTATTTTGACAAAAAAACATCTTCTATATAATCGTGACATCAAAATTTACTTTTTATAAATTTCTGGTAATTTTCTGATAAAGTTTATTTTTTTAATGAATAATTAAAATTAATGCATTTTAATTCAAAACTACGTATTCGTCTAATTTATTTATATATTTAGATTTTTTTTTAATTGGTCTTAAAGTGTAATTGGATTAAATTTTAATCATTTAATGATATTTTTTTAATTTTATGTAATTTCACATTGAAAAGGGATATAAACACATGTGAGTCATTTGTTAGTTTTTACTTCTTAAAAAACGTTTTTTGGTTTAGACAATGTAAAATAATTTAAATTAATTTCCTAAACATCTATATTTTTAGTTTGGAGAAATGGATTACATATTTTGAATAAGGACATCCAAATTTTGTCAACATGTACATTTTATTTTTGGAAATTATGAATACTAACTTCATTAATTATTTTTAATTACCATGGTAAAATGGTAAATCTGGTAAATAAGGGTAAAAACCATATTATAATAATATTAAATTACCCTACCATGTGTCCTATTACTATTAGATGAGATATTTCCAACCATGGACATCCATGGGTCTATTTTGGGACCCCATGGAGCCACTTTGATGTAAAAATTACATTTTATAGGAATTAATTTAATGTAATAAAAAATATATCATAAACATGCCTCCTTTTTACAAAAATATTTTTTATATTTGATTATATAATTGATCGTTTTTACTATAATTAATCATTAGAAAGATAAAAATATTTTCTACATAATTTTATTATATTTATAATTTTTATACCTCAAAAAAATAAATATATTTATGAGACAATATTGATGTAGTTATTACCTTATTAATGAATGATTTTAATAAATGAGACTATAAATATTAAAATTAAACAATTTTGAATCTTTTTATGCCATCCACGAATATTATGGATGATTATGACTTTTTATATATGAAATAATGTTGTTTACTTAAATAATAGTGTTTCTATGGATTTTTAAAAATCCATGATTGGAATAGTATAAAAATAGACATAAATGAGTTCTTAAAACAAATACTATTTTATTAAATTATATATTAGTCCTAAAAATCTATGATTTGTCAAATTGACTTAGATAATGTTTAATATGTCATTAATGAACAACTTTAGATTCAATTGCCATTTTATAGTAACAATATTAACCATATAGTATGAATATATAAGAAGACACGGTAAGATTTAAATTAGTTAACAAAGGGTTAATGCAAAAAGATAATGTTACTTTTGTGACCTAGACTTGTCTAAAACCTATTGCTTGATAGTTTTTAGACCCAAAATAATTTTATCATTGAAATACATGTCTTTGGGACCTTTTTAACCCAAAAATCATTTTATAATAAAATAATTCTTCAAGACATTCCTAAAGTTCCCCTCCAACCTCTTATAAAAGGGCATCTCCCCTACCCATTTAATCACACTGATAGAGCCATTGGATTGTAAAAACTCTTCCCAAATAAACTTTAAACATCCTTATATTACTCTTAGATTCCGTACCTTAGGGAGAAGGAAATTCAAAAAAGACTTTTCGCTCAAATCAAAGGGAGTTGCATGTTTAAATAGGTATTGTCTTCTATAAAGTTCATTTCCATTATTTTGATTCTTCACAACATAGTCTATTCATATTCTTTGAATACATGACAACACCAATATCTTCAATATTCTAGGATGTTGTTATGAGATGGATTATAACTACTACCCCATGAATGATGATTGTCCAATTTTCTGCTACCACCTCTTATGGTTACCATTATGATGGAACAATATTTATATATTATATTTATTATATTTATATTATATCTGTGATTATATTTTATATTTAAATCATACTTTTATTCTTTCCATAATGTGTAAATACGATAATTTCATTTGTGGAAGTTTATACTACCACCCCCTCAAAATGATACGACTCATTCATTCCATTAATGGATTATACAAAGGATGGAGTTAATGAACTTATGTAACATATAGACTCTGATATTTTACATAAATTATAATATACATATGTATTGTTTAGTTTTTACTCCATTAAATATGAAAAGAAAATGAATGTTTCATTCAAAAGTACGTATGGCTTACTGTCTCTATGAATGGTGCATTTCATTTATTACCTGCAAATGTCATGTTCTATTAAATATACATATATTTACTGGATATATATGATATTTAAATAATGAATATCAATTTGTAGATAATGGTCTTTTGACCACATGTATGATTTGAAATTATAACAAGTTCATTTTTGAATCATTTACTGAATATCAAAAAAATTGATATTCACTTAAATAATTAAATAATATTTATAATAAGGTAATAAGTAATAAAAAGGGGAAATAAAATTTAAATGGTTTAGAAGAAATAAGAAATTAACATAATTTTATTAATCAAGAAGAACAAGAAACAAAATCAATGAGTTAGTCTTAAT
The DNA here is from genome assembly GCA_963277665.1 of Viscum album. Lineage (NCBI taxonomy): Eukaryota > Viridiplantae > Streptophyta > Magnoliopsida > Santalales > Viscaceae > Viscum > Viscum album. Next base: position 692,520,556 of record OY728130.1, read on the forward strand.
GTAAGGGACTTCATCTCAATCACCTTTAATGAGGCATATTTTGATTTAAATATGACCTTATTTTATATGGTGTATAATTATACACTTTTTCTTTTCATTTCATTCAATGATTTTACAAAGGAATATTTTTCTCATAAGTGTTTTACAAAACCAAAAAACAAATATTTATTTTTAATGTTTGCAACGACAAGGAACTTTCCTCCCTCACGAGCATTATTTTATATATGGATTCTTTAACAAGATGTCATGTTTTATAAGAAAAATAAATACTATACAACTTTTTTATAGTATTAAAAATTATTTTGAGAAATCATTGATTATGTCAATATATTGAAATGCTATATTGTGATTGCAATTTGGAAATGTGATAAATTTATGGTGGGTGAGCCTGAGATATCTCTCTAATGCATTGGGTAACATGACTATGGTAAACATAATTTTTTATCCTAAGAGCTTTATGGAATATACTATGATGCGTTTTCCAAATGTAACTACCAATGTAGGTGTGGAATATACAATGTAAGTATTTTAGGGATGCCATAAGTTACCATTATGATTTTTGATTTCTATGTGTTATTCTTAAAACATTGGATTTCATGAGTTATGTTAAAGAGATTTTGTTTTATGATTGAAATGTCTGATTTAATTTATTTGTATATATTTATGGGATAATGTTTTCTTTATTTATTTTATATCCTTTACTGAGCTGTTTATGCCCATCCCAAGTTTTCTAAATGTTTTCATGGTGTATATGGAAGGGTGTGAGTAATGGTTACGACATCAGTATAGTTAACATGATCAGGCTACTGAGGTAGTATATTAGGTCGTGGTTCATGCCATATATATTGTTCAGCCTACGCTGGAGGAGAAATGTCAAGGGCTTTATACTATTAGAGGTACAAATATGGTAGCCTCTAATTTAGTAGGTAATTTTTTACATATGTTTATCACCCCCTTTTTTATCATCCTCAATCATTGGAAGTCTAGGATTATTGATTGAGTACTCTAGCGGTGTTATAAACCTTTATATTTCTTTAAGAGCTCAAGCAGAGGGAATAATCCAGTGAAAGGTTCTCTACGTTTAGATAGGTGAGTACCATTTTTGTGGAGGTTCAATGCCACTGATATGATAGGATTTAATGTTATTCGTGGTGTGGATGTACTATTTCATTAATGAGCCTCGGTGGATTTCTATCATGACCGAGTGTAATTCATATGTCTTAAGGGAAACAAGTATATCCATAAGAATGAATGGGATATTTGGAAATATCAAGTTGGACCCAAGTGAACTGGGATGTGTATGATGATAACTTAGCTGGACAGACTCTTCATGAGTGAACAGGGAATGCATTTGGAAGTATTCCCACCTTTTATGGATAATTTTAGGGATGCTTTACCTAATAATTTATTTATCATACCTTTTGAGAGGGATATTGGATTCATCATCATTCTTGTAATAGGGACAACACCCATGCATATTATTCAATATAGTATATAACCTAATATTTTCATAGCACTCAAGTACCAACATGAATATTTAGAGGATATGGGTTTTATCTGACCCAATACATCATGATAGAGTTCACCTGTTCTTTTCGCCCAATGTTAGTTGATACTCTTTGTTTGTGTGTTGATTACTACTGACTAAACCAGCTTACGGTGAAGAGAATGTATCCACTACCTAATGTAGAAGATCTATACGACTAGCTTTGGGGACCAACAATTTTATCTACGATCTATTTGAGGTTTGGTTACCGTTTGTTTCAGGTGAGTCTATCAGACATACCGCGTACAACGTTCAAGAGAAGGTACACTTTGTAAAAATTTCAATTAATTCCATTTATCCTGATGAATTCTCCAACCGTCTTTATGGATTTTATAAATAAGGTTTGGGACCTATATTTTGATTCATTCTTGGTAGTATTTATAGAAGAAATATTGGTGTACACACACTATAGACATGTCTATGCCAAGCTTTTTGATATCGTGAATAATACAGTGATAAATTAGTAGTTATATCCATATATTATTAAATTCCATATTTTGATTAGCAAGGTTCACATCTTAGGTCATATCATATCTGAGGTATGTTTCTTACTAGAGCCAGAGAAGGTGAGTGACATGATTTCATAAAAGTAGACAAATAATGTATTTGACATATATAGTTTCCCAGGGCTTGATGAATATTAAAAGTAGTTCAATAAGAATTATCACATCTAGAAGCACCACTAATGGGCATAACCAAAAAAAGGTGTGATGTTCTTTTGGAATGAATATCATGAGGAAGTGTTTTTGGAGTTAAAGTGAAGACTCACATCAACATTGACTTTTTTTATATTTTGGAGCTTGATAGAAGTAATATAGTCTGTTATGATGATTCGGGAATCAGTTTGGGTGATGTTTTGTAGTAGGGCGATCATGTCAGGGCCTATGGATCCCACAAACAAAGGCCCCATAAGTGGAACATTCCATTGCATGACCTCAACATTTGAGCCATTGTTCATACACTTCACTGTTGGAGGTGGAACTTTTGGGTTTTGTAGTTCATTAGTTACACAAGTCATAAATGTCTCAAATAAATATTTACATATCGAGACCTGAATTTGAGGTAGTATAGGTGGGTGGAAAAACTGAAGTCCTTCAACATTGGGCTAGATTATACTCTCAGAAAGAATAATCATGTAGATGATGCTTTGATATGGAAAACTCACATGCCATCCATAAAATAGTCTAAAAGTGAGAAAAATTTGATGTATTTGTTTTATGAAATTCAAGTTAAGGTTCAAGATAAATAGGGGAAATTAGTTATAGTTACTATAGTAGTGTAATCCTCTTCTATAGAGTGGGTGTAGATGAGAAAATTATCAGATTATGAGGGCCTTGTCTTAAGGGAGAGCATCACAGAATAGGACCTAGCTACCAGTTGGGATGTTAATGGCAGTGGGAACATACTCTTCCTTGGCCATGTATGGATATCATCTCATATAAATGAATTTTTGATGTGGGAATATCATTCCTTTTTCTGGTAATTTCATCATGAGATTTCTAAGATGTATCGGGACATACATCATCTTTATTGATGGATAGGTATAATGAGGTAGATAGTTGGCATTATCACTCGATGATCCACTTGTAATCTATTGAAGTCATGACAATAGAGACCTGTTGGACTTATATAGCCTCTCTCTAGTGATTAATGGATATAGAATGACGTCGCCATGGATTTCATTTTGGGCTTGCTGAAATCCACTCAAAGAAGAAATGTAGTATGGGTGATCGTCGATAGGATTCCAAAAGTCACCAACTTTTTAATGATATGGGAGACCTTCATTGTTTAAGATTTAGAGAAGCTATACATTCGGAGGATATAGAAACTCTATAGTGTACCTCATTTTATTTTATTGGACAATGATGTCTAATTCACTTTGTGATTTTGTTCATGCTTGTCGAAGAACTATGTTCCCAGGTCCTCTTGAGTACAATATATAACTCTCAGACTAATGAAAAGACCGAGCAGACCATAAGGGTTCTATAGGAAATGATTTGATCTTGTATAACTGATTTTGGGGGTTCTTGGGAAAATGATACTCCTATAGTTGTTTTTCCTACAATAACATCTTTAAGAAAACAATTCATATGGATATTTATGAGGCTATATATGGTACACCATACTGTTGTCCTTTGTTACATGTAGTTGTAGCTGAGGCATCTCTGTTGGGTCCTCATCTTGTTTTAAAAAACTTCAAATGATGTATAGTTAATTTTGAAACATAAGGATATAGTTCAAACCAGTTAGAAGCCTAATATTGATCGCCATCATAGACCTAATTATTTAAAGGTGGTTCATCAGGTCTTTTTTTAGGTATAATCTAGATTATATCACAATAAATGCATAACATAGGGCAAGTTGTCTTCGAGTTAGGTCTTGTCATTCGAGATAATGGATCGAGTTGGGCCAATAGCAAAATTTTTTATAGTACATTAGAGGTATCATTTCATACACAATGTCTTCCACATATGACAGCATCAAAAGTACCATGCCAATCCATCCCATTAATATGATCTTAACAATATTGAGATGGAAGAAGATGCATCATTCAAGGAGAATCCAATCCTCATCATTGATTGTAGCATAAATTTTATCTCGGGAAGGGCAGTTCCTTTGATCTGAGTGATTTGGCCACATGAATACATAAAAGGAACGACCTGACAGTGGGAGGTCGATGTGCATGTGGAGTGGCCAGAACACATCATGGACGGTGCTCTACTAGCCTATGAATGTAAACTCAGGTACAATTTGTCTTAAGGATTGGAGGTTCTAACATATCAACTTCTCATAATGGTGCTGAAATTAACTATTTGGTTTTAATTCCATTATACGACCATAGTTATGATTTATAATCAATACAAGGAAGTCTTGGGTGAATCAAAGAGTCATTTGAAGCCTGCAACTGTAAAAAGGAAGATAATATTAGTCCAAAGAGTTTGTATTCAACTATACGACCCAAGGACCATGACTGTGTGACTCATCTACAAAACATGGAAAATATGCATTTCATGGTTTGTGTATGGTTAGTAAATCCATTAACAAAACAAATTATTGTAAACATTATAAATCTAAATCAAACATGTTTTGGAACATAGTTTGTCCCAACCATGGTGCCAAATCATGTGTAGAATAATTTTGGGAGAAATTACAAACATTGACTCCTTTAATGAATTAAAACATTTATCTCTTCTTACCCATCCCATTCTAGTGGCTAGGTTCTCTTCCTACACCAATGATTCCCTTTCCCTCTCAAATTTAGGAATCATGGTGGAGCCTCAATCTTTCATCTGATTTACCCAACATCAGATCCATTTGATGTATTGAGGTACAATCTATAATCCAATCAAAAGAAATTCAGTGTTCTTCCTCTATCATTTTTTCTCTTTTTGTGGAAGCCCATTTAACACATTTTTTGTTCATTTTTTGGTTTAGTTGATTTATCCCAACCTATCTTGAATCATATCTCGACACTAGAAGAACAAATCTCTATAAGGATAATCTAGGTGGTCATTCTCTTATCTAATAATTTCATCCCTTTACATAAATTATGCTACTGTGTTGTTGGTCACAATTCTTTTTCTTTCCGCTATTTGGATAAATTTAATTAAATGAAAAAATACAAAGCCTTTTGAAACTGAGTATGTGGAGAACCAATTTGGTGGGTTGACCGCTTTGAGATACGCTACCCCAATTGGTTGAGAAATACCTGTAATGAAAATTTTACCTTTCCTTAGCATGATAAATGTTTGGAATAGGTCTTTCTAAATGATAAATGCATTGAGACATGTTTTTAATTTAAAAGGTTGTTGGAACTAGTGTCCATCCATTTTTCCATGCCACTTATGGTTATATTGTTTAAAAGAATATAGCCTTATGGATTAATCATTATACATCATTCCTAAGGTGAATTGGCCTTCATTTATAACTTGACTCTTTATGCCTTATGATTTGAATGCAAAATTATCAATGACATGACTCGAATAATAGTATTAATGTGACCCAATGAAATTAAATAAATAAAAAACATTCATTTGATCTTGTCAAATATTAATTTCTTATTTGTTGTTCTTCCTTAATATCTGTGGATAAAATTATGGGTTATGAGGTCAAGATTTCTTGGTTGATTCTCATTCCACTATGTCAGAATCATTAAATCATAGTAAACATGGTGGGGTGATACCATCTATTCCTAGGAAGAATATTCCATGCATTATTTATATTTACCTCCAAATGAGTGAAACTTGTTCTATAGGGTATACCCCTTATATGGGTTGAAAGTCATGGTTTATTGAACCGTGTCTTAAGAGATACTTGGGCCCCAATGTGCAATATTTGGCACAGTCTTTGAGGCTAGTGCGTGAATTGTTTCACTATTCATGGACTAATATATGGAAATTTATCCTTGGGATATGATGTATGGGCACGTTAGATTTTATCATGAATATCCCCTCGAGAAATACGAGTCAAGTCATCTCGGAATGTCAAGGATGACCTATGAGTTTCTATCTTTGTTTCAAAAATAGTTTTCAAATGTAATTTTAAAATTAAAATGAATTATTTGAAGATTGGGAGGATTCTTGATATTATAAATTTTTGGACTTTTCCTCTAATCCCAAACACAATATTGGGTACATTACATTTCTCTAAAAAATTATACATCTCACCTTACCGTTGCAGGTTCTATTGTTTTAGATGCACCATTATAAAATGAAGTAGGTAGTTGGGCAGGTTTCTAACTAGATCCTAGTCTAATGATTTAGTCATTTAACATTTTAGGATTCTAAACTATTATGGAATATTGTTATATTTATGTTACAGTAAATAGAATGGCCTTGACTCGGTGTGTGTCGTCACACAGGGAATATGTCTCACACCCTCCTCGAGTTCCATTGGTACCTTAGTAGAATTTAATATTACAAGTGAAGATAAGGAGATTTAGATAGCTTCCAATTCCTAATTTACATTTCTATGATATTGTTGGTAGTATAGATTGGAGCCTATTCTTGAGATTCTAGTTATAGTAGTTTTTTGGATTTTTTTAGAATGTAGTATATTCTTGTATCACCTACCCCTAGTTTCTTGTTTTTGTATAACACTTAACATACTTTCATCATCACTTCCTTTAATTTAGTATTCATTATCCACATTTTATTTCATATTCTTGCATGTTTATCTATGATTTTATGCTACTATATGGATATAGTCTTTTATTTTGTTATCCATTATATGAATTTACTAATACTCTCTGCTCTGATCAGTGAAGGCATAATATCCCCATAGATATATCCAAGTCCCTCAATACTAGTTTCTAACCTATGGCATTTGGGGATATGTGCTTTAGGTCTTGTGGAAAAAAAATTAGTGAAGTGTTGAGTTGGTCTTGGGTTGGGATGCAACAAATTTATTATATGATTCATAGGAGCATAAAATAGACACTTGATTAAGTTTTCATCTTATAAAAGATGATAATAATGTTATTTTTGTATATTTATGATAGTTTGGAGGGAAATGTGAATTATCAAAAGTTAGATTTGAATATTAAATTTAATAATTTGAAAAAATATTTCGGTTCAAATTATAATGAAGAAAAATTCAATAACATTAAAAACTATGAAATAAAAAATTTATTCTATAATAGATTTGGCTTAAATATTTTTGATAATAATTTAACAAGAGTAAACAAAGGATAAATTAATATATCTATTGACAAATGTATTTTATAAGAAATATAAATAAATATTCTAATGAAACATATTAAACAAAGATGACCAAAATTATTTAAATGTTTTATAAATTTAACAAACAAATAATTTATTTTGGAATAGTAAATATTGATTATGATTATAGGAAAGAAAAAATTATCAATATTTATTAAAATAGTTTTTAATGTTTTTAATTAAGATATTTATTCTATTAATGAAATTTTAGAATCCTTATCTAAAAAACAATTTCTAAAATGTTCCTATTACTTTCAATGATTTATTTCCATATAGTATTAAAAGGAGGATAAATATAAAGAAATCCTATCCATATATCTATAATAAAATAATAAAAAATGGAGATACTAAATAAAATAATCAAATATTAAATAATTTTTTCTATATAATATTTTAATCAAAACATTTCATTGAACAATGAGGTTAAACAATTCTAAAGGGAATATTTAAGAATTAAATTTTCTATAATGTTTTAATTTTTTTCAATATAACATTTGGAGATTATATGAGAATATGGAATTAGAATATTAATAATTGTAAGTAGAGATATATTTTTATGTTTAACTATATAGAAAAAATTCTATACAGAAAAATAAATTTTTTTGTTATAACAATTTATAGGAATTAAAAATATAAATTAAAATTAATGGGAGATAAAAATAATTTAAAAAATATTTTTTGGGCACTAATAGGTACATAGTGTCATGCAATGAAAAGAACAAAAAATATCATTTATTGAACTTAGAACATGGAATTTACAATATTAATATAATGTAATATATCAAAAATAATCTCTATACGCTATGTTAAATGGCCATAAAAAAGATTTTATGATACAATTATAAAGAAATTGGAATTGAAATTAGAAGGAAAAAATATTAATATTGATAGATCATGAAGATATATTTGTGTTTTAAGAGTAATTAATCATTTAGTTAACATAATTACAATGTAAAAAATGGGATATTAAGAAGAATTGATTTCATTAAACATTGTAAAATCAATGAAATTTCATAATGATTCTTAAAACTAAATTATAAACTACAACCAAATTATTAACATGTTTGACATATCATAACATTATCACTATGGGTTAAATTGGAATTTTTTTGGTAGTCAAAATAGAATGAAATTAGTTATGATTTTTTCATGTATATTCTGTAATAATTTCCTTTGTAAAGGTTGAGTAACACATTTATGATTCATAGAGTGTAGTTCTTGAAATTATAATATTTAATCCATAATCATATGACATTTTCATCTAAAATTACACTTTACCAAAATAATTCACATTTTTTAGATTCAATTTTTAATGTTTATTCTATTAGACAATTAGTTTTTTTAAATTATTGAATAAATGATATGAAATGTTATATCAAGAATATATAAAATATTTATCAATAGTATATAACTACCTCCCCCATGTAAAATATAATTACCTTGATCATTCCACAACTATATAAAATTTATGGTATAATTAAGAAAAAATTATGACCAATAAAAGATATTATTAGATATTAATGATCCTTCACAGACTATTTATGAATTATTTCAAAATATTATTGTATATATTTTTAATTAGACATTCTATTAACATGAAATTTTATTTTGGCTCATTCTAAAAACATATGAAAAATTGTTCCTTTATTATTAATTTATTTATCTTGTTTATTTGAAAAAAATTTATTATTTTAAAATTTCTTGATACTTTAATTCATCGATTTAATTGATACATATTATTAATAAATGATTAATTGATTTTTTTTAAATTTATCACAGAGAAAATAATTAATTAGGTTTATAGGTTAAGAGTAAAATGTTTGATGAAACATCATATGGGTAACACCCTAACCAGTATTACCTAGCCTAGGCCATAGTGATACATATAGTGATGTGTGTAGCCCCATATCCCCGAGGCCTATGACAACAATAGAGGGTATGAATGATTTTTTTGGTATACTGTGTGTTCGGTAATGGAATCCACACTTCTAGATCTAACAAATTTAAATAATCTTTCTTGAACAATATATTGAAAAATAAAATAAAATATTCATGCTATATGAAATTGAATCAATTCATAAAGAATTATCCAAAACATCCCCAATGTGGATAGTAAAAAAAATTTGATAACCATGTAAATAAAATAATTTACCCTGGTAATAATATTTACTTCATACTAGTATTTTAATAGACCGAGAATTGCCTTCATCATAAAAGATCCAACTACCCATCTCCTTGATACATGGCCCTTTCCCCTAGTCAGTTTCCTCGAAATAAACTATCCAAATGCATCATGATTCAATTTTAGTGTCTTAGTATAAACCCAATTAGACACCACCCATTCATACTTTAGAAAATTTTAAAATATTTAGAAATTTGTATTCTTTGATGGTAGGTAAATTTAATAATATTAAACTATTCAAATTATGGCCTATCACACACTAAATGGTCCTCTAAGAGCCTTGTCTAATATTTCTTTATCAGTACTCTTCAAGTATTTTCACATTAATCATAACATATTATTTCTTAATACAAAACACACACACACACACACATGTATCAATTCAATTCACATATAAAATAAATAATCGTGTTATTCCATAAGGAAATCAAACCCATGGATCTACCATGGCTCATGCAATATGTCCATTGTTCATATTCTTATAAAATTTCTGACCACAAAATAGTTAAAACCCATAATCAACCCTGGGTTGGGGAGAAAGGATATCATCTCTCATCCTCTATCATGGGTTAGCACATAATTACAATATACTGCATCCTCTTTCTCTAGTCAGGTTATACATCTATCATACACTATCAGCTATCTCAAATCAGGACATAAGACATTCATACATAATTAACTATCAGCCTTACGATACATATCTATCATGTCCATTAATATTATTCATGTCCCATCACCACATCACACTATATCATCATCCCCCACTATGGAATAAATGTACCTCGATGACCCCTATCACCGTGTTACTAGATACAAACCTTTATTGGCCAAGAATTCACACATAATATGGAAGAACAGTAGGATAAAAATAATATAAAAACCTTGGTATGTATCATGGTCCATAAAAAAACTTTATATGTTTATCACAACAAGTGAGAAACTCATGTGCCACCCCCATGCATACCATATTCTTCTCAAATAATCCATATATCTAATGGGTAACACATGCACTCTGTGCCAATCATTACAAACGACTTTATTTGAGGACCAATATGAAAAATGCATCCCATATTAATAGTGTAAATTATAAAAGGAATGATACCTCACGAATGAAATTTATTCTCAAATGACACCCATGGGATCCTCTACCAATGGTGGATCAAGATACCATCTGGAATAGAATGAAAATTATAAAATTCCATTTTCCTTTAATTCACATAGTCCAATGTCCGTAGAACCCCCAATATTTTATTTCTGAGGTACATAAATCACAACCAACAACCACTGGATTATCAGTGTTTTATATACCTATCCATTAGAGGATATATGATAGATTTCAGGGTTTTTTTGTTAAAATAAAAGTTCTTTGATTAATTAATATACCACATATTTTTTGGTTATATGTTTTAGCAAACCTTTTACTATGAATGTGAGGATCACTCCATATTTATGTTACTAGAAAGGTTTCGCCACATGGTATGGGAAACAATGGAAAAGTATATTTTTTAATTTATTATGTGATACACAAAATATTGTAGAATTTTAGATGGTGAACAAAAATATTTTGGAAAACATGTACTATATAATGCCTTTTATAAAAATGTACCATTATTTACTTGAGAGAACTGTATTGACTTTCCAATCCTTAATCAAATAATACACCACCATCAAATCACTTATAAATCCACAAAACTATCCAAAATGCTACCCGATACTTCACTAATGTAAAAATGAAATTAAAAATATCTTAATGAAATTAATAAAGAAAGATATAGTATACCTTGATATTAAAAATAAAATTATGTCTCTGATTTTAATTCAATATCATCCAATAAAAGTAACACTACAGTTTCTACACAAATAAATAAATTCATTGAGACTAAAGATATAATTCATACTCCTGAGTCTCACCTGGGGCATGATCATTCTAATAAAAAACTCAAATAGGTGGTACCATCCTCCCCTATAACACTTTCCCATAATTTTGTATGATATGTATCATATGATCCAAGAATGATGCATCTATTTCTAAACAAATGTCCTCAATATCAATCATAGAAGAATGACTGTTGTAATGCCCTGACCCCAGTTACCCAGAGTCGGTGCATTATTGCGTAACATTGGCATGATCACAAAAGATCAAGTCTCGAAAGACCTATTAGTTTAGTAGCCTTGGAAACACTAGATACTTTCATAAATGTTACATTACATCATAAAGTGAAAAACTACAATAACATAGTCTCCATTTTCCACACTCATATTCCCTTCAGACTATCCCTGCAGTTTATTCCTAAAATACTTCTTCACATCCTAGAAAAATTAAAACATTGAAAGAGGTAAGCTCAGATGCTCAGTAAGGATAACAATATAGCGGAAGCTTTCATAAATAAACATTACCCTTTAAGGCAATGTATAACTAAAACAAAAGCCCTTTTAATCTTGAACTTCAACATAATATGGCAAAATAAAATGAAATAATTCCATTTACTTATTGACATGGACATTATACTGGTCGAATAATCACATGCAATATCAATAACCACTTTCATAATGATGGAATGCATAATTACATACTATCATAACCACGTAGCCAAGGCCTTGTGCCAAGACTACAAATAAGATTTTGTCAAGGCCTTGTGCCAAGACACTAGTTTGTCTCATTAGACCTGCCGATGCATTGAGTAGCTATAGCGGGCTCCACCCGTCACTTATTAAGGCCAATGCATTCCTCATATGAATAGGTTTAAACATTTCATAAACTATAACATAATCGTATCACATAAAAAATGCATAAATGAAACATAAAATTTCCACATTTCAATCACAAGATATCAATACAACACATTGATATAATAAAAACACTTTCAAACCCATTTTCAATACCAAAATAAAAGAAAACTATAATTTTTTATTTACTTTTCATTTTAAAAAAATTTATGGCTTGTAGAGGAAGCCACAACTCAAATAATGGTCACGACAGCGGAGAAGTCGTTGTCATGACATACGTAATACAAAAAATTCCTTTTGTCGTTTAGTAAAAACTCTTCGTATAAGAAGATTCTTTTGCATAAACATAAAAGTAAAAGGGGTTTATACACAGTATAAAAGAAAGTTTTGTATAAAACAAAATATGCCTCATTGAAATGAGATTGAGACGAAGTCCATACAAAGATACTTTTCTTAAATAAAATAGATCTATTATGTGTATTCACAATAAGTACACATAAAGAATGTACAAATACAAGACATGACATAATAATTTGATGACATAATTTGAAAGTAGGAGATTAACCCAATGAATGGAAATTGGGTTAAGAAGTTCCCTTACCTCGTGTCCGACTTGACTCGACCGCTCTTTAACATCCTGAATAATAAACTAGAGTTAATCTCTATTTTCTTAATAACTTTTTTCAAGTTCATTATCCCTTTTATATCACTTATTACAATGTTACGAAAAGTATGTAGTCATTTAAGTTAATAACGGTCGTTTTGTCGATCTTTGGTACTTGAGTCAACAATAAACTTATTATAATTACATGTTGTTTATGTGGTAGAATATCCATTATCTCCATAATTATATTCATGATGTAGATATCATATATATTCTATATATCCAGTATTTACATGCATTTATAATATTACATAACATTTAGAGGTAAGAAATGAAATTCACCATTCATGGAGACGGTAAGCCGTACGTACGCATGAACACTACTTTCATTTATATTTCATATTTAATGGAATAAAGTTATAATTATATAAGTGTATAATATAATTTCAGTATAATATAATGTATAAAACCATTTACTCCATCCTTTATACATCCCACATATGGAATTAACGATTCAAATCACTTTGAGGGGGCGGTAGTCCGCACTTCCTAAAATGAAATTATCGCGTTCACACGTAATAGAAATCATAAAGGTATTCCATAAATGAGAAATACAGAAGCATAAGGAAAACATAAACATAACATATATATTATATATGAATATTTTTTCATCAAAATGGCCACTATTAGAGGTGTTAAAAGAATATTGAACAATCATCGTTTCGTGAGGTAGTATTTCACCACCCATAGAAACAGAATGTTCTTTAACCATTAGACGAAGGTGTGAGTAATTGTAAATTAAATAACTCTCATAAAAACATTGTAGTATATCGAAGATACTGTTTTTGTTACAAAAGAAATGAATAAAAAGAGTTTATGGGGTTGGAGAATCAAAATAAAACAAAATAACATAAGAGAAGACATTACCTTAAAATCGGGTAACTCTTTTTGATTTGAGCCAAAGGCATCCTTGGGAAGCCTTCTACCCAATGTGAGGCTTCTAGGAGTAATATAGGGATTTTGGGAGAGTATTTGGGCAGATTTTGGCTGAGCCAAATGGCTTTGATGGTGTGAATAAGGTGGTAGTGGTGGGGGCCTTTTATAAGAGGAGAGGAGGGGCACTCTTGGAAAGTCATGAAATGTTACTTTATTATATAATGAGTTTAGGATTATAAAGGTATGAAACTTATATATTTCTAGGATAAGGTTATAATGGTTCTAAATATACTCATCCAATAGATTTTTGACAAGTTTAAGTCTTAGATTTTACATTATCTTTTTATTTTATTTAAATAGTTAATTAATGAGGTAATCGCTGCATCATCATGGTGTCATAAAATATTTAATTAATGTAATGTCTAAAAATTATAAAAAAATATCATGATGTAGGAAATTATTTTTTATTTCTAATGAATATTTATAGTCTAAAATTTACCTTATATAACCCCATGTAATTATTGTTTTAGTAAAACAACTCATGTTTGTAACAATTTTATTTTTACTTTAAATAAAAAGTTATTAATGTTATTTTCTTACCCAAGTGGCTCCATGGGGTCCCCAAGTTGACCCATGGATTTTTGTGGTCGTCCATGACTCATCCAATAAGGGTAGAACAAGTGTAAGGGTATTTTCATATTTTTATAATATCATTTTTACTTTAAATTTCATTAATTACCTTTAATCGCGATTAATTAAACTTAAAAGTTACTATTCCCCAAAAATTATTTTAATCCCATTGAACCAAATTTTACTTCATAATGACAAACATGTATGTCTGATTTTTTAAAATAAAATCAAATAAGTGGTAATGTTTCATTTAAACGAAAAATCTGTTTTTTTAACTACCACTTAGTGGTTTCACTATTCATAAAAAATTGATGTTTTTCAGAACAATGCCAAAATTTCACCCTAAGCTATAATTGATATTCTGAATTCAAAAATGATTTCTATTTTAAAAAATTCCAAACATATAATTTTCATTAATAAATTTTATAATTAATTCATGCGGTCATAACAAATAGCGTGTTTTAAGAAACAATATATATCAAAAGATTGACAATTGTTTATGTCCAATTTCAAAGTGAAATTAATTATAATGAACACCATTGGATAAAATGGTAAAAGTATATTATAATTATACTTTAAAACCACTCAATAGTATAATTTATCACTATAAATTATTTTTATTAAAAAAGTTGTTTTTAAGTATTTTTCACTATTCATAAAAAATTGAAAGTTCTCAGAAAATTACAAAAAATTCAGCTTAGGATAATTTCGATATTCTGAATACAAAAACGAAGTCCATTTGGAAAAATAAACTTTTTAAAATTTTAAAAAGTAGGTATTACAATTCATAACGGATAATTAGATTGGTTGTGGTGTGTGTTAGAGCTCGAAGTTGCGTACAACACACGCTACTGTATTATTCAAAGAGAAGTGTACCGTAGAAGCTTGGGGTGTTACATTCTCCCCCTCCATCAAATAATTTCGTCCTCGAAATTTCATATAATATCACTGTATAAAAAGACTCGGGTGATTCTTCATCATAAGTTCCTCGGGTTCCCACGTTGCCCCCTCCATCTTATGGTTTCTCCATAGAACTGTTACTAGACGAGTCGTCCGGTTTCTCAACACTTGTTCTCTTGTATCAAGAATCCTGACGGGCTCTTCGCAATAAGACAGATTGGGTTCCAGTTCTAATTCCTCATAGGTGAGTACATGTGTTGGGTCAGGCATGTATTTTCTCAATAGTGATACGTGGAATACATCGTGAACTTTGGAGAGACTTGGCGGCATTGCCAAACGGTAAGCTACAGCCCCAATTCGTTCTAGAATTTCGAAGGGTCCAATGTACCTGGGACTCAATTTACCCTTCTTACTGAAACGTATAACTCCCTTCCATGGAGATACCTTCAAGAAAACATGATCTCCTACCAGAAATTCCAAATCCTTCCTTCAATTGTCGGCATAGCTCTTCTGCCTACTTTGAGCTACTATGTTGTGGTTTTGGATTACTTTCACCTTTTCCATCATTTCCTCCACCAGTTATGGGCCTACAAGTTTTCTTTCACAAACGACATCCCAACAGGTTGGTGTGCGACATCTCTTTCCACATAAATTTTCATATGGTGCCATTTGAATAATTGAATGGAAGCTATTGTTATAGGAAAATTCTACCATAGGTAAATATTGATCCCACATTCCTTGAAAGTCATGTGAGAATGATCTCAACATGTCTTATAAGGTTTGAATAGTTCTTTCTGATTGTCCATCTGTTTGACGGTGGTAAGCAGTGCTCAAACGAAGTTCAGTATCTAAGGAATTCTGAAGACTTTTCCAGAATCATGATGTAAAACGGGGATCACGATCCGAGACAATCGATAGGGGTACTCCATGAAGTCTCACAACTTCATTAATATATAGTCTTTCTAGATGTTTAAGTGGTAGATCTTCCCTTATAGAAAGAAAATGTTCTGACTTCGTGAGACAATCAACAATGACCCATATTTCGTTATTCCTTCTAGGAGTCTTTGGTAGTCCCATGACAAAATCCATCATAATATTATCCCATTTCCACTCAGGTATGGGAAGAGGTTTCAAAACTCCACCAGGAAGTTGTCTTCCAGCTTTCACTTGTTTACAAACCGTACATCTTGACACAAAATCAGCAATCTCCATCTTCATGTTGTCCCACTAAAAATGTCCCTTTAAATCTCTATCAATTTTGGTGATCCCATGGTGTATTTAGAAATTGGAACTATGAGAATCATCCAACAATTCCCTCTTTAAATCAGGTATATCGGGAACACAAAGTCTCCTCCCAAATTTCAAAATTCCATCTTCATACACAAAGTCACTCAATCTCCCATCATTCACAGCTTTAATCTTCTTTGTCAACTCTTCATCATCAGCCTGAGAACACTTTATCCTTTCTAGTAAATATGGTTTGGAAACCATTTGATAAATTCTTGATGTTTCACCCTCCATGGTGATTCATATATCCATCTTTACTAGATCCATGAAAATAGGATCCCTTTCCACTCTCATCATGTTCAAAACTCCCTGATCTTTTCTACTCAAAGCATCTGCAACCTTATTTTCCTTCACTGGGTGGTAGTGTATCGTGCAATCATTATCCTTGAGTAGTTCAAGCCATCTCCTTTGCCTCATGTTTAGTTCATTTTATGAGAAAATATATTTAAAACACTTGTGTTCGGTATATATCTCACATTTTTTACCATAGAGATAATGTCTCAATATCTTCAAGGAAAATATTACAACAGCTAACTCGAGATCATGAGTAGGATAGTTCTGCTCATGAATTTTTAGCTTTCGTGATGCATAGGAAATAACCCTATCATTCTGCATAAGGACACAACCAAGTCCTTTCATTGATGCATCACTATAAATAACGAATCCATCATTCCCTAATAGTAGAGTCAATATAATAGCGTTGACTAATCTTCTCTCCAGTTATTCAAAACATTCTTCACACTCTTTTGTCCAGAAAAATTTAACCCCTTTACGTGTGAGCTTCGTTAATGGGTTATCCAATCAGGAAAAATTCTGGACAAAACGTCGATAATAACCTTCCAAACCAATAAAGCTGCGTACCTCAGTTATACTCATCGTTTCTCTCCATTCTTTAATTTCCATGGTCTTAGAAGGATCAACAGAAATTCCATCCTTAGAGACAATATGGCCAAGAAAAGAAATATCCTAATGCCAGAATTCACACATGCTAAACTTCCCATATAATTCATGCCTTCTAAGAGTCTTCAAGATAATGTGCAAGTGATTTTCATGTTCTTCATAGATATTGGAGTATACCAAGATATCATCAATAAATACCACCACAAAATCATCAATATATTCCTTAAAAACTCTATTCATTAGATCCATGAATACATAGGGTGCATTAGTAAATCCAAAAGGCATTACTGTAAACTCGTAATGCCCGTACCTTGTTCGAAATGTTGTCTTCCGAATGTCTTCCTTCTTCACACACAACTGATGGTATCCAGATCGAAGGTCAATCTTTAAAAAGTATTGACCTCCATGCAATTTTTCAAATAAATCATCAATGTGAGGTAGGGGATACTTGTTATTTATTGTTATAGAATTGATCTCCCTGTAGTCAACACACAACCTCATAGATCCATCTTTCTTCTTAACAAAAAGGATAGGGGCTCCCCATGGAAAAACACTAGGGTTAATAAATCCCTTATTACTCAATTCCTCTAGTTGTTTCTTTAGTTCAACTAATTCCACGGTGGCCATTATATAAGGGGTATTTGATATAGGACTTGATCCATGAATTAAATCAATGAAAAACTCAACTTCGGGTTCTGGAGGATGTCCAGGTAAATCTTCAGGAAACACATCTACATATTCTTTCACTATAGTTACATATTTTATTTGAACATTCCTTTCCTCGCCCTTAGTCATTTCATTCTCTTCCTCCCCGATAATTGAATTTAGTTGAGCTACAGGGGGTGGATCTAAATAAGAATTATGTTGTGACGATTCTGCTCTAAAAATAAGGTGTTCCTTATCATCATCATCAAAAATAATAACCTCATTCTTCTTATAATAAATATTTTCATTATAGTCCGAAACCCAATCCATACTGAGGATTATATAAAACTCAATCATAGTTATGACAATGAGATCAGTGGATAAAGAACATTTATGTGCTCTAATGGGGACCGATTCACAAAACTTTTTTGCAATGATACTTCCCTTAGGAGTTCTTACTGACAATTCTCTTGTTCAATCAAATTGTAAATATCTAATTTTGTTAGAAAAATGGAAAGATATGAAGCAATGCGATGATCCAGAATCAAATAATTCATTTTCTAAACTTGAGGAAACAATTAAATTACCTGCCACCACGCCTTTCGGAGTTTCAGCCTCAACATTGGTGATAGAATAAGCTTGGCCTTGATCCCTTGGCCTCTTCTGAGGTATGTTACCCTGACGCTTAGGACATTCATTTGCATAATGTCCCATTTATCTACAATTATATCATTCCACATTGAGAGAAAATTTCTTCCCTTGCAATCATGAGCTTGGTGTCCTTTTTCACCACACTTGTAATAGACTCCCATTCCCTTCAAGAAAATATCGGGGTGTTTCTTCCCACATTTACTGCAGGACTAATATTTAACCTTTCCCCTCTTCCCCTTATTTCCATTTCTAGATTGATCAGAAGATCTATTCTTTTATTTCTTTGCTTTAAAGTCATAAGACTTAGAGAATTCCTTTTCTGTCTTGATAGCACACGAGACAATATCTTCGTATGACGAGAAGGTTTTTGAGACTAATGCTCGACGGAGAAATGGGTTTAACCCATCAAAGAAATTATCAATCTTACTTCTTGGGTGATGTATATAATCTGCAGTATGCCTCGCTAACCTTGTAAATTTATCCTCATACTTTGCGACATTCTCATCCTCCTTCTGCCTCAGACTCATAAATTGCTTTTCCATATCTGCTCGATGGTCATGTGGATAGTACTTTTCTATGAAAATTTCGTTAAACTCCCTCCATTCCATACTTGATAATTCTTCATCTTCCTTTGTGTTTTGAATTAGTGACCACCATTGATCGGAATCTCCAGTGAGGCGGTAGACAGCCATGACAACCTTCTCCCTTTCACTACTCCCCAAGGCGTGGAATATTTTCTCTAAGGAGTTTATCAATTGCTCAGCTACTAATGGATTTTTACCCCCATTAAATGTTGGCATTTGTTTCCTCATAAAGAAGTCTAAAATTGATCCTCCACGTTGCGGATTAGGGTGCTCCATACGCGTAAGGTTATTATTCATAACCTGGGTGAGTTGTCCCAGTATGGTAATAAGTTGATGAGCACCAGTTGTATCTCCAGCTCCACAATAATTATCTTGAGCAGGAGGGAAATCCCTACACGGAGTGCGTGCATTGATACGGTTTCCATTCCTCCCACTAGGCGCCATTTCTAATCAATGGCACAAACTAGATTAGTTTATAAATTAAAATACATAATTCCATACTCGTAAAACACTTAACATAAATTGAACTATTTATGGATATAATACATAATCATAAAAATGTTTTCATTGAGGAAGTATATACTCATAAGCCCTTCATAATGGTTTGTAAAGAAAATTATAATTATCTTAAGCATATCCCCCGGGAGTGTCGTAACCAAGAGGGCAATAAGGACCGTTGTTGTGCACCAGTTCCCGTTCGAGTCTAGCTCAAAGCGGTGTTTTTGGGTTTTACCCCTAGGTACATCTGTGCCAGAGCTGCCTCTACCTGCTCGTATCTAGACAGGGATGTATTGCTCGGAAAACTCACAAAATCTCTATAATACCAAAATTCTAGGAAGTTATTCTATACTAATACTCAAAGTCTATCTTTGGGCTATGTGCTCTAATCAGAGATTTTCTAAATCTAGCTTCCAAGGTTAGTACTAAATTGCCTCTGATACCAACTGTAACGCCCCGACCCCAGTTACCCAGAGTTGGTGCATTATTGTGTAACATTGGAATGATCAAAAAAGATCAAGTCACGAAAGAACGATTAGTTTAGCAGCCTTGGAAACACTATATACATTCAAAAATGTTAAATTACATCACAAAGTGAAAAACTACAATAACATAGTCTCCATTTTCCAAACTCATATCCCCTTCAGACTATCCCTTCAGGTCATTCCTAAAATACTTCTTCACATCCTAGAAAAATTAAAACATTGAAAGGGGTGAGCTCAGATGCTCAGTAAGGATAACAATATAGTGGAAGCTTTCATAAATAAACATTAACATTTAAGGCAATGTGTAACTAAAACAAAAGCCCTTTTAAACTTGAACTTCAACATAATATGGAAAAATAAAAGGAAATAATGCCATTTACTTATTCACATGGATATTCTACCGGTCGAATAATCACATGCGATATCAATAACCACATTCATAATGTTGGAATGCATTATTCCAGACTATCATAACCAGATATCCAAGGCCTCGTTCCAAGACTACAAATAAGATTGTGTCAAGGCCTCGTGCCAAGACACTAGTTTGTCTCATTAGACCTGAAGATGCATCGAGGAGCTATAGCGGGCTCCACCCGTCACTTATTAAGTCCAATTCATTCCTCATATGAATAGGTTTAAACATATCATAAACCATAACATAATCGTATCACATAAAACATGCATAAATGAAATATAACATTTCTACATTTCAATCACAAGATATCAATACAACACATTGATATAATAAAAACACTTTCAAAACCATTTTCAATACCAAAATGAATAAAAATTATAACATTGTATTTACTTTTCATTTAAAAAAAATGTTATGGCTTGTAGAGGAAGCCGAAACTCAAATAATGGTCATGGAAGCGGAGAAGTCATAGTCACCACATACGTAAGGAAAAACATTCCTTTTTTCGTTTAGTAAAAACACTTCGTATAAAAACATTAATTTTGAATAAACGTAAAATTCAAAGGGGTTTATAGACAATATAAAAGAATGTTTTGTATAAAACAAAATATGCCTCAATGAAAGGATATTGAGACGAAGACCATACAAAGATCATTTTTTAAATAAAATAGATCTATTATGTGTATTCACTATATGTACACATAAAGAATGTATAAATACAAAATATGACATATTAATATCATGACATAATTTGAAATTAAGAGATTAACCCAAAGAACAGAAATTGGGTTAAGAAGTTTCCTTACCACGTGTCCGACATGACTCGACCGCTCTTTAACCTCCTGAATAATAAACTATATTTAATAACTACTTTCTTAAGAACCTTTTTCAATTTCATTATCCCTTTTATATCACTTATTACAATTTTACGAAAATTATGTAGTCATTTAAGTTAATAACGGTCGTTTTGTCGATCTATAGTACTTGAGTCAATAATAAACTTATTATAATTTCAAGTTGTTTATGTGGTAGAATTTCCATTATCTCAAAAATTATATTCATGATGTAGATATCATATATATATTATATATCCAGTATATACATGCATTTATAATATTACATAACATTTAGCAGTAAGTAATGAAATGCACCGTTCATGGAGACGGTAAGACAAACGTATGCAAGAACGCTACTTTCAATTCTATTTCATATTTAATGGAATGAAGTTATAATTATATAAGGGTATAATATAATTTCATTATAATATAATGTAGAATACAATTTACTCCATACTTTATACATCCAACATATGGCATTAACGATTCAAATCACATTGAGGGGGCGGTAGTCCGCACTTCCTAAAATGAAATTATCACGTTCACCCGTAATGGAAATCCTAAAGGTATGCCATAAATGAGAAATAAATAAGAATAAGGAAAACATAAACAAAATATATATATCATATATGATAATAGTTTCATCAAAATGGCCACAATTAGAGGTGTTAAAATAATATGGAATAATCATCGTTCCGTGTGGCAGTATTTCGCCACCCATAGAAACAGTACGTTCTCTAACCATTAGATGAAGGTGTGTGTAAGTGTAAATATAATAATTATCATAAAAACATCCTAGTATATTTAAGATACTTTTTTTGTTACAAATTAAAGGAATAAAAAGAGTTTAATGGGTTGGAGAAGCAAAATAAAACAAAATAACATAAGAGAAGACATTACCTTAAAATTGGGTAACTCTTTTTGATTTGAGCCAAAGGCTTCCTTGGGAAGAATTCTGCTCAAAGTGAGGCTTCTAGAAGAAATAGAGGGAAGTTGAGAGTGTATTTGGGCAGAGTTTTGCCGAGCCAAATGGCTTTGATGGTGTGAATAAGGTGGTAGTGGTGGGGGCCTTTTATAAGAGGAGAGGAGGGGCACTCTTGGAAAGTCATGAAATGTTACTTTATTATATAATGAGCTTAGGATTTTAAAGGTCCCACACTAATAT
This sequence comes from Viscum album, assembly GCA_963277665.1. Taxonomy (NCBI): domain Eukaryota; kingdom Viridiplantae; phylum Streptophyta; class Magnoliopsida; order Santalales; family Viscaceae; genus Viscum; species Viscum album. Next base: position 692,543,267 of record OY728130.1, read on the forward strand.
ATTTCAAGGATATGGTGGTAAGGGTTTGAAATATACTCATCCAATAGGCTTTTGACAAGTTTATGTCTTAGATTTTACATTGTCTTTTCATTTTATTTAAATTGTTAATTAATGAGGTCATCGCTACATCATCATGGTGTCATAAAATATTTAATTCATTTAATGTATAAAAATTATAAAAAAAAAATCATAATGTAGGAAATAATTTTATCTTTCCAATTAATATTTATAGTCGAAACATTACCTTATATAACCCCATGTAATAATTGTTTTAGTAAAATGACTCAAGTTTGTGACAATTTTATTTTTACTTTAAATAAAATGTTATTATGTTATTTTCTTACCCAAGTGGCTCCATGGGGTCCCCAAGTTTACCCATGGATTGTCTGGGTCGGCCATGACTCATCCAATAATGGTAGGACAAGTTTAAGGGTATTTTCATATTTTTATAATATCATTTTTACCTTAAATTTCACTAATTACCTTTAATCGTGATTAATTAAACTTAAAAGTTACTATTCACCAAAAATTATTTTAATCCTATTGAACCAAATTTTACTTCCTAATGACAACCATGTATGTTGGATTTTTGAAAGTCAAATCACAGAAGTTGTAATGTTTCATTTAAATGAAAAATCAGTTTTTGTAACTACCACTTAGTGGTTTCACTATTCATCAAAAATTGATGTTTTCCAGAACAATGCAAAAATTTCAACCTAATATATAATTGATATTCTGAATTCAAAAATGATTTCTATTATAAAAAATTCCAAAAATATAATTTGAATTAATTAATTTTATAATTAATTCTCACGGGCACAACAAATAGCGTGTTCTTAAGAAACAATATATATCAAAAGATTGACAATTTTTTAAGTCCAATTTCAAAGTGAAATTAATTCTAATGAAAACCATTGGATAAAATGGTAAAAATATATTCTAATTATACATTAAAACAACTCAATAGTATAATTTATCACTATAAATTATTTTTATTAAAAAAGTTGTTTTTAAGTATTTTTCACTATTCATAAAAAAAATTGGAAGTTCTCAGAAAATTACAAAAAATTTAACTTAGGATAATTTCGATATTCGAATAAAAAAACGAAGTCCATTTGGAAAGATAAAATTTATAATCTTTCAAAAAATAGGTATTACTATTCATAACAGCTACTTTTATTGGTTGTGGTGTGTGTTAGAACTCGAAGTTACATACAACACATGCTACTGTATTATTCAAAGAGAAGTGTACCGTGGAAGCTTGGGGTGTTACAATAGGGTTCATAACACTAAATATGAGACAAATAGAAAATGTTAGGTGTAAAATGATCACATAGAGAAATATACATATGGTAGAACACTCTTCTTATATTCACACTAATTTCAAATAGTTCCACAAAACATGGTTCCAACATTCCCCTGCTCTGCAAACATTTATCTCCATACCCAGGTGACACCCAACTGAAAACATGATAATCCATAGATAAATCCAATTGAAATATCCCCCTGTTGGCATCAAAATATGCCAAAACTTAGTGGTGGATAGCTTCTACTAAATCAACTAGACATAATATCATATCTCTTACACCATACTCATTTTGATAATCTCATATACATATTACTAATACAGTTTTGTTCTAATTGATGTTGGAAAAATAAGGGTGAAATTACTTTTAAAAACAATCTATAAATTAAAAATAATTTTTATGGAATAAAAATTTGATGTCATAAATAAATTATTATAGTTAAGTGAAAAATGGAGAAAAATTAGAGGAAAAAGATTAAATAAAATTGAAACTATAGTTAAAAAAAGTAAACAATACAATAGAACTTGATAACATCATTTTTAAATCACTCCTAAAAGGTTCCTTTATATTCTCCCGAAAGGCCATTGGTAAATTATCAAATAATTTGGTTTAATAATGCCCTTGAAACCCATTAAAAATTTAGTTAACTTATTTTAGAGACAAAATAGGACAACCCAATCCCCTTTTTGTTGTAGAGGCTTTAATAAGACACTCATTATCCCTTTAATTATTTATGTATAGAAATTTAATCTTAATTTCTTTTTAGAAACAATTTCATTACAATCAAAAGCCTTTATGACTGTCATTATAAACCAAATCACCCTTTCATTAACGAACAATAATGAACTATCACTATTCTTTATGGACCATGAAATAACCTAAAACATTTCATTTATGTCCGTGAAAATTTAATGATGGAAACATGACACCATTATTGGTGAATATCATTTTAAGAATAATCTCCAATACATTTTAAAATGATAAGATAATATATAAAAGTGAGAGATGGAGTTAGTATTGAATAACATATATTTAATAAAATGAAAGAACAAAATAGCTCTATAGATTTATAAAGAAAGTATAATATTATTACAAGTAAACTATTTCCATCCAAGAACACTCAGTGGTGTATTTATACCCTCCTAAGGATATAAGAGGCTAATTTTCACTATTTGTATCAATTATAGGAGTTATAGGGTGATTTATTGAAATTGAGACCGACTACAATAATAATTTTTCCTTCAAATGTTGATGTCAATGGTTAGACAGTGGGTTCAATCATCTCATTGGTGTAGCTGACTAGAACTTTGTTGGCACATGAATGGTTTTTTTTTTCAGGTTTCATTGAGAATTTTGAGGTACTCTAAAATTTAAATGGTGGTTTTTTGTTTTTTAAACAATTATTAATCTAGATTGTACACCCTTTCACTCCACATTTTTGTTTGAAAAATCCATGAAAAAACATAAATATATAATAGTAAAATCCTTGAAAGGGGAATATTAGAAACCAAAATATGTGTTTGTGACCATTCTAAAAATACAAAGAGAGTGACATGTACAATATTATTCCCCTTCCCGATGAAAAAAATTATTAATCAATACATTATCAAATATAGTGATGATTGGTTTCTCATGATTATAAATAAAATGAAGAAAAGAATTTCATAATGAATCTCAATAAGAAATTTTAAATATTTGAAAAATGAATTTACAAATAAAACATCATGTATGAATAATTAAATCTCAAAATAACTCACAAATTATTGTTATCAAAATTTCACGATCACAAAGATTTCATAATTCCTGAGTAAACCAATTTAAAAGAAATTAATAATTAAAACAAGTTTAAATAAAATTAAAATGACTACTCTTCTCCCAAAAGATAATTATAATTGTATATTTTATGTTTTCATCTAACTCTAACAGTCATTATATAATATCATAGTTATACACATTCTAAAATAAAATCATAACCTTGATTTCATCACCAACTCTCATAATGTAAAATTCCTAAGGCTCTTAAAATAAGTTTTCTTGAAATAAAGAAAACATGTTCAGAAAAATATGAGGTTCAATAATGAATGATACAAAATGGAATTGAAAATATCTTAATCAATAATCATTCATAAACAGTGTTCAAAGAATTAACATTAACAAATATTCTGCATTAATATTCCATAGAATTAAAATCATCAACAAAACCACCATTAAAATAAAAAAATAATAATCTTATGGATATATATATCTTTGAAATATCAACCTAATTATAATCTAAATATAAAACTGATTTGTATCCCTATAAAATGATTAATATTTTATAATATATATGGGAATCCAAAAAAATATTTAAATCAATATTGTGATGAAAATAAAAAATATATCACCTATGAGAGTGAGATAAATCATTCAACCAAAAAATAAATGGAATAATGATCTTAATATAGACAATAAATAGTGAATTTAATTCTATGAATCTTAAGGATAAAATTATCAAAAAGTGGAATAATTCTTTAAATATTAATTTAACAACCTAAATAAATGACTAATGATATATTTTTTGAAGTTCAAGAAGATGTATAGGCCATAAAGTATTAAATTCAAAAACATAAATAAGTATGTAAACTTAACAATATATTATAGAGAACATTTAGTTTGTTTTAAAAAAAATAAAAACAAATCATGGAAACATATGTTAATTACCCCCTTTTTATAAAAATATATCAGATATTACACACTCTGATTAAGAGTATAATAATCTAAACAGACATTAAATTTAAAACATTAACTTATTTGAAATAATGTTTTTACAATAAGAATAATTTAAAACATGCATAATATTTTTTTAATATAGACTAAATTATTTTTCGTGTTTTAAAAACTAATCTTACCATTATGGGAGTTGATTTATAAAAAATCTAATATATATTTATGATAATAATAATTACATTAACGAATAATTACAAATAATAAATAATAAACATTTATCTTGATTATAAGAACATATAGTTAGTCTTAAATATCATAGATTGATATTCATTGATCAGTTTGAGGAAGATAACAAATATTTAAAAAAATAATCCCAAAATATAAATAATATTTTGAACTTTTATGAAAAGATATTATATTATACTTTTAAACAATTTAAATGAAAATATGGATTTGAATGATTTGTAAAAGTTTTTAGTAGTAAATGTGGATGAACCTAATAAATTATTTAAGGAAGAAATAATAATAATGATATTTGAAACAATGTACTATGAATGATGTAAAACTAAATTGTTTTGGATAAATCCATACTCCCATTATGAGGATGAAAAAAAATTCATATTAAACGGTTGTCAGGATAATAGATAATGTATATTCAAACCATTTAATACACTCTCTCCCATTAATGGAAATCAATACCACAAATTCCTACATAATAAGATGAAATGATAATTCATATGGATAATCAAATAAGTTCAGTGCAATACATTAAAAAATTGGAAAAAAATATTCATTCAAGGATAAAACACATGATCAAATTCTCATAATGAAATAATTAGATAAAACTAAATTTGATCAAATTCATGTGTTAATTCATCACAATTGAATTTTGAGAAAACAATAAAGAATAATATAAATAAATTCATCAAATTAATAGACAATGGTACAAGAAACCATGGAAATGATTAAATCAAGAATTATAATTGAACATGGAATAGAAAAAGAGATAAAGTATTAGTGGTCAACCGTAATCATATGTATATTTATTAATTTGTAGATCAAGTGTCGAAAATGAATTTAAATATTTTGAAATGACATTTTCCAGAACTTTTAAATGTTTTTAATTTGGAAATAAAATGAAACCAATTATAATATTAAAATTATATATACAAAACCAATACATAATATAAATAAATGATTCATTTTATTCCATTATTCCCATTTTTCATAATAAATGCCCTTATTTTGAAACTATTCATTTAAATAAATGATTTCAACCAATGAAAATAATAAAAAATGCATAAATCACCAAATGGTATTTTAAATTAGTTTTCTTAAAGATGATTTTATCTTTATAAAAATGATATAATAAAGATTAATTTGAATGAGGGGATGTTTAAATAGTTTCAAAATACATGAAAAAACATCCCCAACATAGGAGGCCAAGAGGGCCCTAAAAAATTTGATTGGATGGATGGTGAGTAGTATTGGCTGGCTAATAGGCGTAAAGAGAATTTTGATATACTTAAATCACTACCAGCTATTCAGTGTGGAATCATAGACTAGCCAGTGGTTCCCCGATTACCACTAACATGAATTTAAATTTTAAATAATTAAATATTAGTTTTTATATGAAACATAATAAAAAATATCCCACAATTATGACATTCAAACATTATGAAATATGATAATATTAAAAAATGTTGAGATATGATTGTAAAACAATAATTTTGATAGCTGTTAAAAATATGTAATGAATAATTCATTAAATTGATGAATATTGTAATATTTTTTTAAAACTAATGGAAAAATTAGTTTAAAAAACTATTGAATAGATAAACTAAATAATTTATTGAAAATATCATTGTCAATATTAATGGAAAATTCATATATGTAAAATAATATATTGAAATAATTTTTAATAATTTAAGTGAATATATTAAATTTTTTGAAAATAAATATTTAATTGATTAATTTATGAAAATAATATGATATTCCATGCATAATATCTAGTACATTGATCACATACTCAATCGATAAATGATAGATGGTAAAATTGTATTTTCTAATGTTGTTTCAAATTTATAATTAAATTAAGATTAAAATATCAAATATCATTATAATATCAAAATTATATATAAATTTAGATAATAAAATGTATTTTTAAACCTTTTAGATTCATATGGTACAATTCAAAAAATTTCCAATTAAACAAAATAATTAGAAACTAAACTGACATGTTTAGGAAAGCACATGAGGAATTTTATACAATATGAGCAGATAAATGTTGAAACATATATGATTATGTGTTAGGTTTTATTATCCAATGGAGATTTTGAAACCCATATTTGTTTCAAATATTATGCCTTTAAGAATGATAAGTTTTTATGGAAGAGGTATTTGTAGATTGGTTATCCAATTTCAGTTTACCATAGTAGGAATTACTACTAAAATATTTATAATTATTATTTTGAGTATTATGGTAAAAATTACTCTTAATTTGTTGAGATCTAAATATTACTAAAAAATAGTATTCAAGGTATTTATAAAGTAACATGCATCATAAGAATTCCTATAATTACCTTTTGGATGACATTGAGGACCTAAGATATTGACATACATTTTTCATCCTCGGGTGAATGTGGAATGATATTCCTTATGATATTTTTTGGTAGATTCAAATTTCTATAAATAATATTTTCTATAATTGGGGATCATATAGCATTATGTTTTTAATTAATTATTTTACTTTTTACTCTTCTCGTAGATTTTCACCCATAGAAATATCCTTCAAAACTGAATTAATGATTTTTAAAAAATATTTGTTATTTTAAGAATGTGTTTCATCAATGATTTTGTTTTCATATTTATGGTTTTGATTTTATTTTAAATATGATCGTTCTCAGTCACAATTTTTTTTGTACATCCATTATTTTAATTGTGAGTTAAAACAATCATTATTGTAATTTATACCTATAATATATGACATATTTAATATTTAATTGACTCGAAGACCAAGAATAATATGAAACATATACCCCATTATTTTTCTTCAATTCAATAAGATATTTGGGGATTTAAATGGATAATGTTATGGTCTCATTTCATGTACTCATTTATTATTCTATTAGAAATTTGTTTCATCTTGTTGGTGGTACTCGGGATTTATATTTTCATTGTGTTCATATTGAATAAGAAGAAAAATATCATGATAATTTTTCCACATAGAATCATAATAATTTCGATTTTTATCCAATTCTCAAAAAGGGAATTAATATATTTTCCGTCTAGTTAAAAATAAATTTATCAATTGGAGTCCATTTTTCCTCGGATTGGTGAAAAAGGTATAACTAATAACAAAAATCCAAATTTGGTATGATATGATTTTAAGATAATTATAATGGGTTAATTCATCCAAATAAAGGACCCTATCCCTAGAATGTATTTTGGGGGGAGATAGAAAATTGGAGGTTAATGCCATCCTTAAATGATTATTCTTTAACTAACTATGATTTAGAAAATTAAATAGTTGGGTGGGATAATAATTGTTGGTTAGATTAAAGATATAAAGAGGGGTATGTTGGTGAATTCACATTTAAAACCCTTTTATAATTTAAAATTAATTATTATGGAATAAAAATAAAATGATGAAATAAAAAAATCGTGTTTTAAGAACAAAAATATGTAAGGATTGTGGTAAATATATAAGTTTAATTTATATCACATTACAAATAAAATAATTAACATAAGAATTTTTTGTAATGAAGTTCAACATTCACCAACAAAAGGTGATTATACCTCCACCCCAATACCCTTTAATAATTTATACACCCTGGGGTGGAAAAGTACCAAAATAAACCAATTTAAAATTTAATCACCTTATTTTAACGAAACAATAAGGTAACTTAATCACCCATTTTTTAAAGGATTTATAAAAACACCTTCAATACATTTATTTTTAATGAATATTAATCCAGTAGCTATTTATTTTTAGTTGTGTTAGAATGAAACATTTTATCATTTTATTGGATGTGGATAGAGACCCAATATCCCATTATCTATGGAAAATAATGTCCCCACCACTTTCATTATGGGAAAAAATAACCTGAATTTATTTATGAACTAAGAATGAATCAAATGAAAGGTAAAAATGAATTTATTTGTTACATTCCCTTTGAATCATATACCCTACTATCTCATACAATGATATTAGGTTAAATACTGGTAATAAAGTGAGTGAAAATTTTATAATAGAGAATGAAAAAAATAGGAATCAGGGAACTCCCTCTATAGATTTTAAAAATGAAGTTTAATAGAAGAAAAAGGGAACCATTTAATTCCAACCATCCCCATGGGTATATTTATATCAACATAGGGATTTAGAAATTTCATCATGGCCTTGGGGTATATTATATCAATTATTATAGAAAATTATGGAAACTAGGACCCACTATAATGATTATATGTTTGTTTTTTTCTTGAAACCACATTATAGTAGGTGGGTGACACTAGAAATTATGTTGTACCTAATAATATTTAATGAGTTGTCCAGTTAAAAATTGATATCCTTTGGTACCTTGATCTAGAAGTATTGGACGAATGAACCCATAAGGGGCATTGTGCAGCGAGTGTCCCCTTGGCAGATTATGGTTTCCACGGGAAATTCTTCCCCCATCCCTCCCGGTGGTGCGGGCTTTCTATGCCCACCTTTTTATCCCTCAACATCTCCTCGTCTAGGCAACCATGAATATCTGGTGCCTTTGTGATGAGAGTTCTACGGATCTGTCAGAGTGGGTTCAATGGTTGCCGTAGGGATCTCGTATGGTTGGATTTTCTAGAGTCAAAACTCAGTCGGTCTACTACCACTTACTAGGTCATTATGCAGTGGTTGATGGTGATCTGAGGAATGCTCGGTGACGATGGAATCCCTTTTCTCATTCCACTCTCAATCTTTCCCACCCATTCTATGTTTTTGTTGATATTTCTTCTACATTGGCCCCCAGGATCATCTCATTCCTCTCGAGTCACTATAAGTTCGCAGATGTCATCCTCATGAATGCTTGGGGCATGCTGCAGTCCTTGGCCTTTTTTAATTTTATTGATTTTTCATTGGTTTTGGTTTGTTAGTGGTTTAATGATGGCTTTCAGTGACTGCCTTCTATGGTGTAGGTTTGATGTGAGGTTCAAAGATGACGGTATGGTGGGATATGTGCAGGGCATGATGGGCCTCGACAAAGATGGTTTACAGTGGCTGGTTCCTGTGTGATATTATCTAGAAAGGCATTAGTGATTGAGGCGTAGTGTCCCAAGACGTGGTGATTGATGAGTGTTGCGGGTTCAGTGTAGGGTGATGTAGGGACATTCATGGAACATTGGTTTTTGTGTAGGTTGAGTCCTAGGATTGGATCCTTTACCGACCCATTTTTTTCTTGTTTTTTTGGTTTAGATTTGGCTTGCTTTATTCTGAATTATCATAAAGTGATGTTTCATAAATAAAAAAAATACATTTTCTATCATATATCCTTTGGTACCTCACTACTTTTCTGATGGTTTCCTCTATTTAGAACCACTAAAAATATTGATTTTTCACCCTTTAATACATCATTTCGGTCTGGGGAATTCATGATAAAACAGCAAAATTATAAACCAACACAGTGCTTGAAATTATAATGTTATATAAAAAATTTGTGTTATTGATAATTCAAAACAATTTAATAATGAGACATGTACAACACACAATTCTGAAAAACATTGATGACCATAGGGCGCATCGATCAATTCCCTTAGAATCTATGAATATTAATTGTTATTTCATAAAAAATAATAATAAATCTATATAATTATTTTATTATCCCCAACAGTCAATTATTAATTCCAGAATCATATATTACATAATCTTAGACATCCTCACAGATTTCCCATAGGCTTATGGACGATAAATCGTGTCAGTCATCAAATAGTTTCTCATCACCTACTGTATGTATTTCTAAATCATTTCTAATAAATGTTCATCATGATTTGGGTATATGATTATATGCTCTCCATGTGGTTGTGCTTACTTTTGGAAAATAAGTTTTCACAATGACACTATATAAATAATCTTTCGGATCTATAAGAAATTTACAACTTATGTTACCTAATCAACCATAACACATAAAGTATCTAAAACTCTCATTATACTCAAAAACATATACAAAAGTATTTAATCAACTCATCCTTATTCTTAAATGAAAATTTAATAGGATGAAGTAAAACACTTGGTCATTGATGCTCAACATTAACTTTATGAAATGTATGGTGATGAAAAATAAATTATTAAATCTCTCAATTCCTATATATACAGAAAATATGTCATCTGATATCATAATACATCTTCATTGACCCCGGGTGTACATACCACTATTAATTAAGAGAGTTATTCAACATATATTCTCTCATATAATCTAAATCCAAAACCCTAAAAAAAATTGATAACATCATCTACATTTAAATACAATCGTAGAACAAGGTTGTTCCCCATCAACAATTCCAAAAATAATAAGAAATTAGAATATTTATGTAGTTTTATTTCACCTTTCTATAAAATAATACCCAATAAATAATGGTGAACATGTTTGTCAAGACCCATCCTTGGGACCCGTGCCGTGACTACCCCAAGACCGCCTTCCATAGGCAATGGGCTGGCGACTAGCACCAAGGCGTAAATCCCAACAAAAAGGGAAGGAATTTCCATTATTAAAAAAAAACACCACAGATTAAGCCAGCAGAAGTAAACACTAATTAAAACTGGGTACAATGGTTAGTGTAGAAAAAGTAAGTGGGCCAGAATACAAACCCAAAATGAAATTAAAGCACAACTGAAAATAAATTACAGCAACTGAAAAGTAAAACAGCAACGTCGAGCCGTCCACTGGAAATCCCACCATAAGGGTGGGTAAGGATATCCTCCTCAGCCTCTCGGGTCCAGCCGTCCACTCCGTGTACGTCCAACCAAATTTTCCACCTCCAGGTACCTACTTTCTCCACAGGCCTCACCCACGATCAGCGCTATCTATCGTATACAACCAAGACAACGTAGTGCGGGCATAGCCCGTGCAAGGGTGAGTATGCGCTACTCAGTAGGGACCCGGAGACCCCCGAAGGTCTCCCAGAATCCATGAAGGATAAACCACAAAGGAAAGATACAATAACAAAATAACAAACAACCCTACTTAGGTATATTCCCATACATATACCTAAGTCATCAATTACAGTTTGTCTCCATCATCCAAGCCCAAGTTCGATCACCTCTACACAGGATAGCACAACCCAATCAACACAAGAAAGCACAACCCAATCCACATAGGAATGAATGTCAATCATATCTAAGATATTGATTGAAAGTCAGGACTCATCTCACACAGGTATACTTCTTTCAAAGGTGGTAGAGATGATCTGATGTAGCCACTGATTCATCTAATCTGGGACCCACGTAAGATACATAACTATCTAAGCTGTTAGACCCACAAAGGCTACAAGACCAGCCACTCTGTCGGAACCACGTAGGATACAAGTATAGAGTCATATACTACCGGACCCACGTAGGATTCAAGAACAGTAGTCACGTAATGCCGAACCCACATAGGATACAAGAACAGTAGTCATCGTCGTCGAACCCACAGAGGATTTTAGTATAGTCTTCGTCACTGCTGAACCCATGGAGGATCCCAATACATTTGTCATCATTGTCGTAGTCGCAGCCATCTCTAGGGTTCCCGCACACAACATTCTCATTTCTGGGAGGGTCTGCTCCATGAGGCGAGGGGTTAATACATCAAAAGACATGTAATCCAGAGTTTATGTATCCCAATGATTCATCTCGTCGATAGGAACTCAACACAACAGACGGCGCGTCAATCGGACGCCCGGTCTGAGAGTTATTGGCTTTTTCGTCCCAGGGGCCCGATTGGTTTTTAAGTCAAAACCATCCCGACCATACTCCAACTACCTCCGAACCTCAAGCGTAGTAATCCAAAAGTTCCATCTCACAAAGAGGAATCCAACAGAGTTGACAACACATCAATCTGACGTCCGGAGCTCAAGTTATAGGCGTTTCCCCTCCGAGGGCCCTGTCGGTTTCGTGTTCGAACCAACCTGGCCATACCCAATGTTCTCTTAAACCTTGAGTGTAATATACCGAAATTCCAATATTGATCCAAGGATCACATCACAACTGACGGTGCATCAATCAGAGGTTCTTTGCCCATGTTATGGGCATTTGAACGAACCATTTCGATTTTAGGGGGGTTCGGGCCCGGACCGACCCAGCCCAGAACCCCCTGGGTTGGCCCAAATAAGGTCGACCTTCCCGGGTCCGGGTCCATCCCACATGGGCGCCGCCCACCCGGCCCGGCGCGGGCGGCCTGTCCGGCCTGGGCGGCTCGGCACTGGCCGAGCGAGGCGGCTTGGCGCTGGCCGAGCGAGGCGGCTCGGCGCTGGCCGAGCGGATGTGGAAGGGGGGGGGGGGGGGGGCGCTGCCCCCCTTGTTTGTAACTGCGTTCCACACGTGGGGGCCCGTTCCTTTTCCAGCTGGGGGTTACGACAAACGGTTCATCCGAAACGGCCGGCCGAGTTGGCCAGCTGGTGTGATGCCGCGGGACCCCCCACGGTCCCGCCTTCCATGTGCCAGCGTCCGGCGGTTCCAGTCGCCGCTCCCTGCACCACTGCACCCTTAAGTTGTGGCCTTTTCCGAACGGTACGGCGTGACGGCACCACGCCCCTCCGCCGCGGCCCCGCTCTGGCCGCGGCCTCTTCATGGTTCTCCGGTGCGGCACGACGGCGCCGCCCCCTCTACCGCGGCCCGACTCCGGCCGCAGCGTCCTTCGGCCTCAATGGCACGGCGCGACGGCGCCGCGCTCCTTCGCCCCGTTCTTCCTCGTTCCTACGCGGTGCCGTTGCACCGTGCCGCCTTCGTTCGAGCCGCAACGAGTACAACCACAAAGGGGGAGGAGGGTCAGCCGTGTTCATGCGGTCCCACCCCCTCCCGTTAATTTGATAACAAGCGGATAAAGAATTTTCCATTGGATGGAAAAGAAAATTCACGAACAAAATCAAAACCCTACCTCGAAGAAGTCGTCGAACGAGGATCGTCGCGGAAAAAAGACGTCGCAGAAGACGGCGTTGCGGAAGACGGCGTTGTGGATCGAGGATCCGTAATCATCGTCGGTGTTCGCCTGATGAAGGATGTGGCATGTCATCGTTCTCCAGAAAAGGCATCTCTCACTGGCTATGGAGAGAAGACGAGATGGCATGACGATCTCCCCTTGCGGTGACGGAGTTCTTCTTCGTAGACTCGACGTTCTTCACGAAGAATATGAAGTTCTTCAAGACTATGAGAGTTCTCTCCTCTATTCCACACAACGAATCAACCAACAATAAAATGATACATTGTCTTATTTTATTCACACACTCAAACAAGAAAACATTAATTTGAAATTCAAAATATCTCATTCAATTAATTAAATTAATTGAAGAGCCTTTAACAATCCAATTAATTGCAAGAGTTGACATGTCATTAAAAGGGGGTGCGGTTGTGTTACACAATTAAAATCACGAGGGAGGTTTTAAGGGAGTTTAAGTGGTGGGGATCGTGTGGGACCCATATAACTAATATCCTACCAAGAGGAGTTAGGATGTAGTGGGTCCCACCTCAACTTCCATTCATAGGTTATAACTGCTTAGAATAGAAATAAAAATTGTAGCACAAATTTTTATTTCACTATTCAGTTAACCCATTTATATGACAAACTCAGCCGAGAAAATGCAACTTTAGAAAAGGTCATCCTAAGTAAAAACTGGTGTTGTGGTTTCATTGATTCCCTCTGATTTAGATTCCAAGCACCGGTTCAAAAGTTAGAAAAACCCGCTCGTTCGTTCACTAAACGTACCTGAGCTAAACTTCGGAAATTGATTCCGGGCACACTGGGCCTCGAAATCAGGTTCTGTCAGAAACATCATTTTCTTAAAATCACAAAGAAAATTAAGAAAAAAATTTCCATTCAAATTTATAGGTCTTTACATTATTCCCACCTCAGTGATTTACGTCCCTGTAAAGATACATCATAAATTAGGGGAACAAATGAGGGTACTGAGAATGCATCTGAGCCTCTCACTCCCAAGTGCTCTCCTGGAGGTTCCCGTGCTGCCATCTGATGTGCACTAGAGGAATCGACCGCCCACGTAGGACCCACTCCTTTTAATCCTCGATCTCCACTGGGACCTCCGAAAAAGTCACCCCATTGTCAATATCCAGCTCCCCATGGTTGATGATATGCATTGGGTCGTGCACATACCTCCTTAGCTGAGATATGTGGAAGATGTCGTGCACCCGGTGCAACTGAGGTGGTAGAGATGGGTGATAATCCACCTCGCCTATCATGCTGAGAACCTGGAACTGTCCGACGTAGCGTGGAGATAACTTTCTGCCTCGACCAAATCTTTGTAATCCACATCGAGGTGAGACCCACAAGAAAACATGGTCGCCTTCCTTGAACTCCAGTGGTCTCTGCCTCCTGTCATCATAAGACTTCTGTCAGCTCTGAGCTATCCTCATCTGATCCTGGATGACCAAGAACTTCTCTGTCATGGCCTAGACCATCGCTGGTCCCACAAGGGCTGACTCCCCAGGGTCTGTCCGGCACATAGGTGACCTGCAAGGTCGGCCGTACAATGCCTCGCATGGTGCCATCCCGATGGTGGAGTGGTAGCTGTTGTTGTAAGAAAACTCCACCAAGGGTAGGTGATCCTCCCAACTATGACCAAAGTCGAGGACACATGAACGGAGCATGTCCTAGAGAGTCGGAATGGTCCTCTCTGTCTGACCATCCGTATGAGGGTGAAAGGAGGTTCTCAAACATAGTTGTGTCCTGAATGCCTCCTAAAACCCCTTCCAAATCTGGGAAGTAAAATGATAATCTCAATCGGATATGATAGATGATGGCACACCATGAAGCCATATAATCACCTGAACATAGAGGCATCCCAGTCTCTCCACTGAGCCCTACTCTCTAATGGGTAAAAAGTGGTCCGACATGGTGAGTCGATCGACAATCACCCAAATAGAGTAATGACCTCTGAAGTACGTGGAATCCCAGTCACAAAATCTATAGATATCCCATCCCACTTCCACATAGGGTCCTCCAAGGGTTGTACCAAGCCTGTTCATACCTGGTGCTCTGCCTTCACCTACTAGAAGGTGAGGCATCGAGAAACGAACTCTGCTACAGCCTTCTTCATACTCAGCCACCGTTGTTGTCATCTGAGATCCTGGTACATCTTCGCCACTCCAGGATGTACCTCTAAAGGGGAAGTGTGAAACTCCCTCAGCACCTCCTCCTGTAAAGATGCTGGTACCATGATATGTCCTCTGAAAAGGACAATGTGCTCTCCTCCCACAGAGAATCCATCACGTGCCTGTCCTGAGGATATCTATGCATTCCTCATCTCACAGTCAACGTCCCCACATTGTTTCTCTCTGACCCGCTGAAGAAGTGGAGGAGTGAATGTGATTGACTGAAGAAACGCTGATCCATCTCTATCCATGAAGGATATCTTCAAAGCGGCTAGATGATTTGTCGCCTCCCCAAGTAGGTGAATGCTCGTCCTCCTGATGAGAGCATCAGCTACTACGTTTCCCTTTACATGAGTATAGAATATCTCAAATTCATAGTCCTGGAGGAACTCGAGCCATCTCCACTATCTCAGGTTCATGTCCTTCTGCAAGAAGATGTACCTGAGTCTCTTCTTGTCAGAATAGACTGTAAAGTGCTCGCCCATCAGATAGTGCCTCCACATCTTCAGAGCGAATACCACTACTGCTAACTCCAGGTCATAGGTAGCGTAGTTCTACTCATGTGGACTCAACTGTCAGGATCCATAGGTGATCACTACCCGCTCCTGTATCAAGAAACACTCGATTCTGGTCCCTGATGCATCGCAGTAGACTACATACCCTACTCCCTCCTCTGGTAGCCTCAAGATAGGTGCGCTTGTCAATCCTTGTCTCAGCTCCTGGAAGCTCTGCTAACATCTACCTAACCACACGAACAGTTTCCCCTTCTTTGCCAAAGCTGAAAGTGGTGCTGCAAATCTGGAGAAGTCTGGCACAAACCTCCGGTAGTATCCAGCCAGACCTAGGAAACTCCGCACCTCCGTCCCGCTCCTGGGTGGCTCCCAAGCTTGCACTGCCTCGATCTTCACCGGATCCACCTCAACTCCCGCCTCAGAGATGACGTGTCCCAATAAGTGGACCTCACGTATCCATAACTGACACTTTGAGAGCTTACCATAAAGCCGGTGCTCTCGGAGTGTGTCCAGTACAAACCGAAAGTGGTAGGCATGCTCCTTCTCAGTGGTCGAGTATATCAAAATGTCATCAAAGAACACCATGACAAATCGATCAAGGTAAGGCTGAACGATCCTATTCATGAGGCTCATGAACACTACTGGAACATTGTTCATGCCGAAAGGCATAACAAAGAACTCATAGTGGCCATATCGACATTTGAAGGCCGTCTTCTGTAAGACCTCATCCCTAACTCTGAGCTGATGATAGCCTGACCCGAGGTCTATCTTCGAGAACCACCGTGCTCCCTTGATCTGATCGAAGAGGTCGTCAATCCTCAATAGAGGATACTTGTTCCTCACGGTCACCTGGTTTAGGCGACGATGGACGAAACACAGTCGCAAGCTCCTGTCCGCCTTCATGGCTAACAATATCGGGGAAGCCTAGGGTGAAACACTGGGTCAGATGAATCCTTTTCCCTGCAGGTCCTCTAGATGTACCCATAGCTCTCAAAACTCAGCAGGAGCCATCTGATATGCTGGAGTGGATATCGGTGCAGTTCTGGGGTACATGCCAATATAAAAGTCTACCTCTCTATGAGGAGGTAGTCCTGGAACGTCGTCTGGAAAAACATCCACATACTGATCCACAACTATAGGAAAACCCGGACTCCGCACGTCAACCGCTCCTAGGATGAGGCTAGCCAACTGATGAGTGATCGGTCGTCCTCTACTCTTCGTGAGTCCATCCTGTGCTGCTAAGGCTCTTTTCGCGCAGGTGAAGGTGAACCTGCTCCCATCGGTACAGACACACCGCACCTTGCGCCTAATACAGTCGATCTGAGCATGGACTGTAGATAACCAATCCATGCCCAAGATGACATCGTAAGGCCTCGACGCCGCTTCAAGAAGATCCCAGCCGAATTTTTCACCTCCTAGAGTAAGCTCACACTGCCGGTACCAGTGCGTAATCGTTGAGTCTTCTTCTGTAAGAGTCTCTAGCCATAAGGATCGAGCCAGCGGCACCTTCGGAATCGCCGAGCTCCGAACAAGGGCAGTAGAAATGAAATAATGACTCACTCCTGTGTCTATAAAAATTGTAGAAAGGGTGGAGTAGACACAGATAGTACCTCGAATCATCTCTGGCGCGTCATGGTTATAGGCCTCCGCTGCCTGAAGCTAAGCCTGCCTCTTCCCGCCATCTCCCTTTGGTGGCGGTGGACCTCTTGGTGGTGGTGGTGGAAAAGCCTCAAAGAGTCACCCACCACCTGCTGCTCGGCTAGCTCATCTGCCTCGTCTGCCTGCTCTCTGCAGACTGCCACGGTCGACCCTCTGCCACTGCCTGGGTGGCCCCTAAACCGTCTGCTGCTCCTCCGCACGGTGGGTCAGGCAGTCACGAGCCATGTGGCCCTGCCCGCTGCATGCGTATGACTGTCTGATCCTTGAATGGCTGGCTCTACGCCGTGTGCCCCGCACTTCTGAGCCTGTGTCCTGAGGTCGTCCGCCTGCTGGTCTAGTCTGCCTGGACTCCTATGACGCACGTCGACTGCCAGCTGTAGAAGGCTCTGCTATGTATCGCCCTTCGGTAGGTCTCGCTGCTGGTGTAGGCTCAGCAAGAAAGCTCTCTATGTGAAGGGCTCACTCCAATACTCTTGCCTGCTTCAGAATGCTAAGGGAGATCACCGATTCCCTGATCTCATGCCTCAACCCCTACTCGAAGGTCCATGCCCGAAAGAATGGGTCTCGTACCATGTCCGTCGAATAGGGCAAGAGATCGGTAAATCTCACCGAGTACTGGGCTACCGTCATGCTTACCTACCGTAGATGTAGTAGCTCCTTATTGTGCACTGCACGTAGGGTGGCTGGGGCGAACTCTGAGTGGAAAAGGCTCTCAAAGTCCGTCCAGAGGAGAGACGCCTTGTCGTGCGCCTGGAGCATCAGGCTCCACCATCTGCTTGCTGCCGCGTGTAGGAGGCTCGCAGAAAGGATCACCATGAGGTCAGCTGGTGTCCCCACTAGCCTGAAAACTTGAACTACAGCCTCCAGCCAATCCTCGGCTGCCTGAGGGTCTGTCTCCCCACAGAACCTGGGTGATATCTAAATTGGAACCTGTGCAGTGCACTAAGGTGACATGCACTCTCAACAAACGGGGCTGGTGGCATCAGTGGCTCGGCGGGAAGAGGTACCGCCGGTGCCTCCACTGTAAAAGGGCCTTACACTGAGGCCTCGTCACTTGGTGGGCTTTCGACTTGCAAAGAATCTAGGAACCCTAGCTGGCTGCGGTCTAGGGGCCATCCTGAAAGAAAAAGGTGTGCCACGGTCAATACAGTATACCTGGTGAGCGGACACAATGTAATCACAAAGAAAACTTTTGAAACACACATGAAAACAATGTTTTCATGCACTGAGTCAGAAATCAGAAGTCATGGTCCTGGTGTATGGATACGCCGGCCGCCGCACCAACACTGGACTCCCTAAGTGATAACCACACTCAATACCCTTAACATTATTTCTTCACACAGAGTAAAGATCAGAGTCCAAAGTTCTGCGGTAGAACCAAAATCCTCTGATACCAATTTGTCACAACCCATCCTCAGGACCTGTGTCATGACTACCCTAACCCCGCCTTCCATAGGCCAGGGGATGGCGACTAGCACCAAGCTGTAAATCCTGTAAAAAAAAAGGAAGGCATTGCCTTTATAAAATAAAAAAACACCACAGAGTAAGGTAGGAGAAGTAAACACTAAGTAAAACTGGGTACAATGGTAAGTGGAGAAAAATTATGTTGGCCAGAATAAAAAACGAAAGTAAAAGTAAAGTATAGCAGAAATGAAAGTACATCAATTGAAAAGTAAAACAGCAACACCGATCTATCCACTAAAATCCCACCTGAAGGGTGGGTACAGATAGCTTCCTCACCTCCTCGGGTCTAGCCGTCCGCTCTGTGTACGTCCCGCCGAGTGGTCCACCACCAGGTATCGACTTCCTCCACAAGCCTCAACCACGATCAGCGTTGTCCATTGTCTGCATCCAACACAACGTAATGTGGTCATAGCCCGTGCTAGGGTGAGTATACTCTACTCAGTAGGGACCCCGAGACCCCCGAAGGTCTCCCAGAATCCACGAAGGATAAACCACAAAGGAATGAAACAATCACGAAATAAAAACCAACTCTACTCAGGTATATGACCATACATATACCTAAGTCATCAATTCAAGTTCAGCTCCATCATCTGATCCCATGTTTGATCATGTCCACACACGATAGAACAACCCAATCCACACAGGAAAGCACAACCCAATCCACATAGTAAAGCTAGTCAATCATATCGAAGATATTGATTGAAAGTCAAGACTCAGATCACACAGGTATACTTGTTCTGAAGGTGATAGAGATGATCATATGTAGCTACTGATTCATCTAAGTTGGGACACACGTAGGATACAAGACCAGCTAAGCTATTAGACCCATAAAAGATACAATACCAGCCACTCTGTCGGACCCATGTAGGATAGAAGTACAGAGTCAAATACTGCAGGACCCACATAGGATACAAGAACATCAGTCACATACTGCCGGACCCACATAGGATAAAAGAATAGTATTCATCATCGTTGAACCCACATAGGATTTCACTATGGTCGTCGTCGTTGCCGAACCCACGGAGGATCCCAGTACAGTCATCATCGTCGTCGCAGTCGCAGCCAGCTCTAGGGTTCCTGCACACAGCTTGCTCGTTTCAGGGAGGGTCCGCTCCACGATCCAAAGGAACAATATATCAACTGATACGTAGTCTGGATTTGATGTATCCCAAATCTTTGTCTCATCGATAGGAACTCAACATGACAGACGGCGCATCAATCGGATGCCCGGTCTGAGAGTTATTGCCTTTTTCGTCCCAGGGGCCTGGTTGGTTTTTAGGTCAAAACCAACCCGACCGTACTCCAACTAATTCCAACCCTCGAGAAGAGTAAGCCAAAAGGTCCGTCTCACTAAGAGGAATACAACAGAGTCGACGGTAATTTAATCGGATGTCCGGAGCTCAAGTTATAGGTGTTTCCGTTCCAAGGGCCCAGTTGGTTTTGTGTTCGAACCAACCATTCTGTACACAAAGTTCTCCAAAACCTTAAGTGCAATATACTGAAACGACCGTCTCGATCAAAGTATCTCATCGCAACTAACGGTGCATCGATCGGAGGTACGTAGCCCATGTTATGGGCATTTGAATGAACCAGCCCGATTTTAGGGGGTTCGGGCCCGAACCGACCCGGCCCAGAACCCCCTGGGTCGGCCCAAACCAGGTCGACCCATCCCAGGTCCGGGTCTGACCCAATAGGTTGCATCCCGTCTCAGACGGCGCGACCCAGCCCTGACGGCGCGGTCCAGCCCGGTGCGGCCAATCCGGCCTGGGCGGCGGGGCGCCGGCCGCGCAGGGCAGCTCAGCGCTGGCCGAGCGGACGTGGAAGGGGGGGGGGGTCTACCCCCTTTTTTGTAATGGCAAACCCCACGTGGGGCCCGTTACTTTGCTATCCGGGGGTTACGACCCCCGGTTCATCCGAAACGGCCGGCCGAGTTGGCCGGCCGGTGTGATGCCGCAGACCCCCTGTGGTCATGCCTTCCATGCGCCAGCGGCTGGCGGTTTCGGCCGCCGCTCCCTGCACCGCCGCAGCCTTGTCTGGCCGGCACGGCGTGACAGCGCCGCAACCCTCCGCCACGGCCCCGCTCCAACCACGGCCTCTTCATGGTTCTCTGGTGAGGTGCGACGGTGCCTCACCCCTCCACCATAGCCCGATTCCGGCCTCAGCTTCCTTCGGCCTCAAAGGCGCCGCGCGATGGCTCCGCGCTCCTTCGCCATGTTCTTCCTCATTCCCGCGTGGTGTCATTTCACCACGCCGCCTTCGTTTGAGCCGCAACGTGTAAAAACACAAATGGGGAGGAGGGTTGGCCGTGTTCGTGCGGTCCGGCCCCCTCCCGTTAATTCGATAAAACGTGGCTTATGAATTAGTCGTTGGACAACAAAGAATATTCACGAACAAAATCAAATCCGTACCTCGAAGAAGTCATCAAACAAGGATCTTCACAGAAAAAAGACGGTGTCGCGGATCGAGGCTCCATCGCCCGATGAAGGATACGGAGGATTATCGTTCTCTAGAAAATCCTTCTCTCACCGGCTGTAGAGAAGAGAGGAGACGACACGACGATCAACCCTTGCGGTGATAGAGTTCTTCGTTGTAGACTCGGCGTTCTTCGCGAATAAGATGAAGTTCTTCAAGACCACGAGAGTTCTCCCCTCTATTCCACACAACAAATCAACCAATAATAAAATAAGACATTGTATTATTTTATTCACACACTCAGACAAGCCAAAATTAATTTGAAACTCAAAAGATCTCATTCAATTAATTAAATTAATTGAATAGCCTTTTACACTCCAATTAATTGCGAGAGTTGACATGTCATTAAAAGGGCGTGTGGGTGTGTTACACAATTAAAAGCACGAGGGAGGCTTTAAGGGATTTGAAGGGGTGGGGCTCGTGTGGGCCCCACCTCACTAATATCCTACCAATTGGAGTTAGGATGTAGTGGGTCCCACCTCAACTTCCATGAATAGGTTATAACTCCTTAGAATAGAAATAAAAATTGTAGCACAAATTTTTATTTCACTCTTCAGTTAACCCATTTATATAACAACCTCACCCGAGAAAAATCAACTCCAGAAAAGGTCTTCCTAAGAAAAAACTGGCATTGCGGTTTCATCAGTGCCCTCAGATTTCGATTCCGAGCACCGGTTCAAAAGTTAGAAAAACCCGCCCATTCGTTCACTGAACGTACCCGAGCTAAACTTCGGAAATTGATTCCGGGCACACCAGGCCTTGGAATCAGGTGCCGTCAGAAACTGCATTTTCGTAAAATCCCAAAGAAAATTAATAAAACAAATTCTCATGAATTTTATGGGTCTTTACAATGTCTTTACCCCTTAATCAAAAATTTTACACATGAAAAATTCAGCCAACAATCTCGATATCCTCTATTCATCCTCTAGAGGCCCCTCAATAATCCCCTGAATTATTTTACATAATGTATCTAAAATATATATTATTATTTCCAGTATAAAAATGAATATAAAATTAAATAGTAATATGATACAAAACCCAAAACCACTGTTAGACATTCATGTCCCACTGAAAGATAATCTACGACAAGCTCATGTGGTCCATATAAATGAAAACAATCTAACTAAAAATATAGAGTTTCCAATATTTCATGGCATAAATCACTCCAAACAACTTTGTATCATTAATTTGGATGTTTTTATCATTACTTAATATATGAAAAGACAAATAAAGAATAACCAAAAACATCCAACCCCACACCAGAGGAATCATAGTAAACCATGTATCCAATAATAAGCCCAAATAAATTCAAAATTGTTATTGATTTCAATCCCCTTGAAAACTATAAAAAAGTAAACTTCACAATGACATGTCTACTAAAAAATAACCCCTTACATATATTTCGAGTCATATTTCCTACCAAATAGAAGTAATTATAAATAAATTGTCTTTGGTACATGCCTAAACTTATGAATATCTAGATGTTTAATAGGTTTCCTCAATGTTCCCATATAATCACTCAATCTAGGTTATCTAGATCAAGTAATTTTCAGTGATCAAAAATCCCAATCACAATTAATCCCACCTATGGGATCAAAAAGTGACAATTTGAAATATTATTATATAGATTATTTCCAAAATTTTCACACAATACGAACTTAATGTTTCATGCATTATTATCTGGGGTCTATAAGTACAGTTATATATCTTCAAGGAAATTTATTGAAAATAATTGATGATATAGATAAAATATCTTTTTTGGGTATCCATGAACAACAATAGAGGATTTATCAATTCAAAAAAAACATAATATATTCATAGAGTTCATTCCTACTCGTAAACATTTTCTTATGTTTATCATGTTATCTAGAATAAATCTTGTGGTCGCCTATTCGCAATTCAATCCTGGATAACCACCGCACTCCCATAAATTTATAAAACAAATAATCCATAATCTGTAATGGGTATGTGTTTTTCATTATGAATTTGATCAAATCCCTATATTACATGTTATTATAAAGGACTATTTTTTCCTTGGTGTACAAAATTGTAGCACCATAAGGATAGGTACTTATTCTGATAACTGCCTTCACATATAGATCCCTAATTTTTTCCTTTAGATCCTTAAACTAGGAAAATTCTATTATATATAGGGGAATTGATATAATACAAGCTCTTCGATGAGTCCGATTTCAAATTCAATACCTCAATTTGGGGGTTTCATTGTGAAATCATTAGAAAATGAATCCTAGGAATAGTCCTCCAATAGAGGAAAATAAGAGGAATTTACTATTTGGTGTGCTATATAAACCATATGTACAAGTTGTTATACAATGGGGCCAAAATGTTTACAGTATAATACCACTCCTTCTACAAATAAATAAAATTTTTAACAAGGAAAAACATATCATCTTTAGGTGTAGTAATATATACTTGTCTCTAATAATATTTATTTCAAACCTAATAATTGACCAACCAGTCAAAGCTAAAAACCCCAAGGATGATATTTATCTATATGATAATTAAATCCCAAAATTTTATTGTCACACCAATATTTTCAATTCCATGGTTTGATTTAAATTCTATTTTGGGTCTTAGCATTCTCTTTGTTTCTGGGTGTTTTGAGTTTCAAATTTTGGTCACTCATGTGTTCTTGATCTATGACCGTAGTCTTGGGGATATTTTATCATATTTTTCCTCTTATTTTGTCAAGGTATTGTGTGTGGTTGTATTGTTTTATAGTTGGATTAGTGACACTCAAGTGGAACCACTTATAGGATAAGATGTTGAGGTGGTTTGAACCCATGAGTTAGATGTGATTTGGGGTGAAAAAGAGAGATTTGTCTTCAAAATTTTTCTACCCTATCCTTGGACAATATTTCCCCTTGGTTTCCCCCTTGGCCCCCTAAAATTGGAGGAGAATGGCATGGTTTTGGGAGGCCAGAATAGGATGCATGGTTTGGACGCACAGTTTACTAAACCGTGTATCCAAACCATGCAAGGGTGTCCATGTCATTATTTTTTTTGTAATTCCACTTTTTCCCTTCTGGAATAAACCCAAATTTGCGCATTTCTTCCCAATTTTGTGCCTTACTTTCATGGAAATCTTCCATGCTCTCTCGCCCTCCCTTGGAACTCAATTTTAAAGAGAGATTTGATGGGGGAGACATCAAAATCATGAAATTAAGTCTTTATCACATTGATTTCTTCCCTTTCCATAAGGGTTTCATTCACCATTTTATGAAGTTTTATAATATACAGAATCTAAGGTTTTTACCTAGGGGTTTTCTTTGAGTTTCTTAATATAATACTGAGGTTTTAGGTTTCTTTTTAATTACTTGTGGTTCTGCAGTGGTGCAGTTGATGTTTCACACCCATATTTGAGGGTTTCAAAACTTTCAGTGGGTGATTCCATGTGTTATAATTTCTTGCTGAGTTATCATGATTGATTTAAAAAAATTTATTGTTTCTTAAATGTTGTGCATTGTGTGAAAAACATTTTTGATGGAGTTTGTTAAGAAGTTAATTTTATAGTTTCACTCTTGCTTCACATTGTCTGTTTTCTATGTGTAACTATTGTTGTAATATTTGGGATTATTTTATAAGATATTAAATTTGTTTATTAAATGTTTTTTGGGATTCAAATTCAACATTGGTATGGTCTTTCTGTGATATTGGCCTTGAAAGAGGGTTTTGAAAAGTATTTTGTGTGCCAAACATAGTTATATCTTTTGGGATTGTTTTATTAAAATTCTAAATGATTTACTGTGTTTAAAAAAGTTGTAAAATGATGTAAATATACTGTTTTGGTTTGTCTGTTAACTTAATATGGGTTTTCTAGAAGGTAAATTGGTTATTTAAGATGTAAAACATGTTTAAAATGTTTTATATATTGTTGAAATGTTTTATCAAATTTCATGAAAGGTTTTAAACATGTTTTTTGGATGTTTTGTGTGAGTGTGATGTGAAAAATGATTTTTGTTTATGAAACACATATTATATGATATGTGTTTGGGGTATTATGTGAATTGGACTATCATTGAAAGGTTATATAAAATTTTCTAAAAGAAGTTTTTGAAGTGTTAAAGAGATGTGAAATGTTTTGTGTGTTATTTTGGGGTGAGTATAATTTCAAAATGGATTTGAATGAAAAAGGGGATTATGTGACTTGTGTGAAATACATGGAGACTTTTGGGGAATTTTTAGAGATTCAGTGGTAATTTCAAGTTAAAATTATAATTCATGGCTTATTGAACTTGTTTGAGCACAAGAGGGAACCCATGTATCTAGGTCCGTGGACGGATACTAGTATGTTAGTGATCTTGTGGGGTTCGGACTAAGTGTCACATAGTAAGTTTGATGATGAAAAAAATTACTAAAATATGATTATGATGTTGGGGTACTTCTAGGATATGGGTATGATCCCTACTAGTAACTCATGTGCACGAGAAAAGATATTATGATGGTTCCTTTTACCGCGATACAAGGTATATGGGACACACAATGAGCTAGTGCTTATGGGTTATTTTCCATTGATTGTGAAAATTATATGATTTATTCTTACCATAGGAATATTGTATGTTTTGATGAAAAATTAATTATCTTTGGTATTTTATTTAAAATTTATGATTCTTTAAAATAGCCCACTTGAAAACCGTTTTTATTCAAAATTTCATCTCCCTAAAATTCTTACTAGCATTCCAAGTTTATGAAAACATGCAAGATTTATTTCATTGAATGATAATGACATGGAATATCTTAGTGGTTTTATCCTACTGGGCTTTGGCTCACTCCCTACTTACACCTTTAGGTGTAAGTTGACTTGGTTATTTTTGTCACAGGTTTGGTTACATATCTTGTCCGACTGGTTTGGGTTTCTAGTGGTCCTTTGTGTTGATGTCTTATGGAGATGGCATGAGGGTGGTGCCTATTTCCATGAGGATGGTTCATGGGCTGTTAATTTTGGGTTTCTTCGTTTTTCATAGTCTTTGAAAAATGTTTTAAATTATTTAATTCAATTATGAAATTTTGTAAAAGATGGTTTGGTTTAAAAAAATCCAGATTTGTTTAATGGATTCGTTAATTGTTTTATATTTAAAATTCAGGTAAATCATTCCCAAACTACATTATATGAAACCTAGGAACTTGTTCCATCCTTTATGGATCAGTAACAACCTTCAACCCATGTCATGGGCCGGTTTTGGTGCTAGTTTTGATGGCGACCAGATTCAGTTCAAGACTAAATGGTATCAGAGGAGGTTTTCTCTCTTGGGGTTATGTTATATGGGGAAGTTTCGGGATAATAAAATGTTGGGATTGTTGTTAATTGACATTACGATTATGGTTACTCTTCGTAGCCAAAAAATTTCCTGATGGTATTTGAGTCACAATAGGAAGTCGGGATTTATCTTAGTCCTTCGGTTTTCTTGGTTTGATAATAATTAGGGGAAATGAAAAGAGAGTTGAGTTAATGGTCATTTCAAGATCGCAGGGCCTAGAAAGCCATGTGGATCCAGGGATATTTCCCTAGAACACTCTTTGTGATGGTTAAGTGATTGGCGTGTGGATACAAAACATATTTCCAATTCACCAACCGAAATTATTTTCCTATCACATTATCTTCTATCTTTTAGATTTGAAATCATGGCATTTTTGTTTTAAAGAAAAAATGACATGGTTTTAAGAAGTGTAAAGTTTCTGTGAAATTATTTTCTAATTAATAGGGAATGGTTTGATTGGTGAAATTGTGGAATAGAATTTTCATAATTGTTTTTAAATGGAAAATGGTGTGTTTACATCTCTTATGAATATAATAACTATGTTAAAGTTGTTTTTTAGATGTGTTTCCAATAGAGTTTTCTACATTATTTAAATGTGTTTTAATGGGATAGAATGTTTTAGTGGTCATATTTTGAGTTTGGAATTGGATTTTTATTTGGTAACTAGAGAACATTTGAAAAAATTTATGACATTTTAGATCCTTGTTTTGAAATTAGAACAGTTGTGTTATGGATTAACGGGTGATTTATGAAATGGAGTTTTTCATGAAATTAGTTGTGTTTTTAAAGGGGTTGATTTTTTTTGTAATGGTTTTGAAATTCATGAATTTGAATTTTTATTGAATTATGGGGGCTTTCCTAAATTTTTTTGTATTATTTAAATTGGGTTTCAAATTTATGGTAATCGGTTTTGTGGAAAAGGAAGTATTGATTGACTGTTTACATTCTGAGAAGTGGAAATAAATTTTGTATTAAAGTTTGGTATTTCTAGGAGAGACCACATGCATGGGGATTATATGGGATGATGGAGGGATAATGGCATTAATAGATGAGTTTCGGGAAGGATATGAGGAGGGTTCTGGATGTTGAATGGAAACATGAATCTGTGAGGCCCATGTGGTACCATTGGTGGATACACTAACTGTTGAATCATTAATTTTCAAAAAGTTTATTATAAAGGAGATCATGATGTCTTGTTTACAAATTTGGGTTGCATTTCCTACGTATTTATGTAAATGTTTTTGTTTTGGGATTTTTGTGTCTAAGAACCCCTCTTTTTGAATTGTGTTTTGTGTTTGTGTTTGGTCAGAAAGTTAGGTTAAAGGGTTTGTTAATGGTCTCCTTATGAGAAATGTTTTGGGAAGCATTTATGTTGGTTCCCCACATCTGTTCTATTCTTGTTTGTGCGAAATTTTGAAAATTGGACCAGCTTGGTTGGGTCCTTGGCTTCTCTCATTAAATAAGGCATTCCCCCATTAAAATTTAATGCATGACTGAAATGCAGCCCATGTTGTTTCATTGTGGTATGATCCTCTAGTTGATAAACATAAGGAACATTTTTCTTGATCTTTAGATATAGAGTTTACACCATTTACTTTCTTCGTTTTGTGGATCCACTTATAGGTGGAGAGTGATCACGGAAGGTTAAAATAGACCTTTTTTATTATGTTTCCTGATTCGTCAAAGATGGAAGTAGTATCGGGTTGTTAGTGTGGATAGTTTCTAAGAGGGCCTTTGGGTCCTTTATAGTATCTTTGAAGATAAGGTTCACATTAAACCATCAGTGTGGGTTTTTTGGTCATGAGATTTTGTTATGACCACTTGTAGGAATTGTGTGTAATTGGGGACTTGGTATAAGGTCCCTCCCCTTGTTGCGTTTCTATCATTCACAAGGGTCATGTTCCGTGATACATTGCGATGTCATGTGCTCGTTTGACTGTAATGGTCAGGGTCGTGCAATCCTTTGAAAGTCTATGATATTTTGGGAGCATGTCTCCATTGGAAAAATTTAAAAATCCATTATTTTATAGGTATGTGTTTATATGTATCCTTTCCTCTAGTTGTTTCTCACCCATAGGAATAATGTGTGATGTGGGTGAATCCTGTAATCCATTGTTTCAGTGAAATGATGGGTTAGGGTAAATTGATATTGAAATGTGTAATGTCTTGGTAAACCCATCTATGACCAGGGTAGAGTTTTCATAGAATCGAAAGAAAATTTCCCATTTAGGGGGTTTCCCTAGCCTAACTGCAAGTCTGAAGATGCTTCAATCATTTGAGCTCCAGCCGGAGGTTCCAGAGTAAGGATGGAACATAGTTAGGGGAAATCCCAAGGTCATTCAAACCCTTTTACAATGTCCTCTCCTTAGTATGAAAAAATGAAAATAGTTTAAACCTCTAGTGTTTTCATATTACTTTTTTTGTTTGTGTTTGATGGGAAGTGGTGGGAGGAACTCATGTCCATTTTATTTCACAATATCATTCCACCCCCTTTGGTTTCCAATGATTTTTTGGAGAAAATATTGAAATATAGCTAAAAAGGTTGAGCTCACGGTTTGTGCATAGTGATTAGTAACCATGACCTAAAAGACCATGCAACTAAAAGGATCCACACAGTTAGCCCATGGTCTCCCAAAACAATGCAGACTAACCATGATACTATCCCAACTCTTTAAATTTTGGGGTCTTTATATGCTGGTCATGCATATTGGTTAAGATGGATGGTTCTTTTGGTGGGGAGACCTACTATGATTTTTATGTATGTTCTTTTGGAAAGGTCTAATAGAAGTATACCCCATGTATTGGGGAGTATTTTCGGGCCTCCCCCTGTTTGTGTCATGACTCTGTCTTGGGTAAAATTTAGGTTGTCTCTTATGGTGGGGATCCCATTTGGGTCCCCCATACTAGTAACTTGGATTTTTCCTTGGCCTTTTCTAGTTGGTAGGTAGTCTCATTCAAAGCTATCTAACTACTGACATCTTCCATGGGTAAACATTGTGATTAGAGATCTCCCATCAATTTAGATAATTCAAGGTAAGTGTACCCTTGTTCGTTGTTGTTGTATTTCTGGGTTAATTTCTTGAGACTTGTTTAGATAGTGTTTAAGGAGATTTATTTTAAGATAAAGTCCAAATGTGATTGAATTTTTCTAGAAATTGATTTATGTTTTAGTTTGTGAGAGTATTCATTCCATAACTGATCACTGTAGGTGTTTTTTCCTTAAGGGGAAAATCTTGGAAAGGGAGTAATTCTATGTTTATCAGTTGAGTTTTGGATTTTTATTTTGGCCTTTTTTGGAATTCATGGGGCGGAAATCATTATGGAGGGTAGAATTTTCACATACATATTTTCAATTCCATGCTTTGATTCAAAACCTCTTTTGGTTCTTATCATTCTATTAGTTTTTGGGTGTTTCATGTTTGAAATTTTTTTGTCTTCTCTGTTATTGATCTATTAACTTAGTCTTTAGGTTAATTTATAGTACATGGCCTCCTATTTTTTTCAAATGGATGGTGTGAGGTAGTGGTGTTTTGGAGTTGGATTAGTGAAACTCCTAGTGTCAAAACTTATGGGGTAAGTTGTTGAGGTGGTTTGTACCCATGTGTTGGATGAGTTTTTTGGTAAAAATAGTGCATTGTTTTGGGAATTTTTATCCCCTATCCTTGTCCTATATGTCCCCATATGATTCCCCCTTGGACCCCATGAAAGTTTAGGAGAATAGAATGGTTTTGGGTCACTAAAATAGGACGCACAGTTTGGCGGCACAGTTTACTAAACTATGTGGCCAAATCATGCATGGATGTCCATGTCATTAAAAATCTTTTTTATTCCAAATTTTCCCTTTTTCAATAAACCCAAATTGACCAATTTCATCCCCATTTCATTCCCTACCTCCATGGACAGCCTCTAATCTCTCTCAACCTCCCTTAGAAGATAATTTTGAAGGAAGCTTTAGTGGGGAAAAACACAAAATCATGAAAGTAAGTATTTATATATTTTATTTATTACCTTTCCTTAGGGTTTCATTCACCCTTTCAAGAAGTTTTAAAATTTTCAGAAGTTATGGTTCGTACATGGGGTTTTCCTTTGAGTTTCTTTTTCTAATATTTAAGTTTTAGGTTGAGTTTTACTTCCTAGAGGTGCGAAGGTTGTGTGGTTGATGTTTCACAACATGACTTGTGGGTTTCAACATTTTTGGTAGGTGATTCCATGCCAAAGGATTTATTGATGAGTTAGTATTCTTGATTTAATTATTTTTAATGTTCCTTATATGTTTTCCATTGTGTGAAAACCATTTTTGATGGAGTTTGTTAAGGGTTTAATTTTATAATTGCACTATTGATTCAAATTGGGTGTTTTCCATGTGTAACTCTTGTGGTAATATTTGGTTTTATTTTATTAGATATGAAATAGGTTTATTAAATGTTTTTTGGGCTGCCAATTAAACATTGGCTGGGTCTTGGTGTGATTTTGGCCTTGAAAGAGGGCTTTGAAATGGGTTTTATGTGCAAAACAAAGTTATATCACATGGGATGGTTCTATGAACATTGTAAATGATTTATTGGGTTAAAAGTAGTGGGAAAAGGATGTAAATGTACTATTCCGATGATTGTGTTCACCTAAGATGGGGTTTTAAAGTTATTTTTGTGATTTAAGATGTCATTCATTTTTAAAATGTTTTATAAATTGCGAAAATATTTTATAAAATGGAAATAAAGGTGTGAAACACGTTTGTGGGATGTTTTCTGTGAGTGAGTTGTACAAACTAAATTTTGTTTATGAAAGATGTATTATATGATATGTGTGTGGGCTGTTATGGGAATTGGAATATCTTGGAACAGTTTTATAAATTTTGTTAAAGGATTGTTTTAAGTGTTAAAGAGATTTGAAAAGTGTTGTGGCCTATTTTTGTGTCAGTATAATTTCCAAATGAATTAGAATGAAAAAGGGGATTATGTGACTTGTGTGATATACATGGGGGTAGTTTGGTGAATCTGTGATGTGGATGTGGTATTTTCAGAAGAAAATAATATCTCATGGCATGTTGAACTTGTTTGAGAAAAAGAGGGAAACTTGGGTATCTATGTGGGTGGACGTTTACTAGTATGCTAGTTATCCCATGGGGTGGCATTAGTTTTACCTATAATTTTTAAAGATGAAAACACTAATTAAAATATGATGATCATGTTGGGGGACTACTCGGTTAAGGGTATGATCCCTATTAGTGGCTTGTGTGCATTAGAAGGGATATTGTGATAGTTATTTTCACTGAGATACGAGGTACCTGGGACCCACAACGAGCTATTTCCTAGAAGTTATTTCCTATTGCTTGTACTCATTGGGTGATTTAGGATTACCATCATCATATGATATATTTGTCTGAAAATTCATTATCTTTGGTATTTTATATAAATTTTTTGATTGTTTTTAATATCCCAATTGAAAAAAATTTACTCAAAATTACATATCTATAAAATTCTTATTAGTATTCCATGTTTATGAAAAATTATAAGATTGTATTCTTTGAATGTTTATCAAATGTATTATCTTAGTTGTGGTATCTTACTGGGCTTTGTCTCGCACCCTACTTACAGCCTTATGTGTAAGTATACTTGGTTATTTTTTTCATAGGTTTGGGTAAATCTTTTATAAAAATGATTTAGGTTTCTAGCGGTCCTTCTTGGTGTTGTCTTGTAAAGATGGATTAAGGCTGGTACCACTTTCCATGAGGATGTTTCTTGGGATATTCATTTTGGGTTCCTTCATTTGTCATAGTCTTTGATAATTGTTTTAAATTTTGTAATTCCGTTCAAAAATTTATTATAATATGGTTTTTTAGAAATCCTGATTTACTCTATTGGATTTTTTATTTGTTTTATGTTTATAATCTCAGGTAAATCATTCCCAAATGTCATTATATGATACATGGGAGCTATTTTCATCCTGTGTGGATCAGGAACGCCCTTAGGGCCTTGTCACAGTCTGGGTTTGGTGTCATTTTTGATGTAGACCATATTCAGTTAGTGAAAAATGGTATCAGAGAATGTTTTCCCTATTTGGGTTATGTTATATGGGAAATATTCGTGATAGTTTAGCGATTGGATTGTCGGGACTTGACATTCTAGTTATTGGTAGTGTTCTCGAACACCACACCTCTTGAAAATATTCGTGTTTCTAGGGGAAGTTGGCATTTATCTGAGTCCTTTAGTTTTCTTATTTTGATGATGATTAGGGGAAATGAAAAGAGATTTGGGTTAATGATCTCAATGAGATCGCATGGCCTAGAAATACATGTGGAGCTAAACATATTTCTTTATAACACCATCTGTTCCAGTGAAGGGTTTGGAATATGGATTCCAACCATATGTCCATGTCACCCACCGAAATTAGATTCCTCTTCCATTATCTTGTTTCCTTTAATTTTAAAATCATGGAAGTCTAGTTTTAAAGAAAAATTTACATGGTTTTAGGAATTGTAATGTTTTTTGTGAAATGATTTTCTAATAATGAGGGAATAGATTAATTTTTGAAACGGTGGAAATGAATTTTTTGAATTCTTTTGAAATGGAAAATGGTTTTTTACACCTATTTTGGAAGCAGGAACTATGTTGAAGTTGTTTTTGAAAAAGTGTTTCCAATATAGTTTTATAAACTATGGAAATGTTTTTTAATGTGATGGAATGTTTTGGAGGTCATGTGTGGATTTCGAAATTGGGTTTTCATTTGGTAACTATAGATTATTTGAAAAGTTTATTGAAATTTTAGAACCATTTTTTGAATTGAGAATCGTTGAGTTCATAATTAAATGGTGATTTATGAAATGAAGTTTTTCATGAAATTGGAAGTGTTTTGAAAAGTGATATTTTTTTAATTTGTTGTGAAAAGAATGTAAGAGAGTTTTTATTGAATGATGACAGCTTTTTTAAATTGGTTTTTAAGATATAAATTGAGTTTCGATTTTATGGTTAGTGGTTTTATGAAAAAGGATGTATTGGTTGACTGTTTTTGTTTATAAAAGTGGAATGAATTTTTGTTTTATCCTTTGGTATTTCTGTGAGTGACAACATGCATGGGGATTATATGGGTTGAATGATGGTTAATGACATGACTGGGTGATTTCCAAGATTGATATGAAGAGGGTACCAGGTGTGGAATTGAAACATGTATGTGTGAGGCCCATGGGGTACCATTATAGGATAGACTAATAGGTGAACCACTTATTTTCAAGGAGATGATTTTAAAGGAAAACATGATGTCTTGATGACTGGTTTGGGTGGTTTGTATTATGCGTTTCTACAAATCCTTTTGTTGTGGGATATATGAGTCTAATAACCCTATTGCTGAATGGTATTTTATGTTTTCATTTAGTCGAAATGTTAGGTTGGAGGGCTGGTTAGTTGTCTCCTTATGGGAAATATTTTGGAAAGCCTTTATTGTGGTTCCCTTCATTTTTTCAGTTTTGGTTTGCAGAAAATTTTTACCAATGGAATATCTTGGTTGGGTCCTTTGGTTCTCTCATGGGATAAGGTATGCCCGCATTAAGATTTAATGCATGAAAGAAGTGAATCCCATGTTGTTTCATCATTGGACGTTCCTCCAGTTGATCAATATAAAGTATATTTTTCTTGAGCATTGGATATTGATTTTACACTATTTCCTTTATTAATTTTTTGGATCCTCTTATTGTGGGAGATTTCTCGTGGAAGGTTGAAATAGACCTCAGTTTATTCAGTTTCTTGATTCATCTATGATGGAAGTAGTCTGGGATTGTTAGTGTGTATGGTATATAAGAGGTCCCCTATGTATTTTGTAGTATCATTGAAGCATGGGTTCACGTTAATCCATCAGTGTGGGAATCTAGTCATGAGAGGTTGTTATGGCCACCTTCTAGAATTGTGTGCTGATGGGGACTTGGTATTAGGTCCCCATCCTTGTTTAGTCTGTATGAGTTCCAAGGGTCATGTTTGGTGAAACCTTGAGATGTCATGTGCTCATTTTACTGTAACGGAGAGGGCCGTACAATCTGTTAACAGTATCTATTATGTTAGGAGTATGTCCCACTTTGAAAAACATCAAGATACATTTTTTTAGAGGAAGGTGTTTATATGAATACTTTTCTTCTATTGTTTCTAACCCGAAGAAACAAGGTGTTTCTTGTTTGCATCATCTAAGATCTTATTTCAGTGAAATATTGGGTTAGGGTAATGTGAGTTTCAAATGTTTTATGTCCTGGTGAAACCATCTAGGATCAGGGTATATTATTCAGGACAACAAAAGGAAAATTTCCATTCAGGGTTTTCCGTAGCCTAGCTATGAGGCCGAAGATGCTTAAATAATTTAAGCACCAGCCATAGGTTCCAAAGTAAAGATGGTTAATAGTTAGGGGAAATCATAGGTGATTAAAACCCTTACACAATGTCCTACCCTCAGTATGAAAAATAATAATATTTTAAACATATGTTGTCGTCATATTACTTTTGTTGTTCCCATTTTATGGGAAGTGGTGGGAGGACCTCATGCCCATGTTAATTCCTAATGTAATTCCATTTGATTTTGGATTCCATTTAATTTTTGAAGAAAGTTTTAAAATCTTACTAGAAAGGTTGATATCATGGTTTGAACATAGTGAGTCGTAACCATGCCCCAAAAAACTATATAGGTAGAAGAATCCACACATTTAGCACATTGTCTCCCCAAACTGTGCGGACCAACTGTGTACTTCTCTCAACTCTTTAAATTTTGGGGTCTTTCTGTGTTGGTTTTCCTTGTTGGTTAATATGGTGGGTTCTTTTTGTGAAGAGGACTATTATGAGTTTTATGTATGTGATTTTGGAATGGTCTAATGAAATTCTACCCCTTGTACTGGGGTGTCCATTCGGGCCTCCCCCAATTAGTGTCCTAATTTTGTCTTGGATAACATTTAGGTTCTCTCTTATAGTGGTGAGCCCATTTGTGTCCCCTTATACTAGAAACTCATATTTTTTCATGGTCTTTTCTTTGAGGTATGTATTCTCGTCAAATCTATCTAACTACCGACATCTTCTTTTAGTAAACATTGGGTTTGGAGAGCTCCCATCAGTTTAGTTAAAGACAGGTATGTGTATCATTGTTCGTTTTTGTTGTTATCCTGGGATGATTGCTTGAGACTTGTTTAGATAGTGTTTGAGGAGTTTTATTTTAGCGTATAGTCCAAATGTGCTTGATTGTTTCAGAAAACTAGTCTATGTTTTGGTTTGTGATAGTATTCCTTCCTTAATTGATCACTAGAGGTGTTTTGGCCATTGGGGGAAAATCTTGGGAAGGGGTTCATTCTTTGTTTATCAGTGGGATTTTATTTGGATTTTTAACATGTTTTGGTAGTCCAGGGGCCGAAATCATTAGGGTAGTGAGAATTTTCACACTGGGATCTTCAATTCCATTCTATGATTCAAAACCTTTTTTGGTTTTTATCTTTATTTTAGATTCTCGGTGTTCCGGGTTTGAAATTTTGGTGTCTCTTGTGTTCTTGATCTATGAAAAAAGGTATTAGGGGTATGGTACAGTATGTGGCCTCCTCTATTTTCAGTGGTATGGTGTGAGGTTTTGGTGTTTTGGATTTGGATTTATGACAATCCTTGTGGAACCACTTATGCGGTATGTTTTTAAGGTGATTTTTACCCATGAGTTGGATGATTTTGGGTGGTGAAAATAGTGCTCTGTTTTGGGAAGTTTTCTCTCATATACTAGGACTATCTTTCCCCCTAGGTTCCTCCCTTGGACCCCACCTAAAATTGGGGGAGAATGGCATGTTTTTGGGTGGCCAGAACTGGCCTCACGGTTTGGCTGCACTGTTTACTAAACCATGCATCCAAACCGTGCAAGGGTGTCCAGGTCATTAAAAATCTTTTGTAATTCCCATTTCCCCTTCCAAAATAAACCCAAGTCCACCCATTTATTCCCCATTTCATGCCCTAACTCCTTGGATAGCCTCCAATATCTCCCACCATTACATGAACTCAATTTTGAAGGGGTATTTGAATGGGGATCATTAAAATCATGAAATTAAGTATTTATATCATTTATTTCTTCCCATTCCATAGGATTTCATTCACCCTTTCATGAAATTCTAAAAATTGTATATCCTAAGGTTCGTACCACGAGTTTTTCCTTGAGTTTTGTGGTCTAATCTGGAGGTTTTACGTTTCTTTTTACAATCTTGAGGTGCAATTTTTGGTAGGTGATTCCATGTTTAATCATTTTATGATGTGTTATCATGCTTTATTTAATAATTTTTATTATTCCTTATATTATTTGAATTGTGTGAAAACAATTTTTGATGGAGTTTTTCAAGTGGTTAATTTTATAGTTTCACTCATACTTTAAATTGGGGTTTTTTTCCATGGGTAACTCATTTGGTAATATTTGTTTTTATTTTATAACATATGAAAGTGGTTTATTAAATGTTTTTTGGGCTACCAATTCTGCTTTGGTAGGGTATTGGTGTGATTTTGGCCTTGAAACAGGGTTTTGAAATGTGTTTTGTGTGAAAAAAATAGTTATATCCCTTGGGATTGTTTAATGAAAATTGTAAATGCTTTATTGGGTTAAAAAAAGAGGGAAAAGGATGTACATGTACTGTTTTAGTGAGTTTGTAAACTTTAGATGGGTTTTTGGAAGGTAAATAGGTGATCTGAGATGTTATACATTTTTAGAATCTTTTATAAATTGCTGAAATGTTATATCAAATGGAAATAATGGTGTGAAACCCGTTTGTGGGCTGTTATATGTGAGTTTGATGTGAAAAATTAATTTTGTTAATGAAAGACGTATTATGTGATATGTGTGTGGGGTGTTATGTGAATTGGAATATCTTGGAATGGTTTAATTAATTTTTTTAAAGATTTGATGAATTCTTAATGAGATGTGAAAAGTGTAGTGGATTATTTTGGTGTGAGTATAATTTCAAAATTGATTTGAATGAAAAGGGGATTATGTGAATTTTTTAACATACATGTGGGCTGTTTTGTGAGTGTGTGATGTGGAAGTGTTATTTTCATGTGAAAGTTATATTTCATGTCTTCTTGAACTTGTTTGAGCACAAGAGGGAAAACCGGGTATCTTGGTGGGTGGACGTGTACTAGAATGCTAGTGATATCATGGGTTTTAGCCTTAGTTTCTTGTAGAATGTTTGATGATTTCACACACTAACTAAAATATGATGATGTTGTTGGGGGACCACTAGGTTATGGTTATGATCCCCACTATTGGCTCTTGTGCACAAGAAAGAATATTATTATGGTTACTTTCACCAAGATACAAGGTACCTGGGACCCTCAACGAGCTAGTGTCTATGGGTTATTTCATATTGCTTGTACTCATTGGATGATTTAGGCTTACCGTCAGAATACGGTACGTCCGGCTGAAAAATTCAGCAGCATTGGTATTTTATTTTAAATTGTTCATTCTTTAAAATATCCCTCTTGAAAATTATTTTTATTGAAAATTACATCTCATTAAAATTCTTATTAGCATTCCATGGTTATGAAAACATGAAATATTTTTATCTTTTAATGTTTATCACATGTATTCTTTTAGTAGTGGTATTCCAATAGGATTTTTCTCACACCTTACATAAACCATTAGGAGTAAGTAGACTTGTTTATTTTTGTGGCAGGATTTGATATAGCTTTTGTGCCAATGGTTTGGGTTTCTAGGGGTTCTTCTTGGTGATGTGTTTTGGAGATGGCTTGAGGGCGGTGCCTCTTTTATGAGGATGGTTCATGGTCCATTCATTTTGGGTTTCTTGATTTCTCATAGTATTTGATAGTTTTTTTAAATTATCTAATTCAATTCTGAAATCTTCTAAAATATTATTTTCTTTGAAAATCCATATTTCTTCTATTTGATTCGTTAATTTTTTTTATGTTTATAAACAAGGGTAAATCATTACCAAACATAATTATATAAATCCCAGGAAGATGTGACAGGCTATGGTGATTGGGAACACCCTTACGGCCTTGTTATAGACTGGGTTTGGTGCCAGTTTTGATGGAGACCGGAATCAGTTTGTGGTATTTATATAACCAGAAACTACTACAAGACACTATATATCTATCAAGACATTATATAACATTTTCCCAAATGGGGTTTTAGAAAAATGAATTGATGAAGGTAACCTAACTATCATGAAGAAGGCAACAATTACCTACGTTGATATAAAATAAATTAAACCCCTAATATTAAAATATTACATGAAATTATAGAGTTAATTGAAACTATACCTCTAACTATTGATGTCCACTCTACAACGTCATATAAAACACAATCAGAAACATGCTATTTATCAATTTCATCTCCATTATTCTATACTTGATCCCCTATTAAAATGATTAAATATATCATATAGAATATGATTATTATACAAATATCACATGTTAGTCTCATGACCCACAGTCCATGCCTTTTTGAAACATCTAGAGAAATCCGACCACATCTACCTTTATTGAAATTTTTGAACAAACAACATGATTTCACATTATTGAAAATTGTTTTCATATTCATAAAAAACATATTATGGTGTCCAATCTATCAAAAATTGAATCATAGAGTTACTCATTTTTCTATAGTGGATGACGAAGAAAATTGGCTCTCCACTGATAGCACATTGCCACCCTCTTTCACTTCCTCAACTATCAGCTTTCTACTTACATAAACCTTTCTCACCATATCACTGTAATTCTAACTCATTAGTGTGCTAATGGTTGATGGATGTTTTAATAATCTATTATCCTCTAGACTCTTCATGATTTTCATGGCCCTGTATAGCACTTTATAATATTTCACTAGGATGAAACACTGAGCATGGATCCTAAAATGTGGTCTTTCTAGAATCTAAAAACTATAGGCCAAATGTTTTTCATTCTCAGTGAAATGATTTTCTATTAAAATCAAAATTGTAAAAATATTATAATAAAAATCTAACACATCATACCTTTCTAATGTCCCATAGAATCGATATCTCAATCTACAATCAACATATTTTCATAAAACATCGTAATAAATGTATCCTTCATGTCATCTATGTTATAAAATAATATCGTAGTTCCATTTTAATGATGTGACGTTATCTCTTCATGGGTCCTTGAAGCCCCAATATAACAGGAATAACCTTTATTCTAGCTAGAGCCTCTACTAGATCAAGTATTCTTATAATTATATTGATCAAATCCTTATCATCATGGGGTCCTCTAGTACTATGAAATGATTGGGGTCGTAATGATAGAAATATCATTCATAATCAACCATTATCATATGATCTCAAAGTCCATGAATATGAAACATCCAACTAACAATAGGTTGATTTATATTCACTCCCTAAACCAATAGTTTCTATGGGAGATCATTTTTAAATATATACCCATTCACATTATGTCGCAGGTGATGAATATCCCCTCTTATAGGGGTGTGTTAATTTTATTTTCTAGTCAGTTCCATGAGAGGTATCCTAGGTAGCATTGTTTGAATGGAAAATGAACATATAAAAATACATATAACATCCCTTGTAAAGATTCAAATCTAATAGTTTATAGTCACACACAAGGGATTTCTATTTGAGGGCCTATGCATGGAGGCTACCCACATTCACAAAGGATAATGCCATTATCACTATCTAGGGTCAATCCAAAAATCTCCAATTCATTCACGTTAGTCACAATTATATGCATATAAAAAATAGTTCTTTCTCAATTCAAAGATTTATAATTATTTTAGAAAAATAATAAGAAATCATATATCACATATTTCTAGTGAAATTTTATTATTTTAATTATGATGTATAACATGAAAGTATATCCATATTATGTGACTTTTATTTCATGCTCTTAAACTATTTGTAAATTTTTAAAAAGCAAAAAACAATGGATGAACTAAAATATCACTCTAAAGGATGCTTAGAAATTAATAACTCAATTTTCTTAAATAAAAAAGTTGATATTTGAGAAAAATAAAATATGTGAAAATAATATATGAAAGTAAATACTAAAAAAATATCTTTTAAAATGAACATATTGTATGTGATAAATTCCCAAATTACATAATTATCCATTACTATAATATAAATTATATTTTATAGTTTATACCATCACACATGAGCCATTACAAACTAAATAGAGTGTGAAACAGAGAAATACAAAGATATTACTTCAGCGTAAAAAATGTTACCTCCTCTAATAGTCAATGATGATCAAGACACCCCAATTTGTAGTGTTTACCACACATTACCCTACTCTATCATATATTGTTTCATCCCTCAAACACTATAGACATTAAAATTTTAAGATAATTAAAAAAATAAATGATGAAATATATATTTTATAGAAACATGAAGAAAATATGGGCAATTAACATGGAATGATATAAAATCACTACATCATCTATCAATATAAACACTAACCTACTATAAATATAAAATATACATTTATAACTATTTGACATGAATTCATGGACACAAATATAACCTTAAATATGTTTAATACTAGGGATAGATAATCACTATCATCGGTATTAGATATGTATGGTGGAAAACACATAAGTTTAAAGAAAGATTAATGGAATAAAAATTAAAAAATAAAATAAATATGGAAAATTTTTACAAAAAAATATCCTAATATTGAAATTTAAAAATACCCTACTTGATTAAATTTAATTGAATGTATAAATTTAGAGGGAATAGTGATGAAATATTTTATCTCAAAATCAATACACTGGAAATTCATTCATGTTTTCCTTAATAAATAGAAGAATTTTTAAATTATTTTTTTTATAGTTGTTAAAAGTTTTATGGATCATGAATCCATGTTATTTAATCCAATTTCAACTTCAGAATAAAATGTTATTATAGTTCTACTCAAGAAAAAAATGGCATCTTGGTGATAATTTGAATACCCATGATCCATGTTTACAAACAATTATTACATTGATATAATTTGAATAATTTATTTTTATTATTATAAAAATGTCTCATGAGATAGTTTTATATATAAATTAATAATTTATAAAAATTAGACCATAAAATTCTGATATATGTTTCATTCTTTTAAATAATTTTTATCATGAAATATATTCTAATGCCTAAATTTTGGGACTTATTTAGGCCACATAATATTGGATTCAGATCATGAAATAGTTGAATGAAATATATCCCAACAATTTTGGAATAAAAAAAAATTTCACACTTTTTATTAAGGTAAAAAAATTTCAACTGAAAATAGAAAATTTTCATAAAATACATAAGAATAAAAAATAGATCTTTTATCATAATTACATTAAAAATATTATAAAACCAAAAAATGTAAAAAATTATCATAAAATTAAAATACTCGATTAAAGATATTAATTAAAAAATAATATATTTAAAAATATTACCTTCATAAATCACCCACATAACCATTTCACTATATTATAATCACCAAATATCTGAATCAAAATCAACACAAGAATCAACTGTGATTGAAAATAAAATATCTTTTCAAAAATAATATTCTATCATCTGACATTTATGGAAATCAATTCTTAATCATTTTTATCTATCACATATAAATTAATTAATCCTAAAAAATTCATCCATATCATAATCACAAATTATCTCAAATTGAATTAAATGTCACACTGTACTCAAGATAAATTTGATTAGGTTTTATGGTAATACTTTGAAGGTCCATATATAACCATAAGCTTGATAAAATTATGATTTATCCACCTCAAGAGATAAATATTATATTTTCAATCAATAGTAATTTTCATGGTTAATTATATGTATATAATTTAGTGGGTAATTATTTAAAAATTCAATACCAAATATGTAATCCTATATATTTTTAAAATAATAATATTGTATCTGATAGCGTATGTGATAAGAAACACCCATCCTAGATAAATTATAACACACCAAAAACTAATGATATATTTATTTTTATGTTAATAAA
This sequence comes from Viscum album, assembly GCA_963277665.1. Lineage (NCBI taxonomy): Eukaryota > Viridiplantae > Streptophyta > Magnoliopsida > Santalales > Viscaceae > Viscum > Viscum album. The sequence goes on from OY728130.1 coordinate 692,585,957, forward strand.
ATATCTTAAATAGAGTATGTTACATCAAACACTTATATTATATTTACTTACATGTTATACAAAATTTATCTTATGTTAAACAAAACACTTATTTTAGCTCATGTTACACGTAATGCCAAGGTTAAACAAAATGTGAAATATTATTAAAATATTGTCATTTAAAATAAAATTTATAACCCATGTATTAAATATTTAGTTATTAATAGTAATAATAAAAATATTAAAATTATGGTTATCTATTAATTAGATAAAAATTAATAATATTTTTAATGAAAATGAATTGTTTTCTAAATAAATGATTTTTTTCTAAATGAATGGTTTGTCGCAGTATGAAAAAATAATTTAAAATTAATTTTTACCAATTTTAGAAACTATATTTTTAATAATAAATTTAATGTTTTAAATAATAATATTAAAATTAGAATAGATTGATTTCTATTTTATTTTTCTAAAACGCATCATTTTTTATGAATGGTAAAAAAATACCGGATTTAAATTGAAAAAAAATTCTGTTAAATATTTATGATGATGAATTATATTTTTAGTTGTTAATAAATTTAAATTATTTCATGTTTTTATAAATTAATCTATTTTAATCCATTTAATATTTTTGATGTTGAAATTTAGTATAAAATCAACACAATATTTTTTACACTTTATCTTTAAAAACCCACTTTCTCATATCATCTTTGGGAATATTGTTAAATAAAATTACAGTCTTATGTAAATTTTATTTGGAATATTGGATTACATATTTTCAATAATCATAATTTTTAAATTCTTAAAAGATAAATTTAATTTTTTTCAAAATTGAGTAGTGAAAATAGTAAAAAATAATTAGTGCAATTATGGTAAAAATTGATTTACGAGGTCAAAAGTTTGGATGATAATGGTTTAAATTACCTAAAATAGTTATGAAAACCATTTTTTTGGAAATATTTTAACAGTGTCTCTTATATGGTAGATAATAGTTTTTTTTAATATTTTTAATGATAGAAAATGTGGGCATGGATCAATATTTTTTAAAAAATACAAGTATACCACTCACCTCACTTATAAAATCCCACCCCCACTTCTCCACTGTTAACACCATAAGAACCTATTTGATAATATAATAACATCAAATATCAACTCAAAAACTCCATCCCCTCATTATATAATCCTTATTTTTGGCATAAATCAGTCTAAATAAGGCTTTAGTTAAAACATAAGGAGGATACTCGAATTAGAGGTATTGTTCTTGAATGAGTTTCTTTATTTTAACTTTTTCTACACCTCTATAATTTATCATTAAAACATGATTAAATAATAACATATTTTTCTTAAATATACTATTATGTTATTATAAAAAGGTAATTGTTGATAAGGATCACCACTTCCATCAATTGGGTTACAGAATCATCATTCTTGAGTATGGTAGACTACAACCTCGCTAACTAATGTCATTTATTCTTCTAGTAACACATTTCCTGCTTAGTTTTGATGAATGATATAATTTTTATATATTTAATTTATAATATATTTATACTTATATATAAATTATATCAAATATAGACATTTTTCCTTCCATTCTGTAGGAGAATTGATAATGTCGCTTGTCTGTACGGCGGGCTACTTCCATGCAAAGTGATGTGCATCATATTTAACAATGACTTTACATCAAATTTGATAAAAACAAGGATAATTATTATATGTGATGATCATTAAATAATTAATATATTCATAATATATTTTATGTTTTGTAGATATGATATATATCTATATTTTCTTATATTTTTAGTCACAGAAATAATATAACATTGACCATGCAAGTATGGACTTCCTCATTCACAATGATATGTGACATTCATTACATAAACAAAAAAAGGATGACATATATAATTATATAACTTGTTAAATAATATAATATTATCATTATTTAAAATTAATATTTTACTTACCTTCTTCCCATAATGATCATTGGAATGTGGAAACATTAATCATGTGTACATATGTCATGCCACCTCTATGATTGTAGCGTTCACCATTTTTCATAACTGTCTTTCATGATTGGGTTTAAAAGTAAAATTAATTTTGAAATACTTTAATTATTCCATTATTATTTTCTTCGTGAAGTAGAAACAATGTAATATGTGAAAGAACAGGAATTTTAATGAAAACCCATGGATAAGAAAACAAGGCAATTAACACCCAAATTTATTAAAATAATGATGAATTATTAATGAATGGGTGAAAATATATTATAAAAGGATGATATATGATGTTATAAATATTATTATTATTATATTTTATGTTTATAAATGTTTAAAAAAACTATATAAAATATTAAACAAATTTAAATCAAAATTAAGCATGAGGCAAGGGATTTCTTAAATCGATTTTTCTTTAGGATAAACTACTACTTCATTTATTGTGTCATTCTAATATTATTTATATAATTAATTTAATATTTCATTACTTTGATTTTAAAATTTTTATATATTTATTTATATTAAGAAACATAATCGATTTAATGATTAATTCTCACATTAATTTTGTTATCATTGTAAAGTTTTATTTTCACAATCTCATTCTAATCAAGAATATTTATTCAAAAATTTCACCTAAAGGAAATTAATTGACTATTTTCTAAAAAAACATTTAATTTTATTATCCCTGTTTTACTCATCATATTTTCATGTAATTTTATGATATTCAAATCATTGATAGTTGAATTTATTGATAAAATCTTTTAATAAAATCCTAATTTATTTCTCCCTTCAGTCGGAATTATATTTTCATCCATGACATTTCTTTATAAAAAAACATTTTTATGAATTTAAAAATAATATATCAAATAAAATCTTAACTATTTTTTTCTTTTTATGAAATAATTTCAATGGAATATTATTTACTTTTCAGAATAATGTATGTTTGACATTCACCGAAAATGTGAAAGGAATATGCTTTTTGTTTTCTAAACAACGAAATTCCCTAATATTTATATATTGAAAAATAAATGATCTTTTTTAATTTCATGATATGTATGTAATTACCCACCATCTTGAGAATAATTTCTCTGAATTTTGAAATTTATGTTTACAAAAAAAATTATATAAAATTTTTTAGAAATGTTATTTTCAATTAAAAATTTATTCAAATATTATATGTTTTAAAAATTGATTTTCAAAATTAAGTTGATATCTTACACAAGAATTTTTTAAAATTAAATTTCATAGTATTTATATTTTTAAAGAGAAAAATCATAATTATTACTCCAATTTGTATATATTTTATTGATACCATACCTTTTGTTTATCTAGATTGTTGATGATCATTTTGACCACAGAAATTATCAAACATCTATTAGTTGAATCAATTTTTATTCATTAATGTTTCTTTGAATTGTCTACATTCTTATATAAATTAAATTTCCCCTAAATATAAATATTATTTATCATTGATATGATTATTTTTTAACTATATATAATTTATACATTTGTTTTTTTACATTGAAAATTATTTGATTGATTGGGGAAATTTTTATTAATCTATATCTTTTACTCAATAAATGATTTTGTATAAGGGTACAATATAATTATTTAAATTTATTATTTGAAATTTTTGGAATAAATTATAAAAACAAAAATAATAGGGGAGTATTTATAGAAATACCCTCAATGTATTGGTAGGTATCATGAGACAAAATTAGTTGGCCAAACCCTTTTGAGTTTGTACCCATTAGTTTTAAACTATATTTTGAAAGGTCTTGATAGTAGTGATATAGTTGGCCAAACCATATCAAATTATAACTAGTTGTTTTAAACATTCTTATGAATGATCATGATGGTAGAGTTATCTATATTACTGAGATCATGGCATCCTATAATTAAGAATTTCCTTCATTAAGTGTTCTGTAACTATTACAATATATATTTTTACAATGATATTATCTAATGATACATTTCATTCTAAATTTATTGATAAAATAGGATGTTTTTTAGTTTTTTTCAATTAAATATTAATTTTTCCTTATCAAAACATATACATAATTTATTTCAATGTAATGTTTTTTCATTTATATAAATTTTCTTACCAATGATTCATTATTGATTCATGATAGCTTCTTCTATACATAACCCTTACAAATAATTTTAAATGTCTCTTAGTTTTTTCTATACCCTGAAATCCAAGAATTTTACATTTATTAGAATGGATGGATATTCTAGAGGGAATAATTTTATTTCCAAAAAATTTGTTATAAACTAAAAATTTTAATGTAATAAAAAACCATGAATGAATATAGTTTACCTTAAATAATAAACTATTTGGTTTTTAGGATGTGATTTCTTGTATCATATTTCAAAGTAGTAAATATGACACTGGATCTGGGATACTACGGTTGTGTGTGATACTAATGGTATCAAATAATGTTTTTTAGAAACAATGGAAACTAGATTTAGGATAACAAACATTATTGAAAACTCCCCTAGGATAAAATTTTAGGATATGTATAGAAGAACATTGTAAAGTTTTGGTAAGGTATACATTAATAGGTTTTTCCAAGGAATTAATTATTATTTTGATATTGTATGTGGATGTGGTTTTAGAATATAGGTACACATGGGTAGAAACTCTAGAAGGGTGCATTGGGCTTGAATTTATTGTCACCTGATGGATGAATGAATGCCTTAATATGCACGTAGTTTGACACTGTCATGGGATATTCTTTGGTTAATTCATATTTTATTTTCAACCATTATGAACAATGTAAAAATAAATATATCTATAATGAATCTGAGTTTATGATTATGATATTAAATATATATAATTTTTTGTTTTTATGTTAATTATTTCACTTTTTTTGACAATATACATTATGTTTCATAATAACATGATCAAATATATTGTAAGACATCATCTATAAGTAATTTATCATAAAAGGAACGTGAACGAATTCAAACCCCATAAAACAAAGTGTAATAATGACATTTTTATTGAGGGGACTAATCTAATCATTCAAAGGTAACTATTCTCCTAATCATTATCCTCATATGATGATATAGTATCATGTACCAACAAAAAGGATAAATAATTATCTAGGTATTATTGATTCTAAGGGAATCATGAGAAGAAGAGGATGGTAGGGAAAAATATATATAAAGGGAAGAAGGGAAATAACGATTTTTATATATGTGATAATTTTGGAATGAAACAAAATGACACTAGATTAAACAGAATGTGAGTATTCTACATGTTTGGATATAAATGACATAGTTCGTGTGATTTTAAGGGAAAGGGAAAATTTCCCAATATAAATTTATTAAACTATTTTGATATGGGGAACTATGAAAATCGATATCACAAGAATTAATGGAGCATGCTAAATAAAAGTAGATAAATCATAGAAAAGATTATTCTACTACCACAAAAAAAATAAGAATGATAAATTTTATTATATTTGGATTCAATAATTATATAATTTGAGTATTTTATCCATGATATACTGGTTAAAATAATTATGAAATGAAAAATGATTGTACTGCAGTACTATTTTAAAAGGTAATTGAAAGAATTTTTGAATAATACCAAGAATGGTTATTCAGTGGAATGTTATATTTCTTGGAAATAAAATGATTGAAGGTGTTATAATCCTTAACATGATACTGATTTTGAGATAATTATGTTGGTATAAAGTGTAAATTCATTTGGATAATGTTATTGGGAAGTAATGAAGACATTGTAAGTAATTAATGATGTTTTCTTAAAGTGTTTTATAATATCATTCATGGATCTTTGAACATCTTTGTATTTAATTATTAAATCCATCAATCATTGTTTTACATAATGAAAAAGTAATAATTCATGTTTTAAATATTGTTTTATGGTAATTTAGGTTATTACCATGTTTCTAGAGAATACATGATGAATTTTTTCACATGTTTTGTATTTGACAATTAAGAGCTAATTCATGTTTTATGGGGGACTAATGACAAGTTATTTTTGAAAATTTAGTTCACTTATTTCAAAAGTTATGGAACATAATATTTTAAAACATCTATATAGATAAACATTTATGATATTTTAATGCTAATCCAAAGATGAGATTTTAGATATTAATGTATAACATCACTATAAAAAAATTTATCAATAATATATGAATTTTTCTAACCATATTTATTTTGGAAAATAGTTGGAGATATATAGAAACACTCTTCAATGTTTTATGGATTGTATGACCCCTTAAATGAAAATTTTAGTGCTTCGAGAAAAAAATTCATTTTTTGATATTCCTTTCCTAGAGTATGAAATAAAAATGAAATGGATCAAATATAAACTAATGGATGAAAATTTTCATATCAAATGGAATGGTATCAAGTAATTACATTTCCTTTAATTACTATATGGTAAAATATATCTCCAACTCTAGGAAAAGGATCTTGAAATAGTAATGTTATCCTATTATATTCATATCTTATAAATCATATGGTAATTTATTAACCACTTTATGATGTAGATTTTTCATCAATTGTGCTTTCAAATTTCAAACAATTGATTAAAAATATCAAAATTATATTTTAAGGAATAATATTTTTTTATATTAGGGATAATGTAGCACCATATTATTTTTAAATAGTAACATCATATTTGAATGTGTATGTGATATGCACCACTATGCTAAGAAGGAAATATAACACCCCAAGAAATTATGATACATTTATTTTTAAATAAATTAAATATATTCAGTTTAATTTATTATATACGAAAATATGTTTATATTTTGTTACACACACAGAGACACCTAATTTTACATTGCGTTTCATGTAACTCTAATTTTTTGTTGCATTTCACAAAACACCGAGATTAAATAAACTATACAATATTAATAAAATATTATTATTTAATATAATATTAAAAATATAGAATTAAATTTGAATGTAGTAATATTAGTAACTAAAATATGAAAAATACGGTTATCTATTGATTATTAATAGAACAAGGTTACTTTAAAAAATGTTTTAAAAATGTATTATTTTTTAAATAATGTTTAGTTGCACATTAAGAACATAATTTAAAAATAATTTCTAAAAAGTTTAAAAATTTTATATGAAAAATGTGTGTTATTTTTTGAATTGTAATATCAGAAATAGAAAGGTGTAAGTTTTTCGTATTTTTCAAAATAGTTTCATTTTTTATGAAAATAAAATTAATTTTTAATTGAAAACATATTATTCATTAAAATTATTTAGAGACATAAATTAAATTTTTATTTTTATTTAATATAAATTTATAAAAAAATGTAAATTTTTCTTGTTCATGTCATTATAATCATTTTTATATTTAATATTGATATATACAATTTGTAAACATTTATATTATTTCACTTTAAAAATGTGGTTTCTCATTCTATATAGGGGAAAAATTTTCAATTAAAATCTACCAAATCTATGAATTTAATTTGGAAAAATAAATTCCATTTTTGGAATCAGGATAATTTGTAATTTATTATATGGTAAAATTAATTTCTGACCAAAATGAATTGTGAGGAAAATAAAAAATATATCATGGTTAATGTAGAAACGGATATACCGGGTGTTAAACTATGAAGATAAGGGTTAAAAATGAATAAAAAATTGTAAATCAAAAATTTATTGGATAAATTTCCATATTATATCTTCTAAGATTTAGGATTATAAATTTTGTAAACTTTTGGAATGATACAAACCTGGGAGAAAGTGAATCTATTCACACAACTTGAAGTGTATCAGTGACGTCACTTATTAAAGGATACCCAATCACCTCTCTTCAAGTCATATTCAAACCAATTAGGATTAGAAAATACCTAAAAAATATACTTCATAAACTCTCTCCCCTATTTCTATAACCCATAGTTTTGGATGAAATCCATCCTAGGAATTCATGAGTGAAACCATAAAGAGGATGCCCGAAAAGAGGTAATGTTCTTTAATGGGCATCATAATTTTATTTATTTCTCCACCTCATTCAATTATTATGAAACCATGTCGATATAATAACCTAAATAAATCTTATACACTATGATTTTTTATAATAATTTAATATACTACAACCATATCCACTTTCATCAATTGAGTTAGGAAATCGTCCTTCATGAGTATGGCGGACAATAGCCTCGTGAACCGAGGTCATTCAATCATCCATTACAACCTTTCACAGTTAGGAATGATGACAGATCTAAAGTATATATATTATTTTTACTAAATATATTAACCTTATTATTTATTATTATATATGTAACTATTTTAAATACCATATTGCAGGTTATGCAATAATGTCGCTCGTATTTATGGATGATTATCGCATTGCGAAGCGATCTGATTCATCATTCACTAATGCCTTACATTGTTGGGAATAAGGAAAAATTCAATGATTATATGCTATATAACTGAATTAATTATGATATTAAGGAAATTATTATCATTTTTGAAGACAGTATGTATCATTTTATTTTTAACCACTTCAATCACTTATTGATCCTAACATTGTTTATGTACCTGTATACTACTGCCTTCACAAAACAATGTAACACGTATTTCATCACCACACCAAATGGATGATATATATATATATATAATATGAATTGTAGTATATTATTATCATTATGTAATGATAGTATATTAAATACCTTCTTTTTATAATGATCATTTGAAAATGGAATGGTTACCCTAGCATACGTACAACATATTGTCTCTATGATCGTACCATACTTCATTTTTCAAAACCATATTTTTTATATTGGGATTGAAATTAAAAATTAGGTAAAAATATGATAATTAATTCATTATTAATATGTTGTATATTATTATACTATGTAATATGTGAAATATTTAGATATTTAACGAAAAAATATTCATAAGAAAACAAGGAAATTTACACCTTAAACAATGAAAACAATGAATTTTTATTAATTAGTTTGTGATAAGATGTTATTAAATTATATTATATGATACAATAAGTTATTATGGTTCTGTTTTAAGATAATAACATGTTTATAACCACTATAAATGAGGTTAATGAATTGTGTATCCAAAGAAAGTGTGATATAAGGGATTTCTGAATGAAATTTATATTCTTTAAGATAAAATTATACTTTAAATATTATGTCATTAAAAAAATATGTGTATAATAAATTTTGATTATAATATGTTTTATTTTCACTTAATTTTGGGGATTTATATATGAAACACTCTATTTAATGGTTGTTTAAAATTCACATCAACATTGTTATTAGTGGAAATGTTTATTCCATATTCTCATCATAATCGAGATTGTTTATTTTTCAATTTCATTTAAATGAAATTATATGAAACTTTCTACAAAAAAAATTTAATTTTATTATCCTCTGGATATTCATGATATTTCTATGTAATAGTACCATTTCCCACTTTTTTGTACTTTAATTAATTTAGAAAATTATTTATTAAAATCTTACATCATTTCTCCCATTAGTAGAAAGTCATTTTTTAAAAGCCATTTTCCAAAAAATGTTTTTAAAAATGGATTTATAATTTAATAAAATTATTTTTTAAATTAATTATTACCTATTTATACTCTTTACAAATTTTTTTCAAATTAATAATATGTTTTCTTCAAAACAATAACCATTTGGATTTTACCAAAAATTTTAAAGGTATATTCTTATAATTTTCAGAACAAGGAACATTATTATCCTTGATTATGTGGGAATGGAGTGTACTTTTTAACTTGTACTATATTTAAGGAATGAACATCCATCATGACCATAATTTCATTGGTGATTCCTTTTCATTTTTAAAACGATTTTTTTAAATATTTTTATTTCTCATGTTGATTTTTAATGAAAATGATATTCCACTACTAGAAAGATGACATATTGAAAAATAACTATAGCCTTGGTTTAATTTGTTCATTGATATTGGTTTATATATTTGAAAATTTATTTGAAAATTAGGGATTTATATTAAATGTATCCTTGAGGAAAATATTCCCATGGAAACAACGTCCTCAATCTTTTTATCTCCCTTACGGATTACCACTTCTACTCATGTTCCTATATATAAAAACACTTCTATCACATCTGATCATACATCTCCATCCCCTACTATACTCTCCACCTCCACCTATGGATAATTCTCCCTTAGCTGCTACATATCCATCTCATCCATGCCTATCATCTCGCTTGAACCTACCACTTCTCAAGATCCAAACCTTATAACCTAGGGTTCCGAAAATATTTTTATACCATTGTATCCGCACTTATCTCCATTCAATTCCTTTTCTACCTCCACTAATTATCCTAAATTATATCATATAGTTCCTACATCAATTATATTTCTTTTCATAACTATATGTGCATCCCACCTTAATTCATTCCCAATTTCACCCAATCTACTCCCAATCATGATTTTGACTTTCTCAGTATGGTAAAATAACAATATTGTGGTTCACTTATATTTTAAATCACATTAAATTATTTTTAATATTTATCCCCAATTATTTTGGATATTATGAATTGTAAGTGTTAAATGATAGATTTTCATCATAGTCCTTATTTACACATCACATTAGCCCGCTATAGTTTTCACTATTTCACTAATATATGCATCCATTTGAGAATGGAGAACTTTAAACAACTATAATAGGTATAGAACATTGATATTTCCACATTAAAATCACATAAAAACCATTTAAATTTGTAATCCAATTTTTTTAAAACAATATTCTACTTTTATGAGTCACTTAAAAAAGATCTGATAGCTTTTTTCTATCAACTTATTTTTTATGAATTTCATTCCCTCTTCTTGTAAATGATTTCTAATAATTTATAGTGTAATATTAAGCATCAACTCAATTATTTTATATACTAATTAACATTGCCTTTATTAAATTCATTTTTCAAGTGAGATATACTCATGTATGAAATCTTAAACTAATTTATTCCTACATATATATTTTTTTTCCATTGATGTTTTTTATAAAATTTACTCTAATTTTATGTATTAAAATATGATGAATAAAATTGTACATATGGTTTCATGTTAAAATATATATATTTAATAATATTTTATAGTTGTTCTCACAAATATGTTTTTAGATCCTTTTGAGAAAAAATGATTTTTTAAACTATATATTAAAATTTGGTATATTAATTAAAAAAAATCTAGAAAAACGGACAATGTAAATGTGGTTCTAAGAGTTTATTTTGGCGAAAAAATGTGTACTGTGGACGAATGTGTGAATAAAACGGTCTAAAACATATCACTATAATTCCAACTCATTAGTGTGCTAAGGGTTGAAGGATGTTTTCATAATATATCATCCTCTAGACTCTTCTTGATTTTCATGGCCTTGTATGACACTTTATAATATTTCATCAGGATGAAACACCAAGCATGGATCCTAAAATGTGGTCTTTCTAGAATCTAAAAACTATAGGCCAAATGTTATTCATTCTCAGTGAAATGATTTTCAATGAAAAGAAAAACAGTGAAGATATTATAGTAAAAACCGAACACATCATACATTTCTAATGTCCCATGGAATCGATATCTCAATCCATAATCAACCTATTTTCTTAAAAAAACGTAATGAATATTTCCTTCATGTCTTCCATGCTAGAAAATAATATCACAGTTCCATTTTAATGATGTGACATTATCTCTTCATGGTTCCTTGAAGCCCCAATATAACAGGAATAACCTTTTGTCTAGCTGGAGCCTCCACTTGATCAAGGATTATTATAATTATATTGACCAAATCCTTATCATCATGGGGTCCTCTAGTACTATGAAGTGATTGGGGTCGTAATGATAGATATATCATTCATAATCAACCATTATACTATGATCTCAAAGTCCATGAATAAGAAGCATCCAACTAACAATAGGTTGATTTAGATTCACTCCCTAAACCAATAGTTTATATCTGAGATCATTTTTAAATATATACCCATTTACATTAGGTGGCAGTTAATGAATATCCCCCCTTATAGGTGTGTTTTAATTTTATTTTCTAGTCAGTTCAATGAGAGGTATCCTAAGTATAATTGTTTGAATGAAAAAATAAACATATAAAAATACATATAACATCTCATGTAAAGATTCAAATCTAATAGTTTATAGTCACACACAAGGGATTTCTATTTGAGGGCCTATGCATATAGGCTACCCACATTCACAAAGGATAATGAAATTATCACAATCTAGGGTCAATCCAAAAATATCCAATTCATTCACGTTAGTCACAGGGATATGAATATAAAAAATAGATCTTTCTCAATTCAATGAATTATAATTTTTTTAAAAACTTAATAAGAAATCATATATCACATATTTCTAGTGAAATTTTCTTATTTTAATTATGATGTATAACATGAAATTATATGCATCTTCGGTGTCTTTTATTTCATGCTCCTAAACTATTTGTGAATTTTTAAAAAGCAAAAAACAATGTATGACCTAAAATATCACTCTAAAGGATGCTTAGAAATTATTAACTCAATATTAATAAATAAAAAATTTGGTATTTGAGAAAAATAAAATATGTGAAAATAATATATGAAATTAAATACTAAAAAAATATCTTTATAAATGAACATATTGCATGTGATAAATTCCCAAATTACATAATTATCCATTACTACAATATAAATTATATTTTATAGTACATACCATGACACATGAACCACTACAAACTAAATAGAGCGTGAAACAGAGAAATCCAAAGATATCACTTCAGCGTAACAAATGTTACCTCCTCTAATAGTCAATGATGATCAAGACACCCCAATTTGGAGTGTGTACCACACATGCCCCTACTCTATCATATTTTGTTTCATCCCTCAAACACTATACACACAAAACTTTTATGACAATTATACAAATAAAATATGAAATTGATATTTTATATAAAATTGATGAAAATATGGGCAATTATCTTGGATTGATATAAAATCAATACATCATCTGTCAATATAAACACTAACCTACTATAAATATAAAATATACATTTATAACTATTAGCCATGAATTCATGGACACCAATATAACCACAAATATGTATAATACTAGGGATAGATAATCATTATCATTTGTATTAGATAGGTATGGTGAAAAACACATAAGTTTAAAGAAAGAGTAATAGATGAAAAATTAAAAAATAAAATAAATATGAAAATTTTTTACAAAAACATATCCTAATATTGAAATTGAAAAATACCCTACTTGATTAAATTGAATAGAATGTATAAATTTAGAGGGTATAGTGATGCAATATTTTATCTCAAAATCAATACATTGGAAATTCATTCATTTTTTCCTTACTAAATAGAATAATTTTTAAATTATTTGTTTTGTTATGGTTATTCAAAATTTTATTGATCATGATTCTATAGTATTTAATCCAATTTCAACTTCATAATAAAATGTTATTATAGTTCTACTCAATAAAAAATGGCATCTTGGTGATAATTCGAATACCCATGATCCGTGTTTACAAACAATGATTACATTGATATGTATTGAATAATTCATTTTTATTTTTAGAAAAATGTCTCATGAGATAGTTTTATATATTAATTATGATTTTATAAAAATTATACCATATAATATTGAGATATGTTTCTTACTTTTAAATTTTTTTATCATGAAATATATTCTAATGCTTAATTTTTGGACTTATTTAGGCCACATAATATTGGATTCAGATTATGAACTAGTTGAATGAAATATATCCCAACAATTTTGGAATAAAAAAAACATTTCACAATTTTTATTAAGGTAAAATAATTTCAACCGAAATAGAAGAATTTCATAAATTACAGAAGAATAAAAAATAGATATTTTTTCATAATTACATTAAAAAAATTATAAAACCAAAAAATGTATGAAATTATCATAAAATTAAAAAACTCGATTAAATATATTAATTGAAAAATAATATATTTAAAAATATTACCTTCATAAATCCCCCACATAACCATTTTACTCTATTGTAATCAACAAATATCTGAATCAAAATCCACACAAGAATCAACTGTGATTGAAAATAAAATATCTTTTCAAAAATAATATTCTATCATCTGACAATTATGGAAATGAATTCTTAATAATTTTTATCTATCACATATAAATTAATTAATACTCAAAAATCCATCCATATCATAATAAAAACTTATATCACATTGAATTAAATGTCACACTGTACTCAAGATAAATTTAATTAGGTTTTATGGTAAAACTTTGAAGGTTCATGTATAACCATAGGCTTGATAAAATTATGATCTATCCACCTCATGAGATAAATATTATATTTTCAATCAATAGTAATTTTCATGGTTAATTATATTTATATACTTTAGTGGGTAATTATTTAAAAATTCAAAACCAAATTTGTAATCCCAAAAAATTTAAAATAAGAATATTGTATCTGATAGCGTATGTGATAAGAAACACACATCCTGGATAAATTATAACACACCAAAAAATAATGATATATTTATTTTTATATTAATAAAATATATTAAATAGATTATGTTACATCAAACACTTAGATTATATTTACTTACACGTTATACAAAATTTATCTTCTGTTAAACAAAACACTTATTTTAGCTCATGTTACACGTAATGCCAAGGTTAAAAAAAATGTGAAATATTATTAAAATATTGTCATTTAAAATAAAATTTATAACCCATGTATTAATTTTTTAGTTATTAATAGTAATAATAAAAATATTACAATTATGGTTATCAATTAAATAGATATGAATTAATCATATTTTTAACGAAAATGAATTTTTTTCTAAATAAATGATTTTTTTCTAAATGAAGCGTCAGTCGTAGTATGAAAAAATAATTTAAAATTAATTTTTACCAATTTTAGAAACTATATTTTTAATAATAAATTTAATGTTTTAAATCATAATATTAAAATTAGAATAGGGTGATTTTTATTTTATTTTTCTAAAATGCATCATTTTTTATGAATGGTAAAAAAATACCCGATTTAAATTGAAAAAAAAATTATTTTAAATATTGATGATGATGAATTATATTTTTAGTTTTTAATAAATTTAAATTATTTCATGTTTTTATAAATTAATCTATTTTAATCCATTTAATAATTTTTATGTTGAAATTTAGTAGAAAATCATCACAATATTTTTTGCACTTTATCTTTAAGAACCCGCTTTCTCATATCATCTTTGGGAATATTGTTAAGTAAAATTACTGTCTTATGTGAATTTTATTTTGAATATTGGATTCCATATTTTCAATAATAATAATTTTTAAATTCTTAATAGATGAATTTAATTTTTTTCAAAATTGAGTTGTGAAAATAGTAAAAAATACTTAGTGCAATTATGGTAAAAATTGATTTACGAGGTCAAAAATTTGGAAGATAATGTTTTAAATTACTTAGAATAGTTAAGAAAACAAATATTTTGGAAATATTTTAATAATATATCTTATATGGTGGATAATATTTTTTTAATATTTTTAATGATAGAAAATGTGGGTAAAAATCAATATTTTTTAAAAAATATAAGTGTACCACTCACCTCCCTTATAAAATCCCACCCCCGCTTCTCTATTGTTAACACCATAAGAACCTTTTTGATCATATAAGAACATCAAATATCAACTCAAAAACTACATCCCATCATTGTAGAATCCTTATTTTTGGCATTAATCAATCTAAATAAGGCTTTAGTTAAAACATAAGGATGATACTCAAATTAGAGGTATTGTTCTTGAATGACTGTCTTTATTTTATCTTTTTCTACACCTATATAATTTATCATTAAAACATGATTAAATAATATCATATTTCTCTTAAATATACTATTATGTTATTATAAAAAGGTAATTGTTGATAAGGATCACCACTTCCATCAATTGGGTTACAGAATCATCATTCTTGTGTATGGTGGACTACAACCTCGCTAACTAATGTCATTTATTCATCTAGTAACACATTTCCTGCGTAGTTTTTATGAATGATATAATTTATATATATTTAATTTATAATATATTTATACTTCAATATAAATTATATCAAATATAGACATTTTTCTTCCATTCTGTAGGAGATTTGATAATGTCGCTTGTCTGTACGGCGGGCTACTGCCATGAAAAGTGATGTGCTTCATATATAACAAAGAATTTACATAAAATTTGATAAAAATAATGATAATTATTATATGTGATGATCATTAAATAATTAATATATTCATGATATATTTGAGGTTTTGTAGATATGATATATATCTATATTTTCTTATCATTGTAGTCACATAAATAATATTACATTTTCCATGCATGTATGGACTTCCTCATTCACAATGATATGTGACTTTCATTACATAAACAAAAAAAGGATGACATCTATAATTATATAACTTGTTAAATAATATAATATTATCATTATTTAAAATTAATATTTTACTTACCTTCATTTCTATAATGATCATTGGAAATTGGAAACATTAATAATGTGTACATATGTCATACCACCTCTTTGATTGTACCGTTCATATTTTTTCATAACTGCCTTTCATTATTGGGTTTAAAAGTAAAATTTATTTTGAAATACTTTAATTATTCCATTATTATTTTCTTCGTGAAGTAGAAACAATGTAATATGTGAATGAACTAGAATTTTAATGAAAAATCGTGGATAAGAAAACAAGGCAATTAACACACAAAGTTATTAAAATAATGATGAATTATTAATGAATGGGTGAAAATAAATTATAAAAGGATGATATTTGATGTTATAAATATTAATATTATTATATTTTAAGGTTATAAATGTTTAAAAAAACTATATAAAATATTAAACTATTTTAAATCAAAATTAACCATGAGGCAAGGGATTTCTTAAATCGATTTTTCTTTAGGATAAACTACTACATCATTTATTATGTCATTCTAATATTATTTATATAATTAATTTAATATTTCATTACTTTGAATTTAAAATAGTTATATATTTATTTATATTAAGAAACACAATCGATTTAATGATTAATTCTCACTTTAATTTTGTTATCATTGTAAAGGTTTATTTTTACAATCTCATTCTAATCAAGATTATTTATTCAAAAATTTCACCTAAAGGAAATTAATTGAATATTTTCTAAAGAAACATTTAATTTTCATATCCATGTTTTACTCATGATATTTTCATGTAATTTTATGATATTCCAATCATTGATAGTTAAATTTATTGATAAAATGTTTTAATAAAATCATAATTTATTTCTCCCTTCATTCAGAATTCTATTTTCATCCATGACATTGCTTTATAAAAAATCATTTTTATGAATTTAAAAATAATATATGAAATAAAATGTTAACTATTTTTCTCTTTTCATGAAATAATTTCAATGTAATATTATTTACTTTTCAGAATAATGTATGTTTGAAATTCACCGAAAATGTGAAAGGGATATTCTTTTTGCTTTCTAAACAACGAAATTTCCAAACATTTATATATTGAAAAAATAAATTATCTTTTTTATTTTCATGATATGTATGTATTTACCCACCATCTTGAGAAAAATTTCATTGAATTTTGAAATTTATGTTTACAAAAATAATTTTATATATAAATTTTCAGAAATGTTATTTTCAATTACAATTTTATTCAAATATTATATGTTTCAAAAATTGATTTTCAAAATTATGTTGATATCTTACAGAAGAATTTTTTTAAATTAAATTTCATAGTATTTATATTTTTAAAGTGAAAAATCATTATTATTACTCCAATTTGTATATATTTTATTGATACCACAGCTTTTTGTTATCTGGATTGTTGATGATCATTTTGACCAAGGAAATTATCAAACATCCATTACCTGATTCATTTTTTATTCATTAACGTTTCTTTGAATTGTCAACATTCTTATAGAAATTAAATTTCCCCTAAATATAAATATTATTTATCATTTATATGATTGTTTATTAAACAAATATAATTTATACATTTGTTTTTTTACATTGAAAATTATTTGATTGACTACGGAAATTTTTATCAATCTATATATTTTACTCATTAAATTATTTTATATAAGGGTACAGTATAATTATTTAAATTTATTATTTGAAATTTTTGGAATAATTTATAAATACAAAAATAATAGGGGAGTATTTATAGAAATAATCTCAATGTATTGGTAGGTATCATGAGACAAAATTAGTTGGCCAAACCCTTTGAGTTTGTACGCATTCATTTTAAACTATATTTTGAAAGGTCTTGATAGTAGTGATATAGTTTTCCAAACCATATCAAATTATAACTAGTTGTTTTAAACATTATTATAAATTATCATGATGGTAGAGTTATCAATATTACTACGATCATGTCATCCTATAATTAAGAATTTCCTTCAATATGTATTCTGTAACTATTACAATATATATTTTTACAATGATATTATCTCAGGATGCATTTCATTCTTAATTTATTGATAAAATATGATGTTTTTTTAGTTTTTTTTCATTTAAATATTAATTTTCCCTTATCAAAACATATAAATAATTTATTTCAATGTAAATTTTTTTCATTTATATAAATTTTATTACTAATGATTCTTTATTGATTCACGATAGCTTCTTCTATACATAATCCTTACAAATAATTTGAGATGTCTCTTAGTTTTTTCTATAACCAGAAATCCAAGAATTGTACATTTATTAGAATGGATGGATATTCTAGAGGGAATAATTTTATTCCCAAATAATTTGTTATAAACTATGAATTCTAATGTAATAAAGAAACCATATATGAATATAGTTTACCTTAACTAATAAACTATTTGGTTTTTAGGATTTGATTTCTTGTATAATATTTCCAATTAGTAAATATGACACCAACTCTAGGATACTGCGGTTGTGGGTGATACTAATGGTATCAAAGAATATTTTCTAGAAACAATGCAAACTAGATTTAGGATAACAAACATTATTGAAAACTCCCCTAGGATAAACATTTAGGATATGTATAGAAGAACATTGTAAAGTTTTGTTAAGGTATACATTAATAGGTTTTTACATGGAATTAATTATTATTTTGATATTGTATGTGGATGTGGTTTTAGAATATAGGTACACATGGGTAGAAACTCTAGAAGGGTGCATTGGGCTTGACTTTATTGTCACCTGATTGCTAAAATAACACTTTAATATGCACATAGTTTGACACTGTCATGGGATATTCCTTGGTTAATTCATATTTTATTTACAAACCATTATGAACGATGTAAAAATAAATATATATAATGAATCTTAGTTTTTGATTATGATATTAAATATATAAATTTTTTTCTTTTTATGTTAATTATTTCACTTTTTTTTTGAAAATATACATTATGTTTCATAATTACATGAACAAATATATTGTAAGACATCATCTATAAGTAATTTATATTAAAAGGAAGGTGAACTACTTCAAAACCCATAATCCAAAGTGTAATAATGAAATTTTCATTGAGGGGATTAATCTAATCATTCAAAGGTAACTATTCTCCTAATCATTATCCTCATATGATGATATAGTATCATGTTCTAACAAAAAGGATAAATAATTCTCTAGGTATTTTTGATTAAAAGGGAATCATGAGAAGAAGAGTATGGTATAGAAATATATAGATAAATAGAATAAGGGAAATAATGATTTTTCTATATGTGATAATTTTGGAATGAAACAAAATGACACTAGATTAAATAGAATGCGAGTATTCTACATGTTTGGAGATAAATGACATAGTCCTTGTGATTTTAAGGAAAAGGGAAAATTTTCCAATATAAATTTATTAAACTTTTTTGATATGGGGAACAATGAAAATCGATATCCCATGAATTAATGGAGCATACTAGAAAAAAGTAGATGGATCATGGAAAAGATTATTCTACTACCACAAATAAATAAGAATGATAAATTTTATTATATTTGGATTCATTAATTATATAATTTGATTATTTTCTCCATGATATACTGGTTATAATAATTATGAAATGAAAAATGATTTTACTGCATTACTATTTTAAATGGTAATTGAAAGAATTTTTGAATAATACTAAGAATGGTTATTTAGTGGAAAGTTATATTTCAAGGAAATAAAATGAATGAAGGTGTTATAATCCTTAACATGATTATGATGTTGAGTTAATTATGTTTGTATAAATTGTTAATTGATTTGGATAATTTTATTGGGATAGTACTGAAGACATTGTAACTAATTAATGATGTTTTGTTAAAGTGTATTATAATATCATTCGTGGATCTTTGAACATCTTTGTATTTAATTAATAAATACAAAAATATTTGTTTTACATAATGATAAAGTAATAAATCATGTTTTAATTATTGTTTTATGGTAATTTAGATTATTACCATATTTCTAGAGAATACATGATGAATATATTCACATGTTTGGAATGTGACAATTAAGAGCTACTTCATGTTTTATGGGGGACTAATGACAAGTTATTTTTGGAAATTTATTTCACTTATTTCTAAATTTATGGAACATAATATTTTAAAACGTCCATATAGATAAACATATGTTATTTTTATGCTAATCCTGATACGAGTATTTAGATATTAATGTATTACATCACTATATAAAAATTTATCAATAATATATGACTTCTTCTAAACATATTTATTTTGGAAAATAGTTGGAGATATATAGAAACACTCTTCAATATTTTATGGATTGTATGACCCCTTAAATGGAAATTTTAGTGCTTCGACAAAAAAAATCATTTTTTTATATTCCTTTCCTAGAGTAAGAAATAAAAATGAAATTGATTAAATATAAACAAATGGATGAAAATTTTCATATCAAATGGAATAGTATCAAGTAATTACATTTCCATTAATTACTATATGGTAAAATATTTCCTCAGCTCTAGGAAAATGATCTTGAAACAATAATGTTATCCTATTACATTCATATCTGATAAATCATATGGTCATTTATTAACCCCTTTATGATGTGGATTTTTGAACAATTGTGTTTTCAAATTTCAATCAATTGATTAAAAATATCAAAATTATATTTTAAGGAATAAATTTTTTTATATTAGGGATAATGTAACACCCTGTTATTATTAAATAATAACATCATATTTGAATGTTTATGTGATATGCAAAACTATTATAAGAAGGAAATATAACACCCCAAGAAATTATGATATATTTATTTTCAAATAAATTAAATATATTCAGTTTAATTCATTATATACAACACTATGTTTATATTTTGTTACACAGACACAGACACCTAATTTTACTTTGTGTTTCATGCAACACTAATTTTTTGTTGCATTACACACAACACCGAGATTAAATAAACTATACAATATTAATAAAATATTATTATTTAATATAATATTAAAAACATAGAATTAAATTTGAATGTAGTAATATTAATAACTAAAATATGAAAAATACGGTTATCTATTGATTATTAATAGAACAAGGTTACTTTAAAAAAAGTTTTAAAAATGTATTATTTTTAAAATACAGTTTAGTTTCTCATTAAGAACGTAATTTAAAAATAATTTTTAAAAAAATTAGAAAATTTATATGAAAAATATGTGTTATTTTTTGAATTGTAATATCAAAAATAGAAAGGTGTAAATTTTTCGTATTTTTCAAAATAGTTTCATTTTGTATGAATAAAAAAAATTGACTTTTAATTGAAAACTTATTTTTCACTACAATTATTTAGAGACATAAATTATATTTAAATTTTTATTTAATATAAATTTAAAAAAAATATATAAATTTTTCTATTTCATGTCATTATAATCATTTTTATATTTAATATTGATATATACAATTTTTAAACTTTTATATTATTTCACTTTAAAAATATGGTTTCTCATCCCATCTAGGGGACTAATTTTAAATTAAATTATACCAAATCTATGAATTTAATTTGAATAAATGGAATACATTTTTGGAATCGGTATAATTTGTAATTTATTATACGATAAAATTATTTTTTGACCAAAATTAATTGTGAGGAAAATAAAAATATATCAAGGTTAATGAAGAAATGGATATACTGGGTGTTAAACTATGAAGATAAGGGTTAAAAATGAATAAAAAAATTGTAAATCAACCATTTATTGGATAAAGATCCACATTATATCTTCCAAGATTTAGGATTATAAATTTCGTAAGCCTTCGGAATGATACAAACCTGGGAGAAAGTGAATCTATTCAAAGAACTCCAAGTGTATCAGTGTCCTCACTTATTAAAGGATACCCAATCACCTCTTTAATGGGCATCATAATTTTATTTATTTCTCCACCACATTAAATTATTACTAAACCATGTCGATATAATAACCTAAATAAAATATATACACTATGATTTTTTATAATAATTTAATATAGTACCACCATATCCACTTTCATCAATTGAGTTGGGAAATCATCGTTCATGTGTATGACAGACAGTAGCCTCGTGGAACGAGGTCATTCATTCATCCATTACAGCCTTTCACAGTTAGGAATGATGATAGATCTAAAGTATATATATTATTTTTATTAAATATATTAACCTTATTATTCATTATTATATATGTAACTATTTTAAATACCATATTGCAGGTTATACAATAATGTCGCTGGTATTTATGGATGACTATCGCATTGTGAAGCGATCTGATTCATCATTCAATAATGCCTTACATTGTTCGGAATAAGAATAAATTCAATGATTATATGCTATATAATTGAAATAATTATGATATTAAGGATATTATTATCATTTTTGAAGACAGTATGTATCATTTTATTTTTAACCACTTCAATCACTTATTGATCCTAACATTGTTTATGTACATGTATACTATAGCCTTCACAAAACAATGTAACACTTATTTCATCACCACACCAAATTAATGATATATATATATATATTATGAATTTTATTATATTAATATCATTATGTAATGATAGTATATTAAATACCTTATTTTTATAATGATCATTTGAAAATGGAATGGTTACCCTTGCATACGTACAACATATTGTCTCTGTGATCGTAACATACATCATTTTTCAAAACCACATTTTTTTATTGGGATTGAAATTAAAAATATGGTAAAAATATGATAATTAATTAATTATTAATATGTTGTATATTTTTAAACTATGTAATATGTGAAATATTCATATCTTGAAAGAAAAAATATTCATAAGAAAACAAGGAAATTGACACCTTAAACAATGAAAACAATGAATTTTTATTAATTAGTGGGTGATAAGATGTTATTAAATGATATTATATGAAATAATAGGTTATTATGGTTCTGTTGTATGATAATTGCATGTTTATAACAACTATAACTGAGGTTAATGAATGTTTTATCCAAAGAATGTGTGATATAAGGGATTTCTGAACGAAATTTATATGCATTAAGATAAAATTATACTTTACATATTATGTCGTGAAAAAAATGTGTGTATAATAAATTTTGATTATAATACGTTTTATTTTCACTTAATTTTGGGGATTTATAGATGAAACACTCTATTTAATGGTTGTTTAAAATTCACTTCAACATTGTTATTAGTGGAAATGATTATTCCATAATCTCATCATAATCGAGATTGTTTATTTTTCAATTTCATTTAAATGAAATTATATAAAACATTCTAAAAAATACAATTAAATTTTATTATCCTCTGTTTATTCATGATATTTCTCTTTAATAGTACCATTTCCCACTTTTTTGTACTTTAATTAATTCAGAAAACTATTTTTCAAAATCTTACATCATTTCTCTCTTTAGTATAAAATCTTTTTTTAAAAGCCATTTTCCAAAACAAATTTTAAAAAATTGATTTATAATTTTATAAAATTATTTATTAAATGAATAATTACCTATTTTTACTCTTAATTTTTTTTTCAAATTAATAATATGTTTTTTTCAAAACAATAACCATTTGGATTTTACCAAAACCTTTAAATGTATATTCTTATAATTTTCAAAAAAAGGTACATTATTATCCTTCATTATGTGGGAATGGAGTATACTTTTTAACTTGTACTGTATTTAAGGAATGAACATCCATCATGACCATAATTTCATTTGAGATTCATTTTCATTTTTACAATTATTTTTTCAATTAATTTTTTCTCATATTGATTTTTAATGAAAATGATATTCCACTACTAGAAAGATGACATATTAAAACATAAATATAGCCTTGGATTAATTGGTTCATTGATATTGGTTTATATGTTTGAAAATTTATTTGAAAATATGGGATTTATATTAAAATTATCCTTGAGGAAAATCTTCCCATGACAAAAAAAATCCTCAATTTTTTTATCTCCCTTATGGATTACCACTTCTACTCATGTTTCAATCTATAAAAACTCTTCTATCACATCTGATCATAAATCTCCATCCCTTACTAAACTCTCCACCTCCACCTATGGATACTTCACCCTTAGATGCTAAATTTCCATCTCATCCATACCTATTATCTTGCTTGCACATCCCACTTCTCAAGATCCTGACCTTATAACCTAGGGTTCTGTAAATATCCTTATACCGTTGTATCTTCACTTATCTCCATTCAATTAATTTTCTACCTCCACTAATTATCTTAACTTATATCATATAGTTCCTACATCAATTATCTTTCTTTACATAACTATATGTGCATCCCGCCTCAATTCATTCCCAATTTCACCCTATCTACACCCAATCATGATTTTTGACCTTCTCAGTTTGGTAAAATAAGAGTATTGTGGTTCACTTATATTTTAAATCACATTAAATTATTTTTAATATCTATCCATAATTATTATGGATATTATGAATTTTAAGTTTTAAATGATAGATTTTCATCGTAGTCCATATTTACACATCACATTAGCCCACTATAGTTTTCACTATTTCACTAATGTATTCATCCATTTGAGAATGGAGAACTTTAAACCACTATAATACGTATGGAACATTGATATCTCTACATTAACATCACATAAAAACCATGTAAATTTTTAACCCTATATTTAGAACAATATTCTACTTTTATGACTCACTTAAAAAGGATCTGATTGTTTTTTTATCATCTTCTTTTTTATGCATTTCATTCCCTCTTCTTGTAAATGATTGCTAATAATTTATAGTGTAATCTTAAGCATCAACTCAATTATTTTATATACTTCTTAACATTGCATACTAATGCCTTTATTAAATTCATTTTTCAAGTGAGATATACTCATGTATGAAATCTTAAACTAATTTATTCCTACATATATTTTTCTTATTTTCCATTGATTTTTTTTATAAAATGTACTCTAATTTTAAGTATTAAAATATGATGAAACAAATTGTACATATGGTTTCATGTTAAAATATATATATTTAAGAATATTTTATATTTGTTCTCACCATTATGATTTTAGATCCTTTTGAGAAAAAATAATTTTAAAACTATATATTTAAATTTGGTAGGTTAATTAAAAAAAATTCTAGAAAAATGGACACTGTAAATGTGGTGCTGAAAGATTATTTTGGTGAAAAAATGTGTAATGTGGACAAATGCGTGAAAAAAACGGTCTAAAACAAATCACTATGATCTATGTAGATTCCATTATTTAATCGATAATTTTATCATTCAATAATTTACATAGCCTTTTAAATTTCAAATAGTTAAAAAATATATTCTGACCTCCTTGTAACTGGTTATAGGTACCATTCAAGGGTAGATATATCGTAGTAGTACACGTTTTTGACGTAGTGTTGTAGTAGTAGTAATATATTTTTAATTCAAAGTATAAAGGACAAGGAAAAGGAAACATCCCCTCAAGGGGGTCGAAAATGGTGAAGGCCAAGAGCATCCCCTTGGACCACAAAAGTACATTCTGGGGGAAGAGAATGAAGGGAGTCATAAATAATGAGAGTATCGTCTTGTCTACCAAAGTGAGCGAGGGAATCGGCCGTAATGTTTGTCTCCCTCCAACTGTGATGAATAATTCATCCTTGTGAGTTTTCATTCCTGCGTCTCCTGATGAGATAAGAGAGCTCCCAAGGAAACCCATTGCTCCCTTTCATGGCCATCACAAGGAGTTCTGAGTCGGACTCCATCTCGAACACCTCAATCTTACCTCACCTACAAACCATAAGACCAGATGCGAGTGCATGTATCTCCGCACTCAAGGAGTTCCCCATTCCATAAAAATCACTAAAAGCGATGAGGACCGAACCAGGATAATCACACAACACTCCTCCCCCCTCATGATACCCTCCATGCAGGAACCATCTATATTAAGCATGAAACCCGTAACCGGTGGTCACCATTTCACCCACTGACCAGACCCCTCGCCCAGGATGCAGGGGAATTTGAGTAGGTTACAAATCGCAGCTGATGTCGATCCTCCTTTGAAGAGAGAGGTAATTTCAAAAAATGAAAGTTTTGAGGCTAGCTTGGAGAAACAAGAACGATCTACTAGATCCCCTCTGAACCTAATTAGGAGCCCCCCAAAGCACCCTAAAAATAGCCACAATAATAATCATTTTTAAGGTAGTGTATCATGACTAAAATCATTCAAAAGTAAATTTGTTTGATTTAGTTTATGAATTGATATTTTTCCTGAATTTTCAGTTGGTAATCATTAAAACATTACAAATTTAACATCCATTAATTCACCAATCACTTTTGAGTGAAATTTTTCTAATTATTTTTTCATGATAACTAAATGAGAGTGTTAATATTCAGGTTTCTCTCAGGTAACAAAGGAATAAGATTAGTATTAGATGGGATGCAATATTTATCTCATAAATGGTATATTATTGTTTTAATTTAGGTATTTGAGATACATAAATATATATTTTTTAATTATATTTTAATTTTTTCAATTTTATAGTTTACTGCTAATCATATGGAACAATGTTGAGTTTTCCCCCATTATTCATCTCTTGGGATTCATATATTGAAAATTTTCATTCCAACTTAGTTATCTCATTCATTGTCTTAAAAAAATGGCCTATGAAACATCCAATTAATTTCATAACCTTCCATGTTAATTTTTTGATGAAAAAATATTTATACAGTCGCTTTCTATCACATTGTCCACCAATTTTGTTGAATTGTTTTTCATCATATGGTGATATTTATATGACTTTCTCTATAGATATAGTGCATAACTATCCCATTTACATAAATAATTATAATATTATTTTATGTATACAATTAATATCTAAATTTATCATTTACTACATTTGTCTTAAAACATTTACCAATATATACATCATGGCCATAAACCATTGGATATTTTATAAATCCAATATAGATACATGAAAATTTAACATCATTTTTTATTAGTATTACAATTACTCACGTTGTCGTATTTAATAAAATAATATATGTTCTCATTTTCAATTATCATAATTCTATTTCATGACTTATTAAATTATTCAAAGTATTTCACACATGAATTTTTATTCCCACATAACTTATGAAGTTTTTTATTCTGCCATTATTTTTGTCATTTTTCTCTAATAATGTTTTTTACATGTTCATACATTTTTATTTAGTAATGAATTTAAGGAAAAAGCATGTGTCTTAATATAGTCAACTATTTTGGAATCCCTGTACACTAATGTACTTGAATGATAACCAATTAAAACTATAGTATTTATAATATTAGTTAATTGGGTTATTAATGTTCTAATTTTATATCTATTATTTAAAAGAATACATAAATATGAATTAATGTATATATAGTTTCTTAGTTTTAAAAACTATTTAATATATGAGTTTTCCACTCATAATCAATAATGTTAGAAACATGATTACATATGCATCTTTAACTATATAGTTATTACATTTAAATAATAATATGGATGAAAAAATTGTAAGAAATATCCATTAAAATAGAGATTATAAAATTTTCAATTAAAATATTCATGAAATGTATGTTTTTAAATATATTTTTATTACATTGAATTTTACATTTAAATGTAAAATTTTTATTCTATATATTACATTATAATATTTCTGGTAAATTTAATGACTCATGTTTTTTTAAATAAATATAAGAAACCAGTGAACATTGATGAATTTAAGAGAATATAACATTATCATTTCATTGAATTTTCAATTCAATAATTTCATGGTTTATTCAATTTTTAAATAGTTTTTTAAAAATATTACCAATTCAATTTATGTTTTTATTACATAACTCTTAACTATCTCTATATTTTCTTTAAATATTTCCCTTAATTATTGGGGTAGTGTGATACATGTTAATTATAATTTATTATAATCATGATATTGGGTAGTGAATTAATTGTGGAACAATGTGGTCACGAAGTCCATAAATATCTATTTTCTTCTAGAATGAATCAAATATGCATGCACCAAAATTTTCCACTATACTTAAATAAAATCCGAGAAAACTGAGTTGTTTTAAATATCTGTTTTTCCACTAAAGGAATTAATTACACCCAAGAAGTCATTGTTATTTTTTCCTGATATTGTTGACGTCCTGAGTCTTTTAATATATATGAAATGTAAAAAAATAACCTCAAATTAATAAATTTTAATGATTGAGATTTGTTTTAAAATTTTAAAAAGAGAATTTCTCAAAAAAAAAATCTATAATGGTTCCTATTGATTTTATTCATTTTCTTATTCTTTTATTAGATATATGAAATTTATTTTTTCCCATAAGAAAATTCTATCATAATCCTTTTTATTGTATGGTTTCTGATATCAACGTATATTCAAGAATAGTTTTCATCAAAAAGATTCATATATAAAACAAAACATGAAAATATTGATTAAGTATCATTTGAATATTCAACTATTTTTCCTTTATAATATTTAGTTTCTAACCATTTTCATTTCATCATATTTTTTCATATTCCTATGTTAATCTTAGTCCAGTTAATCTCCAAATATTTTAATATCGACATCAATATTTCCATTGAACACCATAGTTGTAGTAATGTTGCATTCACCCCTCTATGGAACACACCTAAATGTTATAGTCAACACATTAACATACAGAACTTCAGTGACATTTTTTACTTCGATAAAATGTACAGTATTGTAGGCAATGTATTTTTCAATACCATTACCTCTTTCATCTAGCCTTATCTATATAAAATCTAAACAAACTCAAACATTTTGAATGATTTCTATGTAATTTTCCTACATTAACATACATGAATTTTAAATTTTTAAACCACTAATACGATTCATTTATTAACATAAAAATGATATGAAATGAAATAAAGTAGTTTATTTATAACATATATCAAATAAATCAATCATCGTGATATAAAAAACCAATAATTCATACACATTCACAAATACTAAAATAGAAGAAATATATAAAATATAATTACTAAAAAATACATATACTTACGATTATACATACACTAATACTATGAGACAAATAGGTTTTTTAGGTATACAGTGATTATGATAATTATTATACTAATTCTTACCCAAAAATAAATAAATGCACACCTTTATATATATATAACATTGAATATAATGTTTGAAAATATATAAACAATATATATCATGTTTTGAATTGGATTTATGAATATTAGTTGTGTTTTCATGGTTATTTTTATACATTTTATTTTTCTTCTATTATTAGCTTCAAGGATTGTGGGTTATCTGTAGGGTGGGAATTTAAGTGCAACAGGTTGGTTTATATAGTGTATTATTTTTAGGTATTTTTCTGTGGTAGGGTGTAGAAATGAAATCTCAACTATTTCTTTAGTAGTTATGGTAAACCTTTCAATGATATATCCAAATTTTTTTCTTTTAAATTTAATTGGTATTTCATTTTCTCTTGTATAATATTTTTAGGAATATTACACTACTATTCAATTGTGGGTGCTTCTACAGATCATATCATCATGATGTTGAAATAATGTTTTAATTTTATTCATGTGTAATTTATTATACATAGTCTATTTCAGTATGTGGCATACACATATCACATCCTATTAAGAATTTAGAACTACTTCTATGTCACAATTTCGACACACACACATCCTTTCTATTATTGTTTTATGTAGCATATTAATGGAAAAAAATTCACTATATCTATAGAAAGTCAAATGCATATAAGTCTATAAATGTTTTTTTGGGGTGTAGGTTAGTTCGTGTGATGAAGAATAAGTGTGAGACCTTATAGGTTATGATGAATTTTGATACAAAAAATGGTATCATTATACATTAACATGAATGATTTTTCCATGTAGTGGTTCTTATTCATGTGAGTGATGGTTTCTCATATAGAAAATATTTAATTGGTTCAAAACACATCATATAAATGTACTAGGGCTAATATTTTGATCACTCATAGTAGGTGACACATTATGTAAAAGGTAAAAATTCATATACTAATGGAAAAATGTCCTCAATAGTATGAAAAAAAGTTATATAGGTTCATTAGAATGTTATCATTCCCACCCTTTAGTATCTTGTATTTATATTACGTACCAACATTTCTAATTAATTTGTCAATATGTCCCCTCTACATATTGAAGCATTAATTAGTGTGTTCAAAGATAAAATATTTCAAATTAATTTTTACCTGGGTCATCTATATTGAAAGGCAATGTCATCATATTATTTTGGAGATAGAAATTATTTGGGTTCATCTATGCACATCGCAAATTGAAATTTTTTATAATATGTTAACTCTTATACATACTCACACAAATTTGATCCCTCTACTAAATCACTTCAATATTCAAATTTTTCAGTCATAAGGTTGTATCATTCATCTCATATTTCATAATCGCTTATAATTAAGTATTCATGTTAATATGATAAACCTAGAGTTAAATCATAGGGATAATTCCTTCCCAAAAATGTAATCCTTTCAGCTCTTCATCAATGAAGAAATCTTGTAAATATAATGGTAGTTTCACAAACCAAACTTTAAATTCCTACATTCTATACCTTCCATATATAATAGTCAATAGATCCTGTTTATTTCAAAACCTATGAGTTTCCAAAATAAATTATCTTTACAAATTTCATCATTGTTGTTCCCATGACCCCTTAGAAATATCTCAATATCCATGATAATAAATTCACCATTTTGTAGCAACTTCAAATAATAAAATCTCCACCAATGGTATCCAATGTTCTACTTCTACCAAATTAATCTAGATG
This sequence comes from Viscum album, assembly GCA_963277665.1. NCBI lineage: Eukaryota > Viridiplantae > Streptophyta > Magnoliopsida > Santalales > Viscaceae > Viscum > Viscum album. The sequence goes on from OY728130.1 coordinate 692,617,154, forward strand.
AAAATATCTATCTCTTCAATCTAGTTTTTGGGCTCCCAATTTTAAATAGACCCCACATATCTCAATAAGATCCCATTTTGGAAATTCTATAATGTATAACACCATGTCACATCAACTAATAGCCTAATCCTTCAATGAAAAACATACAAACCTTTATTTATATCTTATAACTCGAATATACATGAATTTTATAGAAATAATACATACATTTTCGTAAAATAATACAAAATCCCAATGACAATGATCATTTTAACTTTACAACTAAAAAAATTTTCCAAATCATTCAAAATCAATTTTACATGTACAATAATCATATACTAGTACAAAATTATTAATCTCCACTATAACATAGTCCCCTAAAATTAGTAAACATTCCATAAAGAATAATTAGTTGAGAAGTATGTTCTTATAAATAAAATGAATCGATTGTCACACTCTATAATAGGTTCCATGGTCTATATCATTTCCTAGGTTTGGATATACTACTATTTGACTTTCTCAATTAAATCCACAAGTTACTACTCCATAATTCATCCTAAACTTCACTCTAATATTAATAATTCATTTCTCAAACCTTAAAAAACATTATTTTGACATTATCCTAAATAGATTTAAATGGATCATTATCTCTATAAACCATAATAAACCTAACAATTTACCTTTATTAAGTTGGATTTTATTTACATTTTTCTCCTTTATAACCCTTTCATAAAAATTTCAATACTGAAGCTATTCATTCAATACCTTGATCATTCATAAAAGTTTCCATTCTAGATCAAAATAGTGATACATGAACCATAAAACAATTCAATAATATTTTATAAGTTATATTTAAATCCTTTTTTAGTAACAAATGGAAACATAAAGAACCAATAAAATCTATTTCAACTGATTCTTATAAATAGAGGATTTGAACTTGAGGAAAAAAGGCTTTATTGGCCTCATATTAGATCATCTATAATTATTAGAACTTTTCTTTTGTTTTTTATTTTTATATTCTATGCATAGTGTTTCTAGTTATGAGATTTTTCAATATAAATTCATATGTTTCTGATATTTTGATCGAATACTTCATTGTGTTATGACTACCTATTTATGATATTTTATATTGAAGTGGTTTTACATAATAACGTGATACCCCCAAGTAATTGATTTATCCTTCAACTACATTGGGTGAAAATAATAGATTTTGGGGTATAAGATGTAGAATTGTAACATTTCTTTACTGTTAATCTATATAAAATAGTAATATTTTATTAAATATGCATATTTTAATTTATTTCAGCGTATGATTGAGAATGAATAACTTCCATTCACAATTGTAAGAATGATTATCTTCATAAAAGAGTGAAGATTGATCCTAATGGTATGTAAAAATTTATTTTTTTCTCTCATTTACATATATATTAAAAGCATCATTAAAATATATTCCTTTCACATTCTATTTTTATTTAGTTATTGATGTTTTAATGAATCTATTTTAAATTTTTTCTTAAAATTTGAGTTTATATATTCATTTTATTGAATTGGTTCATATAACACGGTAATATTTTTTCAAAATTTCTAACCATAAAAATAAAACTTTTATAGACTTTTCATAGAGCTATAGGTGAGATCTTAGACACAAGGGATATTCCTCATAATGAAACAATTAATCCTTTAAACTATGATTATTCTCGGATGGTTCATATTTATTATAAATCTTTTAATATTATCAATTGTCACAATGATGTAAATTTCATTGAAGCTACATACTAATGTCATGGGAAATTGTAATTATTCACACTAAAAAATATGAAATGTAAAATATTAATTTTATACATCCATGTAACCAAATTGATAATGACTATTGAAAAAATTATGAGAAATTTAACAGAAGTTATATTAAAATTTTCCTAATCTAGTAAAATCATATGTGATCAAATATTTTAAATTGTGGAGTGTGTGTTGTGTATTTAATATCGTTTGAGTGTTATATCAACATTGATTTTATATTTTAATTTCATTTAAACATTTGAGAGTTAAAGTTACTCTTAATTTTATCTTTGTGTTCAGTTGTAGCTAAACACTTTGATAATCTATAAATAAGAAATGTATTTATTTAAAAGTGGTTTTGGGTTATTCCTCTACATATAAAATAGTATAAGCGGGGTATGTTATGTTTTTAGGATATATTGGGAGTTAATGTTTATGATAAAATTACTTAGAGCTAAAGATGATGTTATTTTTTGGGAATTGAATTATGAAGTGAACCACTTCTAGAGACATTTCAATCGTCTTTGTAGAGATTACCACACTACACTATTTCTTACTAATTCATAGTTTTCTAATCCAGTTCCTGATACAATAATTTGAAATTCTATAAATTTTCAGAACATTTAATCAATGAGATCCAAAGTATAAATATAACATATCAAACGAGATTTCTTAAATATTGGCCCAAACTATATCACAGATAGTCTTTATTATATATAAATTCTATGATTTTTTAACGTCTCTCAACATCATATTTACTTATAGACAATAAGTGTACAATATAGTCATATAAAATTTCATAAAAAATGCACTTTGAAATATAATTTACAAATTAATATATGGAAAAGGATATCTGTTAAATTTAAACAATAAAAAAATTCATTAAGATTTTCTCAAGAAAAATTAAATGATTAAATAAATTATGTAATTTTACATTCATTTTAAACATAGATATACAGTTCAATAAATCATTTATATATTCAAGATATAGAAATGGTATGTAATTTTTATAGATATGTTATGATTCCCTATAACAAAAACAATCCCATTGAAATATTCCTTGATACTGCTTCTTATGAAAATGAATATGTGAATACTAGTTTACGTTAAATATTAATTATATAAAATATTTGTATCAATTAAATTTTATATAAATATAAAATAATTATTTTCATTATTTTTATAACCATTTTATGTTTTCATTTATTAAATTTGATATCATTTATTTATGTTTGGTTTATAAGGATTCTTCTGGTCCTGCGACTTATTTAGGTGCATATGCAAATGATGATATCAATGTTCATGATGATAATGACGATGTTGCTCTTAATTGAGGTAATAATTATGTTGGTGTTTCTATAGGAGATTATTAGTCTCTGGATGGTTTAGGTGATACTAATATTGAGTTACATTTTAGATGTTAATTTTAATCTTGGTTTTTACATTGAATTTTATCATGTAGTTTTTTTAAATTATTATTGATATTTGAATTTTATATTGTTTATATTGGAGATATTTTTAATTATTGTGATACATATTGTATTATTTTTGGGTTTTATTTGTATTTTATTTTTTTAATCAATTGTAAATTGAATTGTTTGAGTTTTATTTGAGGGCTGTTGGTTGGGTAGGGATTTAATGTTACCTTTTTGGCATTGAAAACACAATTATTTAATCTCAAAAAATAGTGAGGAATGTAATACAACTAAATCCCAATCAATAATAAAATATATATAAATAAAATCAATAAAGTTTAAAGAAATATTTGTTGTAGGTAATGTGATATCAGATAGAGGCACCACACCAACCTTAAGCCCTGAAATTCTCAGGATCTGGTGACATTCCTCAAGACACATTTTCACCAAAACTCTATAAGATACACGTTGATCACACCTACTAACTAACAACTAGTGATAGACTCTACCCACAATGAACTATTTATTGTTGGATGAACCAGTTCCATCATCCACACTAATACAACAATAAAAAAACAAAACAATAATTGAAACATCATGCCAAAAGTCTAGATTCACTTCATCAAACACTACCTATGTGACCACCATACTACTATACTCACCCAAAGGTCATTAAAATACCAAAAAAGACTCATACAATAATGTAAATACCTTTATAAAAAGGTTAATCTAAAGACCAATATTCAAAAGAAATAGCTAATATGAGGATACCACACCAAAACACCATGGGATATAACTAAGAAGAAAAAATAACTCAAGGATGAAATAAAATATATTTGAAAAACATTACCCATTGAAAATGTAATATAATATTCATGATATGACTTAATAAATCACTACTATGAATCCTTACAAATTCTAGACAAAACATTTTCAAGTCCAACAAAAACAACCCACCACCACCTATATGAATAAGATTTGTTCAATCCATGTAGGGATTTAAAATAATTTCCACATGATTTTGTATAACAAATTTCTCCTTTGTATATATGTGTAAAACTCTATTTTTGAAGAGTTTATAATTACCGCGTGGGGATTCTAGATATATGGATTATCTAGTATGCCCATGTAATACCGCACCAAATAAATGTATAAATATCATGAAAGGTAGTAAGGATATCTAAAAAATATAGTGTGATATACTGTGAGACAATAGTATTAATCTATTTTTAAAAATTCATAAAAATTACATTAATTATCGGGTAAGAATTTAATTTTTTAATTTGAATATTTATAGAATAAATATATAAACACATTTGATGAATAAATGAATAAAAATTTTAATTTAGTGAATTCATTAGCAATGGATTAATTCAATTAGTTTTCTAATGGTGGTTAATTGATTATTGCATAGTCCATTTTGTGTTCATACTTTTAATTCATATTGTTTTGTTTTTTTCTTCAATTTTTGTTATTACATATATAACTATTGAGTGATGCTGAAAGGGTGGGATTTAAGTGAAACAGATTATTTTAAATGTAATATTGTTTTTATGGATTTAAGTGATTGAATTCTATTAATATATTGAATTTTGGGTAGGTATTTAAGTGTTTAATTTTTCATATATTTTATTCTTGTGGACTAGTATTTCCTGCGTTCTAGTAGTGTTAGAATTCTGTTTATATTATTGATTATGTACATCAGTAGATATATTCCTGTTTGGTTTTAGGAATAATTTGAACTGTGTCTATAATTTTTTAGGAGGAGGTTATGATGTAATCTACATTGAATTCTGGTAGCATCTAAATTCGTTAAATATTATGATTTAAGTGAACCTGGTGATATAATATTTTTTTAATTCTGGTGATATATTATTTTTTTAATGGTTGTTGGGATGGTAGTAATTTAATAAAGCTGGGTAGATTTTGAGTTCTATTTGAGTGGTTGTTGGTAGTGTATTAATTTAATTTCAATAGAGAGATTTAACTTTTATTCAAGGAAATTTCACCTGATGGATAAACACACCCACATGCACCCAATTAGTTTTACTTATTACCGAGATAGTTTTTTTAATTTAAGGGGTTATAGATCCAGTTTTTTTATTGTGGATTTATATTGGGGTTGGGAGTAAAAATAGTCACGGTATTGAACCATGGATACAATTATGTTTACATGGATTGAAATATTGGATAATTCTCTATTTCTAGGGTTTCATACCATGGATATATAATTCCTACTTTTAGTAATTCCCATAGTTTTTTATTATGGCTATATAGGTATTTACATGGTGGAAACAGTGACATTAGCCATTGTAATATTCTGAATTTTTTAAAATAATAAAAATGACTTGTTGACAATTTATATTTGTTTTTATATGAAAATTTAAATTATCCATTAAATCATGTATTAATTTTTTTTAAATGTTTTTGTGAGGGTAAAAGATGAGTTGACACCATGGAATTATCTATCAAATATTTTCAGAGTTCAAAACTGATTAAATGCATGATTATATAGCCCATAAAGCCTCATCCTAGATAAAATAAATATATTAAATATTATAAAATATGTATGTGGGGATTATAATAAATAATTAAATATCTCCCAAAATATTTGTTGAATGAGAAATTGAAATCCACCTTTAGGTTTGGGACACAGATTTTACCCTAGGTAGGGTATATCAATTTTTCACATCAAATGTTTGGTCTGGTCTCTTGCGAAGATAATTTATTTTATATTTTTAATATATAATTTATTCTAAAGAACTGAATATATCCCAAAAAATGACTCTTATGAGAAATATAAGACAATTGTTTTCTATAGAATATTGGGTTTTTCCATTGTGGGTATAACTTTTTAACTATGTGGGATGTTTGTAAAATAATCGTTCAAGAATAAGTATTTTATATTTAATTATATTGTTATTCCATTTTTAAATAATAAATAAATAATATCTCCCAAAGGATGAATCATATAAGAAATCTGATACCACAATTAGTCCTGGAATGTAAGATTTATCCCAGATGGGGTATAAAATTATGTTCCATGGTTATTTACTCAGTTTGGACGTAATATAAATATAATTAATTTTTTTATCAATTTAATTATTAATATGATTTTTATGATTCCTTCATCTCCTCTAACATCCCAAACATCCATTTTTGGTCCTTATTAATTCCAAAATATCAGATTCTACTTGCTTTGACTTGATTAATTCAAGAAGCAGCTTAATTGGGTGAATTAAGAAATTCAAAACATATTTTAGGCCAAATAATGCATTTATAATAGGTATTGAATTTTTTTATATTTACCTTGCGTGGAATGACTTGAAATGGGTGACATATCTTGGATTTCGGTTTTGGTTGATATTCTTTATTTTGGGAGATCCTGGTTCTTCTTACTCACGATCATTGATGCCAACTCATCTTTCTACTTAGTACACCCAAGTGTGCAGTGACATGCATCCAAGCCTCATTCCCCCAAGTTGTGACATCTAAGGATTTCTTATAATATAATTTATTTTCATTTGAATTTTCATCATCTTCTCTATTTATCATTAAATGATTTATTTTTTAAAATAAAAATATATATAATTATCAAATATAGTCATGAAATTAATTATCAATGGATAAATACGGAAAATTAACAAAGGTAATTAGAGTAAAAAATAAATGTCTGAATTTATAATACTATTATTATTTGAATTATCAAATTATAATTATTAATATTATTAAATGATAATTTCTAAATTATCAAATTATGATTAGTTATATTATCAATTGATAATATCTAGATTACCAACTAATAATTATTAAAATTAATAAATGATAAATGATGAGTATTAAACAGATAATTTATGATAATTTATCAAATAATAATTATAAAATGATAATTTCTGGGAATTTTCAAAAGAAATTTATAAAAAAGAAAATTTATTAAAATTTATTAAAAGATTATTATAATGCAATAATTTATAATAAATTATCATAGGTATTTATAAAAGGATAATTTATGAGAAATTTAAAAAATATAATTATAAAAGGATAATTTATGAAAATTTATCAAATTATAATTATTATTATAAATAATTTTTTGAGTATATTAATTGACATAGAATGATAATTATGAAATTATCCATGAGAGATAATGTATTATTACATGGGATATTTTTTTCTTTTTGAAATAAAATAACTGGTTTTTGTTTTAAAAACCCTTGACAAACCTCAATCTTTTACAGGTCAATGTTTATGATATTAAGGCCATAACTAGTCATATCAAACCGCATATGGTCATTTATCCTATTCATTATTGAAAAAAACATTGAGGTCAGAATTTCATTTAATTCTTAGCCTCACGTTGACACTTCATTCCTTGATGATTATATTTGTTTTCATTTTTATTCACTGTGCTTGATTGTGGTCACATGTGAGTGTGTGTAGCCCATAAAATCTATTGAAATTCACGATTGATATTAGTATAGATTTTATCCATCAATGAGGGATATCAAATGCTCTTTTCTATACCATTATACACTTATTTATATATATTATGCCTACTTGTGTGCTCTCCTTGTTTAAGTGTTACCATACTTGGTTGGTTGTTAGTTTTATTTTAGATGGTGTACCGCCATAACATATTCTACTTATATTGGGGGAGAATACATGATTAATACAATAGTGATGATTTACTTGAACATGGTGTAGAGGTATGATGTAGATTTGTTTTCTTGTTGAGGGTTTTGTCAAGGTGGCCTTGATTTTCCAAGTGTCATTCACCATGAGATAGCATGGTCGATATGAGTACTAGTTATTCTATTCTACAAGATCCTGGGTGACATAGTCGACATGAAGAGTATATTCCGCTATGTATTGCATCCAAGGCACAAGTATGAAATTGTACATGGGATGTTTTTTTCTATTGAATCATTCAGTTTTCGTCAAGTATGAATATAAAAAAGGTGTGATTGAGGATTATGGAATCTTGGATAGTGCACTACTGCTCAATTTTGAATTAAATGTATATATGATTCCTATATTTATTATTATTATGTAACACACTTGTATACTATGTCACATCAGGTTATGGACGCATTTGTGATGTCTTGCTGAATCTTGTACTAACACCCCTCTTGAGAACATTGATGTGTTTTTAGATTCCATGAGAGACCCAGTGAATGGAAAGGGCCCAATGGTGGATGGCTAAGTAGATGGACCAAAGAGCTAGGGAATACTAGGAAATCCACTAGAAGACCCTATATTTCATTTATTTATCATAAGGTTTATTCATTGTAGATAGGATTTCCGCATTAGGAGATTCTTTTATTAACATGATCTGTATTCCATTTAAATTCATCTTCATTACACTGACAATTTATTATAGTTTAATTGTCTATTATAGATCATATTTCGTGATACAGAGGCTATTTTATCCATAGTGATAAAAATAGATAGTCATTGATAGTCAGAAGTTGCTAGCATATGTTGAGGCACACACGATGTTATATGGAATTCTTGCTCATACTAGGTAGTTTTGGTCGATATGTTACAAAACGGTATCAAAGAATTAGGACTCGCTAATTTTTCCTCCTTACCTGTGGTTGGAAAGGTTATACAAGATATCATATGGTTGTGATTCAGGTAGGGGATCAATGATAGTTCTTGGTCATCATTATATATAGGACATCTAAGTTACCATAATGTGGGGAATTTATGTTTTTCTATTACCATTAATTAAACTCACTTTCAGTGACACACATGATTTTTATATATGATTTATGAGATTTCATTTATTTTTAGGCATCATAACTAGAAATATCGGTCCACATTCCATGTATATTCTTGTTATCGAACAAAACATTTGTTATTAAATAAATTATATGATTTTTACTATATGTCCAGGATAGTTTCCCATTATGTGATATATATATGATTCATTATATTGTGATATATATTTATTGGAATTAATTAGTTGAAATGAGTTGGTTATTGTGTTAGTATATAAATGTGGATAGTGAATAATTCATATGGATGAATAAAAGGTTTAGTTTTAGGAAGGTTAGACCCTGAGTAGATGATATACTCATAGGGAATCCTTTTCGTCAACCCATAGACTGACTAGGGCTTATCCTATTGACTCTTTGTATTCTGAAGTGATTTTTTCTCATTACAGGCGATTTAATATTGATGTCTTTTATGGTACTACACGGGGAGAAGGTAAAAATACTTCAACAAGGTAGGTGGAATCAGTATTTACACTAGAAATGTAATAGAATGAAAACGAACATGTCCACACACATGCTCTGTGTTATAGGTACTATGGATGTTTATAAAGGAATTCATTCTCTGGGTGAATGTCCTGAGCATACGAGTTTAGAACTATATTAAAATACTTCCTAATTTATACTCCATCATTCCTCGTCCATTCAGGACACTAGAGGCCCTCATGATTTTTTATAATGCATTAAAATTTCTATATATCTTTGACCTAGTAGAAAATACAATGGGTGATTGAAACACCCCAGGTAAATAATGAATATGACATTTTTATATTTATCCATATTTTTGAATAAAATATTGATATGACTTTAAAGGGGACTCTATGCTCGATGGCGTACCCAACACGCAACAACGAGTTTCTTGGGAATCTTACGTTGCACTCTAATAATAATATAATATTATTTTAAATGGTAGTTAACATGTAGCCGTTGTATTGGCGGGAATGGATAGAAATAACAAAAATATGATTATATATGTTTTTAAATGTTTTTACATTTATCCAATAAAATATAAAGGCTTAAAATACGGAAAGAATTCAATTTTAGGCGTATATGCCCTAGTTTTCACTAAAGGTTCACTTATCACCTTTTGATGGAGAACCGTCATTAAATATAGTTTTGTTCACTCTTATAAATTCTATTAGACCAAATAAAACTCTTCTTTAGAATCGGGACATCAAAATTTACTTTGTGTAAATTTTTGGTATCTTTCCGATAAAGTTCTTTTTTTAATGAATAGTGTAAAATGTTGTATTTTAATTCAAAACCTCTTTTTAATCTAATTTATTTATCTTATTAGATTATATTTTTTATTGGTTTTAAAGTGAAATTAGAATATATTTTTACCATAAAATTCAATAGTGGTCGTTTAAATTAATTTCACTTTAAAATCAGACTTAAACTAGTGTCAATATTTTGATACTTATTGTTTCATAAAAACACGCTATTTGTCATGACAGCGGGAATTAATTATTAAATTAATTAATGTGACTTATATGTTTTGAATTTTGTAAAATAGACTTCATTTTTGAATTTGGAATATCAAATATATCTTAGGGTGAATTTTTGGTAATTTTCTGAAAAACATCAATTTTTGATGAATAGTGAAACCACTAAGTGGTACTTATAAAAATTGATTTTTCCATTTAAATGAAATTTTTCCATCTTTGTGTTTTGAATTTAAAAAATCTGACATACATGGTTGTCATTAAAATGTAAAATGTGGTTCAATGGGATAAAAATAATTTTTTGGTGAATAGTAACTTATTAAGTTTTTAATCGCAATTAGAGGTAATTAGTATAGTTTATGGTAAGATTAATATTTTAATAAAATGAAATAACCTAGAAACGTGTCCTAACCTCATTGGATGTGTCATGGCCGACCAAGACAATCCATGAGTCAACTTGGGGACCCCATGGAGCCACTTTGGTTGGGAAATGACATAAATATCTTTTTATTTAATGATAAAGTAAAAATGACACAAACATGAGATGTTTTACTAAATTAATTTTTTACATGGGGTTATACAAGTACGAGTTTTGACTATAAATAGTCATTGGAAAGATAAAAAGATTTCCTATATCATAGTATTTGTTTTATAATTTTTAGACATTAAATCAATTAAATTATTTATGACATAATGATGATGCAGCGATGACCTCATTATTTAACGATTTAAATAAAATGGAAATATAATGTAATATCTAATACCTACACATGTGAAAAACCTATTGGATGAGTGGATTTGGAACCCTTATCACCTTATCCTAGAAATACATCAATGTGGGACCTCTTAAGTCCGAATACCATTTTAAAATGAAGTTACTTTTCTTTACATTTCAAGAGTGCCCCTCCTCACCTCTTATAAAAGGCCCCCACCTCTACCTCCTTACCCACACTCCCAAAGCCTTTGGCTCGAACAAGACCTTCCCATTTTGTCTCTCCAATTCCCTCTATTACTCATTGAAGCCTCACTTTGGGAAGAAGTCTTCCCAAGGAAGCCTTTGAGCTCAAACCAAAGGGAGTTACCCGATTTTAAGGTAATGTCTTCACTTGAGTCCTTTTGTGTTATTTTGCTTCTCCAACCCCCTAAACTCTTTTTATTCATTTATTTTGTAAAAACTCCAGTATCACCAATATACTAGGATGTTGTTATAATAAGTATTCGATCTACACTTTCACACACCTACATCTTATGGTTAAAGAACATACTGTTTCTGTGGATGGCGAATTTCTGCCTCCCGAAATGATGATTGTTCAACATTCTTCTAACACCTTCAAAGGTGGATATTAAGATGACACTATATTTATATATGATATATGATATCTTTATGTTTTCCTTAAGCTTCTGTATTTTTTATTTTGGGCATACCTTTATGGTTTCCATTATGGGTAAACGCGATATCTTCATTTAAGGAAGTGCGGACTACCGCCCCCTCAAAGTGATGTGATTCGTTAATGCCATACGTGGGACGTGTAAAGTATGGATTTAAAGTTATTATATATGATGTTATACTGGAATTATAACATACCTCTATATCATTATTATTTTCTTTTTGTTAAAGTATGAGATATAAATGAAAGTAGCGTTCATGCGTACGTACGGCTTACCGTCTCCATGAACGGTGCATTTCATTTCTTAACTCTAAATGATTATGTAATATTATAAATACATGTATATGATGGATATATATTATATATATGATATCAAAATCAGGAATGTCATTCTGGATATAAATAACCTTTGACCACACGAACAACATGTAATTGTAAGAAGTCCAATTTCGACTTAAGAACCAAATATCGACAAAACAAACATTATTAACTTAAATGGTTAAATAATGTTTATAACATGGAAATAAGTGATATAAAAGGAATAATGAACTTTAAAAAGGTTCTTAATAAATTAGAAATTTACTCAAGTTTATTATTCAGTACATTAAAGAATAATCGAGTCAAGTCGGACCCGAGGTAAGGGATCATACTCCTCTCATTCTTTTTAAGTACACTCTTTTATGTCATTCCTTTAAAGATCATCTTTATTGTTATTGGGATGTTCTTTTATATTACTCTTACTGTAATTTTTATGTTCATATGATGAGAGAACCTATTCTCTCCCATCAATCCATTTTGGATGTTTTGAGTTGTGCCGTTAGGCTGCCGAATTTTCGTAAGAGATCTAACCTCTCTCTTTCTTTTTAACTACTCTCCTTTATGTCCCTTCTTTTAAGATCCTATTTGTTATGTTGGGGGATGTTCTTTTTTATTCCTCTTTCTGTAAACTTTATGTTGATGTGATGATAGACCCTATTTCCTCTCATCAATCCATTCTGGAAGGTTTAAGTGGCGCAGTTAGGCTGCCGAGTTTTCGTAAGAGATGTTTCATCTCACTTTTATTCCCGTGAGATTTATGCTACATTTGCCACAATTTCCTTTGAGTGGTTTATGTACTACCAATTATTACACTCCTTTTTTAATATAATTCCATTTATGGGTATTTACATATTCATTGTATGACACTTCTTCAATGAGGTGTACTTTTCGAAAGTTACCCAAGTCGGTAAGGGAACCTTTCACCCTCCTCGTTTTAAAAGAGTTCGTTTGTTATGTCTTTTAATTCACATACTATTATGTTGGGATATGTTCTTCTATATCCTGATTGATGTAAATTTTATGTCCAAGTGATGATATTCCCTTTTTATCTCTCATCAACTCATTTTCTGAATTTTTGAAGTAACGTCGTTAGGCTGTCGAATTTTACCAAGGAAATGTTTTAACCCAATTTCGATTTCTTTGGATTCAACATGTAGTTATTGAATATGTCATCCTTTGACTATGTGTGAATGACCTTTTATTGTTTTACAATTAATATCTAATTATATTGGGTGTATTTATATTTGTCACAGATAATTTTGAGATTGATTTATCCTTAATTTAAGGATACCTTCATTATAAGGGATTTCATCACATTTTGCATCCCTATTGAGACTTCATTGTTGTTATGCACCAATTCCATCTTATATGGTTTATATACTGTCCTTTGGAATATTATATCATGAATACATTTATTCTCATGATATTATAAGTTCTGATTAAATGTTATTCCTCAATTATTGTATTCAAGTGTCTCTAATTTTGGTAAAAAACCCTTTAACCAAAATATTGCTTTAAATGTTTTAATGATTTGTTCTTATTAATATCCATGTTTTCAAAATGGTTTTAAGGATTTATTTATATGGATATTAATGGTTTAAAATGTTAAAATCTTCAAGGTGGTATGGGACACTTTGATTCAAAAATCTCCTTATTAAATGTTTTAAATGGTTTTGGAAATGGTTTCTTTTTTAACGGATTCATTATTTCAATATACTAAAATGTTATATTGTGATTGAAATGTGGAAATGTTATGTTTCCTTTATGAATGTTTTATGTGATACGTTTATGTTATGGTTCTAGGGCATTGTTATGAAAACGGGTGGTTCCGTGATAAACTAAGGGCGGGTGAGCCCGATATAGCTCTCCAATGCATTGGGTAACATGAAGGAGTGAAACGTTAAGGTTTCTCCGAAGAGATTTAGGGAATATACTGTGATGGGTATTCCAAAACGTAACCAAGAGGGTTACTCCCTACGTAAGAATGTTATGAATGCCTTAATTTACCTTTTATGTCTTATGATTTGATGAGGTATGTTAAAGTGCCTATGTTTTATGGGTAAAGTATGATTTCATTCTTATGTATATATGAACTCATGTTTTCTTTCCATATTTTTATATCCCTTAATGAGCTTTTTATGCTCATCCCACGTTTTTGAAATGTTTTTCACAGGTCAAGGGAAAGGTACATGATGTGATGATAGTGTCAAGGATGTGTCAAGAAAGAATCCGTGTTTTATTTTAAATATGTTTCCGTTGATGGGAAGAATGAATACTGTGTTTTATGTAACCACATTGTTTAAATGTGGAATGTAATGCAAGTTTCATGATCTAATTCTCTAAAACTCTAAACCTGAAAAGATCCTCAATGTGTAATCTTGTATTAACTCAAGATTAATTAAGGTTTAAGGCTGGGGCCTTATAGTTGGTATCAAAGGTCGGTTTAGAAAACTTTAGAGGTTAGGGTATTCTCTAAGCATAAGTGAAAGTACCATAATTGATAGGATTTCAGAAAGAGTCCTAGTTTTAGATAAAGTGAATGAGTAAGTATATCTTAGTGGTTATCTCCCTCATTAGTACATGATGGTTTTGTTGATATACTCACACTGACATTTCTATTTTTAGTGAATGGAAATATCTCGCAGGCACCAAAGTTACAATTGGTTTTAAGGAAACGGTGGTGGTTCTCTGATTAAGCGACTCGATGAAATGGGGTATTCAATGAGGAAACTTGTGGTCGTTCTAAACCAACTATCAAGGAGTCATGATCAACCACGTGAACCATGGTATGTTCTATAATGCATCATGTACGAGATGACCAATCGATGTGGAAGTTCAGGTAATAATTAAAAAGGTAACCATTAGGGTTTATATGATCCTTACTTTTGATGTAATTATGGGTTATTATATGTTATGATGGAAAATGAAAGGCATGAGTTAAACTTGAGGTTAAAATATGTTATGTTTATTTTTGAAGATTTTATCTCGTTTTGGGAAAGGTTTTTAGAATTAAATAGTTTTGGAAAAAGGAAAACACGCAGACCGTGTGACAACCCATCGCGTCGGACAAAGCTGCGAGAATCGAACCCACAACCAAAGTGCAACTGGTATTTATTGCCTCCCACTGGACTACGTGAAGTCCCTAGTTAGTTTGACTGATTCTTTTTAGTTAGATTATTTTATGAATTAAGAGTAAGTTGATTTTGGGTTATTTATGAAAATGATTAACCTATCATGGAGGATATGTGATTAGGTTAATTACTTTTCAATACAAGACTTTAGGAGCAACTGATGTTGTTTGGAGATAAATGTTACGATTTAACTTGGAAGACTATGTGACTAAATCCTTCAAATATTTGGGTATCAATCTTAGATTGGTTTACTTTGAAGAATTTTATGGAAAAATTGTTTATCGAATGGTCCTCGTTGAACTTTGTGTTTTTTTGGACAAATTTTGAGATTAAGAATAGATTTTCTTTTTATAAAGTGTTATCCTTTTCTGGGTTATCTAATCTTGTATTAACCTTTTTGGTTTTAGATTTGTGTAATGTTTTAATTCATGGGAAATGTATAGATCATTTTTTTGTGGATTAGGTGCTCCTCTAGAAGTTGTTTATAGTACTCTTAATGCGAACAAGTCTTCCTAAATACTCGTCTTTTGGAGAAATTATGAGTCTGTGTAAGAAATCTTGTTAAAGTTGAAAGTCAACATGAAAAGTAAGTATGTTTCCTTATGTTTTAGTTAAGATCAAAAATAAATTCCTCAATAAAAATTAACTTAAAAAAATTTTGTCTATTAACTTTTCCTACTGGGGAACCCAACACCGTTTAACCCATCACAAGTTTGTGATTTTCTTATTGTTAACTTTCTCCTAAACAGGTTTTCTATCACTCTCCATCAGAACATGACCCTATGTTTTCTCCTCCATGTCCATGTTTTCCAACATGGAATCCTAGTATGGGTTAACTCGGGTTACCTCTGTACTTATCTTTCTTTATTTTAAAGTGATTGTTTGACCGACTCTTGTTTCGATGTGGGATTTTCAATGAAGTTTCCGAGCCCAATTTTTGCGAGGACGCAATTCCCAAAAGGGGGGAAGGATGTAACACCCCAGGTAAATAATGAATATTACATTTTTATATTTATCTATATTTGTGAATAAAATATTGATATGACTTTAAAGGGGACACTAAGCTCGATGGCGTACCAAATACGCAACAACGAGTTTCTTGGGAATCTTACGTTGCACTCTAATAAAAATATAATATTATTTTAAATGATAGTTAACATGTAGCTGTTGTATTGGCGGGAATGGATATAAATAACTAAAATATGATTATATATGTTTTTAAATGTTTTTACATTTATCCAATAAAAGATAAAGGCTTAAAATACGGAAAGAATTCAATTTTAGGCGTATATGCCCTAATTTTCACTAAAGGTTCACTTGTCACCTTTTGATGGGAAACCGTCATTAAATATATTTTTGTTCACTCTTATAAATTCTATTGGACCAAATAAAACTCTTCTTTAGAATCGGGACATCAAAATTTACTTTGTGTAAATTTTTGGTATCTTTCCGATAAAGATCTTTTTTTAAATGAATAGTGTAAACTGTTGTATTTTAATTCAAAACCTCTTTTTAATATAATTTATTTATATGATTAGATTATCTTTTTAATTGGTTTTAAAGTTAAATTAGAATATATTTTTACCATTAAATCCAATAGTGGTCGTTGGAATTAATTTCTATTTAAAATCGGACTTAAACTAGTGTCAATCTTTTGATACTTATTGTTTCATAAAAACACGCTATTTGTCATGACAATGGGAATTAATTATTAAATTAATTAATGTGACTTATATGTTTTGAATTTTTTAAAATAGACTTCATTTTTGAATTCGGAATATCAAATATATCTTAGGGTGAATTTTTGGGAATTTTCCGAAAAACATCAATTTTTTATGAATAGTGAAACCACTAAGTGGTACTTATAAAAACTGATTTTTCCGTTTAAATGAGATTTTTCGATCATTGTGTTTTAAATTTCAAAAATCTGACATACATGGTTGTCATTAATAAGTAAAATGTGGTTCAATGGGATAAAAATTATTTTTTGGTGAATAGTAACTTATTATGTTTTTAATCGCGATTAGAGGTAATTAGTGTAGTTTATGGTAACAATAATATTTTAATAAAATGAAATAACCTAGAAACATGTCCTACCCTCATTGGATGTGTCATGGCCGACCATGAAAATCCATGGGTCAACTTGGGGACCCCATGGTGCCACTTTGGTTTGGAAATGACATAAATATCTTTTTATTTAATGATAAAGTAAAAATGACAAAAACATGAGATGTTTTACTAAATTATTTTTTTACATGGGGTTATAGAAGTCTGTATTTGGACTATAAATAGTAATTTAAAAGCTAAAAGTATTTCCTATATCATAGTATTTGTTTTATAATTTTTAGACATTAAATAAATTAAATTATTTATGACATAATGATGATGCAGCGATGACCTCATTATTTAACGATTTAAATAAAATGGAAATATAATGTAATATCTAAGACCTACACATGTCCAAAACCTATTATATGAGTGGATTTCGAACCCTTATCACCTTATCCTAGAAATACATCAATGTGGGACCTCTTAAGTCCGAATACCATTTTAAAATAATGTGACTTTTCTTTACTTTCCAAGAGTGCCCCTTCTCTCCTCTTATAAAAGTCCCACACCTCTACCTCTTTACCCACACTCCCAAAGCCTTTGGCTCGGCCAAAATCTTCCCATTTTGTCTCTCAAATTCCCTCTCTTACTCCTTGAAGCCTCGCTTTGGGAAGAAGTCTTCCCAAGGAAGCCTTCGAGCTCAAACCAAAGGGAGTTACCCGATTTTAAGGTAATGTCTTCACTTGAGTCCTTTTGTTTTATTTTTCTTCTCCAACCCCCTAAACTCTTTTTATTCATTTCTTTTGTAACAACTCCAGTATCATCAATATACTAGTATGTTGTTATAAGAATTATTCGAGCTACACTTTCACACACCTACATCTAATGGTTAAAGAACGTACTGTTTCTGTGGATGGCGAATTTCTACCTCCCGAAACGATGATTGTTCAAAATTCTTCTAACACATTCATAGGTGGCCATTAAGATGACACTATATTTATATATGATACATAATATGTTTATGTTTTTCTTAATCTTCTGTATTTTTCATTTTGGGCATACCTTTATGGTTTCCATTATGGGTAAATGCGATATCTTCATTTAAGGAAGTGCGGACTACCGCCCCCTCAAAGTGATGTGATTCGTTAATGCCATACGTGGGACATGTAAAGGATGGATTTAAAGTTATTATATATGATTTTATACTGGAATTATAATATACCTCTATATAATTATTATTTTATTTCTGTTAAAGTATGAGATAGAAATGAAAGTAGCGTTCATGCGTACGTACGGCTTACCGTCTCCATGAACGGTGCATTTCATTTCTTACCTCTAAATGATTATGTAATATTATAAATACATGTATATTCTGGATATATATGATATATATGATATCCAAATCCGGAATATCATTCTGGATATAAAGAACCTTTGACCACATGAACAACATGTAATTGTAAGAAGTCCACTTTCAACTTAAGAACCAAATATCGACAAAACAAAAATTATTAACTTAAATGGTTACATAATGTTTATAACATGGAAATAAGTGATATAAAAGGAATAATGAACTTTAAAAAGGTTCTTAATAAAGTAGAAATTAACTCAAGTTTATTATTCAAGGCGTTAAAGAATGATGGGGTCAAGTCGGACCCGAGGTAAGGGATCCTACTCCTCTCTTTCTTTTTTAGTACACTCTTTTATGTCATTCCTTTAAAGATCATCTTTCTTGTTATCGGGATGGTCTTTTATATTACTCTTACTGTAATTTTTATTTTCATACGATGAGAGAACCTATTCTCTCTCATCAATCCATTTTAGACGTTTTGAGTGGTGCCGTTAGGCTGCCGAATTTTCGTAAGAGATCTAACCTCTCTCTTTCTTTTTAAGTACTCTCCTTTATGTCACTTCTTTTAAGCTCATCTTTGTTATGTTGGGGGATGTTCTTTTTTATTCCTATTTCTTTAATCTTTATGTTGACATGATGAGAGACCCTATTTGCTCTCATCAATCCATTTTGGAAGTTTTAAGTGGCGCCGTTAGGCTGCCGAGTTTTCGTAAGAGATGTTTCATCTCACTTTTATTCCCGTGAGATTTATGCTACATTTTCCACAATTTCCTTTGAGTGGTTTATGTACTACCAATTATTACACTCCTTTTGTAATATAATTCCATTTATGGGTATTTACATATTCGTTGTATGACACTTCTTCAATGAGGTGTACTTTTCGAAAGTTACCCAAGTCGGTAAGGGAACCTTTCACCCTCCTCATTTTAAAAGACTTCGTTTGTTATGTCTTCTAATTCACATACTATTATGTTGGGATATGTTATTATATATCCTGATTGATGTAAATTTTATGTACAAGTGATGAGATTCCCTTTTTATCTCTCATGAACTCATTTTCTGAATTTTTGAAGTAACGCTGTTAGGCTGTCAAATTTTACCAAGGGAACGTTTTAACCCAATTTCGATTTCTTTGGGTTCAACATGTAGTTATTGAATATGTCATCCTTTGAATATGTGTGAATGACCTTTTATTGTTTTACACTTAATATCCAATTATATTGGGTGTATTTATATTTGTCACACATAATTTTGAGATTGATTTATCCTTAATTTAAGGATACATTCTTTATAAGGGATTTCATCACATTTTACATCCCTATTGAAACTTCATTGTTGTTATGCACCAATTCACTCTTATATGGTATATATACTGTACTTTAGAATATTATATCATGAATCCATTTATTCTCATGATATTATAAGTTCTGATTAAATGTTATTCCTCAATTATTGTATTCAAGTGTCTCTAATTTTGGTAAAAACCCTTTAACCAAAATATCACTTTAAATGTTTTAATGATTTTTTCTTATTAATATCGATGTTTTCAAAATGGTTTTAAGGATTTATTTATATGGATATTAATGGTTTAAATTGTTAAAAGCTTCAAGGTGGTATGGTACACTTTGATTCAAAAATCTCCTTATTAAATGTTTTAAATGGTTTTGGAAATGGTTTCTTTTTGAACGGATTCATTATTTCAATATACTAAAATGTTATATTGTGATTGAAATGTGGAAATGTTATGTTTCATTTATGCATGTTTTATGTGATACGTTTATGTTATGGTTCTTGGGCATTTTTATGAAAATGGGTGGTTCCGTGATAAACTAAGGGCGGGTGAGCCCGATATAGCTCTCCAATGCATTGGGTAAGACGAAGGAGTGAAACGTTAAGGTTTCTATGAAGAGATTTAGGGAATATACTGTGATGGGTATTCCAAAACGTAACCAAGAGGGTTACTCCC
The DNA here is from genome assembly GCA_963277665.1 of Viscum album. Taxonomy (NCBI): domain Eukaryota; kingdom Viridiplantae; phylum Streptophyta; class Magnoliopsida; order Santalales; family Viscaceae; genus Viscum; species Viscum album. The sequence continues at coordinate 692,637,746 of OY728130.1, forward strand.
TATGTAAGAATGTTATGAATGCCTCAAGTTACCTTTTATGTCTTATGATTTCATTGATTTATTCATGATTTGATTAGGTATGTTAAAGTGCCTATGTTTTATTGGTAAAGTATGATTTTAATTCTTATGAATATATGAACTCATGTTTCCTTTCCATATTTTTATATCCCTTACTGAGCTTTTTATGCTCATCCCAAGTTTTTGAAATGTTTTTCACAGGTCAAGGGAAAGGTACATGATGTGATGATAGTGTCAAGGATGTGTGAAGAAAGAATCCGTGTTTTATTTTAAATATGATTCCGTTTATGGGAAGAATGAATACTGTCTTTTATGTAACCACTTTGTTTAAATGAGGAATGTAATGCAAGTTCCATGATCTAATTCTCTAAAACTCTAAACCTGAAAAGATCCTCAATGTGTAATCTTGTATTAACTCAAGATTAAGTAAGGTTTAAGGCTGGGGCCTTATAGTTATTGGTTTTATTTTAAATTATCCAGTTTTTTTGTGAAAACCCATTTCAATAACCCAATTAGTATAGTGACATCTGAGATGAATGAGACTAAAGTTATTTTGGGTACCTTATATGGGAAGGGATTCATAAATAAAAGTAATTAACCATTGGGTTCACGTATATTTTTTTCCAATAGGGAGGAAAATAGTATTTAGCTATGCATTGATTATTGGGAGCTGAACCAGTAAATGATCAGAAAATTATATCCTTTTTTTCAATTGATGATATTTCAATCAACTATAGAGAGCGTATTAGTTCTCCAACATTTATCTTTAATCTAGATTCCAATACATGGGATTTTTAGAGGGTGATATTCATATTGTGGTTTTTCATATATGGTGTGGAATATGTGTGTACTTTGTAATCCTTATCGGGCTAACAAACACACCAGTATAGTTCTTGTCCCTAATGAAAAACACATTTCATCCATACATGGACTCTTTTAGCGGGGTTTTCCCCAAGCACAATCCTAAAATACTCACTGTCAATAGTGAAACTTGTTAGGCATCAACATAGAGTCCTTAATACGCTTTAAGCTCATAGTCATATTCTAACATATCAAATTATGACTTGTAGAGTTGAGGGGTGAAGTTACTAGGGCATGTGATGTCTTATACCAATATATCTTTAGACTCAAATGATGTTGAAGTATTCATTTATTATACATGTCCCCATGTGTTTTTAATTATGAGCATACTAGGTTTAGAAAGATATTAACAATGGTTTATCCAGGACATCCCTCGACTATCATCACCTATGATAATGATGACCTAGAAGGGAGTGAAGTTCCAATAGGAAGACCTATTTGATGTGGATTTCCTTGATAAAAATATAGTGTTGAAGATAAATCTAGTACTAAAATTTGAAAATCCTAGTATCTATTATGCAATGTACAGTGATGCATTAGGGATTAGTTGGGGGATAATGTTTTAAAAATGTTAAAAGGTAGTATCATAGGGGTCTCGTTAGCTACAAACCCGTGATAGGAACTACCATAAACATGACAATGAGATGGAATATGTGATCATGGTTTGAAATGTAGGAGACACTATCTCTTTAGAGAATGATTTATTTGATATACAGACCCCAAGAGCCTTCAATATATTTTCAATTATGGGGACATAAACTTGATACATAAGAACTAGGATGAGATGCATGTTTTATGTTTCAATTATTGAATGGAATAAATAATACCTTGGGACTCAATATAGATTTCTCATGGTGTACCATCCTCTAACCAATATATAGTTGGATTCAACTATTCCCATATTAGAGGATATTATTTAACCTCAAGTTCTTGAATTTTATTGAGAATGTAATGATTGCCTTTCATTGAGTGAGTTTTCATTTAATAACAATTAGTACGAATCAATTTAGATGGAACCATACCAGACTCTCTAGGGGAGACGATGTCGATCACTGATTTATGGCATGATGTAGACGAGTTAGTAGTTGTGGGACTAATTTTTATCATGATATCTCTAAGATATTGCATCTTATGGTGAAGTGGTTGATAACCACTCAAAGAATAAAAATATTATTTGCCTTCCATAGGAACAGACCCTATGATTTTTATTTAGGATATCATGTATTCTTAAAATTGATTCATCAGTTAGTGAGCCTTCATTTAGAGAAGTAGAAAAATATAGCACCCCACTTTTCTTGACCCTTTGAGACCACCGAGTAGATAATGAAAGTGGTGTATCCTATACACGTCCATTATCACTGTCAGGGTGTGAATGTCATGCTCTTTGTGTCATATCATTGATGGTACATACTCAAACCTACATATATTTTTTATTTCAAGGATGTCGATATGTAGATAGATTCTTCTTATGTGGAGCATCCTATGTAGATAATGAATCGAAGTGAAAAGGTGTTTTGGGAAAGATGATATCACTAGTTCATATAAAGTGGTTTCATAGATGGATCCATAATGAAACATGGGAATGCAATTGCAATGTTCGACCTTGGTGGCTTGATTTGTTTTTTGAAAAATACCACTAGAGATACTTATTAAAGATTAAAAGTATATTTTGGGGCAGACATTTAATATCCTAAAATTTAATTATAATAAAAACCATATTGATGTTAATTTATAAGTGTTTTTATCATAAAATTTATGTTTTAAACAAAAATAATGCAATAAATTTTTTAATGTATTTGCATAAGGGTAAAATAATATTTTACACATTAGAATATTCTATTGAATATTTTTTGAGTTAGGCGATGAATAAGTTTGAGATTCGGTGGCCCATATATCCCTAGTGTAGTCAAAATAAAAATATTAAAAATATTAATTTATATGTTTGTGTTTTATCTAAAATAAATAAATATCACCCAAAATGAGTGTCAAATAAAAACTCTGAGACCACAGTCAGGTTTGGGACATAGATTTTACCCTAGGTCAGGTATATTATTTCGGTGCGTAACATTTTTGGCCAGTAAGCTCAGAAAGGTAATTTATTTAATATTTTTAATATATTATTTATCCCTCCTAATTGAATATCTCTCAAACAATGAATCATAAGAGAATTACGAGAACATTTTTCACTATAGAACATCATTTTTTCTATAGGAAAAGTATAACTTCTATACACATTGGGTGTTTGGAAATGTCACACATGCTAATATCTTTTTATATATAATTATATTTTTATTCCATTTTAATGTAATAAATAATTAGTATTTCTCATACGGTGTGTCGTATCAGATACCGTACACCACTGTTATGTCCAGAATGTGGGTGTACACTAGATAGCGTATAAATTATTTTCACAATGGATCTTTGTTCAGTTTTCAAATAATATAAATATAACTAATTTTCATTATTATTAATTTCATTAATAATAAAAAATATCACTATTACATCATCATCCCAAATACCCCAAACCTCTATTTGGACCCGTTATTAATTTCAAAATCTTTGATTCTACTCGCATTGACCTGATTAATTCAAAAACTTCTTAAATGGGTGTATTAATTAATTCATATTAAATTTTCTACTAAATAACACAATTAAATTGAGTATTGAATTTTTGGGTTAGATTTACTATACATGGATTGAATTGAAAAGGGTGAACCATCATGGCATTCAATATTTATTGATATTCCTAAGTTTGGGAGATCTCAGATCATCTTACCCACAATCAGTGATGCGATCTCTAAGATCTTTTCGCCACATTGAGGCATGAATCAATGTGTGACCAAAACTATTTCTAATTCATTGTGGCATCCAATGTTTTCTTAATATTTCATTATTTTAATTTTAATTTTTCTTCATCTTCTCTAATTATGGGAAAAATTATCCTAAATAAATTATGTAGAAAAACCTATAATTGTCCAAAATAATCCTAAAAAAATTGTTAGGGGATAAATACGAAATATTATCTAAGATAAGTATACCATAAAAATATGTTATCAAAATTATCATACTATAATTATCTGGATTAACAAATTATAATTATTCATATTATAAAATTATAATTTCTATATTATCCTAGATAATTAATAAAATTATCAAATGAAAATTGCTATATTATCAAATGATAATTATTAAAATTATCAATGATTATTACTAAATTATAGAAGAACAATTTTTGTAAAATTATCAAAATATAATTATAAATATAAAATTTAAGAGAAATTAGCAAAATATAATTATAAACACGATAAATTTTGAGAAATTTTTAAATCATAATTATAAAGGTGTAATTTATAATAAATTACCAAAAGATAGATATAAAGGATAATTTATGAGAAATTATAGAAATATAAATATTTTTGTCAAGAATATTTTTAGCGTGCGTGTTGGCCAAGAGCAATAATTCAGATATTATCTAAGAGAGAGAATATATCATTTATTGTGATATTTTGTTTATTTTAAACATAAAATAACCAGTTTTTTATTACAAGAACCCTTTGGGGTCCTTGAGATTTTTCCTATATAATATTATGATAATAAATATGTGAGGAGGAGTATCAAAACACATAGGGTGATATATCCTTGTCATTAATGATAAAAACCATGAGGTAGTAAGTTCTATACATTCTTGGGCTCATGCATACACTTTCTACAATTATAATTATTTTTTTGGAATTTTTATTTATTTTGATTGACTAGGATCACAAGTGAGTGTGTGTATGTAGCCCATAAAACCTTTTTTGATTCCTTGACTAATATTACTGTAGATATTATCCATGTTTGATTGTCATCACGTGGTGTTGTGTATGCCATAGTATACTCATTTTTATATATCATCTCTACTTCTTTTCTCACTATGTATATGTGTTATGATGCCTTATTGGTTTTTAGTGTTATTTGAGACTGGTGGATTGTCATGACATATTCACCCCTAGTGGGGGATAGAACCTAATTGTGATGATAGTGATGAGAGATGTGAGTATTGATTGGAGGTATGAGGTAGCCATGGTGTCATGTAGAGGGTGTTCTTGAGGTAGCCTTGATTTTCCAAGTTCTATTTCCTACATGATAGCCCGGTAGAAGTGAGTATTATTTATTATCATCTAGAGGATCCATGTGACATTATCATCTTGTCGGATAGATAACTCTAGGAATCACATCGATGATACCATGAGGACACCATATAAGGGATTTTTTGCATCTTTTGACTCATTCAATTATCTTACGACATGGACCCAAAGCTAGTATGGACGGGGGTTTTGGAATCTTGGTTGACACACTACCAATCACTATTGTATTATATTTTTATTCACTCAGTGCATTAAATATTATTATGGTATATATTTTTATAAATGAGGACATCTGGTTAAGGGCGCAAAAGTGGTATCCTACTGAGTAGTGTACTCAAACCCTACTCAGAAATTTCAATGCGCTTATAGATTTCTTGAGAGACATGGTGAATGGAATGATATCTATGGTGGATGGATAAACAAGGGGAGCATGGATCTGGGGTCTACCATAATAGGCACAAGGAGATCCTAGAGTTCTTTTATTTATTGTCAATTTTATTCATTCTATATAATAATTCCACATTGGAAGATGATTTTATTTTGATGACATCTATGTCATTTAAATTGTGCATGTTTGATCTGATTATTTATAATATTTTAATTATTTATTTTTGATCATATGACATGAAACTGCAATTATAGTCTCCTTAGTGATGGACATAGTCACTTTCTTCTCATCGGCAACCTCCTACATATTTAGTTACATAGAATAGGTTATGTGGAATTACATCTTGTACTAAACCATTTTGTTATGGATGTTATAGTCATGGTCATATTACCACACCAATAAGAGCATTAACCTTCCAAAACATGGATATATCCTACGGTCACATTTTTTGTGTGTATATCCAAAATTATAAAATTTGACCATATGTATATTTTTTGTAGTGTTCAAATGTTTTGTTTTTTGAAAAGTTATTTTCAAAATTAAATTTATATTTAACTCAAGAGAATTTTTTTTATTATTTTTGAAAAAATTATATTAATTAATGAAATCAACCATTTATTATTATTCCAAGGGGTATATATTGTATTAAATCCATAGTTATTAATTATTTAAATGGTTTATGACTATTTTGATCAAGAAAAGAAATGACATTCAATCTTTTGATTAATGTTTGTTGTCATTAAATTTACTATGAAATGTTCTCTTTCATACGGATATTAAAATTCAGTAAATATCAATAATTTTTGTCATGGATATGTTTTTTTCATAAAATATATATCATTTATACATATCTTGTTTTATATTGAGTTTTATATAATTGACTTGGAACATATTTATATATCGTTATAATTTAGTTAATACAAATAATTTTCTGATAGGGAACATTGTTCATGAATTAAATTAATTACTGAATATATGAGAAATTCATTATTCATAAAAGGTATGTGTGGGGACTAGTTATAGTAATCCCATTGATGCATCGATTGATCCTATGAGAGAAAATAAGTTGGCCAAACTCTATGAGTTTATATCCTATATTTCCAATCTATATTATGATCAGTCATGAATATAGTGACATTGTTAGTCAAACTATATCAGTTTATATGATATAGTGTTAAATATTCTTGTTAAAGGTATTTACGGTAGAGGTATCAAGGCACCTGAAATCATAGTGTCTAATAATTATTGCTTTTATTCAATAGTAATTTGTTTTTTGATGACAGTGAGATTTTCATAATGATATTTTTTCAGGACGTATTTCATTATAAATTTTTCTATTATATGGAATGTGTTTCCAGTTATTTTTCTTTCCATTTAGATTATTCCCTAACTATTCATGCATTCACTTTATTTAAATCGATTTTTGGTAATTTTTGGCCATTTCATATTGATTATTATTTATTTATTCATCGTACATTCTGTTGTACCTAAACCTATCTATACATTTGAGGAAATCCATATTTTGTTTCCATTCAAGGAATCCATGAAGTTTACTATGATTGAAAAGCAATTATATTCTTTAAAGAATGATTTTATCATCAAAATGTTCTTTTAAATTATATATTCAATTCTAATATAATAAAAATTTATTTATTTTATTTAACAAATAGACTAATTTAACGGTCTATGTAATCCCAACACATTATTTTTCTGGTTTTCTGTTGTTGGAGATTTTCAGAGGATTTCCCAAAAGATTTAGTGGAAGTGGAGGGTGAAACAAAACTACTATAAGGCTTACAAATCAGGAATGTAGATGACATGGATTGAAGCCTGGTTTAACAGATTTTTCGAGGTGGTTATTTCCATGTAATATTTCAGGGTTTTATAAATAAAATAAATCAAAAGGAGATATGTTTTTCAATGGAAACTATCCTCTAGGCATTACACGATGTGAAAGGGTATTACACGTCGTGTGGTGCCATGATATAGTAATGATTTCTTTATTTTTTAGATGCTTGTGTTGTCATACCCAATTCCTTCAGTGACTCTCCATATAACCAAGATGAACCAGATACCCATATTCTCGGATTTAAGGATCCATACCACAAGGATAGATTCCTAGGTTCTATCATTCAATCTATAGCAATCCATCTTTTATACAAGGTGCTTTCTTATTCTTTTTTAGGGTTTTATTTGTGTTGATCTGTGTTTCCTCGTTTTTCTCTCTCTATGTGATGGAAGATGATCTCCATTGGTTTTAATTAGGTACTTTATTGTCATTTTGGGTTCGGTGGTACTACGAAATCCTCAAATAGATGCATATCCTTTAGGAGAGGTGATTAGAGATCCTTCCAGTGGACCATTCTCATGCAATGGCCTTTAACAAACTATTGAGGCATATTTCCCTTCTCGTATCCAATTTTTACATCAAAAGGGTTGGGGATAGAGATTTTTTACTTTTGAATATAGGTAATTATTTATTAAAAATGATAATTAAATCATTTTATGATCAAGTTCATGGGGTGGGAAAAGTGACACATGATTTTTCTTTGTTATTATTTCTTGTTGGTATTGTGATTTGTATGGAATAAGTACCGATCGAAAATAATGGTTTGGGGGGGCCATGTTTGTACACTAAAAGATTTAATAAATTAATGTTTTTATATTTATTTGGACACTTCTATATGGAAATTAGTTAATCAGATATATTATGATTATAAATGGATGTCCCTAGATTATACATTTTCTGCTATAACCATTGAATTAACAAGTGGAATTAAATATGGTATGTCTTTTTAAATCGTGAATTGTGTTTTTTTAAGGTAAATGATATGACGTGATGTTTTGGATTCTTCTCATCTATGATGTATTATGTTTGTGAACACGGGTGTGTGTTGTTGGGTGGATTGGGTGGTGTAATGGAATCCCAGGTTGAGGGATTGATTGATTTTAGGATTGTTGGGATTTATTTTGTAGTTGGGCAATGAACTGGTTGTGTGGTAATGTGATATGAGATGGGTTTTTGAGTTGGGGTTGGTTTGGTTAATATGTTATTTGAGTTGTATGAGTTTGAAGAATGACAGTAGTGGATGTAGGGGTAATTATCCCTTAGTTTCTCCATGAGTAACTTGCAGAAAGCTTCCCCCCATCTCAATAGAACTAGGTATGATGTGTTTTAATGTGAATTAGTGTTAACACTTTATCATATCTCTTCATCTTCTCGATTTTTTTTGTTTCCTATTTCTATAATGCCTGATATATTCTTATCTAGTAATTGATGAATAACTAACTGATTAGTAAAGATGGATGGTATTCTATTGGATTGGATAACCGAATATAAAGAGTTTATTAAATTTAATGAATAGGTGTTAAATGTGGGTTAAATGTGATCCCATATATGATTAATAGGATCTATATCTTCTAAAATGATTATCATGGATACTTATAATTTCATTTAGTGGAATTAGTAAATGTGGTAGTGTTATGGGTTGATATTTTTTTGGGAAACTATAGGTTGTGATTGAGTGTTTGGTATCATGTATATATATATACTTGTATTTTTCCTTGTGATTTCTATATGATCCACACCCTTGTTGTGAATTATGTTGAAAACACCCTCATTATCATGAGGGAGGGTGTATTCTCAAACATATCAATTGGATGATGGATGGCTAGCTACCCTCTCTTCCTTGATCCCTATTCTATATGGTGATTTCCCAATATTATTTGGGTAGGTTGTTGAGAGGTTTGCGGATTAGGATTGTGTAGGGGATTTTCTCTTTCTTAAGTGTCTTTGGGATGATATTTGGTGTGATTTATATGGTGTATTTGGGATGAGGTGTGGTTTGTGGACTAGGTGTACCCAAATAGGATGCACTGTGATTTGTAGCCCAGGTTTCTATAGTTGGGATATGTTTTTTTGTATCCCAGGTGTATGTGAGAGGGATACAATGTGGTTTGTTGCCCATGTGTTTGTGTGAGAGTGATGATGTGGTATATTTGGAATATGTTGGAAAACTAGGACATCTTCAATTTGGGTTTGAAATAAGATAATTAGTGGTAAAGTGGTAAAGTGGTACCCTAACATCATTGTTCATTATTTATATTACATTACGTGACTTTAGTTATTTGGTGAGATTTCCTTGGAGAGGTTGGGATGGTTAGTATACATGTTTTGTGTTGTTCGGTTCTGTTGTTTTCTCACGGAAGCATTAACATTCTTTCATCACATGTGCATGAGAGAATTTGGTTTTCCAACTGAGTATACATGAACGATCACACTACATATATTAAACTACTTTCAGGTTTCCTTGATGATTACATGGACCATGGCGGGAGTTACTAGCTCCGGATTTGGGACAGTTGCTGAGTCAACGCATTATATTTATTTTGGGTATTTCTACTTCAGAGTTTAGTTGTATTTGTACAAATGTTATTCTAAATATTCATGTGGGTTTATTTCTATCTTTTTAATATTTATATATACATATATTCTATAGTTTATTTGTGGATGGACCATCTTGTCTCCCGATCTTTTTTCCTTTAAAGGTCAATTCCTCTTATATTGTGTGATCTATATGCCTTTGGTGCTAGTCTTCTACCCAGTACTAATTAAAGGTAGGAATCAGGGGTCTCTATCTCCCTTTATCCATTTCCATCTCAGGAGGGTCATCCTTAGAGGGAGGGGTCATGAAAAAATATCATTAGAGGTGATATTTGATATATATGATTGAGTTTGGATTTAGTCATGGTGAGGATTACATAGGATGGTAGGAAAAATGTCAGGTGATATTAGTGGATGACATAGGCCAAGGAAGATTGGCAAGGACACAATATTTTAGGTTCCCCGTGATCTGATGCAATGACTTTGAGCCTACTGAATGACAAAGTCAGGCTACACCATTTTTAGCGTAGGGACCATTGGAAAGGTACATGTATGATATTGACTTCTGTTATTGTTTGAATTTGGGTTTTTTCAGAAATTTAAAAAGGATACAATGAGTAAAATTAATTAAAATAAATTTTAATAAAATTCCATAAGGCTCAGGCTTAGGAAAGCCTTGTTTCTTTTTAGCTATGCATCCTCGTCATCCTCCACATGTGGCTCAGGATGTAGAGGTTCATTAGGCTAATCTAGTTATTCAATGAAGGGTTTCCCCAGTTGAGGTGGATGACCACTAGAAGAGGAAGTTTTGTGATTTCTAGTTAAATTATTTGGCGAAGTATGAGGGAAGTATTTCAGACATGGAGACAGAAATCTAGGTCATGGAGTTTTAGATCACCTTCAGTTTGATCCTAGCCCCAAGGATTGTCTGGGATCCTTTTTCTATTAGACAAATGCAAGGATATGTGCAGTAGTGGTGGATTCTGTACCAAAGGAACAAAAACAAGTATCCATTTTTTGGTCAAATTTGAGAAGGAGTTCAGAGAAGAGTTATTTTCATTTGACCATGATGGCTGAAAAGGGTCATAATATATTATCCTTTCAGAAGGGAAGTCTTTCAGAGCGGGAGCTGGGGTTCATGTTGTTGAATCTACACTGCTTTCCCCTAGATCCCTTTCCAGATGCAGTGTCTTGTGCGAGACATATTGTGGAGGCACTTCGTCCTTCAATCTAGTATTTGGTTACTAATTTTATGTTACCAAGGTACCTTGAGGTTTCGAAGAAGGAGGATGTGATTGAGAAAATTCTCTCACTAGGAATTTTACCATGAGAGGGGACCCATGGGAGTACTTTGAGAGGTATAGTTTCTAGCATCATGTCTCAAGAACTTGGACTATTGAGGATTTGATTGGCAGGGAGTTGACCTCAATAATATCCTTTTTGAGCATTGATTCCTCATTACTTTCCCTTGAAGCTAGGACTGAAATATTTCTTTTGTGGAGTTCACTAGCATCATTAAAATAAGTGCCCATTGGTTGTTCGAGCTCAATTTGGGGGAGGTGGACATGTTCATTTCCAACCTCAAAAATAGTTTCTAGTTATACCATTTTAGAACATGGGGTAGCAGGCTCATGCTCCATCGAGGAAAGAAAGAGTAGGTAGAGGCCAACCTTAGGATATTCCTTTTGTTCAGTGACCTTGAACCATGCCTAGTTGTGAGGTGGTTGTTAGTAGAGAGGCCTGGTTGTAAACAGTGGAGGAAGTAGTTCCAAAGGGTTCTGAGATCATCAAAGGTTCGATTTGTTTGATTATTACGTTTTTTGTGCCATGTTTTATTTAGGATCTTCACACTCTATTGTTGCACCCATTCTAGACCATTCTCTTGGATTAACCCTAGAAAGGCTCCTAGTTTAGCTGGTGTTGATTACACTAGTCGAAGACCAGACCATCTGGTTTGAAGTGTGTTAGGGGGGTAGATGGATGATGTTACCAAATTAGTCCAATGGGGATATCTTCTTGTTAAAAATGATGTTATATGATGTTATCCTCAATATAGACTAGTTATATTACATACCTGATGTTATCTACTACTTCTAGAGGATATTCATGTTGTTAGACATGGATGTCCAACTTGTGGTTTTCGTTGTTAATAAGGGATTTCTGGCTGACAGTCAGCCTATGAAGCCCCATCTCTAATTGTTGGGTGAGATGTTAATTGAATCAGTATATGTTGTAATTTTATAGGTTCCAAGAGTCATTAGGGATTCCATTGATGTTTTCCTTGTGGAGGTTGTGACACTACCCCTCGATGTGATGTTGATTTTAGGATATACTTACAACATGGTGCTTCTCTAATTTCGATGGATCCTTATCAGATGGAACCTACTGAGTAGCTTGATTTCAGGATTCAGATAGATGATTTGATGAAGAAGGTTTTTAATAAGTCCAATGTTTCACCATTGGGTGCCCCAGTCTTGTTCAAAAGGAAGGTAGATAATGATATGAGGGTCATGAACCATGACCCCCTTCTGAGGAAAGAAGATGATTTTGACTAGCTGAGTGGGGCATGAGTTTTTATATTATTGATTTGTGGTTTGTGTAAGAACCCGAACCTTCTTTTTAGGTATATTTTCCTTTTATAGTTGTTTTTTAGAAAAAGGGTAATTTCATGAAATTTCCAATGTAAAATTCATGTACATTATGACTACATGTTTTGTACTGAGTCGCCATTGGTAGATGTGTGCTGGTCATGTAGTGGCCACACACATGGCCATGTGGTGGTGACTAGGAGGCTGCCTAAAGAAAAGTATGGAAGCAGAAAGTACATTCCTTTTACTTTAGTACACAGTGTGTATTTTCGTTTTATTTCATTAAACGCACAAGGATAATGTCTAATGGCCATAAACACCTTTTTTGGGTTTCGTTCGGTCGAGAGCTTTCGTACGGCCGCCATCTTCCTCCGAGCCTCCGACCAGGAATCTGAACTCTGATTCTACCACCGTCGATTATGTTGGGATTGCCTCAATAAGCTCTCTCTTATGCTTGAGCTTCATTTCATTGTTCCTCCTATTTCTCTAGTCATCATCTGTTGAAATTTTTAGATGTTTTGGTAGATCATTGGCATTCTATGGTGATTGAAGATTTGAGGTTCACGTATATCATTCCTACAAAACCGAGGTTGGTGGTTCTTGCCTTTCAATTAATATTATTTGAATAATATGATAAATTTTTTCCAATAATCTTGAATGGGGTATTGCAGATTTACCATTTAACCCATCTTATTTTCCTTCCATGGTTGTATGCTTACGTAGAGGTCAATTTGAAATGAATTGGGTTTATTTCCTTGAATTGGATATATTTTCCCATGCTCTATTTATGGAAGTTTTGTTCTATTAGCCTGCTAGGCTTCCTTGATGTTTTTTCCCATGCCTAGTAGTTGGATGGACTAATTATTTTTATCTGACATGCTGGATATGATGTAGACTGATTAGCCAAGTTGTTTTATAGGTTTACGTTGGTAGTATTGCTCTACTATACTAGCTTTATTTACATAGGGATGTCAGAACCTGGCGTAGTAGACTATAAGGGTAATTGACTGAGTGAGCTTCCTCAAAGAGTCTTTGATCACTTTAATCTATAAGTTTAATTGACCGAGTGAGCTTCCTCAGAGACTCTTGAACCACTTTGGGCTATAAGGGGAATTGACCGAGTGAGCTTTCGTAGAGAGTCTTGAACCACATTACGATATAAGTGGAATTGGCCGAGTGAGTTTCCTTAGAGAGTCTTAGACCACTTGAGGCTATAAGGTGAATTGACTGTGTGATCATCCTCAGAGAGTACTTGAATACCTTAGACTCTAAGGGGAATTGACCATGTGTGATTCCTCAGATATTCTTTATATTAATTTTTACTATAAGAGGAATTGACTGTGGGTGCTTCCTCCGAGAAATTCAATATATTTAGATGATTGAACCAGAGGGGATAGGTTGTGTGTACATTCCAGAGGGTTACCTTGCTTGATTAGCTGCTAATTTGTTATGTGAAACTGTTTATTGATGAGTCCTTTATTGTTACTGAATCTTTGATTATTACCTACCATATATATTCACTGACTATTAGGCACAGATCTTTGGGTAGTTACCTACTAGTATTTAGTCTCACACCCTGTTTGGGTCATGATTTTGGGCCCAAACAGATTATATTTCTGCAGGTATATATAAGGGAAAGTGTCATTCTACTTCAGGTTCTTGATTGACTATGGAGCTGGAGATCATGGAGCTAAGCTGTGGCTTGCGATGCTAAGGAGTTGTTTACATGATTTCTTTTGTATTTGGTTTAGTGCAGTTATGTTCAATCATTGTGATTTGTTTTTATGATTTCCTAGACATATGTAGCATGCATCATTCAGATATATATATGTGTGTGTGTGTGTGTGCTTCAGTTCTTTATTTTACAGTCTTCTGTTATTTACTTTTGTATAGATTATTTATGCTTTGACTATTGCTATTGTTTTTCTTCTATTGTGTTACTCTACCAATGAGGGCATTGTTTCCCCACTATCACACACAAGGACCTCGCTTCTAGTTGGCATCCTCTAGCGTTCGAGGAAATGCGCTTGATTCCATGTGACTGACCTGGTATGGGGTACCTCTATGTGGTTTCTAGAACCTGGACGTTACAAAGTGCTATCAAGGGAAATCTTTTCTCTTGACTTACTGTTTAGAGAATTCATCCAGGGAGAGGATGGTATAGGTACTTGGTAATATGTTGTGCCCAGGAGTAGCTAACCTGTGTATAGGGAAAAGCCAATCTACATTTTTTAATGAAAATTTTCTGGTTTTTCAACGTTACAGTTGATTTTATTTTCACCGTTGGGAGACTCACATGTTTTGTACTATTACTATTGATGTTAATGAGGCTCTATTTCTGTCACAACCTGATTAGATGAGGGTATTCCATCTCATGCATCATTTATGAACTTACTATAAATCATATGTCATGCATTCTTTCCATTCCATTTGGGATGGTTTGGTGATTAAATGTTGTTGTGATATATGTTGTGTAGAATATGCATGTTGTTGTGATCGATGCCTTCAAAAAACAATACCTTCCATTTGATAGGGTATTGTTTGAGTATGGTTTTGTTTGAATGAACGCCATGTTTTGGTTCTTGAGTTGTTGTGGGCCCTCATGGTATGGAGATTGGTGAATCATTACCTTGTTTTCCATGTTATAACATGTAAACGATGCCAAACTTTGGTTCGCGGGGAGTATGGGCCCTCACAGATTGGAATTTGGCACTTTCAATGTTCATTTCATTATTTTTCTGGGTTCCAGAGTAGTTTCTAATGCTTACATTCTAAAAAAACACATAATACATGTTGTGTAATGTTAAGTACATTCCATGTGTTATCCTTTTTGGGAATAAATTGTTTTTCTTAAGTACACACCGTGTACTTTATGTTCATGTTGTGCAGTCTAACCGTGTCATAGGTTGTGTGGGAAGAGACATGAGATATGGAATTTCATGAGGGAACTCATCGTGTATTAGTTTTACATGCTGTGTGGTGTTAACCCATTTTCCACCCATGTAACTAACAACACAGATAGTTAAACCTTAAGTTATACATGCTGTTTCAGGATCGAACATGTCGTGTGGTCTTACCTAGGTACCCTGCCGTGTCACAAACAACACGAGACATTGTTATACTTTCACGTACACATCATGTCCGTCTTGAACACACTGTGTAGTCTTGTCTTAGTAGATTCATGTGGCTTAGCCATGTAGAAGGAGTCATGCAGGGGAAGAGGATTCAAGTACATTCTGTGGGTTAAGACAACACGCCATGTGTTTGGGGTGTTACACGACTTGTTTAGGGAGGAGTACACACCCATGAGAATGGATGAAGGGAACACACAGTGTAGGAATTGTACACATCGTGTAGTATTGTTTTGTAAAACATGAATTATTTCTTTCTTTTCTTCCATTACTATGCCTCTAGTTTTCAGTCCATGATAATATTTTTCTAAGGTGAGAACATGAACATGTAGATTCATGCCACTGAGACGTCCCCCAGTTGTACGCCAGTTGCAAGGCAGTGATTAGACACTGGACATGGCTGATTAGGGAATTCCAATGGATCATCCAGTTATGCCAGCTTTGGTACCAGCTGTTGTACCTGACATAGGTGAAGATGCACATTTCATAGATAGTTTCATGAGGATGATGTATAACTTTTAGGGAGTGTTGTCTCCAATCCCGTCGATGGCATAATTGATGCGGGTCTTTTAGCAGCAGCATCCTCCTACTTTCTCATAGGATGGAGGACACCTGGCTGCAAAGTCATGGCTAGAAGCCACACTGAAAATTTTCAAGCATCTGTAGATACCTCAAGAGAAGAGGGTGAAGCTATATATGTACATGTTTTGAGACTCCGCCAAGAGGTGGTGGGATGTGGTCTCATAGGCGGTGCGTCTGCAGAATATGGCTTGGGTTGAGTTTCAATGCATCTTCTACTATTACTTCTATCTAGAGACCATGTGGGCTGATCGTACCTAAGAGTTCATTAGTGTGGAGTAGGGTACTCTTTCTGTTATGGGGTATTCCTCTCACTTCACTGAGCTGTAGTGCCTTACACCCTTTATACTGGGTGATGAGTTGTTCCTTACATGGAAGTATGAGGATGATCTTAGGAAGGATCTATGATCTCATGTGAACATCTTCAGGTTGACTTCGATATCTTCTATAGTCAATGAGGCACTGATCACATAGTGTAATCTGAGGGATTCTAAATCTATGAGATAGGGCGGTTCTGCATCCAAAGTTAGTATTCCTCTTACTGGTAGCAGGAAGCGCCGCCGGGAGACTGCACATGGAGGTCAGAGTAGGTGGGATCTGTCTTCTGATAGCCAGGTAGTGTGCTACCAGTGTGGAAAGAGCGGGAATACGAGGCCAGATTTCCTGAGTGATCTAGTGGAGTTCCAATCTAGTGGCAAGATGGGTGACCTTTAGCGTTTTTGTATGACCTTCTCACTAGCAACTAGTGACAGGGGTTCTTCGATCACTCCTTGTTCAGGAGCAGTACCAGCAATTTATCACAAGTATGGGAATTGGAGTTCTTCTGACTGTTCAGGCTGAGGTGGAGGTTGTGGTCAGGGCAGTCGGTCACCAATCATTTAGCGGCAATAGGGTGGATTAGCTCAGAGTGGTCAGGCATGGTCATAGGGACGCGGTGCAGGACATACCTTTGCAGTGGAGCAGAACTAGTAGGATCAGGATCTCGTGCCCTCTACAGTTCGAGTTATGATCATAGTAGCCTCAGTTTTAGCTTCTGCTCTCCTCGATACATGGGATTCCCATTTCATTATATTTTTTTCTATCTTTGAGAGACTTGGTCTATTCATATTTTCTTTTGATGATATTTTGAAACTAGACACTCCATTGTGGACGAGAAAAACTAGTGTACATCAGTGCAGAAAGGGCCCTCTAGTGGTTGGTGGGTGTCAATTGTTATGGGATCTCTTTGTCCTAGAGATGACAAGCTATGATGTAATTCTCAGAATGGACTGGCCAGTTCCTTCCAGGTAGTTGTCCACTATTATTTCCATAGGGTGAGTTTTACAACACCATAGGGTATATTTTTTCTTCACAGGGGCGAGTGGGATTTCTAGGCGAGCAAAGTGGGACTCGAACATCATGGAATGGGAGGAGTTATAGTATAGATTTCTAGTATATACCTAGATGACTAGGGGACTTCATAGTTAGACTTTCTTCTATAGGTGGATCATTTTAGGGATGTATTTCCAGAGGACATCTCAGGGTTTCCTCCAAAGCGAGAGGTGTACTTTTCTATTGAGCTGGTTCTAGGAACAACACCAGTATCCATTCCTCCTTATAGGATTGCTACACCAGAGTTTCCGGAGCTCCAGAAGCAGTTGGAGGAGTTTCCAAAAAAGTGTTTCATCCGACCTATTACTTCTCCTTGGGGTTCGCTAGTCCTGTTTGTGAAGAAGTCAAGGAGTGCCCTCATGCTTTGTGTGGACTATCAGATGTTGAACCAGTTGACTGTCAAGAACTGATATCCCTTGCCTCGGATTGATGATCTATTTGATCATATTCAAAGAGCCCGAGTGTTATATAAGATTGAATTGATGTCCTATTATCATTAGTTTCATGTTAGACCATCTAATATACCTTTCACAACCTTCCAGAGAAGTTATGGTCTATACGAGTATATGGTTATGTTGTTCGGTCTTACGAATGCGCCGTCAGTTTTTATATTACTGATGAACCATGTTTTCCATCCACACATGGATTCTTTTGTGGTGGTCTTCATGGACGATATCTTAGTTGACTTTCACACTTTATAAGACCATGATACCAATATTGAGATTGTTTTGAGTACACTACGAGTGTATCATTTATATCCCAAGATCTCAAAATGCAACTTATGAATGGATCAGATTCACTTCTTGAGTCATGTTATCTCAGAGACAGGATTTTTAGTAGACCCAGAGAAAGTGAGAGCAGTATTTTCTTGGGAGTAGCTGAAGAACATCTTTTAGGTGCTGAGTTTCCTAGTTCTGGCTAGATACTATAGATGATTCATACAAGACTTTTCATGAATAGTAGCACCACTAATGGGTTTGACTAAGAAAGGTGTGATGTTCTTGTGGTCAGATTCTAGTGAGTCAGCCTTTCAGGAGTTGAAAGGGAGTTTGACTTCAGAACTGATACTAGTCTTCACAGATCCGAGAAAGAGATATACTATTTACTATGATGCATCAGGTATTAGTCTGAGAGCAGTGCTTATGCAAGGATATGTAGTCATTTCATATGGGTCTCATCAGTTGAGACCACATGAGAAGAATTACCCAATGAACGTTCATGATTTGGCAGCAGTTATGGGTTTCAACAGACATACGCGAGGAGCTAATGTGGGACTTTCATTTCCCAGTTTGTTCAGTTCATCCTACTGTCACCAAAATGTACCATGATCTACACCATCAGTATCGGTGGCCAGGTATGTAGAGTGATGTTTCTAGATTTGTCCTGATGATTTCCACCTATTAGCTGGTGAAGGCATAGCATCCGCGACCAGAAAGGATTTTAATATAGTTACCCATTCCCGAGTCGAAGTGGAATGATGTCGTGATGGATTTCATGACAGGTTTACCGAGGTCACCTTACAGGAATGATATAGTTAAGTTTCCATTGACATACTCACAATGGTTTCCCACTTATTTTCGACCAAGGGGACCATCAGTGTTGATGATCTGAGATGATTGTACATCCGTGAGATTGTACATCTACATGAAGTTCCACATTCCATTTTTTTAGATAGGGATGCTCATTTTACTTATCAGGTCTGGCAGGGGCATCAAAAGGCTTTCGGTACAAAGGTACTTTTGTGTACAACTTACCACCCCCTAACAGATGGCCAGTCCGAGCATACAATTCAGGTTCTCGAGGAAATGCTTCGAGCATGTATCATGGATTTTGGAAATTCTTGGGAGAAACACCTACCTCATGGGGAGTTTTCCTAAAACAATAGTTTTCCAGAAACTATTCAAATGGAACCTTTTGAGGCTTTGTATGGTTGTCCATACTGATCACCCATATGTTAGTTTGAGGCAGGAGATGCAGTTTTGTTGGGACCTCGTATGGTTCAGGAAACTACAAAGAAGATAGAGTTGATTCAGAAAAGGATGGCTACTGCACAGTCTCAACATAAGTTCTATTCAAATTAGCGGAGATGACCTATAGTGTTTGAGGTCGAGGATCCGGTTTTCCTGTGTGTCACACCAAGTTTGGGGCATAGAAGAATTAGGATATTGGGTAAGCTTTCAAAGAGGTAAGTTAGGCCGTTTCAGATTGTAATGAGTTTTGGGATGATTTCCTTTCAGTTTTAGTTACCCAATAGGTATCAGGCTATGCCTGATGTTTTTCATGTTTCTTAGCTCCGATGTTACTTTTCAGTCATGTCTCATGTATTTCAACCCGAGGAGGTTGAGCTCGAATTGGATGTGTCATTTGAGGAGCGTCTTATCTTGATTGTTGATCGCAGTATGAAGGTTCTCCTTGGCCCATCTCTTTCTCTAGTACGGGTGTTATGGAAGCACGAGCGAGTACAGTACGAAAATTGGGAGAGTTATTCCGATGTACGAGCATAGTGGCCAGAGAAGTTCGAGGTTTCTTCTTTTACGGCAAGCTAAGGAAATTCAGGGATGAATTTCATTAAGGGGTAAGTTTGTGAGAACCCAAAAATTATATTCAGGTATGTTTTCCATTTCTTGTCATTTTTGAGAAAAAGAAGAATTTTGGAAATTTCAGAACTACACAACATGTACATTATGGGTACACGCCATGTACGAGGTTACCACGGGTACCTGTGTGGTGTCTATTTGGTGGCCACACACACGGCTGTGTGGGGTGACATGGTGTCCCCCTAAAGTAGAGTATGGAAACAGAAAGCACATGTCGTGTACTTTAAAAGCACACACCGTGTATTTTATTTTTTTTAGGAAACACACCAAGGTTGTGTCTAATGGCCAGAAACACCTTCTTCTAGGTTTCGTTCAGCCGAGAGCTCTCATTCGGTCGTGATATTCCTCCGACCCTCCGACTGAGCATCTGAATTCCAATTCGATGACTGTCGATTGTGTTGGGATTACCTCGATAATCTCTATCTTCTTCTTGATCTTTGTTTCATCATTCCTCCTCATTCTCAAGTTATCCTCTATTGAACATTTTAGATGTTTGGGTATATCTTCAGAGTTCTAGGGTGATTTAAGCTTCAAGGTTCATGGATATTGTTTCTGCAACACTGATGTTAGTGTCTTATTCATTTTGGTTGATATTATTTGATTAATTTGTTAAATTTTACTCAATACCCTTGAACGTGGTATTGCAGATTTACCATTTAGCACATGTTACTTTCCTTCCATGCTTGTATGTTGCGTAGAGGTTAATTGTATATGTATAGGGTTGATTTCCTTGTCTTGTATGTGTTTTCCCACACTCGGTTTATGATCGTTTGGTCCTGTTTAGCCTATTATACATCCTTGATGTTTTTTATCCACTCCTAGCTATATGATGGATTGATAATTTTTTTCTGACATGCTTGATATGTTATATACTGATTAGCCAAGTAGTTATGTAGGTTTACTTTGGAAGCATTGCTCAGCTATGCTCACTATATTTGCACAGGGCTATGAGAACCTGGTGTAATAGACTATAAGAGGAATTGGCCGAGTGAGCATACTCAGACAGTCTTTGATCGCTTTGGGATATACGGGGAATTAACCGAGTGAGCTTCATCAGAGAGTCTTGAACAACTTTGGGCTATTTGAGGAATTGATATAGTGAGCTTCCTTAGAGAGTCTTGAACCACATTCGGCTATAAGAAGAATTGACATAGTGAGCTTCCTCAGAGATTATATGACCACTTGAGGATATGAGGGCAATTAACTGTGTTATCTTCCTCAGAGATTCCTTGACCACCTTAGATGATAAGGGGAATTTTATGTTTGATATTCCTCAGAGAGTCTTCTATTTACATTTGACTATAACTGGAATGAACTATTAGTGCTAACTTAGAGAGTCTTTATATATTCTTATGACTGAACCAGATGTGATAGGTTGCATGTACTTTCTATAGGGTTACATCACTTTATTATATGCTTATTTTATATGTGTAAATTTTTATTCCTAAATACTTTCTTATTAATGCATCTTTTATTATTACCTGTAATATATATTTACTGACCGTTAGGCACAAATCATTGGGTGGTTTCCTACTGGGATGTATTCTCACACCCTATTTGGGTCATGCTATTGGGCCTAAACAGATTATATTGATGTAGGTATAGATAAGGGAACTCTCCCTACTACTTCAGGTTCTTGATTGACTGTAGAGAGGGAGACCATGGGACCAAGCAGTGGCTTGCGATGCTGAGGAGTTTTTTACGTTCTTTATTTTTTCTTCGGTTTATTACTTTTGTGTTCCAATATTGTGATTTTTTTCGTTGATTTCCTAGAAATATGTAATAGGCATCATTCACATATATATGTGTGTGCTCCAGTTTATTATTTTCTAGTATTCTGTTGTTTTCTTTTGTGTGTATTATTACTACTTCTGTTGTTTCTATGGTTTTTCTTCCACTATGTTACTCTGCCAATGAGGGAATAGTTCCCCACTGTCACACCCAAGGTCCATGCTGCAAGTCAGAAGCCACTAACATTTAGGGAAATGAATGTGAGACCATGTGACGAACCATGTATGAGGTTTCTCTGGGTGGCTTTCGGAACTGGGATGTTGCATTTTGGATATCACTAGTTAATTATGAAGGAGGGTGATATCCTGAAGACATCTTTAATATTTAGGAATTAGCTCTTTGAGATTGTAGTCATGTCATTTGGAGTTATGAATAATTCAACCCAGTTCATGAGACTCATGAACATTGTCTTCTGTGAGCTCATGGATCCGTACATCATCGTGTTCATCAATGACATCTTAATCCACACAAATTCAATGTAAGAGAATTTTGGGAATCTTGGAACTATCATACATGTTCTACGATGCCACAAACTCAATGGAATGTTGTCCAAGTGTATGTTTTTGACATGATAGGTATATTACCTTGGGCATGTAGTGTCTCATCAGGGTGTAGAAGTATACCTATCAATGGTTGAAGTGGTTTTGTCTTGGACAAAAACCAAGAATATGGTTTAGCTTCATAGTTTTATTTATAAATTATTCTATTTACAAGGGTTTGTACCTAATTTCTCTCCATTTTCATCCTCGGTGATAACTTTGAACATGAAGGATCATGATTTTTTTGTAGTTTCATTAGTGTAAAGAAACATTTTACTATCTTAAGGGGAAGTGGCTTTGTTCTCCACTTCTCTTGTTTCCTATGGTAGGGGTTATGTTTTAGGTGTTAAGTTATACTTCCCATATGGTATTGGGAATTATCTTGATGTAGGAGTGGGTAGTGAACTCTTATGGATCTTGGAAGTTATGTCCCCATGAGCGTAAATATACCACCCATGATATGAAGATTGTATTATTCTGGATTGATCATATATTTTGGCAAAATTACCTCATTGGGGAGAACTTTTAGGTCTTCACATTGCACAATATTTTGAAGTATATATTTTTGCAGTGAGATCTGAGCTTTGTAAAACCGAGGTGGATGGAGATTCTTAAGGACTAAAATTTTAATATCTCTTACACCTTAGGGAAGGGGAATGACTTTCATAATTCTTTGAGTATAAATTCATATAAGGAGGTCGTTCATGATTCTACATAATCTTGGATGGTGACTAAGGAGTTTTCAGCCTTGTACATAGATTCTAGAATTGAATATGGAAGAGTTTATTTATTTTATATGATGGTGAAAACTTTTCTAATGTAGCATATGGAGGAGTCCAAGTGGGGGGGGGGACTCAAAGGTGGAGGTGTTGTGTGATCATGTTAACCATGTTTTTCTTTCAGAGGGGTTGTCCGAACTAGACATTTTTTCATGGAAAGTTCTTTGTTTTAGTGGTAGTGATTAATGGAGTCATTCATGTTCTTAAATGATCATACTTGGTGTTACATCCAAGAATCTCTAATATGTACTAGTGCTTTACGATTTAGTTTCAGTGGCCTAGGATGAAAGAAGCAGTGGGGGGGTTTGTGGAAATATTCTTAGTTTTCTAGCAGGTGAAGGATGAGAATCATGATACTAGTAGTTTCTTATAACCCCAGGAGGTTATTGAGTGGATGTTGGATGACATATCAAGGGATTTAGTCATTTGATTACCCTGACCTTAGGGGGATTTTGTTGAAATCTATGTGATGGAGGATCAGCAGACATAATAGGATCACTTTATAGTGATCAAAGATTCTAGCAGAGTGGATGACTAGGAAAAGTGGTTTGTGAATGAGGTGGTGCGATTGCATGGATTTCCAAGGAACACTGTCTCAGATATAGACACACATTTTACTCCATGATTATATAGGGGATTACAACATGTTATTGGAATCCAGTTACGCCTCCTCACTACTTTCCACCCACAGATAGATGGGTAAATAGAACGGACTATCCAAACACTAGGGGATATGTGGTGAGCAAGCATCCTGGACTTTGGTGGATCTTGGGTATGAAACTTTATTTTGGTAGATTTTTCTTACAAAAATAGCTACAACTCTTCCATCAACATTGATAGATTTGAAACCTTGTATTAAAGACCATGTCATTATCCATTGTTCTAGGAAGAGGTTGGGTAGGAAATTGTTCATGGTCCATATATAGTGCAGAGCATGACAGGAAAAGTAAACCTTTTAATGAAATGATGAAAGCAGCGCAAGATAGGTAGGAGTCTTATTCTGATCATAGGAGTATGCCCTTGTAATTTGAGGTTGGGACCACATATTCTTGAAGGTATCCCCTCCAAAAGGGTAGTGGAGGTCTGAATGAAGGAGTAAGATTTCTCCAAGGTTTGTTAGGACCTTTTAGGTGTTGGGGAGAGTTGGCAAGGTGGCATAAAAGTTTTAATTTCCATCTTTAATGGAGAAGATACAGGACATCATCCATGTCTCTCCGATTCCACAACATCTTCACAATGACTCCCTTGTCCTTAACTTGTGTGAGTAGGATATTGAAGATGATGTGACAATCATTGGGTAGTCATTAGAGATCCAAGATCATCAAGAGAAGGCACATCATGGATGGACCATTCCTTCGGTTCGTATGTTGTGTAGGAATGGTTACTAGGAGGAGAGTACGTGGGGGTAATAATTTCATATCCATTCCATGTAACAGGAGTTTTTTTTGTTTTAATTCTCTTTTTTTTATGTAAATGTGATTTTTGAACATTATTTTATGAAATGAGTTATTTTACCTTAGTTTGATATATTGTTGGTTTGAAAAATTCCAGGAATATGAAGAATTTAAATCCATATTTCTAACCAAGAGGGATTAGTTCAAATGTAATTAATCTCGTGCGGGCAAGTTAGTCTCGCCTAGAACTGATAGTATGTTGACCTAGAGAATGCAATTCCATGACTTGTATGTTCAGGATTTTATAGTTCATTGAACATATTGGTTGTGTGTTAGTTGTGTGGAAATGTGGTTTTGTGAAATGAGTATGCTTGTGGTTGTGGTAGTGTGGTTGTTAAAAGTGTTTTTTTGGTCGTTTGGGTTGGAGTGTTTGGATAGTAGTAGTATATGAGTAGTGGATAGAATTTAGAGATGCATCTTTCAGGGTGGTTGTTCATACTCCTTTCTTTCTCGGTTTGGTTTTGGATTCTTGAGGAAGTGAATAATTTGATAGGTATTTAATGTAATGGTTTGTACCATCCCAGTCCAGTACATTGCCATTTTGTTGTTTTTGGAGATGTTTGGGGTAGGTCTTGTGAGTTTTCATGGGAGTTGGGGTGTGAAAAAAAAATCTTCTATAGGGATTACACGTCATGCATGTCGATTACATGATGTGAATCTTGGTTTCATGTCTAGTTATAAGTGGTTCAAAGCATGTAATATTTTTCAGTTTGAAATATAAAATTAATCAAAAAGAGATTGGTGTTTTCAGTAGAAAATAATTGTGAGGCATTACATGGACGGAAAGTGGATTACGCGTCTTGTAATCCCCCGTTACTATAATTATTTATGTATTTTCCAGCTACTCTACTTGTGAATCCCTAGGGATCCAGAGACTTTCCCATGAAACCAGGTGTCTCGGTGACCTCTCTTCAAAACATTTAGGATTCATATGCCAAGGAATGATTCATGGATTCCATCTTTCGATCCGTAACTGTCCTTCTTTGATTCAAGGTGTGTTCTTCCTTTGTTTTTGTGGTCTTTTTTGGGTTGATCTCCTTCTCATCCGATTTTTCTACCCATGTGATGGTGGATGACCTCCCATGGTTCTAAATGGTGTATTTACAATTTTTTTCTATTGTGGTCCCGCGAAATCCTCGTACAGATGAAGATCTAACAAGAGTGGGGATCAGAGCACTCTGAAGTGGTCTGTTATTGTCCAAAGAACATTGAGACACTTTTGAGTTAGGTTTCCCTTTTTCCATCTTATTTTTTCATCATATAAGGTGGATATATAGATTTTTTACTTGTGAAGATACTTTAATATGGATTTAAAAAGTTAATTGAACTGGTTCAGGATCTATATGTAGGGGGTTGGTAAGAGTGATGTGTGATCATGTTTTGTTACTGTTTCTAGTTGATATTGTGATCTGTATGGGCTAACTACGCACTTAAAATTGGGGCTATATGGGTCCCTTTTTTCATATTAAATGTTATATGGAATATATGTATTTAGTTAGTCATTTGGACACTTATATATGGAAAATGGTTAATCATATATATTCGGCTAATGAATGGATTCCATGGGTTATACAAATTCTATGATAACATATGAATTAATAAGTGGAATTAAATAAGGGATGCCTTGTTAAATATGGAATGGTGTTTTTTCTTGGTAGATGTGGTGATGTGATGTGTGGGTTTTTTCTTTTTTTTTTCTATGGTATGGTTGTGAGAATGGTTGTGTGATGTGGGATGGCTAGGGTACTGTAATGGAATCAAAAGTTGAGAGATTGATAAATTATGGGATGGATTAGAAGTAATATAAAATAGGGATGTGATCTGGTTGTGTTGTACTTTGTTACCAGATGGGTTTGTGAGTTTTCCATTGGTCCCATTGATATGAAATTTGAGAGGGATGAGTTTGAAGAATGATAGTAGTGTTGGAATGGGTAATTATCCTAGAGTTTCTCCATGTGTGACATGCTGAATGATTCACTTCATCTCTATAGAATGAGGTATGATGTGTTTTAATCTGAAGTTGTGTCTATTCATTATAATAACTCTTCATATTATTTACTCTTTTTTACTATGTTTCCAATATATTTCATGATTAGTAGTTTCTCAGGTAGTTATGGAAGAATAAATTATCATTTAACAAGGTTGTAATGGCTTGGGTTGGTTTGGATAATAGAATATAAATGGTTAATTAAATGTCATTAATGCATGTTAGACAAGGGGGAAATGTAAAGACACAATAATTTACCATCCTCTTCACTTTTTGAAATTATTTTTGTGGAAATAGATCATTACTTTTATAGGTATTATCAATGGTTATAGAATTTTTGTTTGATTTATCTCTGGGAACACACATGTTGGGCTTGAGTGTTTGGTATTATGTATGCATATACTTGTATTTTCCTTGTGATTTCTATACTCATCGACCCTAGTTGACAACTATTTTAGGAACACAACCATCGTCATGGGGGAGGGTGTATTTCCTAAAAATACAATTGGGAGGACATATGGATGACCACCCGCTTATCCCTACTCCCTCATCCAGGTGGTGGTAGCCCACAAATCTTCATGATGGTTATCTTGAGGTGTGAGGCCCAGGTTTGTGTGGGTGAGCTATGCTTTCCCAAGTGTCTTTAGGATGATAAGTTTTGTGCATTCCTAGGTGTCTTCGGGATGAGTTCGGGATTATGGACCAGGTGTCTATAGGTGGGATGTGTGGGAGTTATTTTCCTATGTTTCTACCAGCATGATGTGATAGGTTTTTGGCCCAGCTGTTAGTGGGTGGGATGTGATGTGGTTTGTGTCCTTGGTGTGTGTGTGTGGGTTGTGCCATGGTATCATCAGAAGAGGTGGGAGTGCTAGGATGTCTGTCACTAGTGTGTGTGAGCAGATAATTTGCGGGAAAGTGGTGTGAGGTCCCCTAACATCAAATTTCATTACAAATATTACATTACAAGACTTGTGCAATTTGGTGAGCATGTAATGGTAATGTTGGGATGGTTAATAGACCTGTTATCTTTTATTTGGTTCTGTTGTTTTCATACGAGAGGATTATAATGCTTCCCTCACATGTGAATTAGAGATTTTGGTCATCTTACTGTGTTTACATTTATGATCACTCTATATATGTAAATATAAGATTAGGTTTCCAGGAAGATTATGTGGACTGTGTCGGGCATTACTAGTTCGGGATTTGGGACAGTTACTGAGTCACCCCTTTAGCTTTATTTTGGGTATTTTTACATTAGATTTTTATTTTATTTTTATCGGTTCTACTTTAAACATGAATATAGGATGGTTTTTCTCATTCCCTTAATTATTAATATCTAGTAGTTTCTTTTGGATGGATCATCCTATCTCTTGATCTTATTTCTTATAAAGAGTAATGCCTCCCATATTGTAAGACCCATATACCCTTTGTGCTAGTCACCAACCTGAGGCCAATTGGAGGTGGGACTCATGGTTCACTATATCCATTTTTCCAATTTTCAACATGGGAGGGGCATCCTTATAGGGTGGGGTCGTGACAAATAAACTATTCGGTCCTTTGGGCCTTTATTCTGAGAATCACGTGCCAATGAAATAAATAAGACACCAGATTTGGGACTCCATAGTTATGGTTACTACATAAACGAAGTGATTAAACCCATAATTATAATAAAATTTAAATTTTATATGAAAAATATGAATGAACATAATCAATTCCCTATTAAAAATGTGAAACAGAACACCCCACCCAATTTTTTGTCGTAATAGTGGGTGCCCTAAAACAGACTATTCAGTTATTTTTTATTACCAAATTTTATATACAGTTTTATATACATGACCTATTATTAATATTATTGTGTAGATATTTGTATTTCAACTATTTAATGGTAATTTTCATAGATTAATTATCATATCAAATTGTTTTAGATAATCTTGAGCTGTAATAAGAACTTTGATAAACTATGACATTAATCTTTAACTAAGGTATTATGGCCTAGATACATCTTAAAAAATAGACATAGTATATGTATGAAAAGCATGTGTTGGGGGATCATAATCATTGAGAATTATTCTGTTGATGTTCACACTTAGTGATCTCTACTAGTGAGATCAAGAGGACGGACTCGCCAATATGAACACGACATGATTTGGGTTTCATTGGTTGTTATTATCTATAGAAA
The DNA here is from genome assembly GCA_963277665.1 of Viscum album. NCBI lineage: Eukaryota > Viridiplantae > Streptophyta > Magnoliopsida > Santalales > Viscaceae > Viscum > Viscum album. The sequence continues at coordinate 692,666,519 of OY728130.1, forward strand.
TGTGTGATGAAATCCTAACGTGAGATCATTGACAATGTTTTTCATTTAATATTATAATTTTATTCATGGATAAAACCATGATAATGAAATCATGTTGTGGAAAAAAAATTTGGGTACGTCATTGGTGGTATGACATTGTTTGAATGGTTAAGAATGGATTTTTTTGCTTTCAGGTTAAGGAAGTTATATATATAGGGTCATGTTGATTAAGATGGTAGTACATTCAAAATACCATTTCCATGGTAGTCGAGGGTAAATCCTCCATATTAAGTCAACAAATAACAAATAAGGAAAAGAGCGGGGAAAATGTGTGCATCTTACATTATGACATATTAAAGATAAAGAGATGATATTACAAAGTTCATGTTCGTAGCTTGGTTCTCTCTATTTTAACTATTCTTTTCTCTTTTGGAAATATGATAAGTTGTCATAACCGTCACATTGTCTATGTATAGTGTTCAATACTATCAAGATAATGTCCCTTGAGGGTCACACACTATAGATTATTCATAAGTCTTCCTTATTCTGGTGAATCAGAGTTTTGGACATGGTTCCCCCCCCACTGGGGTGAAGGTTTTTTTCAAAATATATACAATCCCCAAAAGAATAATTGAATTCATATTATTCAATATAATAATAATTAGTATTTATTTTATTTATTCTGAAATATAATATACGAATGAATATTAGTTTAATATGTTCAATGTTCATTTATTATTTGCGGGAATGGTGAGTCAAGTTAATGACTTAGATTTTATCACATAATATATATTTTTATATTATAGGAAAGTGATAAAAATATAAAAATGATATTTATGATTTTGTACAATATTTATAATATATAATGTATTTGGTGAGAAATAAATATTTTGGTTTCTGGAGATTATTACAGATATTTAATAACTCACTATAGAAAGAAGAAATGAAGCTCTCACTGATCAATATTCACTACTCAATGGTGAGTTATTCTCTAACGACATATCTCTATTGGTTCCTAGAGAGAGATTCTCTAGTTCTAGGTGATTGATCACAATAGTTATTAACATATCGATGGTATAGAGCTGTGGTGATGTCAGGGTATCAAAGGTGTTGTAAGAACTTTGGGCTAGCACATGGATTTAGAAGATAGATTTTATCAAAAACATTTGAAGAGTGTGTAGATAGTCTAGAGTATTTCATCCATGAATTCATTGAGAAATGGTTATCAAAAATGAGAAGACGTCGAGAAAATTTTTGCATCCAATCGATAATTTATTATTTAATATTATTCTTAATCTACTTCGTGGGAGATGATCACCTTATACTAGGCTGTAATTTGCTGACTTCTATGAGTATATGTCGATCGTCACACAAAAAAATTGTAAAATATGATTTTTTTGGATTTTAATGCATGCCTGGTACCATTAATTGGTATCAAAGTGATTTTTGATGATTTTAATCCAAGAAAAAACTAAATTTGAACTAAAATTCATTAAGGGAATCGTTTAGGTTCCAACACCTCTTACAGCAATTAAAACTAACTTTGGATGGCCTGGTTGTGGACATCGAACATTTTCATAATAATAGAATTGTTTTGTTAGAGGGTATTAAAAACAAAAAGCTAAGAAAATATATGTATTTTTTCATAGAGAGGTGGTTAAAACATGTGTTTCTGATTTGCCCAAAATTGTGGCCAAAATCCAAGATGAAATCGATTATTGGAATAGGTTTCTCTAGTAGGAATTATATACACCAATTTATGCATTCAAATAAATTAGTATTATTAATTATTTTAATAATTTAATTAATAAATTTTATATGATTCCTAATTTATTAGACTTTTGATTTTATTTACATAAAATAAATGTGGAATCTTGATGGAGGGTGGAATGCCTCCTCGGGTCAACCTTGTACTGGCCACACTGGACTGCGACCACCAGCTCCTCTTGCACCGACATCCACTAGGTGGTTCTCCACAATCAGCAGTAGTGGTTCACCCCTACATCGCATGAGAGCCAGATCAGGTCCAAAGAGTCTGGCCACCTCCTGTAGTGGTGAAACGTAAATCAACCTCACCCTGAAGAATCCCCTACCCCACCACACATTACTCACTACCCTGGTCTGAGTGCCCCACTCCAATAACCACACACCTTAGTGGTTTTTGGGCATGGCAGGCCTCGGCATCACCTACTCCAGCACTAGACCACCTCCTAGACCTCCTCAATCAATACTTAGAAACTCCTACTAGCCTTGAAACCCTAGTATCATGTCTCCATACAGCACTGGGTATTGATTCTAGTAATCTTGATGGAGGTAGTCACATTCACATAGAGGGTTCTCCCATAAATTAGTCTTGGTGGGTTGGGCCGATCCTGGCGGTCCTGTCTGATATAGTGAACAATGTGTAAAGGATCATGAATGAGCCTATGCAGGTCTTTCCCAACCAACCCTGGTCATGTTTGGAGTTTTCAAATACCCTATAATTTAATTTAATCAAAAATTATTTTATTTATTAATTTAATTTTGGTTGTAAATTAATGTTATTAAATTTTAATGTTTTGTTTTAATATTTTTTAGTAATTGTTTCTAAATTTTCGTTAATTTTGTGTTAAAATTAAATTTAATAATTAATGTAATTTTTTGTTTCAAACATATATTAATTAGTGGGACTGAATGATGAAAATAGTTTAATTATAATTTCGGTGAATTTTAAAATAATTAAAATCCCTAAAAAATAAATAATTAATGTCTTATTTTATAATGTCTGCATTTAATTTAAATCCAAAGTTTAAAGCGTATCAGAACAATCATGATCACATGACTATCCAATTCATGTATTGTGTTTATTCGTTTATTTATTCAATTATTTAAATGTATTATTTATAATAATTAGTATATAATAAACTATATACGTGTCACCTAACTGTCATTATATGTATAAGGGCATGTGGGTTCATTTTCACAGTAGTATTTTAAACTCCCTATTACCCATCACATGCTAGTGAGTATTTTTGTAAAATGATTAGATGAGTAGTGACACACTTAACACTATGTTATGGTAATTCACTAGACATCAACGTGATGCATTGGATAGGTAGGTGCAATAACTTGAGTCTTAAGAGATGCGAATGAAGTTATATCCTCTATGGTCTAGGTTGACCTATTATTCATTCAATTGGTCAACCATTAGAATCAGCTCATGATGAAGATTTTATTTTATTTTTTAATGGTTTATTATCTTTGAGTATGTGTAGTTAATACATAAATAGATAGAAAAATAAAAAATCTTTCACATATATAATGAATGTGTTGCAAAATAGATTTTTTTTATAATTATTGAATGGTCAAGTGTGATTTTGACCACATAGTACATTATTAAAAGACATAAAAATGTTTATTTTTTCACATAAAAACATGAAAACTCTCAATGAAATATCAAGTCATAACAACCTTCCAAAATTTACATTTGGAGGAAAATTGGTGTTGGGGTGCTTGCCATTTCAAAATTAATGGCGCCTCTTACTAACCAGGAGTTATTTTAAGAGTGGTGGGTTTAATTAACTAATTTATTTCTAAGGATTATCCAAATATAACTTTATAAAATTTTATAGCGTAGTGTAGAGTAAATAATATTATGATTTTAGAAGCTGATGTTTCATTCAATAGATCAAGAAACTATGAGTCAATGAAGTTGGTAAGTCAAACTCCCAAAAAAAACCCCTAATTAGTGGTATCTCTAATAATTTTAGACTTTGAGGGGAGGTTCAGGGATCCTTTCTACTAGAATAATTAATGGAAAAATCTTCCAATTATAATGCAGAGGGTTCCTAGAATTCGATATATTTAATGGGATATATTTAATAATTTAATTAACTAATAAAAATTTCTAAACTAGTAATTATGATAAAAATTACTAAATTGTTGGATTTTTTTGTATAGAATATAATGTCATACCACAAGAAATATTGAGATAAATAATGGAAAAAGGAAATTTATACACTGGCATGTGTTTCCATGTGGGGTTCATGCACATGCACTCAATTATACGGTACAAAAAATCAAGAAGCTAGTGTCCCCAATACCTATTAAATTTCCCTTGGAAGTAAGGGTGTAAAATTGATTACAAGAGAATAATGTACAACTGATATGATGGTTATGTCATTACTCAATCATCAACATCTAATGCTAGTAATTGTCACTAAAATAGACATCTATGATATAACAAGTAGTAACATCTCTAAAATGTTTTCATGGAAAAGTTGAATTAAGATATCCATCAGGTGAGGAAAACACCGATATGTGTTAATTAAAAAATGGATCATGTTCTTTCAAAGGATTCCATTCTCATGTCATTTTCCCATATTTTGATCAAGTCTAGTTTTAAGTTAAAAAATAAAAAATATTAAGTAAAATCTTTATTGACTATTTAGTTAAGGTTTTGCAATTAAATATGACTATAAAAGAGAGTTTTATCTGAATTAATATGGTGAAACAATTGAATGAAAATGAGAAAATTGAAAATTAAATCATGGCAAAGGGAACATTTCCAGCATCCTTCCATGAAATGTGTATTAACAGGATTTTATTTACATCACATATTTTTAAATAATTCCATGGATGTTTAAATGAAATATTCGGAATCAGAGAAGAATGTAAGTAATTCTTCTTCAAGTATATTCGTCAATATAAAAGTAATATTTCAATATTACTTATTGGGTATTAAATGGAGTATTCCTTTCATATATGAATATTAAACTAATGTATCCAAGTAAGTATAATAACATTATTATAAGTTTTCACAGCATTTTCTTTCATTTGAGGTACATTTTTCTCTAATAATATTGGCATAAATATCCCCCAAAATTCCCCATGTCCCCCTTGAATTTTAATGAGTTTGAACACTTTTTCAGTGGACAAAAGGGGATGCATAGTTTGGGTAAAGAGTTTTCTAAACCGTTCAAGAAAACCATGCGGCCTGGTCCAGATCATTAAATTTTTTGTTAATTATCCTTTTTTTCCTCCGGGGATTTATCCAAACTCAACCCTTTATTCTCCCATTCTACCCTTACAGTCATAGAATCATCCCAAGTAACTAAAACCCTCCTTGGAACTCCATTTTGAAGGGGGGTTTGATATAGAAACATCAAACTTCTTCAACTAAGTGAATCCCTTCTTTAGTTCTCTCCTTTTTTCATGGGGTTTCTTCCCCTATTCTTGAATCTCCTTATTTCAAGTAGGTAGGTTTTTGAAACTAGGGTTTTATCCCTCATTTCTTGGTTTATTCTTCTAAATTTAGGGTTGATCTAAGTCCCTTGTGATGTGGTGGTGGTGAGGTTTGATTTTCGAAAAAAGATTCAAGGGTTTTAACACTTTTATTAGGTGATTCCCTAGAAAATCAATGCTAGATGATTAGATTTTCTGAATTTCTATTTTTAGCACACTTATCATCAATTTTCCTTTCTAAACAATCTGTTTTGGGTGACATTTGTTGAGAAAATGATTTTAATTTCCAATTTGGGGACAAATTGGGTGTTTTTCTTGTCTATTTTATATTATTCTAAATGGGGTTGTTTTATAAATCATGTAATGGATTTATAAAAATGTTTTGGGGGTAGAAATTTTTGTTTTGATGAATATGGGTATTCACATGGTGTTCAAAGTGGTGTTTTAAATGGATTTTTTGTGAAAACATTGTTAATCATTGTGAAATTATTTTATTGAAATCATTATGATTTTATTGAGTGGTGTAATTGGTGAAAAGAAAGTGAAGATAACGTTTAAAGTTGAATATGACTAGAACAGATTTTTTTATGAGATAATGTATTTCGGTATCATGAGATATCAGTTTGAGAACAATGGGGGAAGTCCAGGTACCTAGGAGGGAAGATATGTACTAGTATGCTAGGGATATGGATCGGTTTTGTCCCTAATTCACTAAGAAAAATGGATAAAAACAACACTAAAAAAATTATATTGATGATTATTGGTGAACATTAGGTTATGGGTATGTTCTCTACTAGTGACTTGTGATTGATAATTTTTTTTTCTATGGTTACATTGCATTGAGGTATGAGGCCCAAGGTGCCCAAGACTAACTAGTGCCTAGGGGTGTCCCGAAATTGGTGCTCACTGAATCTTGTGAATTTATCATTGGCATATGGTAATTTTTTCTGGAAATACAGTAGCCTAAATTATTTATTGGAATGTTATCATTCATGTAAAATTACCTTTTGAAACTGCATACATTTAAAAGTTTCATTCTTTTGAAATTATTTCCACTACCTGTTGTTTGTCAAAAATGGAATAATTTTTATCTTGTATTGTTTACTCTATAGAATATCTTGGTGGTATCCTATTGGGATTGTTCTCACAACTTACTTACACCCCTTGGATGTAAGTATACTTGGTCATGTTTGACACAAGTAGAGGAAAGGCTTTGGGTGTTGGCGGTTCTGGGTGTTAGTTCCCATCCATGGTGCGACATTGTGGAGACAGCTTGTGGGTGATGACCCCTTGTTGTGTGGAGTCCTGGGGGATGTTTTTAAACTATTTATTTGTGTATTTGGACCTCTTTTATGATGTTTAATCCTATGTATTCAGTTCAAGATTTTGTTCAAGTCTTTTTTGGCTTGAATTTTTAGATTCGTTCTACTGATTGTTTTTGATGTTTTATATACCCATACTCCGGTTAATCATTCCCAACCCAAAATATATGATAGCTTGGAACTTGTGGCTGACTGTGGGGATAGAGAATGCCCTACATGACTTATAACAAGTTAGGTTTGGTGCTAGTTTTTATGGAGACCAAATTTGGTTTGTGAAAAAATAGTATCAGAGAAGGTTAATGTTTTTGGGTTATATCATTATTGTTGGCTGAGTTGGGCTAGATGGGAACTAGGACTGTCGTGGCTCAGAGTTTTCTTCATCAATAGGGTGCATGTCATGGACCTCTCTTGGTAGACCTCGAGTCACCATGGGATATTGGAATTGTTTATTTGACTTTGTGGACCCCAGAACACCCAGATAGGGGAAGTGTGAATCAGGGTGTCATCTTTTTCATTCTAAAGTTATGGATCTTGTTCCAGTGTAGGAAGGAACTTGTTAATTCTATCTAACAGATGAATGCAGGGAGATGACACAACACTTTTACTTGTTTCACCAAAATGGCTACATTCAAGGATCATACACCGACAGTGTATTGGTCATACCTAAATCAACTAATCTTCATTAGTTTAAGAATTTCAAGATTTGGTCCAAGTAACTCAGTGCTAAGAACACTACTGTTACAAAGGATTAGTGATTAATCACAAAGTCCCTTAGATTACTTCCCTTAACTCCCCTAGCTCACTAACATTAGAGAATTCCAACCCGGTTTATTGACATGAAGGTCTCTTCAATAGATTTGTATTAAAGTATTTGTCTTTGTTCTGTATGAGACACTACTAGAATCGAAGTCCTGAATGGATGACCTTGAAAGTAGTGAACCACTAAAATGAATATTCAGAATGTAAATACATGTTACACTAACAATTGCACACAACACCTAACTTTTTCATGCAAGATCTCACTTTTTGGATCCAATCATTGCTTTTTGTGCGGAAAATATTTCACCCAACAATGCCCTTTAGGAACAACATTCTCTTTTATGCACATCTTCAAGCATTTCGCATAACAACAACTTTTTCACTCTCCCTCAAGTTTTCGGCATAGCCTTCAGTTTTACATGCAACCTCGTGTTTTACATGCATTGTATACTCTTTCGTGCAACTTACACTTTTACACAAAACTCTCTTTACACTCACCTTTTACACGCATCAGATCTCAGATAATCTCTATGTCTTCCAACACACAAAATCAAGGGTCACCTCTTATTTAGAGGTGTCACTGTCCCCCACACGCAAACTCCACTGTGGCGTGAAAAACTCTAACTCTATGCACAATCCTCTTTCACACAGGAACCATTTTTACCACACATATCTAGATTTTTCCCACACCATATTACTTTTCCAATTTTCTACGTTGTAATCCCAAAATACCTTTTATTTGAGAAAACCAACTTTATTTCAAAATTACACAGAGTTCGAATTTAGTGCGCAGTCCATGTTTTCTACGCACTACTCCAATATTTCACGCAGCTCATGCCTTTTCCATTTTTCGGTGATCCGATCTCAAAACATGCATTGAGTGCTAGATTCCAACAAAACTACCATATTGTGTGCACGTTCCTTTGGAAACATACATTTTCCCATTTCCCAATATTCAGGTCCAAAAATATAGTAGAGACTAGGAAATGACGCCACATTCAAAACTGTTTTCTGCTTGAACAACAAGATCACTTTACTGGAAAACATTCTTAATATCCAAAGTGGAATTACAACAAACACTAACCACACTCCAATTAATGTATATAACGTCCATGGTTCAAATAATCTCCCCTTTGGGTTTGTTGGAAATCACTAAATAAATTTAATAGAACACCACACATATCCTATCCTAAAATGATAGAATCAACTCAGCCAAGACTCTAAGTCTACATGAGCAATTATCAGTGTAGAAAACAAGGGGGGAAGCATTAATTGGGATCTCGTGTTTTGGAATTCATAAATATGCCCAAGCTATTCTCTTATAGTGTCACAGAAGCACTACAAGCCCTGAATAGATTTCTTATCCTATGAATTCCTTTCCCTATGAATTAATTATACAATGAATTCATTCTCCTAATATCACCAAATTCTCATTGATACATAGAATCAATACTCCATAACATCTCTTGAATTTATTCCTTCTCCCCCAATGAAAATAAATCCAAATACTAGTATTTTTTAATTGAATAGATGAAGACACCCCTGGATAGTATCTCCCCTATAAACCTCCATCACATCCGTAAACAGATTTACACAGTTAACATAACTGGGGAGAGGCAAATTTCTTAACCTCCTTATTCACTAGGAGATGGCTAAGCACTGAGGTTCAACTGATGTTTTTCAAATAAAACCACTGGTAGTGGCTTGGTCAGGATATCAGCCACTTTCTCTTCAGTTCACACATGATCCATTTTAATCAGTCCTTATTCAACATTTTTCTTGATAAATTGATACCTAATTTCAATATATTTTGTATGAGAATGATGAATAGGATTCTTTATAAGATTAATTTCACTCTTTTAATCATAGTAAATCAACATTGGTTGTCTCACCTCATCATCAATATCTGTTATTTTTTGCTTCATCAATTGTAGTTGAGTGCATGCCTTTGTAGAAGATATATACTCAGCTTCAGCAGTACATTGAGAAGTACTTTCTTCTTTCTTGCTCAGCCAACCAACACATTTCTGCCCAATATAGAATGCTCCCCCACTAGTGGACTTTCTGTCTACTACATATCCATCCTAGTTAGCATTCGAAAACATTGATAATTCACTGTCCCTTCCTACCTCAATGTATAACCCATAATTATGATTACATTGAATGTACCTCATGATTCTTTTTACAGATGTCATATGTTCTTCCTTCAGATTACTCTGAAATAGGGATGCTAAACAATTTGAAAAGACAATATCAAGCCATGCCCCCATTATTTATAATAAGATTCCAATAATCCTCTTATACATGGTGGGATCTACCGAGGTCCCATACTCATGCTTTCCATGTTTAGATCTAACTAAAATCAAAGATGACATTGGTTTGGATTCATGAATAATAAATATCATCACCAGATCTCTTGCATACATTTCATGAGATATGAAAGTGTAATCTTTCACTTAAGTCACATGTATCCCCACAAAATATGTGATCTCCACAATCATTGACATTTCAAATTCTAATTTCATGTGTTTTCCAAATTCATCCACTGATTTCTGTTTATTGCCACCAAATTTAATGTCATCAATGTAAACTAGAACCATGAACTGATCTTTCGGAGAATTCCTCACATAGAGATTGTTGTCTACTCCTCCTCTTTTAAATTCCAACTTCTTGAGATAAAAATCCAACTCAGAATACCATGCTCATGGTGCTAACATCAAACCATAGAGGGCCTTATTCAGTTTATAAACCATTGTTTCATCAATACCAAGAAAAAACCCACTTGTTCTCTAATATAGACTTCTTCTTCAAGAACACCATTCAATAATGTTGTTTTGACATCCATTTGATATACTTTATATCGTATTTGGATTTCCATAGAAATAATATTCATGAATGACTCTAGTATAGCCATTGGTGCATAGGTGTCTTCAGCATTGGCACCTTCAATTTGTGAATATCCTTTACATACCAGTCGTGCCTTGTATCTAATAACACTTCCATTCTAAACAAACTAGTTCTTGAAAATACACTTTCTACCAATCACATGGTAACCATTGGGTCTCTATACTAGATCCCAGGTATGGTTCTTGTCAATCTAATATAAATCTTTATTCATGGATTTTACCCATGATTCATCATTTGTAGCTTCTTCAAATGAGAATGGTTCCATAACTAACAGAAATTTAGATTGTGTGTTATTCCTCATTCTACTTGTTTGTATGGGTGTAGTCAAATCCCCAATAATGTTGGATTGAAAAATTTCAGCTCTCCAATTCCTCCTTTGATATTTCACTGCATTTTCTCCTACCGTGGTTTCCTCTTCAGATTCTTCTTCTTCGTCAACATCATGATGTGACTCTTGATTGTTTTGTACACCTTCCTCTGTTTCTTTACATTACTTTACTCCATTTTCACTATAATCCTAATTTTGTATCACATTAGCATGTGAAATCCTTGATGCATTTTTTGTTTTCTCTTCAATGATCCTAACATCACTTCTTTCCACAATCCTTCCTAAGTGCCTGTTGAAAAACATGGAGTCTATGATGTTCATTGAGTATCCAAGGTAAATTCCATCATCTGCATTGTCACTGTAGTTCAATTAATTTCCTTATTTGGTTTTGATGAAGAATTTACTTCCAAAAACACGAAAGTAATTCAAAGAGGGCTTCCTTCCATGCCACAATTCATATGTGTTCTTTGTCTCATCCATATAAAGCCCTGTTAAATATTGAATATACACTGTAGCTTGAACAGCCTCTTTCCATTATTATCATGGAATACGACTCTCAATCAGAATTGTTCATGCCATGTTGTTCACCTTTTGATTCCTACATTCAACAAATCCATTTTGTTTTGTAGTTATCAAAGCAGTTACCTCGGGTTGTATCCCATATTTCTCTATAAAGTTTTCAAATTAAATAGACATTTATTCCCCTCCATTATCAGATCACATCACTTTGATTTTCTTTCTAGTATCATTCCTAGGGATTCAACGATATGTTTTCATTCAGTCAAGAATTTGACATTTCCTGTGAATAACAATTACACATTCCATTCTACTATAATAATTTATGAAAAGGTGGAAGTACCGTTCCCCATGATTTTGGACAACATTTATTGGGCCACAAACTTTTGTATGAATGAGATCATGAAGATGATATGCCCTTTTCTTCATTGGAGGATATGAACTGTAGACCATCTTCCCATGAATTCAAGTATCACAAGACTTTTCACATTCATGTTCTAGGTTGGGAACATCTATGACAGTCATCTATTTTGATATTTTCTCCATGTCTTGTTTATTGAAGTGCCCTGGTCTCCGATTCCACAAGTTAATTTCTTCTTCAACAATCATGTATCAAATGATTTCTTTCTTATCAACCTAAAATAGGTTTCCTTCTCTTTTACATCCTTTCATAAGTGAATTTCCTATCTTTCCCATTATAGTGTAGCCTTTCTGACAGAATGTGACTATAAGTTCTATGTCACTGATTTTACTCACACAAAGATGATTATGACGTAGACCATCCACATAAAGAACGTGGGTTTTCTTCATATTTCCATTATCTAGATCAATAATTCCACAACCTTTTATATTCAAAGCACCATCATTACTGAAGTGTAATGTTCTATCTACATTTTCATAACATTCATTAAAAGGTCTACATTTCCCATCATGTAGGAAGAACATCCACTATCAAGAATCCATGTGTTTTAATTCCTTGTAGCCTTGAGGGATACTTCTGTAAGATTGTATTTTTCAATTTTCCTCCTTTTCATCCATGAGTTATTGTGTTGAGTGTTGTAAATTGATGGCCTTGCAACTCTCTCTTCAATGTATATGGGTTCTTCATATTGAAGCTCTTCTTCCAGAGGGGAAAACCTTTTTTCAAGGGAAACACAGTCTTGTTGATGAACATTGGCTTTTATATGACTTTGATATGAGGTGTATGTTTTAATCCTCTACCTACAAAAAATAGCTTTATGGCCAAAGTTAGAACATCGATAATAATATCCAAAGAAATTGTTTCATCTAATAGAATTAGGATACGAATTTGTTCTCCTTTATTGATATCCCATATCTTCTGCATTCAAATAATTCATTTCCTCTTCATAATAAGAACTGGTATGGACAAAGTATCCATAGAACTGATACTTCATGAGAGGGAATTTTTTTTTACTTCTATTTGTCTCCATTCTTTCTTCCATGGGATAATTGTTTGATTGTCTATTTTTCTGGAGTCTCGAGGATAGTCTTTGGTCCTTTTTTCAGATTGAATTGGGGGTTTCATTTTCAACACTATATGTGATTATTCCACATGACCAACTTTCTTCTTGCCTTTATTTTGATCACCATTATTTGTAGAATATGGCAATTAAGCCTCACAACTGATTCCACTTTTTACCATGGAAGTGGGTCTTTGATCATTAAAAATCTTTTCAACTCCATTAGAGCCAATATTTTCTCTCTCCAACAGCTCCACATCTGAGAACCTTCCAAACTGTATTTTATTTTTTGGTTCTGTTGAAATTGATTCACTCTCAAGTTTACTCCTATGAGTAACAACATCCTCCTCAAGACCCTCAATAGTCTTGGACTTTTATTTCAGTATGGAGGTGATGTCATTGATGACCATTGCCTGATCTTCAATTATCATCATAAGATCCACTACATCGTCAAATCATACATGGATTTTAGATTGTACATTCATAAATTCATCAATTCGTTCAATTTCATCTTTGAGCTGATTGACATATTCAGTTGATTCTTAAACAAATTATTTCCACTTATTGCCACTCTTACATTTAATCTTAAGCTTACTAACAACATCCTTATGATGAAACTCAAGAATAGAACTACTTGTAATATAATTTCCTCCACCAGTATCTTCTGATTTTTCAATAGTGTCTATCATGGAAGCATGGTTTCCAGTTTTTAATTCTGGTTCTTCTTCTTCATAGAATTCATTACCATCATCTTCCTCTTCACATACAAAACTCTTCTTCCGGACATTCATTCAAGATTTGAATTCTACCTTTTTAAAAGACCTTTTCTGAGGCTTCTCAATATTTTCAGCATCTTTATATTCCTCATGTATCTTTCTTAAGCACTGAGAGGCAATGTGCCCGACTTTTCCACATCGAAAGAAAGTGAGAGGTAACTTCAATTTGAATTTTTATTTTCCCTTCTATAAATTCTTGGTAATGAGTGAAAGAATTTAATTTTCCTCATAATATTTACCACGAATATCTTTTGAAAGTTTTAGTTTCTCCATGGATTTCAATGCCATTTCATTACATACTTCAGTCAGAGCATCTTCTGGTTTGCCTCTCATTTCATATGCCACCAGGATGCTTAGTATATCATCCAACTAATGTTTGGAAAGATATCTTTACTGAAGGGACAAAATAATTGAATTGTACAGGGGTAGAAGTCTTCTCGATATTTTCTTCACAATGTTAACATCTCTGATTTCTTCTCCTATTCCTTGAATTGCCCAAACCACTTCAATAATTCAATTGAAGAAGGAGTCTCCATTCTCATCAGGATTAATCTTCATATCATCAAACCTATTGTGAAAGACTAGAATTTTTACCTCCATCAATTTTCTATCTCCATCCTAAATATTTTCAAATTTATACCACATTGACATTGTTGAGGGGAAACTCATCACCTTTATATTTACCTGATCAGATAGGGCTGTTGTGAGAGCATTCTATGCTTTACCACCTGTATATATAATTTTACTATCTAAATTGGATCAGTAACAAGTATACCATGAACAGTGGAAAATATGACTCTAATTCCACGAGATCATAGATGAGATCTCATTTTGTTCTTTAAAATTTGAAAATTAATTCCATTAGAGAGAGAGTCTCCCCTAACACTGGATGAATTCTCCATGATGGTATAATATAGATAAAACACCATCAATCTTCCTCTGATACAACTCAAAGGACCCCTGAATACCCTTAGAGGGGAGGGTGAATCAGGGTGTCAACTTTTTCTTTTTAAATTTGGGGATATCGATCCGACATTGGTAGGAACTAGTTAAATCTATCAAACAAATGAATACAGGGAGATGACACAACCCTTTTACTTAGTTTACCACAAAGGGCTACGTCCAAGGATCACAATCTGATAGTGTGTCATTCGAACCTAAATCCAATAATTTTCACTATTTTAAGGATTACAGGATTTGGTCACAGTCACACTGTGCCAATCGCACTACATTTAAAAATGATTAGGGATCGCTTACCACATCATATAGATCACTTCCCTTAATCCAGCTAGCACACTACATAGAGAGAAGTTCAACTAAATTTATTGAATTGAAGGTCTCTTCCATAGATTTTTATTGAATTCTTTGTCTCTATTCAGCATGAGACACTAATTGAATCAACATCCTGAATTGATGCACTTGAAATTTCTAAACAACTGAAACAGATATTCAGAACATGCGAATAGGATACACAGATGATTTCCTGAGACACCTACCTTTTGTGTGCAAGATCTCACTTTTTTATGCAATATTTTCTTTTCACATGGAAAATATTTCACACAACAACTCCCTTTACGCACAACATTAAATTTTACATGCATCCCAATATTTTATACATAGCCTCGTCTTTTTCACGCAACAACAACTTTTACATGCTACACAAAATTTTACGAGTAGCCTCCAATTTTATATGAATCATATAGTTTTAATCACAGTCTCTACTCACTACTAGTAAAACGGCCTATACCCATGGTTCAAAACCATGGGTATAGCCTCCAATACTCTGGGTATAGCCTATACTCATGGTTTTGGGAACTGTGCTCATTGGTGGAGTCGGTATAGGTTCCCAGCCTATACCCACGGTTTTACAAAACCGTGGGTATAACTATTCTACCACCGTGTCATAGCATCATACACAATTTCTACATTGTCAAATTCTTTTACCCATAGTTTTAAATCCAGGGGTATAAATCCTAAAAGAATGCGGGTGGTGGGTTTCGATCCCGCATCCTCTTCACTCCAAACACCACATCTTACCACTTCCCTAACATCACCTGTGTGTGTGTATATATATATATATATTTAGTTAAATATATTTATATAAACCGTCGGTATATGTGGAAGAAATGGGGGTATAGGACTCCCACCAAAAAAAGTTCCTTCCTGCGGGAAAAAAAATTTCCAGCGCACATACAGGAAACCTATACCAAAAGTTTTTCATAACCGTGGTTATGCATATTTTAGCCCAGACCTATCCCCATGGTTTTAGGGAAAACCATTGGTATCAGTACCCCTATACCCTAGGTTCTTTAAAAATGTGGGCATAGTAATCTTTTTCGGGCCTATCACCATGGTTCGAGAAAACTGTGGGGATTGTCCACCCTTATACCCAAGGTTTTCCAGAACCGTGGGTATAGGCCCTAAAAAGTTTCTTATGCCCATGGTTTTCAAAACCCGTGGGAATAGGGGTACCTATCCCAATGGTTTCCCCCCAAACTGTGGGGATATTTACATTTTCCAATAGTGACTCTTTCGTATAACATCCACTTTTACATGCCACTCCCTTTACGTGCACCTTTTACGCACATCAAAGATTGGATATTATCTATGTATTATACTGCAACGAATGAGGGGGCATATCTATTTATTAGCAAAACTGACCCTCGCATGCAAACCCTAAAGTGGCGCACAAAAGTCTCATTCTGCACACAATAATTTTTCACGTATGAACCATTTATAGTGCACATATCCTGATTTTTTGTGCACCTAATTCCTTTTCGAATTATCAACGTTCTAATCCCAAAACACCTTATTCATGAGAAAACCATCCAACTTTCAATATTGTGTCCAAAACCAATTCAGCGCGTAATCCATGTTTTTCACACACTAATCCAGTATTTCACACATGTCACGCCATTGCCATTTTTTGGTGATCTGACCCCGAAACATGGCTTTAACACAAGATTCCAACACACCTAACATTTTGTGTGAATGTTTCTTTTCCAGACACACATTTTCCCATTTCTCGATTTTCAGTCCCAAAAATATGGCAAACATTGCGAAATGATGCCACCTTCAAAACTGATGTCTTCTTGAACAGTATGATCTCTTTGCTGGAAAACATTCTATACATCCAATGAATATTGACAAAAAACATAAACGATACTCCAATTTATGCATATAACGGCCATGGTTCCAACATGACTTCACTTCCAGGTGAGATGTGTGAGTTGTAGACTACATGTGGACATCAGGTGGGGGTGAAGTAGTGGTTTATTTTGTTATTTTAATGTTTTTGGATTTATTATATTTGATGATATTAAAGAAATTTTCAGAATTGATGTACTGGTTTTTTCTCTTGTGACTCCTTCCTTTTTGTAGCAACATACCCCCTATAGAGCTCCCATTCTCCCACAAGATGAAGTCGGAGAGAGTTATCCCTCACCATTTGATCATAGGTTAGTAGAGGTTGTGGTTTAGGCTTTACATGCTCTAGAACATGAACCGGATCCTATTCTAGCTTCTGTTAGAGAAGACGAGATTGGTCCTAAGAAGGAAAAGTACCATGGGTTCCTGAAAAATAAGCCTCATACATTCCGAGGTAGAAAAAACCACAAGAAGTAGTGTAATGTCTCGAAACAATCAATCACATGTTCAAGTTCATAGATACACCTGAGGATCATAGGTTGATGTGTGCGTATTTTCCGTTGGGGGTCCCAGCCACAGGTGGTGGGAATCGATACATCAAACTGGGAAGAATGAGCAGATGCACTGGGGAGATTTCATGGTCGTCTTCAATGAATAGTTCTACCCTAAGGTGCTAGGTCCCAAGAGATCATGGATCATGTTCAATGGGATCTTTCTGTGAAGGATTACACCAACCGTTTTGCTAAGCTAGTTCGGTATGATCATGAAATCATCTCCAATAACCAGAAGAAGGCTCAGAGGTTTGAGAAAGGCTTACAACTAGAGATATACTCCAAGGTTTTCTTGTTTAAGATGAAGACATATGTTGAGGTGGTTGATTGGGCGTGCATGGAGGGGATTGACTATAATGGGATGGATGGTTTCTCTGGTATAATATCAGTAGTGGGCAGTGGAATCTCTTCAGAGATGAAATGGAACAAGGAAGAATAGGGGAAGAAGGGAGGTGGTAGTTCCTGCCACTCTTCCATGTAGTTTTCATCTGTAGCTTCTAGTGTGATATAAATCATCTACCACCAGTTTGGAAGACCGAGGCATATCTTAATAGTATGATAACTGCCTCTAAATCCATGTTATCATTGTAAAGGTATGGGTCACTTGCAGAACGTTTGTGGGGTGGCATGTCCACTTCAGAGTGGGGCAGGATCAGCAGCTTCAAGAGGAGTTCCAGCTCAATCATTGACGTTATAGATGGGGGGATCTCGATTTGGTGTCTGTGGTAGTTGGGATGGGACATCTTCTAGGTATATAGAATTAAGTGCACAATCAAAAACTAGTGGTTGTCTTCCAGAAGTGAACATACATCTCCATGCATTTCATGAGGAACCAGCAAGATGTGAGGTGAGACCGTCGATAGTTCGAGTTAGCATTGTGATTGTATCTTTTATAGTTTCTACAATTTTTGAAATTGTATCCTGAATTTCATTTATTTCTACTCGTTTTGGTAGCATGTTGAATTCACCAACCGAGTTTCTGTCTTTTTTGATGTAGTTGGTGATGTCGTTTGGAAAGACGAAGGAGAAGGGTCTTAGGAGCCCGTCATGTGAATTTTCCGTGTCAGGGGTTGAGATGGCGTGGGACCTCTTGGTCATAGACATGGAACTATTTTACATAATACATGGCATGGATTTTCTTGAACACTTCTATTTGCACATCAATTGATATTGGCGTTGGGTCAGTTTCATGGAACCTGATGGGAGTCATTAGATATTTCGTGGGAAATGGGATCCTCAGTCGATTTATGTGATACATCCAATCTCAGTGTTGGGAGATCATGTTTCTCAGTTATAATTTCTCATGATAGAGTATGATGTTCATGATCTTGATAGTGGACTACCTCATGTAGTTGATGAGTTTATGGAGGTTTTTTTGGATGAATTTTCAGGTTTTCCCCTAGACCGGTATGTGGAGTTCTGAATTGATCTGGCTCTGGGAACAGAACCGATATCTCTTCCTTTATATCGCATGGCCCCCACCCAGCTGAGGTAATTACAGATATAGTTGGTTGACATAGAATCCAATTGATTCATTCAACTGAGCATCTCTTCTTGGACCTCTCGAGTGTTGTTCACAAAAAAGTTTGACTGATCCATCTGGTTGTGTATTGACTACCAGAAATTGAATACGGTAACAATCATGAAATAATATCATTTTCCCCGAATAGATTACATGTTAAATTATTTTAAGGGAGCTAGGTTCTTATCTAAAATCAACATGCATTCGATCTATCCTCAACTCAGGGTGAAAGAGGCAGATATCCCAAAGACAACCTTCTAAAGCACGCATGGCCACTTTGAGTACTTGGTCATGCCCTTCGAATTGACCAATGCTCCAACAGTCATTATGGAACTCATGAACATGGTGTCCCATCAGTATCAAGATTATTTTTTCATGGTAATTTGGGATGAAATCTTTGTTTCATCGGGATATGAGGAGGAAGATGAGAATCTTTTGCAGAATATCCTAGACACATTTCGAGAGCATCACCTTTATGAAAAGTCATCCAAATGAACATTCCAGATCAGGGAAGAGAAATTTATGGGGCATGTGATATCAAAACTAGGGGTATCCTAAGAACATGTTTGAGATCAAGTGCTTCCTTGACCTGGCTGGTTATTACAGGCAGTTTGTTCAAGATTTCTCTTGGATAACTTCACCAATGACCGCGCTCACCCATAAAGGGGTTAAGTTTGTATGTGCCCCAAAATTTCAAACAACCTTCAAGGAGCTAAAGAGGTGGTTGACTACCGACCCCTTTCGGGTTTTTTTAGTGTCTGGAAAGGGATATGTGGTGTATTGTGTTGATTTATGTATGGGTCTTGGGTGCGTGCTTATGCAGGGTGATGATGTGTTGGCATATAGATCTTGCAGACTCCGACTAGAAGAATATAATTACCAATCCCACGACTTGGATACAGTAGTAATGATTCATTCATTGGATACTTGGCGTCACTACCTCTTTGGGGAGAAGTTTTTGGTCTACTATAATCACCAAAGATTGGCCTATATCTTCTCACATAAGGACCTAAACATGAGGTAGTATCATTTGATAAATTACTTGTAGGGGTTTGACTTGGAAATTTTCTATACCCTAGGGAAGGGTAACATGGAGGCTGACAACTTAAGTAGAATAGTTATAGTGTAGGATTTGAGTATGTCTAGTGATGAGTGGACTTTGATGGGGCTCTTTGGTCAGATGCATGTGGAGACCAAGGAGAGAAATGGAGGTGTGTTCATTGTGATCATACAGTTGAATCCTTATTTGGTGGAGCTAATTCAGGGGGAACAACCTATTGATGAGTTTTTTCTATAGTCTAAGCAGTTTTTTCAAGTTGGTGAGACGTTTTTTGATTGGTCATCGTCGCTCGATGCCATCAGATGATTCAAGGGCCATTCAGTGGTGTCATTGTCTCTACAAAAGGTGTTGATGGAGAATATCCACTAGTAGTAGTGGGATATACATCCCTGTGCCACCAAGATGTATTACGATGTCCATCGGTAGTTCTGGTGGACTGATATGAGATGAGACATCGCAGACTTCGATTCAAGAAGCTACACATTCTAGTAGGTCAAAGAAGAGCATAAAAGAACATTCGGTTGGCTCTGGCCATTCCCCATTCCTACTTCGAAGTGGGATAAGGGTGCCATGGACTTCATTGTTGGATTACCATGGACAACTTGGGGTGAGAATCACATTTGGGTGGTTATTGACCATCTGAACAAATCATCCCACTTCATTCTGATCAAAGATACAACTAAAGTGGATGAGTTGGGCCGTTTGTATCTTTAGGAGGTGGTAAAGATTCATCGTGTGCCATCAGCATTTGTCCCTGATAGAGACCCACATTTCACATATCCGTTTTGTGAAGGCATTCATTAGGACTTGGGGTCTTTTATTGTGATGAGCATGACATACCATCCTCAAAAGGATGGTCATATAGAGTGGGAAAATCAGATTTTGGAGGACATGCTATGTGCACTTCTTCTATACATTAGTGGTTTTTGGGATATCCATTTGGGATTGGCTGAGTTTTCATTTAATAACAGTTACCAATACTCTATTCTAATGGATCCTTTTGACGCGTTCTACGGCCGGACTTGTCGGTCCCCCCTATGTTGGGATAAGGTAGGTGAGACCTCACTATTGGGGTTGAGTCTAGTGCAAGAGATGTCTTAGAAAGTCATGTTGATCAGACAACACTTATTGATAGCTCAGATTCTCCATAAATAATATGATAATATGATACGTCTAGACCTAGTTTTTTAAGTGGGGGACAAGGTATTTTTGAATGTGGTTCCTCATCCGGGACATCGTTGATTGGGAAAGCAAGGGAAGCTGACACCATGGTATGTCAGAACTTTTGAGATCATCAAGCGTATTGGAAAGGTGGAATATAGGTTAGCCTCACCTTCTTAGTTTACATCGGCACATGATTTATTCCATGTCTCCAAGTTGAATAAATACAACCCGAATTGATCCCATGTACTGAATTGGGAGGAGTTGGATATAGATGTGGATTTATCTGTTTCTTAGCAGCCAATGCGAAGAGTGGACTTCCAAGAAAAGGTGATTTGGGGAAATTCTAGTCCACTATTCTGGGTTCTTTTGCTGAATGGGAGTGATGCACATGAGACTTGGTAAAAGAAGTCATGGTTAGAGGAACAGTACCCATTCATGTTTTCCAATCAAGATTTATGTTTACATATCAGGATAGAATGTTTTCATGGTGTGGAGGATTTTCACACCCAAGTACTTAATTTTAGGTAACTTTTTCTCTTGTATTTTGGACTAAATTTTTCCCTAGATTTCCCCTATCCCAACTTTAATTTTAAGGATTTTTAACACTTCTTGGGGAGAAAAAGGGGGCACACGATTTTCTAAACTGTGCATGAAAACTGTGTGCCCTTGTCCAACTCATTACTGTTTTGTTAATTTCCATTTTTCCCCTCATGGGATTCATCCAAAATCTCCCCTTTCTTCTCCCATTTGACCCAAGTAGCTATGGTAGCCTCCCAATAACCTTAAACCCTCATTGTAAATCTATTTTGAAGGGGGATTTTGTGGAGAAACATCAAACTTCATCAAGTATGTGTATGAATTCCATTTTTCTCTCCTTTTTCATGGGGTTTCTTCAACTATTCATAAAGTTACTTATATATAGTTAGTAGGGTTTCAAACATAGGTTTTGATCCTTGGTTTCCTGGTATATTCTTTTTATTTTAGTGTTGATCTAAGTCCCTTGTGGTGTGGCGGTTGAGCAGATGGATTTTCACACATTGTTTCAAGGGTTTTAACACTTGTGGTAGCTGATTCCATGGGTAATCAATTATAGATGTGTTCAATTGGTGGAATTTATATCATTAGCACACTTATCATCCTTTATCCTCGTTGAGAAATCTGGTTTTGGTGACATTTTTTGTGCAAATGATTTTTAGGTCCCAATTTGGTTTTAAATTGTGTGTTTTACATGTCTATTTTATATTATGAAAAATGGGGTTGTTTTATAACTCATGTAATGAATTTATCAAAATGTTTTTTTGGATGAAAATTATTTTTGTATGAATATGGGTATTCACATGGTGTTAAAAGTGGGGTTTTAAAAGTATTTTGTGTGAAAACCATTGTTAAACTTTGTGATGTTATGTTATTGAAATCCTAATGGTTTTATTGAGTTGTGTAAGTGGTGCAAAGAAATTAAAGATACTGTTTTGAGTTCTTTATGACTCAAAATGATGTGTTTATGTGATAATGGATATTTTTTATTATGATATAATGGTTTGAGCACAATGGGGGAAGCCCGTGTACCTAAGAGGGTGGATAAATACTAGTATGCTAATGATCTGGATGGGTTTTGTCCCTATTTCATTGAGAAAAATGGATAACGAAAACACTAAAAAAACTATATTGATGATTATTAGGGACCAATAGGTTATTTGTTTGTTCTATATTAGTGTCTTGTGCATTATAACATATTTTTCAATGGCGACTTTACACCGAGGTACAAGGTATATGGGGCCCGAGACTAACTAGTGCGTCGGGGTGATCCCGAGATTGGTACTCAATGAATCTTGTGTATTTATCATTTACATATGGTGTTTTTTTATGGAAAATAAAGTATAATACATGTTTTATTGTAATTTTTTCATTCATGAAAAATTATCTTTGATTACTATTTACATTTAAAAGTTTTATTCTCTAGAAATTATTTCCACTACGTCTTGTTTATCAAAAATGGAAATATTTTATTTTGTGTTGTTTTCTCTATGGAATATATTGGTGGTATAATATTGGGCTTAGGATCACACCCTATATACACCCCTTTTTTTATGTATACTGGGTCATGTTTGACCGAGGTAAAATAAAGACTTTGGGTGATGACATTTCAGTGTGTTAGTTTCCATCCATGGTGCAGCGTTGTGGAGATAGCTTATGGGGGATGATCCCTTGTCTTGTGGAGTCCTTGGGGATGCTTTGATGATATTTATTTGTGTATTTTTACCTCTTGTATTATTTTTATACCATAGTATTTTGTTTTGGATTTTTTTAAGTCTTGTTTGGCAAGACTTTTCGGATTCATTATATTGATTTTTTTAATGTTTTATGTATCCATACTCGGGTAAATAATTCCCAATAGAAAATCTATGATACACTGGTTCTTATTCCAGCCCGTGTGGATAAAGAATGAACTTTTTTTATTGTCACGGGCTGGGTTTGGAGCTGATTTTGATGGCGAACAGATTTGGTTTGTGACATAGGTCTTGTGTATTCTCCATGCTGCTAAGAATGGTTAATTCCTAAGTCAGCAATTATAATAACATTTCATCTCCATAGGGAAGTTAGTCTTGTAAAAAAATTATTGAGTATTACAAAAACATTTGTGTCATGTGTACTTTGGACTTACAGAGAAATTATTATAGGTTTTGAAATGATTTTTTTTTGTCGTGTAGTAAACTCATGTAAAATTTCAGTAATAAATGAATCATAGACAATACATGTTGAATATAAGAATGTAAGACTTTTACACCAAGTTTTGGAAAGATTATTATTTTTAATGTAAAACAAAAATTTGAAATCATCAATTTCCCCATTTTTTGGTCAGTATAGCTAAACCCATTTTTTATTATCATAGTCTTTTGTTTAGAAAAATAAACCATTAAAAATTAAGGTATTCCATAAAGGTTTCTGAATTATTTCAACTATCATGTGTGAACTATTCCCAAGTTAAGCTAGAGTTATTTATTATTAATTAGATTCCTTTAAGTCATTAAGTATTATAAATGTGAAGTATTATATATGAATGGTTAGAAGAAATGAGTTTCATTGTGTCCACATGTTGAAGAATTTCTTGATCAAGCAATCACCGATCATTATAATGTAGCATGGAGAAATTCCTAAATACAAAATACCTTATCTACATCATGGGATTGATGTTAATGAGGAGGATCAATAATTAAGTCGTATATGTTATTATTTATTAACAAAATGTAGTGTTGAAAAAAATCTAGAATGCACATCTTTTCACTAGAGCTATGATGCAAAGAGTATCAATGATGAAACGTATAGAAACATCCATTATATTTCATTGTGTGCTTTGAAAATAATGGAGATACTTCATAACCATATACCAACTATAATGACTAATGGATATCATTAAAATTTTATTATGAAGGAAATCCATCACGTCATAAGACATGTGTTTATATGCAATGTGTTTTTCAAAAATATAAATAACTTGCATTATGTAAAACACAATATGCATCTTTGTAATTATCCTAATGGTTTTTAGGATACTACATAAATCCCTAATAAATAAAATATATAGTCAATGTAAATGACTATATATCTATATAATGGTGAAGATATCTTTTTAGATAGTGGGAGATAGATTTACTTGGGATTAGTCAATGCTAGATATGGACATGTAGTTGGCGCTGGAACTAGGACCAGAAGTGTCCATTGAATAAGAATGTTCTAGAGACATAATTATTTTGAAGGAATAAACCATAGTGATGGTTTTATATTCACCATGACTGATGTAACGCCCCGACCCTAGTTACCCAGAGTCGGTGCATTATTAGATAACATTGGCATGATCATGAGAAAGATCAAGTCTCGAAAGACCGATTAGTTTAGTAGCCTTGGAATAACTAGATACATCCATAAATTTTTACATTACATCATAAAAAAAACATCTTGTCTTCATATCCCCTCATACTATCCCTGCAGGTCATTCATAAATTACTTCTTCATAATCCTGGAAAAAAAATAAAACATTGAAAGGGGTGAGCTCGGATGCTCAGTAAGGATAACATTATAGCAGAAGCTTTCATAAATAAGCATAAACACTTAAGGCAATTTATAACTAAAACAAAATCCATTGAAACTTGAACTTCAGCATAAAATGGCAAAGGTAAAATGAAATAATGCCATTTACTTACTCACATGGATATTCTACTAGTCGAATGATCACATGCAATGTAAATAACCACTTTCATAATGATGGAATGCATAATGCCAGACTATCATAACCACATAGCCAAGGCCTCGTGCCAAGACTACAAATAAGATTTTGCCAAGACCTTGTGCCAAGACACTAGTTTGTCTCATGAGACCTACCGATGCATCGAGGAGCTATAGCGGGCTCCACCCATCACTTATTAAGTCCAATGCATTCCTCATATGAATAGGTTTAAGCATAAAATAAACATTCGTATTAAAACTAGCATACGAAATGTCAATACTTTAACCACAAACCATGAATGGTATAAAAATAGAACATCCTCAGTCAAATATAACTCATTTGATACAATATGGAAGATTGTATTGTATCACATTAACCTCAATCATGAATAATGAAGGATGTTGACATAGATGAAAATAATCATCAAAACTATTTGAGAGAAATATCCCCCTTTTCTTGAAAACATTTAAAAGTCACACTATTTGTCAAGAAGCCATTTAAAAATAGATTTTTGAATCAAAGTGTCCCATACCACTTTGAAACCTTTTAAAAGGATTTTTAATTTCTAAACTTTAATGTCCATACAAATAAATCCTTAAAACCATTTTTAAAACATGGACATTAATGAGAAAGATTTAGATGAATAAGTCTTTAAAACATTTAAAAATGGTATTTTAGTTAGAGATTCTAACCAAAAGAGAGACACTTGAATGAAAATAATTGAGGTAATCAAAACTTTGTAATATCATGAGAATAAAGGTAATTCATTATATACTATGTCAAAGTACATTATATACACCACATAAAAGTGATTTGGTGTATATCAACAAAGAAGTCTCAATGGAATGTAAGTTGAGATGAAATCTCTCATAAAGGCCATATCCTTAGGTTAAGGATAAATCAACAACATAATTATGTGTGAAAAATATAAATACACTAAATATGATTGGATATTCAGTGTAAACAATCAAAGTATATTCACACATATTCCTGTAAAAACAACACCAACGAATTGGATGTTTAACTCAACAAATGGTGAAAGAGTTAAAATTACTCTTATCAAATTCATATCAATGACTTGAGAATTTTCAATGGAGTGATTATGTGTATCAAAATTATATCCACAGGAAGGGGAGTGGAAATTATGACATAATCAAATGAATAGTGATTCCACACATAATCTTGGGGTAATATAATCAATGAAATATGCGTAAAGCCAAATGAGTGGAAATTGAAATCTCAAATTCCCTTATTGATTAGGTAACTTAAGAAACAAACACCCATGACAGAAAGATCATACCATGATGATGTAAATACCCATAAAATAAAGTATATTACACAATGAATACAATCATGGGTAGTACACATACACCACATGAAATAATTAAGTGGTGATCAATGGAATTCTCACGGAATTAAAAGTGAGACAAGAAACCCCTTACCACGTTAATCAACTGAGTCGCATGGCCAAAAGTTAATAACCACCAAATGATTTACATAATAACATGAATATAAAGTGAATCATGATAATATATATCAAATGGAAGTACACAATACACCACTTTCAATAATTTAGTAGCGAACAATGGAAATCTCACGGAATTGAAAGTGAGATAAGAGAATCCCTTACTTTGTACTTTTTCCTTGGTCGATGGTAGGTTTACCTCCTGTATAATGGTAAAATAATTGTTATTGAATAATACAAGAATCAGTTACTTTAATATGATATCATATATGATCTTTTAACATTGATTTGTTAATAATATCTTAGAATTATCGTCATTTCAGGTGTTAACGGGTTCATTTTACTTTACATTCTTTGTTATGTGAGCCATATTCGTTATTAATGTGATGTATATTATTCATATCCAGAATGGTATCAAGTCTTTAAACATCATTTTTAAATCATCAAATGATAATTATACTTGAATGGATACGATGGAGAATGAATCTCATCGCGTTCGTGGAGACGGTAGTCCGTACGTACGCACGAATGCTACTTCCATTTAATTTTTATTTTAAAAGAATCGAATCCAAATGATACATAGGTATATTACTATTCCAGTAAAATATAATATTTTATATATGTTACTTAAGTTCATTAACACCATCCTTTATACGTTCCATGTCTGGTATGAACGAGTCATATCATTTTAAGGGGGCGGTAGTCCGCACTTCCTCAAATGAAATTATCGTATGTATATACAACATGAAACGAATAATTGTATGAAATAAAATGGAATTAAAGAAGATTATATATAAAATATATATCATTAATATCATATTTAATTACATTTCCATCCTAATGGCCACCATGAGAGGCGGTAAGATGTATTTGAACAATCATCGTTTCGTGAGGCGTTAGTTTGCCATCCACAGAAACATTATGTTCATCATCCATTAGATGGAGTTGTGTGAATGTGTAGTTTGAATCCTTCTTATAACAACATCCTATTATATTTTGGATACTGGTTTTGTTACAAAAGAAAGGAAATAAAAAGAGTTTTGGGGTTGGAGAAGCAAAATAATTGAAAATAATTTAAGAGAAAATGTTACCTTTAATTTAGGTAACTCACTTTGGTTGGAACCAACGGACTTCTTGAAATGCTTTCTGCCTAAGGGAAATCTTCAAGGAGGAGGAGAGGGATGTGGGGAGCTTAGTTGGGCAGAGTTTGGACGAGCCAAGTGGCTTTAGATGTGTGAGGAATGAGTAGAAGTGGTCTCCTTTTATAAGGGAGAGGAGGGGCTCTTTAGGAAAGAGTGAAAGTATTACTTTATAATATAATTATATTCGGTTTATAATGGTCCAAAAATCATTGCGGTCGAAGATAAGATGACTCATATTCTAAATAACATCAACCAATAAGAATTGGACAGGTTTTAGATAATATTTTAATCATTATAATCTTATTTATTTAAATGATTTATTAATGAGGTAAACATTGCATCATTATGGTGTCATTAATAATTTAACTTATTTGATGTCTAAAAATTATAAATAAAATATCATTATGTAGGAAATCTTTTTAGCTTTCTAATGAATATTTATAATCGAAAATCCAACATGTATAACCCTATGTAAAATATTTTTTTTTAAAGATGTAATCTTATGCCATTTTTGTATTCATTTTAACTTAATTAAAATAAAGTGTCATTATCACTTACAAGTGGATCAATGGGGTCCAAAAATTGACCAAAATATGCCCATGGTCGAACATGTATCAACCAATAGGGTTAAGACACGTTTTAGGGTAATTTAGTATTATTATAATATTATTTTTTAACCCTTATTTACCGGATTTACCCTTAACCATGGTAAATAAAATATTTAACGCAGTAATTATTCAAAATGTCTAAAAATAAAAGTTACCTATTTACACAATTTGAACATACTGATTCCAAATATGGAATCCATTTTTCTAAATTCAAAACACAGATGTGGATGAAATTAATTTAAAATTAATTCCCGCTGTCAAAACAAAAAGCGTGTTTTTAAGAGATAATAACTATCAAAAGATTGACATTTGTTTATGTTCGGTTTAATTGTAAAATTATGTCCAATGACCAAAATTATATTAAATGGTAAAAATATATTCTAAATATACTTTAAAACCACTCAAATTCATAATTTATCACTATTAATTATTTTGATTAAAAAAGTTGTTTTTAATTAAAATTTAGTAATTTTTACTATTCATCAAAATATGAAAGTTATCCGAAAAGTACCAAAATTTCACCTTAGGCTAAATTTGATATTCCGAATCCAAAAATGAAGTCCATTTTGAAATATAAAATATATATAATTTCAAAAAATTAAGTATTACTATAACGGCTAGTTTGATCGGCTGTGGTGTGTGTTAAAACTCGAAGTTGCGTACAACACACGCTACTGTTTTATTCAAAGGAAAGCGTACCGTGGAAGCTTGGGATGTTTTATTTTAAATTTTTTGATGTCCCCATTTAGTCAAAAAGTTTAAAATATTTTATTTAAAAAGGGTTCACTATTAAAAGTTGGTAAAACTACAATACTGAAGATGAATTTGTTCTTACATTATGTCTAAGAAACTCATAATATGGATTCTAAAATTATAAAGATTATATAAAGTTTAAAATTTAGTTAATACTATTCATAACCTTTTTTTGAACGGCTTGTTTGGTAAGTCATGGTGCGCTTGAACTCGGTGTTGCGTGTAGTGCAAGTTATTGAATTATTTTGAAGAAATAACACACTATGAAATCATGGGGTGTTACATTCTCCCCTCCTTCAATAAATTGCGTCCTCGCAATTTGAAATTGTTCTTCGAAAATAAAAGGTTGAAAATAGAAAATATATTTGTGGGAAAACCCACATCGGAAATTGGTTTACTAAAATTTAGTCTTAATATGAGGAAAAGCGAAATGAAAGGGTCACCACCAAATTATGATCTCGATTAAGAGAACATTGGTGGCAATTAGAGACATATAATTGGAGGAAAAACGTAAATATTTATAGGTAGTGGTTGAGGTCATCAATCACAAACAAGTATAAAATTGAGGTCCTTAAACTCATCAATATATGATGATTTGAAGTACCATCGGTTCAACAAAATATAGGGTATTGGGATCACACATTTTTGACATTTCAAAATATCTTAGTTGAAATCCCACATCGAAAAATGAATTAATGAGGCCTATATTTAAAATAAAGAGTGGAAAGTATGAAGATTACCGAAAATAACACATACTAGGGTTCCATTTAGGAAAATATGGATATGGAGGAGAAATCTAACCATCAATTATCTGATGGAGAGTGGTAGAGAACATGGCTATGAAAAGGCCAACAATCCCAAAGCCATAAATTAGTGATGATTTAAGGTACCATCTAGGACAACATTTTTTTTTTAAAGTTACATTACATAAGGAAGAGGAATTCATTTATGATATTGACTAAGAACATTATGAGATATACTTAAATTTTAAGTAGATTTTCATTCTTTAATAAATTTCCACCACTAACTCAATTTTTTTTAAACGATGAGTATTCAAGAAGTCTTGGTCACACTGGAAGAGTTAGAATAAACTTCTATAGAATCACATGATCCATGCAGGATAAACCATATATTTACATTGTCTTTGAAGATTAATCAAAACCAAAATGGTTAGTGAATGATCTAATGATCCCCCAAAAGGATATTCATTGAGATAAATATGCACTAATCTTAATTTCTAAAATTAAACCAACAATACCCCAAAGTTAAATAGATACCATTCAATAACCAATTGTCCTTAAAATCCTTTAATATAATCCAAACTAATATTGAAACCCAAAACATAGAAGAATTTGATTATGTAGTCTCCCATGTTACATTGTATCTCCAAATGACATCAAATACTCTTAAAGTCACATACTTAAAAGTAATTAACACCATCACATATTCTCTGTTATAGGTTAATCATTTCCATAAATAACCCAAATCACTATAAATCAACAATAAAAATGTAGATAAAAATCCACCATTACTCTACAAATGAAACCTCATTGTATTCTATTTTCCTTGGGCATATAGTGTTCCTAACAAAACGAACATCTTCCAAAATAACATTTATCACTTAATCACCAAATCATTTTCCTATACCAAGGGTATTAATTTGATAAGACATAAGAACCCAAATCATCTTATTATTGATCAATAAAATCATTTAACAAAAAAAATAGTCATATTAACCAGGGACTTCACGTAGTCCAGTGGTAGGCGATAAATCCCAATCGCACTTTGGTTGTGGGTTCGATTCCCACAGCTTTGTCCGACGCGACGGGTTGTCACACGGTCTACGTGTTGTCCTTTTTCAAAGACTGTATTCTATAATATTACCAAAATGAGATAAATTTTTCAAAATAACATAATTTAACCACAAATGTTATATCATACTTTGCATTTTCATCCCAAATTATAATAACTTATCATTTTCTCAAACCCCAATGATCATATAAAACCAAATGGTTGTTTATACCTATATCCACAAGAGAAGAGACAATTATTCCTCAAATATCATTCTCACATGGAAAACTGAGGGGTTACAAATACAAGAGAAAATTATTCCAAATTAAACCCATCAACAAGGAGTGCTAATACTTTTTAAATTTTTCTCCAACCATTTATTTCCACATAGCTTCTTCTTTGAGCAAGAAAATATCTTGTAAAATAGGACATTCACTCGGGTAATGGCCAGGTCCCCTACATTTACAGCAAATGACTGTAAATGGACTCTTGGGACCATTTTTATCTTCTTCCATAGTACTCTTCATTTTTCTTCGGCAATTCTTCACTTTATGTCATTCTTTCCCGCACGTAAAACATTTCGTTGTCCCATTGAGACACTTTCCTGGGTGTCTCTTTCCACAATTCCTGCATGCTGAAAATTGAGGTTTCTTCTCTCCATGGTCTCCATTGCTGGAGATCTTATCATTTATCACCTTTCTCTTCCTTGTTGAGTCTGGGAGTTGGTTAATATATATGTTGTTGATCATATTTTTGGAAAACTGATTTGGCATAAAGACGATATCTTTTACGCCTATCAACATTCCATTTTGTTGCTCATTTCCACCACCGTTCCCACCTTGTACATCATTCTCAAAGTCACTATGACTTCCTTGGAATCCATCCATTGACTAAAACCAGAAAGCATTGTGTGAGTAATAGTATTCGTAAAATCATTTAGAGATTAAAATGTCACCATATTCTCAATTTGAAACATATTAGGATTAACCAAGGTCATTTACTCTCATCTTATGAATATATTACTTAAATCGGTTTGTAAAGAAAATGTAAATTATCCTAAGCATATCCCCCGGGATTGTCGTAACCAAGAGTGCAGTAAGGCCCATTGTCAAGCACCAGTTCCCGTTCGAGTCTAGCTCAAAGCGGTGTTTTCGGGATTTACCCCTAGGTACATTTGTGCTAGAGCCGCCTCTACCTGCTCGTATCCAGACAGGGATGTATTGCTCGGAAAACTCACAAAATCTCTACAATACCAAAATTCTAGGAAGTTCTTTTATACTAATCCCCAATGTTCATCTTAGGTCTACGTGCTCTAATCAGAGTTTATCTAAATCTAGCTACCAAGGTTTGTACTAAACTTCCTCTGATACCAACTGTAACGCCCCGACCCTAGTTACCCAGAGTCGGTGCGTTATTACATAACATTGGCATGATCATGAGAAAGATCAAGTCTCGAAAGACCGATTAGTTTAGTAGCCTTGGAATAACTATATACATCCATAAATTTTTACATTACATCATAAAAAAACATCTTGTCTTCATATCCCCTCATACTATCCCTGCAGGTCATTCATAAATTACTTCTTCATAATCCTGGAAAAAAAATAAAATATTGAAAGGGGTGAGCTCGGATGCTCAGTAAGGATAACATTATAGCAGAAGCTTTCATAAATAAGCATAAACACTAAAGGCAATTTATAACTAAAACAAAAGCATTTGAAACTTGAACTTCAGCATAAAGTGGCAAAGGTAAAATGAAATAATGCCATTTACTTACTCACATGGATATTCTACTAGTCGAATGATCACATGCAATATCAATAACCACTTTCATAATGATGGAATGCATAATGCCAGACTATCATAACCACATAGCCAAGGCCTCGTGCCAAGACTACAAATAAGATTTTGCCAAGGCCTTGTGCCAAGACACTAGTTTGTCTCATGAGACCTACCGATGCATCGAGGAGCTATAGCGGGCTCCACCCGTCACTTATTAAGTCCAATGCATTCCTCATATGAATAGGTTTAAGCATAAAATAAACATTCGTATTAAAACTAGCATACGAAATGTCAATACTTTAACCACAAACCATGAATGGTATAAAAATAGAACATCCTCAGTCAAATATAACTCATTTGATACAATATGGAAGATTGTATTGTATCACATTAACCTCAATCATGAATAATGAAGGATGTTGACATAGATGAAAATAATCATCAAAACTATTTGAGAGAAATATCCCCCTTTTCTTGAAAACATTTAAAAGTCACACTATTTGTCAAGAAGCCATTTAAAAATAGATTTTTGAATCAAAGTGTACCATACCACTTTGAAACCTTTTAAAAGGATTTTTAATTTTTAAACTTTAATTTCCATATAAATAAATCCTTAAAAACATTTTTAAAACATGGTCATTAATGAGAAAGATTTAGATGAATAAGTCTTTAAAACATTTAAAAATGGAATTTTAGTTAAAGATTCTAACCAAAAGAGAGACACTTGAATGAAAATAATTGAGGTAATCAAAACTTTGTAATATCATTAGAATAAAGGGAATTCATGATATACTATGTCAAAGTACATTATATACACCACATAAAAGTGATTTGGTGTATATCAACAAAGAAGTCTCAATGGAATGTAAGTTGAGATGAAATCTCTCATAAAGGCCATATCATTAGGTTAAAGATAAATCAACAACATAATTATGTGTGAAAAATATAAATACACTAAATATGATTGGATATTCAGTGTAAAACAATCAAAGTATATTCACACATATTCCTGTAAAAACAACACCAACGAATTGGATGTTTAACTCAACAAATGGTGAAAGAGTTAAAATTACTCTTATCAAATTCATATCAATGACTTGAGAATTTTCAATGGAGTGATTATATGTATCAAAAGTATATCCACAGGACGGAGAGTGGAAATTATTACACAATCAAATGAATAGTGATTCCACACATAATCTTGGGGTAATATAATCAATGAAATATGCGTAAAGCCAAATGAGTGGAAATTGAAATCTCAAATTCCCTTATTGATTAGGTAACTTAAGAAACAAACACCCATGAAAGAAAGATCATACCATGATGATGTAAATACCCATAAAATAAAGTATATTACACAATGAATACAATCATGGGTAGTACACATACACCACATGAAATAATTAAGTGGTGATCAATGGAATTCTCACGGAATTAAAAGTGAGACAAGAAACCCCTTACCACGTTAATCAACTGAGTCGCATGGCCAAAAGTTAATAACCACCAAATTATTTACAGAATAACATGAATATAAAGTGAATCATGATAATATATATCAAATGGAAGTACACAATACACCACTTTCAATAATTTAGTAGCGAACAATGGAAATCTCACGGAATTGAAAGTGAGATAAGAGAATCCCTTACTTTGTACTTTTTCCTTGGTCGATGGTAGGTTTACCTCCTGTATAATGGTGAAATAATTGTTATTGAATAATACAAGAATCAGTTACTTTAATATGATATCATATATGATCTTTTAACATTGATTTGTTAATAATATCTTAGAATTATCGTCATTTCAGGTGTTAACGGGTTCATTTTACTTTACATTCTTTGTTATGTGAGCCATATTCGTTATTAATGGGATGTATATTATTCATATACAGAATGGTATCAAGTACTTAAACATCATTTTTAAATCATCAAATGATAATTATACTTGAATGGATACGATGGAGAATGAATCTCATCGTGTTCGTGGAGACGGTAGTCCGTACGTACGCACGAATGCTACTTCCATTTAATTTTTATTTTAAAAGAATCGAATCCAAATGATACATAGGTATATTACTATTCCAGTAAAATATAATATTTTATATATGTTACTTAAGTTCATTAACATCATCCTTTATACGTTCCATGTGTTGTATGAACGAGTCATATCATTTTAAGGGGGCGGTAGTCCGCACTTCCTCAAATGAAAATATCGTATGTATATACTACATGAAACGAATAATTGTATGAAATAAAATGGAATTACAGAAGCTTATATATAAAATATATATCATTAATATCATATTTAATTACAGTGCCATCCTAATGGCCACCATGAGAGGCGGTAAGATGTATTTGAACAATCATCGTTTCGTGAGGCGTTAGTTTGCCATCCACAGAAACATTATGTTCATCATCCATTAGATGGAGTTGTGTGAATGTGTAGTTTGAATCCTTCTTATAACAACATCCTAGTATATTTTGGATACTGGTGTTGTTAAAAAAGATAGGAAATAAAAAGATTTTGGTGGTTGGAGAATCAAAATAATTGAAAATAATTTAAGAGAAAATGTTACCTTTAATTTAGGTAACTCACTTTGGTTGGAACCAAAGGACTTCTTGAAATGCTTTCTGCCTAAGGGAAAGCTTCAAGGAGGAGGAGAAGGATGTGGGGAGCTTAGTTGGGCAGAGTTTGGACGAGCCAAGTGGCTTGAGAGGTGTGAGGAATGAGTATAAGTGGTCTCCTTTTATAAGGGAGAGGAGGGGCTCTTTAGGAAAGAGTGAAAGTATTACTTTATAATATAATTATATTCGGTTTATAATGGTCCAAAAATCATTGAGGTCCAAGATAAGATGACTCATATTCTAAATAACATCAACCAATAAGAATTGGACAGGTCTTAGATAAAAGTTTAATCATTACAATCTTATTTATTTAAATGATTTATTAATGAGGTAAACATTTCATCATTATTGTGTCATTAATAATTTAAATTATTTGATGTCTAAAAATTATAAATAAAATATAATTATGTAGGAAATAGTTTTAGCTTTCTAATGAATATTTATAATCGAAAATAAAACATGTATAACCCTATGTAAAAATTGTTCTTTTAAAAGATGTAAGCTTAATGCCATTTTTGTATTCATTTTAACTTAATTAAAATAAAGTGTCATTATCACTTACAAGTGGATCAATGGGGTCCCAAAATTGACCCAAAGATTCCCATGGTCGACCATGTATCAACCAATAGGGTTAAGACACGTTTTAGGGTAATTTATTATTATTATAATATTATTTTTTAACCCTTATTTACCGGATTTACCCTTAACCATGGTAAATAAAATATTTACCGCAGTAATTATTCAAAATGTCTAAAAATAAAAGTTACCTATTTACACAATTTGAAAATCCTGATTCCAAATATGGAATCCATTTTTCTAAATTCAAAACACAGAAGTGGCAGAAATTAATTTAAAATTAATTCCCGCTGTCAAAACAAAAAGCGTGTTTTTAAGAGATAATAACTATCAAAAGATTGACATTTGTTTATGTTCGGTTTAATTGTAAAATTATGTCCAACGACCAAAATTATATTAAATGGTAAACATATATTCTAAATATACTTTAAAACCACTCAAATTCATAATTTATCACTATTAATTATATTGATTTAAAAAGTTGTTTTTAATTAAAATTTAGTAATTTTTACTATTCATCAAAATATGAAAGTTATCCGAAAAGTACCAAAATTTCACCTTAGGCTAAATTTGATATTCCGAATCCAAAAATGAAGTCCATTTTGAAATATAAAATATATATAATTTCAAAAAATTAAGTATTACTATAACGGCTAGTTTGATCGGTTGTGGTGTGTGTTAAAACTCGAAGTTGCGTACAACACACGCTACTGTTTTATTCAAAGGAAAGCATACCGTGGAAGCTTGGGATGTTTTATTTTAAATTTTTTGATGTCCCCATTTAGTCAAAAAGTTTAAAATATTTTATTTAAAAAGGTTTCACTATTAAAAGTTGGTAAAACTACAATACTGAAGATGAATTTGTTCTTACATTATGTCTAAGAAACTCATAATATGGATTCTAAAATTATAAGGATTATATAAAGTTTAAAATTTATTTAATACTATTCATAACCTTTTTTTGAACGGCTTGTTTGGTAAGTCATGGTGCGCTTGAACTCGGTGTTGCGTGTAGTGCAAGTTATTGAATTATTTTGAAGAAATAACACACTATGAAATCTTGGGGTGTTACAACTGATGATCTATAATACTCTGAGAATAAAATTCGAACAAGTGATATGTATACAGAAATTATCTACGATTGAGTAGATAAATAAATTCAATAATGGATTAAATGTGTTAAAATGAAAGTGGGATTGTTATATTGAATAATATGGTGTGTATTCAAATGAGATTATTTATGGATGGTACAAGCGTATTACTAGTACGGCTTGAATTGTGTTACCAATTATGTATTCCAAAATCCATTAGAATTTTACTTGTCATAGACAAATTCTATAATCTTATTATTTAGCATATGATGTCGTGACCACCAATCGTGGAAGTCATTTATATGATGAAACCAGAAAGGGATGGTCACATCCCAATATTCTAATAAAGGATTCAATTTTCTTTAATCTAGTTTTTTATTGATGCAAGTAATAAGAGCATAGAATATTTATTTGGAATGAATGTTTTCCATGTTTCTAATAGAGGTTAGTGGGTGTATCAATGTTTTTGAAGTGAAATATTTCCGAAAACTTATGGAAAATAGATATTGGTCTTCATCTTGGTTAGGAAAATCATTAACGAATCTATTCTCTAGTGATTAAAATAGAGTAAAAACCTAAATTTTACCAAAAAAGATCTTCTGAGGTAGCTATAAAGGATTCTCAAAACTACTCAATCATTAAAATAGTGACATATTGTAGAAAAATACATGTTATAATAGTTAGAGCTAGTATTTTCTCTAGTTTAACATGGAATATATCTACCCAGGTAGACATGTTCAGGGTATGGTTAGAGATAAATGTGGGGATTTTAAATCCATACGCTTATTTGATGGATCAATCACACATTCCCTGATATGTTAAAAATTGTATATTTCCTATATATAATTAATAGTAGTAAAATAGAAATTATATCTATGAGTACTACAAGTGAAGAAGCTAGAACTATCTTATTATCCTTTAGAAAGTATGGATGACATGTACCTTGAATGTTGATAATAATGGATAATAGATTTTGAGGGGACACAAACTGGCCTTCCATTATATACATGTGATCTAGTATCAGAGTTAGGCTAATGTGATGGGCAAGTTGAGATCATATAAACTAGTGGTCTCCATAACTACAAGTATCGAGTAAATTGCAGCTTCTGAGGCAGTTAATAAGTAGGGGAACACAATGATTTTTCTAGTTATTAGATTCACACGTAGTAATTAATATGTCATCATAATGTAAATTATGATATTCTTTCTGGTCAGTATGTCACATTTTGATAGTGGAAAGATTATATACATGGGGATAACATCACTTGATAAGTTCTACTCATGGAGATGAGGTCTCATATAGAATAAATATCCACATTATAGAAATTTGTAAAACCCAGTAGCTAAAGTTGTGAATCATTAAAAATATAATCTTAATCATGTGAGTGCTAACAAGTATAGTTAGAAAGTTGGATGTAGTAAAAGTGGGAGTGTTATAAAAGTGAGTTCCCTAGACCCAACTATTTAGTGCTTTTGATTACCATATCATGCATACAGATAGATGTAGAAGATCTTTCTTACCATTCTAGTGTAGATATATCTACTCACAGTATTTAATGAAAATGTATAAAGATTAATTGTCATATCAAAAGGTTATAGAATATCCCATGCTATAATTAAAACCTCGAGGTGCTATGTAACTAATCTTAAAATAAGGTATTATGGTCTAGATACATCATTTTGAATGGACACGGTTGATTTCTCACTACCGGTTATGGAGAATCATAAGCATTGAGACTTATTGTCAAGAATTTTTCATATGGTGATATATAGTTATGAGATCGTGATTACTGAACCGCCAATCTAAACACCACATCTGTTAGGTTTCATTGGTTATTTTAATCTATAAACCTGTGTAATGGTCTCCTGGCATGAGAATATTTCTAATGTGTGCCATTTGATTGCATATTTTTATGGAAGGTGAAGCCCAGCATATTGAAATCAAAGAGAGGTAGTCTGTGTTAGGTGCATCTAGTGGTATTGCATTGGTTGAATGGTTAAGAAATAATTTTTCTCTTTTAGGATAAGGAAGGTAAATATTTACGGCCATGATGATCAGGATTGTAGTACCTTCATAAGACCATGTCCATGGTATTCTATGGTAAATCCATCTAGTCCTGAATTGCTTTATCCTCCCCTCCCCCTTTCCCCTAATGATGTTACTTTTAAGCCCCTACAGGTTGATGATTAACATATTTAGAGAGAACAAATACCTTTTCCTTAGTCCTATAATTCATTTAACGAATCCAAATCCTTTCCCCATCATGGATATAGATAGAAAAGGAGTGAAAAAACATCTAAAGCTGATATCACAGGAAAATTCACTAAAGATAAAAATTATCAAGAACCTCACAAATGAAACTCCATTAAAATCGATCTTATTCCTTATCCATGTCAGCCTTAATTATGAAATTGGACTGCCAAATTTATTCTATTAATTTTAATAACCATCTCTTGAGAAATCCCATCTTCCTCATGTATTTTCCCTTCATACAAAAAGTTGTGTTGTTCCTCTAAAATTTGATTTGGACTAAAATATCAAATCCCTTTATTAATTACTTTGAAAAGAATTTTATAGGTAAAATTGAAACTGAATATGGGTATATATAGTTATTAGGGAATGGATCCTTCGTATTAAGAAAAATAACTACCTTTGAGGCACATGTTGACATAATAATGGCCTTGCCTCTAAAATTGTCCCTCAACACTTCCTCTACCTATATATTGATCATATCCTATGGGCCAGGAAATAGGATCATGAAAATCTTTCTAACCCCAAAGAACATTCCAAATCCATACCAAGTTCTATCTCTGTAATCTGTTCCTCTATTGGATTAATTATCATGGACTCATTATCCATGCCATCAACCAAACTAGGAATGCAGTTAATAAATATTTCATCCCCAAACATCCCGATTTGTCTTCCCCCACTTCCCCAATCCACTCCTTCAATGATCCATTAAATGTTCTCTATTTCCATCCTCCTAGAATTCTCAATATATATCAAATATGATCCACCATCCGGTTTCATATTGATATTTGGTGTAACCCTTTTCTCTTTCAGGCATGCTTAAAACAATGTAGTGTTTTGATCCCCCTCCCTAGTCCATTTGACCCCATCATTTTCCCTGTATACTCATTAAATTTATAATAGCATATCCATCAGAAATTCATTTTCTTTCAATAGTATCACAATTTCATTTTCCACCCAACACCCATCAAGTGTAGAAACCTGTTTTTTGAACTTGACCAAATGTACAAAGGTTTTTGAACTTATTCATTTACAAAATGGGTCATTTTTTAAAAGAATATTTAGAACATAATTTTGAGAGTTGGATCAATCTTAACTGATGTTTTTTTTGGCATGGGAGAAGGAACGAGAAGTCTCTCAAGTGGCTCAAGATGGTTTGGGGGTGCCAAACGCAAGTAACTTCATGTTTTTAAGGACAATAATGGGCGCACGGTTTTCACACAGCCTGCTAAACTGTGCGGCCCACTACAGGTTACCATGGAGCCCTAATTTAAAGGGGAAAGTGGATTGTGCAGGGCAAACACAATTTTTTATAAACTATTCGCCTAGCCCGTGTGGGTTGCGTCTTAGAGGTAGAAGACTATACATGGTGTGCGCACGATTTGGAAAACCATGTGGGTTAAACCGTGCGTGAAACCCTGTTTTGGGTTTTTAATTATTTAGAAATTAAATTAAAATTAATAACTCAACTAAACACTCTCCTCAACCCATCCTTGGATTTTCACATAGGGCGTATCACCCCAAAAGGGGTATTCACTTCAACGCACCTCCTGGCCTCCTCTTCATTTCTATCTCTATCTGGATTCCTTCATTTTTGTTGGCCGATCCATCACGGTGGGTCATCTTCTCCCTTCTCTTTCCTTGTACATTATTCGCTTCGACCAAATCAACACACAGTAAGGATCGAACAAACCCTAGGGATTTGAGTGTAATCTAATTTTCATTTTTGTAGTGTTCTAAGTTGGTGAAAATGGTCTATTAGAAACCTTGGGTGCGTGTTCTAACAACCACTACCAAAGGCAAGGCAGTTCAGGTGTTTTTGGTTTGTCAGCAATGTTTTAGGGAAATGTCTGTACCTTATTACTTATTTCAAACCTCTTGAATTTAGATATTTATGTGTACTTAACTCTCGTTTATTAAATCGGTACGGCAATGACTTAATACGGGTGGTTTCTTTTCATTTTGGTTTATCACCAAAGTGGACGGCTTGGTTCCACCTTGAGGCAGGGTCCCTTTCCATGTCCTAAAACATTATAAATGCTTTAATAATGTTTCTTATTGCACTTTTTTTTGTAATTAAGTCATGAAATGAAGTATTATTTTCAATACTACTTAAATTTAAATCTAGCGTGTTTCATGTTTTAAATGCTAAAGATAATAAATGATTTTTGGATAAACAATATCATGTTTTTATAACAAAACCCCTCCATTGGAGGTGCACTGTCATCATGCTAAAAATTAGTGTTTAGCCTATAAATGCTAGACTTGTCATGTTTTTAATCTTTATGCTTGAAGTTATGTTGAGATACGACATGCTCAAGCCATGACCCTAATGACATTAGAAATACTGAGTTTCCCTTTTTAAAATGATTAAAGGACCGAAGCATTGTCTCAGTTTTTGTTCTAGTTTTGGATTGGAATTACCCATGTAAGTAAATACACTTTTGGATGGATACTTGGATCCCATTAAATATAATTGAAATGTTTCAGTAAATGGAATGAGTTGAGTCAAATGAATGGTTAATTCTTAAAGATTGGCCCTCAAAACAGGCTTCTAATTTTTTTTTCAAATGTTTTGAATACCAATAAAACCATGGGTGACATGTGGGTTCCCATGTAGGAATACCATGATGCACTCTATGGGTTTTTATATTCATACATTGGGTGATACATGGATTCCCATAAAGGAATTCCATGGATGGACCCAGGATCATGAGACAAGGATTGGTTCCACATCTATAAAAAACCTTAACATGCTCAGTGAAGGTAGAGACGTGGACCTTACCCATTGCAAATGCCTTAATGTTTTTTACTAATTGGTTGCAATGCTATGTAACCTTTCGAAACTAATGGAAGGCAAGGATTGAACCAATCAATGAATGGATGCACTGCTACGTGACCTTTTCACACTAATGGAAGGCAAGGCGTGAACCAAAAAATAATTATTTCAACACTACATGACCAATCGAAACTAATGGAAGGCAATACATGAACTAGATGAATCTATACATGAAATATTTATTAAATAGGACAGGTTACATGTTCAGACACCAGCCAAGGGCCAATGCAGGTACTTGGGTATTTTGTTACATTGTACTGCTTGCTATATTTATGTGTGCTTGCACCCTGTTTAATTTATATTACACTGTCGGGATTGGGTTAGACACCGGTGGTGCCGGCCTATTGATATTTATATCTCACACCCTACTTGGGATACCTTTTTCCTAGGGTACCTGAGTAGAACTTTCTTGTTTATAGGTCCTCAGACCTTGGTTTTTGTTTTTTTCTTGTAACCAGGAGTTAGGGGAAAAGGATTGAGCTGGAGCATAGGATGCTCGAGGAGATTGCCTTTGGGATATTTTTATTTTCTTTACTTGTGTCTCACATTGTATTGTATTGTAAATCATATTATATTGAAGAATTATTTCTGTAATGTATCAATTCCATTTCATGCACTCATCTATCTTATAAACTGGCATTGGCCATTTTTTTCATTTATATAAAATTTGTCTTCCGTTGTTTTGTCAATTATGTATTACTGCTTCTATTGTTGATCATTATTTACTCTATTATACCGCTTCTCAAACTCTAATAAGAGGGTACAGTCTCCCCACTATCTATCCATAAACCCTCACTACATGTTGGCAGCCTCTGGCATATGAGGATGCGTGGTTGAGGTCATGTGGCGACCGGACTAGCCCCTGTCTCAGTGGTGAGCCGGGTCGGAACATTACAAAGTTGTATTAGTGGTGGGTTTTCCTTTTTTTCTTACTGTTTTGGGTTGGTAGATAAGAGAATAGGAATGTTTCAGTGCTTGGTTAATATCTGTTCTTGGGACTAATCACCCCATATACAGGTAATAACTATGTGTCCATGACTGAGATTACTATTTATGATGTTCACTGTCACAATTGATATGATTTCACCTAGAGTGACTATTGTACATTCCATGAATATTAATTTTTGGAATCTTGGAAATTTTCCTTGGCCTGGTATGGCTAGGATGTTGCATTACATGCACCATATTAGGCTCATTGAACTTCACATGCCATGCAATATAGTTGCATTAGTTTGTTTTCTACTAAGTATGATATGGTTCCTTATTGATATTCCATTTTTAGATTTATACCTATTTAGGTAATACATTACCATAAATTATATGCTTACTTCTCATTATAGTATGTTCCTATGAATAAAATACCATACTTCTGTGATTTTAGCTTGTTTCCATGTGTTTTCTACTGGTAGTGATATGATAGCTTACATTGATATATGTAAATGGATCCATGGGATAAGTTGTTGGTTGTTGTTATGATGGGAGATAGTTTCCAGTTGTATGTTTTATGGGCACCTTATATCTGGAAAAAGGTAACTCATGTAATTGAACCATTGTAAAAGACTGGTTAATTCAGACGCTAAAGTAAGTTGGTTTTGACTGAAGGGAGCCAAATTCAAAACTATAAATTTCAAGGGCACTTTGTAGAAATGTATACAGCCACCCATATAATTTGGAACATTTTGTTTGACCTTTTTAAATTTTAAATTGACATTGGAGTTGATTAACGGGAGGAAACTATTAATCTATGAAGTGTATGGGTGTTCATGAATTGGAAACTACAACCCATATTAAATGAAATTGAATGATGCTTTGTGAAATGATTATAAATGTGAAAGATGGTTAGTATTGATCTGAAATCAGAAGGCCACCATTCAAAATGAATCTGGACCCATGTAGGCCAGTTGGGAAATATTTTTATGGAATGACCCATTAGGGTGTTAAAATGTTTAATTTGTGTGTTTTCTCATGGGTTTCATTATGGAGATCTAGGTTAGTTAAATTGGGACCCTTGTAGGTCACCTTATCTGCTTAAAAGGGAATTTATTTTGATATATTTGCTAAAATTTATGGGATGTCAACTAATGTGAAATGTTTTTAAAAAAATAAGTATCATAAAACATTTCTATTTTTCCCTTGGGGGGTTAGTTAAAATCAAGTACCTTGTGAATTGTTTTCAAAATGGTTCTTTGATGTTTTGATTATATATTTGGATAATTAAGGATTAAATATGATTAAATAAAATAGCCTTAGAAAAGTATCCTATAGTGTTTTCCATAGTTCAAAACCCTCGTGTAAGGGTGGTTTCGACTTCTCTTGAATTTTCTTTGGAACTGAACCACGAGTACTTCTCACTAGCGTTTGTTACCGTATCAAAAGTGTTATGATCAACTTTTGATCCTAGTGACATTTTTGTTTGGCATGACCCAGTTTCAAGGTTGAAAATTGTTCGTCGTAAGGGGATAACCCGTGGTTGGTAGCACCCGTAGATTTTAAATTCCTTGCTAGTGCAGTGACATATCTAACACTTGGTGTTATTTGGGTGCTATTATACCTTGTTGGACTCTCATTTTTAAAGTTACACCCATGCTTGGATGGGTGGTCATGTAATTTTTTAACCTATTTATGGTCTTGAGCATCAAATAATTCTCAATTTATGTAGGATAGATATTCCACAGGCATGGTTGGCTGCTTGTTAGTCATTTGACCGTCTCTATTTCTTTGTGATTGACAACTATTTATGGCATCATCCAGGATGTTGGTCAGATGAGGCAATACGAATCTGAAAATAAATCTTCTTGTACTATTGAGTATGGTCTTGTGTCATCTCCATGTAGAGTGGACTGAGTGTTAAAGAATCGGTTCCATTCCAATACATTGATTGGTCTTCGAAAGACTCGGGAGTTTTGACACGCTGGTCTGGTTGTTATAAACTAGTATGCTCGTGAGTGGTTATTTATCCTTCCTTTTATGGCTCAGACAATCTTAAGGTGGGAAGTGTCAT
This sequence comes from Viscum album, assembly GCA_963277665.1. NCBI lineage: Eukaryota > Viridiplantae > Streptophyta > Magnoliopsida > Santalales > Viscaceae > Viscum > Viscum album. The sequence continues at coordinate 692,711,399 of OY728130.1, forward strand.
ATTGAATATCATAAATAGTCCTTCTATGTAGAAGTGACACAACCTAAGGAGACCATTGGGAATTGGTTGGGTTTCTAGAATGCCTTTATGGCTTCTTAGTTTTGTTTATATCGGAGCATTTTTGCAGCACGATCTTATTTTGGATACATAGTTTTACCTTCTAGTTTTTGGGTGTGTTTGATTGAAAACCCCATATTAAATCCTCATAGTATACTCTTTTAAAGAAATGAACATGTCCTCTATCTAGACGTCATCCTCAATGCACAAAAATAGCATCAGTCTAATGCCATGCACAATCATTAAAATATGTTGAGCTTGTTGGATGATATTTTTCTGTGTTACACGCTAATGCATGGTTCTTATCATGGCTTGGTAAGTCTTGAGTGATTCCAAGGTTCCCAAATAAAAACAACTTGTTCGATCTCACAGACTCCAACTGTTTCTTTTGAGTTGCTCTGGCCTTTTAATCTAGACATCTTTGAGAAAATTCGGCCAAATGGCTCTACTCATTCTCTTCATTTTAGTTGATGCTTACTGTTGTATGGGGACTTTTTAAAGCACTTTTCCTGGTGAAGGTGGGTGTGGTCTCATGGTCGATAGTGTCTTCTAAGAAAGATTGCTCGACTAGTTCTATTAGGTCGATCATAATCCGACCATTTTCATTCTAACGAAATAATGCCAGGGGTGTCATAATGACACCTAGATTTGTGTTTTGTACAACTATTGAAATGGTGGAGGTACCATGGCATGTAATTTACTCTTTCTTATGTTAAGACCTATTGTGGGAAGCACCATCGGTTGAGTGTTATCGATACTTTGACATGATCATGTATCTAACTAAACAGTCTCATGTAACCTCTGTTTTGTGTTTGAGATAAACTTTGAATGTTGGATCCGACTGTAATGGCTGAAGTGAAAAGTGAATTGGTATTGTTTAAGGTGAATTTATCATTGGTAACATAATTCTACCGTCGAAATAAACCTTCACAAACCTTGTTGGTTGGATGATGTTTACAATGTTCCCGATGTCTTCTCGGTGTTATGAAGATTTTAAGGTTGGTATGTTGTATAAACCCATGTTTTGATCCAGCCCAAAAGTACGATCATTTTTGATCTTTTTCATTTACGAAACTAGTCTTTTTTTAAACAGATCTTCATATCTAAATTTCATGAGATTGATCAAAGTTAAATGGTGTTTTTAGGCATGATAGAAGGCTCCAGAAGTCTCCTTACTGTCCTAAGATGTTTTGGGGTACTGGACCCGAGAAACATTATGTTTTAAAGATAGCTGAGGACACATATTTTACGCAAAGCCTGTTAAACCATGTGGCCTACTACATGTAACTGTGCGACCCTATTATAAATGGGACAGTGGCTTGCGCACGTTTCTGGGTTTGTCTTGTGGATGAAGACTCTGCGCAGTTTGGACATGGTTCAGAAAACTGTGCGGGTCAAACCATGCATGAAACCCTATTTTGGATTCTAAATTATTATAAACTTTTATTAAAATTTAAACCTAAACTAAACAATCTTCTCACCCCATCCTTGGCTTGACCCACATTGCGTGACACCCCCAATGGTGTTCTCCCTTTGACGCACCTCCCGACCTCCTCTCATCTTCATTCTCTGTCTGGTTTCCGTCATTTTTCATGGCTGATCCATCACAATGAATCCTCTAATCCCTTCTATTTTCTTATACTGGCATCGCTTCAATCGAATCGGAGCCTGGTGTGGTTTTACCGAACCTTGGGCTTTGTGGGTGATCCAATTTTCAGTTTTCTCAAGTTCTAGGTTAGAAGAAATGGTCTCTTAGTAATCGTGGGTGCATGTTCCGACAACTGTCACCAACGGCGAGGCGGTTCATGTGTTTTCAGTTCGTCGGTAACATTTTTAGGTAAGGTTTGTACCTTATTCCTTGTTTCAAACCTCTTGAATTATGATATTTATGTGTAATTGACTCCCTTTTATTAAATTGGTAGGGTTTTGAGTTGTTATAGGTGGTTTATTTTCGTTTTGCTTTGTCGCTGAAGTGGATGGCTTGGCTCTACCTTGAGGTAGGGTCCCTTTCCTTATCCTCAAAATCTATAAATTCTTTAATAATGTTTCTTACTGACATTTTGTAAAAATTAAGTCACGAAATGAGGTATTATGTTCAAACCCTCTTAAATGTGAATTTATGATGTTTTATGTTTTAAATGATAAAGATGACAAATGATTAGTAGAGAAACCATATTATGTTTTTATAATAAAACCTCTTCGACAGAGGTGTGCTGCCATTAAGCTAAAAATTAGTAGTTAGACCGTATTTTCCTGACTTGTCATGTTAAAATCTTTATACTTGATGATATGTGGAGATAAAAAATGCTTAGGGAATGGCCCTAATGACATTAGAAACACTGAGTTTCCCATTTTTAAATGGTTAATGGACCGAAACACCATCTATGTTTTTGGTCAAGTTTTGGATTTGAAATACCCATGTAGATAATTACTATTATGGATAGATACTCAGAGCCCTTTAAATGTAATTGAAATGTTTAGTTAAATAGAATTAATTGAGTCAAATGAATGGTTAATGCTTAATGATTGTACTTCAAAACAATTTAGTAAAAAAAATTTCAAAGGTAATAATTTCTAATAAAACCTTCGGTGACCTATGTGTTCCCTAGTAGGAATGCCATGATGGAATCAATGGGTTTTCATACTCATAACTTCAGAGATACATGGATTCCCATATAGGAATTCCATGGATGGACCTGGGTTCAGGAGACATGTATTAGTTCCACATATGTTGAAACCCTTACCATGATAAGGGAAGGTAGTAGTGTGAACCTTTCCCTTTGAAAGTGCCTTACTGGTTTTTTCTAAATAGTTTCAATGCTACTTACCCTTTCCAAACTAATGGAAGGCAAGGCTTGAACAAATCAATGAATGGTTGCAATGCTATTTGGCATTTCTATACTAATGGAAGGCAATGCTTGAACTAATGGAATATGGTTTCCACTATACATGACCTATCCACTCTAATGGAAGGAAATACTTGAACTAGATGAATCCTTACATGACTTCTTTATCAAATTAGAATGGACTGACTCGAGCTCGCCTTTGGTTCTATGGAGGGAATACCATGGGTCTCGAGAACCCCTTTCTAATTCATGGATGCAGTTTTCATAGTTTGATACCCACCTAGACTTTGGTTCATGTACATTCCTTGGATGCCCGGTATACTACCATCAGTTCCCTTATTACATGATACATCATATACACTCCTTAATATAGAATTTACTAGTAGGTGACATGGTTAAAGCCCATCAGGCCCTATGTTTTCTTAGCCCCATTTTACCTTGGTCGATCATGTTAGCCTCGGTATGAGACTTATTGTGGAATTACTTGGATTACACTCCTTGGATTACACTCTTTCCCCTTAACTCGACCCTAATACTATTGAGATGGCTTTCTGTGAGTTTAAGTTACCTTGGTTTTTAACCTGGAACTCTCTCATTGGATATCTTTTCTAGGTTTTCTTGTTAAGTGTTTGAACCTTCACTACATATAATATCATAGGATTCTATGCATATACTCTTTGAGTCTAGAATTGGCATGTAGGTTCCATGGTTAAAGCCCATTGGGCCTGGTCATTTCTTAGCTCCGTTTTACATTGGAGGAATCTACTTGGACTCAGTAGGAGACTTACTCACAAGTGACATATAAATAAAATGGAAATACTCTACTAATGAACTTGATACATGTTTAGACACCAGCCAAGGGAGGAAGCAGATACATGGGTATTTATTTACATTATACTGCATATAATATTTATGCTTTCTTTCACCCTATTTATTTAATATTACACTATTGGGATTGGGTTAGGTACCAGAGGTTCCATCCTACTGAGATTTATATATCACACCCAGCTCAAGCCACCGTTTCACTAGGGTGCCTTTGTAGACCATTCTTATTCACAGAGCCCTGGACCTTGCTTGTTATTGTTTACTTGTTCCCTGGAGTTAGGGGAAAAGGACTGAGTTGGATCTCAGAATGCACATGGAGATTGCCTTTTGGATTTTAGTTCTTTTCGTTAATTGTGTCTCATGTTTTATTGTATTGAAAATCATGTTGTAATGCTTAATAATTTCCATCATTTATCAATTCCATGTAATGCATTCATCTATTATATAAACTAGAATTAGCCACTTCTATTCATTTTTATGAAATCTGTCTTATGTTACTTTTTCAATTATGTATTACGACTTCAATAGTTGATCGTTATTTACTTTTTTGTACTATTTTGAAAATTATAATAAGTGGATATAGTCTCCCCACTGACTATCCATACACCCTCGATGCTATTCGTCAGCCTCTGGAATATGGGGAGGCACACTTGAGGTCATGTGGTGACCTGTTCAGCCACCATCTTAATGGTGAGTAAGGTTGAGACGTTACATGAAACATCCACAGTAATTTTTCAATTTCAATTTCTATTAACTCAATGGATAGTCACTCTACTCATTATACAATTAGACCATACTTGCATGTCCTTATTCACTCTATGAAGATTGTTCATCATTCCATTCCATGAGTTGCTTGATTTTGAATGATTCCAAAAACCTCTAACCAGCCCCAGGAAACCTTCATCTTGGATTGATGTATAAGAGAATAAGAGATGAGTTGAATTACTAGATTATATCTTCAGATGATCCACTAAGGTAGAGTGGTAAAAAAATGATCTTGTATGATGCACAATCAAAGCATGTGGAAAGGTGTTTATGCCTTGTATGTTGGGGAGGAATCTATCTAATTAAATCGAAATTCTCTTACTCCTTTTTTGTTTTTACACCATATATATTTGTATATTGAAAATCCTAAATACATCAGGCTATATCCAAACATAATGTCCTGGATGTCTTTGGTATCTATGGAAGATATAGTATCCCCTACTTTCTTCCCCATGCTATCTACCATAGTGTTAATGTAATACCGAAAATGTAATTTAAACCATCAGACAATACAAATGAAAGGCTTTTCCAATTATTTCACTTATCCCCTTCATCACACTTCACATAAACGAAAAATGACAAAGAAATATATATTAAAAATTATAATTTTTCAATCTTATGTTTTCCAAAAGCCTCCACAAACTCTAATAGGACTTCTTGCTTCCAAAACACCATATATTTTCATTACAATGATATTCAAGTAAATAGTATGGGAAGAATAAAATATTAGTAATTCCTGATATGTAATCAACATAGAAATTAGTTTCAAATGTATCCATTAAACAACTAAAAATGATTTTCTTCACTATCCACAGTGGCACTTATTTCCCATGTACTTAATCCTCGAATGGTCCAGATAAAAATAGAACCCTATTAAGAAACCGATGGGGATGCATTTTGGCCAAGGTATATACCTAAATTTTCTACTAACATGGTAGAAGATGATTCCCTTACCCTAGAATGAGTAACCCTCCCATTCCCCACAAGACGAAAGAATCCCTTCAATCAGCATGAACCCTTGACACCCAAGCACCACTAACCCTTTATTACCTCCTCCAAATCCTATAGCAACACCCACCAGTATGTCATATTCTCCATTGGGAGATTGGGATATCTCCTAATATCACAATGAGAACGAATGATCTGTATATGAAAACCCCTAAATCCGTATTGAATCTTTTTTCCTCTGCCCTTGAGTGATCCTCAGACTCCAAATTCCTTACACACCGTACCATAACATATCGGGCACTGCTATCCATAAGAATCCCAGGGGGCAGGACAACTCAGTTTTCCTCAGTCAACTTTATCCCAGCAAATACTACCACTAGTTCTTCTACATGAATAGAAATTTATATCATTTTGATCAGGTATGTTAATGAAATATGATTACTAACTTGAACCTCCCCCTGGGAAGAGTTCAAAGAAGAAATAATTCCCATCTCCTTTCCATCGACACTTTCATCCACCACTACCGAGACCGCTTCCAACATAATGTCCCCGAATGCCTCATCTATAATATTGGTTCACTAGACTCAGGAGCCCCACATTTAACCTCATGATGGATAAAGAACGACATTTCTATCTCAGAATGATCTTTCATGGGATCACTAGAGAAATAACTTGGTGGAAGAAAATTAGATGGCAACTAGAGAGGCGACATTGAATCTACACCAGAGAATAACTCATTGATCATCTTGGGCATCATAATAAAAATATTTGGGGAAGACATATGAATTGTAATAGGAGGAGTGTGAGGGATACTCTTTCATCCCATATAAGCATTGGGAGCATGCTCAATATTTGAAAATCACGACTCTCCATTTGATATGTCCCATTTCATGAAGGGGATGGTTAAATACTATGATGATTTCCTCAACAAACTTGGATCTGGTGGCACCTCAGTCCTCCCACTATAACTCATAGGATCACCTGAATACATTTCTACCTCCTTTCCTTCCCTATAGAACTGTATGATCTTATTCTTGAAAGAATCCATTGAATGTACTTGGAGGTGGCACTAGACATAATACTTTAGTAACAGCTAATAAAACACTAACTCCCAGAACAAGAAACTGTCCACCCCTCTAATATGAACCTGTGGAGGAATTTTCACTACATGATCCACCTCAATGAAGATTCATGGGATAGACTCCAACTATAGCCTCCACATGATGATATCAATGAAAAGATAACCTACCAACACATTTCCCAACTAAATCTGCATAGTTGGGTTTGAAGGGTGAGCGTATTCCCCGGAATCCTGACTCATACCATAGTTGTGCTTGACTCCTCCAAAAAATAGACATCCCTAGACTAAGGAGATAGAAAGAACCTCCAATCCATGCACCTCTATACCTCCCTAGACCACAAAAAAATACATACCTATAAAATAGATATATAAAAAATGTTGAACTTGAGAGAATGAATACCTATGTGGGTTTATAGAGTCCCCATGAACCCAAAATTTCCCTAAATAAATCAAGAGTTGGTTTTTCATACCCAAATATCGTGAACAAAGATAGAAAGTAGAATGTTGATGCTCCATTGATGTCCTCTATCAACAAATCCATCACATGACATCCCTCCACCCGATCTAAACTTTGGGGTTCAATTTCAATTGTCAGGATGCCAGGTATCTGATCCCCACAATCATTCCTAGATGGTCTGCAAACTAATTCCTTGAAATAATCCAATATGGTTTCTCTGACAGATACTCTAACTGATTCCTCTTTGAAGGATCTCACCCCCGATGTGCCTACCCCTTTGAACACCCAAAAACCAAAAAACATCACCTCAACTAGAAAAACATTCTCACCTGGCCTTAGTAGAGGTTTATCTGGAAAAATAACCCACAAATGAAATGTATCCTCTTGTAGGGATAATTAGGGAATCTGTGGTGAGTAGTCCAAACTCATTAAAAAAATTACAGTGGAAATTATTTTTTTTCTCACATGTATCCCTTTGTATATTTCATTAGCTCTTATAAGTTATAACTATAAGAAATAAAGGAAAAAATTATAAAATTAATGAAAACAATGTAAATAAGAATTAACATAATATTAAACAAGAGGGAACATGGTTTGGATCATTATTTGGTTGCTAGTTTTTACTTCCCATAGTTAGATAGTCCCATTGGGTTATCTGTTGTTTGAGAATGGGTGAATTTTTATTATGATGAACCACTAAAAGTTAATTTTAGTGGGTTCAATTAGGGTATAATTAGAGTTACATCATCCATATAAATGAAAAAACTTCACAACCCCACGAAGAGAATAAATAGAGAATTTGATAAGAAAACGTGGAAGGAAATGAAGATATGGGTTCTTACTATTGTCTTAAATTGTTTCCTCTACCATATTTTATGAATTTTGTTTTAGGGTAGGTAGTTGAATCACTATATTCTCCTACATATATCATTGATCTACTAATACATATTTGGACTCTTCTATAACATCAATATCATACTCAGTTTTTGTAATTGTTTTCATGATATCAGTAGAATGGATTTCAATGAAAATATTTCTTTTAATGGAATTAAAATGATATGAATAAACATAGATTTATTCACCTTTTAGTAATAAATCTCAAATCATTATCACTTGAGGAAGGTCCTCATTCAACTATGTCTCATCAATTTCGTATTTATAATATTCTTCTAAAGAAATAGAGAGTTAATGATGTTACGATTCTTTATTTTCAGATTTCTAAGAATCTATTCCTTTTTAATGATATAAAAATGAAACCAATACTCATCTAAAACATCTTGATATCATGCATGTATGTTAGCTCAATTTTCTTCTTCAGGATCTTATTCTATAAATGGTCAAAGATGTTCAAATAGATCATCATGTAATTCCTTCTCTTATTCCCTATGCAATATTTTTGAAACATATGTGGGGCTATTTCTTCCTTTACTAGTTTGGTTTATTATTCAAGTTTATACTCTTGAGATTCACAGTTGTACTATGTTATACAATCAATTATTTTCTCGATATGATCCCTTCCCTCTTTAATTAATTTCATATGAGATTTTATTTTATATGAATTTATTCTTCTTGTGGAACCTAATACTAGTACGTTAAAGTAATGTAATTTTATACATGACTAAAAAATATATTTTTAAGATATTTTTTTCATGTGAAATAAAATATACACAAAAAATAAATAAATATTCAGTCGAAAACAACATGGATCCCCAAAAATGTGAAACTTTTGAAGATCACTATTATCCGTGCTTTGATTTTCTTTCTATTTTTCTATATATAGTAAAGGCACTGGACTAGGTCATGTATCTTGTGGAACCATAAAAATTATGTACTCACTAGTCCTTATAAAAAATTATTGGTTTTGAGAATGATAAAATTCATGAAAAGGAAATCATATAATAAAAACTAATGAAATTTTAGAAATAATTAATATTGACCTGTGGTTGAATTATATGGTTCCATCATTATTCATTAATATTGTCTAAATTCTCTTTGATGGTTCTCCCAATTGTACATTAACCATTATACCATTCCCAAGTGTAAACTATAAATTCCATAGGATATATCTAAAGCATAAAAATTGTTACCTCCTCTAAAAGTCACGAATGATGAAATAATATTAATAGAGGTTTTGATGCCTTTTAAGGCCCATCTCAGCCTTATGACATTTCATCCAATAAACACACTAAACATCATCATATAAATAGTGTTCCAAATATAAGGGTGGAAAATTAGGTTTGGTATATAATTGATTAAATAGTTCTTAATATCTTAAAAAATTAGACAATCTCCACATCAACTATCAATACATACAACACCATAATACATATAGAAAATGAACCGTAATAATTGATTAAAAATAATTTAATGACATTTAAAAAAATTCCCACAAGGGAAACCATATGGTTATATATTCACCATAATGAGTGTTAGTGTTTTATGATGGATGAACACAAAAGAGAAATTATAGAATGAGAGAAAAAATGAATAATATATTTAAGCATTATAAAAATATTATATCAAAATATCACAATATAGAAGGAAAGAAATTATTAAATCCTTGTTAAGGAATTAAATGTGTACATTTATATTGAAGAGCGGTGACATATTCTGGCTATAAATATTTCCCCCAAACATTCACATGTGTTCAACATAATATATGATGTAATTTGTGAAGGGTTTTTTTAATGTTATTCACATTTACAATGTGTCTGAATAACTAAAATTTATTTATATATTTACATTTTTAGAAAAGGATATGAAAGATATAAATATGAAAATATTTCTTACCTCATATCAAATTTTATTCCCTTGCACCATGTTTTCTGGCCATTAGGAACATGATATATGATGAATCACATATGTACATAGCTAATTAATATACTTTTGAATTTTAATATACATGTAATATATTATCTTAATTAGACCATTCAATTTTTAGATATGGTTCCACCATTGAAAATCAAAAGATAATGGGACTGATTCACAGGTTATTACGTCGATCTCTATAGTGGCCCCATAATGTTGGATTTGTTTCAAGATATAGTTGAGTGAAACGTATCCCATCAATCCTATAATTTTTATAATGTAATATCACATCCAAATTTAGTGTATAAAATTGTCTAGATGAAATTTTAAATATACATAAATTACAAACTATTCAAAAATTTATACATTTTATGAATTAAGATCAAAATACTTCCAAAATAAAAAAATGGTATAATTTTCGATATATTAATAATTTCTTGGATTAGAAAAATTTTATTATATAATAAATTTTATTACAATATATGCATCATCAACATGGAATATAAACATAAAGGTCTGTTCATGTTGCATTCATACTCACAAATGTAATAAAAGGTTCCATGATAAGAGTACAAGGATCCCTATGAATCAATAATGACAAAAAAGATAAATGCAATTCAATCCCCATCAACTAATAGGTCTGTTATATAATAACTATCCATGATCTTATGTGAAAATCCTATAATATATCTATATATACCATATCATTTATATATTTCTAAAAACATTTTTGAGAAAAAAGAAAAGAAAACCCTCTTTAATACAACATTGTAAGTCCTCAACACAATTCAATTTATATAGGAAAGAGTGCACATAGCCTCATGTTTTCCTCCACATGCATTAGATGTTATTGACAAGTGGTGGGGGTTTAATTAGTTTCATGGAGAGACTATATCCTAGGGAATGATATCCATACAAAAGTATCACATGAACAATAAATAACATTTAGTGAAAAAAACAATATAAACTAAAAAAACAATCATGTTCTAACAAATAGAATACTAGTTATATAAGATAAAAAACATACTCCCAATTTTGTGGGTTAACTGATGTATGATATCTACATAAAAACAATAAATCTATATAGGAATTATTCAGATTTCATCTTAAAATTTACTTCCTCCTCAAGGATCCACTTTCTCAACACCCCAATGTAGGGCCCTAGACCTTACCTATAAGTCTAAAACTAAAATATAAATGAAAATTTAGATTCCTTAGATTTTACTAATTATAAAATAGAAGTAAACCACAAATTTTAAATTAATGTAACCCCATGCGATTTTTTAACCTTTTTAATTGAATTAATTTAAACTATTTGATTTTTTTCATTTCACACCACATTGAATATATCTTGTGTTATATGAAAGAACTAAGTTATTGTTTCCTTATATGAATCACTCTTTTGATATTGAAATACATGAAACACTTATACTATGTTGTAGTTATGTATAATATTAATGAAATTATGATAGTATTATTTACAAATTTATATAAAAATAATTATATGGTGACCAATTAACAAAAAATTAAAATAAAATAACTTTGAAAATATAAGATATCATTTGCTAGAAAAATATATTTATGAAATTAAACATTTAACATCAATTAATTATTTAAAAAAATACCATAAATGATTTTAATTATATATATTATAATAATTCAACTAATTATCATTCATCTTATGTGTTATTTAGACAAGAGACAAGAATAAAACCAACTTTATGTAAAAAGTTATATATTTTTCTTGGAGTGTATTTTGCTACCTTTTAATGGAATACTTAATTAAAATAATTTTTTTGAGAATTTTATCATTTATATTTTTCAAATTACTGTTAATTTTTGAATTGGTAATCTAAAAATTATCTTAGGGTTAATTTTCAGTATATTTCGGAGAAGGTTCATTTTTTGATGAATAGTGAGGAATATTAAATTTTAATTAAATACAGCATTTTCATATAATTTATTTATATAGTTAAATTATATTATAAATTGGTTTTAATTTATAATTATGTTAATTATTAATCAATTTATACAATTTAGGCAATTTTAATCAATTCCCCATTGAAATTAGATATAAAAACATTTCAATCTTTTGAATATTTTTTCATTAAAAACCTATTCTCTCATCCTTTCTACTGGATTAAAATTAAATTAATTTTTCCCAATTTAGTGATTTGAATTTGGGAAAGTATATTAAATATTGGGAATAATCATAATTCCCAATTTCTACCAAGTCCAAATTTTTTTTGACCAAAAATATTTTTGAATATAAATAAATCTAATTACAACAATTAATGTAAAAATGAGTTTTATTGGTTATTAATATTTAACTTATGGGGACACGTAACCTTGAAACATGTCAAAAAAATAATTTTATGGAAATATTTAGACCATATACAAATTTGTTTCTAAAAATTTCCATTATTTGAAGAAAATTATGTAAGGGATACCTCTCAATAGTTTATACAATTTTGTATTTACAAGAATGCACATCATTCCCCTCTATAAAATAGAGGTCACCCTTATAAACTATTCAATCCAATAAATCCATTTGGATCATCAAAACCCGACCTAAATAAGTTCCAAAAGTCCAAAAAATCATTATATTATCATCCAGATGGGAAAAATACAAAAAAATTTATAATTTTGTTAAAAAACAAGGGGAATTTTCCAAAAAAGTAGTAAGATACTTCAACAAGAACATTTTATTTATTTCTTTCACCAACCATAATTATTATAATTGCATGCTTGTATAATAACCTTATTATAATAAATATAGTTATATTATGTAATGTTAAGGGTTTTACATACACTCATAGATACTTCTATAAAATGGGATACTCAATCATCATTCTTATGTACATTGGACTACTGCCTTGTGATTTGAGATGGTTCATTCATCCATTACAACTTTTACTGGTTTTTAATAATGATGTAAATAATATTTTAATATGATATACATGATATTTATGATGAACTTATGCTTCAATAATTTTTATATAACACAAACTATCATGATTTCCAATCTGTGAGAATATGATAACTTCATTTATGGATGTGTGGACTACCGCCTCCTCAAGTCAATGTGATTCATTCATACTTTACATAAAATGTATTGAGTATGGGATTAATGAAGTTATGTTATATATATGAAAAAATAATTCTACTATAATGATAATACAAATAAATAAATATATAAATATATTTCATTTACATTAATTCTTCCAATACAGCAAGAAAAAGAAATCAATGTTCATTTATAGGTACTACCTAAAATATCCATTAAAATGATATCCCATTTCATATGAATATATTTTATATAATATTATAACTAATTATATTATGAATATATATTATATTTATATCATGTTTTATATTATTAAAATAATTAAATCGTGATCGATGTATGAGGATCAAGAATAAAAATTCAAACCATATTATAAAAAGAAACTGGTTATTACCTAAAACAAATAATTAACATATAATTGTTAATAAAAGGGTAATATAAATTCATAAAAAGTATATATTGTACTAAATATAAGAATATTGTTTTGTGTGAGATTTAAAAATATACTTATATTTATTATATATGGGTTTTGAAAGTGTACGATTAAAGTCAAGAACTACGGTAAGAGTTTTCTTGTATCACTTTTATTTCTGTGAGATATATTTAATATTCACAACTTATTTTCATTGTGTGGTGTACTTACTGACTTATTAAATGTAATATCTTGAATTGACTTTATTAAATTATATTAAAATTTTCAGTTAATTTTATTATTTCATTGTTATCCTGATTCAGAAATTACTCATGTAATGTGGGGATTTCTAGTCTCACGTTTATTTCAGGTAAACTTATGTTGTATTCACCAATTATTTATTCTAATTAGTTTATATCCAACCCATTAATGAATTATAGTTTTATTATAATTAGATTCATTTCAACTTACTTATCCATTTTATTACCTCTAATTTATGGGGTTTACGGTGAAAATTTTATCAAATTGGTAAGGTAATATTGTCTAAATTTTCGTTGTTTGAGATTCATGTTATTTTATTCACCTATATTGTTTTAAAAGGTGTATAAACTGAATTTTTAAATGTTTTATCACGAATATAAGTTTTTTGATGATATTTTTATGTTATTTATTTCATAGTTTTATGGTTATTAAAATTCAATGTTACCTAAGTACTAGGATTTTATTGCCACAGTCTCATCGTTATCAGAAATGCTTATAATTATTTTATAATGGATGAAATATTGTGATTTATATCTCAGAACTCTCATGAACTCTTTTAAACTCTAGTTATTCATTATATCTTCAAATAATGGTATCATTTACTGACTCTTTTTTATTTAAGATAATGAAGAAAATGTTTTTAATAAAATTCAAATTTATTTCTATTTTCGGTCAGAGATCTGTTTTTTTCCAAAACCATGTCTCATATAAATGTTATCAAAAATATTCTTAATTGATAATTTATGATCATTGTAAATAAAAGGTATTCAAAAAGTGTTTTATGGGTACAAAATGTCTTAACAATTTTCAATCTTCCAGTACATGTTTTCAAAAAAAAATTAATGAAATAGTTTTAAAAATATTTCCATTAATCCATTATATGTTTTCAATGATATTTATAATGGAAGGGATTCCAAATTTTTTTCAAGATTACATTATAAGATTTCAAAGATATATTCAAAGAATAATTTTTAAATTTTTTTCATCTCCAATTATTATTTTTCATATATTGTTAGAGAAAAGGTATTAAAAATGTTTTAAATCTTCCACTATCAAATTTCAATGATATTTTCAATGTAAAGGGTTTAAAAATGTTTTAATGTCTCCTTTATATGTTTACAATGTTATTTTCAATGATTTTTTTCACAATTTATTTTTAAAATGTATTTTTACAAGATAAATTTATGTTTTTTAATAAAGTTTTTAATTGTTTTTAAAGAATAATTGATACGATTTCAATGGTATTTTAAAAAAATGAGTTATAAATTGTTTTATATATTATAAAATGACATCCAAAGGAAGGTTGTTTTCCTTGATAAATTATTTAAGTTATGGTTTAATGTCCTTCTCCACAGAGTATGAAATACCTTGATATAATTTATTCATTACTAGAGATATAATATAAAGACACTATTATTATTATATCATTGAGTTTTTTATGTTAAAATTGAAAAGGTTTTTATGGGACCCATTTTCCTTCCATAGGCTATACCATGATAATTTTTTTTGAAACCCACTTCCATTCACAAGTTATTTAATGATTAAATGTTTATTAAACTGATCTATCTTCTAAATTTTATGATAGGATGAAATATTTATTATATCAAAATCATTTCATTCTTTATGATATGATGTTTATGAAACCCATATCTTTTTTATGTTTCTTGTTATGGTGAATGTATTATCATCTTAGGGAACACATATACATGCTTTCATTTTATAATGCCTGGGAAATATATATCCCTCAAATGTATTTAGTAAATATTTATACCTCATGAGATAGAAATGGGTTGAACTGGGAGGTAACTCAATTATGTAATGAATGTTGTCTACTATGATGGTCTTGGGAGTGATCCTTGACTACTAAGATGGTCATGGGAGAAAACAATCACTTCCAAGATGGTTTGGGGAGTGAAACCATTATATTAACATTTCCTTGTATTTAATTATTTACTACAATGGAAAAATATTATATGATTACATTTCTATAAAATTTTCATGTTTTATTCCAATGATATGTATTAATGGATTATGCTCATGATTCCATTATGATTCATGTCTTACGAATTGAAAATATTAATGTCCAGACTCATGTATATGATCTTTGATTGGTAGGGTATTAAAAATAGTTTATGCAGGATTACTAAATGGGATGTTCTTTATTGGAGACATTAGATATATTCTAATAAGTTATAAAATATTTTCTTCCAAGCATTCGAAGAAACTAAAATATTAGGGTCCTCAGGTATGTATTTTTTATAATGTACCTAAGATACATATAAAATGATTTAATATCTAGGTATGTTAATCCTAAGATGATATAGTTGTTATTAAATGAATTGTTTAGTCAAAATTTTGAATTTAGGATGAGAAAAAATTAGTGATATCCATAGGGATATTTATAATGAATTTCTAGATATGTATTTAAGAATAAGCCCAAGGTGTCATAGATTTAAAAGTACGGGTCATGATTTATGCATCCTGTAAGTATATTTTTAGGATTTTTGTATTTTTTTTATATGATATGTGTTTCTCACACTATGATTTATTGTCTAATTAAATAGGAAGAACAAAAAGAAACAAGGTTAACATTGATTTTTTCATAGGTTGAGTGTATTGGAATTATAAAATTTGATGTTTGAAGTGGAAATCTCGTAAAGATAATTATGATAGTGGTACAAGTATTGGAAATTATTTTGAAGATAAAGAGACTATAAAATACCTTTGAATGTTCTGGGATGTTTCAATAATATAATTTTCATTAAACATAAAAAAATTATTAAATTGAGGTTGAGTAAACTTAATAAATAATTAATATTTCATATTCTAGGAATATGGTACTAAGGAATAAGATGATAAATCCCAATTAATGGTTTATGAATAATGTTCGATGATTTAAGTGTATATGTATGAGAAATAAATAATAATGTCAGATCAATCTTGATGTATACTATTTCCAATATTTATTTTCAAAAAATATTTTGAATAGTGATGATGAACTATAAAATGAATTTAATTGAAATGAGATATTTTTATTAAGGGAATAAACCATTAATATGTCCCTGATGTTGAGAAAATTATGTTTATCATGGATAATGTGATGATTGATATGGATAATGTCAATTATATGGTACTGATTTCCCAAGAATTGATTATTAATTTGCTGAAAAAGTGTTGTTTGTCATCATATATTATTTTAACAACATTTTATTGATTTCTGTAATATATCCTATAATCTATTGAATAATAAATAATTCATTTTTTCAACATGTTTTTATGGTAATTCATGTTATTAAAAATTTTAATGAGAATACATGATAATGGTATTCACTTGATTGCAGTGTGACAACCAAGATCTAATTTATGCTATATGGGAATCAATGTTAAACTGATTTTGATAAATGTTACTGACATTCTCTCTAATGTTTTGGATCTTATTCTTTTGGTAAGGATAAAATTTAACCTTTTGTGGAATTTTTGACGTTAAAATTAGAATATGGTTTTTTAGATAAATGTATCATCTGTACATTTGAAAATGTATGCATATTAAACATCCTATGGAAAACATTTTTATATGATATTAATTTATGTCCTATAGAATTAATTATCATTCAATTTATGGATCAACTGATTTGTTTTTTTAGAAATGAAAAATTCACCTTCATTTCCTGGAGTAAGAGTTGAAATTTGAATTGAGCAAGGTGTAATCAAAGGGTGATATTTTTCATGTGGAATAGTATGAAATGATGTAAGTTTATCATCTTGTAAAAAATTCTATAAAACTATGAAAGGATATGGAGAAATAGTTATAGTAAAAACTTCATTTATAATAAATCGATGGTCTTATAAATCATCATGGATTTATGGTTTTGGGGACCTTAACTTTCTATTGACAATTCAATTTCTTGTGATCAGTGATATTAAGTAGTCTTTATAATTTTTTACGCATTTATTTCATGTCTAATATTAACTTCCCACCTATGTTATCTTATATTTAAACCTAGTAATGAGTTACATTGGGTAACCATTATAGTTCTATATTTATTTTTTAAAAGGTATTTATTGTATTTATTTTTAAAATATGGGTTTATATATAGGGAACATAAAATTATAAAAAATTTGATAGCCTATATGATTTTAATGGGAGAAATCCTTTTTTGTTGAAATATAATGTAACGCCTAGAGATTTTTTAAAATATTTTTTTTAAAATTATTTTATACAATTTTATTTTTTTATTTTACTTAAGAATGAATATATATTGCATTATATGAAATAACCAAGTTATTTTTTCTATGTGGAAAACACCACGTTGAGATTACACTATAATAAGAACTTATATTTTCTTGTGATACATGGAACACTCAATTCTTATTGTGTTACACATAATGTCGAGTTCTTTCAATAGCTTGCGTTACATACAAGACCTAGTTTTTCCAAAATAAAATGTAATATTATAATTATTACTAAAATATTATTGAATTTTTTATGTATCCTTTGAAATAAATGTTATGAATAATATTAATTAAACTATGAAATTTTTTTTATACAAGTATATAGGAATAATAATTTTTTGGCCAATTTAATATAAATAAAAATAAAACCCTTTTGAAAATATTCTAAATCATTCCCTAGAAGAATATATTATGAAATCAAACACATTTTGGACCAATAAATTAATTAAAAAAGTTTTTATAATATATATATATATATATATATTTTATTCACTCAACTAATTAATATACATCTTATGTGTTTTCTAGAGAATAGAAATGAATACAACCAATTTTTTGCATAGTGATATATATATATATTTTTTAAAATGTATTTGTACATAATGGTGAATCTATTTTAAATATAAAAATTTATACTTTTATAAATTCTATTAGATAAAATATAATTATTTTTTTAATAAATAATTTCAAAATTAACTTATGATTTTTTTCCTGGAAAATTTATTTTTTGGATTAATAGGGAAAACTATTAAATTTTAATTCAAAAGTGCATTTTTTGTGAAAATGTTATTACATAAGAAAATTATATTTTAAATTGGTTTTTGTGTTTATTTATATAAACAATACATAAATTAATATAATTATGTCAATTTTAATCATTCTCAAATTTAAATTGGATATAAAAATATTTCAAGCTTTTGAGCATTTTAATTTAAAAATCAATTATCTCATCATGTATGCGGGGTTATTTTTAAAATAATTTATACCACTTATGTGATTAGAATTTTTAATAATTGATTAAATATTTGAAATAAAAAAATTTTATAATTCATATTAAGTTCTATATAGTTTTTTACTAAAAATATTAGTGAATATAATTAAAATTAATTATAGAGATTAAGGTAAAACGAGTTTACTTAGTGGTTAAACATTTACTTAAGGGGCCAGATAACCTAGAAACATATCCAAAACAAAACTTATTGTCACATTTAGATGATATAATAAATTATATCTAAAAATAACCATTATTGGAGGCACATGATGTTAGGTGGACCTCTCAAAATTGTTTAACTTTATATATTTACAAGAATGTCATTATTCCTCCATTATAAAAGTGAACTCATCCCTCACTATTTCACACCTCTAATGAACCTTGAATCTTCCAGAACCTACCCAAAGATGCTCAAAAAATTCATAACATAATCCTAGAATAATAATTTGTGGAATAAATCAAACCAAGTTATTATTTCGATTCAAACCAATTGGAATTATCCAAAGAAGAGGTAATATCCTTGAACATGAAATTTTGATTTATTTATTTATAAATCATCCCAATTTTTTCATATCACATGATTATATAATCACATAAATATCCTAAATATACTTATATATGGTTATGTTAAGTGTATGTCCTACACTCACAGTCACATATATGAAATGATACACACAATCATCATTCGTGTGTAGGGTGGACTACCACCTTGCAAACCAACAACATCTGTTCTTCCTTTACCACCTTTCAAGTTTGGGAATAATGATAGAATTACTGATTTTGTATGATATATATGATATTTATGATGTATTTATTCTTTAGGAATTATTATATAAAACATATCTTCATGCTTTCCATTTTGGGAGAATACAATAACTTCGGTTGAGGATGTATGGACTACCACCTCATAAAAGCATTGTTATTCATTCCCAAATTAGATAGAATGTATTAAGGATGAATTTATTAAATGTATATGTTATATAAATTAATATTTATAATGTAGTTATAATATATTTATATTTACTTATACATTATGTACATTCTTTTCTTAAATACAATATGTTATTAGAAAAAACCCTCATGCATATGTACGACCTACCGTCTCCACGAATGTTGTATTCCATTTCATATTTATATATTTTATAGATTACAAAAAATACATATACACATAATTTAAATGATATTTATATCATATTTTACAATATATAAATAATAAAATCTCAATCAATGAAACAGGTTCTTGAACAAACATTCAAAATGTATACGAAAAACAAAGAATTTCTTACCTAAAAAATAACTTTAACATGTAATTTTTTATAAATTTGTAATATAATTTAAGAATAAAATAATATATAGTATGATATATATTAATATATTTTTACATTTATAAGATGATTATATTTATTATACGTGATGTTTGAATGTGTGTGACGAAATTCATGACTTAAGGTATGGGGTTTCTCATCTCACTTTTAAATTAATGATATTAATTTTATATTCACCACTTATTATTATCGTGTGGTGTATATAATAATCTATGAAATTTTATATCATTAATTACATTTATTTAATGTAATTAAAAGTTATGTTTTATATTATTTCTTCATGGAGATAACTATACAATAGTTACTTGTCTAGTAAGAGGATTTCTAGTCTAACTTGTAATTTCTTCAAAACTTATTCCATATTCACCACACATGTCTTCTGTGTGGTGTATATAATGACCATGAATGCAATATTTTTTTATTATAAAATCATTTATGGTTAGATACTTATCCATATGTTTAAATATATTTTACAAGGGTTAGATTTCAATAGTAACAAAATAGTTTTGGTAATTTTGGATAAATTTCTCTTCTTTGAGACCCATGTTATGTTATGCACCTATATTCTTTTAAAAGGTGTATATTCTTACATTTTACATGTTGTATAATGAATATATTTGTTCTAATTATATTAAAATATATTTTCAATTTCATAATCTCGTGGTGATTATGATTCATTGTTAATGAAGTTGTAAGTGTTTATTGTTACAATGTCATCATTATTAGTATTGTTTATAATTATGCTCCCATTGATGATATTATATAATCAAACTCTTTAGAAACCATGTGAATTTTCATCAACTCTATTTATTAATGATATATTCATGTAATGGTACCATTTTTTTACTCTTTGGTACTTAATATTATTTAGAAAATATTTTTGTAAAAATAATATATTATTTATCACTTTGGTCGAAAATATGTATTTTTCAAGAAACCATGCATCCTAAAAACGTTTTCAAAAATGTTTTTAAATAAACATTATATATAATTATCAGTGAAAATTATTTTTGAAATCATGTGTTGTGTTAAATGGGTTTTCAAATAGTTTTCAAGCATCATTTAGTTGTTTTCAAAGTTATTTTCAAAGAAAAGGTTTTATAATGGTTTTCATGCTTCTTCTATAAGTTTTAAAAATATATTCAATGAATCGGATTAAGAAACTTTTTCTACATTAAATTACAATGTATAAAATATATTTTAAGAAAAAATATTTTATAAAATGTTTTCAAGATTCATTTATAAAATTCCAGTGATATTTTTGAATAAAATGATCTTAAAATAATCTCATGCTTCCTTTATAAGTTTTCGATATAATTTTCCATGAAATTTTTTTTCAAAATTAATTACGTTTTAAAAATATTATTTTAAAGTGTAAAGATTAATTTAATCAAGAAATAATCTTAATAAATTTTAAAGATCACTTCATAAATTTTCAATGTGGTTCCCAAAGAAACGGATTTTCAATGCATTTTATGTCTTAAAAATTAGATTTTGAAAGAAAGGTTATTTTCCATAAAAAATAATCCAAGTGGTCTTCCAAAATTCTTCTCCATATAAGATGACCTATTTTGAGGTAGTTTACACTCTATATGGTATATTATCAAAGGAAACCAATATTTTTTTTAATTAAATGCTTTTTGTTTAAATTTAAAAGATGTTTATTAATCCATCTTTTATTTTCCACTTTTTATACCTTGATAAAATAATAGTGAAACCTTTTCCCTTTCACAGGTTATTATATTATTAAATGATTATAAATCCTGTTTTTTTACAAAAATTATGAATTGATGAATTGTTTTTGATACCCATTTCATTTCATTGGTTGTGATATGATGTTTATGAAACCCATGTATTTTTATGGTTCATGATAAAATGAATGTTATATTATCTTGTGAAACACATATGTACTAATTCATTAGTTTATTTCAAGGACATATATACCCATCCAATGCATTGGGTAATTGTTTTATATCTCATGATATAGACATAGCTAAAACTGGGTGTGAACTAAGTTCAGTAAATGGATTTTTCTGCAATGATGGTCTTGGGATAGAACATTGTCTTTTAAGATAATCATGGGAGTGATCCATGACTACAAATATGGTTTGGGGAGTGAACAAATTCCACCAATATAGCCTTTTAATTAATCATTGAATACTATAAAAATAATTTTATATACTTATGCGTATGACACAATTGATGTATTATTGCTATATTATTCATTCACAGATTATTCTACTAATTACCTTATAATTAATTTCATATGAACATTTAATATTTATTCCATGGCCAATGTATATAATATTTGAAATTTAGGGTATGATCTTCAAAATGTTACTCTCATGTACTCATACTCTAATGTTTATGTTATGTTTATGTTTCGTTATTGTTTACCTAGCTGAGAATCTAGGCTCACCCTTTTTTTTACCTTTTCACTAGGTTATGAATAAATGTATTAATTATGAGTACTAATGAGGATGATATTTATGGGAGACATTGGAGATATTTCACCATTTTAGAAGATATTTTATTTCATGTTTCCATATACACTAAATTGTTACATTACTTGGGAATGTATTTTTGTAATGCGATGAATATTAATCTAAAATGATGTAATATGTATATATGCTAATCCAATGTCTCTATAATTAATGTAAAATGTGAATATTGGTAATGTATTATTTGATTATTGTAATTTTATTCCAAAACAAGCAACAGATCATTTTTGTTTCGATCATTCCATTACAAGAAAATCGTGCTCCTACCACTACATAATAGGGCCACAAAACTATCAAACCCCATATTCCATCCCTAGATTAGAACATAAAGTAATTATAACCCCATAACCTAATACATGCTATAATATCAGGGAATCATTACAAGTCCTCTTCATTGGGAAAGGAAATAAGTTCATAGTGCCCATTTTTGTTCACCTGATATATCCTTAATCCCATTACACCCCTCCCTCTATCTTGGTATAGACACATGATCATCATACCCTTTAACTATATCCAGTTCCTAGCATCATTATTATAAAAACCACAAAACATGTGTACATTCTCCTCCTAAAGGTGTTTACCATCACATATTTATCCACAGATCACCATGATAATTTATAAATTCCCCCCACAATTCAAATAATAAAATAGAAAGTGAATAACATTAAATGAATATACATAGAACACTATGTATAGGTTTGATTGTTACGCATGCTCTATATATGAAAATCACATCAAGGATATGTCACATAAGTCACACATACACCCCATTAAAAATCACAATATGAATAGCTCTACAGTTTTACAAAAAAAGTCTAATAATGTCAATTAACATTATACAATTCCCAACACAGTATTAACATCCTCCCTAATGGGAGTAGATGATAAAGGCTCATATCAAGAACCATACAACATCCATGGAATAATGAATCCCAATGAGATATTACTCTAATATTAGTTCTTGATTTTTTTTGAATAAATGATGATATCACCTAGATTCAGTCTGCTTAAATTATTACATGATAAGGAAAATATACCAATATAAATTAGATTTTAGAGGGAGTTGAATCACTATGAAAAAACACTAGAGTAACTCAGTTGAAGAACCAAATGAATAATAGATATAATAAAGGTTTTCAAGGAGATGTTTTGATAAAATATCAATTTTTGAATTAGTTAATCTGTTACACACTTTTTCCTTGCATGATTTACCAAAATATGGGAGAATTATGTGACAGTCACTACCTATATTTGTGTGAGGACCCAAACTCATTGGGTTATAAACCTATTCATCAAACACCATGTGTCTCCAATAATACACAATTTCTTTCCCAACACAGCATGGGTTATTACCCAATAATGTAATATTTCATATTATTGACTATCCCAAGGGATAAAACATGTCATTTTATTGTGGATTTACTCACATAGGCACACACACAGACACACACACACACACACACCGAGAAAATTGTCATTGAGGTCGATAATCATGAAACTACTAATGGCCAAGCACAGTTAATTGAGGATTTCTATTCATATAGTTTCGTAAATGAAAATTCTAAACTTTTTGAAATAGAAAGTACAATTTAATAATATAAATCTAAAATTTCCCTGAATTTTATACTCCCCCCATTAAAAACCCTTATTGTGGTCCCCACACCTCAAACCGAGGGAGTTCCACTCCACTTATGGATGAGTATTGGCCTTGATAAAATTTATTATGACCCAACATAAATAATTCATATGTATATTTATTAGACTCCATATGTCTCTTGCAATACCATGTTTTCCTTCCCATCAAACCCCATGATATTACACTCAAGGTTAAATTATTATATCATTTATTATCCCAATAATCCACCACATGTATTTTATGAGTTCTTTATCCCCACATACAAACAAAATGAAAAATTACTAGGAGGTTACCCATCTTATCAACAATCCCATAAAACAAAACATAACTGTGGTGTTCAAATTAGATATGATCCAAAAAGGTATGTTTCAACTTTCTCATATTAGTAATAACATTTTTTCATTTAAGTATCATTTTCAAGGTGTTTAATATCAGGGATCCTATATAGTTTGGCTATATGTTTCTATAAACTATGATCTTAAACTGATTTTCATCTATTCTGTGGTATAAGATTTTCAAGAGAATTTCACATGGATTTCTGAAATCATGTACAATATGTTTCCCCTCACCTATAAGAAATATTGTTTCAAAGAAAATGTAACACTAATATCTTTAATCATGCATCATATATTACCCCTCAATGAAAAATGACAGAGTATCCTATGGAGAAACATATTGTTTTGTAAACAATATTGAAATGATTAACCCCTATAAATGATCATACAAGTCTATAAATCCAAATAAGAATTACTCAAGTCTCACCCAAGTAATGAATAAGTAATAAATAATTAATGAATGTATGTATGAAAGAAAGATGAAATGTTCATGAATTATTTAGGAATTTAAAATATGACCACTAATTATTATACATGAATTGTTTTTCATATATTCTATCAAAATATAATGACATGAATTAATATTTATTATAATATTGGGTTTAATATTTTGGAAATGCATTATATATATATTTTTCATTATTTTTGGAAAATCCTAATATGTTATTTTTCTATTTGTTTCAATTTTTTAAATACAATAGAATATTAACAATAAATTTATAAGGAGAAAAATTTTAGATTATCTTTGTGATATTTTCTTATATCCAATATTTAAAATTTCTAAGATCATATATTAAATTTATTTAAAAATATACTTACTATTTTTTTAAAATCGATAAGAAATAAATTCCATGATTCATGTAGAATATAACAAAAAATTCAAATTTTAAGGAACTTTTTAATGTTTATTTAATTGTATAATTTTACCAAAATATCATAAAAACTTATCTTTAAGGATCATTTTTAATTTCATTTATAGTAGGAAGTAAAATATTCTGACTAAAAAATAGAAAATCCACAATGAATAATCAATCTTGGGAATTTTTTGGGGAATCCAATTTTTGTACTACATAAATTTAATAATAAAATAAGGAGAGGATTAACCATTCATGAAATTTATTATTATTATAAAAGAATTATTAAAATTTAATTAACATAATCACATGATTAATGTACTTTTTTTTATATTACAAGGGAAAAAATACCCATCCACATTTTGAAATCAAAATAATAAAAATTGTGTCTATTATCTATGGTAGGTTTATTTATTTAATATTTTGAGAATATTTGAAACTAGTTATAGAATATGATCCATGTACACTTACAAACCAATATGAAATATATAATTATAAATATAATATTTGGAAACACTAATTACAAATCATATTTATTCTTTTTTCATGTCTATATAATTGTATGTCACTATTGAATTTATTGAATAAATTTTATTTGAAAATATTTCCTATGAAAATTATTTGGGTCAAAAATATATATAATAAAATTTATTACTATAACATATATGAGGATAAGATATATTAGTGGAATATTTACTTGCATCATATTATTAATAATAATGAATATGTATTTTATAGAGGAAGGGATGAGATTAGAAGAACTCCTGTTTTTGAAATAAAAAGGACATCAATGATTAGTTTTTTTAATAATGATGAAATCCCTAACAAAATTATTATAACACCCTAAGATTTTAAATTTTGTATCTTATTAAATAAATACAATTCATTCGATAGCTTCTCTTGAACACAACATTGACCTTAAAAAATAATAATATACTATTAAATAAATACTTTACTATTGGAATAGTAATATGAGTATTAGGAATATAATCTATCCAATAGAATAGTAACGTAACCTAGTTAAGAATAAATGAAATTTAGGAGACTTTTAATGAAAATATGATATATTTATATCTTTAAAAAAGTAAATAATTTTATTAACTATGATAAATTAAGTATTGATATTTTTTGGAACGTGAATATTTTTTTGCCAATTTAAAAATTAATATTATAATTTAATTGAAATTTTATTTTAATAAAATAGATTAATAAATTAAATTTTTTTTCTATGATTATAATATTATTTTATGAGAATGTAATAATTTTTTCATAATTTCGTAAAATCTGTTATGATTTTACAATCATTATTTTTCAAAAAAATGATGATTTCAATTAAAAATTAGATTTCACATATTTAGAAAATTATTTTCCTAAAATGAGGTCCATTTTTTAATTCTAAATGTTTCAAAATTGTTAGGGTAAATTCCGTTATTTTTTTTTGAAATAATTGAATTTTTGATGAATAGTGACATACCAAAATTTATAACAATTGACATATTATCTATAGATATGAATTATTGAGTCATGTACGATATATGGATGAGTAACAAACACATTGGTTCAAACTGATATGCAGTAGTTGTTTTCTTTAGTCCCAAGAATAACAACTATTGATGTTATTACATAAAAGTAATAAACAAATGAAAAAATAAAAACAAAACACCCCTCTCCTCCACTATAAATACCACCCCTCACAACCTTATCTCCTCATATATCCAAATCCTTGAATCTTGTACAATTTGTTCCCAATCCTCTTCTCATTTCTCTCCCCCATGCCGAAGAGCCTTTGGCCTCAATACAAGACCAAACCCATGTTTCTTAATGAGGTTTTTATTGAGAATAATTCAAGAGTACATTAAGTACAAGTGTAAACAAAATTCAGACATAAGGTAAGTGATTCACCCTAAACATCCATTTTTTTCCTTTGGGTTACTTCATATCTCTCTTTACACCAATGTAATGCTTAAATTTAATTATATACTCCTCATATATTATATTTTTATGTTCCAAAAATTAGTACGTATATCAATTAATATTTCTTGGATGAGGAAATACATGTTTTAAAAGGTTATATTTTCAATTCATCCCAATATAGAGGATTGATTTATGTGAAATTTCTAATTCCATATACATTATCAAGTAAAACAATCTACTTTAAACCACTAATATTTTTCCCAAAATCACTATTTTTATCATAAAAACTGTATTTTTTCATTTGAACTTTTATGAAAACTGATATGCCTTTGGTCTCTTTAAAGCCTATTTTATATTATTCCTTTAATCCCCATAAAGTGGCTCTTGAAAAAGATTTAATACAAACAATTTTTACATGTTTTCAGTTTAGTGGGACATCATTTATCATGAGCTATGCATATATGCCATTATGAATGTCTTAGTATGATTTAAATCCATTTTTTCATGGAAACCATTATGATATTCCCTTTGACTACTTATTCATTGTGTGTGGTGTATTAATTCTTCCATTATATTTATGATCATCATTCATTAGTAATTTCATCAAATATCTATATTTTTTGTATCATTCATATGATTATGATTTTACATGTATATCATTTTTACATATGGTATTATCATTGGATGTTGTTGTTGAATTTATTCTATGTATGAAAAATTATTTGGACTTGTAGTGAGAGGTGGGGCCTGGTTATAGATATCCCCTGAATGTATCGATAGGTCTCATGAGACAAAAAATTTGTTGAAAATACTATCATGTTTATTTCCATGAAGAATTAGCAATTTTTTACTCACATACATAAACCATATGGATGGTAAAATGGTTAATGTGCATATACATAATGTCTAATAAATAATCACTTCCTTCATTAAGTATTCATTTAATACATTCTATGAGGTTTTTTATTTGAAAAAAATATAGATTCATGTTCATTCTCAGTATATTATTGGAATGTGTTTTTTATATTATTTACCTTAACATAATATCTATACTTTGTGGCCATTAATTTATATATTATTGTTTTATATAACCTTAATTATGTATTTGGGATATCTGTTTTATTTTTTTCCTTCCCCAGCTTATGAAGATGAAATATTTCAATAAGTGAGAAGAATTATTTTTTTTTTCTTTCATGTTCTATGTTTAAGAATTTATTTATTATGTTAACCACGTATGTATATTGATATTAAATTGTACAAAATGCTGTGATCATTCCATACAAAAAAAGTTACTTGTAACAATAGAAAATTACTAATAGAAAACATATCTATTGGTAAAAATGAGTAATTATCACACATATAAAATTCTATTGGTATTATATATAAGTACTGAAAAATGTTTTTTAATAACAAATATATCTGTTTTTTTTAATAGCATAATACACAATACTATTTTATTAAAATTTTAATCTGTCAGATTATTATAGTATTTCCAAAAATTGTTTATCAATAAATTTAAAAGTTATTATTAATTGTTTCTAACTAAAATCCTTTTATAATTATAATTGTTTTTGCAAAAAATTATTCAATAATATCACATATTCTATTAAAAATTATAAATGAAAATTTATATATGCGTGTGTGTTTGTGTGTTTGTGTGTTGTAAAATTCTTGACAATTGATCTAATTTTTGGGTGACTCTTATAACAAAAAATATATAAATTTTAAAATATATATATATTTGTTTTGATATATTATTTAAATTATTATTTTCTACAAACCATTGTTTATTTGTTTAATTATTAATTTACAACAAACAACATAACAAACCCCAAATCCTATATCCATTTTAAAAAATATTGAATATTGATAAAACACTAAAGTAATTCAAATTTCCAAATAATTTTCACCCCATCGATGGTACCTTGAAAACCGAAAAATTTCACCCCAATTCATCTGCTTCGATTCTTACACCATTTTTATATAACCACATATGTTTGTTATTTCGATTTACCTACATGCCCATTCAGTTCGTCCCAAGTTGTTCACATACTATTTGTCGTTTTCTCTATTTTGAGTGCTTTTTTATTGACCTCCTCATTTCTTCTCACCACCTGCCCCTTCACAATAGATCCGTTTACTACCCCCACATGTCAAGTTCATCGTCATTTCCATCATCATCCCTCACACAAACATTTTCCATGGGTATCAATTTAAATTTTTGTTGAGGTTCAAATTCATTGATCAACTAAGGATGAATGTGAATTTGATCCGTGATTCATTCAATCAACCCGCGATGATGGATGGTGTTTAATGATTTCCTATAAAATTTTAACAAGTTTGAGTCAACATTATGTGATGGAAGGTACTTGAATAATGAATATCTATAATGGATCGTTAGTGTCTAGATTTAATGAAGGGTCCCTGTTGAATAATCTCCCAATATGTTATAGTGATTCATTTGGTTACAAAAATCGTTGATGTAGAGTCAAGAAAACTGGTTTAGTTTATTTACTAGTGTGGAATATTCTAGAAATATCATTTTCATTGATGTAAATAAAAAATATTCAAGTAGAAGGCTTGTGGTTCAATCTTGGTTAGTGTATACATTTCATGGTAGGGATTCATGGTTTGGATTCAAGAGAAATTGGAAGTATGTCCTTTCCTCCCATATCTTTATCTATTTAAGAACATAGTATTACAAATTCATCTTGTTGTAGTAGTATTCTCAGTAGTGAAGTTCTAATAGGTTATAGTAGTACATCATACTATTTTTATTATTCTCCAGTATTTCTTAGTCGTTTCCACAGTATGTATGTGCAAATTTTTATGAAGTCGTTTCATTCTCTTGATCCCAGTATCATAAAGTATATATTCACTATAGTTTTATAGGTTCAAATTCTCTATTATACTGAACAAAGAATAAATTCATAACATATATCCCCTATAATTATAATCTTCTCTCTTGTTGCATTTGAATCCTCCATATATTGTAAGTATAAGCAGTTCTCATATTTTAGTTCATATATGACTGTATTGTGACCTAAAATTAGATTACTGTTTAGTATAAATTTATTGATGATGTTCATCCAGGAATTACCATAAATCATTTAATTTCAATTAATTATTATTTTTTATATTAATCAGGAATGATTAAATTTATTTCAGAGATTGTGGACATTGATTCAAAATTATTTTCTCTAATTAAGGAGATATTATTTAATTAAGTTGGAAAAAGTGTGCTAAAGCTGTCTATATTTCAATTTTATGTATAATAGTTTTGCATTTTCGTCTTTTTTATTTTATAATTCTGATTTTTATTGATTGATATATCAATAGATCTTGTTTAATTTCGTGCTTTCAATTCATTGTAGAAGAATCAATGTTTTTTTCTACTTTGTTCTTATTTCATTTTTTTCTTTTAAATATATCATTTTTATATGATTTACATTGTCAGGACTATCTCTAAATATAAAAAAAATAATGTAGATTAAATAAATTACCTTCTTTAAGATAAATGACCTAAGGTCAACACAAATATTAAATTGTTAAGGTGATTCAAACAATCTGTGTGTGTTGTTACATTTTTTGTATATAATGGACATTCTTGAAACAAAAATCACAACATACGACATGATTTTTGATGAAAATTCAAGTTATAACCTTTTTTATGTGTTCCCATAAATATTTATGCAGGTTCCATACCCATATTTACCGTTAAGATTAATGAATAATTCATATAATAATGTATCTTGAAAAACACTTATAGTTAAATATTTCTTATAACTGATAATGATGATTGTGGAGAGTTCGTTTGATGGTATTTTTATGCCATGAATGAACGGATGATATATGATTTCTTATATGGTGTTGTTCAAGGTTTTTTTATGATTCTATCATAGTATTATGGTTTACTAAAATTTGAAACATTAAGGCTCCTATTCACTGAACACACAAGGTGAGCACTACATTATTCAAGTATGGCATGTAATTGTTGTTTTACATAAATTTTTAATAGATTTTTCCTTTCATACATCCATTAAATTTTTATCAAAAAGGTTATAATATCACATATCTTGTGTTCATTAATATGAGCAATAACATTGGTACTCCCATCTTTTTTAATCCAAGCATTTTTACCTTTTTCGTGCGTTACTTGTACAACAGTCATAGTCCTAATCAAATTGAATGCATGTTTTTTGTTCTAGGGGTCTGAGTAATGCCTCAAATGAAATAACATCAGCTTCATAAGGCCACTTCTCAATGCCTTCAATATACAAGCTCTTCAAATTCAACGTGAAAGACATGGTAATCATAGTAGCACAACCACTAGGTATCAGCTCTTTATTCTTGAGAATGTTTTTTACTAGGGCATAAATACATGAAAATTCCATTACACTTTCATGAGATTATCATTGATAGCATCTTTTAGAATTATGATGATATATTTTGGCTCCTAATACTCCATGATAAAGGATAAAAACTAGTCACTTATGGTCTTAACCTAAAAAATCACATATTTTTTTTCCCACGTAGGATTCCTAATGTTCATTTTGTCTATTTAAAATAACAATTCTATAAGCCTTTACTAACATATCATATTCTTTTCTCAATCATCTAACAGCACTAACTCCTGATTTTATTATGTAATAGTATACATAATCACTCATCCATCTCCCGGTTATATCCAAATAATGTATGAACTTTTGTATCTGTTTGTAAAGATTCTCAATGTACATTTCATTTTTATACCCCCCCCCCAATCCTCTTCTCTCACCATCCCAACATTTTTGTTCTCCCAATTATTATACTCCAAAGGAAAACATAGAGGAATTATATAAAGGTTTACAACCCTTTTATCAATTTTAGGGGATACCATATCGTTTTCTAAATTACACAATTCATAACCATGAAATACTCTAATTGCACACCAATGAGTTTTTCAACCTTTATAAACATAATTTAAACCTCTTGCAAACATTGACCAAGTTACCCACCAACTGTTGTCATAACATTGAGTACTAAATTTGATATTAGATCCCAAAATCATCTAGTAAATTTGTTACCAATTCATCTCTTCAGCAGCCCCAGAATGACAACATGATTATTGATATCAATATGCATCATAATCTTGTTAAGAACTACAATGGAATATTGAGATATTTTTTTGTCGGATTGCAAAATGAATTTAAACCCATGTTAGTGAAAAATATTTCATCGATGATGATTGATGATTTAATATTATCAAGGTATACCTTATTCCCTGATTCACATGTTGAAGAGTACTTGAGGATAGGTAATAATTTGTTTATGATTTGGGAAGGAGAAGAAACTTCTTTTTGTCAAGTAGGTTTTGTTTTTTTGATGTTTATCTATCATTTATAATAATTTTTAGACCTCATAAAAAATTATATTAACCTGATATAAATGGAAAATTTTCTTGTGGTCATATATGATGAGAATGTGGTTATATTGGAAACATTTTCCCCCTATGAATTGTATTTCTATATTATTTTGTATAGTGGAGTGTGGTAAGAAAGGTGTTGATGTGGATAATTGGAGTTTTAGAGTCTTGTATTATAACTATCCTTAAAAGATTCTCTTTTTTTGAGGGTCATGGACATTTAACCATTTAAAAAAGTGTTGAAACCATGAACTGTTTGAGTTTAAAAAGGAATGGCCTCTTGATTTGATATGTTTTCTATTGTAAGAAAATGTTTTATTTGGAATTTCATTCAATTCAAGATCTAATATTTTAATTTTCTATTGGTTGTGACTGTGAATCTATAGATCATGGAAGTACATTCAATGTTAAAAATCCAAAATTTTTTCAATTTTTAGGGATTGTGTTACTCAGGTGAACCCTTCTTTATTCTAATTTTATACAAGACAAATTTTTTTTCTTTTCTATTATTCTAATTTTGTGACATTTTATTTGTTTGGGTTATGTTTTTTTAATTAGATTCACATGAAAGACTAAAAGAAAAATTGTGTCTATGTCATGGTTGATTGGGTGATCTGCATACATATAATCCCGCCACGACTGCGAAAATTCATGCGTGAGAAAAATAGATGAATAAAGGTGTTTTTTAAACTTTTATGCTTCCATGATAGTGACAACTAATTCATTTGAAAACTGTAAGAACCAAATTTTCAATCTTGTGAATAAAAACACGAGAAAAAAGAATTAATTTATTTTATATTATTTCATGTTTTCATTTCATTAGATATTGGTTTATTGGTAATATTCTATAATGATTAACTCATCATTCCTGTACATGAACTATTTACTTGGAATTGTGTTTCATCATGCTAGGTGTGGAAAATATTATATTTCACCCTCAAATTTTCTACCATGTTTCTAATAGGGTCATAATTGATGTGTTGGTTTATGGGAATCATTATGCTTCTGGAAAGCTGTCAATCATGACCATAAGAGTTCACAGTGGAGACACGTGGATGGTGTTGTCGTGACATGGGACCCTTTCATGGCGGAGCGTCAGATAATCACAGCATTCAAGGACTTGCTGTGAGCCATGGAATAAAAAATTATGTATGTGAGTTTGGAGTTTCATGTAAAGTTTCTTGATGTTTGAATACATTTAAATATATTTGTACCATGTTTAATAGAGATTTATGTCAATTTTGAAATGTTCATCTATTATAATATTATAATTATTATATAATAAATTAAATAAATATAATAAACATGTTATATATAATTATATTAAAAATATTATATAAAACATTAGCCGGGAATATTAAAATAAGAACATATAAAATTTTATATAATTTAAAAATAAATATTCACATAGATATTTCTTATAATAAATAGAAAGATAAATATTAAATATTTTACTAACATGTAAAATTGTTTTTTAATATATTTCAAAACATTTTAACCAACACATATATTTTTTATTGTTATTATTATCATTCTAATTGGACTATTTTAAATGTAACAATAACATTTGGGGACAATTGTTTTACAAAAAAAATTAGAGACATGACAATTTTTATTGGTAAAACTTTTTACAAACATATATTTCACTTTTACAAACTGATATAATCCAGTTAGAAAAATCTCTTTATTTTTTAGCGACTGGTGATGTGATATCTTTTATCTATTACATTTTAGTAAAATGACCCAAAACTCTGGGTTTTGGAGTTAGAGTTTTATAGTTATTTTTAGATCAAGTTTAGTAAAAAAAGTATAACTGGATGTTAAATAAACATGATGATTACAATAACTCATTGTATTGAATTTTGGTTCAACACTCATGGTGATTATGATATATCTTAATGTGTTCCATTATTTTTTGATGAATCCTAATAGAATGAAAGGAATAAATACCCATGAACAATATATGGATTTACCTTCTGATAATTTCAGTACAACTGGTGTTGGAGTTGAGTACATTATTTTCACATTTGGAAGTCTTACATTGTTTATGAAGAATAACCATAGTACCCCTATATCAGATCATGTTATGTGAAATAATTACCTATATTTTAGCAGGACTACTAATCTAGTGGTACCTGAGTAGTGGATCAAGTCCCTTGAAAATATATTTATATCATTACGATGCAATGAAAATGAAAAGGCAGTACTGGAAGTATATTGACTCAAGGGAGATACTAATCTATGAAGGTATTTGATCCATAATTCTTATAATAAAGAAGAAATATATTTCATATAATGTATACTCTTAAAGATAAATTCTTTGACAAATATTTCATTCATGAAAAACAAATTGAAATAAATAGAAAATTTATTTTCGTAATGAAATAGGAAGAAGATTGTATTATAAAGTATGAAGATACCTTTATCGGAAAATTCAGGTATTCTATAGATTACATAAATGATTTAAATGAAAATATTGAACATTTCATTGAAGGTATTAATCCATGTCTTCAAATAAAAAATTCATCTCATACATTTTCATCATAGAATGAAATAATATTAAGTGACCTCAAAACAGAGGAGCAATATTCTTGATCTTATATGTTTAAGGGATTGTAAGAGAAAAATATGTCTTCTAATAACCCTAGAAAAGGTGTAGTGTCAAAGAAGAAGAATGTAATAATGATGTTTCCATTATGAAAAAATTATGGAAAGAATAATCCTAGGTAATGCTTGAAAGGCACACGAGTCTGTTATAGGGGTGGAGAAAAGGGTTGTTGAGAAAATGAATGCAAGGGGGTGAAAAAAATCCATGGTGTCCAATCCAATAATTGTAATAAAATGGGGTATTATTCTAATTAATACCCCAAGAATCAAGGAAATTTACCATATAATAGGCTAAAGGGAGATAACCAAGATTATGATTTCAGCACACCTGATGTAGAAGTAAAAAATGATGTCATGGAAGATACAATAGACCTATCCTAAAATGTAGCTGATGCATTATTTAATTCACTATCATAACACTCTTTAATATCATCCCAATAATCAAATAAAATTAGACATTTCACTTTTGATTTAATATGGGAGTTTTCAATCAAGACTTGTAAGGGAAGTCTCATTGGAACAAAAATGTGTTGGTATGTTCCCATTATGGTATAAAAACATGTTTTATTTGATGAACATATCATCATAACTATGGTAAACTTTGATATAATCCTCTGTATAAACTATATTTCGAAATATAATACTAGAATTTATTGAAAAAAGAATTAAATTATGACTTTTAGGAGGATGTATAATCCATTATCTTTTTATCATCTAATTATTATCTAGATCCACCACTAGTTTCTCTACTAACTGAAATTATTATAAAGTATGAGAAAATAAATCTAGTTTTAAGGAAATCTATCTTCAAATATTAAAAGTACCAATTATGCGGAAATAAAATGATATACTTCCTAATATATTACTTGAAACCCCCCAAAGTGTGAAGTTGAGTTTACCATTGATTTAATCCCATATGAAAGACCAATATCAATGACACCTAATATAATGGCCACAATGGAATTAGTATAGATGAATAAAAAATTAGAGGTGTGTTTAGTAAGGGATTAATTCTCCCTATTGTTTCACCATGGGTAGCCTCAATTGTTTATTTTAATACGAAAAATGGATTCTTGAGGTTTTGAGTTGATTATAGAGAAATAAACTATATTATAATAAACAATTCTATTTATTACCGCGTATTGATGATATATTTGAACAACTTCTTGGATCTAAATATTTTTCAAATATTGACCTTCATTTTGGATATCATCATTTGTGTATAAATAAAAAAGATATTCTAATGATAGATTTTCAAATGTGGTATGGAAATTATGTGTTTATAGTGATTCCATTTTCATTGAATAATGAACAATAACTTTTTATAGATCTGATGTGAAGAATTTATGAGGATTATCTTGACTATTTATACTGTGTTAATTGATGATTGTCTGGTGTATTCTAAAAATAGTGAATAACATGAGAATTACTTATGGATTATTCTTGAGGAAATTAAAATGAAAAAAATATATATGGTAAAATCATAAAGTGTGAATTCTAGCTTCAAAAAAATTCATTTCATTTCCAGATTGTCTCTCAGGATGGAATCTTAGTTGATCATGTGATGAAAAGGGAAATCCAGGAATGGCCTACCCTAACGAACACAACTATGGTATGTATTTTAATTGAATTATCATGTTACTACAATCATTTCATTCACAATGTTTCCTAATTATCTATCTTATTAATCAAGATCACATGTAAAGTGGATAAGTTTGTATGGACAAAAGGATGTTTATATTTATTTGAATAATTTATGAGTAGATTAATAAATGCTCTGATTATAACTCTACTATCACGAAATTATGTGTTTCTGTTATATAGTGATGCATCGAAGAATCAATAGGGTTTTTTCTTATGAAAAATGATAATGTTATTATAGACAAATTGAGTAAGTTGAAGACTCATGAAAAAAATTATCCAACTCATGTTATAGAGTTATCATGCATAATCTTTGATCAGAAGATTTTCAGACATCATCTATATGGTGAAATATATGAGATATACACAAATCAAAATGCTTTGAAATACATCTTTACATAGAAATAACACAAAATAAGGCAACATCGATGACTTGAGTTACTCTTATACTATTATTGATCAACACACAACCACTAGAGTAAAAATTATAGAAGAAGATGCATTAATCATGACAGATCATGGAATTCTAACCCAAATGGGGACTTACAATGTTCCTATTTTCATAGATTTATTAAATATGGATATTAGAATTGTTAAGGAAGATGAAACATCACTATTTTTTAATGTAATTATGGAACCATTTTTATCAAAGATGATAAAAATCTCTCAATCTGATGATGATAATTTTCAATAGAAACTTAAAGATGTTAGGGATGAAATATTGGAAGATGCCATGTATGTTGATGGAATTATGAAATTTGGAAAGATCTAATGCTTTCCATTAATACCTGAGCATAAAATGGAACTTTTAGATGATGCTCATATGTAAAATATCTCTATAAACCATTGTAGTACACATATATATAGAGATCTAAAAGAACATTTTTGGTGGGTATAATATGAAGTGGAAAATTGAAGACTATGATTCAAGATATCCATTTGGAAAATAGTTAATTTCGAGATATATCACCCTATAGGAATCATGAAACCTCAAGATATTGTTATGTGGATATGAGATGAAATTACTATTTACCTCATCACTGAATTACAAAAGGAACCCAGAAATAATGATACAATACAGTTTATTATTGATGGATTAAAGTATAAACACATTTTTTTCATATAAGAAAATGTTTACCTCTTGATTGCCTAGAATTACTCTGTATTAATGATGTTGTAATCCCTCTTGGTGTATATATATCAATTATCTCTAATCAAGATACCTATTAAACATCAATATTCTAGAAAGGTATTTAGAATAATTAGGATATTGAGCTTCATATGAATACTGATTATCACCCTCAACTTGGAGGAAAGTCTAAAATGACAATTCCAACATTGTAACACATGTTGAAATCATGATCCATTGTGTTTCAAGGTATGTGGGATCAGTATATACCTTTGGTATAGTTTTCCTTGAATAATAGTTTCCATTAGAGTATTCAAATGGAGCCATATGAATTATAATAGAGCATGATATGTTATACTACAAATTTCTGAGAGGATGTTAGGGAGATGAAATTTATTGGCCCAAAACGTATTGATGATACAACAGGAAAGTTAAAGACTATTCACAATCTTATTAAATCATATCAATGTAGACAAAAAAGTTGTGCCAGAAACCAGGGAAATGATTTTGAATGTCAAGTGGGTGGTCATGAATTTCTAAAATTATATCCATATAAGGGTGTTTTAAGGTTTGGTAAGAGAGGGAAAGTGAGAACAAGGTACAACATACCATTTAAAATTATAGAAATAATTCTATCTCTATCTTACTGATTAATTATGTATCCAAGTATATCCAATTTTCATGATGTGTTCAACATATCTTTATTAGAGATGTATATTCCAGACCCAACACGTGTACTCTGCTAGGAAGAAATAAGATTGGAATCTAACTTGTCTTCCTACGAAGATCTTATCAAGATTCTCGACACAAGGGAGAAAGTATTGAACAATTGGAAATCTAAACTGGTAAAGGATCTTTATAGAAACAATAGAATGGATGAAGCAATTCTGGAACATAAGGATGTAATGAGAAAGAACTTCCCTCATATATTTTGAAGTAAACATTCATGAAACATTTGAGGATGAAATTTTTTGAGGGAAGAATTTAACACCTAATTATTTTATGGAATGTATCTTATGAAATAAACACAATTAATTTTATGGCTTGTGTTTTATACAACTCCACGCTTAAATGAATAGTAACATACTATAAAATATTAACATAACAGTTATAATATTAATATGACCATTATAAATAGTAATTTGTCCATAGAATAGTATCATCATCTATGAATGTACAAATAAAACTTATGTATCATATAGATGATAATATAAAATATTTATATCATAGAATAAAAAAAATGTATTAAAAATGATAAATTAAGTATTGATATTTTGGGGAAATGTTAATGATTATTTTCCAATTTTATATCTAATATATTATTTTAAAAGAAATTCTATTTTCAAAAAATATATAAAAATTTATATTTTTCTTGTGATTGTATGGTGATATTGTTAGACCTTAATTAGTTTTTCAATGTGACATAAAATTCGTTATAATTCTAAAATTCATATTTGCTGAATTAATTAGGATTTTAATTTCAAATTTTATTTCTATTATAGAGAAACTTATTTACATAAAATGGTCCCCATTTTTTGAATTCAACAAGTCGAAGAGGGTTACGATAAATGTTTCAGATTTTTCCTAAAATAATTAATTTTTTAATGAATACAGAAATATGATAATTTAAGGTATTTAACATTTTATCCAAATACATGAATTATTGAGTCATGGATGGAGTATAGATGAGGTAAAAACCCATTGGTTTGAACTCACTTTCATTAGTTACAAAATTTAGTCAAAATAATAATCACTTTTGATTGTCTTGAGCCAAAATAATAATCATATGAATAAAATAATAAAAAACTAATCTCCTCCAATATAAATACTACCCTCACCACATCTTCTCCTAGCACCTCTATTTTGATGGATCTTGTCTAATTATTAATGAATCATCTTCCCAAGTCTATCCCACACGTCTAGGAGAATTTAGAATCAATGATAGATCAAACCCAAATCCCTTAAATAGGTACTCAAGGAAAATAATTCATGGGGGAATTATGTAAAAGTGAAAAAATCATTCAGACATAAGGTAAGAGATTATCCCCAAAGATCTATTTTTTTACTTTTGGTTACTCTTTCTCTCTCTTAAACCAAATGGAATTCTTAATTCATCTTATTAATTTTCCCTACATTTTATATGTATGGTATTAAAATATTTACCAAGATCAATTCATATTTATTTTATATGGAAATACATGTTTTTAAGGTTCTATTTTGTATTCCTACTGATAAGGATGTTTGACACAAGGAAACTTTATAATTTGTTACCCATTATCAAGTACACTCCATAATCTATTTTAAACTGCCAATATTTTTCTAAAAACACTATTATTATCATGAAAAATGGTAATTGTTCATTTTTAGTTTTATAAAAACAATTATTCTTATTCCCACTTTAATGAATCTTTTGTATTGTTCATTTAATCATACTAAAGATACTCTTTTCTAAAGATTCCAAAAAACTATTTTTACATGTTTTCACTTCACTTGGAAAGAATTTTTCATGATCTATGCATATTTTACGTATGGATGTCTATGTATGATTAAAATAAATTTGTTTATTGAAACCTATATGATATACCCTTTGACCACATATAACTTATGGGTAGTGTCTGTAGACTTCCATTTTATATATGATCATTATTCATTGAAGATATCCTTAAATATTCATACATCTTGTATCATGGATATGATTATTGTCTTACTAATATACTATTTATACAAATATTATTTTCTAGGATTGTTTTTATTGAATATAATTTATGTATCAATAATTCTTTTAACTTTCACTGATGGTTGGGGCCCAGTTATGGATAACCCTTCAACGCATCGATAGGTATCATGAGATAAAAATATTAAAGACAATCACTTTAGGTTTGTTTCCATGTATAATATGATGGTTTTTACCCATAAACTTAAATAGTCATGATTTTATAATGGTTCATGTCCTAGATACATGACATCCAATAAATAATCATTTTCTTCATTCAATATATAGTTATTACATTTATCATGTTTATCACTATGAGAAATTATATGGATTAAGTTTCATTCTTAATGTATAGATGGCATGTGTTTTTCAAAGTATTTACCTTTCTAGAGTTTCAATGAATTATTGAAATTTCTTCACTTATTATTATTCTATATAAAATAGAGAGATAATTTGAGATCACCCTTCTATATGTTTTCCTTCCTTATGTTTTGAAGATGAAATATTTGAATAAGTGAAAATAATTATATTTTTTTATGTTTTGTGATTAATTATTGATATAATAAGGGAACTATGTATGAATCTAGTTCTTCATGACTGCTAAACTAATCGATCTTTGGTGATGTGACCTCTTTCATCTTTGTCATTGTAATAAAATGACCACCGACTCTTGGTTTCAAAGGACATGTTTATTACAATTATTCCATAAACAATAGAGCAATTATTAAGTAATTATCTTCCATGATAACATGACATTAAAAATATCATCTATTTCTTTTATTAATTTTATAAATTTAAACATAAACTCTATTCATGTTTTCATAATGTGTCTAATGAGAGGAGATAGTATGGGATGAATGTATAATGGGACAAAATGGCCTTAATGAGAATAATGAGTCTGAATCCAAAATGGTTTGAAATGGTAATAATATAACTATGAAATGAAATAATTTTTGGAAGTCAGGTGAAAATATAATGTAGGTTATATCAATAATGTCATGCTCTAGTTGTATGTACTAAAATTAATTTTATATAGTGTAAAAGGTCTAATATATTAAAATAAGTGACTAAAATAAAATTAATATTATATTCGGAGAATCATTATAGAAAATAAGGAAGCCTATTTGGACAAACAATATAAAAAGGGTGTGAATTTAATTTTCTCAAGTGGGTTATTTAAAATGAATATTTTATTTTGATTTGAGAAGAAAATTATGATGGATATATAGGTTTAAAAAACTCTCTCTCACTAATACAATTACATAAAAACCCCACTTACATAGATTTATTTATAATAATAGATATTAATATTAATATAACTATGATTCAGTGATTTAAATATTGTAGAATATTACATTTTTAGTATGGGATTATAAGGGAAAACATTTTGAATTTTTATTAATAAAACTTATTTCCAAGAATTAGTTCCATTAAATATAATTATTTTTTACAACTAATATAACATTATTATAATTTTAGATTTTAATTCCTTTACTAAAATCCATGACATTATAATTACATTTAATTATTATTAGAAATGAAATGAAATAATTGATTGATATATGAATTGTAAAAGGGATCCATAATGATAAGAAAAAAAATTTATATTAAAAAAAGATTAGATATTTTTTCGGTATGTTTATAATAAATATAAAGAGGTTTTTAATGAGATCATGGACTTTTGGGATAATATTAAGACATGTTTAATAGATTTATTATTTTTTATATATTCAATGTTATTTGTAAATTTCTATTATATAATATAATAAAAATATGGTACATTATTATAAAATAATCCATGTAACATTATCTTAATGAGGAATGAAAATATCAGTAAATTTCATAAAAAATTTCATGGAAACATAATTAAGGAAATAAAATCATATAAATGATTTATAATAATTTTTTATAGTTGTTTTAATGTTATTGAATATCATTAACTACCATATAACACATTTATTTATAGAAAAACCATCATATGTAAAACATGGTGCAGTAGTATAGAATATACATTAGGTAATTATATAGAATAATGTAATTTTTTATAGTATTATATATTTTATTATTTATAAAACTAATTGTGAGATTCATAGAGGTGGATGTTTGTACGTCCTAGAGAAAAATGTTTGGAATCGTGAAAGATGAACTATCTAATTTGGACATCATATATTACCGAGAACAATTATCAGAATATAATTATATAAAAGGGATGCTTTGACGATTATAGGAGACACCTATATAGAATATAATTATGTTGGTCATAGGGATTTATTTAAAAATATACATCTTTTGTTCATAATACGAGTTTAATAAATGATGAATTATATTTAATAGATTATAATTTTTGTGGTCATATAACATATTACATCTAACACAAAATATGAGTGTAGAACAACTAAAATGGGATAAAAATTGACCCTTGGATATTTTTTATTCTATCTTTAAGGAATAATTAGTGAAATAAAAATCCAAAAATCCCTCAATAGTATAATTAAATATATTTTGATGTTTTACATAATATATAGTTCATCGGAATAGAACAACATATGTAAGACATATGTTTTATAAAATATTCATAAAAAAAAATTCCCCTGAGTTTTTTCTACGAATAATAATCCTAAAAGGAATCAATATAATGTATCATGATATTCATAGAATTATAGACGATAGAACATTTATTAAGATTAATGCATAGTATTCTATTTATTTTTTATTTTGGATTAATTTCATTATAGATTATATTTCTTAATGTTTTATGTTATGTTGTGGAAGAAGATTCAGTTTTTATTTAATTAGTTTAGACCATATTTATTATTATAGATAATAAATGTGAAAAGAATAAAATATTTTGTAATAATTTATAATCCATTATCCAATAAAATAAATATGATTACATTTTTATAAG
Organism: Viscum album; assembly: GCA_963277665.1. NCBI lineage: Eukaryota > Viridiplantae > Streptophyta > Magnoliopsida > Santalales > Viscaceae > Viscum > Viscum album. The sequence continues at coordinate 692,755,114 of OY728130.1, forward strand.
AAATTTTTGACACGTACAATATAAAATTCCCCAAATGTATTTCAAGTCATACATATATTATAAATTCCTTTTGAAATTAATATAGAGTTTTTATATATTATTAAACAACAATGAAAAATTATCATTTTTGTGAAGATTAATTGTTCTATAAATTTATTATTAATATTTTCTTATAGAACATGATTTGGGGTACATAAATCAAGTGAAGAGATGGAAGATAAAATATCACATAAAACATATTGCCCTAGAAACTATAGAAGTAATTATTATTTTTAGATATCTTAACAAGAAATCAAATACATCCAATTTTTTTTTAATATAAATGATATTATACAAAATAAATAATTTATTTTTTAAATATATATTGAGTTATATATATATATATATAATGATAAATTGTTGGAGTTTTTTTATAGATGTGATTGAATTTATTCCCATGTGTTTGATTTTTTATTGGGGATAAAATTTTTTATTTAAATATGAAGACTAGATATATTTTCTTAAGATATTGGGGGAATTGATGAATTAACATGAATTAGATCCCTGATTAAAAAAATTGAGAAAAATTAATTATCCCTTTATTAGAGTAAAATAATATAATGTTCATCATAATACTATTATATAAAACATGTTAATTTTAAAATTTTAAATATATATTGAGCTAAATATATAACTTGATCGAGCTTAAAATATTGTTATGTGGAGTTTTTGACATATTTTTAGAATGTTTGAATGAAATTTTGAGAAATAACTAGGAAAAGCAAACACTATAAAAACTATTATTTTATATAAACAAAATTTTCATGTATTTGATGATATAGAAGAACAATTAAAAGTATATTTTTAATGTTTAATTTAATCATTTATTTCACAACTTGATGACACTATTATCCAGTATAAAAATATTCACAATGAATTTTATGAATGATTTCCCTATGAACAAATCTACTTTAAATGTTTTAGATATTGATAATGACTCCAATATAACTGTGGTTCTTGTAGCTGTTGTTGTGATGCTAATACTTTGTTAGGTATGATACCATCTAGATCATTGTATTAAAATTATGATATCATAAATTATATTAGATATTGATGATATGTATCATATAAAGGATATAGTCAGCATATTTTGAGTCTACAATGTAAAAAATCAAATGTTAATAAAATGATCGATTTATATTATTCATGTGTAAGGAACATATTTAAAAATTCTATAGTATATCAAATCTATTAGATGTTAATATATATATATATTTTTTAAAGTGATAAAATTGATTCACCATAATCCAATATTAATTCAACTAATAGTTATCACAATAAATAGATATTTCTTGTGTGGTAGAATGTATTATTGATAAAATTTATTAACTAATTATAGTTATATCCAACACTATTATTCCACTATAATAAATAAATCACATAAAAATATATTTCACTCTTCATAAATATTAAAGTGAAATATATTTTTCATGTCATATAAATATATACTTTTTTTACATGTTATATAATGAATTAATGTGATAAATATATTTTTTACTATATTAGTTCTTAATTTATTGGTAATTGATAAAATAATAATGGTGTGTCCTTTTAATTAGATGAAGATTATATTGGTTGTTAGAATATGAGTACTTGGTTTTTTTTCTTAAAAATTGTTTAAATAAACACAATTGAATGAAATATTTACTTTGTTCATAATAAATGGATAATATATTGATAATATATTAAAAATATGTCCTATGGGTCCATCCTATATCTTATTTATATACACATTGTGTTGAGACATGGAATACAAAAATATATTAACAGACTGTCACATAAAATGAATCATCTTAATTGAAAAATAGTAGTTCATCGAGGGTGATTAAATTGTTATTCTATTCCATCTTTATATATATATAATTAATAAAATCCATCACACCACAATCTATAATGAAAAGTATACATACATATCAAATTACTACTCTTTAATATCATATTTTACAACTCAATAATGTCACAGGGTCACACATTTGAATTTTGTTTTATGAATTAATATCGTTTTCCCCACTAAACTATTATTCCCAACATCCCAATACTCACCAATCAAGTCTACCATATCCCCATAATCATATATAATCTAAGAGGGATTAAGAAATATAGAATTTCCAAGATTTACCTTCTTTGTTGTGTGTTGGTTTTCATTTTTTTTAAATCTCATTAAAAACACTCAGATTATATTTTGATTTAAAATAATGTTTTATAATCTATGGTTAAAATTATTATCTAAAAAATAAATCAAAATAAAATAAGTAAATTCATATTATATTGCATCATAATTTGATTAAATCTTATCATCATACTAAATAGTTGTGTTGGTTCCCTTTTAGTTGAGTCATATGGCCCTAAAAATTTAAAAAAATACATCCTCATATCATTCTACATCATAATTGTTAACTTCACAATATTACAAAATAGAGCTCCCTGCAAACATATTCTCATATATTACTATGGTAAATATAACGTTGAAAGAAATATTTTTAGGATATTATTACATAGTAAATAATGTGATGTGGAATAATTATTCCTTGAAAAACACACTTTGAGCTCCATATTTCTCAAGACATTCATAGAACCCTTTATGGTGTGGAATAACAACATACACTATGATTTAATCTTTAATGTTTTTATTTTTTTATTATAAATCCACATAAATCCTAGTTTATACCTATATATATCTATAAAACATCTTAAAGAAAATGATAAAGAATTTCCCTATATATTGGTGTACAATGAGTTCACCATAACACATTACCATATATAAAATGATACACCAAATAGCCTCTGATAGTTTCAAGTTCCTAAATTCTATATCAGTGATAATATTATTATAAATTTCAGTAATTTGATCTAAAATAACTTAATTAAAATGTATTCACATCAAAAATATCATTTTTAAGGAAAATAAATAAAACTTATTGTTATCTGTGTTTCCCACATTCTCTCACATTGTGTTTATTTATAATAAAATATATATAACTCAATACCATTTCTCAAACCCTATATAATAGTAATGAAATTTATATCCCATAAATTTATGGGTATGTTAAAAAAATGTGTGGAAAATAAGATATTCAGAGAGAAAGACATGAGTAAATGTTTCATTCCAAACCACTATCACTTTTGACCAAACCATAAATCAACCTAAAATAATATCAATAGAAAATAGAATACCCCTATATATGGTCTTACAGAATAATCCAGTATCGTTGAATCTCATACTATATATTACCTAAATGTTATAACTCAATGGAAGGATACTACATATGGGTTGAAATTATCAATCCTAGAGTACATTAACACCATTTTTCCTAAATTTAAAAATAAATTTGAATTGATTTTTTGAGAAAAACACAACAGACCATGTCATAACATTGATATGTTTATGGGTAGGTAGTATTTTGAATATTATAAAGTAGATAATGGTGGTTAAAATTAATGTTTTAATATAGGTTTCTTAAATGTCAGTATGGGCAATAGTTTTTTATTATGACTTTCACTAGTCGATTGGTATAAACATTAGCTAACATGATGATCACAAACACCACCTTTTCAATATAAATGACATTAAATCACAATATTTTTTATCCACAATCTATGTAGTATAATTATCATAATAAAATACTATATTTTCAATCTAGGTTGGGTACCATTAAAATATTTACATTTTATATTAGATCATCAATTTTTGCATTCATCTATATAAACTATTTACAATTTTTTTTATGAAATATACTCTCCACATGCCATAATGAGATAAGTGTGTTATTACTTCATTTTAGTCAATCTAATGAAATTTTATCTGACAATTAAGGATCTTGAGTAATATTTTTTCTATCCAAAAAATATATATACAAATCTATATCTATGTATTATTAAAGATCATGATCAATTTATATAGAATAATGATGTTTCATAGGATCGAGAACTATGCTGGTGGGGGGTTGAATCAATTATATAATTTTTAAAATTACATACATTAGAAAAATTAACCCCAGAAACTATTTATAGTTTCTTCTTTATCATTTTTTAACTCAAATCCATGAAAATATTGGAATGTAAATGACAAACATAATATTTACAAGGTTCAACCTTATTATGAGAATATACATCCTTTCCTTATCAACTCTCACATATAATTATAAATTCCCTATTATGAGGAAGTAAAAATTATTTTTGAGAAACTCCTATTACATGATTTATATACCCCTATAGGAATGATTATTATGAATCCCTCAAGTTTAAAAAAATTATTAGAATATTTCAGTGAAAAAAAAGTAAGGATCCTTGAAATTTTTTTATCCATAATAATTAGTATTGATACTCTGATCAATGCTTATATATAAATAACATATATCCAATATGCTAGATATAATAATTCAAGACTAATGACCTACATTCAATAGACTTTATCTGATGTCCCTTTTATCAATTTACTCCTATACCAGGATTTATGTTCTACATATTTTAAAAAAACAAAGCTTCTCAGAATTCCACTCACAAACTCTATCAAATCCCCTCTTTATGGTAAGAATTAATTTCTAAAAATTAGAAAATGATAAAATCATCTATTTAGAAACCTCATTTGACGCAATGGATTTAGAACTTCTAATTTTTTATCTCTATAAATAGGAAGAGGTAAAAATTACCTATTTAAATATTCTTATAGGTGCCCTAATATTGGTTAGGGTGGTAAACTAATTTATGTTTCATTATTGTTCAAAATTATAAAACACTAATTTCATGTCCATTTAAGCTTTATAATAATTATTCACATTTATTCTCAAATCATTAGGTCTTTTATTGAGACATCATTAATTATCTAGAACATATTATATTAGAACATTACTCAATTCAGAACTATTGAATGTTTTTAAAGATGTTCTTTCTGATGTATTTATTTATAAAAATCTAGTCTTATGGAATGAAAAATCAAAACATCATAACTTTGACATCAATATTTTATAAAACAATTGAATTCAAAATATAAAAATACTTGTACGATAAGTATAAATTACCACAGTAAGATGTTATTAAACCAAATGAAAGAACACACATAATTATCAATTTTTCCATTGAGAATAAAAAAATTATATATCTCCTATTTTTCTCCAAGAAAACTATACAAGGTTGAAAACATTATTGAAACTGCTAAATACTTATAAAATATGCAACAACAATATTGTAGAATATTATTTATATATTAAAATCTTATCGACATTCTCTATCTGATCATAGTACTCATATTCCATTAATTAGGATAATGATGTGTTTGAGGGAACTCTCCATCTGATGAGTTATTGGTCTTAGAAGCTAATTTTAATAAATTATGTTTAAATATATTTTAATTAAATTTTTCTGAAAAAATTATATTTGATATACTATATATTTCATTAAAAAATTTCAAAACCACACGATCTTATCTATCACAACACATCAATATTTCTAGTAAATTGTTTTTTTATTTAACATCCAATTATACCATGGAAAAAATTCTTTTATATAAACACTTCACGTTCTTCTTGTCCGACCAGATTTATCTAAGAGAAAAAAAATTCTATCATTAAAAATAATCTCTATCAAATCAGCTTTTGTGGTGAATAAACTTCAAGATTTCTCATATATTTGGTCCATTGTTTGTAATATCTCCTCCTTTGTCTTGGATAGAATATTCAAACATGATATCATAAGGATCTTTATATTTCTTTCACATTTTCTACACCAAAAAAAATTCCAACATTGGAACAAAAAAGACATACTTTTAAACAAAGAAACATATAATTATTCATGTCAAATAATGTTCCTCTAATGACCTAGATCCAATGAATAGTCTCTCATAAAGATGATATTTCTAAATGTCATCTAATGGAGACATATATTCTTCTAATAACTTATGTTTCTGGTTCATTTAGTTCTGATGATCAATGTCTGGTAAACAACAATTTTCAAAAACATCATACATTTTGATTTTTTATTTTCTGAAAAAGAAAGAATATTGTATCATGACTACTTAATGATTTTTTAGAAAATTGATATAATATAAAATCACTTTCCAACAAAATTTTTAATGTTTTTATATGTACAACATTTGAAAACATCTAAATTATATAGTTATTTCATATTTAAAAACGTATAGATTTCAAAAATAATAATATTATGATCAACTATATCTGACAGATGATCCTATGGACTGTCTGACCACCAAATTTTTAAAACATTCTATTTATCTAAAATTTTAGAAAATATTCAAAAAATAATTTAATAAATTCTAGAATCGCATCATTCACTTGTTTTATAAAAAATTATTTTAGAATATTTTATATTTTAGCAGAAACAAAAACATTAAAAACCATCACGAATAAATGCAATCTAACCGTTTGTATTTTTTTTAAACTATTGTGATTTGTTTTTCTAAATATGATTTTTAAACACTAATTAAATTTAAAAACTCATTTATTTAAAATCTTATAACAAATAAAACATTTATAGAAACACATCATTTCTGAAAATATAGTGTCTTGACACCGGACTACTAGATAATGTAATATTTTCAGAGAAATTACATCCTTTGGTGGTAAGAATATTTGTGGCCAAATTAAGATATACCGCTGACTATAATATTCTCAAAATTTGTTAACACTATTAAAGTACTGAATTATCATCCTATATTATTTCTGATAAATCGGTAATTTTCTGATGAACTCATATTTAAATTCATTTACAGAAGAAAATTATATATCCCCAAATAAATATTCAAAACATCTCCCCTTTGTGTATATAATCAAAATAAATATGTGGATTATTCCTTAAAATGAATAGTATATCTTTTGTAGATAATGAATTTTAATTTATAGCTTTGATTTATCAAATAATTACCTTTAAATAGATTTTTCAAAACTATAATCAATTTGATATTTTGTAGAAATAAATTCTAGAAAAAAAATTCCACCAATAAATCTTGTTTGGATGAAGTGAAACTTAGTATAAATGTTCATCAATATTCAATGTTGTATATGATTTATAGATATATAAATTTAAATTTTATTAAATAAATTATCATCAATGGTTTGGATAAATCAACATTAAAATTTTCAAACTGACTTTTCATCAACAATATTTGAGTAAAATTCTTAGTACCCAAAACATATTCTTAATATATTGGGCATAATGTTTCTAACCTACGTTTCGTACAATACAAACTCAGAAAAAATTCTCCCAATAAAACTTTTCCACCTGAAGTTTATTTTTTGTGACTGAGATCTCCAGCCTAATCAACATCATAATAATTATCAATGTTCATATCAAAACATCTTTTATATATCATACCATACAAGCTAGTGGATTTGAATTATCCCAAAAATATATTTTCTTCCAATATATAAAATTATTTTAGATAACTTTGATATCTAGAACAAAATTTAATAATATAAAAATATCACTTCTTGGGGAATGTAGACAAAGATTAATTTTTAGGAACATTCGTAATTCATTATGCCACACACTATTTACCTATATTCACCCAAAATAATAAAAGAGAAGAATATTTTTAGAATTATCCATACCATAATATTGAAAATAAATTCAGACATACATTTCTTGAGAGAGGGTTTTTTTTATTAAATAGTAACACAAGGAATAGAAGAAATTATACAAACATCGTCATCCAAAAATTCATTTTTATTTCAATATAAATTTAACTAAAACCATTTTCACCATCTTTAGAAAAAATTGTATCTAAAAAAACACAATTAAAAGTGGTGTTTTGGAGTTTACATCATTTCAATATAAGTTTCTATTAAATGTTTATTTAGGAATATTCATCATTAAAAAAATTATAATGTTTGGAGTAATAGGGATGGGGGTACTATTTCAACCTTTAAAAGCGTTTATTAAATTTAAAAATAATTTTCGATTCCCATTTAATAGAAACCCAAAGGTTTACAAAAATTAATTTTTTATTCAATACCACAATTAAAAAATGAGAACATTACACCCATTTGATAATTTTTTAATTTCTATGTGAAGCCACTGTGAAAAAAAATCTAATAGATTCTGATTTTAAATAAGGGGGAATGTTATCTCCAAATTAAAACCTTCCACCCATATATAGATATTTCAAAAAAGTAATTATTTGTTTATTTAAAATTAACCATGTTCATTCCACTAAATTTTTCAAACCCATTTTTTCCGATATGATTTTTACCAACTGGTCATGGAAGAAGTTACCATCATTCATTTTTATCAATATGATCTAACTCTTCATTCATTGCATCTACCCATTTTTTATGTTTTATTAATTGTCAACATTATTCTAGTTAAACCTCTAATATAGGTGATATCTAATTCTTTAATCTCAATATTCTTATAGTATTAATGGGATATTTTTAATTTTCACTAGCAGTTTATGATTTTACTTGTTCATATAGAGTATAAAATTTTATATATCATATTCCTATATCATTTTCTTCATTAGAAGATTCATATGATTCTTCATGAACCTATTTTAACTCAAAAACATCTTTAGTTTTGTTATTTATTTTTTAAGGCTTCAACTTATCATCCAAAAACATTTCTATATATATTTCATGGAAGGTTATATTATCGATAACATTAACTTTATTAGAATCCAAAATCATTTCTAAATCTTTGTTCCAAAATAATTAACTCAACCACTAGATGAATAACCATAAAGGGTCATTCCTCTACATTTGCATCAAATTTTATAAGATTTGAAATTCTGATTTTAAGTAAACAGGGACTTCTATGAATAATGAAAAAATTCACTGAAGGTTTCTTATTCTACCACATTACCATAAAAATTTTGTTTGATTCATGACATTAATAAATTTTGTACTGTATATTTTTTGCAGTGATAAAGTGTTATCTCTAAAAAAAGATCAAAATTATATATTATAATTACCTATTTCATACTATAGTCACAATTATTTTAAACAAAAATTAACCTGATTTTTTTGATTTTTATGGTTCATTATATTTAATTTTAATTCCATAGTTCTTAAAATATGATATAAATGTATTAGATGTGAAATAATTTTCATTACCAGCTCTCAACATCATTATATAAATTCTTGTATAATTCTCAACATCCCATCTCAAATCCTTATTCATTTCCATAGCCTATAACATGTGCTTTATAAGCATAATGTTATTCATTTAGGTAAAATAATTAGTAAAAGTGATAATTTATTATTATTCATTTATTGATAGATGTATCTTCAGCACAAAAATATCTAAATGAATATGTTCTAGAGGTCTATTAAACATAATATCATATCCCTTATAACATTTACTAGATATTTTCTCTTTATTAAAAGTTATAAAAATGTCATCCTCTATTGCTTTCAATACTGAAATATTTCTTACAACATAAATTTTATAAGGATTGTTCTTATTTTTCTTCCCATGATACCCATGTCTGTGATTCCAAAACTAGGTTTCATCTTTAGAACTCAAGTAAAATATATTTTAATGTTCTCCTATCAGAAATAAATTTCCCGTAGTTATTTTTACCATAGTTATAACATATCTATCTTCCATACATCTGATGGTATAAGAATATTTTCTAAATAACCTATCTCTTCCTCCATCCAAATGTTTACTCACACTATATATGTTATGTTTTAGACTAGAATCAAATAAAAATCCCTTATATTTTAGTTTCTTAGGTTCTATATCAACAATATTTATTAATCTAATTTTCAATTAAATATTATTCCTAGTGATAATAGATCATCCATCATGTTTTTCAACAATTTTTAATATTTTCAAATGATCTATCATATTAGAGGAATAACCACTATCAATTATCCATGTATTTTTTATTTCATCATGTGTAGTCTCAACACCAAGGAACCATCCTTGATTTTTTTTTCTATATTCCCTTTCTCTTGTTTCATAAGAACATTTCCTTTGAAGTATTTTCATACATTGTTCAGAATGATATCCAACCAGGTCACATTTTCTATATGCCTTTTATAGACACAAAAATTAGGTTTTGTTTTAAGTTTTCTAACATCATGATATTTTACTTTGATAACATTTTGGGTTTTAAGAAGGTTACACATTTATCTACCATCATCATTTCTGCATAATTTATACCATATTTTGATAAGTGAATAATTATTTCAACTGTTATATTACTTTTTCTCATAGATTCTACTGCTCTAGAAAAACCTTCAAATTTGTATTTTTTGTTGAAGTAGTTTCTTCCAGTATAAGGATTATAGTAAATATAAATAGATGTACCAATTAAATTAATGATTGATACTACTATGGGAATACTATTTATTAGAAATTGGGATGGGTGTTCAATACAAAAATTATCCACATGGAAAACCACATAATATGTTTGGAAATATAACGGGTCAGTATAGAGGTTAATAGAAGTCATTAATGAGACGGAAATAAGGTATCTCATTACATGGTCCTGAAAAGGAATATAAAGGGAATTGTAAAATATATTATCTATATGAAAATTAGTAAATCAAATTGATTAACAAAATGAAATTATTTATATACTAAGGAGGATGAATATAATCCCTTGCATGAGAGATAAAATCATATAGAATGGGTGGAACCTCAAAAAAGGTTTGGAACAACATGGGGTGATTTAGATATGGATAACGAGTGAAAATTCATGATAAACTGGTTTAATGAAATGTATAAAGTGATGATGGGTGTTGATTTATAGAAAAAATGGGGATTTCATTATTCATTTCTAAACATTTATTTACAAATTTATTTAATAAAATAATCAATACAAAAAACTACATATGTGGTTTTTCAAATGCATTCAAAAAAACTGGAAAAGCATTAAATATTTAATTCGGTTAAGAATCAATCCCATTAAATTAATATCATTCATCACATTCTTGTGAGACATGTTTATAAATAATATTAATTCAAACCAAAAAATATAATATAGTTATGGTGGTATTCCTCATATGATTTCTATATAAATCAATTAGAATAATAAAAAAATATTTTAAAAGGGAAATATATTATTGGTCATTTATTTCTTTGTCATCATTACCTCACCCTTGAGATATTATGAGCTCATAATAAATATTAATATTTAGATGGTATATATTTTTTTCCCTAATTATTTATCAGTCTAAAAAAATAAAATATCCACCATTGTTTTCTTTTAATAAGAAAATTTAAAAAATGTTATTTATTTTACAAAACTAATTTTAAAAGGGTAGTACTTTTAAATTTTAATAAAAATACATATTAAATAGAAAAATTATAGTTTTTAGGTAAAAATATTCTCACCCTTTTAAAAATAATTTTTAAATACATTGAATTATATTACATTTTATATTTTAATCAATTTTATTTAATAAGAATATTTTAGGAAGATATATTTTATTTAAAAATACAAGGCTTTATCAAAAGATTAATTTATTGAAAAAATAAATTTCTCAACCAATCATATTTGGTTTCATTGTATCAAAGCTTATTTTTAAAACCAATTATATAATCATATTTATGACGTTATTATGTAAAGTGATAAATATAGCCATTTCTATTAAAAATGAAAGTGTAGAAAGTCGTACTACGAGGGTCTAGATACTTAACCCCTTATTACACCAGCATGTTCCCTTTGGGTAATAAATTTTCTAGTAGTATTTAATTGGGCTGGTTCAGAAAACATTTTTTGGGTAGTGATTTATATAGGATAGAACATATCTCAAAAAACAATTATTATTGAGTATCAGTTTTTGAATCTCTTAATTGGCTTAATCTGAGGTAAATTCTTGTTATTATATATCTCTTAGAAAATATGTTAAATAGGATTTATATGGAAAGATTCTATTATGAGAGGTTATCACTTCTTACATCAATTTCGATTTGATTTTATTATATAATTTAATTTGTACTATTTATAATGTTCATTTAATTATAGATAAATTATTAAAATTTCTAAATCTTATTGTTCCATTCATCTTGAAATTCAATTTACAAATAATTTTTATAATGTAATAAAATAAAAAATGAAGTATAATGTATCTTTTTTCTATAAAAACAATACTAAATAAGAAATTAATTCATTCAAAAATGTATTTGATCAATAAAATTTTCTATCATTAAAAAATATACTTCATTGACAAAACCAATAAAACCACACAAACCAAAAAACCTAATCTAGTAGAAAATAAATAAACTTTTAACACTATCTTTCTTACCAAACGAAGTGAAAGAAATTATGAATTCTATAATAGTAACATCATTAACTAAAATTGAGTAACATAATCATTCATTACCATTTAGGTTGATAGTTTTATTGAAATATGTGAACCATTATATATCAATCCTATTTTGTTCTCATCAAATGAAAATTTTTATGATTATTCCAATATTTTATAATTCTATAGGAAAACATCCATATCTCCCAAAATGTTATCCAAATATTTAGAAATTTTAAATATAATATATGTGTTACTAATATTAATAACATCAAAAATAAGAACATGATAAATATTGGATCTAAATAATAGTGAGTTTAAACATATGTATTATTAATAAAAGTTCATAATTGATATTAATAATAGAATATGGGTATTAGAAAAAAAATCATGTATATAACATAAGATAATTCATACATATTAAATGTGGATCATTAACCATGAGTAATGTAATAATGAATTAATGTATCAAAATATATATTCAATTCATCAGTCATGACCCATGTTAAATCAATACGTGTTTATAAGAAATATTATACCTCAAAAAATCATAAAAATTGTTTTTCTATCATCGGAAAACATAAGATCCTATAGAAATAATATCAATAAAAATGTAGCCATTTATTTTTCAAAGATCATATACCACATTCATCAAAAAATAATTTTACTAAAACTTATAACATTAATATATAAGCAATGATTATATATTGAGGCAAAATGAAATCCCATAAAATATACTTCTTGAAAAAAAAACATTTATATAAAAAACAAGTATACCATGTTCCCTAAATCAAAATATTATCACTAAAAAATGTCATATGTATTGAAAACCCAATAAGGAATCATGGAAAAAACTAAGAACTGCTAAAAATACTTTTTTTTGGAAAACAAATAATTCACTTAAAAAATTATGTATATCTTCTTCTTAAAATAAAAATATTAAACATAAAAAATTTAAAGTATAGAATAACTATACAATTAACTAGAAAAATTGTATTCATCAATGTTTTTGACTTACTCATTACTCATATAGATTATATAATAAATATCCAATTAAAATAATAAATTTAAAAATAATTTATCATTACATTTTGCATTAAACGGTAATAGATTATTCCCACTAGTCATCATCTATAATTTCCAACAACCATAACCTGAAAAACCACAAAAAAATAATGTATTTGAATTTCAAAATAATAAAACATCCATCATTTATTGATTCTTGATTAAACGATGAAAACTGAAATGTGTTTGATGTCAATTTACAATAATATTTATCAAAATCCATATAGACAAAGAAGTAGGGTGGTATTATTATAAAATTTCTCTTGTTAATTATATGAGTCATTAGAATGGTGTTCATATATATTAAAAAGACGTAATAATCAAATTTTAAATATAATTTCGACTTAAAATACGAAATTTCCATTTCATTTTGAAATATTTCAAAAAGAAAAAAAACAAACAAAAAAAGTAAATCATCTAAACTAATAATGTAACATTGATTATTAAAAAAGGCCACAATGGATGGAAAATCATTCTATGTTTTATTAAATTAAAATTTATTCTGAAACTTTTGTAAGAAATGTAAGTTATGAGTCATAGTTAAATTGATTGAAAATATTAATATAAGATCTTGACCATTATGGATATTCCATATGAAGATTTTAAGGTACTCTCTTACCATTTTTGGTGAAAGCATAGTCGGTATTTGTTTTGGGATTCTCTCATGTGAAATTGGATAAATTTTTCTGCCTATGGCGTTGTGCATGGTTGTCACAGTTTTAGAGAAAACCATTCAATCGGACCGAGGAAATAATTATACCTATTTTGAAGACATAGCGGGTATAACATACTTGGACAATGGTGTGGCCTAACAATGCAGTCACCCTCCATAAACTATGTACCTTGAAAAATTATGGGTTCTCATGGTAGTCACTTGGTCTTTCAAATGATGTTTCTCATAGGAAAAATTGTTTACCCTCAACGTAGAGGAACATATTTAAGGAACACGGTTTGGAAAACCATTCACCTTAGCCTATGAGCCGATATGCACATGTTTTTAATCCCCAAACATCTATTAAAAATTACCAATCCCCCATTTTTATCCTTAATCACCCTTATTTTACAAAACATGATTTACTACATTATTTGATGTTCTTGAGATGGTTCCAAGGATCTTTTAACCCCTTTTCTGATACAAATATTTGATGATTAAAGGACCAACTCTTCTTTGGTAGGTGTTCTCCTCACCGTTTTTTCCACTCTCATTCATCCCTTATTCATAATAAAAGGGTTTATTTTTTTCTATCTTTTGGTGATTGTTTAGATCATTTTTTTGATGTATTTTGTTCATTTTTATCTCAATCATAGGTATTAGTCCTAGATATTCAGTGACATTTTAATTTTTACCTTTCTGCATCATGTTGGGGATTATGGGTTGGTGAAAATTTATCAATGATCTTGAGGTTGATGCTATAATTGTTAAATCACATAGTATTTATTATAATTGTGTATATGTAGTTTTGAAATTTCAATGGCCACATTGGGAAATTTCATCCTAAATTTATTTAATAAATTTATTTTCTATCTGAATGTGTAATCCATCATGGGTCCCTTTATACCTATTGATGATATATAGATTGAAATTTATGGAAGACCATGTGTTGTGATGATATAATTGAAATCACAAATTTTATTTTATTAATAGTTATTAAATATAGTATTTTAAACATGGTTTATAAATGATTTTATGAAATTGTTAGATCAATAATATGTGTAAAATGTTTATAAATTGGTTGTGAATGTGGAACCATAAGGTATGATATTTCTGAATGAGTTGACGGACAAATACAAATGCTCTAAATTTCCATGGTGTTTTAGACTTCCACTCTTAGTCCCTAAGATATATATTTATTTATTTATTTCATGAGAACACTATGTTGTGGGATAGGGAAAAATGATCAAAATACCCATGTGTTACTAGACAGCTGGTCTTGAACCCCATTATTCGAAGGTGAACTTGATATTAAATGTTTAATAAAAACTAACGATATTATGAAATGTCACATACTTTTATAGATGTTTTAGACTCTATCATTCTATAAAATATGTATTTTTGGGTCACATGTCACCATGAACATTTAATGAATGAATAATATAAATGTGGAAACTAATTATATTATCAATTTTATATTATTCATTATTAAACTACATACACACATATTGATTGGATATTGGTTTTAACACCATTTTGGGTGGCCTGATGAGTTGTTCTCATGCTATACTGGGAATTCCTGATTAGTACACCAATAGACATTATATTTTCATGATGGGATATGAGAAAGAACCCCATGTTAGGTGGATGAGTTGTAATTCATGATGGATCAATGATGAGGGAACTATAAATGATTTTAGGACATTCATTCGAATTTTTCATTGTTTCGTTATACTAGTTTTTCATTTGACACTTGAAACCAATATAGAAAATAAAATATATAGTTTTGTTTTATGGTTATATTTCCATGTTTGGGATTATTATATGATATTGTTATTTGTGGACGTTGGTATTCTCTTAGTTATTGATAGTTATTATTTGGTTATTATTTATATATTTTTTATGTAGTAATAATTAGATAAATATGGTATTGTATTAACACATTACATATTAGTCCCTCATTTCAACTTGGTAGCCTCTACCATATGGGTGGCACAAGTGATGTCATGTAACCAACATTGTTATAAAACCAGATTGGGACACCTAGGCAGGTATATTACAAAGTGGAATAAAATGAGGTTTTCATTTCATGTCAATAAACATTAAATTTGGCAAAGGTATATGGGAGACTCTGAGAACATGGACCATGGTCATGAGCTCACACATGGGTGTAGAAAACCCATGTATGGGTGAAATCCAAGTAAGTATGGTAATTTTTTATTAAAGATTTTTTTCTATTATAGTTTAATATTATTTTACCATGGCGGATTCACATATTGTGTGATTTTATTGCTCTCAAATATTTTACTCATATACCATTATAGAACTGAATTTTAATATACATAGATCATTCTAGGAACATAGGATGTTATAAGAAAATCACCATTTTTGGAGAACATTGAAAATGAGGTGTTTGTAGCTATTTTAAATTAAATTATTTTCATTTCCTATGTTCATTATGATGGAGTGATTACAAATAAAAATATTAAATTAAAAATAATGCAAAAAAATCATTGAAATGGATAATTGGGTGTATAATGGGAAACATTGAAATATGGAATTGTCTTACCCAATGTTTGCGATGATCATATGAGGGATGGTTGAGTGCAGTGATAGTGCCAATAATTTTACCAGATGATGGGTTTTTTGGAATTAATTTTATGTATTTAGGTTAATAATTATCTTTAAAAATGTTCTAATGATGTGTTATGTTTTCTAATTTATGTGTTAGAAATTTTAGAGAAATTCAACTATGTCCAAACTTATTGATAAGATGACTGGTAGACATGGAATGAAATATTCCAGCATCAGCATAGCTAGAGGGTCTAGTAGTTCTGGATAATGATCTTGAGATCATATCCATGATATGATTCCCCTCATTATGTAGTTTATGGAGAGTAACCTAGAGTGGGTTAGATAGAATTTTCCAACTTGACATGAGGGTTCATGTTGAAACATCCTTATACATTCACTATGGATGGGGGACCTTAGGTAGCTATATTATGGATTGAGTATGTCTAGATAATCATTGAGCATTTAGTGACTAATTTTGAGGGGAGATTTAAGTTAGATGATGCTATTTTGTGAAGTTCATCAAAGATATTGTGGTATTTTCATACTCAAGAGGTCTACCTAGAAATTTTTTTATAGAAAGTCTTTAAGGGGATGCTTCTGAAACAATTTTACCCCTCTGTTATCTGGAGGGTATAAGAATTAGATTTTATGTGGTTGAACTAGGGAGTTTGTATATAATGGAATATTATTGTTACTTCACATATTTAAATCTCTTTATTCTACCATTGGTAGGAGATGGGGATACTTGAAATAAGAGTTTCTAGGATGGGATTAAATGTGAGATTATCACGAAGGTTATCATCATTCAATAGAATAATTTTTCCAAATTTGTGAATGTCATGACCCGTCCCTCGGGGCCCATTCCGTGACTACCCCAAACCCGCCTTCCATAGGCCAGGGGTTGGGAACATTCACTGAAGGCATATTCCCTACAACTAGGAAGGCATTTCCATTATAACCTGTAATCACACGTAACCAATCCCACATCATGATAGAAACAAAAGTAAACTAAACTGTAAACAGAGTGAGTGAAGTAAGTAAAAGGTGCAAGAATAGAAGCCCAACTGGAATGTACAAGTACAACTGTGATACAATAAAACTAATGAAAAAGGAAATTCAGCTACTGGGTCGTCCTCCAAGGATACTACCTAAAGGGTAGGTACAAATTGGCTTGTCAACACACCACGTTTGTTCATCTCCCCTGTGTATCGACACATCATATAGGCCACCTCCAAGTACCGTCCAGTCCTAGTACTCTCAGCCTCAGTCAGTGATGTCAATCATCTGCATCCAACACAACAGGGTGCATGCATAGCCCGTGCAGGGGTCAGTATGATGATACTCAGTTGGAACTCCGAGACCCTCGAGGTCTCACAAAATCCAACAAGGATAAAATAAAAGTTATTAAATCACCAGATAACCTTAATTAGTTATATTCCTATACATATACCTAATTTATTATGAAATCTATCTCAATCATGAGGAAAACACAGAGATTTTGACTCAGCTCTAACCAGGAATTATTCTAGGGGTCGTATCAAGAAACATTCCTATCACAACGTCAAACACATTGGCTGTTAGATAACTCATCCTCAATCAAGTATAGTGGGCCTTCCACATCACACAGAGGCACATCCCACTATCCTTTTATTTATAAGGTACTCATCATGTCAATTACCATGGGTTTGCCACATCTCACAGAGGCACTCCCCACCGTGGTTCAATCACATCACATAGAGGAACTCCCCCTCGTATCCTGCTGATGTAATCCTCCTATTGAGTATCATGGTTTTTCCATGTCACCAAGGCACTCCCCACCGTGCATCTGCCACGTCACCAAGGCGCTCCCCACTGGGCCAGTCGAGTCACTCTGAGTTGAAATGGTCTGTAGTCATCATGTCTCATCCAGCCAATGGGTCTCCACACTATTCTCGGTCATATCCAGGAGGATCCAATCCACAATATACTGTTCAATACTCCAACTTCCATGAAGTACCATGAATAAATATCCCAAAGTTCCACCACGTCATAGGGATCTTAGCGTAACAGAAGATGCATCAATTGGAGGCTCAGTTTGTGAGTTATTAGTCATTGAGTCTCGGAGGCCTGGTTGGATTTGTGCTTGATCCAACCTAAACATTTCCCATCATAATCCAAAACTCCAATGGGGTAAACTCAATGGGACCATCTCACTCCCAGATTTCAAGTGTCGCTTAAGGTTCATCAAAAGGATGTCGGGTGCCAACGTTATGGCCAAAATAATGTTAATTAGTTGTAGTGAGCCTCATTCTGGTTCGACCTGGTCTGACCGACCTGACCCGACCCGGCCTGGGATAACCCGGCTCGGATTGACCCAGCCAGGCCCGCTAGGTCTTGCCTGGCCCATAGTGCGGCCCGGGCCGTGGGGTCGGTCCATCCTGCTGGGTCCGGCCCGATAGGCTGCGAGGGGCCACGGAGGGTTGCGGGTGGCCGTGAGGGTGTAAGGCAATGGGGCAGCCCAGAGGGCCAGTGGGCAGTGTGAGCCGGGCCAGCTCGGAGGGTCATGGTGAGGGCATTTCGTCCGAGGAACGTGGCCAGTTCAGCTTGAAGGATGGAGAGCCATGGGAGCACAGGGCTGGGGTGAGGAACTGGTTCGACCGAGATACTAGAACACCGTGGGGGCTGCGCAGGTCACGGAGGCTGTAGGTGGTGGCATCGTCTCCTTCATCACCATCATTCCCTTCATCACCTTCCTCCATTTCAAAGAGTACATCGAAGAAGAACGTCGGAGGGGTCGGACAATGTTTTTTTTTCACGCACCCTCTGCATTTAGAGTAATAGTAAGTGATTCATAATGAACAAAGCATGAATGTGTATGGAAGATATTTTAATACATCATTTCACATAGCCCTCATCAATCTCTATTCCCAAATCCCGCAAAAGAATTTGAAGGGGGTATCATGGGAAGTGATAATAAGTAAACCCCTACCTCGTTCGCTTGATGATGTTGGCACCGAGAAGAAGGTGAGGTCATCGACGTTTGTCTTGTCCACCACACACCTCCAATCCCGGGCTCATGCGTTGGTTCATCATAGTCAAAGACATTCATTTTCGGCATTCTTTGTGGGGGAAGCGTTCTTCATGGCAGAAGTGTTCTTCGTTGGAGAAGCTTTCTCCCATTTCAACCCAAATTTAAAGTGGTGCCAAAATAATATATTATCCCCTTTATTATGTAATTTGGCATAAATTGAAATAGATAAATTAATTTGGGGTGTTTCCTCAATTAAATAAAGGGAAGGGATAGAAAATATTATTTAAGGAAGGTTGGTACAATTAATGTGGCGGAATCTCAAGAGGCTCCTCCACATTAATGAGCGAGTTGAAGAGCTTTAGACCTCAGGTAGTCCCCACCACCATAACCATTCATGGGAGTTATGCTCGGGTGGTCCCCACCACAATAACCTCTCATGGGAGGTTATGTCCTGGACATCCCCACTTACCAACATCCACATGGAGGTTTTAAAAAATAAAATAAAAATAAAATGTTGTAAAATTTTATTTTTATTCTATTCTTTCATTTAAAACCCAAAAACTAACTTCCAACCCCGATCAACTGTCCTCGAGGTGAAAGCCTATTTATGGGAACATCGACACTATGAGTTCAACATTTCCCTCAGATTTAAATTATGAGCACCATTTCAAAAGTTACAAAAACTCACTCACATGTTTAGTAAACGTACCCAAAAAAGGTTCAGAAATTCATTCTGGGCACTCTCAGCCTTGGAATAATGTGACATTAATTTTTGCGGACTCGTAAAATTCATATTTAATGAAAAAAAATTACATATAATTTCTAGGTCTTTACATTCTCCCCACCTCGGGCTTTACATCCCCATAAGCTACAACTCAAAACTAAGAGAACAAATGGGGAAACTGATAATGCATCTGAGCCTCCCTCTCCCATTTTCTCTCCTGGAGGTTCCTGTGCATCCAGAAAATGTGAATCAGAGGTATTGACCGTCCACAAAGGACCCACTCATTTCGATCCTCAATCTCTACTAGAATCATCATAAATGTCACCCCATCGTCAACATCCATCTCACCATGGTCAATGATGTGAGAAGGGTCATGCACGTATCTCCTTAGCTAGGATACGTAGAAGACGTCGTGAACCCGATGCAACTGAGGTGGAAGAGCTAAGTGGTAAGCCACCTTTTTGACTCTTCTGGGGACCTAAAAATATCCGATAAACCTCAGAGATAACTTTCCTTCTCAGCCAAATCTCCACAAATCTCATCGCAGAGAAACTCTTAAAAACACATGGTTGCCATCCTAGAACTCCAGAAGTCTCCATATACTATCAACATATGACTTCTTCCTGCTTTGTGCAATATTCATCTACTCTTGGGTGATCTACACCTTCTCTGTGGTAGCTCGTACCATCTCTGGTCCCACTGGTTCTGACTCCCCTAGTTCATTCCAGGATAAAGGTGATCTGAAAGGTTTCCATTATAATGCCTCGAAAGGTGCCATCGTAATGGTGGAGTGATAGCTGTTTTTGTAAGGAAACTCCCCAAAAGGTAATTGATCCTCCCAGTTATGACTAAAGCTGAGGAAACAGGTGTGGAGCATGTCCCCGTGGGCCTGAATAGTCCACTCAGTATGGCCATTCATTTGAGATGGAAGGTGGTGCTCAAACAAAGCTGCGTTCAAAAATTCTCTTACAACCCCTTCCCTAGTCGATAAGTAAAAAGTGCATCACGATTGGAGATAATCATTGATGGTACTCCATGTATCCGCACAATCTCCTTCACATAGAGGCATCCCAATCTCTGAATTTAACCCTACTATTTGATCGGTAGGAAGTGGGCCGTCTTGGTGAGTTGGTCGACAATCACCCTAATCGAGTCATGTCCTCTAGATGTATGTGGTATTCCTATCACGAAGTCCATTGATATCCCATTCCAATTCCACTTTGGGACCTCTAAAGGTTGAACCAAGCCTTCTTTTACCTGATGCTCTGCATTCACTTGCTGGCAAGTGAGGCACCCAGAGACAAACTCTGCAAATGCTTTCTTCATTCCTAGCCACCAGTGTTATCATCGGAGATCCTGGTACATCTTTTCCACTCTTGGATGTACCGCTAGAGGGGAAGTGTGGAACTCACTCAACTGTTCCTCTTGAAGTGACACAGGTACCATGTTACATCCCTTGAAGAGGATGATGTGCTCCCCACCTTCATAAAATCAATCAGGTTCCTACCAAATGGATATCTGAGCACGTCGATCCTCATAGTTAGTGTCCCCAGGTTGCGCCTCCCTAACTCGCTAAAGAAGTGGTGGAGTAATTGTAAGAGACTGAAGGAAAGCTACTCCATAATGTTCCACAAAGGATACATGCAAAGTGGCCAGCTGCTCTGTCGCCCCTCCTATAAGCTGTATACCAGACCTCCTACTGAGTGCATCTGCTACAATGTTACCCTTCCCAGGAGTATAGAATATCTCGAAGTCATCGTCCTAGAGGAACTCAAGCTAACGTCTCTGTCTCAAGTTCAGGTCTTTCTGGGAGAAGATATAATTAAGACTATTGTGATTGGAGTACATGGTAAAATGATTTCCCATCAGATAGTGTTGCCACATCTTCAAGGTGAAGACCATTGATGCTAACTCTAGGTCAAGGGTAGCATAGTTTTGCTCATGTTGTCTCAGCTGTTGAGAACCACATGTGATCACTGCTCAATCCTGCCTAAAGATACAAATGATCCCAGTCCCTGATGCATCGCAGCAGACTACGTACCCTACGCTATCCTTTAAAATCCGCAATATTAAATGAACTATTTTTGAATGAGATCATTTGAATTTTATTTTAAAAGTTATACTATACAATGATTTATCATTGAAAGGGAATATAAGTGTTGATTCTTATTATAAAATTTGAATGATTTAAATATTTTTGAGCCTATAGGATTGTAGATGTGGTATTTTGAAAAATAAATTTTAATTATTTTTAAATTATCATATAAATTTTTCATGATCCAAATTCCAAAAATATTTTAATTTTGACTTTAATATTTTTTTTTCAAAATCTTTATTAATTTATCTATTATTTAAATAATGTGGTACTCTTTTTAGAGGCTATTTAAAGAACAAATATTAAAGGAATATTTTTTGGCTCACTTATATATTATTGAAGGTGAATATGATTATATTGAATTACAAGTGAACATTATTGAAGATTATATTATATTGATGAAAAATTGAAGACAAATAATTAAAATAAATAAATGATTAAACTATGAAAGAAACCATAATAATTAATTGATGAATTTTCTTCCATCATTAAAGGGAAATGTCCCATTTATTGAAACAATATTTTACCCATTCCAATTAAACTTCATTCTATGGAGAAAACTCTTTCTCTATTATCATAATTCATTGGGAAAATTATTTTTTAATTGCATTGGGATACATGATTTGATTACCTTATCGACATAACATCTAGGATGAATGATTTAATTATCTTTTTGATATAAGGCCTAAAAATATATTATTAAATTGAATATATTAATAATAGATATACAATAAGTTTTGGTTTATATAAATGTATTCCCTTTCTCAGATCAATTTATAAGAATCATATTCAATCATCATAGAATATTATTATTACTGATATTTATAGTATATATTCAACTATTTAAAATATTATATACTATTTACATCATTGGTATGATAACAGTCCTTAAATGAGTCTTATAGAATAATTATATATTATAATGGAAGATCCATGTTGTCTTCCCAGTATCTCAAATCCCAAATAACAATTTATTAGAAATAAATTTCAAAGATTCTTCCATATATATAAAACTCTTACCATCCCCATGAAATATATATGTATTAAAGATAATTAATGAGATAATTTTATTGAGTAAGAAATATTTTGGGGTTCAAATAAATTTATTACCTAGTATTATAACTGCAGTTATTAAATATATATCCTGTTGAGGAATAGAAATATATCCCAATGGCGTGGAAACTTATTATTACCATGTGAATGCTCCATTCATTTGAAGGGATTTTGTATAATTAAATTATTATTTCTTCTTAACTTCATAACTGAATGAAATAAAAAATAAATTCATTCAGGTATAATATTAATGGAAAATATTTTATTTTTATAATAATATATCATTATGACCAATTTTACACTTTCACAATCAATAATTCCCATTTGTTAACAAATATGGAAATAAATTAGTTTAATTTTATCATAATTTGGATTAGAACATTCCCATCTGTGGTCTTATTCATATCTCATTCAATGGTGTGGTTTTTATAAATTAAACACTATAATTAAATGAATAATGATATGAGTTCCTTGAATTTGGTTTATAGGTTTCATACAATTAATTGATGGAACTAAATGGTTCAGTAGTATATCACATTCAAATGAATATAAAACAATGAAATATTGTTTTGGACATAAAAGTGAGTAACAAGATATTTAAATTTTTTCAACCAGTGTAACCTTATAAACTCCAAATGGATTGTTTTATAATTAAATTATATCAACAACCATTGGTTTTGTTTGAAAAAACAATGGATTAGTAGTTTTATAAGAAAAAATAATTATAGTGAATATTATTTAGTGTCTATATAGTATATTCCCATGTATATTAAGATACCTATTTTTTAGTAGGAAATATGCTACTATCAAAAATTGTTGGTAGAGTATAGTAGAGAATTTATTTAAATAATTAAGATTCTGATTATTTAAATCTAATATTTGGTTAAAAAAAGTCACACTGGAAGCATTATGGGTGGAGTAATAATAATTTTATACCTCTCAATCCATTAATATCCTAGTGTCATCCCATGAGGACTCTTATGGTGACCCCTACCCCTATCTGAATTTCATAATAATAGTTGAGTTTTAAAATATTTTAAAAAATAAGTAAACACCCTCCAAATTATGTTTGAAAAATAAATTTCCTCTCTAACTCACCCATTTAAATAAATTTCCATTAATATTTATCCCACACATATTAATTTATCACTAATTTGTTCAATGATCCATCTATTATTTTTTTTCTGAATATTACATGTATAAGGTATTCCCTATAACTCCTTTTTGTTAATTTTTCTTTTTATCTAATAAAAGTTTATGAAAAAAATATTTTTCTATATTCCTTTTTTAAATTCATCTAATTTATTTGAAGGAAAATAATTCATTTATAGATACTTTATAGGTTAAAACCCATAAAAAAGTGGTATGTGATTATCAAATATTAAGAAATATGTCATGGGTTTTATATGCAATATTGTGTATGTGAATGTTGTATTTGGATAGAGGGAAATTAATGAGGATCAATAGTTCTCTAAATTATGTTATAAATTCATTATATATTCCCCTGAAAAAATATCTATTTCACATTAGCATTGGTGGTTTTATAATAAACAAGTTACTTTTTATCAGTGGTATTCAAATTATAATTTATATATAGGACACCAAAATGGATAATTGACATGAAAAATATATATGTGTCATAGGATGGTCTTTAATGGTTTGACTATAATTTCTTATGGTGTCTAACAACTTTAGCTGTTTGTCTACAAAAGGGTGTCCTTTTAATTTTTTAGTAATCATCATTCAATATAGAACTATATAATTTGTAATCGAATATGATTTTTAATCCCAATACAGAATAGTATATCTTACTTTAGAAGTTCATTTTAGGTTTTTCTTATGTAATTTTTTGGCTATTCGTTTAACATTATTTCCCCTTTTTCTAAGTAATAACGATGATGAGATTCTATTATTCATGATATATAATTTGGAAATATATATTAGGTTGATTTGTTTCATCCCATATAGGGGATTCCTTTTTTTAAGGAACCCAAGGGTATATGTTCAACCACATAGTTGGTTAAAGTGTTAGACTGGATAGATTTTTCTATTGGACTTGTGAATTTGATAGTGTTGTGTAATGAAAATAGTTTTTACAATTACTAAATTAGTTTTAATAATAAATTTTTAATGAATGGTTGAATTATATTGGAGTTCATCCCATGAGACTATGTTGATAGTATTCTTTATGCTATGATGTTGATGATCTATTAAGATTTATTTGACTCACGATTTTGGTGTATAATGATAGACATGTCCATGAAACATAAAAATTATTTAGATTACTGTTATATAATATGATATGTGATGGATGATGATATCTAATAATGTGGGTTGACATGAGTAAATATATTTGATGAAGGATTTTAGTTTAGGAATAAGAATAACACATTTTCTAAAAATGTACTGGAAATATATTGGAAACATATTCATATGTCTTTTATGGGATTTTTATGAAATATTTTATTTTTTATTTCTCTTAAGACTGATATAATATATAATTCTTTTATAGAAATAATTTTCAAAGTAAAGTGTCCATATATAAGGAAATGATCTTGAGTCCAAAATCCATTCATTTTCAAATTTTACATTCTAAGTATTTTGGTCACTATATGCTCTCAGTAATGATTTCGATAAACCCCTAAGGGTTTTGGACATATATTATGACCGCACATGATTCGAATTCAACTCTTAATGAATTAGGTAATAAGCATCCATATTTTAGGATGTTGGTGATGTTCCACCCATTGGTGTTTTTTTGATTCCCATGACTATGATTTAGATTCAAAAATTACGGAGCTAAATTCTGAGGTCTATTGGTTTAGTATTATGGAAAATGAATGATGCTTATCTTGAAATTTAGACAATATGTAAACTATGGAACCAACTACAATAAATAACTGTGTGGTAATATAGATCCATATGTATTTATCAAAGTAGGTATGGTCTCGATTCATGGTGTCCTACTTTGCACAATATGGATCAACATAGTTGCTTCCATGTTGAGTATAATAATTTCAGTATATTATTAGTCAATTCCTCACTATTTATGTTTTGTATTACATAAACTGTACCATTTTTATTTCCTTGTGACTCTTATAATCATACTCTAAATATGTACCACATTTATAGTGCATACCTTATGTATAATATATTTCTCCACGAATAGTTAACATAAAGTGACTAGGTTTCATTATCTTGATGTGGAAAAACATATAGAACCATGTTAATGATATAGTATTATTTCTTATATATACTCGTATATTATATATTCATTTATATAGATTCTATATTCCATTACCATAATGGTTGATCCGATATAATGTATGTTTTATTTAAATTGTATGATTCTATATTGATATAACCTTAGTGGTCATTAATTATATTCATAATCTATTTTATAACTCAAATTTCACTATCTAACATCATTTTAGGAATACATTTCCTTTTTTTATCTATTCTTTAATGTCTTTGTATGAAGGATTAGATTCAAAAAAAAATTCATAGACACTAAAAACTAATAGAAAACCAATAAGATATATGGAGTTGTTTTTTATGTCAACTATTGAATAATTCAAATAATGTTTGATAAAAAATAATTGGTGGGGTGAATCAGTGTCTATAGTTTTTCCACAAAACCATTAAACTCCCATTATTATTCCATGCATATTCTCACTTGATACTAAATAATGAATATAAATAAATTTACATAGAAATTGTTTTAATGAGGTCTACCTCTTTTATGGAAGGTTACGTCCCACGCATGTCAACTTTTCTATTACAAGTGTTCTGGCCTACTTTAATTATAAAATAAAACATGGGTGATATGATAGCCATGAAGCCATTACTGATTTTTTATTTCATCAATTACATTATTCAAAAAAGTTATTTAATAGATATCAATTCATGATCCTTCGTAACTTATCCAAATTTATCTCATTTTCATCCAACATAATGTATTCTCTACACTGACATCATTTTCCTAGGACATTTATTGTCTATGGACTCATAAATGACTATGTTGTTGTGGTAATGTGAATCTATATTCTTCCTCAAGCACCTTAATATGTACACATTTTCTATTTATTCAAGAAAGTGTATATGAAATACAATTAATATATAATAGTTATAACATAGATAATTATAGTCTATAGTTCATCAGCTCTATCCTAAAATTTACTATATCTAATACACTCTTCTTGCTAAAATTTTACTCATTAAAATTTCCACAATAAAATACTTAAATTGTAAATTAAATCACCTAGGGATTCGAGATTCTATTATCCATATGATATATAAATATCCACATCCTGAAATATAATTTCCTTACTAAAAACCGAGATTTTAATTACTTCACAAATCTTATATGTTGAAGAAACAGGATACATCAAATTAGGTGATGTAGTAACAATCTATGTTGTTCACATTGAAAATTAGTTGCATTTTTGTGACATATATGATGAAATTGGATACAATACAATTTGGTTACATCACAAAGCAAAATATTTAGTTCACATTGATATTAGACTACCTGATTAAAAATATTCTAATGAAATTTGCAACGTTTCTTAATCAAATATGTGAATCATCATTGTCATTAAATCTACCCTGTGAATCTTTTACATGATAAATTAGTTATGTAAATCAGTAGAATAACATATTGTGATTTCTAAATTATCTACATGTATCTAGAAAATTCCCAAAATCCCTTAAATAAATGTCGACCCTCATTATCCAACATCAATTTTTTCTTAAAAACAACTTTGTAAAAAATTATAAATTATTCATGGATCTTATTCCCATATTTCTGTTAATATTCAGTGAAAAGTTCTCATTATTCCAATAGCACATTTCATTGACTATATTGACGTTCTTCATATCATTCATCATACATGAAGTCTATATCATCCAAATTATTCCTGAAAAAATAAGGACATTTCATTCTCTTATCTACAAATTTCATCATGAATTTAAATATTTTTATGGAATTTCCCTTTATAAAATTTTATTGACAATGTGATTTCACCTTATTTATTTTGTACTAATCATTGGGTTTTATGAAAATTTCAACTACCATAAAATTGGTTCATGTTTTTAAATAAACAACACCTCAAAGGGTCCAATAATTTCACCCTTTGTATTTGTTATCAATACATCCTCCACCACTTATCCCCCTTATTGAAAAGAAAAATTGAGTAGATAAATGAGTTAAATAAAAAATCAAAATAAATGTGTCATGAATTTTAGAACAATATGTATATGATTCCGTGGTAGGTACGGAAAACACAACTAAAAAGTATTAAAATCAATATCATCCTGATAGAATTAACATATTTGAAGTGATGCCTTTTATAGTCAACCTAGAGAGTGTTCTGGAAATATATATTTAGATTTATTTCCTTAAACACTAAACACACACATAAAATTAGTTAACTATCTAATGATACTATACATATCCACCTATTACTAAAATATCACAGAGAATTTTAACATGAAATAATTTTGGAGGAAAATAAAAAAAACACCTTTGTGATAGTAATTAAGTTGCACTCCCATTTGAATCATTCCATTCTCAATTATGTATAGAGATACCATTTTTTGATAATTTTTGCAATTTTTTTCTATATAAGAAATAAATTGTGGCTTTATGATACATCATACCAATTTTTTGTAAAATGATACAAGATATTGATTTGTTTGTATTATGAATGTTGCATTGAATTGATTCATTGATTTGGGGAACTCTTGGTTTCACATTCAAAAAATATAAATCATTCCCCTTCAACATTCAAATCTATTGTATTTTTATTTATCCACATCATCTATTTTTCCTCCTATAATGCAACAACATACCCATCATTAGTGTAAAATAGTTTAACTAAAAAAAATTTATTTGAGTTCCATGATACCAAATCAGTTTATAATAATAATGTTACATTACATATAGTCTTTTTATTATCAATTTCACCTACCTAGTCAAACTCAGTTAACCATTATAAATTTATCACTCCTATACTCTTATAACCTAATCTATGATTGTTTGTATTCGGGATGTATATTAAGATTATCTTTTCTACCATGATGTGTGAATCATTATGATTAAATTGATGTCTGTCATATTGAGTGATAAGATATACAACATCTGACAAGGTTTCTATTTAGTACATTAGAATCCAATTAAAACATTTATCAATAATCCCTATAGTTATTCTATGTAAAAATATCCATTAAGAACACCATTCATAAATAGTGGCTTAATATTCATTTTACAGACTTTAAAACTATTCTAAGATACTATATTTAGGAATTTACTAATAGGTTCATGTATGGAGAATGATGTTAAGGATTAATCAAATTCAAATCCATCAGTTTGTGAGTATCCTTTAAAAAAGTATTTTTTCCTTATTTATATCCCTAACTCCCTTTTCATCCAACTAATTCATAAAAACCAACATTTCTTAACTACAATCATTTATATGGTTCTACGAAAAATCTCAAATGTTTCATTATTTTCAAAATAGCCTTGTAAATTATTTATATCTTGAGCCCAATAATTTATCTCAAAATAATCCTCAGCCATACTATGTTTAATTTTATTATAACTAAATTTTGTGGATGGTTGAAATAATTATTATCTTAATTTTTACTCCATTATTTTAATCCTAACTAATATTATCCATGTCAAGAAACTTTTTGAATCATGTGTTAGAACCTTTTCATCTCTTTTTTCACCATTAACACTTTAATATTATAAATCAACATTATTTGTCTGAATATATGGGCTTTATCTATTTTTTAATCATTGTATGAATTGGTAAAACAATACTCATAATCAAAAATGATATAATTCCAGTTTTATTCATCATTTTAAAAATGGTGATATCATAAAAATCAACAATTATCCCATAATTATTTGGATAACAACAGTATAAACTCCTATTGGTTGTATAACAAATGAATATACCATAATAAACTTTTTTAAAATTTTCTCCATATCAATCCTTTAAAATTATACAATGTAGACTTCTAAATGCTCTAAAATGTTTAAAATTTGGATTTTCAATGACCATATAACATAGAGTTTTATTTAAATTATTATTTATAGGACACTTATTCAAAATTGTTCCAACTATTGAAATATAATGTAACTGATAATATCTAGAATTTTATTTGGATAATAATATATTTATTATGAAATCAAGTATACTAATTTTATTTTAGCCAATATATTCTAATGAGAGGTGTATAGGGCAGTAAAATTATTTTAGATACTGTTATTATTAAGATATTTATTAAACAATTTAATGGAATTCTAAATTTCATTATATAATCTTATTATCTTCAAGAGAAATCACATTTCCTTCTCATTCAGTTTTGTAAAACTCTTGAACATATTCAACTTTTGGGTATTGTGTTCCATGAACATGAAGAAAATAATTCATGTGAAATAATATATAGAATTAATAATGTTATTCTCTCCATTATTTTCAATTTTATCAAAGGTCTGCAACCATATGTGTGGATGAGATGAAGATGTCTTGATGACTGAATTTCTAACCCATTTTGAGATTTGTTCACCAATTTTCCCATTTAGCATGTTTTTCTGAAAGAGGGTATATCTTCCTTCAGAATTGGTATATTTCATAAATATTCTTCTCTACAAGTTTTTTCATGGTATTTCTTCCAAAACGATTAAGTCATTGGTGCCACAAATTATTTTCATCTCATTTAAAATTTTATATATCTTGAAATAAATTATCTAATGTCCCAAAACCCTATGTTATAATATCCTAATATTTTAATCACAAAACAAAACTAATATTTATCTTCTATATAACTATATTTTCAGTAACATATAGTTATGATACACTCAACATATTATACATAAATCCCTCGATAAATAATAATTTTTTCATACTATTTTGATTCTTCCCAATATTTCATGTTTCAAATTAATTGATAATTAGAGAACATTCCAACCCAAATTTCAGATCTCTAATTACTAAATCATAAATGTTTTCATATAATTTATATCTATTATCATTTGTGAAAAAAATCCATTATAAATTATCCATATCCTTATAGATTTATGTTTTTAGTTTCCAATTTTATGATATTGTATTCATGAAGGATCATATTCTCATTTTCCTTATTTCGAAGTCATTAAAATAAATTCAACTAAGCTAGATTAAATAAATACATATATCTGATGTATTTATTATAAAATCAAATTTTCCACAACCTTGATGAATGATTTGACAATGCTTTATCTCATCAACATTATTATTAGATAGTTGGTTCTCTTATTGAGTCCTTTTCTGATTTCATTATCTCATCCTTGATTCATGATCCTCCCTTACGACTGGTAAAGTCACTTTTTACCAAAATTTGTAACACTTAAATATAAATATTCCAAAAAACTAGAAATAACCATTAAACATTATTCATTGAATGATTTTTTTGTTGATAATGTTTTCGTGGTTCTTAATTTTCAACTCTCAATTTTCTTTGTCCCATTATGTTTTCTTATGAATCCCTATGTTAAACTATAATGGTTGACATTGAATGATTTTTTATCTCCTAGTTCTTCAAAACACGGGATTTTATAACCTTTCTATCATTATTTCTAATTATATATGTATTTCCACTTTCACTTTACTAGTTTTCAACATTGATTTTAGTCTAATGTTTATTACATTGAATTTTTTATCAACACATCCAACCTTATGAGTAGTCTTACCTTTTATAGCCTTTTTTGAATAAATTTACTACCACATTTATATTCTCATCCAATTAAAACCTCACTATTTTCATTAGTTTCAGAGTTTCAACTATTTTTTTCATTATCTTATTTATTTAATCATTACCATGAAAAATAATAAATGTTATTTCATAGAAAAGGATCCATATCTTGAAAAATTCATGATTCTTATTTGTCCAGAATTATATTGGGGTTTTATTTTTTGTTAATAGATCAATATATAGAATTATAGATGAAATAAGGTTATTTTAAAAGTTTCCAATTGAAACCACCCATCAGAGATAATCAATCAAAATAATTCATTGAATAAAATTCATCATATTGTGATATTGATAAAGAGTAATAATTAACATTTAGTATTTTGTAGTATTGAATGAATTCTCATATCGTAGTCAGAAGTTTTTTTAGTGTTCGCATTTGATATGAAGTCTAATTATGCTTTACATATTTGTGTTTATCCAAAATAATAAGTCGCCTAAAAACATCAAATTCTAGCCTCATTAAAGAAAGGTGGAGTGATTCCAATAATATTCAAGTTCGAATTGTAATGAAAGAAGTTTTTAGAATGAATGGACTGTTAAAATAATTTACATTACAAGTTAGTTAATGATGAATATGATATTATATATTTTAAAATTTAATTCAATGTAATTCTTATAAGAACATGTTTTGTGGAAGTAAGATGTTGCTGAAGTTGAATATTTCAGGACTCAAATTTTTAGTATGAGAATCATCAGTGTGACAATTTTAGAAGGATGAAAGATTTATCTTTATAAAGTATATAATTGACTACTAAAAAAGATAAATTTTATTAGATTCTGACATTGATCCTTCATAATGGAGTCTTACCCTAATTTGTCTTATAAATTTATGGTATCTTGGAGACACTATACACATAGTTCTATCAAATAAAAATTGAGTGGTTAAGTTGATGAGATCAATGAAACGATGAATAACATGGACCAATCTACCATCTGCTAATGAAAATTATAGTAAATCATTTTCATCATGTTGAATTGAATTTCAAATGGGTTAATAACAAAAGTATTTTTGGTTTAACATGTAGATCAAGAGTCATCAAGTAGTAATTAAAATTTATTAATGGAGTGATGTTGAGATCAATCCACTAGACTCACGATTACACCAATAAATTCATTGTATACAAAAACATCATCAAAATTTGGATCATCAGTATAAGGAATTAATGAAAATTTTAAATAGATTGATGATATTTTAGATATGTATTTTTTTCAAAGTATTGTTGAAATAATATTTTTAATTATACAAAATCTTCTAAATGTTTTAAGCATTTGTTTTTCTTATTTTTATAAAGAATCTATATAAGAATACATTCAGTGTTTATAATTTGTCTTTATAATGGGCCATCATCAGGTTTTCATATGATTTCATAATATTTAATATTCTTAATGAAGAACTGAACTGAATAACTGGATTGAATATGTGTTTCTATTCTTGAAAAATCATTATGTTTGGAGATGATTTGAGAATATTCTAGAATCTCCAAAAAGTTTTATGGTGAGTTGAACATGTTAATGTTGATGAAATAAATAAATAAAAAATTGAGATTGTTATATTTTTTGATTGGGGTAGGGAATTGTTTGTCCCGCAATTTTCATTTTGATTTCCCAATAAAAATATAACACCAAACAGTTGTAAATTTGGAAAAAAAAATTATTGATCATGTACAATAGAGATTAAATTTTATTGAATTGTTATTGTGTTCCCAAACATTCAACTCTTTTTGGGATGAATCTTAGAAAGTATATTGAATGGTGGTTCAATATGATCATCAGTGATAGTTCAATTAGGCGATGTTTCATTGGAGAAAGTCCTTTCGATTGAAACCATCAAAACAAAATCATTCAGAACTAGTTTTCATCAGACCATGTTAAATCTGAGAAATGAATTTCTAAATATGTATTGAGTTTCTTTTCAATTCGTGAATAAAAATTAGAAGGATAATTTGGATTTGTAAAATTAGATGAGGAAAATCAGAGAGATGTTATTGTGCTAAAGTAGATCGTATAATATTTTTTTGTGGATGTTCTCAAAAAAAATTGGAGAGTGTTTCAAAACCCAGAAGTTCTATAAAAAATTGTTTTAGTTCGTGATGATTTTATGGGGTTAAAATTTGATTCATCTTAGTTATGGATGATGATAATACTATATGATTTTGATTCTAAAAGAAGAAGGAATGTGAAGCCTGTAACTGGGGATACTTACCAGTTTCTAAAAAGGATTAATTTTATTGATTATGTGTATTACTAACTATGGAAAAGTAGATACTGAAATGAATAATGGGGATTATAAAAAACTATATCAAGAAAAATTCTATTGGGTTTGTATATTTTTTATCTTCTTTTGAAAATGTATTATAGAAATAAGATAGTGAAATAATTCATATTTGTGGGACTATCCAACAATTCAAGGATTCAGTCATTGTACAAAACCTTCTAAATAACATGTGCTATCTTTTATTTCTATTTTTTTCATATGAAAGTTATCATGAGAAGATTTATTAGATTGTATTATATCATGGAAAAGTTTGAGAAGTTAAGAGTATTTAATAAATAAGTCAAGAAAACAATTTATAAATGAAAATGTAACCACCAATTCACCCCCTTTTAGTTGTATTGATCCAATTTTGGAGTAAAAATATTTATCGTAGCCTAAGTTCCCTATGAAAGATAAATTTTTGCAAATAAAAGATTTAAATTTCATAAACTATATGGGTATTCTCATATTAAACTGTATGAACTATGATATATGGAAATATTGAATGATACCACATATTATTTCTCTTGGGTACGATGTATTGGAAGCTACTATAAGTGAATTTCCTCTACTTATTGAGAATTCTTGTATTAATGCCATTGGTATGAAAATTTTTGAGAATGATGGAAGTTATAAAGATGATTTACAATCATCACTAACTAAATGTGTGTTTTTTAATATAACGAGAGTCAGAACTCCAAATGATATCTAAGATAAGTTGATGAATATTTACTAAAGAAATAAAAAGGTTAAGAAGGAAAAGTTTCTAAAATTGAGGATGAACTACAGATATATGAAAATGGTTTCATATGAAGCTATTGGTGATTTATTTATATTGATAAATGGTATTATTAGCACAAATATATTTTATGGTGAGAATTTATAAGACACAACCATTTTTGAAAAGATATGGAAAATTCGTCGTTCTATGTTTCATGCCACATTTTCATATTTGGGTGATAGAGATCCAAAAATTATATCTCTAGATGATCTTTATTGTACAATTTTTTACTTATGAAATAGGAAGACATTTGTTTTGAATATTTAAGAAATAAGTCATAAAAAATGTCCTCAAAATAATTGTTAATTGGGAAAAAACAAGGATAATGAAATTAAAGAAGATTAAAGTGATTTAGAAGTAGAGTAAGAAGCTTAAGAATTTTTTAAAATTATTTCTATCCTTTAAAAGATATACAATAAGGGAAAATGGAAACTAAATCCCTTTAAATTCTGAAATTGTAATGGGAATGGAAATTTAATATATATATTTTCTATGAATAAAGTGAAAGAATAATATTCCAATGAAGATGATGGGAAATCTCATAAAAAAAGATGAACAAATATAAGGAATGAATTCCATATGAAAATAATAATGAAATTTATTTGAGTAGAAGAAATAAAATAAATCATCATTTTGTGATGAATTAGAACATCAATTCATCTTCATTGCTCCATATAGAAATGGATGTAATTCTTTATAGAGTTATGATATTGATAATGTAATTTAAGAAATGGAATTGATTCTCAAAGATAGTTTGGAAATTGAAATTGAGAAGAATACATAACTCAAGAAATAATGGAGCTAAAGAATGATATTGAAAGAGTAAAATTTTAAAATTTTACTAAGTGAAGAATTAAGAGACAAATCTCAATTTTATTTGATCTTAGGATGTAAATATTGCTGATATTGAAGGAAATATAAAAATATATATGGAAATATCAACTAACAATGATAACCTCAATATGAAATAGTATATATATATATTAATTAAATTACTAAGAAAATGTTGATGATAGATGAATCAAAAAAATATAATATGTTTTCTAAAAAATTTCTAGGATAAGAAATAATAAGTGTTATTAGTAGCACAATAAATTATTCATATATAATCAATAGATAAAATAAAGCTGATAGAAAACATCACCAATGATTTTGATGTTAATAGTGAAAATTTTAATGAATGTGAAAAGGGAGGCTTTCAAAATCTCATTTTTGAGAAAACATCATTTAAAAAAAATATAGGAATTGTTTAGGAAATTATCATCCAAAGAAAATTAGTCCATGATTTTTTAATAAATGACAATGAAGAAGTTATGAACATGTTACTTATCAATACTGAAAATAATAATTCTGAGGTCCCTAATGGTGTTATAAAATATTCACACAGTTTTTAGTCATTATAGTATAACATGTCACTCATAAGAAAAAAGTATTAATCAAGGTGGATTTATGATGAACCACAAACTTCAAATGTTTCTAAAAATTATCTAGTATAAAAACGGAATCATACTAGATGATGAATACAAAGTATGTTTGGAAAGTGGTGAAAAATAAACATGTTGATTATAAAAAGAATTATTGTGTAGTCATTTGGCTAGAATAATTTGACATGGATTGAAAATGAGAAGAATCACAAAAATAATAAAACATTAATGTAAATAAAAAGGTTTCTAAAGATGATAGAAAAGATGATAAAAATAATTCAAAAGACAATGCGTTGAAAATTTAAAAAGATACAATAGATGTAAACTAGTTGAGAATGTTACAAAAAGTATTTTTTAAATATCCTAATTGATCCAGTGGAATGCATGAAATAATTTTTACATACTCACAGTAACAAAAAAATAATACTAAAAGGTAAAATAAATTGAAAACCTTATCAGAAGAGTCTATAGATGAAAATAAACTTCTTCAAAAATCTTTTAAGGATGAATAGATGGAAGAAAACACATATAATAAAAAATCCAAGAAGAATAAAAAAATCAACACTGAGAGAGGACACTCAGCCTAAACATTTCTTATCTGAAGCTATGAGGTTAATCCTTATTCCAAAATGATTTTTATACTTATACTACCTTTCATGGAATTGAAGGACTCAAAATAAGAAAGGTGGTGTTAATAACTCTCTTACTATTATTTCAAAAGAATTTAATGAGGTTACGAATAATTTTTTCGGTTGTTCTTATATAGTATAAAATTAAAATATCTTTGTTTATGTGTGTGAAATATACTTTTATCTTAACTAAATCACTATCAAAATTTCCCATGAGATGATAATGTTGAAAGAAACATGTCACTATATTATATGAATGATCTGTAATTGAAACAATTGTTAACCTTTAATATACAATATTCTTTTCAACATTAGTTTTACTCTTGTATACTTAAACATTATTAGTCAAAATATCTTTTTATAAAACTCATGTGATAATTATGGTCTTCTAAAGTATAATTTCAAGATTTGGATATAGAAAATTCCAACAATGATAAATAAGAACATTTTTCAATAAAGGGGGAATCTTTTCATGATGGACCGTTTGAATTTTATTATCAATAAGGGGAAGAGAAAAGGAATTATGTAGATATAAGGAATAATGGTAATAAGAAAAGAATCATGAGAATAAAATGTGAAAAACAAGTTGTATTATTTTGAAGTGATTGTTTGGTTTTGATGATGCTGCTCACAATAAGAAAAAATGGTGAATTGTTAGTCACTATTTCTGTTTTGGTGTTCTTTATTGTCCATAGATCAATATCTAGAAATCAGGATTAAAGGGAGGTGTTTGAAAAGTTGAAAATACGAACTACCCATCTGACCCAGAACATCATTGTATGGCAATGAATATGATTATATAATTGGGTTTTTAGAAATCAAAAGATACTTATAATCACAATAATCTTGGAATGAATGTGGTGATTTTAATAAGATGATTTATTGGATTCTAAATTTTATAAAATTATAAAAAATCGTTTCTATTATTTATTTATCAAAACTCAAATGTTTTCTACAAACACAAAATGATACACTTATGAAATAAAGTGGGAGTGATGAAAATTTGATTTAGGTTTGGATTGGAATGAAAGGAGAATTTAAAAGTACTGAGTAGTTATAATACCTTCTATTACAATTCATACACTAATAAATCCAACATTTAATTTTTTAAAAGTCATGTTAAAGAAATGCTTACAAGGAAAGGATTTGTGGAAGATGGAAGTCTCGGAGCATGAAGACTTTTGGTCTTGGATCATCGGTATGGGAATCATCGATGTGACAATTTTATAATGCCGGAAGAGTGATCTTACTGATTCAAAGAAGTCACTCTTGAAACTGATTCATTGTAATATTTTTTGACACCGATCAATCATAATATATTTTCACTCTGTTTTTTCATAATAATTCTTTGAATCATTGATAATTTATATAAATAGTTCTATCAATGATAAATTTTAGTGGTTTAGTTGATAATTTTAATGTGACAATTAAGAACAATGATTTTTAAACCAAATGATAACAAAAAATATATTCAATCATTTTTAAGTTGGTTGACTTTCATTACAATTGGTTCAAGAAAATATGTGTCATTTATTTTATATGTGGGTCAAGATTTATCAAAAAAACACCATATAGATCATTGGATTAAATTTTAGTCTAATGTAGAAGATGCTTGATAGCACCAATAAAGTCATCGGATGATAAACATCATCAGAAATGGGATCATCGGTCTGGGGAATCGATAAAAAAAATAAATACTTTGAATACATTTCAGATATGTATTTGTTTTCGAGGAATTATTGAAAGAAATAATCAAATGATACAGAATGATATCAATGTTTCAAATTATTTTTTTTCTTATGGTATGGACAATCTCTATGAGATGACTTTTAGTTTTTATATAGTGGTCATTGCGATGAGTTATCTTTAGTTTTGCAGAAACTTTCATCATAATGAACAATCATACTAAAGAATCAGACTGATGAAAAGTTGGTAAAATTAAAGAAGATTAATGTTTTCAGAAGATTTAATAAGATTCTATAAATTCCAATAAGTATTAATGAATATTTAATAATTCATATATGAAGACATAAATGAATTGAAATTTTAGATTATGAAATTTCATTGGGTGGAAAAAAACATGTTTTATATTATTTAAAATTATGGGATGTATGTAAAATGTGATCAAATTACATTTGTAATTATGGGAGAACCTGAACTATTCATTTGTTATAGTGCTAAATTTTTTTTGGAACAGGTATTGACTTCCAATGCATAATTTTCTCCAAGTTAAAGATGATGAATATTATTGAAGTGAGGTCTAATATGATCATTAGAGATAGTTCCAAAATTTGAAATTTCAAAAAAAGAAATTCCAATAGAGTGATCTCATTAGAGTAAAAACAATCAGAGAAATGTTAATCAGACCGAGTTCCATTGGAATGAAGAATTTCTATCCATATATTGAGTTTCAACTAATTTGTATATGGAATGTAATTATGGGAATCAGACTGAGTCCTATCACATAAATGTCATGA
The DNA here is from genome assembly GCA_963277665.1 of Viscum album. Lineage (NCBI taxonomy): Eukaryota > Viridiplantae > Streptophyta > Magnoliopsida > Santalales > Viscaceae > Viscum > Viscum album. Next base: position 692,794,902 of record OY728130.1, read on the forward strand.
AACATAGGTTATCAGACTAAAGAAGATTGGACAAGGATTTTCTAAGGATGATTTCTAGAAAAAGTATGTGGATAATGTTTAAAGGCCAACATGTTTCTGAGAAATTGTTTAATCTTATTGATAATTATATATAGGTAATCATTAATTTCTTTTACTTGTGGAGGAAGTGAATACTTTTGTAAGTGGACCAGAATCAAAGAAGGAAAGGGGATCTTGTAAATGTGGATACATACCAGTTTCTTAAAATAATTTATTATTTTTCTAGGGTGTAACCATCAATGGAAAAGAGGATATTAAAAAGGGTTTTTGGGGGTACCAACCAACTATATAAGGAATATTTCAAATGGGATAATAAAATTTTTCATTCCTTCTTTCATTTCCATTTTGATAAGAAGATTGTGAAAGAATCCATGTTGGTGGGACTATCCAATATGGAAGAAGTATGTATTTTTATCGTACCTTGTAAATATCATGTTCTACCTTTGGATTACGTTTGTTTTATAAAAATGGTGGGCTTAAAAAGATTTATTTGAGTAGATATTTTCTTTAACAAGTTTAAAAGTTGAAGAAAGTTTACTAAAGAAGTTGAGAATCATTATTATTAAAGTAAAAGGAACCACGGAATAGACCCATGTCAGTTGTGTTGTGCCTATTTGGGAATAATAATTCTCATTTAATGTTTTATTTAAGAAATTGTCCTTCTCAGCCTAGTGTTCACTTTTCCATGTGATCTTTCGTTTTGATAGCTATTGTCTTGTTTCTTCTTTTTAATATCCATCAATAATAATATAATTTCAACTCTCATAATGTTTTCTTTTTCATTATAACCTTCATCTACAATATAATAAATGTTGTACTATTAATAATCACTTGATAGTTCTCCTATTATTTTTATTTCAATATAATTCTTTATTCGTAACCTAATAATTTTTTTCACCATCAATGATATCATAAAATTCAGAAACACCCTATTCATATGATGGTAAATTTCATTGAAATTCTAACAGTGATAACTTATTCTTTCTATTTGAGTAATTTTTTTACAGATAACTATTTTTTGTCACATTTATATAATTTCATGGAAATAATAGTTGAAAAATTGGTAATGTTTCCACCAATAATTATTTCGAATAAATTATTACATTTATATATAACTCTTATATGAGTGAAGCTTCTTGACTAAGAGAAAGTACTTCATTAAAGTCTTCAAAATCAGTATAATCATCATGAAAGCTATTATCAGCATCTATTTTAATTTTTTTGAAATATTTTAAAGGAATTTCTCTTTCCTTTTTACATTTTCTATTATGTTTCACTCATCTTATCATGTTATAATTTATAAAATGTTGTGGTGTTCATATACTTTATAAAGAGATAATATTTTTGAATTAAATTTACTTGGATTTATTTTACATAGATTATTTTTATCCATCTTGTAATAAAGTGTTTCTTTAAATACTATGGTAATGAGAATAGTATAATTTTTCCTTGTAAGGAAATCATAAACCGATTAATATTCTTCTCTATTATGTCATCGAATTATTTAATATTGGTGTGATTATTGTAATCTTTCATAATTTTTTTCCTTCATAAATAATAAGATAGTTCATCAAAATGACATTGGAGGATTGGAAGATGATTACATTTGATAACTACTTTTCATTTAATAAATACAATAATGATTTTTTGTAAGAACCCGACCGTTTAAATTAGATATTGTATTATATTCGGAATTTAATATAATTCCTCACATAATCAATGACCATTAAAATTTATAGTTTTGGACAATTATGTCATAAATATTAAATTAAAAACTATATCATACAAAGTGGATACTTTTAATAAGTATCAAACATTTAAAAAATGTAAAAATTTCTAAAAGAAACATATTTTATTTTCTTGGGAAATATTCATAACATTCAATATGACTTCATTTAATATTCTTTCCCATACTCAAACCCATTGAAAACCATTTAATATTATGGGACCATCACAAAAAGGTTAGTAAGGGACAAAAATTAAATAATATATTAGTTCATTCAATAAAATGATAACCCTGAACAATATTTACCTTTACCAGAATACTCTTTTTTTGAAATAAATTATTGTCACATAAAAAACACACACCTTTCCTAAAATAAAACCATAAAGACATATCATGGAAAATAAAAACCCCATTTTTTGGAAACCTAGATCATTATATTCCTTAAATATTTTTATGGAAAATGAACTATGTTATAATAACGAACACTGTAGGTCCTGTATACACATGAGTAAGATTTCCACTTTTTTACAACAATTTTGGAAACAAGGATAATATTATTAAATATTCATATATTGATCAAAATATCATCAAAACGATATAATATCATTTCATATACGAATATATACCATCTATGTGATTTAAAGAAGAAAAATAATCACAACGCTTAAACAAGGTTGTACTGGCCTGACCAAGGAACCACTTTAATAGTTTCCCAGGGTCGGACTACTGAAGGGCCTGAGGAATGCCTCTCTTTCTGTAAGGGGACACTAACATGTAGAAAGGGGCTAATGAAACATGTGGGTAATCTATTCCCTATTTATCATAGTAATACTTGGCATGTAATAATAAAAAACCACAAAATAGAAAAAAAATCATGAATTAAATAACAATTCCCCAAACTGGTTACATGCCCAAAACAAAACCATAAATATTCCTTCTCTTTCATACAATTTCATGTGAAACAAAACCCCCAAAATTAAGAAATTATAAAAAATATAAAAATTGGGTATTGGGAAAATGTGTGGATCCCTCACTCATACACATCCCCAAGCCTTAATCATCCTTCTAGTGTATGGACTTTTCCTTTATTCTAAAGTACTACAATGAAGTCTACTTAGGTTCCCAAGCGAATATAGTGAAGGGTGTGTGTAAAACACAGTAGGCCCCCACCAATGTCATCTGCAAAATACCCAGTTTAAAATAAATAGGGCATGTGGATGTCCTATTCAATATTAAAATTGAAGTTATATACCATGTTTGTTCCTAAACACATATACATTATCATTTTTCTTCGTTAATTTCATGATTTTACCACATTCTTCAAATTCAATTCTGTAAATTGGTCATAACACTACAAAATTGGCATTCTTGTTCCCCATATCATGGGGATTATCATTTTTGAAAACAATATACATCAACATCCCTTTGATCATTAATCTAGATAATTACACCATGTGAATCCATTAGGGGCATTGAACTTGAGTTTGACACACTATCATATACACTACATGGGTTGGTATAGAGACTTAGTCCAACCTTACCTAGTGGGAGGGAGCCTCCATCTACTTCCAACCCACCATCTAATTCATAGGACAATGCTTCATTTTCTATTCACATCATTTACCAATGCATTTAAAAAATCATAAAATTAATTTTAATTAAACCAAACACTCCCTTGTTCCTTATTAACATGTTAGACATATGTATCATTGGATTTCATCACTTAATATTTCAACTAAATAATTGGTAACTCAATAACATATTCATGGGAGTGGTCCACGTAATGGGGGACCCCAATCCCAGTATAATCAACCACAAAACGTCCCACAAGGTCTATGATTGGTTCAATTCTTCAACAAATTATCCTATGAAACATTTACTATAAGGAATACAAAATGGATAATATAGAAACCCAAAAGCATAACTACGGACACATAACGATCCTTCAAGAATTTGGGATATAACATGTAGACCACTTACCTCGTGTTCCTAGATCAATACTCACTTAGTCCCAACCCTTGATTCCAAGTCAACCCATCTTCAAATCTAAAACCATGAATGTACTAAAAAATTGAGAATATAGGGATTTTAAGATGAACAATGATCAAACAAACCTATTTTTGTAAATAAAAGTACAAGGAGTATTAGACTCGCATAGATCTTTAATCCACAACCAATAACACATAAAATAAAATAAATGTTGGTGATTGATTCTTGGGAGTATTTTATGGGTTTGGTGCATCACCAAATAAGTTTTAGGAGGCCCAATGTTTAGACTCGTGGTTTTCTAAAATGTGTGCCAACCATGAGCCAACCTATGTCTAGGAGGGGAACTAGTCACATGGTATCTTAGAGTGCCTACAAGATTAGAAAATATGTAGGGTTTTTTATAGGATGGATCCTTTGGATCCGATATGTTTTGGTACCGCACCAAGAATGCTCATGCCAACCATGCAACATGCACCGAATGACCACATTTTCCTCAATTTTATGCCCTAACCCCCGGAGATATCACCAAGACTCCTCATATTGTTGCGAAACATTTCATTAACCTTTATTAAGAGAATAATCTAAAATTTAACCATGATCGTACCTAAAATGTTGTTCGGGATTTTACCACAACCCCGCCCTATAATGTATTTCCATAGAGATGCACTCTCAGGCATTAATAAGACTCCATTGTATAAATATCAGGTCACTGATCCTGTATATTGGTTTCCCCCTCCCATTATTTCTACTAAACTTTTCCCATGATTCCACAACTCTCTGACCAATGACAAGGTCATAACCATCAAAACAATCTCACTGTGATCCACAATATGAACTAGATTCTCTTTTATGGAGACATCATCCTCATTCACCTATTAATGAAAATTGATCATATTATAAAGGTCAGGGTGATACTGTGGAATCTATGACATATTAAATACACAATTCATGCCACTACACCATTATAGAAGAGGCAATCGATATTCCCCTAGTTTAATCCTCTATACAATCTCAAAAGGCCCCACAAACCAAGATGCCAACATTACCTATTTTAGAATTCTATGGTGAAAAAACCTAGGATACACCTGACAGAACACAATATCACCCATCATAAACTCATAAGGTCAATGACATCATTCATAATTTAACTTTATTTTACTTATATATTGTATCCATTCATTTCAAAATCAGATGAGCCTACACTAAAGTATCTTGTAAGATACTCATCCCAAAAACCCTCATTACCCAACCTACTACCAGTGAAATTGATATCTACCTGGCCAACTATATATAACCTTATTAGGATCAATATTAATTGTTTCTTGGTAACTATTTATGTGAGTGTACTAAAAAAGAACCAATTTATTTTCCCAATATTCACTAATGTCTTGGATTCATTACATTAACTTTCCCTTTAGCGCGACAATATTATGATCTAACCACCCATATATCTGTAGGTGAAAGGATGAGATCAAACGAAACTTGGTATTTTGAACTTTCCATAAGACATTCCATAAGTGAAAAGTTAAACATGAATCATGGACTGAAATAATATTTTGGGGTACCATATTCCATTATAATACCTTCTGAACATACAGGTCACCAAACTGGTCAACGTTGAAGGTCTTTTGAATTTGTAAGAAATGACCCCCTTTAGTCAAAAAAATTCAATACCACCCACATAACATAATTATATTGATTTCTCCTTAAAGAATCCAACAAAACATGCATAGTAACACCATTATACTTCAATTCCAGAATGGGAAATTCCTATAAAAATCCACCTGGTCATTGATTTTCATCCATCTGTTGCTTGAAGGTGTAGCACGAAGTCATGAAACCCAAAACATCATTCTCCATTCCTTTCCACCAATAATATTATGAAGATCATGATATATTTTAGTTAAACTAGGATTCATCATCCATTTTGAGGCATTAAACTAAATCATCAACTCCTCCTACAAACAAGTTGGTATAACAACATGGCCTTGAAAATAAATGATCTCACCATCATCAATTATAAATTTTGAATGTGAATCTTCACATTTAAGGCTTTCTCTCAAAGACAAAACTCTCGATCCACATACTTCATCTACCTGACATAACTCATAAGTGGTGAATAAAATTTTAATGACATGGGGGTTATTTTTATTTTTACCCCCTATAGTTCATTATTCATCTCATCAAACAAGTCTATCCTATTTCACATAAAAATATAAATTTAAACTTCCCATTTTTTTATTCCATCACATATAATATGTAACACTATTACCACTTCCTTTCATGTTGGACAACTCAAAATTAAATGACTAAATGTACGCAACCCATACAAACTTTTGAATATTCAAATCACACTGGGAGATGGTATACATTAAGATTTTATGAATTTTATTGAAAACTAAATTTTCACCCGGAAGGTAGTCCAACCAACATTTCATGGTTTAAACCACTAAAGCCAACATGAGATAATGTGTAGGGTAATTCCGTTCGTGCGGTCTCAACTACCATGTCCCATAAAACACATCCTAATTTCCTTATATCAATATTTCAAGATGAATCACAAAATGGGAATACTATTTTCCAATCTCTGGTATGATAAAAATTGGAGTGGTAGTAAAACAAATATTTAGATCATGGAATGATTTATCATATAAACATCCCTACTCAAACATGACATTCTTATTGGTCATGCTCAAAATTGGTGATTCCATGTGAGAGAAGTCATAGATGAACCATTAATTGTAGCCCTAAATAGTCAGAAATATGATGATTTCAAAAAACAGTGTTTTGATGCTCCAAAGATAAAACTGCTTTCAATTTCTCTTGGTCCACTAAAAAAAATTCATTGAAATTATGAGACCCAATAAATGTATCATTTTGATCAATAATGTACACTTTGATATCTTGGAATATTTCCAAGGCTCTGTCAATATACTCACGAAATTTTCAAGATGGTTGGCATGATCCTCATGTGTTTTGGAGTACACCAAGTCATTATCCACAAAAACAAATACAGACTATTCCATGTATGGGTGGATGATTTGGTTCATCAACTCCATAAATGATGTTGGATCATTTCTTCATCCGAAAGTTATCACCATAAACTCATACAGAACAAATTTGATCTTGAAGGAAGTATGTAGTACATCAGAAGGTCTCTATAACATCTCAGGTAAATAAATAATATTACATTCTAATGTTTATCAATATTTGTGAATAAAATGTTAATACTACTATAAAGGGAATACTATTCTCGATGGAATACCCAATACGCAACAACGAGTTTCTTTGAAATCTTATATTGCACACTAATAATATAATAATATTATAATAATTAACGCCTAGCTGTTGTAATGGCGGGAATGAATAGAAATAACTTCAAAATGATTACATATGTTTGTTGAATATTTTTACATTTATCCAATAAATGTTAGAGGCTTAAAATTCATATGAATCCAATTTTAAGCATAAATATTCTAATACTCATTAAAAGGTCGATTAACTGCCTTTTGATGGAGAAAACTTTTTAAATATACTTTTTACAATTTTATATATTTTATTTGACAAAATGAAATCCTTCTTTATAATCTAGACTTCATAATTTAATTTTTGTAAATTTTTGTTATTTTTCCGATAAAGATCATTTTTAGTGAGAATGTTGTATTTTAATTCAAAACCTCCATTTACTATGATTTATTTATATCGATATATTGTCTTTTTATTTTTATTAAAGTGTATTTAGAATATATTTTTACCATTTAATCCAATGGTGGTCATTATAATTAATTTCACTTTGAAATTGGACTTAAACTAGTGTCAATCTTTTAATAGATATTGTTTCTTAAAAACACGCTATTTTTTTTGATAGCGAGAATTAATTATTAAATTAATTAATCCAACTAATATATTTTGAATTCTTTAAAATAGACATCATTTTTGAATTCAAAATATCAAATATAGCTTTGGGTGAATTTTTGGTATTTTTCGGGAAAACATCAATTTTTGATGAATAGTGAAACCACTAAGTGGAAGTTAAAGAAAATGATTTTTCATTTAAATGAAGCTTTACCACTTTTGGGATTTGATTTTCAAAAATCTGACATACATAGTTGTCATTAAGAAGTAAAATTTTGTTCAATGAGATTAAAATAATTTTTTGGTGAATAGTAACTTTTAAGTTTTATTAATCGCGATTGGAGTTAATTAGTGTAATTTAAGTTAAAGATAAGGTTATAATAATATGAAATGACCTTGAAACATGTACTACCCTTATTGGATGAGTCCTTGACGACCTAGAAAATCCATCGGTCAACTTGGGGACACCATGGAGCCAATTTGGTTGGAAAATGACATTAACAACATTTTATTTAAAGTTAAAATTAAAATGTCACAAACATGTATTGTTTTACTAAAACAATTTTTACATGAGGTTATAAAAGCAATATTTTTTACTATAAATATTCATTATAAATCCTAAAATATTTCCTAAATCATGATATTTTTTTATAATTTTTAGACATTAAATAAATTATTTTATTTATGACACCGTGATGATGCAGTGATTACCTCATAAATGAAGGATTTAAATAAAATGAGAAGATAGGGTGAAATATAAGTCTTACACTTTCCAAAAACCTATTTTATGGGTTTATTGTAAAACTTTATCACCTTATCCTCGAAATATATCCTTTGGGGACCTTTAATATCCGAAAAAAAGTTATAATAAAGTAATATTTTATAACTTTCCAAGAGTGCCCATCATCTTCTCTTATAAAAGGCCCCCAACTCTACCACCTTACCCACACCTATCAAGCCTTTTTCTCGGCCAACCCCTTCCCATTTCATCTCTCCACATCCCTCTCTTCATCATTGAACCCTCACATTTGGCAGAATGCTCTTCAAGAAACCCGTTTGGTTCAAACCAAGATGATTTACCTGATTTAAAGGTAATGTCTTCACTTGTGATCTTTTGATTTATTTTGCTTATCCAAACCCCTAAACTCTTTTTATTCATTTCTTTTGTAACGAAAAAAGTATCTTAAATATACTAGGATGTTGTTATGTGAATTATTTGAGCTTCACTTACAGAAACCTCCGTCTAATGGTTAAAGAACATACTATTACTGTGGATGGCGAATTACTGCCTCCCGAAACGATGATTATTCAATCTTCTCTTAACACCATTCATGGTGGCCATTATTATATAACAATATTTTATATATGATATATATGGTATTTATGTTTTTCATATTCCTCTGTATATTATAATTAAAACATACCTTTATGCTTTGCATGTTGTGCAAATGCGATAATTTCATACGAGGAAGTGTGGACTATCGCCCCATCAAGTGATGTGACTCGTTCATGCAATACATTGAATGTATAAAGAATGAAATTAATGAAATTATGTGACCTATAAAACATATATATTATACTTTAATTATAATATATATACCTCTCAATTATTTTTAATTCCATTAATATGTCAAAGAAATGAAAGTAGCTTTCATGCGTACGTACGGCCTACCGTCTCCATGAACGGAGCATTTCATTTCTTTTTGTCCCCAAATGTTATGTAATAGTATATAATGAATATGTAATGGATATATTGGACACATAAATCATTAATACTATTCTTTATATGATTTACTTATAACTACATGGACAATCATTTTCAAACAAGTTCATTTTTGACTCATGTACCAAACATCGACAAAAACGTCTGATATGAACTCACATTATTAACCAATTATTATAACATTATAATATGTGATATTAACCGAATAATAATTTTTAAAGGAGGAACTTAAGAAATTATAAATTAACCAAAGTTTATTATTTAGTAATATAAATAAACAAACAAGACAATTCGGACTTGAGGTAAGGCATCCTACCTCTCTCTTTATTTTTAAGTACTCCTTTTATGTAACTTACATTAAGCTCCACTTTATTATGTTGGGGGATGTTCTTTTATATTCCTCTTGCTGTAAATTTTATTTTAATATTATGAGAGGCCCTATTTTATCTCAATAATCCATTTTTTGATGTTTTATGTGGCGCCGTTAGGCTGCCGAATTTTCATAAGTGGATTTTCATTTCACTTTTTATTCCCATGAGATTCATGCTACATTGGCCACTATATACTTTTGTTTGGTGTATGTACTGCCCATTATGTTACTATTTGTACTTTCATTTATGGGTAGTTACATCTTCATTGTATTACCCTTCTTTCATGGGGTGTACCTTTCGAAAGTTGCCCAAAATGGTAAGGGAACATTTCACACTCCTCTTTTAAAAGACTTATTTTGTTATGTCTTTTAATTTACATATTTTCCTGTTGGGGTATGTTCTTCTATATCCTTATTGATTTAAATTTTATGTCCAAGTTATGATATACCACTTTATATCTCATCAACTAATTTTATGAATTTTAATGTGACGTCGTTAGGCTGTCGAATTTTACTAAGGAAACTTTTTAACCCAATTTAGATTTCATTGGGTTAAACATGTAGTTATTGAATATGTCATCCTTTGAATATGCTTGAATGACATTTGATTGTTTTACATATAATATATACTTATATTGGTTGTATTTATAATTGTCACACATAATTTTGAGATTTATTTATCCTTAATTTAAGGATACCTTCTTTATAAGGGATTTCATCACATTTTACATTTCTATTGAGATGAAATTGTTGTTATGCACCAATTCACAGTTATATGGTGTATATAATGTCGTTTGGATTACAATATCAGGAATCCATTAATTCTCATGATATTATAATGTTATGATTAAATTTTATTTTTCAATTATTGTATTCAAGTGTCACTAATTTTGGTAAAAAACCTTTTACTAAAATATCACTTTAAATGTTTTAATGATTTGTTCTTATTAATATACAAGTTTTCAAAATGGTTTTAAGGATTTATTTATATGGATATTAATGGTTTAAAATGTTAAAATCTTCAAGGTGGTATGAAACACTTTTATTCAAAAATCTCTTTATTAAATGTTTTAAATGTTTTTGAAAATGGTTTTTTTGAATGGATTCGTTATTTCAATATCTTAAAATGTTATATAGCTATTGCAATGTGGGAATGTTATCTTTAATTTATGCTTAAGTTATGTGCTATGAATATGTTTTGTTTCTTGAGAATTTTTTATGAAAACGGGTGGTTCCGTGATAAACTAAGGGCAGGTGAGCCCGATATAGCTCTCCAATGCATTGGGTAACGCAAAGGGGTTAAACGGTAAGGTTTCTCCAAAGAGATTTAGGGAATATACTATGATGGGTATTCCAAATGTAACCATGAGGGTAACTCCTTAAGTAAAAATGTTATGAATGCCTCAAGTTACCTTTATGTCTTAGGATTTCTATAAGTTATTCGTAAATCTTATGATTTCATGAGGTATGTTAAATTGTTTATGTTTTACGAGTAAAGTATGATTTCATTGATTCTTATTTATACATGGGCTAATTTTTTCTTTTAGTACTGTTATAACCCTTACTGAGTTTTTTGTGCTCATCCCAATTTTTTTTGAAATTTTTCTCATAGGACATAAAGTTAAATAGGGTCAAGGATGGGATCAAGGAAATGTCAGGCTGTCTAAAACAAGGTACTAGACATGACTCTTTTATTCAATAGTTTTTATTTTTGTGAAAAAATGGAAGCTGAGTAGATGTCTCTACTTTGTAATCTTTGAGATGTAATAGTTATGTCCTAATTCTCTAAAACTCTAAACCTGAAAAAATCCTCAATGTGAATTCTTCATTTATTTCAATAATAAGTAATGTTTAAGGTCAGGTCCCTATAGTTGGTATCATAGGATGGTTTAGATAACTTTAGAGGTTAGAGTGTTAAGTGAAAAGTTGTGCATAACCACAATGGTTATTATATTAGATAGAGTCATTGTTATTTTTGAAGGTGGGAATGAGTTTGAGATAACATGGATAAGTATATTTTAATTTTTATCTTCCTCTTTAGTACATAATGATTTTGTTGATAGACTCACACTGACATTTCTAGTTTTAGTAAATGGATTGATCTAGCAGGCACCAAAGTGACAATGGGTTTGAAGGGAACTGTGGTGGTTCTCTGATTAAGAGACTGGATGAAATGGGGGATTCAATGAGAAATCTTGTGGTTATTCTAAACCAACTATCAAGAGTCATGATCAACCACTTGAACCTTGGTGAGTTCTCTAATGCATCATATACGAGAGAACCAACTCGACAAGGAAGTTCTAGTAATAATTATAAAGGTAACCATTAGGATTTATATGATCCTTACTTTTGAGGTAATTTTGGGTTACTATACGTTATGATGGAATATGAACAACATGAGGTAAACTTGAGGTTAAAATATGTTATGGTTATTTTGGAAGATTTTATCTTGTTTTGGGGGATGTTTTAAGAATTATATTTTTTGGGAAAAAGTACAACACGCGGACCATGTGAAAACTCGTCGCATCGGACAAAGGTTCGGGAATCGAACCCACAACCAAAGTGCAACTGGTATTTATCACCTACCACTGGACTACAGGAAGTCCCTGGTTAGTTTGACTAATTATTTTTAGTTAGATTATTATATGAATCAATAGTAAGTTGATTTTGGTTTATCTATGGAAATTATTAACCTATCATGGAGGTTATGTGATTAGGTTAATTACTTTTCAGTATGAGACTTTAAAAGCAACTGATGTTATTTTGACATAAATGTTAATTTCTACCTTGGGAGACTATGTTATTAAATCCCTCAAATATTTGGTTTTCAAAATTAGTCGGGTTTAGTTTGAATAATTTTATGGACAAATTGTTTATTGAATGGTCTTCATTGACCTTTGGGTTCTGTTTGAAAATTTTTGGAGATTAGGAGTAGTTTTTCTTTTTGTAAAAAAAATCATTTTTGGGTATTATATGATCTCGTACTAAACTTTTTGGTTTGGTTTTGGTTGAGATCTAAATACATGGGAAATATATAGTTCGCTTTTGTGGATTATGTGATTCTCAAGAATTTTATTATAGTACTATTAATGCGAAAAAGACTTCCTAAATAATCATCTTTTGGAGAAAATATGAGTTTGATTAAGGAATATAGTAAAAGATGAAAGTATATGTGACTAGTAAGTTTGTTTCATTATGATTTAGTTAAGCTCAAAAATCAATTCCTCAATGAAGAGTAACTTTCAAAAAAAATGTTGTTTGTTAACTTTTCCAACTGGGGAATCGAATACCGTTTAACCCATCACAAGTTTGAAATTTTCTTGTGGTTAACTTTCTCCTAGACATGTTTACTATCACTCTCCATCAGAACATGACCCTTTGTTTTCTACTCTATATCCATATTTTCAATCTTCGAATCCTAGTATGGTTTAACTCAGGTGACCTTTGTACTTCTCTCCATTTCTTTTAAAGTGATAGTTTTACTAACTCTTGTTCTGATGTAGGACTTTCAATGAAGTTTCCAAGCCTAATTTTGAAATTGCGAGGATGCAATTCCCAAAAGAGGGGAAGGATGTAACATCCCAGGTAAATAAATAATATTACATTCTAATGTATATCAATATTTGTGAATAAAATGTTAATACTACTTTAAAGGGAATGATATGCTCAATGGTGTACCCAATACACAACAACAAGTTTCTTTGAAATCCTATGTTTCACAATAATAATATAATTATAATATAATAGTTAACGCCTAGCTGTTGTAGTGACGGGAATGAATATAAATAACTACAAAATGATTACATATGTTTTTTGAATATTTTTACATATATCCAATAAATGTAAGAGGCTTAAAATGCAAATGAATCCAATTTGAAGCATAAATATTCTAATATTCTTTAAAAGGTCGATTGAACGCATTTTGATGGAGAAAACTTTTTAAATATACTTTTGAAAATTTCATATGTTTTATTTGACAAAATTAAATCCTTCTTTACAATATGGAGATCATAATTTACTTTGTGTATATTTTTGTTATTTTTCCGATAATGATCATTTTTAGTGATGATGTTTCATTTTAATTCAAAACCTCCTTTTAATCTGATTTATTTATTTTTATAGATTATATTTTTAATAGATATTAAAGTGTATTTAGAATATATTTTTACCATTTAATCCAATGGTGGTAATTATAATTAATTTGAATTTGAAATTGTACTTAAACCAGTGTTAATCTTTTAATAGATATTGTTTCTTAAAAACACGCTATCTGTTTTGACAGTGAGAATGAATTATTAAATTAATTAATGAAACAAATATATTTTTAATTTTTTAAAATAGACATCATTTTTTAATGCGGAATATCAAATATATTTTAGGGTGATTTTTTGGTATTTTCAGAAAAACATCAATTTTTGATGAATAGTGAAACCACAAAGTGTTAGTTAAAGAAACTGATTTTTCTTTTAAATGAAACTTTACCACTTCTGTTATTTCATTTTAAAAAATATGAAATAAATGGTTGTCATTAAGAATTAAAATGTGGTTCAACGAGATTAAAATAATTTTTTGGTGAATAGTAACTTTTAAGTTTTATTAATCGCGATTAGAGTTAATTAGTGTAATTTAAAGTAAATATAATGTTATAATAATATGAAATGACCTTGACACATGTCCTACCCTTATTGGATGAGTCATGGCCGACCAAGACAATACATGGGTCAACATGGGGACCCCATGGAGACACTTTGGTTGGAAAATTACATTAATAACATTTTATTTAAAGTTAAAATTTAAATGTAACAAACATGTATTGTTTTACTAAAACAATTTTTACATGGGGCTATAAAAGTAATATTTTTTACTATAAATATTCATTATAAATATGAAAATATTTCCTACATAATGATTTTTTTTAAATTTTAGACATTAAATAAATTATTTTATTTATAACACCGTGATGATGCAGTGATTACCTCATAAATGAACAATTTAAATAAAATGAGAAGATATGGTGAAATCTAAGTCTTACACCTGTCACAAACCTATTTTATGGGTTTATTTCGAAACCTTATCACCTCAGAATCGTAATATATCCTTTTGGGACCTTTAAAATCCGAAAATCATTTCATAATAAAGTAATATTTTATAACTTTCCAAGAGTGCCCCTCCTCTTCTCTTATAAAAGGCCCCCACCTCTACCACCTTACCCACACCTCTCAAGCCTTTTCCTCAGCCAAACCCTGCCCATTTCATCTCTCCACATCTCTCTCTTCCTCACTGAAGCTTCACCCTTGGCAGAATGCTCTTCAAGAAACCCTTTTGGTTCAAACCAAGAGGAGTTACCCTATTTGAAGGTAATATCTTCACTTGTGTTCTTTTGCTTTATTTTACTTCTCCAAAACCCTAAACTCTTTTTATTCCTTTCTTTTGTAACAACACCAGTATCTTAAATATACTAGTATGTTTTTATGTGATGGATTATATCTACACTTACACATACCTCCGTCTAATGGTTAAAGAAGATACTGTTTCTGTGGATGCCAAATTACTGCCTCACGAAACGATGATTGTTCAATCTTCTCTTAACGCCTTTCATGGTGGCTATTATGATGTCATTGTATTTTATATATGATATATATGGTATTTATGTTTTCCATATGCCTCTTTATTTTATATTTAAAACATACCTTTATGCTTTTCATGTTGTGAAAATGTGATCATTTCATACGAGGATGTGTGGACTACCGCCCCCTCAAGTGATTTGACTCGTTCATGCAATACATGGAATGTATAAATAATGACATTAATTAAATTATGTGACCTATAAAACATATATATTATACTTTAATTATAATATATATATCTCTCAATAATTTTTAATTCCATTAATATGTCAAATAAATGAAAGTAGCGTTCATGCGTACGTACAGCCTACCGTTTCCATGAACGGTGCATTTCATTTCTTTTTATCGCCAAATGTTATGGAATAGTATAAATTGAATATGTACTGTATATATAGGATACGTAAATCATTAATAATATTCTGGAGATGATTTACTTATAACTACATGGGCAATAATTTTCAAACAAGTTCATTTTTGACTCATGTACCAAACATCGACAAAAACGTCTGATATGAAATCACATTAATAACCAATTATTATAAAATTATAATATGTGATATAAACAGAATAATAATCATTAAAGGAGGAACACAAGCAATTATAAATTGACCAATGTTTATTATTCAGGAATATAAAGAAACGAATAAGACAAGTTGGACTTGAGGTAAGGGATCCAACCTCTCTCTATATTTTTAAGTACTCTTTTTATGTAACTTACATAAAGCTCTTCTTTCTTATGTTGGGGGATTTTATTTTATATTTCTCTTGATGTAAATTTGGAGTTAATATTATGAGAGACCCTATTTTATCTCATCAATCCGTTTTTGGAAGTTTTAAGTGCCGTCGTTAGGCTGCCAAATTTTCATAAGGGGATTTTCATCTCACTTTTTATTCTCGTGAGAGTCATGCTACATTGGCCACTATATCCTTTTGTGTGGTGTATGTACTGCCCATAATTTTATTATTTGTACTCTCATTTATTGGTAGTTTCATATTCATTGTATGAACCTTATTTCATGGGCTGTACGTTTCGAAAGTTTCCCAAATCGGTAAGGGAACCTTTCATACTCCCCTTTTGAAAGACTTATTTTGTTATGTCTTTTAATTTACATATTTTAATTTTGGGGTACGTTCTTCTATATCCTTATTGATGTAAATTTTATGTCCAAGTTATGAGATACCATTTTATCTCTCATCAACTAATTTTATGAATTTTAAAGTGACGATGTTAGGCTGTCGAATTTTACCAAGGGAACTTTTTAACCAAATTTCGATTTCTTTGGGTTAAACATGTAGTTATTGAAGATGTCATACTTTAAATATGTGTGAATGACCTTTGACTGTTTTAAAATTCATATCCACTTATATTGTGTGTATTTATATTTTTCACACATAATTTTGAGATTGATTTATCCTTAATTTAAGGATACCTTCTTTATAAGGGATTTTATCTGATTTTACATTTCTATTTAGACGTCATTGTTTTTATGCACCAATTCACTCTTATATGGTGTATATACTGTCCTTTTGAATATTATATCTTGAATCCATTTATTATCATGATATTATAAAGTTCTAATTAAATTTTATTCCTCAATTATTGTATTCAAGTGTCTCAAATTTTGGTAAAAACCATTTTACAAAAATATCTCTTTAAATTTTTTAATGATTTGTTCTTATTAATATCCATATTTTCAAAATGGTTTTATGGATTTTTTATATGGATATTATTGGTTTAAAATTTTAAAATCATTAAGGTGGTATGGAACAATTTGATTCAAAAATCTCTTTATTAAATGTTTTAAATTGTTTTGAAAATGGTTTTTTGAATGGATTCATTATTTCAATATCTTAAAATGTTATATTGTTATTGTAATGGGGGAATGTTATCTTTCCTTTATGCTTAAGTTATCTTCTATGATTATGTTTTGTTTCTTGGGAATTGTTTATGAAAATTTGTGGTTCCATGATAAACTAAGGGTGGGTGATCCCGATATAGCTCTCCAATGCATTGGGTAACGAGAAGGGGTTAAACACTAAGGTTTCTCCAAAGATATTTAGGGAATATACTGTGATGGGTATTACAAACATAACAATGAGGGTTACTCCCTACGTAAGAATGTTATGAATGTCTCAAGTTACCTTTATGTCTTATGATTTCTATGAGTTATTCGTCAATCTTATGATTTCATGAGGTATGTTAAATTGCTTATGTTTTATGAGTAAAGTATGATTTCATTGATTCTTATATATAAATGGACTAATGTTTTCTTTCCATATTTTTATAACCATTACTGAGTTTGTTATGCTCATCCCAAGTTTTTTTTGAAATTTTTTTAACAGGACATAAAGTTAAATAGGGTCAAGGATGGGATCAAGTAAATGTCAGGCTGTCTAAAACAAGGAACTAGACATGACTCTTTTGTTCAAGAGTTTTTATTTTTGTGAAAAAAATAGAAACTAAGTAGATGTGTCTACTTTTTAATCTTTGAGATGCAATAGTTATGTCCTAATTCTCTAAAACTCTAAACCTGAAAAGATCCTCAATTTGAATTATTCATTTAATTCAATAATTATTAATGTTTAAGGCCGGGTCCTTACAGTCTCACCATCATTTTATGATAACCTGAAGTCAAGTCAGTTTTGGTGAACACAGAAGCAGCTATCAGCTAGTCCAAAAGGTCATCAGTCCACAAAAGAGGTTATCATTTATTAAATTTCATCTCATTAAACATCAAATATATGACACATAATCCCAATGGCCAATCCTATACCTTGTAATAGAATTATGGTTAACTACAATGTAAAAACACAGGAGAATAAATTCCCTACCCTCCAATTTCTCCATCTATGTCTTGATCCATTGAAGTTTTCTTGTTCCATTGTCTACTGTGGAATGGGAAATGGATCATCACTATAAAATATCTCAATAATGAAATCAATACCTCCATCATGTGGTATCCCTGATATGTCCTTAGAAAACCCATATTGAAACTGATATACCATATTATGAAATACATATAGTCTTATTTCCCCATCATCATATAGAATAAAAGCTACTTGGGTTGTGATCTTAGCTACTTACTAACGAACTAGCATAGCATCGAATGCATGGTTATCTAATGTAAACATATGTGTATCCATAAAAACATTCAAAAAATATTATGGTGCAGTAATAGTTGATATGGGTTTGGTACGGCACAACTAATCCCCCCCGAATATTAGATAAATACCTAAAATATCCTGAAAGAATGTGTCCAAATGTCAGTGAGACCAACCAACCATGATGAAACACTCATTACAGTATCATATATTCTCTTATTGTACTCCAAAATGTGTATTAATCAACATAACCCACACATATGTTTCGCCACCAGACCCAACACATTCACACTATATAATATGTAAATGTATGTGAGTCCCTTGTATATAATAAACCCCTATAAAGTGTGGATTCAATAAGCATCATACCTTTAACAGTCGATGATTCTTCCTCCCAACCACCTGGTGTAGGATTTACAACATGTAGATGACATACCCTTCTAATATGCATTTAGATGACCTTTCCATATACATCTCTCTTGATCCTCTATTATGTGACACCAGTTCAGGGTTACTATAGAACATATGAACATTCCCCATTTGCAGTACAATAGTTTTTGGGGGAATTATCCATGAATGTGTCCTAGTATTCTGCTCTAATAACAAAAGCATAGATCACCACCCTAAGATGTAAGGCCCCTTTCCGGGAAACCCTTCCAACCATTTACATGGTGTATACTGGTAGAGATGTGTTTTTCCTTGTAAGAATTTATCATACTTATATATATTTTTCTAGTGCTATGAGCTTAGACGACGTGCGACTCAGAGTCTAGGTTTGTCAAAAAAATTATTTAATGAAAATATTAGATATTTTCTATATTGAGAGTATGTGGTTAATTTATGAATAAAATATTAATATTATATAGTTGAAAATATTTGAAATCCCACACCACGATTGATTACAAAATGTGTTGTTTACCCAAGGTGTGACCTAAAGTGAGTAGGAATAATATGTTTGAACCCCTTGCTCATTGGTGTTGTATTCAATGGATAAATTTATTTATCTACTCAATTAATTTATTTCCATGTGAAAGGGATAATTATATAAATATAACATTTTTTATTTTTAGCTAGGGTTTTTATCAGAATCCTACAATCATTACCAAGTTCTCTACATCCTATTCAGTTGTCGGATCATGATGAACGAGATGGAATGTCTCATGGGATCAGATCACGACATGGATAACACAAAATATCCTCCTCCTTCAATGGAGAACACGTTCTTGTTCAGCGATTGATCCAAAATTGAATTCGGTCTCATTAATTTTTTGTTTTCACAACCTTTTGATTAAAATTTTGAGTAGATCGAATATTATTCATTGATCTTTCACCATTTGTATTTTATACCTATTCCCCTGTATAAAAAATTAATTTTTTGTAAAATTGTTTTCTAAATATTGGATTCCATTTCATTATCTATTATAAAATAATAGTTTCTCACAAACCATAAACCATTATTATTGTTTATTTTCCCCTTTTTTTCTTTTCATTCGTCACAGGTTAGATCCTCACAATCTTAGTTTGACTTTTTTGGGAGGTTCCAAGCCAAATCAAACCCCCAGATTCATATAATATCAATGAAATAAGAATGGATCAATGAAATAAGAATAAAACTAATAATCATGTTCTGTTAAAAGGATTATATTGAAAATAGTCCATGTGAAAAGCCTCATGAAGGTTACTACTCTTCAGGAATGTGACGGTGTCTGGGGTGGATCTCTGACCAGGTGGTCGGATGTGG
The DNA here is from genome assembly GCA_963277665.1 of Viscum album. Taxonomy (NCBI): domain Eukaryota; kingdom Viridiplantae; phylum Streptophyta; class Magnoliopsida; order Santalales; family Viscaceae; genus Viscum; species Viscum album. The sequence goes on from OY728130.1 coordinate 692,815,074, forward strand.
TCAACATGGAGGGTGTCCATAATAATTAATAAAAATATTAATAATAGAGGAAAAAACATTTGGTTAATTAAATTTAATGGATTTAGTTAAAATGGAGAATAATTATTAATTAAAATGTATTAATTTAATAATGGAAAATAATTCTGAATTTATTAGTATTAATTTAATGAGATATGAGATCTAAGATATAAGATATAATTACAAGATATGAGATATAAAATATAATTTATGAGGTATGAGATATGTGATATAAGATACAAGATATGAGATATAAATCTATATTTAATATTCTTATATCATTTATATCGTTTAAATGATATTTAGTTTTGAAAAATCATTTATGGAAACATGATACAAGAATTAAGATAGACATGTTATGACTGATGGTATATACATTTTACAGACTCATCATTTGTATCAATGAAACACCCATTATTATTTTTATTATTATTATTATTATTATTATTATTATTATTATTATTGTGAAATCTTATATCCAACATATCTCCCTCATACGGTGATATAATGATGAACAATTTTCCTGTTGTGACCCAAAAATTTAAGTAGATGTTTGAAGACCAATATCTTTTATTTATTTTAGACATGTTTCCAGGTCCCATGAAGCACCACTCGATCTGGATATGTTGAAATTTGACCTTTTCACTAGGTGTCCGATTGAGGCATGTGAATAGTATATCTCATTAATTTTTTTGGGAGGATCAAAATGGTGTGGTCCATTTTTTCATCTAGAACAATTTAAATAGTCATATTAGTGAAATTGTGTATTTTCCATTCGGACCTATGACATAACTCATGCATTCATCAATATTTTGGTCAACAAATTCCATTTAATACACTTACAAACCATGTATTACTACGTGGCATGGAATCTATGTGATGGTATGGACATGGAACAGTAGAAGTGAGGGACCATACACTGTGTGGGTCCCTTACATGTCACACACTCCATTAATAATCATCAAGAATTTATTATTTTATTGTTTGGACCTATATTTTAGCATGAATTTAGCCTATACTGAGTGTTATTCCACATAGAATGAAATGTTTCCCTCAACTGTGAATTTAGAGAAATGATGAATGATTTTCTAGTAATGACTCTTCTTGACTCAATACACGATGATGAATGAAATCATCCATGATCAAATTATATTTTTAGGAATTTCCATCCAACGGGGTTAGATTTTGTTATTCCCCGAGGATCTTTCTATGTTACCCTCTATAAGGGGAGGGAAGTGGAGTTCCTCAACATTCTAGGTGTTACCCTCTAGTAGTGTTAGGAATTTTATTTTCCCAATTATCTTTCTGAGTTACCCTAAAAAAGGGATGGGAAGAGGATTTCCTCGATATTCCAAGTGGTACCCTCCAACAGGGCTGGGAAGTGTTGTTCCATAATGACCTTTCCTGATAAGTACCATCCTGTCTGGTTGGGTAACATATTTCCCCCTTTATTTTTATATTATAACCCAACCAATTTAATAGGAAAAATGTTCTGTAAATCTATTTTTATCCCACTAGGTTGTGCGGCACCGTGATGAGATGCGGGTTTCCATTTCATATAAACTCATGAGAAAGGGGATCACATTCCCCACCAAGATGTGTTTTTATGTGACAAAAACCATGTGTGTGAGTCAGTTCTTCCCAAAGAAGATAATATATATATATATATATTGATCAAGATCCTTCAACTTTTGTGTTTAGGGTATATGTGTGAGATACTGATCATCATGATGGACATTTGTAAATATTGGATACTCTTTTTTAGGGGTTGGGCAATGCAATTAAGATCTCCTTAATCTCTATTTTGGGATTCTATGAATTAGATATACATATATAATTTCTTCTATAACCACCCTTGGTATTTGGATACTTACCTTTGTGTAGAGGTGAAAACATGTGGGGTATGACACATGCTTTCCATGTTTATCTTCTCATGGTTGTATGAGTTCACTCTCCTTCTATAGAGAGTAAATAATCAATTATATTTTAATCTTCTCCACAAGTCAAGCTCTTTGTGAATAGAAGATTTTACGTTCATACACCTATTTCGTTGATTTTTACTCTTTAATGGGACCTTTTCCATATGATGACTTCTTCTTCTATTATATCTCTTACTACCCACTTCATCTTTTAGGGATTCTTACTAGGTATTTTTATACTAACCCCTACATGGTAGATTCCTAAATATGTCATTTCTTTTGTAGATAAAAGACAAATTGATCTTGAATTTATATGAAAATAAGGATATGGGGTGCTTTGACTATGTACGGTGGTCATGTCATGGGATTCAAGAGCCAGGATCTAGTTCAGTTATTTAATTTTCTATTTTTCTATTTCGTTGCGTCACATTTTTGGTTGGTCATGTATTTTTACCCATTTATTTTAAATTTACACTATTGTACTTTTGCAGCATCTAGAGGCTCATGCATAATTGGTTTACTTTATTGTAGTGTTTCATCATTTAAATTATACCTATAAACATTTTCATTGTGTTTGATGTGTGTATGACTATTGGTGATTAGAAATAAGAGTCCTTAAGTTAGTTTTTACTTTGGGACTTTTCACATCCCCATACCTATGGAGGCGGGCATGGGGTAGTTGCCACTCGAGCCGTGACTAGGGGTAGGTCATGATAGATCTATATCAGAGCATGTTCATTCAATGGGTTTTTCTTTGGATGCATCCCCTTAAGAGGTTTGGTTGTGTTTATGGAAATAGTGTCAAAATGTCTCTAGTGCACCTCTAAGACCAAGGAGTCCAGTGATAGTATGGGTGTCCAACATATCCATTCAACATGAACTCTACTATCATCTTGTCAACTAGGAATACAAAAAAATTGGTTTTAGGGAACAATTGTAGATTCATCATATACAATTGAGTTGTTAATTGTCCTTATTGAGTAAGATCCCCAATATTCATTATGTATATATTTATATTCTAATATGACCACTATACTAATTGATAAACTTAAGGTTGCCTCTGTGATAATTTTCCACCTTTATACCATCTCCTATTTATGATGAAGATCATAAGAGAAATGAGGCCTTAATTTAGGGACCATCCTAGATCCCCATCCTCTAGATGTCCAGGAAGTAGCACCTCTGCCTATCTAGAAGTAGATCATCTGAGCAGTATTGACTAAGAACTTGTGAAGGCTTAGTGCACTCTATCAGTTCCATCATCAGAGATCGTTGTGATTCCATAGTGCGCTAGATCCCTAGACAGTGGAGGAATCACTAGAGTTGGTGGTCTATATCATCATGCTTGTTCAGAACCTAATTTATTAGGTGGGCAATTTAGCATCCACAAATTTTCAATGGAATTTTTTGGAGTTTTTTTAGCTTCTTTACATAGATTCATGGTTAGTAGACACTCTCTTGGGATTCCATACAATTTCTATTTCATGAAGAGCACTACCCATCCAGCTTAGGAATAGAATAGATCTTGGAACTTCTAGAGCTTTTGTAGTAAGTGATGATGGTATTTGAGTACAAAAAAATGTTCAATGGCCTTATGCATTACATCCTTGACAAGATCTGAGATATCGACTTCATATCATGGAATCTTGAGAAAGGAATTTGATTAGAGATTTGATACAATGATGTTCCCTTGTTCATCCCAAGTATGTTGGGCTGATAGAGTGGGCACAAGTGATACTGAAAAAAGTTTCAGATAGACACTAGGTTGCTAGAGTTGGAAGTGTGCAATATAGAGCTGAGCCATCTGCAGCAGCTACTATTCACCAGTCGGTGGGATCCTGGCGTAGGAAACCCTTTTGTGAGTAGGCTCAAGAAAGTTGTTATACAGTGAATTGGTGTAACAGATCACCGTAGAAGCCTTGGAAGTTTTTGTTATACACTTGTAATGGGTAGCGACACATAGTGTGGGACTGCCTAACCATATGTGTAGAGAAATCCAGGAAGATAGATGATGTACAAGCCTGATAGAGACATCAATAGGAACATGGATATTCCAGGTGTGAACATGGTGGTCCCTATGGAGGTAGATATAGAAGATTTTTATGATATATGGGTGGTAGATTCTAGTATCATATCCTTCCACCAACACAACAATGTGGCCCACATTAAACTCAAGGATCTATCGGTGGGGTCATAGAGAGCGGTATGAAATGGATGTATTTTTTCTCGTAACACATGAGATGATTCGAGGTAATATCAGTGTGTTTTATAATATTTATTTAGTATTTGTAGAAACAAATTATAGTAATTATTTTATCTTTATACTCTTGGTGTAAGAGATAAATCTCCCAGTATAAGTGCTAGCATATAATATTTTCGTTGAGGTTCCTGCATAGAATACTTCTTCCCTATCTTTCCTCAGCCAATAGTGAGAGCATCCCTTGAAATATAGAGGTTCACATGGGACCCTGTGTAATCACAATAGAAACTTATGATTTCATCCTACCTATATATTAGATTCCCATGATCCAATATCAGATTTATTTTCTCTATAGACAAGTTAGGATCCTATGCACTAATGGGATGACATTCTCCATTTCTGGTGAGAGTTATCTCCTAGTAGGATGAGTGAATGATAAAAGCATGATATTTTATCCTATGACCCATTAGTTCCCAAGTCTAGAACATAGTGATGAAAGATCTTTAGGAATATAGGTTCTTTTATTCATAGAGGATTACATGGACACCTTCTCTTGGGACATATTAGAACAACTTCTATAGTGGGAAATATAGATCTTCATCGACTTACATACTGAAACTTCTATGTTATATTATATGCCATATCTCATGGTTTCTAATAAACAACACGTGTTTTGCTTGCAGTTTGAGGAACTTCATGTGAAAAGTTTCATCAGACATAGTGAGTGCCACCTGGGTAGCTCAGGTGATGTTCCTAATGAAGGCGCATATGAGCTTGTTGGTTTGCATGAATTATCATCTCTTAAATCAGTCCATGATAAAAAACTACCCCTTGTTGATGATTGATGACCATTTGGACAATTTTTGGGGCACAATATGATTCACGATGATCGATCTTAGGTCCGTTTTCCACCATTTATAGATTAAGAGAATGATATTCCAATGATGGAATTCTGGTGTTGTTATAGACACAATAACATTCTACAGATTCCATTTTGTGTGATGAATTCCTCATAATTATAAAGGATTTAATGAACCGGGTATTCCAGATGCACTTTTCCATGTTTTTTGTTGTCTTCATCGAAGAAATACTAGTATACTCTATATGGGATGAGGAGGATGTAGAGAACATGAGGATGGTTCTTGATTTTCATTGATAGAACCAGCTTTTTGGAAAACTCTAGAAGTTCTAGCTCTGTATACATTAGGTTCAAATTTTGGGGCATGCTTTTTATTAGAATGTTTTATCTATGGATCTAGAAAATATCAATGATGTTATTTATTGGGAGAATCCCAGAACTGGTTTAGAGGTGAATGTATTTCTTACATTTTTTGGGTTGTACTAGAGATTTTTGGTTGTCTTTTATAGGATCACAATACCTTTTTCTACACTACCATTTAAGGGGAGCCATTTCTCTAGTATGAGCAGTGCCAAAGGGCATTTAAGAAGTTGAGTTAGAGGATGAAAAGTGATCAATTGTTAATACTACCATATGAAGTAATTTATTTCATAGTGTATCATGATTCCTCGGTAGTAGGGTTTGATTATGTGTGATATAGAGGAAGGCATTCATCACATACAAGTCAAGAAAATTGATACCCCATGAGAACATCTACATGAATCATGCCCTAGATATGGATGTGGTAGTCTTAAGCTTGAGTATTTGGTGATAATATCATGTGGGGGTGTGTTTTATGGTTTACTCATACCACTGGAGTCTTAGGTACGTCTTCACGCCTAGAGACCTGACCCAGGGATAGTGACACTGGTTGGAGTTCTTACAAAACTATGGAATTGAGATAGCCTATACTCTAGTGAAGGGTAATATTGAAGAATATTCCCCTAGAATGAAGTCATAGGTTCATTTAGTGTAATATGTTTTATAAAAATTAGCATTTCTACAGCTATCCCGAGAAAAGAATGAGGGTATAACCATTCTTCAGTTGATGTAGTTGACTCCTTCTCTTCCTAGGTGTGTGAGAGAGTCCCATCCGAGTGACATCAATTTTGAGGTTTTACGTGACTAGATATCCATAGATGACTCACCATATTGATATTATGAATGTGGGAATCACAAAATTATGTTCCAGGGGAAGAGAGTGGTTCAAGTCATGAAGAAGAAATAAGTGATACTGGGGATCCAAAATTCTCCCATAGATGTACATCCCAACATGGGGAAGGTGTATAGGGACCTTCAATGGTGGATTTGGTAGTTCAAAATGAGTTGAAGTATAGTTGATTTCATCTCTTCATACCTCAATTTTCATTAGGTGAATGATTAACACCATATTCGAGCATGATCATACCATATGTGGAGGAACATCCCTTTTGTTCATGTGCTATAAAAGCATGGGAACCTGCAATAGAGTTTTTGGGAGTGGGAGAGTCAGGTGAAGGCTCGTTATCAGGAGTTTTTTTTCCAAGTCTTGATAGTCAAGGATGAAAATAATGAAAGACAGAATGATGTAGAGACATGTTTTTTCCCCTTGTATGAATTTTAAATATTTTTTATATATTACTAGAGCTAGGCATTGAGACGATGTTTGATTTTGAGGTCTAGTGTTCCCATAATTGATTTGATAAAAATATTAAATATATTTTATATTGTTCATGAATTTAATTACCGAATGTAGGATAACTCTTGAACAATTGATTGTATCAGAAACCTGATATGAAGATAGAGTCAAGAACATGGTGTTTAACATATGCTCGACCTAAACTGAGTTAGCATGGGACATTTAGCGCCCTCTCTCATTGATGGTATGTTTAATGGATAAATTAAATTAATTACATAATTAATGATTTTATTTTCAATCACAATAAATATGTATAAAAATATATCATTATGTATTTTTTTAGGGTTGATCTCATAGCCTTGAAATCATCGATGAGATCTCTCTTTTCATTTCCATTGGAAGGACATGTCGAATGATAACATAACATTAGATTGGATCTGATCAATACATGTAGACTACATTAAATCATCATTCTAAGTTACATAATGCATTCTTCAATAATGATCGATCGAAATCAAAATTATGACACATTAATTTAATTTTTACATCATTTTGATTAAATTATTGAGTAGATTGAATAGTGTTCTTTGATCTGTGCCCTTTCAAAATGATTTCATATACCTATATAAAAAAATTAATTTGTTTCCAATTATTTTATAACAATGGGTTCCTTAATATTTATCCACTGTACAAAATCACTTGACCTCAATCCATAAACCCTTTTTCTTGATCATTTATCCCTATTTTTCTTTTGGGTTATCATCAGTTGGTTCCTTGCGATCCCAGTTTGAATTTATCAAGAGATACCAATCATAATCTAACCCATAGATTCATAGAGGATTGAAAAAATGTGAGGATTGATGAACTAATAATTGACTTGGGAAGCCTATACTATGAACTGATTGATTCTGAGTGGAGACCATGTGAATCCTCTCATTGTGGAGGCTAATCGGAGTGATCATGATGGTGGATGGTCTCTAATCTCCAATAGTGTTGTCATCCAAGGTCAAAACGGTGGTCATTAATAATTAATATTAATAAGAATAATAATAATAGCGGAAAAAATTAATTGCATTCAATTTAATAAAGGAAAAATATTTTAATTAAATAGTTTTAATTTAATTAAGAAAATAAATCAATATTAATTGGTTTTATTTTAATGAGATATGGGATATAGGATATATGATATAAGATACAATATATGAGATATAATATATAATATATATGATACAAGATATTAGATATGAGATATAAGATTCAAAATATGATATATGAGATATAAGATGTGAGATACAGGATAAGAGTTACAATATATGATATATGAGATATGAGATATAAATCATGGTAAAATAATATTATATCAGTTATATATTTTACCAAGGAATCCATTAGAATAATTCTCAGTGACAATTTGACCTTATAATTGAGAAGGTCATTTTAGGACTGATGTTAGATTCATTTTTTAGATATGTTCCTTAGGTCAATGAAATGACCAATAAAAATAAAATTATTATTATTACAGAATTATGTATCCAACATATATCCATCATATGAAGATGTAATGTCAAACAATCTATAATGCTACAACCCTAAAATTTATTAGTGTATTTCTGGAAAAATATTGGGTATTTAATTTACACTTGTGTATCGGTCCCTTGAAACTCCATTCAAGCATGATGTGGTGAAATGCCACATTTTCACTAGGTTTCAGTTTGATCCAAGTGAATATACTATATTGATAGTTTTCCTATGAGGATTATGTTGGTATAATATTTTTCACCATCATAGGTTGTTTAAAGAGTCCTATTAGTGAAATAAAACTTTTTCACTTCCAACCAATGATTATCCTTTGGTATTCATCAATATTTAGGTTGAGATATGTCATGTAGAACCCGTACACACTATGTTTGGATACATGGTCTGAAATACATGTATTGTAAAGGACACAACCTAATAGTATAGTAGCATAATATTCCATGTGGGTACCTTAAATGTCACACACTCTTTTATGAATCATCAATATCACAACTCTCTTTCGTTTGGACTCATATTTTGATTCATGATTATCCTATATTAAGTTTTTACCCTATAGAATGTGATGGTTCCCTACATTCTTCCTTTTGAGATAGGATGCAAGACATTATGAACATAACCCTACATGTGGTGAGACCCAATGATAGTAGTGATAATGTAGGATCACTGAAGCTTTCTAAGAATTACCATCTAGGAGGGATGGGTAGTGGGGTTCCTCAATGATCATTCTGAGTAACCCTCTAGAAGGGTTGGGGACTGGACTTCCCTGAGAATTTAGGGGGTTAAATCTATTAGGATTGGGAAGTGGCATTACCGGCTGATCATTCTGAGTTTCCATTCAGTACGGTTGGGCAGTAGAGTTCATCGATATTCTAGGTGGTACCCTCTAGTAGAGCTGGGTAGTTTTGTTCCTTGATGACCTTCCTAGAGTGGTACCCTCTAGCATGGCTGGGTAGTGGAGTCCCTTGGTTAATTTATAGTAAAACCACTTGATATACTTGGTCATGGGTTCTCTTCTTCAATTTTGTTCCCACTCGGCTCAGCGGTACAATGAAGAGACATGTATTTACATAGATTTTAGACACTTGAGAATGGTTAATTCTTTCACCACTGAGACTCATTTATGGTATGTGAAAAATACCTTATGGGTGAGTATGTGCCACCCAAAGCTTATAGTATCAAGATGTGGTGATTATGTTACTTAGAACTCAATGTTCAAGTCAGACACTTGGGATGATGAGAATCATTATAGACATTATGAACATTTAGCTACTCTTCGTCATGGGTTGGAATGTGAGATGGACATCCCCTTACTCTCCCATTTTAGATTCCTTCACTAGAATATATATATAATTTCTTTTGGATTCAACCAATTTTTTGGATACTTTTCTTCCACAAGATGCCAAGGTGCATAGGGTGTGTTGTACTCCTTCATTATTCTCACCATATCGAGCTCATTGTTTATGGATGAGTTTACTTTCCCTCTATTGTTGGGTCAAGCTATACTGCTTCATTATACCTTATGCATATGTTGTCTTCCTCTTCTATTTTTTATATTAATTCTTACTCATTATCTTTCAAGTAATCCTACTGGGTATGTTAATACTCACACCTATGTGGTATTTTCCCGTAGGTGTCGTGTCTAATATAGATGATGTACATGTTTATCGTGACATCAGAGTAATATATAGATGCGGGGTGGATGGACCTAGTAAGGTGGTCAGAACATGGGTTTTAGGAGATGGGATTTCATTCAAATAATGGAATTTCTAGTTATCTATGAGGTTGGAAAATATTTCTATTTGGGAATGTATTTTTCAACATTTATTTTTTGGTTACACAACCGTAATTTTGAACCATATAGAGTTTGATGCACATTTGGATTACATTATAACATTATTTCATATTTGAAGTCCTCAGCCAATATTTTTTCATTGAGATGGATGTGTTCAAGAGTATAGGTTCTTAGGAAATTGACTCCATGATTTGGTTATGTATTAAGCATTTGTATCCACCACATAGACTATGGAGGCGGTCTTGGCGTAGTTAGGGCTCGAGCCCTGACTAGGGTTAGGTCGTGACAACACCATTGAAACATCTCCACCTACCATTAGAAACTCTACCACATGACTGGCCAATTAAAACAACACACACACATCCAATGAATACATTATATTCCTTTATTAAATAATATCTTGATCAACCACCTCAACAAAACTCTTAAAATAGAATATATTCACCCAAGATGTGATATTATATCTACTTTCATCCTAAAATCATCTTGTGGTAGCTACCTCATCCTTTAAAAATTCTTTAATAAAGCATTGTATTTAGGTGAAGAATCCATAATAGTCTATCATATACATGTCACATATTTCAAGAACATAAACTCCATAGCTTTATCCTACCTCACAATATCTAGGATTAGGTGTTCTAGAAACATTTCGTAAAAATATTTTTATTGCATAGAATATTCATTTTTAGTTTAAACAAGGATATCCTATCAGCAATTTATTTTTCATTGTAAAAAGTATGCTTCCAACATTAAAATCTTAATAGGATGAGTCTCCAAGTGATCTAAAATCTTATAGATATAATCAATCATGAACTCAACTAACTCTGGGCCACTCTCTTATGTAAACATCATAGGGATATGCAGTTGGAACTCTCTTGTCTGGTCTAGAATACTCCTCATGACCCTCCATGGATTCAGTTCCATCATCCTTATAATCTATAAATAATTATCATAGAATATATAATCTTCTATATTAAGCATAACAACTTATGTTTCCCACTCTACTACTGGAGGTAAATATCAAGATATGTCCTCTTATCACAAAATTTGTAGACATCATCATGGTGCCACTTCTCTAAAATACCAAATGATCGTCTAGGAACATATAACATACCATTCCTCAATTTCATCAAAAATATATCACTACTAGGAATATCCATTTTTCTTATATACACTATTATAATAAACAAGACCACATATATACCACCATTCACTACCACCCATATCTCGAGAAATGTTTAACATGATCAAACACCATTCTACCCAAAACCCAAGGATTTTAATAAAACCCTTTTTGAAACATTTAACTATCAAGAATAATATTTTTTTCCATTTAGGATATATTTTTATCTTCTAAAAACCTTAATATTGTAATTATGAAATTATAACATATCATTTAGGAACATTTTCTTTTAAAACTCCCTATAATTTTATATGAATTTCTAATTCCAATTCCCAAGAATGACATTTTTTCTCATCCATTCCAAATATGATGCATGAAACATATACCCCTATGTTCTTTAATGGAATAATTCTTGTAAAAATACCATTCAATTTTTTTCTAACTAGAAGTAACTTATAGTCAATAACATATCACATTAAGAGCATTGATTAAGCAGAAATAACATTTAACAGTAAAAACAAACACCAAGACTAATAATACCACCCTAGGTACATGGGTTTTCCCTTATACAAAGGTAGGATACTCCAATGAATGAGATCATTTTCAAGGCCCAAAAATTCCAATATACTATTTATGTTCCACAAAAAGATTAACAAAAATGAAAACTCCTATGAAACCACATTATAACAACCCAACCCGGGATCCACTCTAATAGGTTCCCCATGATGGATTGTTACATAACATCAAGCATTCCACCTCGTATTCTGTTAGCTAATGACAAGAATAAAATAGTCTAATTGAACAGAATTGGTGACTATACCCACTATCATCGAGTAAGAAACAACAATTAAGAATGATAAATAAAAAACACAATAGATACGTATGAATTAACTAACAATTCAAATAACAGGGTACATTCCCAAAACCAAATAGAAAATAATCAATGTAATTTAATTGCATTCCAATTGTAAATAAAATAAAAAAATAAATAAAAGATGAAAAATCCTCAAAATTTACCCTAGCACCATGTTTGGATCCCTCATCCATGAACACCTCGAAGAACCACTTTGCTATCTTGAATATAGCCTTTTCCCTTATCCTAACCTATAATAATGATGTCTTCTTGATTACCCAAGGTTACCCAAATTATTGTGTGATTATAAATCAGTAGGCCACCACAAATGATGTTAAAAAAATTCCTAGTCTAAACCAAATATTCATTGTAGATGTACGTTACAATAAGTTAAACTAGGAGATAAATCAGGTATCATTCCTTAACAGGTTTGCATTGTCAATTTTATTTATTAATTTCTAGAGTGAGCCATATTAACTAAAATTATAATAGTTAAATCGATCATAATACTATTTATAAGGGGACTTGATTTCCTTATATCATGGGAAAAATAATTTCTCAAAAGAATTCAATCAGCATTCCTTATACCCTTAGTCTATATAATCACACAATTATCATCTATTGGGGGCACAAACGCTCAATATGACACCCTAAAACCTGAATTTAAATGGCGTGTTTATATCTCGAGTACAACTCAAACATGTGGTAGTTGGCCTTAGTCCACATCCCACTAACTGACTAATTCACATGACCAATCATCATTACCATTTTCTAAATTTACCATTACATGGAAAAAACATCTATATCATTATAGTTTAGACAAAAACACTACTATACCTTATTAACATGATAAACCCATATATCATAGGTTTAAATGGAATATAAATCTAGTTATGAACTTATAAATTGAGTTTTATAGTAGTGAGAGTTGTCCCCCCCATGGTTGATCCCCAAGCCTGATGTAATAAAATTCAAAAAATGCAATGGGGTTGATGGGGGTTCATTTCATCTCTTACTTAACCCATTTAACATTAACTACAAGGGATACTAGATATGATAAATATAAATACCACACCACAACAATATATGAATGAAAAATTAAAAATTATTAATATAAACTATAGACCACCGACCTCAATTTTGTAAACAGCTAGTTATTTAGTCATAACCCTTGATTTAAACTCAAGATGCCTTTAGAGGCACAACCAATATTATACTATAGATCTAATTTTTTAGGGATTTATATTGGGAATAATTATTTTTCAACCCCTATTCTAGATTATATATGTATTAGGATTGTTGGACAGACTCAAATCACTTATATGCACCTAACAACCCTTGAAATGACCAAAAAACAATGTTGATCATTCCTTGGGAATCTTTGTGGTATTGGTTCATTAGAAAAACTATAGTAAGATTAATAGGGGATATAATTTGTATGGTTTCATATTTTCTGAGGTGGAAAATGGGAATTCCACCCATGTTTAATGAAACACACGGTTTGGATACATGGTTAGAAAAACTATGTGCTAACTATTCACCATCCCTTTTCCAATATGTTATATGATGATCTAATTATATAATAATTTTAGTAAAATATTTGTTGAAGTTTGAATAATCAGTAGAACTAAATACTAATGATCAATAAATATTCCACTTTTCTGGAAACCACTTAAGGATTACACCCAAAAACATTCGGAGTATAATTTTAGATTAAAATAAGGACTCTAAGAATGTTTTAGTTATATATTATTGGCGGTTAGTAAAATAATTTGTGATGAAAAATGCTTCATATGTGTGAATAATATAGGATAGGAGGTTCCATTTTATATGTAAGGAGAGAGGGCTCTTGAAATTTTATAAAGTATGAGATTTATTTAATTTTTTTCATTTTAAAATGAATATAAATTTATCTGATTAAAATATAAGATGTGTTTGAGAAAATATACTATAATAGAGTAAATATATAAATATTTAAGTAATGTTTTCAGCCTTAACCTTTTTTGACCCATTTTAAACTACTTTTACAATAACTAGTGTACTAATGTTTTTACTCATTAGGGGTAAAAAGTACCTATAAAACGTGAAATATACCTTAAATAGACCATGGATGATATTTTGAAAAATATCCAATTTACATGGCATATTATAATATTTTATTTACTTTCAAATAATTTATTAAAAAGTTATTAATTTTAAAATATCATTAATCCAAATTTTGAGGTTTTTTATATAATTTGAGTTTAAAAACATCAACACAAAGATTTGTTTTGAAACTAAAGAATTCACACATCCCAAATATGTTAAAATTATATAACACATTTAAAAACAAATTCACTGAAGATATATTTTTTGTAATATTTATTAAAATAATTAATTCTATTTTTTATTATATTAAAATTTCATCTTCGTTGTACAAGAATTTATGGTAGATATATTATTAATAAACATGAGAAATAAATTATTTTCATTAATATATTTATTTTATTTTTGTAATAATCATTTATATTCATTGAAATTATGATTTTGTCCCTTTTATAACATAGAAGGGTAATTTAAAAGCAAGATCGTGGAATCATTCCTTTTTCTTTTCTAAAAATATTATATAGGTCATTCTCATAGACAAAAATATCATAATAAAATATCAATCTTAAGATCATAATGAGGAATTATATTCTTCCAATAATAACTAATATTGAACAAAAATACACATATTACATTATTCAAAACTATGTTAACTCAATCTACACTTATACTATAGTCACATTTTTTTATCTATTTTTACTATTAATTATGAGAAAAAACAGACTTCGCCATATTTAATAATATAAATTTTTATGATTTAAAATATTATAAAAATATACTAAATTCAATCCCCAGAGGATGATGAAAATAATTATATAATTATATCACAAAACACAATGAAAATTTATTTTTTAAAAAAATAAAATATTTTATCAAAAGGTGATCATATATTATTCCTATAAATATAAATCATCAATATAAGAAAATATATTCATAAAAATAGTCATATAGTCTATATTAAACATTTCAATCTTCACTACTATGGGCTATTTTATTTAATTAATATGTATAAATTGTATAGGCATAATTTTTATTTTAGAAAACCATTTTTCAGAAAACAAAATAAACTCATTACAAAAATCATGAAAATAATTGATTAAAAATAACTTAATTAGATTATTCAAATTCAAATGGTTTATAACTCAAATTAGGAAAAAATACCAATCTAATTTTACTTATATATTACCTAAAATAATTAATTTAAATGATGTTACTGGAATAACCAATACTTTTCACTTCACCTGAAAATCAATCTTTTTAGAAAAATACTAAAAATTAATCATAAGATAATTATAACCTAATTAATTCATCAATTTAATTAATTTGTTTTAATTAATATATAATAATTTGATAATTAATCTTCTAAATAAAAACATATAAGATTTTTTTTAATAAAATTATTAACATTTTAACAAAAATATATAGTTTTTTGTAATGAATTTATGAATCTAATTCATGAATACTCGAAAATATGAAAATAATTTATTCTATCATTAAATGTGGTTTTTTAATTATTCCCCCTTTTAGAAATTTCATCCTATAAACTTTATTCACATATTAATCAAGTGGGGATATATATCCATTATTAAATTTCTAGATTCTTAAGTTTCATCTTCATCCATATAGTTGTACAAAAAGTGATAATTTTATTATCCACCATATTCTGGAACAATTTTTCGATTCTAAAAATAAAAGATAATGGTTATTCCTTATAATACAGTTTTACCAAAAACTAATCTACCTTAGGGATAAAACATTAGATGAATCTAGAACATGTTTGTTTATCAGGACATTAAAATTATTACGTACCTCGGAAAACTGAAAGTAAAGTCCACATGGTAAGTAGCTATAAATATTTATTTATGATTTCATATCGTACAACGAAAAACACACCTAACATCCCCTTTTTACCAAAATTAACAACTCATTTTCTAGAATATACATTTACAAAAACATGATCATCTGCATTGAATGAAATATAATTTATCTAGATATCCGGGTATCTTTTATACCATCTTTGATTTATAGTTATATTTTGTTGAATCTGCTTCAAATTTTTATGAGTTAACTATAAAAAATATTTTATTATCAATATATTTTTCTTAAAATCATCCCAAAAATCAGGTTCCCAATACTACTTTCTATATAATTATTCAAAATATTATTATATATGATATAATTAAAACTATTATTGTTAGAAAACATGAATAATGAAATTTAATGATCCAAACATCCATAATAATTTTTTTAAATGATTGAATCATGTATTCCCTGGTCTAAAATATTCACATGAACTTTCAATACTGAATTAGGATGAATTTGTTTTCTAAAATTTAATTCAATACCCATTAAATATTGGATTGCTTTTGAGAAATTTTATGATAATTTGAGATCATGATCACATATAATGGATAAAGGAACTCTATCTACCATTTTTATCACCTTTTAAATATTTGAAATTGATTATCAAATGAAATAGTAAAACAATAGGATAAAAATATCCATATTTAGTTAATCGATCAACATTAATCCAAAATTCATTATCTCCTCATGAATACTCCAGTATTCAAACCATGAATAAAAATTTATAAACCTACTTTGGAACTATAATGTATGAAAAATCATCCTCAATAATATCCATTATGTTATAAGTTATTGAAACTCAAAAAATTTATTCTAATTATAGAAATAAATATTTTTATTCCATCCCACCAATGGCACTCCCAATGGTCTTTTTATATCCTAGTGAAGATAGGGTGAATGGATGTTGGTGATCTATGACCATAAATTAATAATTATCTATTAAACTTAAAGTCAATTGGAACATATAATATATTTTTGAATATAACAATACCATGGTAATTAACATTAATATATATAAACATACCCTTCTCCATAGATTAAACGTTGTCCTATAAAACATTCTCCTCTTTCATATATTCGTTACTTCTTCCTAGGAATGGTGATTGTACTATTACTTGAAACAAAATAGAGGAGGATCCCAAATATATAACTACTAGAAAAATATTCATCAACACATTAACTAAATTGTTGTTTTCCAAACATATCATGGATAATATAGAATTTGTTTATATACAACATTAGATACTTTTTTTCTTTTCTGTGATGATGATGAATTTGGATTTCATAATCATTAATAACTTCCCAAATTCTTCCCTACCTCATGTTGAACTAATTTGAGTAAATATATACTTCAATCTTATGTGATTAATATATATTTCATAATTTAATACATATAAATTATATTAAAAATTAATTAATAAACAATTGAAAATAATTCCTTATAATGTGTAAGAAAATTTATCTCTTTAGGATTAAGATAACTTGATTCTTAATAAATTAATTGATCATTTTTCATTATATCTAAACCCTCCCCCCTCTATGAGAAAACATTTTAGATTTAAATGTCACCATTTCTGGAGGGAAGGTCCAAAAAATGAACATTCAGTGAAAATATTTTTATTTCATAAAATATATCATAACATTCATTCTTCTAGATTAATTTTAATCTATTTTGAGTTAACTTAATCAGTGATCTAGATAATTGAGCATTTTTTTCAAAAAAAAATTACTAACCCACCAATCCAAAAAATAATTAATCTACATTACCTTTGTATGTCCTCTCAATTCATCCAAAACTTTTTTTAGTTGTGTTATAAGTAATTCTGTCTTTAAAAAATATAATTCTAAATAATGAAATTTATTTCAACCAAAATTCATACATAATATATATTCAATAAAGTATATTTTCTATTATTTTTTTGTAAAAAATCACAGGCCTTCATTATTATCTTCAAGTATTTTTTAATTTTTTAATATCTTATTAATGAATAAACAAAAATATTATCTAATAAATCATGGAATATTATATTAATTTGATTAATAAACATAGCTAGTGAATTAAACAACCCAAAGGGTATAACACAAAAATCATAATAACTAAATATAATCTAAATATTAAACTTCATAATATATTCTTTATTTACCATCAATTGATGATATACTAACCTTAGACGAATTTTCAAAAATTTGTATTCTCCCAAGAGTTGATCTATTTAATAATTGACATGAAGGAAATGAAATTTTTTTGTAATGGTGATGTTATTAAATGATATATATTAAATGGAAACTCTCATTATACAATCGTTATTTTTTGAAAATAAAATGAATGTGAAGTGCTTGGATGAATGAAAATTTTATCTAGAAACACTCCAAATTTATTTTTCAATACCAAAGCCTCTACAAGATAAATTTGATAAGGGGTTTTAAATGTTATTAATATCTAGAATTAATTCAGTTATATACTGATGTTCGTAATTTGGAATTGCACCCAAAAGATAATCATGATTGCACCAATATATTCATTTAATTCATGCACATCACAAATATTACTAATTTTTTCCTTTCAAAAACATGACCTAGGTTACATTAATTTCCATATATATTCAATTTCTCAGATTTTTGGAATATTATAAATGGTATTAAAGCATTTTGTAATATTTATGTCTCTACAATCAATCATAGAATGTCGAATAAAATTTAAACTGATTCATAAAATAATAAGAAACTGTAAAATGGGTAGATCTACAGGACATACATGAAATATAATACAACTAATACCAATCTAAATAATTTTATAAATCTCGGTTTCAATAATATTTCAGCCTAGAGTTTTCACTAAAATTTATATCTTCTCTTTATAGGGTGGTATTGTAATTTTATTTGAATATTTCATATAAATAATGGAATTCCCTAAGGTAGATTCCAATAGGAATTTCGAATTAATATAATATATATATCACATTCCAATGAAAACTTTATTTTGTAAACCAGTATCAATTATTATAGTATAAATTGATTCTATCACACTATTTTTCTTCTATTCATGATGATTTCATTCCTAAGTAACTAATATCATACACATATAAGCATAATTTCTAAACTCCTTGCAATTAAAAAACTCACCATTGGATGTCTATCTATAACTAAAATATTGGGTTATGTTGGGGTCATTTTATTATAGTCAAGAGTATTATGATCAATCAAAACACATTGGTAACACTCTAAAGATCCTAAAAAACAATCCATAAAATTTATTCTTTTACACATGGAATGTCTTCGGGCATACAAAAAAATTTCGTAGTGAAAATATTCTCAGTAACTTTCTACCTTTTTCCACTTCCTACTCTTTATATTATGAGACATATAAGTATTAGAAAAATCCATCTCCACTTTCATTGAAGAAATAACAAAAATATATTATCCTGTTCATTATAATGAGTCCATTTCTATTTGAATACAAGGATTCAAAACTTATTATAGTATATTAATTTTTAATAGTGGTTTTGAGTAACATTTCATACAAAACATTCATATATTATAAAATTTTTATTATATGTGGCTAGTTAATCATGATCATTACCATTAAATACAAATAATTTCAAGTAAATTATATGAAAAATAATATTTGGGAAATATTTATCTAGAAAAACACTCTTAATTTTGTATAATTTTATGGAATAAATATCATCTCTTTCAATATTATTCATGAAAAAATCCACTAACAATCTACAACAGCTTTAAAATAGTAAATGGAAAGAGTTAAAATTTTGTGTTCTAAACATCTGATGACTTATAATATATTTTCTAGATAATTGATCCATCTATATGATGCAAAAAAATCTGATATTCCACCAATAGTTACATGGTTATGTTTCCAGAAATTATCAACTATTGACATTTTCCTCTAATAAAAATCTGGTTGACCTATAACATTTATGCCACTGAGTTTTATATCATTCATCAACTAATCTTCCAGAACAATAAATTTCATAGTTCCAATTCAAAAAAAATTAATGAAACTAATTTGGTAGGATATTTACCCATGGAAACTTCCATATTAATTTTCTTTGATTCTCTCCTAAAATACCATTCAAAACAATAATATATTAGATGATTAAAAATTAAATTATTTAAATATTAAACAATGGAAACAAATTTAGAAGAGATTTTAGGTGGAGATGTCGACAACGAAAGGCTCCTCCCAAATATGGGGCTTCTTAGGATACCTAAATCGTATTTTGTAGAGATCTATCAAGGGTTCCTTTTATCCCTAGTGGGAGTTCGCTATACTTCCTCGAAGGACCTCATATAATGAGGTGATTTCGGTTGTGATTTGGATCATGCACCCTGGGATAAAGGTGTCTCATTTTCGGATGCACTGAAGAGTATCCCCATTAATGAGGGTGATTCTCAAGTGCATTTCAGTTTGGTGCCTAGGCATGTTGATGGTGTTTATTTAGTTCTTGCTGATCAGGATGCGGTTAATCAGAATCTTGAAACATTTAGGTTTTCTACTTTATGTTGCATTTCACATGTAAATGGTGATAAAACCTGGATTAACTATGAACTAAATTTGAGGCTTTGTCAATATTGGTGGTTAGGTATTTCAAACTAATCCCGATTGGAAGAGGTTTTCTCCACATTGTATTCAATAGTAAGGATGATCTTCAGAGGGATTAGAATAAGGGGGTGACGACTCTTAAGCTAGGAAGTTTTAAATTTTCTGAATGGGATAGGAATTTCAATCCATTAACTCAACGCCAAATGATAACCCTGATTTGGATTCAATTACATGGTCTAAATTGGTTTTATTGGAATTCTAGAATCCTGAGTGATATCTCTTCTTGTGTGGGGACTCCCTTGAAGATGGACCAGTGCACTATTGATGGGTAATTGGGATTCTATTCCCGAGTTCAAGTGATGGTAATCATGGAATCCGAATTTCCAGACATGGTAAATTTATTTGATAATGACCGGAAGCTTGAAATTAGAATTGAGTATGGGTAGAGGCCCCCATTTTTTGACTATTGTAAAATAGTAGGTTATGTTGTCTCAAATTGCATATATATTCAGAAATGGTAGCGGTATGTGAGAGACTCTTCCAATAATAATGTGAATCAATGGAAGGAGGTTGGTAAGAAGAAAAAGGCCAAAGATCCAACGATTGAAAAGGGGTAACACTCTAGAAAGGATCAGCAGGTGTATAAAGAGGCCCCCTTCCTTCTGCTTCTACTGGTGTAAACCCCTCCGGACCCCATTCTATTATAATTGCGGATAAAGATTTGGAGATTGATATGTATGTTATTAATTTAGTTCGATGTTCTCTTTCAGCTCTTATTACCTCTGCGGAGGAGGACTGGAAAGAATGTGGAAATGGTACACTTGTCAATGTGGATGCTCCTTTGGTGGATAGTATACATGAGGAATGGAATAATAAGGAATTGGTCTCTCCGGGGGATGCGGCTCTACAAAAATATGCATGTCATACTAAAATAATTTGTGCAACATGGTTGAGGATGATGAATCTTTAAAGGCCAGAAGTCCCCCCCTATTCTATATGAAGTTGAATGAACACTCTATGGAGTCTTTGAATCATATCCTGAGTATTACTTGGGGTTTAGTTAAAATAATGAAAATGAGGAGTCTCATCACGATTTTTACTGGTTCCAAAAAGTCCTTAGGAATGAAGAAGGAAAAGAACAAAAAAAAAAGGCAAATTCAATTACAAATATTTTTCAAAATGAATGTTCTTTCCTAGAATTATCAGGGTCTTGTTAGCTTTTCCACAGTTAATGCCTTGCATAGGCACATTCAGATTCCCACGCCGAACAATCTTGGAATTTCCAAACCCAAATCCTCATTCTCTTTGGGTTTTGTGGGAATCAACAAATATAGTTTCCATCTTGTCACCACTGATGGTACAAAGTAAAAAATGGAAAGTCTATGGGTTTTTGCACCAACATTAGTTGGAAACGTTGATATAATTTCCATTAATGACCAGGTGATCTCTTGTTCTCTACAATGGGATTATGTGCAATTTGTGGGAACTTTTTTTATACTAGAAGAAGATATGTGGACCGTAGAAGGTCATGGTAAGATCTGTGCAATTTGGGAGGCACCTATTCTCCTTGGTTTCTTATTGGAGATTTTAATATGATGCTTTATTCTAGTGAAAAATATGGCCCAGTTCATTCTAAAATTTACCTTATAAAATTAGAGGAATGTGTTGACAACAATGACCTGACTGAGGTTAGTTTAGTTGGTTCCAAGAACACCTGGAAGAAAATATGTCTTAACCGCATGACTACTAGCAAGCTAGATAGGGATTTCGTTAACAATGCTACTTTGGATAAATGGGACTATTTTAAGCACCACACTTACCAAATTTTCCTCTGACCACCATCCAATATAGATAAGTTTTCAGGGTAAGGATCTCTTCATTACCCTCCCCTTTCGATTCAACAATGCTTGGTAATCTCAAAGTGTATTTAGAAAGCTTATTGAAAGCTCCTGGACCTACATGCATGGTGCTGATTTTCTTTTTTAAAAAAAATTCTAAATTGAAAATTAAAAACGTTAAGCAAAGATAATTATAGTGACTTGGACAAGGAGATTCATATGATTGAATTCTCTATTCAAAAACTCCAAGATGAGGAATAAAAAGTATATTTCAATATAGATTTCTCCAAGGAAGCCTTGCTTACTTCTAAACTGAATTCATTTCTTGATATTAGGGAAAAGGTCCTCAATAAGAACTTCAAAATTAAATGGATAAAAGAGGAGTTTCATAGTAAAAAAATATTTATTTATATTCATATAATTAGAAAGGCCATTAGTCTATTCTTCTTTTTAAAGGTTGATGATCAGATTTTAGACAATAAGGAAAATATTACAGATTATATTGTTGATTATTTCTCTAAGATATTCAGTGGGCTTTCATTGGGGGGACATTTAATGGAAGGTATCATTCCCACACTAGTTACTGCTTCTGATAATACCACCCTCACATCCCTCCCTTTGTAATTTTAAGTCAAAGATGTTATTTTCATCCACAACACCTCTAGTGCTCTGGGACCGGATTTCTTCAATCACTTCTTTTACTAGAAATATTGGAATGTCATCAAGGGGGGTGTTTTCAAGTTATTCTCCTCTATTTTCCTCGGGGGAACTCCCTTAGGGACTCAAATAACAATTTATTACTCTTATTCCTAACGTTGAAAATGCTTGTGAGATCCATATTTTTAGGCCAGTTTCCTAGGTGACCAAAAGTTATATGGTCAAAAGAAAAATTCTTGCTAACATGCTCTCAAGTATTACATCAAGGATTGTTTCTTGAAACCAATTTTCATTAATCATTAGAAGATCTGTAAATGAGTGTATCTGTTCTACCTCATAATGTCTTAACTGGTTCATAATTCCTGATAGAGATAGTAGAATGGACCTCATGTTTGATATTAAAAAATTCGTTGACACTATGGATTAGTCTTTTATATATAAGGTTCTTGGGGAATTTGGTTTTAATGAAGTTTTTATAAGATGGATTTCCTCCCTCTTTGGATCATCCCATGTCTCGGTTCTTCTCAATGGATTACCTGGAGGATACTTTGCATGCTCTAGGGGAGTCAGATAAGGGGATCCCCTCTCATCCCTTCTTTTCTCGATTTTTTAAGATTATCTTAGCAGACCCATTACTCACATAGTCTCTCAGATACATCTAAAGCCGATTTAACCATCATGGTCCCTCATTTCTCCCTCTCACCTTTTATATCCTGATGATATCATCTTATTCCTATATGAGGGAAAGAGAAATGTATGTGCCTTGAAACTAATATTTCATAATTATGAATGTTTTTATGGTCAGTGTATCAGCTGGGATAAATCTTCCATTCACTTTGGAAAGAGGTTCTCTATTTTCTGGAAGCACTAGACTCTTTCAGAGTTGGGAATCAAGGAAGGTTAACTACCTTTTTGTTTTCCAGGTGTTCCCCTCTTCTGGGGGCCTCATAGTGCCTCTTATTTATCAGAAATTGTGGATAGAATCAATGGGCATCTCTCAACATAGAAAGGGAGGAGTGTTTCTATGGCTAGGATAATTATCTTGGTGAAATCTGTCATCATTTCTTAATTGGTTTACTCTTTTATGGTCTATAAATGGCTAATGGGTTTTCTCAAATGTCTAAACACATCCATTCATAATATTACCTAGAGTGGTAACGTCCCAGAGAGTAGTTTATTCACTATTCCTTGGAGGGAATGTTATAGACCTCTCCAATCTGGTGGGATATGCATAAAAAATATTTCTCTCTTTAATGACTCCCTTCAAGCCTATGTATCTTGGAATATCATCCATAGTAATTTTGAATCAATGGGTTTCCTCAAATCTCGATTTTCTATCAAATTGAAGCTGGACAATAATGAGTTTATTTTCTCATCCCTCTCTCCATCAATTAAATCATCTTTCCAGAATGTTATGACCTTCTCTAGATGGATTGTTAACAGAAATTTAAATATTAAGTTTTGGATGGATAATTTGACCGGTAATATTCTATCGGATGATTTTTAGCATTCTGCACTGGGCTCAGTAGAGCATGTAGAGACCCAGAATCTTGAGGTACATGGAAATTATATTACGTTTTTGGAATACTTAATACATAACAAAAACATAAACATAAGGACCGTAATATTTTAGTGTCTTTGGAAACTCATAATATAATCTTCTAATCGTGGTGAAAGATCTTCAACATCTCTCATAAATATCTTCCCCTTTTGTTTTCTTACCTAAAACCTTTCCTTAAATACTGGGGAAAATAAAACATATAATGGGTGAGCTCAAATGCTCAGTAAGGGTAAGAATGGATAAAATAAAACAAGTTATATTCATTTGTACTTAAAAACATGAACATAATGTTTAATCATCAAAATCATGAGCAATAACATAAAACATGGTAGTACATAAGGCATAGATCATAAAGAAACATTAATCATGATAAAATAGCATGGGAATAAAACATGTAATTGTGTAAAAACATTAAGCACGTCATATGATTTCTGTAGTAGCCAAGGCATTACTTCCAAAACCATCTTAGTGGACAACTCCCTTTCTGAATCGAGTTCACTCCTCATTCCAGTCCTGTATTACTAAACTGGATTAACATACCATTCCATCCATGTCTATCTCATGAGATATAAATCTTTACCCAATGCATTGGAGGGAGATATAGGTACCTTCCATCTCATAATAATATAATTATTACTTATGCCACAAAATCATAAATCATACATCATAGCATAACCCATGTAATAAATTGGGATTCATAAACATCATGCCATCATAACATAATCCCTACAAAAAAATGGATATCATTTCATAATAAGAATAATAATACCATGTAAATAATAGAGACATTATAATTGAAACATACACATATGAAAAAATTTCATCTTAGATGGAAAATAGTTTTGACAAAATTCTTGAAATGAATTCTTGAGGAAAATATCCATTCTTTTTCAAAATCATTTTCTTTTCACAAAATTACATGAAATTTTAAAAGAAAAGGATTTTTCGAAAATATTCATGAAATATTGTAGAGTAATCTTCATGAAAATTATGCGTTATGAAAACGTAAAAATCCGTTCATTCCGTATAAGTTAAAAAAACATTCTTCTCGTATTTTTGTCGGAAAAGGCCAAAAGTACCTTGTATGGTAAAAAATGATTCCTTACATACCATGTAGTAAAAGTAAAAATGGATAAAAAGGAAATTAAAAATACATGACAACATTTTTATAGAACTTGGACATGGATGATAAATATAACCCCAGCAAATACTTACGTATAAGTGATCTCGGATAGAAAACAATTGAGATTGCAACATTATCCCTTACCTTAGGTCTGATATGTTTCGTACGTATCCGAACCTAGTGTATAATGATTTAAATAATGCCATTAAATTATTAAAGAATCATATTAATTGTTATGATATCATATATGGTTCACTTATGACTTTATATTACCCATTCTTTTGTAAATCCCATGTTAATGCAACGTTTTGGGTAAAATCATCTTATTTATCGTACGTGTTTGGACTTGTTGTTCTTGATGTAATTATTACTTATATCATGATTTAATTATTTCTAGAATGTAAATCATGATTTATATATCATATATATTCATTATATATTTATCATATACATGTATTTATAATAGTACATAACATATGGAGGTAAGAAATGTAATGCACTGTTCATGGTGATGGTAAAACATACGTACGCACGAATGCTACTTTCATTTATATTTATTATTTTAATGGAATTAAAAAATAATGAAACATAGTTATATTATAATTCCAGTATAATATCATATATAATATCATTAAATCCATCCTTTATACATCCCACATAAGGCATTAACGAATCACATCACATTGAGTGGGCGGTAGTCAGCACTTCCTCAAATTAGATTATCCTATTTACAAACTATGGAAACCATAAATGCTTGATATAATTAGGAAATAAAGAATCATAATTAAATCATAAAAATTATATATATCATATATAAATACAGTTCCATCATAATGGCCACCATGAGATGCGATAAGAGAAAATCGAACATTCATCGTTTCGTGAGGCGTTAGTTTGCCATCACAGAAACATTATGTTCTTCATCCATTAGATGGAGGTGTGTGTAAGTCTAGTTCCAATACCTTTCATAACAACATCCTAGTATTTTTAGTATACTTTTTTTGTCACAAAAGAATGTTTTAAAAGTTTTTAGGGGTTGGAGAAGTAGAATAAAAGAAAACAACTTAAGAGAAACTATTACTTTTAATTTGGGTAACTTCCTTTGGATTGAACCAAAAGGACCTCTTGGAGTGTATTATGCCTAATTTAAGGCTTCAAGGTGGAGGATAGGGATGTAGGGAGCTTAGTTAGGCAGAGTTAGGATGATCAAAAAGGCTTGAGAGGTGTGAGGAATTGCATAGAAGTGGTCTCCTTTTATAAGGGAGTGGAGGGGCTCTTTAAGAAAGTGTGAAAACATTATTTTATTATAAACTTATCTTCGGTTTGAAGTGGTCCAAAACACATTAATTTCGAATAAAAGATGACTAATATTCGAAATAAAATCATACAATAAGAATTGTATAGGGTTTGGATGATATTTTAATCATTATAATCTTATTTATTTAAATCATTTATTAATAAGGTAAATACTACATCATTATTATGTCATAAATAATTTAATTTATTTGATGTCTAAAAATTATAAAAAAATACCAACATGTAGGAAATATTTTTATCTTTCCAATTAATATTTATAGTAAAAAATATAATATATATATCCTCTTATAAAAATTAATTACTAACGGATTTTTGTTAATGCCAATTTTGCCATTACTTTAAATTAATTAAACTAATGTGTCATTGTCTTTCATAAGTGGCTCCATGGTGTCCCGAAATCGACCCAAGGATTCCCATGGTCGTCCATTACTCATACAATAATGTTTGGACAAGTGTTAAGGTAATTTTAAATTATTATAATATTTTGTTAACCTTGAATTACCCTATTTACTTTTAACCGTGGTAAATAAAAGTAAAAAGTCACTATTCACCAAAAATTATTTTTATCTAATTGAACCACATTTTACTCTTTGATATTAACCGTGTCTTTTGGATTTTCAAAATTCAACTCACAGAAGCGGTAAAATTAAGTTTTATGAACAATTGCAAGAGCTCTTAGGAGGTGGGTAAAAGACGGTGAAAAGTTCAGTACAATTTTTATAAATCTAAAATTATTATAAAATGACTCCAATGAATTTCATTGAACTTATATAAGTATTATTTATCTATTTTGACCTAAAATAAATTTAAATCAAATAAATGATTATTTAAATAAAAAGTCGGTTTTAACCAAAAACATAGTGTTTTCACTATTCATCAAAAATTGAAGTTTTTCAGAAAAATACCAAAAATTCAGCCTAAGCTATATTTGATATTCTGAATTAAAAAATGATGTATATTATTTTAAATTCAAAACATAGTAGTGGAATTAATTAATTTTAAAAGCAATTCTCGTTATCAAAACAAATAGCGTGTTTTTATGAAATAATAACTATCAAAAGATCGACACTTGTTTATGTCCAAATTCAAAGTGAAATTAATTCCAATGACAAACATTGGATTAAATGGTAAAAATATATTCTAATTAAACTTTAAAACCAATGAAAAATATAATATAACCATATAAATTATTGCGATGAAAAAAGTTGTTTTTAATTAAAATATAGCTTGTTTTTTACTATTCATCAAAATATGAAAGTTACCAGAATAATATGAAAAATTTATCCAAAGTAAATTTTTATTTCTTGATTCCAATAAAGAATTTTATTTTGTCAAATTTAACTTATAAACATGTCATAAACTAGATTTAGAATGGGTGCGCCATCAAAAGGCGGTAATACTGCATTTTTGAGATATACTTCTTTTATCCGAAAAACTGATTTTGTTTTCATACCTCATTCTAGGAAATGTATAAGATGAATAATAATGTCTTAAAATTCAAAATTTAGTTAATAATATTCATAACGGCTAGTCCATAATAATATTATAACAATATATCATTGTTTATTGAAACCCGGTATTGCGTACTACACACGCTATCGAGGAAGGTTGCAACTGCGTGTAATGCAAGTCAAGTCATGGTGACGTGTAGTGAAAGACTCTTTTTTTGTTGCACATAACAAAAATATAACCATATTCCATTTATACATTAAACAAAATCTATATTTAATGTTGCGTAGAATAATTTTTACAATACAAACTTGAAATTGTGTGTACCATGAGCCAAAAATAGTGTTGTGTATACTGCAAGCTAATACGGTGTTGCGTATAGCCCAAGATAATCTTAGTGTAACATAAAACACATGACATCAAATAAATTAAAAAGAATAATTATCATAAAATCTCAAGTTGTTACAGAGCAGGTCCCCATCAAGGATTTTTTCGATAATCCACCAGCAAATATATCAAGCGACCTATATGATTTAATAGGAAAATACAATTTTGTCTCCTGCCATACATTCGTAGCTTGGGAGCAGGCTAGAAATGTAATTTTGACTTGAATTTTATATTAATATCATGCCAACAAGTGTATCATTGATGATTTTAAATGGTTTTATATATTAATCAAAATATGTATTAGTCCTTCTTGTCTAACACTTATCTAGAGGCTGTTTTACAACAGATTACCCACTAATGAGGTCTTCCAGATGTTTGGTATGCAGCGATGTTCTAGGTGTGTTATGTGCCATCCACATCGGGAGGATGTACAACACCTCTTCCTATCTTGTTCAATGGACTCATCCATTTGGAAGCTGGTTTTAGAAGCCTTTGATCTGGATGGCCTTAGATTTTTGAGAATGTAGGACCACTTTTGCTGCAATTTGGTTATTCAGGTCTATCCCCAGATTCTGGCACTCCACTCTGTGGATGGTGTTGAAGTGCGGCATAATATTCGGCGGCTTCGAAATGCTGATTTATACAATGAGAAAGTCTACTACTTGAATACTTCATTGATGTGGATTTTTGCAGCCATAAGGGACATGTCGGAATTCTTTTTGGGAGAATGTTACAACAACAATCCGGATTTTAGGATTCTAAAAAATCAGAATGTAATAGAGAATTTCATACCTACATTAGGTACTAAGGAGGTGTTTTGGATCCCCCATTTCCCCCTTTGGATTTAAGTCAATTTGGATGGTGCCTCAAAGGGAATCCTTGACCTTCAGTTTGTGGTGCAGTCTTTAGGGCTCACGATGACTCTGCCAAAGGGTGTTTCTATGGTTTTTTTTCATGACAAACTCTCTTAAGGATGAGATTCTTCGGATCACACATGTTGTTTGTATTTTGAAAATGAATGGTTGGACTAATATCTGGATCGAGAGTGACTCTTCTACAGTTGTGCAGGACATCATAAATTGTGAAGTGCATATCTCAGGGAAGCTCGTAGAAAGGTGGATGCAATTCATGGAGACCCTTTAAACTCTCAACATCATCATCACACATGTCTATCATGAGGCAAACTGGGTTATAGATGGTCTTACAAACATAGAAGTTTGCAAACCCATTACCTGGTCTGATACTCTTCCTGAGGCTTTACTCCCTTTTTATAGGTATGACTGTAATAAAATCTCTTATTTTCACCATTTTTAATATTTTTATTTTTTATGAATTAATGACTCATCCTTTTGGTGGAGGGACCCTTTAAAACAATTAAATATTATATAATGATAACTATAAAGTAAAGTTTCCTATAAAAGTTTTAGTAATTTATCATTTCAACTTAAATTATCTATACCCTTTCACTAATGCCTACTATGAATAACCATCATTAAAAATTATGTATTGAAGTGTATTTGGACTCAAATTCTCTTCCTCATATAGCTGAGGATCATTATGGTTTAGTTTTTTAGAGAATGTTTTCATAATATAAAAAATAATATTATCTTACAGAGTAAAAACAACTATTTAATATCCATTTTCCCCTAACATATATCAATCATAAGGAAATTTTTTTCATATGACCAAACTTTATGATATTCAACTTGATTTCATGTATGTTCATAACCATTCATAAACACTGTGGAAAATATTTGAAAAATGGTATGATCACAAAAATATATGAAAATGACAAAAAGATATGATATTAATTATTCCAATAAATAACATGAAAACCTATAATATTTTTACCTTTATCATAATATTATTTAACTGTGTGACAGAAGTCATTTACACATGAAAAAAAACACATTTTTTCAAGGAAAACCATTAACACTCGTAGAAAGAAAGTGAAATCCCAATTTTTGTAAGATAGATAATTATATTTATAATGCATGTTAGAAGTATATGGAGTCAGGTTACATCCATGGGTGAAACCAGAATAACTAATAACCCATCATGCCTATACATAGAAGTAACATTATATAATGCAATAGAGTTTAATCTTGGTGCACTAATCCTATAATCTATTTCATGATCACCCACCATATAAAATGTATTGTTCTCTCATATCATATATTTTTTATTAAGATAAAACATTAAATTAGATGTTTTGGTATTAACTATAGTAAATATAATTATAATGTATAGTATAAAAAAATATTATATTTGCATATTTTAGTAGAGTACCCTTTAACAACTCTTTTAAGAAAATAAGGAAAACAATTGGATATTAATATTAACAAGAATTATAATACTAAAATACCCATAGAGAAGGGAATGGGGGGTTACCTACGATGTAAATATTCTATATAATAATAGATTCTCAAACTAAAATAATTGTTGTGGTGACGTGAATTATAGTAGTGAAGTTATAGGTTAAAATATAACATTTATTTGGTCTTTTTTGAAGAAAGTGAAAATGTTATGCATATAATACATAAATAAATTACTTTTAAAATTATTTAAATGAAAATAAAAAGAGGTAAAAAAATTTATTATTATAGTTATTTTATTTTCTTATACTAATTTACTATGATATTTTTTAAATATTTTCAAGGAAGAAAAAGTGGTGGAAGGGAAGCATTTAAAGAGGATTTTTAAAAGATAGCCCATTACCATGAGTCTAAATCACCACATGCACTCTTTATCTTACTAAATAATAAATTTATGTAAAATATTTATGTTTTTAAGTACCATTTTCAGGTTTATATTTAGTCCCAATTTTATTCAATATCAGGTTATATTCAATTACATAATTATTTATGTTAATGTTAAAAGTATTGAGGATATTTGTCTCATGGGACAAAATTTACATCGATTGGATGACTATGGTCAGGATGTTTGTAATTCCATCATACTAAGAATAATAATAATGAAATAATAATCTTTTTATAAATGAACTATACTTTTAAATTTAATCATGAAATATGGTTATGAAAAATGAACAATGTTACAATCATGGAGACGGTAGGTCAAACTTACGTAAGAGTCATGTTTCCATTTTCCAATAATATTTAATAAAATGAGGTAATTTCTATTATATATTTGAGTAATTATATTCATATAATAAATAGTATGTTAATTCATTAAATATAATTATATATATCATTTATGAGATGTTTTTATGAAAAACAATCCACATCACTTCATAGAGGAGGTAGTCCATACGTACACAAGAACAACATTATCATTTTCCAGCGAGTGATTTTTCTTAAAATATTTTATATGTTACTCATATAAAATGATAATTATATCATTAATATAAAATATTTACATTATATATATTATTAATAAAAATTTTGACAAGTAGTGATGGGAAACCAATTACATCCATTCACGATGCAGTTGTCTACTGTAGACATGACTGATGGTTTAATTTCTCATTTGATTAAATAATTATTTATATACAGTTTATTATAAACACATAATTAATATAATTATTTGGTAGTTACTAATTTTAAAATATAGTATTTTTTATGTTTATTTTAATGAGTTATAATAATTAATAAATTGAAAATCATTGATAATGAATGATACCACTTCTTTGGAAAACCCAATAATATTTATTCCAATGGCCTTCCTATGTATCTTTTCTGAGAAAAAGATACTCTAGGATTTGGGGAGGGTTGCAAGGAGGGGATTTGGGTTGGTCATGGATGAACCATATTTCGTTTTATGAGTGAAGAAATAAGGATAGGTGGTTCCCTTTTACTATCGATTGGAGGGGAATTCTAAAACATTATTTAGCATTTAAATTCATACGAATTAACCTTCATATTTAAATGGATCAATTGGGATTATTATTATAAAATATGAGTTTTAGTTGATGAAATTTGGTCTAATAAAAATTGTACTGGATTAGGTTTTTTTTCATTGTTGTATTTTTCGTTACACATGGGAGTTAATAATGAGGTCTCATGGAGGGATGACCTTCCTCATGAGTTACTCCCGCTTTATGTCTGGGGTGTTCAAAAACTTCCTAACATTAGACTCTTGTAATCCATTCTTATTCCTTTTTTTAATAATTTTTTTTCTCTTTGACTAGAACACCACCCCATTTTAAAAAAATAAATGAACCATAAGTGGAAAAATTGTTTTATTAAAAATTATATTCTAAAAGAAAGAGGGTGAAATTTCATCTTTTTAATCACATAAATCATTATATAAGAAAATTTCATTGGGATGTGTCCCATTAACAAATAATTATTGCACCTAAGG
The DNA here is from genome assembly GCA_963277665.1 of Viscum album. NCBI lineage: Eukaryota > Viridiplantae > Streptophyta > Magnoliopsida > Santalales > Viscaceae > Viscum > Viscum album. The sequence goes on from OY728130.1 coordinate 692,848,192, forward strand.
TGATAGGGATAAAAAATTATTCATCTGATGACATTTATGAAAAAAAATTGATTCTTTATCACATAGTTTTAACTTAATAGAACTAGATTTACACATTAACCATGGTGATGAATTTGTACTTTCTTTACTATCATTATGAAAAAGATTAATTTGATCATATAAAATTTTATTATTAATTTTTATTTAAAATATGGAATCAATTTTTGAAAATTTAATACTTATAAGTGGTATAAATTCACATTTTATGTGTACCACAAAGTACGATGAAATATTGATTTTTAAGATAATGTATATTTCAAGAAATAAATGATCTTATATTAACCATATGACTATAAATAATAATTATATGAATTTAAATTCATATGAAAGGATATATAAACCATACATTTTTTTAAATATTTATTTGTTAGGGTTATGTTTGTTTACTAAAAATGGAAAAATTAAGTACTTAAAAATAACTTTAAAAAAAATTAATTTTTAAGAATAAAAATAAAAATCAAGTAATTTTTTGTTTCTCATTACATGATTACCTTGTACCCTACATGAAATCCATAATTCTCAAACATAATCATTCTCTTCTTGAAATATAATCGATCTATAGTTCCAATGATAACATCTATCATATTCCTAATATTCTTCTTTATTTTTACAATTTATTTCAATGTAGTAATATTTATAGGATATTTTGTTATTATTGAGTTTACTCTTGTCTTTCCACTATTATATATTTAATATCAATTTAATTTTCTAGTATGTTATTGTAGCAGGTGCGCTTTAATTATAATTTGTACATTTTTCATTCTGAAAAACATAATGCATAAACCACCTAATTATATTCAAAAATGTGATTAAATTAAAAATTCAAAAATTTATAATATCAATTTGATGAAATGAATATAAGATTTAAATTTATTAGATAAAAATTATTTTTTGGCTAATTTTTAATATTTTTAGAAAATACTTTATTTTAGGTGAATACAAAAAAATAATGATAATGGAACTTTTAGAAAATATTCATGATATAATAATGAATTAAAAGTTTATTAATCCTTTATATAGGAAAAATATACTTTTAATAAAAAATAAAATTCAATTGATATTATAGTTTTTTACCTATAGATCTATGCTTTACATTTATAAAATTTACTAATGTTTTTATTTATTTTGTTTTTTCAGTTCAACTCTTTTAATAAATTATTTATAAGGTTTCTTTCAAATTTTTCCTTTTTTAAAATTCTCATAAGACACATTAATTTATGATAATAAATTAATTTATTAGGAATGAAAATTTCCACTGATATTTCTGTAAAATAATTTTTATCGTTAATAAATTTATTTTTCTAGAAACAATTTGTCCTTGTATTTTTCTAGAAACAATTTTTCCTTGTATTTTTTTAGAAACAATTTGTCCTTGTAAAATAATTTTTATCACCCCAATCGAGGGTTTAGTATGTAAATGTGTACAATTTAATGGGATAAGACATCATGATAACACAAAAACCCAACCTAAATCATATTTTGGAGTTATAAATATTTCATGACCTTGTTATATTTGAAACTTGGAGTTTTTTGATCTAATTTACATCATTGTGTTTCATATTATAAAATAATGTTTCATGGACTTACAACTTTTCCACCCACCTCTCTTACAAAATGGAACATCCTCTCAAACATAATCACACATAGTGATCACATAAATTGATAATAACCTACCCAAATATATTCCCAAAGTACTTATACACATTCTATATGTTTTCTTATTCCCAAAAATTACACTCCATTAACTATTAATGTTTATTCTAAAGAAGGTTTCCCAATAAAGATATAATAATCCTAACCTACTTCTTTCAATTGATTAATTCTTTTGAATAATTGAAATTTGTTTTATAAATCATAATATAGTTATATTAGTATAAAAAATATAATAAAATGTTATTATGTTTATTTAAAATAGATATTATACCTCATATATATCTTGTGAAATATGAATACTTCACATTTTCATATGTGTGAACTACCGCCTCCAAATAGTGATGTCTATAATATTTTAGTATTGAACCACAAGGATGGTTATAATTATTTATATATTGAATATGTATGATATTTATGAAATTATAATGATTATTTAAATAAAAAATAATATTTATCATATTCTCCTCCCACCCATTGAAAAATTATCCCATCACCCATGTGTATAATTAGCCTTTACCTTCACAAAGCGATGTGATTTTTTTAAATTAAAATTTAATGGGAAGTTAGTAAGAATATATTAAATGAATATATATTATATTTAACATATTATTATTATTATATTTGAATATCCAATATATGTTCTTCATTTACCAACTATAAGTAAAAAAGTTCATCGTTTGTACATGCTCACTACTGCCTCTGTGAACAAACTATTTCATTTTTCCAAAACCACCATGTGAAAATTGTTAAAAAATATTATGAAATGAATAAATATGATATTCATAAAATTATTATCATTATGATTATGATGCAACCATTTCATAACACATGTGACTACGGTCAATATATAGAAATATTTTTAGTGAATTAACCAAACAACCATTAGTGGTCATTGTAAATTAGAACTATATAATGAATTGATGTCTAATGATTATAGAAAATACAAAAAAAATGATTATAGATAAAACTATTATGGATGAATTATTTCAGAAATTGAATTTTTTATTCTGTTGTTTATTAAAAAGATGAAAATGTATGAGTCCATGGTATGGGTTATTGATGTCAAATCAACTCTATTAATTCATATTTTTTACACCGAATTTATTTAATATGGTGTATATATTATCCATTAGAAATATTAAATAATTATTTCATATTTAATTATAGTATTTTATATTTGACGTCATGTTTTCTAATTTAATTTTATTTCATCAAAAGAATTTAAATCCATGTGTAATGAAATATGATTTCTTACAATCAATTAAAATATATTAATTGATGTTCCAGGTGTCCAACTTTCTATGGAAAACTTAGAGAAATATGCCTTTTGGAAAACAAATCTGACAATTGGGATGATGCCTATTTGTACCAGGTTATTTGACGAGTTTGAAGATATAATAGGGGTAGCTATTATGAGATCTACTACTAAAATGATTTTTTATAATTGATTTTATTTTCAATTTATATTTATGTTACATCTCTAATGATTTATTAGTAATAACATCTTGTCCCTATTATTTGTAGTCATTTAGGGTTTTTTATTTCTAAATAATCCTTGTCAGTTTTTCTCATTATAAACTTTTTCTTTGTAATTTGTTTCTGATCATCATAATTATTGAAGATTATGGGATAATAAGACAGTGAATATAATCTATCAGATCGAGGTATATCATGAATTTCTGGATAAAGAATATGATCTTCATATCTTGCGTTTCTAGGGATAAGAAGATAGATCCATTATGATCATTACATCGAGGACTTCATTGGTAAGGAAGACATACACAATTTTATGTATAAAATAAGAAATACCTTTATTATAGGTTATAGGATAAATTTCTCTAAGGTTAAAAGAGGTTTATTGTTTTGATTTCTATAATTCATTCATAATTTATTAAATATATTATATTACTTGTTTCTTTCTTGTTTTATTTTACAATATATGTAATAGTTAATTTGATCAACGTATTTATCTTAATATATACTAGTTACTTTATATATATTATGATTCTTATGATAATATTAATAAATTTTAGTTATTTTTATCTATAATTTTATTGATTTTCACACTCAGATTTATAAAATTCATCAATTCATTAATCCTTCACTATAATTTATTCATAGTATTTCTTATTGTAATTTATTCATTTTTTGGAACTAGAGATATTCCAAATATTTCTAAATATATAGGTTTTGTTTTTTTTTGATTAATTATTTTAAACTATTTTTTGAGTAAACTTTACCTCACTATTTTAAGTATATTATTTCAAGAAGATATTACAATATGTTATAAACATAGGGGGAGTAATGGATTAAATTTTAAACGTTAAATTTTAATTGCTAAAATGAAAATGTAATATAATTTGGGAAAAGATACATATTTATTTACAATTTGGGGTTTTTTCTTTTCAAAAACATAAATATTGGTGATTTATAATTTATAATTCCTAATTTTACAGTATTTTAGATTTGGAAATCAAAAATTCATTATTAAAAACATGTTTTACTATGTTTATATGTCCAACGTGTTTAGGAATGTTTTTTATATAAAAAATTATATTTTATCATACATAAAGTGATCTTTGAAGTATTATATATATAAAAAGTACATTATTCATTATTATTACCTTAATGAATATGTGTATGATAATAATCAGAGTCACCTTTACCAGAACAGGTTTTAATCCTTTTGTATTGTCTTTCATACTGAAAAAGTCCTAACAATTAGACTGATAATGGTACCGATAAACCTCAGATTGATACTCATATAGATTATTGTAATGACAACCATAAGGAAGTACTTCAGACTAACTTATGTTTTTAATCAGAACATGACAAAATTATTTCTAATGTAAATACAATATATTAAATTGTAGTAGTGTTAATCAATATGATGTTGGAAAATTATTTAGAATAGATCCATTGACATGACATGAATCCATGTCATTGTGAAAAACTATTAAAATAAGACCATTGGGAAAGTAATATGATTGTTGGGATGATCCCATAAATAATGTTTAATTTCAAGTGTTTATATCTGTTACAGTTATCTCTATTGTGAGAGATACTACTATAGTGATTTCTTCTGATTTATCACATTTTCAAATTCTCTTTTTGCAATATCTTTGAAGATTTATTAGAATGAATGTATTATTAGGTTGTCTCCTTGTGAAATTTTTCATTATAATATGTTCCTGGTCATCATAATAATAAAAGGATTTCATGGATATATAGAAAAATAATCTAGTCCATCAGATCAAGGGCTACGAGGGATAGGTATATAGAGAATATGATCTTCATATTGAGGACTTCTAGGGATATGAAGATAGATCTGTTTCAATCACAGGTTTGATATATTCTATACTAAAGAAAAAAAACATTGTTGTAACTATTAAACGAGGGATACCTTTAATCTGGATTATATACAATCTTTCTGTTAAGGGTAAAATAATTTTGTCATTTTAATATTAGTAATCCAATATTACTATATTATAGATACTGTATTACTTATTTTATACACGATTATTTTTTCACTACAGGTAATGGTAAACATTATAATCACATTCACCTGACTATATTATTATGGATTTATCTATTTTAATCTGATTATGATAATAGAAATGTATTTTAATTAATCATATCAATCATGATTATGAGTTTCATAATTTGATCAATCGAACTCATCAAGATATCGATATGTCACGCTAATTTATTTTTATTTTTCTTATTATTATTCTATGACTTAGTCAATCAAACTATGTGATGAGTCTGATATTTCATATCAAAGAAGTTTTTCTATTTTTTTTATTTAAAAAAAGTTGTTAAATTTAATTCACCCCTTATAGACTGTATATTGTTTTGAGTAAATCTATGATTTGATGTTTATCTTATAATATCACTATTATTTCTATTATTCATGTTTAAATTTATGATTGATTAATTATATTATACTTTTATTCACAATCTACATATTTTTTTATGTCTTCTATTTATAAATGGTTTTTCCTTTAGTTCATTAAAATTTCCTTTTCATTGATTTAAAAAAGGGTTTGGGTATTTTTTTAAAATATCCAACATTATATATATACTTTTGGTAAAATTTAATTATCTTATATAAATATATATATTATTTACATTGTTATGTGTAATCTCTTATCAAATTTTAATTGTTTTAAATTTCTCCTTTTCTAAAAACTTTATTTTTCATTGAAAATATTCAAAATAATGTTTTTAATATTTAAAAAACATGTCATTTCATTATATTATTCATAAAAGTGTTAAATGATTATTCCTTCCAATGTATATGATATGAATGTATAATCCCACATCTAAAAAATTATTCATTTTCTATCTTATTCAAACAATCTGTGACTTTTAATGAATATAATGTTTCAAAATTATTTTATGTTTTATATATTTATAAAAACGAAAGACATTATTTTCATAATGGTTGAAATGAATTTTGAAATTTATTTTGTAACTTCACTTTTACAAAAAAAGTTACCAAAAATCATGGATTGTACTTTTTTTATTTCTTTGATTTTATTTTTCTCTTTAGTTCGCCAAGAAATTTCATTTATCTCAAGAATTAATATTTAATGAATTGATAGAATTATATCATCCATTACTGATTTATGGGTTAAAAATTATTTTTTTCATGTACTTTATAATGATCATGTTTTCTATTATTTTAAATTATTTATTACCCATTATTATTCACCATCACCTCTATATTTTCAATATCAATGATATATTTAGTATCATTTGAACTAAATTGATATTATCATAACCCTATACTATATCACATTTTGTTAATAGTTGAACGAATAATATGAGGAAATTTTGTTCCTTTAATTGTGAATGATTTATGTTTTGAATAATTGATTATTTAAGAAAATAATTTCATTGATAAGGAATATTGATTTTGATTTATATGAATAATCATATATAATAGGGATAAAATTGACATATATATTTATATGATTAGTTCACATTGGTTATATATATCACGTCAATGTATCAAAATGTCTCATTAGACAAACAGTTGGACAACATACCTTGGTATTTTGTATATAACTTCAAATTCAATGAAATTTATTCAAGTAATTTCATAATGGTAAGATTCCAAATTTATTGGAATGAGGGCCTAATATAAAAATCATAACACTAATTAACTAATAATTAAATCTTTTTAGAAATAAATTGTTTTTTGTGTTTAAGTGAGAACCTAAGTGGAATCCAATCAAAAAATATTAATCCTCATATGGCATCAACACGTTGTTCCATATGAATAAAATAAAAAATTATCCATCGAACCTTTATAATACCCATAAAAATGAAATTAATTCATATTTGGTTCATATTTAGAATATTTTTAATGTTAATTTCCATTTTTACCAAACTCTTAATATAGACTTCCCAAAAAATAATGTATTCATTTAACCCATGAATTTTGATTATTTCTTTAGCATCAATCCATGTCATTTTCTCAACATTGATGATAACATAGTGTTGTATTTCATAAATATAATTAACTTCCTCCATTGTTTATTTAATTTCTATATCCTCTACCACTATTTTTTCCAAGGCATTTATAAGATGTTTTATAATTCATGTTGGAAAACATGCCTCTTCAATTACAATATTACAACATATTTCCATATTAATAGTGGTTCTTACTATTTCAGACCCCAGTACCACCCATATTCAATGTGGAAAACATTACAATTTCCATCAATATGAATTTACATTGTTAAAATTTCTATTACTATTATTAGTGATATCTTTATACTAATATTTCCAGTGATATATTTTAAAATTACATTAATTATCCTAATGGAATAAGTTTTTACATTAAAATTTACCATATTTTTCATACTTTATCAAATGATGATATATTTTATTATTTTTAAATCATTCAGATCATTTAATATCACTCCATTATTTCCTCTTATTCCACCAAGATATGATGAAGGAATATTTTAATGATTTTAGAGGATGAAATAATTTTTTTCTATAATATGTTTCATCTTTTAAATATAATTTTGAAATAATTTATGTAACTAATATCCAAATAATACTAAACTGTTCATTCCAATAGTATTTTATCTCTTATATTTTTTTATCAAAATAATAAACTGATCACTAACGCCTGGTGACTGGATTCAAGGTTGTTATAGTTCGTATCAATTAATGTTTTGTAGGAACATTTGGGAAATTATTTTATTATAACATATCTTGAATGTGAACTCATATAAATCAATACAATGTTTAATAAATTTAGGTTATTTTTTCTTTAAAAATATTTATTTTGTTATTAGATAAATATATGTTAATATTTTTAGATGGATATAAGAGGAAAAAGGGAAATCATATCAACAACCATTATAATGGAGAAATTTCCCTTATGGTCCAATAAAAATAGGGGTTTGGAGATAAGAAATTCCTAATGATGTTTCATTAACTAAACCGAGTTATGAAAAAAATCATTATAGGGAAACAAGTTGTTCCAAAATATGATTTCTCTATCATAGATAACATTAAATGATATAATCCTCCATTGTTTAATGGAATTAACCATATATAGGTAGATGAATAATTTAAAATATATGAAAAAACTTATTCTAGGATTTAGTATGTAATGAAATGGAAAATGTCTATTCTTATAGAATATTATTTGAAGGATTACTCCAATCAGTGGTTGTCATTAAACTAAAATGAGAAAGAAGACGATGGAATAGAATGTACGGTATGAATAACATTTAATGTTATTTTATTTGAGATCTTTTTTCATACATTCCATCTTGTCGAATTTCATATAGAGTTCCTCAACCTAAAGCTAAAGGAAAACTAAATTATTGAAACATTCGATCCTAGATTCACTACAATGTAATGACATTCAATAGAAAAATATATATTATTGAAAAAATGTTATTGACTATTTTTATAGGATTTAACCAAACAGGATAAAGACACAAGTATACTATATTTTACGTTTAATGAAGATATAATAATGTATTCCATCATTATAAATATATAATTTTCTAGTAAATATTTATTAGTGGTTAATTAGAAAAGAAAATGTATGCACAACACTGAGGAAAAATAAATTTATCTATAATGAATAAATGAATAATGTGATTTACAAAAAATGGTCAATATTCTAAGAGGCATCCTCATAAAATTTTAAATGTAATTACATTTTATTACATATGTGGACTTATGGGAAATATATTACATCAATACAGTGGAATAATATAAATAATTTACTTTTAGTGCCTCAACTATAATGATATATGTAATTATTTAAAATGAATTCCACCAGTATTAAAATAAAAAACCACAAAAGTGGATGAGTCAGTAAATCGAAGCTAATTTGGTTGAGAAATATGAATTTAATGTACTAAAATATTTAGTGGAAAATACATTAATTAAAATATTAAAGAGATATTATATGATATTTGATTATGGATCATCAAATTATTTTAAAAATTCTTGGTGTTTTATAACATTATATAATCCTCTAACACCATAATATAGTAGTTTTAAATCAGGACACTTTATGGATATATTATCACAACAATGATATGTTATTCAGTACAGAATATAATTTATAATCATTAACTATTATTTAATTAGAATGATAATTTTTTTGTTTACATTGATAAAATATTGGTATTAATTTTATTTCAACAAATTATTTAAAAAAATTCCACGTGTATGAGATTAGGATTCATGATGACGATTTTGAATTCCTTATATTTATAAGGGGAATTCATTATCAATATTAAGATCGTATTATCCTCTAAAATCTCACAGTAATAAAATTATTGAATAAAAAGACAAACGAAAACTTGTGGATGGGATTGGTTCCCCTAGAATATAATATATTCATATTTATTAAGAATATATTGATGTGATTCATAAATAGTTACCTAGAAATGCACCCAATAATAAAGTTGAATTTTCTATTAAACTCTTACTTGATTAATATCCAATTTATGATTCACCAAACCAAATCATCATAGAGTAATAATTGGATCAAAAAACAACATTAGGTGTTGAGTAATATGGAATTAATTCACAGAAAGTGTTTTAACTATGGGGATATACTATTCATTCTATTAAGAATAAGGATGTGAGAAGTAGGATGGGCATAAAATATTGGAAAATATGTTCCTTCATTATAAATAACATATATCATCATCCTCTTAAGGATGATATTTTTTATCTTCAAGGATCTGAATATTTTTTTAAACAGTATATTTTTATTTTTATAATCCATTGTTTGTAATAATAGTAGATATCTCTAAGGTTAAATTTCACATTGTGATAAGAAAATTTTGAGATTATAATCATCTCTTTTATATTAAAAAAATGAAAATCATATTTTCTAGATTTGATGGATAATGTATTCAGTGATTATAATGAATATATGGTTATGGTATTGAATTATGATGTCTTGTTATACTATAAAATCTATTAAGATAATAAAATCTCTTAGTGAATCATATTTGGAACACTCATATGAAATAATTTGTGTGGGAATTTCTTTATTTTTGAATTATGGGTTTAATAAATTTTTTGTTGGAGGTGAATAGATCTACTCATGGACTTTTTTTTCTTAATAAACAATGGCCCTAAGAAGAAAATATGTTGGTTGATGTATTATAAAGGAATAATTTTAAATTTATTACTAGTATAAAGATTATAAAAACTCATATATTCTTGGATTTATTAATATTAGAACAGATAATAAGTAGGGATGGTGAAACATAACTCATTTTAATAATTATTTCTAAAAACATTATATTAGGGAAGTTAAAATGTTCCAATGATGATGATAAGAGTGTATAAAAAAAATTAATGTTTTGAATTTTAATAATTTAATATAAAATGTTTATGAAGATAGAGTATTGAAATTAATCGGGGTTTTTTGTGTTCTATCAATATTTATGGAGAATAAGTAAATACATGATGGAAGATAATCCTCAAAAATTGTTATGCATGTGGTATTTATAAGGATTAATTTTTATTTACAGAAATAATTTCAGACAGATAATATGAAGTGGGAAATTGAAAACTATACCTCATGATGATTGATTTTCCCAGAGGAAAAAATATAAGAGGCAACATATTAGATGAATATTGCAACCTCTCCCTCGTTATATATGGATATTGGATGATATTTATATGGTATTTCAAACTATATTCCCCGAAAATACTAAAATAAATGATGTCACATTGGTTATTTTTTATTGTCCTACTATGTACATGAATTTCTTCAAAATAATATAAGATCAACATCTTTATAACATCACACAACTACAAAAAATGATTTTTTGTAACATCATGGTATACATATTTGTTTTGAATAAAATACTAAACCATGATATACATAATAATTATAGAAAATAATTAGTTAGGATCTTAAAACCAAGCTACATTTAAGATCTTATTAAAATCCTTTGACAGATGAAAATTATAGAAGTTTTATTGAAACATTAGAATACATGTTAAGATCATTCTAATATGATGTTTATTCTATATGGGATCAGTCATTACCTTTGTTTCAATTTTCATATAATTATATCTCCAATTAAAAAATTCAAATTGCACTACATGAAGCACTGTGTGAGATATATTTCCATAAATCACTATATTAGGAATAAGATGATTAAGGTTGTGCTTTATGAAAATACGTTTTTTAGAATATAGTGGTTAATGTTGGAAAAAATTAGCTTCGTCAGGGAAGCTTATAAAAGTAAAAGAATTACACTAACGTCTGAATGAATATTATGGATTTTCTAGTGGGGGTAATTTCTTATTGTAGTTATCTTAAGGGAAGTGTGTGTTATAATGATAGGCGATCAAGATAAATTATGTCCAATATATATTATGATATTTTTTATTTTCAAAGGAATTGGAGATATTAGCTACACTTTTTTTAATTCCTCTAGGTCTCATTAAATTCCATCATGTATTATATATCTCATTAATATAGAAATTTATACCAAGAATAGTTTGTTTCATCACTTTTGAAAATATTTAATTGAAATATAATTTATCTTATTATGAAGATCCTATAGTGATTATTTACAGTAGATATTATGTGTAGTGGAATCGGACAAGTCGACTACTAAGTGTACTTTGGTGAAATCACAATTTATATGGAGAAATATACATTATATAATATGTTATGTGGAAAAGAAACTATATTTTTTATGATGTTAAATTCATGAAATCACAAGGGACAAATTCAAAAATAGTGGAAGATGTAACATCATATCTTATATTATAGTATGTAATCCTTTAATTATAAAAACTTCTATAATATAATTAACAGATATTTATTCATGAATGAAATTAATCCTATATTACTATAATTTACAATTTTAATTTATTGAAATTAATTTTATTTTTGATTTCTACATGTCATAATTATCTTAGTGTAATTTTTTGATATTTTTTTTAAAAAAAATTATTATTGTAAGAATAGTAAAAAATATCAATGACATATAAAATTAACACGATATAAGAATGAAAAAAAAAATTGTGATGACATTTTCAACACTATAGTTAAATTAAATAACTAATAATGCATATAAAATTTTAATTTCAAATATATAGATCTATGTTTGAAATTATAGAAATCTAATTAATGTTGTTATTTAATTAAAAATTATTTTTCTGATTCTATCAAAATAACTTATTCATTAAGATCCTTCTATTTGTAATTTAGTTTAAATAAAAATAAATACTTTTTTATCATTATCCAATTAGAAGTAGAGAAATATAAATTACACCTTATTTAGGAATAAATTAATTTTTTGGTGTTAGACAAGAATTATTCTAAATATTTTTTTCTTTGAATTTTGGTTATATATTTAAATGTTATATATTACTGATATAAAAAAGAAATATTGAAAATAGATTCATTATTTTGAATCATCATGTGTTGTTTTTTTAATATTTTAAATTTAATTTTTCATAATAAATATCCACCATGGTGAAAATGTATCACACCAGTAAATGCTAAAATTGGTTTAAAATGATTATAATAATGGATAAATAATCCAGATTACAAAGAAACCCACTTATTTATTATTTTATGGTTCGATTTAATCCTTATCATTATTCTCATCTAATTTATGACTATTCAGTGACATTTTATTTGATTAAGACAAATATTACATAAAACTGTTTCAAGTTATTAAAAGGTTTCCACCCACATAACTTATGAAAGGGTTACACCTCCCATAACATATCTACAAATCATGGGGCACTTTTATTGAATGAAAATAATAAAAATAAATTGAAAATGTACTTTTTCAAATCCTACGGTTTTTTTTCAATATACCAATTAAATAATTTTTACTGTGAAATCTAAAGGAAGATTCCAATAAACAATTTAATCACCTTAACCCATCCACCTAAAAAAATTCATCCCCTATGTCTACAAATTTTATTATATCCAACCTAATATAAAAACATTAATATCATAAATATACTGAAATTCAGTTTTGTTTATTGATAATATATTATCAACCAATTATTTATCTGATGTAAAATGAAATATTTTCTTATGTGTACGCATGAATTACCACCACCAAGAACTGATGTTTATCATTTGTCATCACAAGAAACATTGATGGGAATAAATATGGATTCAATGAAAATATATCACATATATGACTCAATCATGATTATTAAGTTATGAAATATTATAAACCTTCTTACCCTCCCATATATAAGAATAGTATAACATCATTCGTCAGTATGTGTGGACTACCACCTCTATGAAGTGAAGTGATTCATTTAACATTCCTCCCCACATGGTTGATCAGAAGGATATATTTAAAGAGTACATAAAATATTTATCAAATAATTGATTTTATGTTATTTATCATTATTTACTTTTTATCCATTCCTTCCATTACAAAAATGTACACATCCATATGTCTACATGTGGAAACACCCCTTTATAGAAAACCAATTCAGTTTTTATATTACCACCATGAATGGATGGTTATAAAATTTGATAAATTATTAAAATTAATATACATGAAATTACTAAAATTAAATATATTATTTACGAATTGTATAAAGAGATTTTTAAAAGTCTATATATCAATGATATTTTGTAGAAATTGGTAGAATAACATTAAACGGTAAAACTAAATAACTATTCAACAATAAATGGATATTATATTAATATAATATAACGATAAAAACATAATATATATTAGAATAGTTTTATTATGGATGTATTAAAAAAGTTATTTTAATTTTTAGAATGATATAACCAATTCAACAAATTAAAAATCTAGGTTTATGGGTTTTTTTCTCAATTCCACTCTATTGAGACATATTTCATATTATAGAACTAAATTTTTTTATATTGTGTATATATAGAAATTTTGACATATCATATCATTAATTACACTTTTTTCATGGAATTTAATTTTATATTGTTGTTTTATCTTCTTATGGGTTTTTATTCAAATGTTTTTTAAGTTAAAGAGGACTCATCAATAACCTCACTCTTATTTAGATTTCAAAATTTTAAATTTAATAATTATATAATTTTCCTTTTCATAAAACACGTATATTTTATACTTCTTCAATTCATTATTTGTATATATGGACACTCTAACATATTATATCCTTAATTACACCTTTTTCATGGAATTTATTTTTTATAGGTTTTTTATATTCTTATGTGTTTTATTCAATTGTTTTTAATGTCATAATGTTTTCATCTATCATCTCACTCAAATTTATATTAAATATATTTAAATTTAAATTTTAAAAATTATAATTATTTTCATTTCATAATACACATAAATTTTAATCTCCTCATATTATTTTTGAGTATTCCATGTTTTCTTCCAACTCTTACTTGATTTTGTAATGAAAAATGATGAAATAATTTTTTTATGAAAAACATTCATTATTTAACTTCTTCTCAGTAGGAATATTTATCTTGAATTTCAATATTATACAAATTGATATATATATATATATGTGTGTGTGTGTGAGTGTGTGTGTGTTTATTTAAATTTTAATTATTGTTAATTTTCATTATCTACTACATTAAAAATATTTATAATGGTTAAAAATGAATATTTTATCGTTTTATGAATATGTCATTTTTACTATTGTTAAAATAGAGTGAATGGAATTTTATTTTTAATATATAATTTTTGAATTGGATTTCATTCCTTCATTACCACTAGATTCTATTTGGATTTATAAATAAATTTTTAGGATTATCAAAGCAAATAAAATTTCCTTATTCTGTGTATTATTTTTTGTAATATAATAAATTGAAATATTTTAAAAGAGGTTTAAAATTATTTTTGAAATACTTTATAACGTCATTTTTACACCAATGTTACAAATTCTTTAATATAGATTATTTTTTTATTTTTTTATTTTTTCTTCCAAATTATCAAGTAGATTTATATTATTTTAACCCTTCAATTTTGAGGAACTAATTTTATTATATCAACCTTTACAAATTTATAGGTTAATCCTTAATTTAATAACATTTTATTTCTTAAAATAATGTTCTCTATCACACTCAATTATTCATTAGACATTATTTTTATCCTTCATACTCATATTTTTAGTATCATGGATATATTAAGTATCAATTTTCAACATCAATATTATGTAAATATATACTATTTCAATATTTTTTTTATTGGATGGAAGCCTATTAAGAATGTTAAATCTTTTATTAGGGTAATATTTATGTTTCATATACTTCATTGAATATTGTTATATATTGACTGATATAGAATACTAATTTTATATAATTTTTTTGAATAGAAATATATGGAATTTCATGGAAATATTTATGTTATGGGTGGGTTATAGTAACATATATCCTCTTGATTCATTGAAAAGAAACATGAGACAAAGAGTTAGAAAAATTAGTTGGGTATTTGCTGTAGACATGAACATTCATTCAAATTTTATTGTATAAGGACATATTGGTATTGTCCATGATTTAGTTTCAGGATGCCTTTGTAGAAATATCAAGACCTTAAGAATTTAGAATTTCCATCATCGATATTTTAGTTATTAGTATCCATGTTATTATTATATTGATATTTTATAATGATATATTTTTAATTTCAATGAACATATTATATGGAATATATATCTATTATCCACTCTTCAATAATATTCTAGAATTTTCTACTCTTGATACCATTATTAGTATGGAACTATTACCAATCCTCAGAGATCACCCCGTTATTTCTATTGACCTTACAAATTTTATGAATAAGGAATACTATTTTTAATTTTCATGAATACTAAAAATGGATTTCAAAATGAATTTTATTTTTACAATGTAATATAATCTTTTTATAGGTATCTAATCTCCAAATTATGCTAAACTACTCTATCAATTAAAATGTCATCTATTTTATCTCGTACTAATATAATAATATAAACCCCGACTATGGGATACTAGTGTTGGCATGATATATATAGGGAAAATATTATTTAATGATATATAGTATTCCAATTAAACTTAAATGTTTTAAATTAGGATTTTATTATAAGGTATAAGATAATAGTTATTCTAAAACATGGTTTCATTTAATGATAATGAAATAAAAAAATTTCATATCAATTTCACCTATAATTAATTAAAATATATTGATATTTTTTTCATAGCTCAAAATAAATGGCCTTATCTTGAAATCATCTATTTTTTATAAGCTTTGTAGCTTCTATTTTTTTTATTTATCTGTGATATGTTTAAAAATATTATTAAATTATAAAATATCTATTTTCCTTAATAATGATGAATTTGGATTCATTCTTCCCCATATAATATGAAATATTCCAATACAACACTATATATTCCATCTAATTTTATTTAGTCTATCATAGGCTTTCTTAAAAGGGACATATTGAATACATCATAATCACTAGAATGATTTTGTGGAAGTGAAAATTGATAAGAAATAACTCTAACCTGATCTTGAATATAAAATTTTCTAATATAACATAGAATCAATTTCCCATTATTTCCAAATATCATTCATCCATTAAATAGTTAAATTTCGCTCTATACATGATCGAACATGAAATTTCCATCCTATATTCTATTGTTATCATATCATTGATGTAAAATCTAAGTATCATTGACATGATTATTGATTAATATTATCTTTTTGGAAGTCAGTTTCACAATAGTTGGTTGCAAAAAAATTTCTAACTCCAACATTATAAACACTTGTTAGATTTACACACATTACTCTATTGATTCATTCGTAATTATTAACATGAATACTTGAATAGAAAAGTATTTTTAAAGATTAATTTAATAATAGGTAGTAGTTTTCCAAAAATCCCTTGAAAATCAATTAAAATAACTGATAAAATATTATTCAATGTTTGAATATCCCCATCAAAGTAAGCATCATTTTAATTATGATATTAGGTGATAAGTTTTACTTCATTATTCATTCTCTTTTAAATCCCTTCTAGAACAAATAGTATTATCATGGATACAATTCAAAAATAATTTCTAGTACTTCACTATGATGCCTCACATAAACATAAATATAGAAATGATAAAAAATATTAAGGTTCAAATCATCTATTATAGACGAATAGTTTTAATAATTATTATGTCTATCAATGATGTCACATATAAAATTTTTTCCAATGGATTTCTTATGAAATATAATAGAACAGTCTAAAGTGATGTTTCTTATAATCCATTTATGTAAGGGAATTGGTTTTAGTACTCTTTTGTAAAGTTTCTTCTCTTCATTCACTTTCTAACACACAAAATATAATCAAATATAATAATAAATTTCAAAATTCATAATATCCAACCCATATTGTATGTGTAGATAATTGTTAATTTTATGGCTTCTAGGACATATAAATAATGTAAATCTATGGTATTAGTCCATTCTCTCATTCTATGAATTCTAGTTAGATGGGATTCATAACCTTTAATAAAACCAAAGCACTCCCTCACGATCCACACAGAACCCAAGAAACATCCCATTTTTTATATTTTCATTATTCATAGATAACATATGTCCTTCTATTTAAGGATTATTTATTTTTTCTAATAGTAATAGATGATCAGTAATTTTTCATTATATAGATAAATTCCCTTTAATAATTACAGCAATGAAGGTCATTACTAAAACATTCATCAAATGATATCCTTTAATCCCCAATATTACAATAAATGGACTGGTTTTCCTATATAAATAAGAAATATTTATTCTCTTTTATAAGAGATAAAATTTTCAAAATTTTAATCTACATGTAGATATTAATAAATCCCAAATTTTTATTAGTGCAAAAAATTGATCACAATTTTTAAAAATAGATCAATATTTAAAAAAATTGATAAAGAGATTTGATCTTCATTTATAGTGTTTTATGAATTTCAGAATTAACTTTTAATCCATACATTACTTTTGCTACTAGGTTTAAATAATTTTAAATGATTACAATAATTAATTATACTGGTAAAATCATTTGAAAATGAATAAGAGGAATCATACACTGAGATTCTTTTTTCATGGGAAATAGGTTGGAAATTATATAATGATGAAACACATAATAGATTTTTATTTATGGAATATATGATATTCTCTTGCATTCCATATGACATTGGCTGACCAAAGAACATAACTTTTCAGTTTTCTATAATCATGGAAAAGAATGAAAAGAACCTTTTGTGTCCCAGAATTTATATTATCCTACTATTAATTTTCGACCGAGCTCAAATAACATTAATCATTGTATTAAATTTTTCACACGGATGTATTTGAACAAAGACAAAATTATGGGGGGTGATGATCAATATAAAGAATTAAGAAAAAATAAAAAAATACCTAAAATGAAATCAATAATTCAATAATGTTCTTCATCCAAATCAAATAAAATTTCTCTTTGTTATTAAATTGAAATAATCAAACTTATAGAAGAAATAGTTATGGGAAGGAATATATATAATGAGTAAGATTCTAGATTATTCGAGGCATGGATAACACGACTTGGATACCCTCTTAAACAGATACTTGACCCTAATTTCTATATAGCTAAAGGGTGTTTCTAATCCCCAAGGGTTGGTGACTAGAACATGGGCTTCAAAAAACCATAGGGAATGATTTCTCCCAACCCAAGGTAGAATAAATGACATATATATATATATATACAAGAGGGGAAAATAATATAATGAAACAACTATCTAAATTTCATTACAAATGGAAACCAAATATGTGATATAACTCAAAAGAAACTAAATAATTACTAAGATAGAGGTCCAAAAAAATGAAAAAAAAAATCACAATTACTACGCCAAATTAATGTATGGGATAAATCACATAAACTCACCATTATCTACCAAAACACAGCTAACATAATCCTCACTACCACATTGCAACACATTTTCTTCCATTACATAAAAAGGTAAGAAAATATTAATATACCATCGAATGGGTTAATAGGGTGTGAAATAATAATCTTATTAGGATCCCCTAAGTGTTCCATAATTTGTTTTTGTAAAAAAATATGAACAATGATCAACTTTGAATGAAATAAGGCCATATATACAATTTAACGGTTTTTATATCAAAACCATTGAAATACATTTAATTACCCAATTTCACATTTCCAAATAATCTATCCAAAACAGTTCAACTCATTTCATATACAGAATTTTAGTAATATCAATGAAAACCATGTATCACATATCAATTCAAATCCATTGAATTATATGAAAAAATAGTACAATCCAAAGTAGCCAAGGAACATGGCACATCACACTAAGGATCCCTATAGGATAGGATAGCTAGGACTCATATACATAATCATAGACAATTTCATGAATTAAGTATCTAGATATATGAATTTAATACAAAGAGTAGAGGAACACTTCAAAATTTGAAGCTCCCGAAAAAATTAAAAGGTTAGGGCCGAAGCCTCAATTTATTATTTATAGAATAGACAACTTTAGTGCGGTTAGAGGGAGACCGATTACATATCCTGAAGGCCAAGGCCAAGTGGCCTGAATACAAGGCTGGAATGCCCATTTTTGGCCCTAAGGACCCCTCGATGAATAGTACTGCTACAGTGTCCATGCTACTACAGTGCATCCTACAGTACCACCACCGCTACAGTGCCTACTATAATTCCTCTACCGCTGAAAAAAAAACATTCCAAAAACACATAAATAAATCAATATATCATTCAATATAATTTATAAAACAATTTATGAAAACAATAACAATATATTGTATCCAAAAAAGGCTAATTAAAGAACTAGCTACTTCAAACTCAGATTGCACACGCCCATAATGGGATCCACCAATATTATAAAACTAAAAGGAAAATATAGAGGTAATAGTATCAATCCTCACATATCAAAACCAATTCAACCATAAATGTGATTAGAGGAGAGGGTAAAACACAGCATACCTTAAACAAAATTTTGTGACGCACCACAACTAACACAACGGTCAACCTCTATAGGAAGATCATTCAACATATCTAAAGTTCAATGAATCTAATAATTCTATACAATTGTTATGCTATGATAAATGAAAATAAATAATATGAAGGATTTCTCACTAGGATAAAAACATTGTTATCATATCAAAGAACAATCTAAAAATACCAAAATCCAAAAAGAAAAGAGATCCCCATAATCTCAGGGAAATGATTCAATGTTGAGAGGGAACATGCATGTGTTTTAATGTAAAAAAAATCTGAGGATTTGTGCCCTAAAATCGTAAAAAAAATTAAAATGAATTAAAAACCACTTCATATCATGTAATAAATGAATGAAATTGATGAAAACTACATCTTATTAAGTTAAAATCCAATATTTTACTATTACAAGATGTGTAAACTTTACTGTGTATTTTATTTTCACATAATGTAAACCTTTTACGCCTTGTACTAGATTCATGGCATCTTCCAAGAAACCATTTTATGACCTGAAATATTTTACTCAATATGCATAACTATTTAGAGATTTATAATCATTTAATAACATGTAATCACCCGACATACCATGAAAACTCAAAATTATACAAAAAAACCAAATTACTAATGTTATTAGCCAATCTTGGGGAGAACCATATGAATTCTAGAAAAAATTTATATATATATTCTATTAATTAGGAAAACACATCCACAAAAGTTATTTTATTTTACCTAAAAAATGTTATCTATTGATAGATGTCCCAAAAACACATAAAATTTAACTGGTAATTTATAAGAGAGAATTCAAATACCATAGATTGGGTAATAGGATGTTACACTATAAGAAATAAATCATGGAAATTGAGATAAAGAGGTGGAAAATATTCAGTGAAAAGAGGTTTTCTACTCGAGATCCTGAAAACCAAGACTATTAAAAGATGATGAAGTTAAAAGATAGAACTATCTCTATATAGATTCATAGGATAAATAAAAATATACTCATGGGGATATCATGTTATTCATTAGTTATATTGATTTCATTAAAAGAAGGAGTAGATAGTTGGGATATATGTTTAGTATATCACTAAAATTAAGATAGCTATATAAGTTTTTATGTTGTTTTTTATAATATGTTTGTGGAATTAAAATATTTTTTTATCCTCAAATTGGATAAATTCACCATTCATTGTCATTCATATCAAGAAATATTAAATTTTAAATATCAAATGTTAATTTTCATAGTTTTTGAGTGTTTTTATTTGGTCGGTGGATGATCATTAAAATGATTTATTTTTTTAATATCTTAACTTTATTATATTAGTTTAGATATATTCCAAAAAATAGTCTTATTTTAGTTTCCATTGGTTGTAGTGGAGCTTATATTAGAAAAGTAATTATTGAAGGTCCTCGGTCAATAGGGGTATGCGATTTTGGGATTTTAATAACCACTAAAATAACTACATAACCTAACAAAAAACATAGAGATTGAGTGGATGAAGGGATTGAATTACTTATTGTGATTTTATAGGGGATTGAATTTATATATGATTGGTTTTTATAGTTTATAAGGGAGATTATCTAATCTTTGTTCACACTTGTTTTACTCCACTATTCTTTTCTTAAATATCATTCATATATTAATTTTCTTCATCATATCCTTATTTCATTCAAATAAAATAGTAAAAGGATAGTGTTTATTGAAAACATGAATGAGTATCACATTCATCATGGTGTTACCCTAGTCTCCTATAGTTTCATATTTAGGATGTTTAAAAAATTTGCATCATGTGGTATTAATTCATCAACATGGTGTCTTGCTATGGTAAATGGGTGTGTCATTGTTTTTTAATTTTCTCATTACTTAAAACTTAATGTATTGTTAAATATTGTTTTCAATTTACTAGGTTTAGAAGAATACATTTTCAATTTATCTCAAAACATTCTATCATTATCCGTCATAGTTATAGAAAGATGAATTATCCATGAGATATTATGTTTTAATATTTTTAAAATTTTATTAGTAATCACAGACTCAATAATTTTATAATACAGATTTATAATTCATTGAGGTTTCCATAGTGTAATAAGATGATAAAAATTACATAACAATCATTGGATAAAATCATGACTTCCCACTACTTATCACTTCAAATATATTTCTATAGTTCTTACATGTTTAGTGGTAAAACAGCTTGATTGAAATAATTTAGAACCATTTTTACGTAATTGTTGTATTTGGTTCTCATAACATAGATAAGGTGGTAAGAGTTGATGAAAAATATAAGAATTACTAGATATAGATGAAAAATTTACTAATATTAGAAAAAGTGGATTCACAACATGATGAAGAGGATCTAAATGAATATTATTTTTATAATTTACCGAAATGTTCCCAAGAAGAATTTTTGGTCTATTCCATTGAATATGTAAATAAATATGATGAATATAGTAAAATAGTCGTATTTGTGGAACTACCCCATGAAAAACATTCAAAAGAAACTCAATAAGTCAATATAGAGAGGGAAAGGGTAGAAAACATTACAGATTCTTATATTATGCTTCTATCCCCACTTCTCATGTTTTTTTTCAATTTTATGGGAATTAATACACACTATAAAATTAATGGGTACATCCACATGAATAAAAAATATATATATACCAAAGCAACCAAAAAAATATAGTGATTGCAATAAAAACAAATTCATCACCCCATATACTATAAAAATAGGGTGGTTATCTAGAAATAACAAATTTCAATATATCTATCCTGGTAGTGATAACCAAAAACTATTTACCATGTCTGTTGATTTTTCTATTTTATTTATTTTTAATAGAATTTTAAATTTCATATATATTTTTATTTATTTAAGGAGATCAGAAACACTATGAATTGATGAAATTAATTAAATGTCTTATCTCCAAAATAACAATTCGTTCTCTACAGTTTTACACATATTTGAACCATAGTTATTATATTTTATTTGATGTAAAATATTTTTGAATATTTCAATAAATGTTCATGGTGATTTTAAGTATAGTTAAAATTATTTTATAGAACTATTAAAATATTCCTGTAATATATTTTTGAATTTTTTAATAAATTTATTATCTTTATTTTATTTCAGTTTCTATATAAGGTTATTTTATGTTAATAAATGTTTATTTAATGGTTTTCATTTCTAGTAAAAAAATCCTATTATTATTTCAATGATTCCATTTAATTTTATGTTATTGAACTCAGAGGAATTTTGAGTGTGGGTTCCTTTTATTTTAAATTATTTTTTAGGAGTGGGCAAATAATTTAATATAAGTGAATTAATTTGAATCAAAATTATAAAAAAATGAAAAATTGAACATGCACTTAGGTAAATTTTCCATTTTGTGGGAGAAAACATAGCTTCCGGACTTGAAAACATATAAATGAATCCTATAGATCATTAGTAAAATATGAAAATAGGATACCATATAATATTCTAAGATAAATAGGCAATGTCTGAGTGAGTAATAATATCCAATTCAAAATCCAATAAATTTTTCACACAAAACATTTCTGGAAATATCCCATAACATCCTACCATTAATAAATGAATGTATTTTGATATAGGTAATATCAATCCTAGATAATGAATGGTAGAATTAAATAATTAAATTTTCATTTAAGTTGTATTATAGAAGTTGAAATCTGAGTATTGGTATAAGGAAATAATAAATGCCAGATTTATAAAAGATCCCCTTGTTGAAACCACAACTGAACTAATTCAAATTTATAATAAAACAATAAACTAAATCATATAAATAAAATATAATGAGAATTTGAGATCAATATTTATCAGAGGAATAATAATTTCTATATTCAACTAGTATTTTTTCCTCTATTATTGGTTTTTGAGTTTTCAACTAGGTCTGGACGCCAATTAATAGGTAGGATTCATTATATTTGGGGGGGTGCAATTTTATAATTTTGGGGGATTTATTTGAGAAACCATTTTCTAATTTTTAGACTTTTATCAATGAAAAATAACCACATGGTTTATATAAAACATGAGAAATAATTATATTTTTTTATATGCTGAAATTTGAAATTTTATTTTTAAATTGATCTGATCAATTTTAGTGATTTATTCTCTTTAAAATTAATTAAGAATATTTTATGTAATTTTATATTGGTGATATAAACGGTTAAAGGGTCTATAATTATTATTTTCAACATTTAACTCAATTATCAATGAATAGGAATATTCCTCCACATAGATATGTTTTTCAATGGTGGAATGTTGGAAATTTTGAAATAAAGTAACATTTAGGTCTTTCCTAAGGTATACAAGTTATATTTTCCATATAATATGGTAAGACATTTGAAAACCCAAAAAAATATTGTTGTTTTCAAATGTCTTGAAAAGGAATGAGTTGAACTGTGGGCATGTTTGACATTATTTCTGCCAGACATTCCAACCCATCCTATATGACTTCATCTCATAAATTCGACACTTTTTTGTATGAAATTCCCAATAGTAATGTATATATTAAATTGTGTATATATATTTTTATATATCAGTTTTTTTATTTCAGTTTTCAATAGAAAAAAATTTTAAAATTCAGAAAAATATAAAATAAAATAAAAAAATTTATAGTATTCAGTCAAATCAAGATGAATATATCTTAGTGTTCTATGAGATAATCATCAAGATGAA
The DNA here is from genome assembly GCA_963277665.1 of Viscum album. NCBI lineage: Eukaryota > Viridiplantae > Streptophyta > Magnoliopsida > Santalales > Viscaceae > Viscum > Viscum album. The sequence continues at coordinate 692,873,055 of OY728130.1, forward strand.
TAATGAGTACCTGACCATAGGATGAATTTTTTAACAAGAAGATGATTCAATAAGATATAATATGAATGAATATAGGACATAAATATGAATATATGGTAATGATCTTGTGAATAAATATTCAGTATTTTGTGATTTTGAAAACTAAGAGAAATAGGTTAATAAGAAGTGTAAATCTTGGTACATGGATCAAATCAGAACCTACAACTAGATATATCATGTAATTTTATTTTTTCTTTGAGGTCTCTAGAAAAGTATGATTATTTTTATCATAGTACATTATCTCACTCAAACATCAATGGCAATACTATTTTCTTATTTGTTTTTTATAGATATAGTGATTTTGTTTTAAACTCCAATATCATAGAAAATGATAAATTTCCATATTTTTATATTTTATTTTCAATAATATTTGTTTTCGTTTATCAAGTGTTATTTTCTAATTATTTTATGTTTCTTCATACGAGTAATTTTTTATAAACCAAATTATTTGTTAATTCTTATTTGTTTTCTCTCTTACATTAGTTTTCATAAAATCCCACCAAAATCCTACATTATTTCTTGTACAATTTATTCTTGTGAGAATTGAAAATGATTTTAACAATGGTAATTGATCATTATTATTAGTTAAATGATATGTTTTAGTAATCATCACTGGTGGTGTTTATCCAACCACACATTAGAAATAATCATTGTCTCAATGTCTTAAGTAATTTTATGAGATTATATAGGTAGAGTAAATTTATATATATGTTTTTTTTCATATTTAATATTTGAGATTTATATATGTTCTAAACAAGATTTAATTATTCCACATTATTTTTTTAATTCCTTTCGTGCTTCCATTTGTGTCATTATTTTCAAATATTCTCAAAATATAAATTCAAATTGGATACAATTCATATACAGAAAATTAATGAGTATTCCCTTATTTTTTAGATAACTATATTAATCCACTTATTTTTTCCATGTTTAAAAAATATTTTGAGACTGAAAAATCATCACATCACTTTACAAGAGTGAAATGAAAAGAAAAATAATAAAATTATGTGGTATTATCCATCCCAATTATCTCATGTTCAGTCCCTTTTGTGTGAATATGTAGTTTATAATTTTATATTCTCTTAATATATTAGACTTCTCCTTGTAAAAATATTATCTCAATATTATTTATTAAAACCCAATTAAGTATAAATCTAAATCCTATATAGGATACTTTAATAATGAGGATTCATCAATCGGGTAACACCAAAAAACACCATTTCATTTTTGATGATTACACATCAGTGTACTTTAAATAATGCATCACAATAGATGAAAAATAGTTCTACATCAAAGGTTAATTTTATCATAGAGGAACAAACTAACTTCTTAATTTTTCTTGGGAATATTATTTCAACTCTTCATTTAGATAAACATAAATTTCAATTGATTTAACTTTATTATTGGATTAGAGTTATATGAATATTTTCTCAAAAACCTGGTGTAGTATCTTTGGAAAAAAGGAATCGAAAAATACCAGTAACACTTATTAGATCACACAACTCCATTATATCATTTTCATAAGTGTTTCAACCAAGATTTCAAGGATTTTTAAAATATTTTCCCACAATTCTACACATTCTAACCATAACTCAGATTGTTAAAAAAAATTCAAAATGCATCCCTTTCCATAGATTTTGTAAGTTGGCCCTTATAAGATCTTCATATTGAAACATCCACAAAGAATATTCTATTATATAACAAATAATGAGCACCACAACAATACAAATTATTTCCATAAAGAAAATATTAATAAAATTCCTAAATATAGTATGATCATTAAGTAATCCAACATATATATATAAAAATTAATAATTTATTTATAATATTCAGGAATATGACTTTAGGGTGTCCACATTCCTCACAATCGACTGATGATTCCAGTATAGGATTTCTACTGAGGATAATAATTAAACCCCATGAACAAGTTGAATAAATCATTAATAATTAAAGGATTTAACTTTTTCATTACTATGATCACATTGGGTTCTCAATTTTCTATTAAGACCTACATTGATTCATCTACTTTCATTAAAAAATCAATAGTTTCTCTCCAAGGGGAATCACATGGTCCATCAAATCCTTTCTCAAAAATATATTTTATGTTTCTATTCAATTCTTATAATTAAAGATATACTATTATGTATGGGGAGTTTTATATTATTTTAATTTGGTAAATAATTTAATTTACAATTCAACATATCAATATGGGTAGTTCTAGATAATTATTCTAGCAATACATCAAATTATTCTTGAATAATGGGTACATTTACTATTTGTATACCCTTAGTATTTCGACACTATTCACTAATTAGTCCAAAAAGTTATATATGAGTTTGTTCATGAAAAAAATAGGATGTGATAAATAACTATTTAAAATATTTTAAATAAGTTCCGTTGAGAAAAATTAAATATTCTTACATATATACACGATCTTTATATTATACATTCTGATCCAGTATTTCCCAATTATTATGAAAAATTAAATAATTATAATGTCCATGAGATTTTGTGAAATAAATTTTCTGAATTAATTTTATCTATTCAATATTATGTTTTTAACAAAACAAAAAATATAGATTCTGTATAATGAAAGTAATATATATAGATTGAATTTATAGAAACACCATATTTTGTTTTCTCTATATAAAACACTTAGATTATCTTGTAGTATACACAACAACTTGTTTCTCTTTTGATTCACAAAATTCTGAGTTTATTAGATAACTTGTGTTACATGTAAGGCTGCGTTTTATGAATTACAATACACTACTAGTATTGTTATTAATAGATTATCATTGTTGCCAACTTGTTTTTAAAATGGATGTTAAGAATAATAATTAGTAAATTTTAAAATAATGATTTACATATGTAGATATTAAGAAAATTTTGGTTATAGATTAGTTATAAATTGAAGTAACAACTATTTAAAGATAAGGAAATTCATTTTATATGAAATCAATTTTTTGTACAAATGAAATTTTATCCCTATATACAAAGTAATCCTATTTGAATGAAACTTTTCAGTCAAATTTATATATTATAAATTCAGTATAATATTTTATATTTTTACCCAATATATTTTATAGATAAAAGATAATAACAAATCCAAATTTATGAGTAAAAAGATGTATTTTTGTAAAAGGTGATTTTAACAACTTTTGATGAATATCCCATTAAAATCTAATTTTTGATATATTCATAATTATTATTTGTCAAATAATATTCATTTTTGAAAGTCTGAAATCAAAATTTAATATGGGTTATTTTTTTTTATTTTTTTGAGAAGAATCGCTTTTTATTTAATAGTGAAAAATACTGATTCTTAAATGAAAAATATATTTTCGTTTAATTTTATTATATAGATAAATTAAATTTTTTAGTATTTTATAAAGTTATTTTAAATTCATTTTACATGAAATAATCTAATATAAGTCATTTTAACCAATGTCACATGGAAATTGGATATAAAAACATTTCAAACTTTTAACCATTTTCTGTTGAAAAACATAATTTCGAGACACATTTCAAGGATATCTTTTTGATTAATTTCTAAAATTTCATTACGTATAATATTGAAAAATTGATTCCATATTTTTATTTATAATAGTTTTTAAATTTTAATAAGCCCAACTGATATTTTTACAAAAAATATTAATGAATTAAATTAAAATTAATTACAATCATTAGGGTAAAAACAAGATAACTTACTGTTAAAATGTTAATTTATGCGGAAAAAAGCCCTGAAATAAGTCCAAATGTCATTTACTGAAAATATTTCTTGAGTGGAACTATTTTATTTAAATTTTAAAATTACTGGAGTAACATTAAGTAAGTTATACCTCTCATTATTTTTTACCTTTTTATATTTACAAAAATTTCAGTCCTCCTCCACAATAAAAAGCCACTCACCCACCTCAATTTTTAAATCCTCTCAAGACCATTGAATCATAAAAAACCATCCAAAATAATCTCTTAAAATAACTCCTCTCATCTTATAATCCTTATTCATGGATGAAATCCTTCTATAAAATCCCTTTGATGCAAAGTGAGAGGAGTTACCCAAGAAGGAGGTAACATTTTTCAATGTGCATTTATATTTCATTTATTTCTTCACCCCTTCAGTCATTATTATAAAATAATTATATGATAAAATAATTATACCTATTATAATGAGATTTTATAACTATATTTTTTATAATTAAACATAGAAACACCTCAATAAAATGTGTAACGAAATTACCATTCGGGTGTACTATGAACTACCGCCTCCTGAAAGGATGTCATTAACTTTTCATTTACCACCTCTCAAGGCTATGAATTATGATGGAAATTATTATTTTATATTATATATATTATATTGAGGATATATTTATTCTTATATAATTATTATATAAATCATATCTTTATGATTTCTATTTTGGGGGAATATGATAACTTCATTTTATGATATGTGGACTACTACCTCCTCAAAACAATGTGATTCGTTCACACAATAAATTAAAAGTATTAAGGATGGGTTTAAAAATCTATATGATATATATATACATATATATAATATTAATTCTATTAGAATTATTATATATATGTGTATACATGTATTTCATTACTTTCATTATTTCAATACGACTCGAAAACTGAAACATTGTTCATGCATATGTATGGCATATCGTCTCCACAAATAGTGTATTCCATTTAATATTTATTTTTTTAGTGGATAATTTAAATATTTATGTAATGAATATATATGATATTTTTATCACATTTTACATGATTTCAATAATCAAATCATGATCTATGGAAGAGTATATTGAATAATAAGTAAAAATATATATGAAAAACAAAGAGAATAATACTCAAAATGTAACATTAACATGTAATAGCTAATAAATTAGTACTTTAAAGTCATATTAAAATCATATATGGTAATATATAAAATAATTTTATTCTATGTTATATTTATAATAAAAATGGATTTATTATAGTGGCGTTTTGAACATGTGTGTAGAAATCCCAAACATAAGGTACGGTTTTTCTTGTCTCGCTTTTATTTCTCATAAACGTATGCCTTATTCACCACTAATTTTTTTTGTGGTGTATATAATTGTAATGAATTTATTCAATGTATATTATATGAAAAAATTATGGGTATCCAAATATTCATTTTAAGATCTTTCTTTCATGGGGTTTATGGTTCAAATTTTTCTTAATGAGTAATGTAATTTTGTATTAATATCCATTCTTTTAGATATGTCTCTTGTTATGCCAATATATTTTTCATTGAGGTGTATATACTTCTACATGACATTTTATGTCATTAATATTATTCATTTCATGATATTTTATTCTTCATGTCATCTTATTCTTTAAAAACAATTTGATTCAATTTTACCAATGTGGTAAAATTTTATTACTACAATCTCATAATTTATATAGATTGTTTATGATAATTATTCCATCAAATAAATCTTATGAAACATATCTCAAGTAATCTAATAAATTTTAACATTATATTTTTATTTATGATATCTTCATGAAATGTTACCTTTTTTAATTTCTATGGTACTTATGATAATTAAGAATGTGTTTTTAAGAAAATATGATGTTGTCTCTCCCTTCAGTAAAAAAACTTTATTATTTCAAAACCCTTTTTTCTAAAAAAAATGGGTTAAATAATGTTATAATATTCCCTTTGGATTTTTAAAATACATTTTTACCCATATTTCTCTTTTATTATATTTTTAATGGAATCGATTTGTCATTTTCCAGTCAAGGAACAATTCAAAACTTTTTACGACACAAAAAAGAACATGTGAAATACAAGGATTTATCCACCATCAAGACCATCATTTCTTTGAACCACATTTTTTGTGTTTTCATGGTTAGTTTTAAAAAAATGGTTTTTAAAACTTTTCTGTCTAATATGTTTTTCAAATTATTTTCAAATCTTTATTTTAATGTTTTTAAAATTTCATTTTCAAAAAAAAAATTATTTCAATAATTTGAAATTTTTTTTAAAATGATATTATAGTTGTTTCCAAAGAAAATAAATTTTGAAATATATATTGTCTTAATTTTTTTAAAATTGTAATTTATATTTTCTTGAAGAAATATTTCAAATTATTTCAAACTATAACATTATATGTTTTCTAAATGGTTTTCAAAGGAATATATTTTGGATATATTTTATGTTTTAAAATATTATTTTTAATAAATGAGTTTTACCTTATTAAATGATCCAAGTGACCATTCAAAATCACCCTCCATCAAAGATGAAATTAGTTGCTTTTTTTAATTCGTTATTATGGATATGATCTGAGGAAATAATTCTTATCCTTTATTGAATGGTTTATATTAATGAGGAAAAGTTTCTTATGAAATTTATTTCAAATTTACAGGTTATACAATGAAAAAATCATTATCAAACTCACTTAATTCCATGAGTAATTCTATTATTGAAATTTTATGAAACCAATATTTAACTGTATATTATTATATGATTAAAATTTAATGAAACTCATTTCATTTAATTGGTTATAATATAATTATTATCAAACCATCTCTTTTAATGTATTATGATATTATGAATGTTATATTATCATATGGAAAATGTATGTATGATTATATTATGTGATGTGTGGGACCATCATCTCACTAAAATGAATTAGGTAATGAGGAATAATATATAAACTCAAAGGTTAGGTATGTTGTATCCCATTCTCCAAAACAATTGTGTATATGAGTTATAGATTATGCCTAAAAATTGGTAAATGAGTTGTATCACAATCCTGAAAATAAGATGGTACACATGTTGTATCCCAATCCCGAAAATAACAGGGTACACTAGTAATAGAGCAGTCATCAAAATAATAGGATATATGGTTAATTATCCACACTCAAAGCTGGTACATTATTTGTTAGCTTAATCTCGAACTAGGTGCATAGGTGGTTATTGCAATCTCAAAATGGTATAGGGTTGATTATCTCATTCCTAACATGTTATGAAGGTCTTGTCATGTATGCATGATAATATCATTTATATTATTATGTTTACACCAAAAATTTAATGCTGGATTCTTATGTTATGATCTCAAGTTATGTGCTCTCTATTCCTTCATGATTCAGTCTTTAAGAACTGCAAATATTTATTCCATGACCCATGTGTATGATCTTTGATATTCATGGTATGATCATAAAATGTGATAATCATATTCTCATACACTTATTATAATGTTATGCTTATGTATGTCATTCTTTAAACTTATTGGTCATCTAAGAGCATCCATACTTATGTTTCATTTTACTCATGTTATGATGAAATATTTTATGTAGAATAACTAAAGGGGGTGATATTTGTAGGAAACAATGAAGATCTTCCACCATGATTGACTTTTTTTTTCAGGTTTCCAAATATATTAAAATATTACTATCCCTGAGCTGGTAATTTTTTAATGTGATGTATATTTATATAAAGTTATATAATGTCAATTTAGGTTAAGTGAGGGCTGTTAATGTTTGTATCAAAGGAACGGTGTAGTTAACATTCTGAAACATCGATGAAATAAAATTAATGAGATCCCTAAGAATATTACTACGGATATTTATAGGAATGTCTATAAGGATAAGTTGAAGGTGTCATAGATTCAAAATAAGGTTTTTTAATTTTTACATCCTATAATATACTTTTTATGATTATTTGGTTTTCTTCTATTATAATAACTACTCACAATATGATTTCTATAGTTTATCCAATATAGGGAACCTGAAGGAACTTGGTCAATGTTGAATGTGATGGATGATTTTTTATTAGTATTCAAATGGGAAGATCACTGGAGTGAAGGATATTGGGATCATGCCAAATTATATTTCAAAGATCAATATTACAAACATATAAATTAACCAAATATCAAACACACAGTAGATGTGAATGAATTAGTTCACTAAGTGTTTGGATAATGGAGACCATGGATTAAAGAAGACCCAGTTTCCTTTATGTCAACAATGTGTAAAGAATCACACAATTAAATTTCTTAGTGGAAGAAGGGAATTTTTCTTTACTTTAGAATAGAAGTCCACAAATCAAGTAAATGAAAATGAAAAATTAATTGTTTGGTTACTGTAATGGATGAGAATGTTGGACTCCATGATACATCACCAACGGTTAAATTCTTAATTGTATAATGAATGGTATCTGATTGTCCCAAGTTGGAATATGCAAATAGAATCATAAATGAGGTATGGGTAATGGTTATATTACTCATAAGGATAAAAATATGTGTGAATTGTGAGAGGAAACATGTATTAAGTAATATGATTTGTTTTCCTTGTTAATGTCTTATGGATGAAGTTATATAATTTATTTTTCATGTATTTGGATTAAATAATTATGTTTTATAAATGTTGATATATATACATTTATTTAATATTTAGTTTATTAAATCTATTATGGAATTAAAAGTATATGTTGAATGGTTCTGATGGGCTATAAAGTGATTTAATAGAAAGGAGATATTCTGAAGAAACCTGGGATTAATGGAAAGATAACCCCTAATATGATGTTAATACCAAGATAATGATTTTTGGGTAATAATATTTTGGATATGAATAATTAAATTGGATGGTAATTATTACCTTAGGCATAATCACGGATTGGTTTAAAATGTGGTACAGGCTACCATGGATGAGGATTTCACTATTTTTGGATTTAAGGAATATATCAAATGATCATTGGAATAAGGGAAAATGAATGATTTCAAAAAGGATTTAAGGTCATTCAGGTCATTACAATGTTTAAAAAGAAAACATGATGAAGGTATTTACATGGTTGGTATGTTACAAATAAAATCCCCTTTATAATATATGTGGGACTAAGTTAAGAAGATTTTTAATATAGTGAACTTCTTTAAAGATTTCTGGAATTTCATCATTTGGAATGGTTATACGCATAACCATTTATGTAATAGTTTATGTTAAGATATATATGAGGTTGTAGATATTGAATTACTATCTCACCATATTTGGATTTATGCATAATGGATAAATTGTGATAACCTATTTGTTGTGATAAAAAAATATTGAATGAAATATAATTTTTTTATGGATCTCATGATCTACTAATTCTTTGGGAATGAAAGATTCACCCACCTTTATTTGAATAAGTGATGAAGTGGAAATTTATCTAGAACAAAAAAGGGTGAGGTTTTTTGGAAATCATGTTTGTATGAATTCTCCTGAAAATTCTTCAAAATTATGAAAAAGTGTCTTGAAATAAAATATTGACTTATTGTCATCAACATTGATGATATCAATGATATGTTTTCAAACCACCCTCTAATATGGATTTGTGATTGTTAACTTTCTCATAACAATGTTATCTATCACCCCCTCATCACATAATAGTCTGATTTATTTATATGTCCTTGTTTTCACTTCCCAACTATGTTCTTCTATATAGAAACCCTGTTATGAGTTACATTGGGAAACCTTTATGTTTCCATAATTCCCTTATTAAATGATGTTTTAGTATTCATTTATATGATGTGGGTCGCTATGATAGTAATATTAAAGTATTAACCATATGATAACCCTAAATAATATTTATAGAAACATTCATTTTAAGGGGGGTAGAATGTAACACCCTAAGATTTTTTGAAATATTTATTTTGAAATATTTTATTCTTTTCAAAATTCTTCACATCATGCAAAACTAAATATAGGTTGTGTTATATGGAAGAACAATGTTTGGATTCTATTTCTCCCCCCAAAAAAGTTAATATTTCACTATAAAAAACAAAAATATTAGCTTACGGTACTTGAAACACAATGCTTGGGCCGTGTTAAACAAAATGGTCAGTTATTTCAATAGGTTTTGTATCACATAAGGAAGAGTTGTATGAATTTTAATATAATATTAACATTATCTTTAAAATATTATTATAGTTTCCACCAAATCGTTGAAAAGGATGTTAAAAATAATAATATATGAATTGTGAAAAAATTAATTACATAATTATATAAAATGAATCAGATTTATATTTAATTGTTTTAAAATTAAATTAAAAATTATTTGAATATAAATAAATTCCTTTAAAAAAATTTCAATGTACAAACATGATTTCATCTCAATAAACATACCAATACACTTTTTATTAATGTATTTAATAAAATATATATATTATAAAATCAATATATTTTTTTAGACTCATCCATTATATTTGATACGTATAAATTAAGAATACATAATTTTTTTTAATAAAAAGAAGTATTTTTCTAAAAGGTAATTTTACCACTTTTTAATGGAGATCCCATTTTAAATATAATATTTAAAACTTTTACATATTTTTGATTAAAATATACATAGTTTTTTAAATATGAATATAAAACATTAATATGGTTGAATTATTGGTACATTTCGTGGAAATTACATTTTTTATGAATTTTGAAAATTACTGAATTCTAAATGAAAGTGAATTTACATATATTATAATTATATATTTTATTGTATTTTAAATTTGTTTTAAAGATAATTTGAATTTATCTTATATAAATAGATCCAATATAGGTCATTGGAACCAATTTCAATTTAAAATTAGATTTAAAAATATTTTAAACTTTTTAATAATTTTGCTCAAGAACCTCACTGTCCTAACACATTTATGGGATTACATTTAAATTAATTACAACCACATATGTGATTAAATTTATACATAATGTATTCAATATTTACAATAAGAATAATTTAATATTTAAAATACTTTTAATTTAGTTTTTTACCATACCAGACATGTCCACCGAGAAGAAAAGCTTCTGACTATTTGTTAAGATAAAAAAAAGTGGTAATATTCATCAAAGGAAATTTTTATTTTGTTTAGTTATCCACCTATAACTTATTATTGTTACATGATTGAGTAATTACATTATAATCATATATATTATAATATCCTTTAGTTTATTAATCTACCTAAACCTATACACACAACCATCAAATGGGTAACGTACATAAGATTCATGTTTATGACGTACTAGCGCCTCTCAAAACAATGTCAATTGTTTTCCTTTACCACATATCAAAATTGGTCATTGTGATGAAAATATAGTTTTTATATTATATAGATAATATTTATGATGTCTTTATGATTATTTAATTATTATATTCAAGACACCTTCATTCTTTCCATTTTGTTGGTATATGATAACTTTGTTTTTGGACATGTAGACTACCACCTCCCCAAAGTGATGTGATTCGTTCACACTTTTCATGAAATTTATTAATAATGGGTTTAGTAAGATTATATGTTATATGTGACATAATAATTATAGTTTAATTTTTAAATATATTCAAATATGTAATTTATATACTTTCTTTCGGCAAGATAATAAAATGGCAATGGTGTCCATGCGTACATGCTGCCTATCATCTCCACGAACTGTGCATTCAATTTCAAGTTTATATCATTTATATATTACAATAAATATTTATATAAAGAATTTATATGATATTCATATCATGTTTTACACTCTATAAAAAATTAAATCAAGATATATGTAACAGGATGAATAATAACAATTCAAAACATATATGCAAAACAATACTCATATTACCAGAAACACATCATTAACATGGAATCATTAATAAATTTGTAATATAATGTCATAAATAGATCATATTATTCTATAAAGAGGATCTGCTACTGACCCACATAATATGACTCAGTGCTAACCCATAGAGGATCGCTCGGTGCTGACCCACACAGGATCGCTTCGGGCTGACCCACACTAGATCGCTCGGTGCTAACCCACACAGGATTGCTTGGTGCAGACCCACACATGATCGCTTAGTGTTGATTCACATAGGATTTCTCAGTGTTGAACCACACAGGTTCACTCAATGCCAAACCACATAAGATTTCTATTCATTCTGCACATCATAACCAGCCACTGAATTCCCGCTCTTAGCACGCTTGATTCCGGGATAATTCGCTCCTCAAGCCATCAGTCATATTTCAACAGGTATGAAATCCCATGAATAAGAAACCCAAAAAACTTCCATGTCATAAGGGTTCTAACACAATATACAACGCGTCAATCGGACACCCGGTAAGAATGTTACAGTCATTTTAGTGTTGAGGTCCTGGTTGGATTTGGGGACGATCCTACCCAGACGTTCCACTATATTCTTCAAAAATCATGTGAAGTATCTAAAAAGTTTTTCCACTTCTTAAAACTCTGTTTCAAGAGGCAGTTCGTCAAATAGGCATCTTATTTAGGTGATACACCCATTTATACGTATTAGGGATGAAAATGGATCCAGGTCTGGTATAACCCGTTTGGACTGACCCGACCTGACCCGTTGGGCCCAACCTGAAGGAGCTGGGATCATTACGATTTGATTGGGCTTGGTCTAGTTTGATGCGATGTGCATTTTGACCTGACCCATCAGTTCGCAAAACCACCTGGCTCGTTGGCCAAATTAGGGGGTCAGCTCCCCTTATGAACAAACGAGCCATTTGAGTTTTCAATGCAGCGGCGCTGGATGGTGTTGCACCACCTAGTGGGTCCATGATGACCTGCCTTCTGCAGAACCCATTGATAGTAGTTCTTCCCTCCACCACAGCTTGAAGCAGTGTCCCACCACCATGGCGCACCATTGTGGCATTTCTCCCAGCACAATCCCGACAGGAAAAGGTCGGCCTCTTAATCTATACAGCAGCACCTAATAGCGTCGTCATCCCATTGCGGCCAACGGTTGTTGGCCTATGCCTCCCTCAATCGTTGGTTCCTCCGCACAAGAAGTGCTTCCGTGGGCCACCAGTGAAGCTCTGGTGGTCTGAATTTATTTCTATCTGTGCCTACAGGATTCCTGGGACGGTGCCTACGTTTCCCATCCCATGGCTCCACAATGCCGCTATATTTTCCGGTTTCCCAGGAAGAACACAACTGATACCAAGATCATTGGAAGTCCTGGTCCTTGTTTGTTTGGCATGCGCCCTCTGCGTTAGCATAAAAACAAGGGAAGCATTTCATGAATGAAAAACTCTTAGTTAAGCAACCAAATCCACCTACATCTAGTTCATTGGAAGTCATTGTAGATGAGGAAGAAGTGTCTACGTTCGAAGGTGTTGTGGATGAAGGAGAATGTTCACACACTTAGGCATTCATTGTTGAATCCTCCAATGGTTGTCGAAGATCCATTCTACATTGGTGGAAGAAGTCACTAGTAGTTCATCATAGTTTACTCTATTAAGTTCCCATAACACAGGCCTGAGGTTTGTTGAAATAGAAGAAAAGATGATATCAACCCACCGAACAATTAATGAGGTTCATAAAAAAATTATTTAATTCAGATATTAATTCTCCTAATAGTGCAGTTACACAACCAATTGTAACCATCCATTAAAAGGTCTGACAACCCAGCAGTCCTTCCACCACCACTCAATAGTTACAAAGAATTAAATAAAATATCTTCTTGATTTATTTTATTATTATTTTGTAAAGTCCAAAAATAACTTTTTCATCCGACCCTTTCGGGTCGAAGTTATGTTTCACTTAAGAGAATCCTGGTGCTATGAATTCAACAGTGCCCTCAGATTTCTAATCAGATCACTTGTTCAAACGATTGAAATCACCACTCGTATATTTACTGAACGTAACATAAAAAAGTTCAAAAAATTTTAACAGTCACCCTCAGACCGTGCCGGTTGAGGATAGGCTCTACCTGTGGATAACCTGCCCTCATTAGCTCCATGGTACTCTCATATTTCCAATCTAAGTTACCATTTAAGAGTAAAAGAGTTTAGTAATAAAATAATTTTTACATAATTACGTTATTTTGGCCAAAACCTAACTTCCACTGCTGGCCAGCATTGGCCAAGGGTAAGATCTTTCTAATGAAACTAATCCTTCATTAGCTTAGTGAAGGTCTCATATTTTTAATTTGAGTCTCCATTTCTTTGTTAAGAGAATTTGAAAAATTAACTAATTTTATATATTAATATTATTTACGGTTTTTCCATTTTTGGGATTTCTCACTAGAGGCTCGCGCCAACAAAACATAAGTGGCACATAGGGTAAACCTACCATACTGAACACAATGGTGCCCTTGGATTTAAAATTTGGGAATCCTTTTATGATTTATTCCACTTTTTTCATGAAAACTACTCACTCATGCTATTTAAAGCTTAACATTTTTTCGACAGATCATTCTAGGCACTCAGGGTCTCGGAATTAAATTTCGTTAATTTTACTAATTTCATAATAATACCATATACTTAAAAACAATTATATGGAAAATATGGGTCAGTACATAGTTTCCATAAATGTTTTTTTATATAAGATATCAATCAAATTTTCTTTAGAAATTTCTTATTCACTATGTTGTGAATAATTTAAAGAATCGATAAATTATTCTCCCCAAGAAATGATAAATCAGTATCCTTAAATTCCCATCTTGTTAGTAGAAAATAATATATATTTATATAATGAAATAAGGAGGGACCTATTTGTTCTTCATTTTTTATTACAAGTCATAATCCTTCCTCTCGTCTGTCCCTTATCATTATTCCTTTTGATATCATAATTATATGTTCTCAACATCCAATTTATATTCTTTATATATTTTATTGTAACCTTATTTCCAAGATATTTTCGTTCATGTGGGATAGTCTTCTCATCCTTTTATGTATGGAAATATTTTTTTTTTTTTATAGACATGTTCAAGAAATACCTATCATATTCAAACTGATTATCATTATTTTACAAACCAAATAAAAAAGTAAAATTATAATTAAATTTAACCTCATATTCATAAATAACTCTATGAAACATAAAGTATATCATCAATATGAGTTTTATCACCAAGTTTAATAATAATTAGTTGATTAAGTCAAACTATCTATCTTTCCATCTTCTTAGGTTATATTTTTTCTGTTTCTCACATTAATTTTAAAATGTACACTACTTTCTCCCTTTCACCTTATACTTTTTTTCCTTTTCAAATCATTGGGAACATCTTTAATAAAATCAGTCATTCATAAGTCAAATATATAACCCTCTAATAAAAATCATCTATAGACCTAATATATTTATTCATAATGGTTTTATATAATCACCTTGCTTGGATTTAAGTAATCTAAGTTACATATTTGATTAAATGTTATCATGTGTTCACCATTGATCCCTATTGGTTCGTGTATGCTTTAGGTAAAAGATATGTTACACTATTAAGGGTAGGATTTATTTTCTTGTTATCCGTAGCCATAGTAAAATCATATGAACTATTATTTTCTCTTTTTTGATAAAAATATTTAATAAATTCATGATTTCTTATTTCTATAAATGAATCTTTTTTGGGCCTAGGGGAAGTGGTATATCTTGTGTCTTCCATTAAGTATTTTATTTGTTAAATGAATCTCTCCGGAACTCATAGTCCAGACTAATTATACTTGTATATTTAAATGCTTCATCTTAGCATATTTGGAGGACCCTTATTTTATCTCAACGAACATGTTAATGTTTTCACTATTCGTCCGCAATTTATAGTGGTCTTCTTGAAAAATTGATTGTCTCGGATAATTATTCCTTATTGTGATCCATTTTGTCCCCATCACTACTCCTCATCTTCTCAATCTTGACACCATCAATCCATAAATCTTATTCCATAAAAATCTATTTATTTTTTATCATGTTCCACTATTTCAGTAGAAAATATTTTATTTCTTTCCTTTAACTTCCACTCAACATTCATTAGTTGATTGTTTCTCTCAAAATAAACATTAAATTAATTATTTAGTCCCTTGTTATTATATAGTCAGGATTCATCATTATCATAAACAGTTGAAGAATAATATCCTTTCATTATAAATGAAATGAAATTTAGTTACTCTTCAGATAAATTTCTATATTATGAAATCGTTCGCTCATATGTTCTCATCAAATTCATCTTTATATAGCTGGAATAATTCTTAATCTTAAAATAATTTTTTTCTTTCTAAGTGGTGTCATTTTTATTATTAGATTAAAATTCATCCATTATCTTCAAGAAATATACAGAAAACTAAACAAATTCCTTATAATTATAGGAAATGATTAGTATCTTTAACTTTCAATTAGATTTTTTCTTTTTTATCTCTGTTCAAAATAGATAAATAATATAACTGAGGATATATTATACTTAACCAACATCATAAAAACATAATATTCAACAATAACCTCATTGAACAATATTTTGATATATATTCAAAGGAACTCATGTATTTTACATTCTTTTTTAATGATGGATCCATTTTCAATCCATAATTTATGAGTTTTTTGTGTAACTTATTAAATGAAAATTTGTCCCTATCATTAAGGGAAAACCGTTATGATAAAAACAATGTATGTGAAATTTCTCAAAGGATTGTTCAGAATTCTTGAATCTTCCAACTTCCATAAAAACCAGTGGTTATGTAACACCCCAAGATTTCATAGTGTGTTATTTCTTCAAAATAATTCAGTAACTTGCACTACACGCAACACCGAGTTCAATCACACTATGACTTACAAAAAAAGTCATTCAAAAGAGGTTATGAATAGTATTATCTAAATTTTAAACTTTATATAATCCTTATAATTTTAGAATCCATATTATGAGTTTCTTAGATATAATGCAAGAACAAATTCATTTTTAGTATTGCACTTTTATCAACTTTTAATAGTGAAACCTTTTTAAATAAAATATTTTAATCTTTTTGTCTAAATGGGGAAATTAAAAAAATTTAAAATGAAACATCCCAAGCTTCCACGGTACGCTTTCCTTTGAATAATACAATATCTTGTGTTGTACGCAACTTCGAGTTTTAACACACACCACAACCGATCAAACTAGCCGTTATGAATAGTAATACCTACTTTTTGAAATTATATATATTTTATATTTCAAAATTGACTTCATTTTAGGATTCTTAGTGTCGAATTTACCCTAAGGTGAAATTTTGGTACTTTTCGGATAACTTTCATATTTTGATGAATGGTGAAAATTACTAAATTTTAATTAAAAACAACTTTTTTAATCAAAATAATTAATAGTGATAAATTATGAATTTGAGTGGTTTTAAAGTATATTTAGAATATATTTTTACCATTTAATATAATATTGGTCATTGGACATAATTTTACAATTAAACCGAACATAAACAAGTGTCAATCTTTTGATAGTTATTATCTCTTAAAAACACGCTTTTTGTTTTGACAGCGGGAATTAATTTTAAATTAATTTTTGCCACTTCTATGTTTTGAATTTAGAAAAATGGATTCCATATTTGGAATCAGGATGTCCAAATTGTGTAAATAGGTAACTTTTATTTTTAGACATTTTGAATAATTATTGTGGTAAATATTTTATTTACCATGGTTAAGGGAAAATCTGGTAAATAAGGGTTAAAAAATATTATTATAATAATACTAAATTACCCTTAAACGTGTCCTAGCCTTATTGGTTGATACATGTTAGACCATAGTCATCTTTGGGTCGATTTGGGGACCCCATGGTGCCACTTGTAGGTGATAGGGACACTTTATTTTAATTAAGTTAAAATGAAAACAAAAATGACACAAGCATATATCTTTTAGAAAAAAAATTATTACGTAGGGTTATATATGTTGGATTTTAGATTATAAATATTCATTAGAAAGATAAAAATATTTCCTACATAATGATATTTTATTTATAATTTTTATACATTAAATAATTTATTTTATTTATGACACAATGATGATGCAGTAATTACTAAAATAGTGAAAAATTAAATTAATTGATATTATAAATACCCAAATAAAAATAATATGAAACTTTTAATGAATTAAACTAATTTTATCGGATAATATGATATATTAGGATTCATTTAATTTACTTTTTTCGAAGTAATCAATCTGTTATGAGTTTCAAAAAAATCAACTATTGAATAGTTTCAAAATTGACATAAAAGAGTTCTTAAAAAAAATATTATATTATTAATTGATATTAAATTCCTAAAAATCTAAGGTTCGGCCAAGAGACTTATATTATTAATGGACCACTTGGGGGGTCTCTTGGATGTATATAGTATGTTTATTAACCATATTATATAAAAATACAAATAGACATTGTAAAAGTGAAACTAATTAACTTAGAGTTAATACTTAAAGATAAGGTTAATATAAGTACCCAAACCTGTCTAAATTCTATTGGTTGAGTTGTTTTCGACCCATCCCCACCTTAACCTTTGAATAGTCAACTTTGAAGCCATTGGAAACCGATTATAAATTTATTATAAACTAATATCTCTAGCTTTTCCAAAGGTCCCCTCACACCTTTTATAAAAGGGAACTCCTCCTTCTCATTTCTTCACACCTTAAAAGCCTTTTGGTTCGGCCATACTCTGCCAAAATACTCTCCCAACTTCCCTCACTACAACCTAGAGGCATTAGTTTTATCAGAAAGCCAACCTAAGGATTCCTTTTGATCAAATCAAAAGGAAGAGCCCGATGAAGAGGTAATGATTTCACCACCCTTTTTCCAAGTTCATTTCTTCTTCCACTTCTTCTTCCATTGTTGTTACCATTCTAAAATAATAACTCCAGTATCATATATATACTGTGATGTTATTATAAATATGGTACAACCATATTCAGAATTCTATCCACCATTTGAATAACATGTCACCATACGTGCGTACGTACGGCTTACCGTCTCCACGTCGTGGTGTAATTGTTATTCAATATAATATTATTTGGATGGGTATAATAATAATGTGTAACTCATGTAAATAATAAATATAACATGTTAATGATTCAGTATATATGATATACCATCCATTTATATATTATTTTAATATCAAAAGAATGATATTGTCGCTCGTGCGTGCGTACGGACTACCGTCTCCACGAACGCGATGAGATTCATTCTCCATCGTATCCATTCAAGTATAATTATCATTTGATGATTTAAAAAATTATTTTTAAGGACCTGATATCATTCTGGATATGAATAATATACAACCTATCCTTTACAAACATGTCTTGCGTAAGAAAACATATAAAAGAAAACAAGTAAGTTAACACCCGAAACAATGATAATACTAAGATATTATTATCAAATCAATATTAAAAGATCATATATGATATCATATTAATGTATATGATTCTTTTATAATTTAATAAAAATTATTTCACCATTATACAGGAGGTTAACCTACCCCAACCAAGGAAAAGTACAAGGTAATGGGTTTTCATCTCACTCCTTATTCCCGTGAGATTCATGCCATACTTCCACCATCACCTTTTGTGTGGTGTATGTACTGCCCAAAATTATATTCTTTGTGTAATACACTCTAATTTATGTGTATTTACATATTCATTGTATGATACCTCTTTCATGGGTTGTATGTTTCATAAGTTACCAAATTGGTAAGGGTTATTTCACTATCTCTTCATTATCCGAGGTTGTTTATACGTAATAATCTACTGGGATCTCTTTATCATCCACATCCATGTTTCTTCAAAATGTATTTCAAAATATTTTTATTATTTACAAGAATATGGGTTAAAGTCATTTATACCCTTGTTTGACGTTTTATAAGAGGAATCTTTCCGTCGTTTTCAAAATAAGGTCCTTTTTAACTTTTTCGACAGAATTAAGGTAAGAATGTTTTTTTAACTTATACGGCGAGAGCGGTTATTTTCTGCCGTTATAAAATCTTCAAAGCTTTCCTTACAAGATTATAAGAATATTTTCAAGAAAATGTTTTATTTTATATGGCTCTTAAATGCTTTCAAAAATAGAAAGAGATATTTCTCCAAAAAGTGTTTTGATTTCATCTATGTCAACATCCTTTGATGGATTTTACGCTTATTTGAAGTTGATTTATTATGATACAAAACTTCTATATTGTATTGAAGGTTTTGTGATATGTTTTACTTTGGATGTGCTATTTTTATACCATTCATAGTTTATTGTGAAATTATTGACATTTCGTATGCTAGTTTTAATACGAATTTTTATGTTATGTTTAAACCTTTTCATATGGGAATGCATTGGACTTAATATGTGACGGGTGGAGCCCGCTATAGCTCCTCGAGGCATCGGTAGGTCTCATGAGACAAACTAGTATCTTGGCACAAGGCCTTGTCAAAATCTTATTTGTAGTCTTGGCACGAGGCCTTGGCTATGTGGTTATGATAGTCTGGCATTATGCATTCCAACATTATGAAAGTGGTTATTGATATTGCATGTGATTATTCGATTAGTAGAATATCCATGTGAACAAGTAAATGGCATTATTTAATTTTACTTTTGCCATACTATGTTGAAGTTCAAGTTTAAAAGGATTTTGTTTTAGTTATACAAAGCCTTAAATGTTTATTCTTATTTATGAAAGTTTCCGGTATATTGTTATCCGTACTGGGCGTTTGAGCTCACCCCTTTTCTATGTTTTATTTTTCCCAGGAAGTGAAGAAGTAAATTATGAATGACCTGCAGGGATATTATGTGGGGATATGACTGTGGTTTATGGAGACAATATGTTGTTGTAGTATTTTTTTCATTTTATGATGTAATGTAAGACTTATGAATATATCTAGTGTTTCCAAGGCTACTAAACCAATCGGTCTTTCGAGATTTGATCTTTCTTGTGATCATGCCAATGTTATGTAATAATGCACCGACTCTGGGTAAATAGGGTCGGGGCGTTACAGTTGGTATCAGAGGAAGTTTAGTACAAACCTTGGAAGCTTGATTTAGATAAAATCTGATTAGAGCACGTAGACCTAAGATGAACTTTGAGGATTAGTATAGAAGAACTTCCTAGAATTTTGGTATTGTAGAGATTTTGTGAGTTTTCCGAGAAATACATCCCTGTCTGGATACGAGCAGGTAGAGGCGGCTCTGGTACAGATGTACCTAGGGGTAAAACCCGAAAACACCGCTTTGAGCTAGACTCGAACGGGAACTGGTGCACGACAACGGGCCTTGCTGCACTCTTGGTTACGACACTCCCGGGGGATATGCTTAGGATAACTCTCATTTTCCTTACAAATAATTATGAAGAGTTTATGAGTATATACTTCCTCAAAGGAGACATTTTTATGATTATGGATTATATCCATAAACTATTTAATTTGTGTTATGTGTTTTACAAGTTTGGGATTAGGTATTGTTATTCATAAACTAATCTAATGTATGCCATTGTTTAGAAATGGCGCCCAGTAGAAGGAATGAGAACTCTAGCAATGCGCATGATACAAAGAGAAAGAAGGATCATATATTTTTTGGTCTTAAGCCAGAATTTACAAGAGAAATAGTCTCGCATGTATTATCATCATATGAAGAAATAATATCATGTGTTGATAAGATAAGTAAAGAGTTTACTGAGTCCTATGGCTTTGAAGGGAAGCAAGAGAAGAAAAGGATGGAAGAGAGAATAATGGATAAAGGGAAGAGGGAAACGAATAATTTTCCCATATGTGGTAACTGTGGAAAGAAACACCCTGGAACTTTCCTGAAAGGAATGGGAGTTTGTTATAAGTGTGGAGGAAAAGGGCAAAAAGTATTTGACTGTAAGGGTAAGAAAATAGTTTTAAATGTACAATGCTTCATTTGCAAGGAGTTTGGACACTATGCGAACCTATGTCCCAGTCATCAAACTATGCCGCAAATGATGCTATTGGATAATAATCAAGTTATGATACTACCACAGATGACGTGGAATGATTAGAGTTCTTATGTTGATTATGTCAATTGAGTGTTGTATCAACAATGTACTTGTTATAATAATTATGGAGTATATAAGGATTGTACTGCAGTACTATTTCCTTGAGGACTTGAGATTGTGTGGAACAAAGAAAAGTGACTCAATAGCAGGATAAATTTTTGGAAAATATATGGTTGAGAGAATGATAAACCATAATATAGTTCTGATACCGAGGTAGTGATTTTCGAATAATACATGATTATTTTGGAAAAATTATATTGAATATTCTTGACTACCTTGTAACTGATTAATGATTTGTATATTCCATCATTGTTGGGGTTTAAAACATTTTTGGATTGATGAAGTATATCCAGCATTCTATATAAGAGAGAATGAATGTAATCAATAAGGAATATGGTAATTCAGGATGTTTCAGTGTATTAAAAGAATACATGATGAAGGTATTCATTTGCTATTACGGGGTAAAAAGGATCTACATTATGTTTACCTTCCTTATAAATGTTGGACTGTGAGTTTGGACAGAAGTATTTTGGATTTTTCTAGTTTGGATTATTTTGGATTGCCATAAAAGGACAACCCGGAGGTCGGGCGGCAACCCATCGCGTCCGGCAAGGCTGCGAGACTTGAACCCGCAACCGAAGGGCGATAAGGGTGTATCACCTACCACTGGCCAACGATATGTCCTGGATTAAATAATGTAGTTTTTTTTAAAAGATCTGGTAGATGAATTATAAATTCTTTTATTTTGGAACCCTGTACGAATTGTATAAATAGAAAAAAAAATTACATTCTATTATCTTTTAGAGTGGAATATGAGTTTGTGGTAGAAATTTATTAATGGATAAAACTCTAATTATAAAGTAAGTATATCTCCTTATGATCTTATCCAATCTCCTAAATAAGTTCCTCAACATTAATAAAAGGAACTTAGAACAAAAATGTTGTCCTAGAGGGTACCTTAAATCATCACTAATTTATGGCTTTGGGATTTTTGGCCTTTTCATAGCCATGTTCTCTTCCACTCTCCATCAGATAATTGATGGTTAGATTTCTTTTCCATATCCATATTTTCCTACATGGAACCCTAGTATGTGTTATTTTCGGTAGTCTTCATACTTTCCACTCTTTGTTTTAAATAGAGGCCTCATTAAATCATTTTTCGATGTGGGATTTCAACTAAGATATTTTGAAACGTCAAAAATGTGTTATCCCAATACCCTATGTGTTGTTGAACCGATGGTATTTCAAATCATCATAGATTGATGAGTTTAAGGACCTCAATTTTATACTTGTTTGTGATTGATGACCTCAATCACTACCTATAAATATTTACGTTTTTCCTCCAATTATATGTCTCTAATTTCCACCAATGTTCTCCTAATCGAGATCATAATTTGGTGGTGACCCTTTCATTTCTCTTTTCCTCATATTAAGACTAAATTTTAGTAACCCAATTTCCGATGTGGGTTTTCCCACAAATATATTTTCTATTTTCAACCTTTTATTTTCGAAGAACAATTTCAAATTGCGAGGACGCAATTTATTGAAGGAGGGGAGAATGTAACACCCCAAGATTTCATAGTGTGTTATTTCTTCAAAATAATTCAATAAATTTCACTACACGCAACACCGAGTTCAATCACACCATGACTTACAAAAAAAATCCATTCAAAATAGGTTATGAATAGTATTATCTAAATTTTAAACTTTATATAATCCTTATAATTTTAGAATCCATATTATGAGTTTCTTAGATATAATGCAAGAACAAATTCATTTTCAGTATTGCACTTTTATCAACTATTAATAGTGAACCCTTTTTAAATACAATATTTTAAACTTTTTGACTAAATGGGGACATCAAAAAAATTTAAAATGAAACATCCCATGCTTCCACAGCACGCTTTCCTTTGAATAATACAGTAGCGTGTGTTGTACGTAACTTCGAGTTTTAACACACACCACAACTGATCAAACTAGCCGTTATGAATAGTAATACCTACTTTTTGATATTATATATATTTTATATTTCAAAATTGACTTCATTTTTGGATTCGTAGTGTCGAATTTTCCCTAAGGTGAAATTTTGGTACTTTTCGGATAACTTTCATATTTTGATGAATAGTGAAAATTACTAAATTTTAATTAAAAACAACTTTTTTAATCAAAATAATTAATAGTGATAAATTATGAATTTGAGAGGTTTTAAAGTATATTTAGAATATATTTTTACCATTTAATATAATGTTGGTCATTGGACATAATTTTACAATTAAACCGAACATAAACAAGTGTCAATCTTTTGATAGTTATTATCTCTTAAAAACACGTTTTTTGTTTTGACAGCGGGAATTAATTTTAAATTATTTTCTGCCACTTCTATGTTTTGAATTTCGAAAAATGGATTACATATTTGGAATCAGGATGCCCAAATTGTGTAAATAGGTAACTTTTATTTTTAGACATTTTGAATAATTACTGTGGTAAATATTTTATTTACCATGGTTAAGGGTAAGTCTGGTAAATAAGGGTTAAAAATAATATTATAATAATACTAAATTACCCTTAAACTTGTCCTAGCCTTATTGGTTGATACATGTTCGACCATAGTCATCTTTGGGTCGATTTTGGGACCCCATGGTGCCACTTGTATGTGATAGGGACACTTTATTTTAATTAAGTTAAAATGAATACAAAAATGACACAAGCATATATCTTCTATAAAAACAATTATTACATAGGGTTATATATTTTGGATTTTAGATTATAAATATTCATTAGAAAGATAAAACGATTTAATACATAATGATATTTTATTTATAATTTTTATACATTAAATAATTTATTTTATTTATGACACAATGATGATGCAGTAATTACTAAAATAGTGAAAAATTAAATTAATTGATATTATAAATACCCAAATAAATATAATATGAAACTTTTAATGAATTAAACTAATTTTATAGGATAATATGATATATTATGATTAATTTAATTTACTTTGTTCGAAGTAATCAATCTGTTATGAGTTTCAAAAAAATCAACTATTGAATAGTGTCAAAATTGACATAAAAGAGTTCTTAAAACAAATATTATATTATTAATTGATATTAAATTCCTAAAAATCTAATGTTCGGCCAAGAGACTTATATCATGATAGGTTTATCATTAAAGGACCACTTGGGGGGTCGCTTGGATGTATATAGTAAGTTTATGAACCATATTATATAAAAATACAAAGAGACATTGTAAAAGTGAAACTAATTAACTTAGAGTTAATATTTAAAGATAAGGTTAATATAAGTACACAAACCTGTCTAAATTCTATTGGTTGAGTTGTTTTCGACCCATCCCCACCTTAACCTTTGAATAGTCAACTTTGGAGCCATTGGAAACCGATTATGAATTTATTATAAACTAATATCTCTAGCTTTTCCAAATGTGCCCCTCACCCCTCTTATAAAAGGGCACTCCTCCTTCTCATTTCTTCACACCTTCAAAGCATTTTGGTTTGGTCAAACTCTGCCCAAATACTCTCCCAACTTCTCTCACTACAACATAGAGGCCTTAGTTTTATCAGAAATCCAACCTAAGTAGCCCTTTTGATCAAATCAAAAGGAAGAACTCGAAGAAGAGGTAACGATTTCACCACCCTTTTTCCAAGTTCATTTCTTCTTCCACTTCTTATTCCTTTGTTGTTACCATTCTAAAATAATAACTCCAGTATCATATATATACTGTGATGTTATTATAAATATGGTACAACCATATTTAGTATTCTATCCACCCTTTGAATAACATGTCACCATACGTGCGTACGTACGGCTTACCGTCTCCACGTCGGGGTGTAATTGTTATTCAATATAATATTATTTGGATGGGTATAATAATGATGTTTAACTCATGTAAATAATAAATATAACATGTTAATGATTCAGTATATATGATATACCGTCCATTTATATATTATTTTAATATCAAAAGAATGATATTGTCGCTCGTGCGTACGTATGGACTACCGTCTCCACGAACGCGATGAGATTCATTCTCCATCGTATCCATTCAAGTATAATTATCATTTGATGATTTAAAAAATGATGTTTAAGGACTTTATATCATTATGGATATGAATAATATACAACCTATCCTTTACAAACATGTCTTACGTAACAAAACATATAAAAGAAAACAAGTATGTTAACACCCGAAACAATGATAATACTAAGATATTATTATCAAATAAATATTAAAAGATCATATATGATATCATATTAATGTATATGATTCTTTTATAATTTATTAACAATTATTTCAACATTATACAGGAGGTTAACCTACCCCAACCAAGGAAAAGTACAAGGTAAGGGGTTTTCATCTCACTCCTTATTCCCGTGAGATTCATGCCATATTGCCACCATCACCTTTTGTGTGCTGTATGTACTACCCATAATTATATTCTTTGTGTAATACACTCTAATGTATGTGTATTTACATATTCATTGTATGATACCTCTTTCATGGGTTGTATGTTTCATAAGTTACCAAATTGGTAAGGGTTATTTCACAATCTCTTCATTATCCGAGGTTGTTTATACGTAATAATCTACTGAGATCTCTTTAACATCCACATCCATGTTTCCTCAAAATGTATTTCAAAATATTTTTATTATTTACAAGAATATGGGTTAAAGACATTTATACCCTTGTTTTAATTTTTATAAGAGGAATCTTTCCGTCGTTTTCAAAACAAGGTCCTTTTTAACCTTTTCGACAGAATTAAGGTAAGAATGTTTTTTTTAACTTATACGGAGAGTGCGGTTATTTTCTTCCATTATAAAATCTTCAAATCTTTCCTTACAAGATTATAAGAATATTTTCAAGAAAATGTTTTATTTTATATGGCTCTAAAATGCTTTCAAAAATAGAAAGAGATATTTCTCCAAAAAGTGTTTTGATTTCATCTATGTCAACATCCTTTGATGGATTTTACGCTTATTTGAAGTTGATTTATTATGATACAAAACTTCTATATTGTATTGAAGGTTTTGTGATATGTTTGACTTTGGATGTGATATTTTTATACCATTCATAGTTTTTGGTGAAATTATTGACATTTCGTATGCTAGTTTTAATACGAATGTTTATGTTATGTTTAAACATTTTCATATGGGAATGCATTGGACTTTATATGTGACGAGTGGAGCCCGCTATATCTCCTCGATGCATCGGTAGGTCTCATGAGAAAAACTAGTGTCTTGGAACAAGGCCTTGGCAAAATCTTATTTGTAGTCTTGACACGAGGCCTTGGCTATGTGGTTATAATAGTCTGGAATTATGCATTCCAACATTATGAAAGTGGTTATTGATATTGCATGTGATTATTCGATTAGTAGAATATCCATGTGAACAAGTAAATAGAATTATTTCATTTTACTTTTGCCAAACTATGTTGAAGTTTAAGTTTAAAAGGCTTTTGTTTTAGTTATACATAGCCTTAAATGTTTATTCTTATTTATGAATGTTTCCGGTATATTGTTATCCTTACTGGGCGTTTGAGCTCACCCCTTTTCTATGTTTTATTTTTCCCCGGAAGTGAAGAAGTAAATTATGAATGACCTGCAGGGATATTATGTGGGGATATGAGTGTGGTTTATGGAGACAATATGTTGTTGTTGTAGTTTTTCATTTTATGATGTAATGTAAGACTTATGAATATATCTAGTGTTTCCAAGGCTACTAAACCAATCGGTCTTTGGAGATTTGATCTTTCTTGTGATCATGCCAATGTTATGTAATAATTCATAGACTCTGGGTAACTAGGGTCGGGGCGTTACAGTGGGTATCAGAGGAAGTTTAGTACAAACCTTGGAAGCTAGATTTAGATAAACTCTGATTAGAGCACGTAGACCTAAGATGAACTTTGAGGATTAGTATAGAATAACTTCCTAGAATTTTGGTATTGAAGAGATTTTGGGAGTTTTCCGAGCAATATATCCCTGTCTGGATACGAGCAGGTAGAGGCGGCTCTGGCACAGATGTACCTAGGGGTAAAACCCGAAAACACCACTTTGAGCTAGACTCGAACGGGAACTGGTGCACGACAACGGTCCTTGCTGCACTCTTGGTTATGACACTCCCGGGGGATATGCTTAGGATAACTCTAATTTTCCTTACAAATCATTATGAAGGGTTTATGAGTATATACTTCCTCAAAGGAGACATTTTTATGATTATGGATTATATCCATAAACTATTTAATTTATGTTATATGTTTTACAAGTTTGGGATTAGGTATTGTTATTCATAAACTAATCTAATGGATTCCATTGTTTAGAAATGGCGCCCAGTAGAAGGAATAAAAACTCTAGCAATGCGCATGATACAAAGAGAAAGAAGGATCATATATTTTATGGTCTTAAGCCAGAATTTACAAGAGAAATAGTCTCGCATGTATTATCATCATATGAAGAAATAATATCATGTGTTGATAAGATAAGTAAAGAGTTTACTAAGTCCTATGGATTTGAAGGGAAGCAAGAGAAGAAAAGGATGGAAGAGAGAATGATGGATAAAGGGAAGAGGGAAAAGAAGAATTTTCCCATATGTGGTAACTGTGGAAAGAAACACCCTGGAACTTGCCTGAATGGAATGGGAGTTTGTTATAAATATGGGGGAAAAGGGCACAAAGTACGTGACTACAAGGGTAAGAAATGGTTTTAAATGTACAATGCTTCATTTGCAAGGAGTTTGGACACTACGCGAACCTATGTCCCAGTCATAAAACTATGCCGCAAATGATGCTATTGGATAATAATCAAGTTATGATACTACCACAGATGAAGAGGAATGATTAGAGTTCTTATGTTGATTATGTCAATTGAGTGTTGTATCAACAATGTACTTGTTATAAAAATTATGGAGTATATAAGGATTGTACTGCAGTACTATTTCATTAAGGACTTGAGATTGTGTGGAACAAAGAAAAGTGACTCAATAGCAGGATAAATTTTTGGAAAATATATGGTTGAAAGAATGATAAACCATAATATAGTTCTGATACCGAGGTAGTGATTTTCGAATAATACATGATTATTTTGGAAAAATTATATTGGATATTCTTGACTACCTTGGAACTGATTAATGATTTGTATATTCCATCATTGTTGGGGTTTCAAACATTTTTGGATTGATGAAGTATATCTAGCATTCTATATAAGGGAGAATGAATGTAATCAATAAGGAATATGGTAATTCAGGATGTTTCAGTGTATTAAAAGAATACATGATGAAGGTATCCATATGCTATTACGGGGTAAAAATGATCTACATTATGTTTACCTTACTTATAAATGTTGGACTGTGAGTTTGGACAGATGTATTTTGGATAGTTCTAGTTTGGATTATTTTGAATTGCCATAAAAGGACAACCCGGAGGTCGGGCGGCAACCCATCGCGTCCGGCAAGGCTGCGAGACTTGAACCCGCAACCGAAGGGCGACAAGGGTGTATCACCTACCACTGGCCCACGATATGTCCTAGATTAAATAATGTAGTTTTTTTTAAAAGATCTGGTAGATGAATTATAAATTCATTTATTTTGGAACCCTGTACGAATAGTATAAATAGAAAAAAAAATTACATTCTATTATCTTTTAGAGTGAATGATGAGTTTGTGGTAGAAATTTATTAATGGATAAAACTCTAATTATAAAGTAAGTATATCTCCTTATGATCTTAGCCAATCTCATAAATAAGTTCCTCAACATTAATAAAAGGAACTTAGAACAAAAATGTTGTCCTAGATGGTACCTTAAATCATCACTAATTTATGGCTTTGGGATTTTTGGCATTTTCATAGCCATGTTCTCTACCACTCTCCATCAGATAATTGATGGTTAGATTTCTCTTCCATATCCATATTTTTCATACATGGAACCCTAGTATGTGTTATTTTTGGTAATCTTCGTACTTTCCACTCTTTGTTTTAAATAGAGGCCTCATTAAATCATTTTTCGATGTGGGATTTCAACTAAGATATTTTGAAATATCAAAAATGTGTTATCCCAATACCCTATGTGTTGTTGAACCCATGGTATTTCAAATCATCATAGATTGATGAGTTTAAGGACCTCAATTTTATACTTGTTTGTGATTGATGACCTCAATCACTACCTATAAATATTTATGTTTTTCCTCCAATTATATGTCTCTAATTTCCACCAATGTTCTCCTAATCGAGATCATAATTTGGTGGTGACCCTTTCATTTCTCTTTTCCTCATATTAAGACTAAATTTTAGTAACCCAATTTACGATGTTGGTTTTCCCACAAATATATTTTATATTTTCAACCTTTTATTTTCGAAGAACATTTTCAAATTGCGAGGACTCAATTTATTGAAGTAGGGGAGAATGTAACACCCCAAGATTTCATAGTGTGTTATTTCTTCAAAATAATTCAATAACTTGCACTACACGCAACACCGAGTTCAATCACACCATGACTTACAAATAAAATCCATTCAAAAGAGGTTATGAATAGTATTATCTAAATTTTAAACTTAAATAATCCTTATAATTTTAGAATCCATATTTTGAGTTTCTTAGATATAATGCAAGAACAAATTCATTTTCAGTATTGCAATTTTATCAACTTTTAATAGTGAACCCTTTTTGAATACAATATTTTAAACTTTTTGACTAAATGGGGACATCAAAAAAATTTAAATCGAAACATCCCAAGCTTCCACGGTACGCTTTCCTTTGAATAATACAGTAGCGTGTGTTGTACGCAACTTCGAGTTTTAACACACACCACAACCGATCAAACTAGCCGTTATGAATAGTAATTCCTACTTTTTGAAATTATATATATTTTATATTTCAAAATTGAATTCATTTTTGGATTCTTAGTGTCGAATGTACCCTAAGGTGAAATTTTGGTACTTTTCGGATAACTTTCATATTTTGATGAATAGTGAAAATTACTAAATTTTAATTAAAAACATCTTTTTTAATCAAAATAATTAATAGTGATAAATTATGGATTTGAGTGGTTTTAAAGTATATTTAGAATATATTTTTACCATTTAATATAATTTTGGTCATTGGACATAATTTTACAATTAAACCGAACATAAACAAGTTTCAATCTTTTGATAGTTATTATCTCTTAAAAACACGCTTTTTTTTTACAGTGGGAATTAATTTTAAATTAATTTCTGCCACTTCTGTGTTTTGAATTTAGAAAAATAGATTCCATATTTGGAATCAGGATGTCCAAATTGTGTAAATAGGTAACTTTTTTTTAGACATTTTGAATAATTAATGTGGTAAATATTTTATTTACCATGGTTAAAGGTAAATCTGGTAAATAAGGGTTAAAAATAATATTATAATAATACTAAATTACCCTTAAACGTGTCCTAGCCTTATTGGTTGATACATGTTCTACCATAGTCATCTTTGGGTCGATTTGGGGACCCCATGGTGCCACTTGTAGGTGATAGGGACACTTTATTTTAATTAAGTTAAAATGAATACAAAAATGACACAAGCATATATCTTTTAGAAAACAAATTATTACATAGGGTTATATATGTTGGATTTTAGATTATAAATATTAAATAGAAATATAAAAATATTTCCTACATAATGATATTTTATTTATAATTTTTAGACATTAAATAATTTATTTTATTTATGACACAATGATGATGCAGTAATTACTAAAATAGTGAAAAATTAAATTAATTGATATTATAAATACCCAAATAAATATAATATGAAACTTTTAATGAATTAAACTAATTTTATAGGATAATATGATATATTAGGATTGATTTAATTTACTTTGTTCGAAGTAATCAATCTGTTATGAGTTTCAAAAAAATCAACTATTGAATAGTGTCAAAATTGACATAAAAGAGTTCTTAAAACAAATATTATATTATTAATTGATATTAACTTATTAAAAATCTACGGTTCGGCCAAGAGACTTATATAATGATAGGTTCATCATTAATGGACCACTTGGGGGTCTCTTGGATGTATATAGTATGTTTATTAACCATATTATATAAAAATACAAAGAGACATTGTAAAAGTGAAACTAATTAACATAGAGTTAATACTTAGAGATAAGGTTAATATAAGTACCCAAACCTGTATAAATTCTATTGGTTGAGTTTTTTTCGACCCATCCCCACCTTAACATTTGAATAGTCAACTTTGGAGCCATTGTAAACAGATTATGAATTTATTATAAACTAATATCTCTATCTTTTCCAAAGGTGCCCCTCACCTCTCTTATAAAAGGGCACTCCTCCTTCTCATTTATTCACACCTTCAAAGACTTTTGGTTCGGCCAAAATCTGCCCAAATACTCTCCCAACTTCCCTCACTTTAACCTAGAGGCCTTAGTTTTATCATAAAGCCATCCTAAGGAGCCCTTTTGATCAAATCAAAAGGAAGAACCCGAAGAAGAGGTAATGATTTCACCACCCTTTTTCCAAGTTCATTTCTTCTTCCACTTCTTCTTCCTTTGTTGTTACCATTCTAAAATAATAACTCCAGTATCATATATATACTGTGATTTTATTACAAATATGGTACAACCATATTCAGTATTCTATCCACCCTTTGAATAACATGTCACCATACGTGCGTACGTACGGCTTACCGTCTCCACGTCGTGGTGTAATTGTTATTCAATATAATATTATTTGGATGGGTATAATAATGATGTGTAACTAATGTAAATAATAAATATAACATGTTAATGATTTAGTATATATGATATACCATCCATTTATATATTATTTTAATATCAAAAGATTGATATTGTCGCTCGTGCGTACGTACGGACTACCGTCTCCACGAACGCGATGAGATTCATTCTCCATCGTATCCATTCAAGTATAATTATCATTTGATGATTTAAAAAATGATGTTTAAGGACTTGATATCATTCTGGATATTAATAATATACAACCTATCCTTTACAAACATGTCTTACGTAACAAAACATATAAAAGAAAACAAGTAAGTTAACACCCGAAACAATGATAATATTATGATATTATTATCAAATCAATATTAAAAGATCATATATAATATCATATTAATGTATATGATTCTTTTATAATTTAATAACTATTATTTCACCATTATACAGGAGGTTAACCTACCCCAACCAAGGAAAAGTACAAGGTAAGGGGTTTTCATCTCACTCCTTATTTCCGTGAGATTCATGCCATATTGCCACCATCACCTTTTGTGTGGTGTATGTACTGCCCATAATTATATTCTTTGTATAATACACTCTAATTTATATGTATTTACATATTAATTGTATGATACCTATTTCATGGGTTGTATGTTTCATAAGTTACCAAATTGGTAAGGGTTATTTCACAATCTCTTCATTATCCGAGGTTGTTTATACGTAATAATCTACTGGGATCTCTTTATCATCCACATCCATGTTTCTTCAAAATGTATTTCAAAACATTTATAATATTTACAAGAATATGTGTTAAAGTCATTTATACCCTTTTTTGACTTTTTACAAGAGGAATATTTCAGTCGTTTTCAAAACAAGGTCCTTTTTAACCTTTTCGACAGAATTAAGGTAAGAATGTTTTTTTTAACTTATACAGCGAGTGCGGTTATTTTCTGCCGTTATAAAATCATCAAATCTTTCCTTACAAGCTTATAAGAAATTGTCAAGAAAATGTTTTATTTTATATGGCTCTTAAATGCTTTCAAAAATAGTAAGAGATATTTCTCCAAAAAGTGTTTTGATTTCATCTCTGTCAACATCCTTTGATGGATTTTACGCTTATTTGAAGTGGATTTATTATCATACAAAACTTCTATATTGTATTGAAGGTTTTGTGATATGTCTGACTGTGGATGTGCTATTTTTATACCATTCATAGTTTATGGTGAAATTATTGACATTTCGTATGCTAGTTTTAATACGAATGTTTATGTTATGTTTAAACCTTTTCATATGGGAATGCATTGGACTTAATATGTGACGGGTGGAGCCCGCTATAACTCCTCGA
Source organism: Viscum album (assembly GCA_963277665.1). Lineage (NCBI taxonomy): Eukaryota > Viridiplantae > Streptophyta > Magnoliopsida > Santalales > Viscaceae > Viscum > Viscum album. The sequence continues at coordinate 692,906,888 of OY728130.1, forward strand.
TGCATCGGTAGGTCTCATGAGACAAACTAGTGTCTTGGCACAAGGCCTTGGCAAAATCTTATTTGCAGTCTTGGCACGAGGCCTTGGCTATGTGGTTATGATAGTCTGGCATTATGCATTCCAACATTATGATAGTGGTTATTGATATTGCATGTGATTATTCGATTAGTAGAATATCTATGTGAACAAGTAAATGGCATTATTTCATTTTACATTTTCCATACTATGTTGAAGTTCAAGTTTAAAAGGCTTTCGTTTTAGTTATACATTGCCTTAAATGTTTATTCTTATTTATGAAAGTTTTCGGTATATTGTTATCCTTACTGGGCGTTTGAGCTCACCCCTTTTCTATGTTTTATTTTTCCCAGGAAGTGAAGAAGTAAATTATGAATGACCTGCAGGGATATTATGTGGGGATATGAGTGTGGTTTATGGAGACAATATGTTGTTGTTGTAGTTTTTCATTTTATGATGTAATGTAAGACTTATGAATATATCTAGTGTTTCCAAGGCTACTAAACCAATCGGTCTTTCGAGATTTGATCTTTCTTGTGATCATTCCAATGTTATGTAATAATTCACCAACTCTGGGTAACTAGGGTCGGGGCGTTACAGGTTATTAATTCCAATTTTATTTATTAATTTGATATTATCATCAATTTACTAAACATATAAAATTTTAGTATACTAAAAATTTATACTAAAAATTTTTTAAACTATCTTTGCGACTATAAGATTTCATTCACTACTACTAATTAAAATATTCTAGATCTATTAGGTAATTTAGAGATCTAGCACACTAAAAACACAAGAATAAATTATTTTAGAATTAATTCCCAACATTATAATCAACTCATTGTATACTATTCCAGTATAGTATATCTAATGTGCCCTTCTAAAACATAAATAATGTAATAAAAATTCAATGAATTACCATTATTCATCATTATAATTTTCGAAACAAAATCAAGATTATGATTTTCAATATTTCTCACTACAATGCCTTCATTTTTTTGTCCTTGCTTTCATAGTGCATGACTTATTATTTATGAAATTTTAATGATTTTTCATAAAAATCCTTCTCTAATGGTACTATTTTGATAAAATTCATCCTTTCATATTATAAAATGCATATTGTCTCTCATGACCTTTACATTTCAATATATCACGGATTTACTATTTTTCGGATTCATTTAACTTGAGGAACCATGCCACGTAGAGTTTATAAGGTCAAATTTTTTTTCATAATTCCAATATTAAACATGCTAATGTACTTCTACACATAAAAAAATTTATATATATGATCATCCTTCATTCGATCATGAATTCTACGGCACAACAAGAATATATGGATCCCTATTCATGAATATAGATATTCTTTTACACTTTTATAGTTCTCATTGATCTCTCTATAATATTAATTAATATCATAAATAAAAATTGAGGAGTGTCAAGGGATATTTATAGAAAACCAAAATTGACTAAAATCCCCTTGAAAATCCCCATAACTATTCAAAAGGAACTAAATTAGTTATTTAGGCATAATCTAATGTCAATTTCTAAGGAAATAAAAAAAACATCTATTTTAAAATGATGCATGAACACTTAACCATTGAAATCTTTCTTCAAAAAAATATTTTATCAACCTAAATTTTAAAAAAATATCATATAATATATCCTATTATTTTTTATAACCATAGAGGCTAGGTTTTTTCGTTGGATATTCCTTCATCAGAAAATCTTATTTCATTCAGATCACATGGAGTTTGGAAGCTAGATGATGATTCCAAAATAAATGGGGTGAACATGATTCCACTAATGGAATGGGTGAAAAAATATTTGAAATTTTCTTTGAGTACTTTTCATCATTTTTATGTTCTGCATCATTATTAAAATTATTTTGGTGCAAGATAATAAGATACTCTGTCCTGCTAAATATTAGAGTTGGATTTGGTATTGGTAACTAAACATTCCTTCACAAAATGAACTTAATTTCAATGAATCACAATTCATTATCACTATCCCACATGCATATGTTCTCACATACATTTATTCTCACCTCTAATATCATCACACATTTCTTCCACACAAGCTTTTCCATCACTATCCTTAACTAGCACCTTGGTTGGCTAGAAGTTGAACTTGTTTCCCACATATGAAGTGGTTTCATGAGGTCCTATTGGATGGATACATGGTTTGAAAAAAAACTTCTTCCACAATGAAAATATATCTATGTTAGATATTATATTTTAAAAATTCATAATAAAATTTAACTTCAAAAAATCTCTTTTAATTTTAAAATAATGGAATTTATTTATATGAATTCCAAAACTCAACATTAATTAAACCTTACTTTTGAAGCCCATTTCTCATATTCTTCAATAATTCCTCTGGAAAAATATATTTTCCATGTTCATCAGTTGATTATTCAAAATTCATCATGCATGCCTCAAATATTTTTTTTGTTCTCCAATTTACATTGAATCATTACATTGAGCTTTAATACTAATTTAAAAATTATCACTATTATTTTGTAGATGTTCTAAAACCAATACTCTAAGTATTTTGCCTCATGTAAACACATATTAACATATTATCACAACCATATAAATATGGAATATTGAAAATAAAAAAATTATATAAAATAGAATTGAAATATTGGTTTGGATTTCCAAGTAATGTTGTTTATAACCAATAACAATGGTATATAGTAAAAAACATTTTTTTATGTTATATTTTGTTATAAATATTCCAAAAAATTATATCGGTGCAGTTAAATTTTTTGTGATAAGAATAACATCGATGTTATTTAGAGAACCCTTTATAATTTATGAGATGAATAATTTTGTTTTAATGAAATGATTCAATATAATATAAGGGCATTACAAGTGGAGTAAATTCGCATCTCCGAGCATGGAAGTGAGAGATTCCATCGAATAGCATCATATCAAGATAATTATTTTTTGTCAAAAAATGGTTTTGGGTGAAGATTAATTTTTACATGATATTTCTTATGAATTATATACTTTATTATATTTGATGATTTTTTGTAGGAAATATCCGACGGAGATTTAAAACAAATTATAAGAGTTTCAACAACTCCTACATGAATATTTTTTTTAATATCTTGAAATTCGTCATGTATGTGACGTGGATTGTTCTATATATAAGAGGAATATAATCTTCAATAATGTATTGGATAATTAATAATAATATATATTTAATTCCCTATTATGAGGTAAATTACCAATGAGTGTAATGTATACTAGTAAATTTACTTCGTTCATGTTTTTGGGATGTCATCTCAGAAGTTTGATTCGAAATAATATCATGAATAAGGAAATCTATATTATAAATGAATACTTTTCAAAATTCAATGTATGACTTGATGGTTTTATGGTATCAAAACATCACTAAAACATTGTAAAAATATTCATATATTTCATCGTGATTTAAAGATAATATTCTATAGTATGAATTTGGGTTGAATGAATATCATGGAAATTTGAAGACTTGTACTAGAGTTCAAGTAATATTTCATGGAGATAAAAAATGGAAATATTTATTATAGTACCCCTTGATGTGTGTAAGAGCAACTCCCAACATATAGACATTAAAAATAGATATTATTTGGAAGAAGGCTACATTTTAAGATTGATATAAAAGATAACCATCAAATTGAAAAATCATAGACCATACATTAGAATCATAAGAGTAGTCACAAATTTCCTACAAGTATTGTGTTTTTCTTAAGGGTGGTAAATATTTAATTTGTAGACATGTATTAAAATGAAAATTTAGTTTGGATATTTTGTAAGGGTTATGATTATTTCATAATTCTCACAATTATTGAAAATGTTTTATACAGAGAAACCAAGATAATTCAGTTATTGAAAATGGGAATTATCTACAAATATGTAGTTAGTATAAATATTTGATATATTAAAAGTTGAGTATTTTAAAATATATTATAAAATTTTTCAAGGTATTAAATATCATGATTTTTATTTTAAACATTATATAAGAAATTTTTTATTGATATGAAATCTATAATATGTTTTGTTATTCATTAATGTTCAAATATCATGATTCATTGAATAAACCACTGATTATACCGAATAAAAAAGGTATGAATATTTAAATATGTAAAGATACATTGCCTTAAAATAAAAAATTGTAAGAAATATTTAATTTCATGATGTTGGGTTGATATTATATTATATATATATAGTGATCCATGTTCTGATCATTTTTCTAGTTAATGTGTTATAAGATGATGAAGTATAAAGATCGATGAAATACTAATTAATGATGGTATTTGAGTTTGAGGTTAATCCATGATAAGATTCAGAATGTCATGTAGCAACCTCTATGAAATATTTTTTTAATAGAAAATATCTTAATAGTGTTCACTTCATGTGAGATATTTCTATATTATTAATATAAATATTTTCCCACATAGTGTTTTTGGGTGTTGTGATTTTGAAACATTATAGAGTGGATTATATGCATGGTGGATGGTAAAAAAATATGAGATAGGTGAGTATCACACAAAAACTGGTCAAGCATGAATTTAGGAAAACATGGATATAATTATATATAAATCTCATATAGGTAAAATGTGTGATAGGTATATATATCACATGCGAAATTGATGAAGTCATCAACTTTATGTGGTTTAAAATATATTATATTTAATAAATTTTAATAATATTGAGGATCCAAAATGAAACTAATTTGAAAAATGAGAAGGATAGGGTTTTGATATTAAATATATGAAAACAATGTCTTGGAGGAAAATATATAATTGTATGGAAAATTATAAATGATATTATAAATAAGTGGTTTGTGAATATGTATTCTATGTACAAGAAGAGGAATATTATGTTAGTACAAGACATTAATATTATATAAATAAACTCTTGGTGTCCCTAAAAATGTGACGATACCATGTTGTGTCTCTAATGCTAAATTTTTTCACAGAAGAATAAGGAACGAATAAGGAAATATTGTATGGATTATAATGATTACAATTTAGGACAATAATACTTTTGTTGAAATTAGTCTAGGATATTTATATATCATAGATACTAAGTCCTATGATATATTTATATAATTTTCTTGGTGACTACCCTATGAATATAGGATGACAATACTGTGGAGATTTTTGCGCACTATAGAAGGAGATTAAACTAGTTTTTTTAAGAATGACTAATGAAACATTGTTGATCATCATTAATCGTAGGAGGATGTTTATCCTATAATCTATAGATAAATAAAAAATTGGTTACTTGTTCTAAATTATTGGTTTTTTCTTCCATTATACATTGTTGGTTCCAAGAATATTTTACTAATCACATATATATACATGACCATTCTCTTGATAATAAAAGTGTAATTGTATATTACTTTTGTAATAGTCAAAAGGCATCAGTGATGTAGGGTTAAATTATGGTATTTATCTATTTTAATTATTCTTTTTGTTCCCTAGTTTTGTTTCATGAAAATAATTCGTCCATGAAAACCAAAGGTATATACATGTGTTGGAGATTCATTTACAAAATAGTTGTAGAGTTAAGAGAGGGTAAAATAGTTAATGTGACATCATTTCTTCACCCATATTCACTATAGTTACCCAAGCATAAAATACATGGATAATACATCATTTTATATGAATATTCAGAAAATTACATATGTAATTTCATGAGAACAATAATATTTTAGTGTCATTATAAACAAAGAACAAAATCTTCTAATTTAGTGGAATATCATTGATGCTTCCTATAAAGATATTGCCATTAAATATCATACCTACATACTTTCATTATAACATGGGTAACTGAAACACAAGAATGGGTGAAGTGAGATAATTAGTAAGTTATAGTAAAAGTGATAAATAAGAATAACATGAACATAAGGATATGAGAACATGAAAATAATATTTTAAGATCATACCTTCATATCAATGATCATAAACATGGGTCAAGGCCTAATGTTTGGCAGGTCATATGACTTTAATCATAAGGGAATCAAGTTTATAACACATGAAATCATAACATAGAAATATTACATGTAATTTTGTAACATACATAAACATATAAAATGATTTCCATAGTAGTCAAGGATTACTACCGACACCATATTAGTGGACTGGGTTAACTCGCCAAACCACAATAGTAGTCTAGGATCACACTTAAGACTATCTAAATGGAATAATTCATTTAATGAACTAGGTTCACTCCTTACTCCAACCCTGTATTACTGAACTGGGTTAACTTCCCATTCCATCCATATATTAATAACCTCAGTTCATTTCCCATTATGGTAGTATATTATTGAACGTTATTCACTCATCATTGTATCTCGATAATAAAAATCCATGTTTACACATCATTCTAGCCTTGTCCTACAAAACATAGTTCACTACTCATTCCATCTTTGTCATACTGAACTTATTTCACTCCCTGTTTCATCCTTGTCATGTTGAACTAATATTACTCCTCAATCCAGCCATTTCATATTGCATTCAGTTTACTCTTCATTCTACCACTATCTCCCTTCTGAGATATAAATCATAACCCAATGCATTGGTGGGAGATACTGTTCCCACCTAATGTATAATGAAATCATAAATATGTGTTCTATTAGATAATAAACCATTCATCATATCATGAACACTAACATAGATGAGAATCATAAAAATGGCATCACATAATAACCTATAGAAAAAATATAGGTTTCATATTTGTAGAATAGCCTCTGAAATTAGGCGGGTTTTATAAGCATTTTATAATTGTATAACCCATGGAATATAAATTTGATAAATAAAAAGTCAGTCAATTTTAATATAAAGCATTCAATGAAATAAAAATATTGGTTTCCTTGCATCTTATCCCTAGTAAATAATAAAATATATCATTGTCTTTAATCTTATATAGAGAAGTAGTTTGAAATAAAAATTGGATAATTTCTTATAGAAAATGACATTTCATTGAGAATCATTTAAAATAAGACATAATTAATTTTTAAAATTTATTTATTTGAAACCCACATTAAAAAATAATGTACTAATTTTAAAAAATAATTTTAAACTAATCAAGATGGAAGTATCTATTTTTCATTCAAAAATTTTTTTTTAAATTTATATCATTTCTTCCATGATAATAATCATGAAAAGTTATAATGTAAAGTGTGAAAATAATTTTAAACACATATTGAACATAAAAATTTAATGAAAATATTTTTCAATGAAAACCACTTTAAAAACAAAAAATATACTTATTATTAAAAAAATCAACAAAAAATTAATCTTATAATCATACCAAGGTAGCTTTTAAGAAATTATCGTTATAGCAGAAAAATCATGTACATGTTGAACATTTCTTTTTTTATGTAAAAATTTTAAAAATGTTACTAGATCAGAAAAAAATAAGAAGATTATTTTTCCAAATTTTTTTTTTAAAAGTTTAAAAGTATTTATAACTTTATTTTAATTATCCTATGAGAAATAATAATCATTTTTATTACATTTCCAGAAAAAAATTGTTTTTAAAGAAAACTGAATTCTGATTAAATAGAGAAATAATGTCATATTTTCATAAAAAATCATAATTATCTTAATTACCAAATATGGGGTATAAATTTCACCATTTCATTAATATATCATGAATAACTAGAATATAATAAAATTCATAATTTTTTTGAGATATGGTTTATAAAATTTTCTTTAATGGAAGAATAATTATAAACAATCTCAATAAACAATGAGATTGATGCAAAAAACTCTTACAAATTTTGTTACCATGAATCCAAATACCAATGACTTTATATAATAAAATGAATCAAAAAATGTAATGATGATTAATGAATTCCTGATTAAATATGTTAATGGGTAGAATATAAACCTCATAATGTATATAGGTTCGTCACATAACATAGTGTTAAAGAATTAAAATTGAGACCTAATTGATTTATCATTTTCGTAACTTTTGATCTAAAAACCACAAGGAAGATAGATCATTAAAAGGATATCATAATATTAGAAAATATTAGTATATAAATAAAATAATATATTCATCTGAAGCATATATACCATATAAAATAAATTTATTGTGAGTAAGGCATATGTCTCTGAGAAATGGAAGTGACACTTGAAATCCCCTTACTACTTAATTAAATATTGAATCATCAGATCAATGAAAGAAAAAAATAAATTGATAATTTTAATATAATTAAATAATATAAATATATGATATAAAATGGAATAGGTAATTATATACACCACACAATAATAAATAGGTTGTTAATATATCATATATCTCAAAGAAGGGAATGTTAGGCCAGAAAACCCATAACATAAGTCTTGACATTTGTTGTACACATAAAAAAATACTATATAATGAATATATGTTCATTTTAAATCAAAAAAATAACCATAGTTTTATATATAACACTATATATTATTTTATTATTATATTATATTACCCATTTATTAACAAATTAATGTTAAAGTTGTGTTTTGAGTAATAAACACTTTTTTTTCGTATAAGTTTTTTCTTATTATGTTTGATCATAAAAATTAGAAAAATATATACATATTTAAATAATTTAAACCATGATATAAATATAAAATATATTCATTATAAATGTATCTATAATAATATATGAAATATATAAATAGAAAATTAAATACACATTTCATGGGGATGGTAGGCCGTACGTATGCATGAATGATGTTAATATTTTTCTATCATATTAAAATAAAGTAGGAAAATGATATATATATATATATATATATATATGTTATCATTATAGTTAAATTATTATTTCATAACTATCATATATTTTTATTAAACCCATCTTAATTTCATTCCAGTTGAATCATGAATGAATCAAATCATTTTAAAGAGGTTGTATTCCATAAATTAAAAAACGAAGTTATTCTATTCACAGAAAATGAAAAGAATGAAAGAATGTGTTATATTATAATAAAATAAGTATAAATACATAATAAATATAATATATATCATATTAATAATGTAATTACATCATTATTCATATCCATTTATAGGTGTTATTAGTAGAATAAATGGAATTGGTTTCCAAGGCGGCAGTCCGTCGTATATAAGGGCAATGATCATGTATCCCATTTGATGGAAGCTTCAATTAGTATAGGGAATACCCGTAAAAAATTAAATATCATAATATTGAGGATATTAATGTCATTATATTATCATGTAATATGAATAATGTTTTCAGTGGAGAATGAAATAAAACAGTAGAGCTCATTTAAAATGTTACCTCGTTTTCGGGTAACTCGTTTTTGTTTTCACCAAAGGGGTTCATTGGGTGGATTTCATCAAATATTTAGTATTATAGGTTGATAGGATAGATTTTTGATTCTTATTTGGTAAGTTCTTGGCTGAGAAAAAGGGTATAATATTTGTAAACATGTGAGGGGGTGATTGCCCTTTTATAGGGGAGGAGGACTGACATTCATAAAAATATAAAAATATAAATATTATTCAAAGGTCTCACTAATTTAACGGGCCACAAATAATGGACCATATTATATAAATAGTAGTATAAGGTATAAATATAGATATCCAATGGAAATTTTACAATTTTCTAGGATAATTTTCCCTTAAGATAAAGTCAACCACAAAGTAAATCCATTTTCCTTAATTGTTGTAATTAATTTTAATTGCCTAAACTAATATTTTTTGTCAAAAAGTAATTTTAATACACTATAAATTATAAATTTTTCTGATTAGTAATATTGAATCAATTTTTTATATTATAAAAAAATAATTGGCATAAATTAATTGGAAATTAATCTTGGAAACGGGACGTGACAAGTTGTTTTTAATGTGAACATATTCAAAAGATTAAATAAAATTTATATCCCATTTCGATTAGAAATTGATTAAAATTACCTATTTTGTATTAATATACGTATAATTGATATAAATAACCCATAAATCATATTTAAATTATAAATGAACTATATATATAATGTAGATGGTAATGTAGTTTTCAATTAAAATTCATTGGTTTTTGACTATTCGTCAAAAAATGGGACTTCACATAAAAGTGAAAATATATATAGAAATATATATTTGATATTACACTCTAAATAATGAAGATTATTTTTTAAAATAAAACATACAAATGTGTCAAAATATAGATTTAAAATATGTGTTTTATTAAAATGTGGTTAAATTACCTTTTAGAAATATTATATATCATTATTCATAACATTTGATTTATATTTATTTATTATCTAGAAAAAATATAATATTATTATTAAATAGTTAAATGAATTTAATATATATATATATATCATTATAATCATTTATCAAAATTTGATTAATTAACTTATTGTGTTAAAACATGTTTAATTTCATAAATATATTTTTCCAACAAAAGATTTCCTATATTTTCAAATGTGTTTTATTTTAATTTATTATTAATTGGTCACTAAATAATATCTCTTATAAAATTGTTTGACCCAAATTTTCATAATTTAATCAATCTTATTCAGAACCACTATTCCAACTACTCTATAAAAACTATATAATATTTTAATATTATTATTAACAATACTATGTAATTTGATAAATATAGGACTTTCAAATAACAAAATCTATCTAAGGAAATAACAATTGCATGTAAAACAATTCAAACATAGTGTTAAGTGCATCATAAGATAATATATGTGTTGTGTTTAGTGAAATATTAACTTCATATTACGTTGAATAAAAACCAAACATAGTACATTCATATAACACCAATGTTATATTCAATGATTCATAAAATGAAAAATATATAAAATTTTAAACTAATTCAAAAAAAATCAGAACATCTTGGGGAGTTACACTATACCCCCCATAAAATTAATTTTTCCATTACAAGTAATTTGGTTATAAAAAATTAAATACAAGAATGTTACTTTAATATAATCCAACATCGAAAAAATGAATACTAAAACTTCCTTCAAAATGAGAAAGTTGGGATCATAATGTTTATCCAAAGATACTCATAACTAGGTTTACATGTATGAGAACATAGATAAAAAGTCAAAATAATTATAGAGAGTCATAAAGATCACCAATTTTAAGAAAGTGAATGATATAGAAAATGTTCAAAATAACTAGACAAAAAAACAACAAGGTATGGAAAATTTATTTGATGTCATCAAAAATTATGATGATAAGTCAATATTTTATATCAATTTATACTTCATCTCTTATTCCATGAAATGAATGTGAATTTTTCATTCATAATGCATTAGAAGATCATGAGATACACAAAAAAATGATCGAACATTATATCTATATATAGTATTCATAACAACAAAATGGTTTGAAAAATTTATCAAATATGTAAATATCCTTATATGGAAAGATAATACGTTAATATATAAAACCACATTCAGAGCATAAAATAAATAATTAGATAACTAGTCAACCTTGTAACTGTAACACCCCAAGATTTCATAGTGTGTTATTTCTTCAAAATAATTCAATAACTTGCACTACACGCAACACTGATTTCAATTGCACCATGACTTACCAAAAAAAAGCCATTAAAAGAGGTCATGAATAGTAGTAACTAAATTTTAAACTTTATATAATCCTTATAATTTTAGAATCCATATTATGAGTTTCTTAGTCAAAATGCAAGAACAGATTCATTTTCAGTATTGCACTTTTATCAACTTTTGATAGTGAAACCTTTTTAAATACAATATTTTAAACTTTTTGACTAAATGGAGACATCAAAAAATTTCAAATGAAACATCCCAAGCTTCCACGGTACGCTTTCCTTTGAATAAAATAGTAGCGTGTGTTGTACGCAACTTCGAGTTCTAACACACCGTAACCAATCAAACTAGCTGTTATGAATAGTAATACCTACTTTTTGAAGTTATATATATTTTATATTTTAAAATGGACTTCATTTTTTGATTCGGAATATCAAATTTAGCCTAAGGTGAAATTTTGGTACTTTTCGGATAACTTTCATATTTTGATGAATAGTGAAAATTACTAAATTTTAATTAAAAACAACTTTTTTAATCAAAATAATTAATAGTAATAAATTATGAATTTGAGTGGTTTTAAATTATATTTAGAATATATTTTTACTATTTAATATAATGTTGGTCATTGGACATAATTTTACAATTAAACCGAACATAAACAAGTGTCAATCTTTTGATAGTTATTATCTCTTAAAAACACGCTTTTTGTTTTGACAGCGGGAATTAATTTTAAATTAATTTCTGCCACTTCTGTGTTTTGAATTTAGGAAAATGGATTCCATATTTGGAATCAGGATGTTCAAATTGTGTAAATAGGTAACTTTTATTTTTAGACATTTTGAATAATTACTGCGGTAAATATTTTATTTATCATGGTTAAGGGTAAATCCGGTAAATAAGGGTTAAATATTAATATTATAATAATACTAAATTACCCTAAAACGTGTCTTAACCCTATTGGTTGATACATGGTCGACCATGGGCATCTTTGGGTCAATTTTGGGACCCCATGGATCCACTTGTAAGTGATAATGACACTTTATTTTAATTAAGTCAAAATGAATACAAAAATGACACAAGCATATATCGTTTAGAAAAACAATTGTTATATAGGGTTATATAAGTTGGATTTTAGATTATAAATATTCATTAGAAAGATAAAACGATTTCCTAAATAATGATATTTTATTTATAATTTTTAGACATTAAATAATGTATTTTATTTATGACACAAAGATGATACAGTAATTACTATAATAGTGAAAAATTAAAATAATTGATATTATAAATTACCAAAAAAATATAATATGAAACTTTTAATGAATTAAACTAATTTTAGAGGATAATATGATATATTAGGATTGATTTAATTGACTTTTTTCGAAGTAATCAATCTTTTATGAGTTTCAAAAAAATCAACTATTGAATAGTGTCAAAATTGACATAAAAGAGTTTTTAAAACAAATATTATATTATTAATTGATATTAAATTCCTAAAAATCTAAGGTTCTGCAAAGAGACTTATATAAGGATAGGTTCATCATTAATGGACCACTTGGGGGTCTCTTGTATGTATATAGTAAGTTTATTAACCATATTATATAAAAATACAAAGAGACATTGTAAAAGTGAAACTAATTAACTTAGAGTTAATACTTAATGATAAGGTTAAAATAAGTACCCAAACCTGTCTAAATTCTATTGGTTGAGTGGTTTTAGACCTATCCCCACCTTAACCTTTGAATAATCAACTTTGGAGCCTTTAGAAACCGAATATAAATTTATTAGAAATTAATATTTCTAACTTTTCCAAAGGTGCCCCTCACCCCTCTTATAAAAGGGCACTCCTCCTTCTCATTTCTTCACACCTTCAAAGCCTTTTGGTTCGTCCAAACTCTGCCCAAATACTCTCCCAACATCCCTCACTACAACCTAGAGGCATTAGTTTGATCAGATAGCCAACCTAAGGAGCCCTTTTGATCAAATCAAAAGGAAGAACCCGAAGAAGAGGTAATGATTTTACCACCCTTCTCCAAGTTCATTTCTTCTTCCACCTCTTCTTCCTTTGTTCTTACCATTATAAAATAATAACTCCAGTATCTCACATATACTGTGATGTTATTATAAATATGGTACAACCATATTCAGTATTCTATCCACCCTTTGAATAACATGTCACCATACGTGCGTACGTACGGACTACCGTCTCCACGTCGTGGTGTAATTGTTATTCAATATAATATTATTTGGATGGGTATAATAATGATGTGTAACTCATGTAAATAATAAATATAACATGTTAATGATTATGTATATATTATATACCATCCATTTATATATTATTTTAAAATCAAAAGAATGATATTGTCGCTCGTGCGTACGTACGGACTACCGTCTCCACGAACGCGATGAGATTCATTCTCCATCGTATCCATTCAAGTATAATTATCATTTGATGATTTAAAAATGATGTTTAAGGACTAGATATCATTCTGGATATGAATAAGATACAACAACCATGGCTTATGTAACAAAACATATAAAATAAAATGAGTAAGTTAACTCCCGAAACGATGATAATTCTAAAATATTATTAACAAATCAATGTTAAAAGATCATATATGATATCATATTATTATATATTATTCTTGTATAATTTAATAACAACTATTTCACCATTATACAGGAGGTTAACCTACCCCAACCAAGGAAAAGTACAAGGTAAGGGTTTACTTTACAACCTCTTCATTATCCAAGGTTGTTTATACGTAATAATCTACTGGGATCTCTTTATCATCCACATCCATGTTTCTTAAAAATGCATTTCAAAACATTTTTACTATTTACTAGAATATGAGTTAAAGTCATTTATACCCTTTTTGACTTTTATAAGTGGTTTATAAAGGAATCTTTCAGTCTTTTTCAAAACAAGGTCCTTTTTAACCTTTTCGACAGAATTAAGGTAAGAATGTTTTTTTAACTTATACGGCGGGTGCGGCTATTTTCCGCCGTTATAAAATCTTCAAAGCTTTCCTTACAGGATTATAAGAATATTTTCAAAGAAAATGTTTTATTTTATATGGATCTTAAATTTTTTCAAAATAAAATGAGATATTTCTTTAAAAAGAATTTTGATTTCATCTATGTCAACATCCTTTAATGGATTTTAAGATTATTTAAAGTTGATTTATTATGATACAAAACTTCTATATTGTATTGAAGGTTTTGTGATATGTTTGACTGTGGATGTGCTATTTTTATACCATTCATAGTTTATGGTGAATGTATTGACATTTCATATGCTAGTTTTAATATGAATGTTTATGTTATGTTTAATCCTTTTCATATGGGAATGCATTGGACTTAATATGTGACGGGTGGAGCCCGCTATAGCTCCTCGATGCATCGGTAGGTCTCATGAGACAAACTAGTGTCTTGGCACAAGGCCTTGACAAAATCTTATTTGTAGTCTTGGCACGAGGCCTTGGCTATGTGGTTATGATAGTCTGGAATTATGCATTCCATCATTATGAAAGTGGTTATTGATTTTTCATGTGATTATTCGATTAGTAGAATAACCATGTGAATAAGTAAATGGAATTATTTCATTTTATCTATGCCATACTATGTTGAAAGTTCAAGTTTTAAAGGCTTTTGTTTTAGTTATACATTGCCTTAAATGTTTATTCTTATTTATGAAAGTTTCCGCTATATTGTTATCCTTACTGGGCATTTGAGCTCACCCCTTTTCTATGTTTTATTTTTCCCAGGAAGTGAAGAAGTAAATTATGAATGACCTGCAGGGATATTATGTGGGGATATGAGTGTGGATTATGGAGACAATATGTTGTTTTAGTAGTTTTTCGTTTAATGATGTAATGTAAACCTTATGAATATATCTAGTGTTTCCAAGGCTACTAAACCAATCGGTCTTTCGAGATTTGATCTTTCTTGTGATCATGCCAATGTTATGTAATAATGCACCGACTCTGGGTAACTAGGGTCGGGACGTTACAGTTGGTATCAGAGGAGGTTTAGTACAAACCTTGGAAGCTAGATTTAGATAAACTCTGATTAGAGCACGTAGACCTAAGATTAACTTTGAGGATTAGTATAGAAGAACTTCCTAGAATTTTGGTATTGTAGAGATTTTGTGAGTTTTCCGAGCAATACATCCCTGTCTTTAAACGAGCAGGTAGAGGCGGCTCTGGCACATATGTACCTAGGGGTAAAACCCGAAAACACCGCTTTGAACTAGACTCGAACGGGAACTGGTGCACGACAACGGGCCTTGCTGCACTCTTGGTTACGACACTCCCGGGGGATATGCTTAGGATAACTCTCATTTTCTTTACAAATCATTTTGAAGGGATTATGAGTATATACTTCCTCAAAGAAAACATTCTTATGATTATGGATTATATCCATAAATAGTTCAATTTATGTTTAGTGTTTTATAAGTATGGGATTATGTATTTTGATTCATAAATTGATCTAGTGTATGCCATTGTTTAGAAATGGCGCCGAGTAGAAGGAATGAGAACTCCAGAAATGCACATGATCCAGAGAGGAAGAAGGATCATATCTTTCATGGTCTTAAGCTAGAATTTATAAGAGAAATAGTCTCCCATGTATTATCATAATATGAAGAAATAATATCATGTGTTGATAATATAAGTAAAGAGTTTACTGAGTCCTATGGCTTTGAAGGGAAGCAAGAGAAGAAAAGGATGGAAGAGAGAAAGATGGATAAAAGTAAGAGGGAAAAGAAGAATTTTCCCATATGTGGTAACTGTGGAAAGAAACACCCTGGAACTTGCCTGAAAGGAATGGGAGTTTGTTATAAGTGTGGAGGAAGAGGGCACAAAGTACGTGACTGCAAGGGTAAGAAAATGGTTTTAAATGTACAATGCTTCATTTGCAAGGAGTTTGGACACAACGCGAACCTATGTCCCAGTCATCAGACCATGCCACAAATGATGCTATTGGATAATAATCAAGTTATGATACTACCACAGATGAATAGGAATGATTAGAGTTCTTATGTTGATTATGTCAATTGAGTGTTGTATCAACAATGTACTTGTTATAATAATTATGGAGTATATAAGGATTGTACTTCAGTTCTATTTCATTAAGGACTTGAGATTGTGTGGAACAAAGAAAAGTGACTCAATAGAAGGTTAAATTTTTGGAAAATATATGGTTGAGAGAATGATAAATCATAATATAGTTCTGATACTGAGGTAGTGATTTTGGAATAATATGTGATTATTTTGGATAAATTATATTGGATATTATTGACTACCTTAAAGCTGATTAATGATTTATATATTCCATCATTGTTGGGGTTTAAAACAATTTTGGATTAATAAAGTATATCCAGCATTCTATATGGAATAAGGGAACATGAATGTAATCAATAAGGAATATGGTAGTACATGATGAAGGTATTCATATGCTATTATAGGGTAAAAAGGATCTATATTATGTTTACCTTACTTATAAATGTTTGACTGTGAGTTTGGACAGAAGTATTTTGGATAGTTCTAGTTTGGATTATTTTGGATTTCCATAAAAGGACAACCCGGAGGTCGGGCGGCAACCCGTCGCGTCCGGCAAGGCTGCGAGACTTGAACCCGCAACCGAAGGGCGACAAGGGTGTATCACCTACCACTGGCCCAAGAGATGTCCTGGATTAAATAATGTAGTTTTTTTTAAAGATCTGGTAGATGAATTATAAATTCGTTTATTTTGGAACCCTGTACGAATAGTATAAATATAATTTTTTTTACGAGTGAAAGATGAGTTTATGGTAGAAATTTATTAATGGACAAAACTCTAATTATAAAGTAAGTATATCTCCTTATGATCTTAGCCAATCTCATAAATAAATTCCTCAATATTAAGAAAAGCAACTTAGAACAAAAATGTTGTCCTAGATGGTACCTTAAATCATCACTAATTTATGGCTTTGGGATTGTTGGCCTTTTCATAGCCATGTTCTCTACCACTCTCCATCAGATAATTGATGGTTAGATTTCTCTTCCATATCCATATTTTCCTACATGGAACCCTAGTATGTGTTATTTTCGGTAATCTTCATACATTCCACTCTTTATTTTAAATAGAGGCCTCATTAATTCATTTTTCAATGTGGGATTTCAAGTAAGATATTTTGAAACGTTAAAAATGTGTTATCCTAATACCCTATGTTTTGTTGAACCGATGGTATTTCAAATCATCATAGATTGATGAATTTAAGGACCTCAATTATACACTTGTTTGTGATTGATGACCTCAATCACTACCTATAAATATTTACGTTTTTCCTCTGATTATATGTTTCTAATTTCCACCAATTTTCTCCTAATCGAGATCATAATTTGGTGGTGACCCTTTGATTTCTCTTTTCCTCATATTAAGACTAAATTTTAGTAACCCAATTTCCGATGTGGGTTTTCCCACAAATATATTTTCTACTTTCAACCTTTTATTTTTGAAGAACAATTTCAAATTGCGAGGACGCAATTTATTGAAGGAGGGGAGAATGTAACACCCCAAGATTTCATAGTGTGTTATTTCTTCAAAATAATTCAATAACTTGCACTACACGCAACACTGAGTTCAATTGCACCATGACTTACCAAAAAAAAAGCCATTAAAAGAGGTCATGAATAGTAGTAACTAAATTTTAAACTTTATATAATCCTTATAATTTTAGAATCCATATTATGAGTTTCATAGTCATAATGCAAGAACAGATTCATTTTCAGTATTGCACTTTTATCAACTTTTGATAGTGAAACCTTTTTGAATACAATATTTTAAACTTTTTGACTAAATGGATACAACAAAAAATTTAAAATGAAACATCCCAAGCTTCCACGGTACGCTTTCCTTTGAATAAAACAGTAGCGTGTGTTGTACGCAACTTCGAGTTCTAACACACCGTAACCAATCAAACTAGCTGTTATGAATAGTAATACCTACTTTTTGAAGTTATATATATTTTATATTTTAAAATGGACTTCATTTTTGGATTCGGAATATCAAATTTAGCCTAAGGTGAAATTTTGGTACTTTTCGGATAACTTTCATATTTTGATGAATAGTGAAAATTACTAAATTTTAATTAAAAACAACTTTTTTAATCAAAATAATTAATAGTAATAAATTATGAATTTGAGTGGTTTTAAAGTATATTTATAATATATTTTTACTATTTAATATAATGTGGGTCATTGGACATAATTTTACAATTAAACCGAACATAAACAAGTGTCAATCTTTTGATAGTTATTATCTCTTAAAAACACGCTTTTTGTTTTGACAGCGGGAATTAATTTTAAATTAATTTCTGCCACTTCTGTGTTATGAATTTAGGAAAATGGATTCCATATTTGGAATCAGGATGTTCAAATTGTGTAAATAGGTAACTTTTATTTTTAGACATTTTGAATAATTACTGCGGTAAATATTTTATTTACCATGGTTAAGGGTAAATCTGGTAAATAAGGGTTAAAAAATAATATTATAATAATACTAAATTACCCTAAAACGTGTCTTAACCCTATTGGTTGATACATGGTCGACCATGGGCATCTTTGTGTCAATTTTGGGACCCCATGGATCCACTTGTAAGTGATAATGACACTTTATTTTAATTAAGTCAAAATGAATACAAAAATGACACAAGCATATATCTTTTAGAAAAACAATTGTTACATAGGGTTATATAAGTTGGATTTTAGATTATAAATATTCATTAGAAATATAAAAAGATTTCCTACATAATGATATTTTATTTATAATTTTTAGACATTAAATAATTTATTTTATTTATGACACAAAGATGATCCAGTAATTACTATAATAGTGAAAAATTAAAATAATTGATATTATAAATACCCAAAAAAATATAATATGAAACTTTAAATGAATTAAACTAATTTTCTGGGATAATATGATATATTAGGATTGATTTAATTGACTTTTTTCGAAGTAATAAATCTGTTATGAGTTTCACAAAAATCAACTATTGAATAGTGTCAAAATTGACATAAAAGAGTTTTTAAAACAAATATTATATTATTAATTGATATTAAATTCCTAAAAATCTAAGGTTCGTCCAAGAGACTTATATAAGGATAGGTTCATCATTAATGGACCACTTGGGGGTCGCTTGGATGTATATAGTAAGTTTATTAACCATATTATATAAAAATACAAAGAGACATTGTAAAAGTGAAACTAATTAACTTAGAGTTAATACTTAAAGATAAGGTTAATATAAGTACCCAAACCTGTCTAAATTCTATTGGTTGAGTGTTTTTAGACCTATCCCCACCTTAACCTTTTAATAATCAACTTTGGAGCCTTTAGAAACCGAATATGAATTTATTATAAATCAATATTTCTAACTTTTCCAAAGGTGCCCCTCACCCCTCTTATAAAAGGGCACTCCTCCTTCTCATTTCTTCACACCTTCAAAGCCTATTGGTTCGGAAAAACTCTGCCCAAATACTCTCCCAACATCCCTCACTACAACCTAGAGGCCTTATTGTGATCAGAAAGCCAACCTAAGGAGCCCTTTTGGTCAAATCAAAAGGAAGAACCCGAAGAAGAGGTAATGATTTTACCACCCTTCTCCAAGTTCATTTCTTCTTCCACTTCTTCTTCCTTTGTTCTTACCATTCTAAAATAATAACTCCAGTATCTCACATATACTGTTATGTTATTATAAATATGGTACAACCATATTCAGTATTCTATCCACCCTTTGAATAACATGTCACCATACGTGCGTACGTACGGCTTACCGTCTCCACGTCGTGGTGTAATTGTTATTCAATATAATATTATTTGGATGGGTATAATAATGATGTGTAACTCATGTAAATAATAAATATAACATGTTAATGATTCTGTATATATGATATACCATCCATTTATATATTATTTTAATATCAAAAGAATGATATTGTCGCTCGTGCGTACGTACGGACTACCGTCTCCACGAACGCGATGAGATTCATTCTCCATCGTATCCATTCAAGTATAATTATCATTTGATGATTTAAAAATAATTTTTAAGGACTAGATATCATTCTGGATATGAATAAGATACAACAACCATGGCTTATGTAACAAAACATATAAAATAAAATGAGTAAGTTAACTCCCGAAACGACGATAATTGTAAGATATTATTAACAAATCAATGTTAAAAGATCATATATGATATCATATTATTATATATGATTCTTGTATAATTTAATAACAACTATTTCACCATTATACAGGAGGTTAACCTACCCCAACCAAGGAAAAGTACAAGGTAAGGGTTTACTTTACAACCTCTTCATTATCCAAGGTTGTTTATACGTAATAATCTACTGGGATCTCTTTATCATCCACATCCATGTTTCTTAAAAATGCATTTCAAAACATTTTTACTATTTACTAGAATATGAGTTAAAGTCATTTATACCCTTTTTGACTTTTATAAGTGGTTTATAAAGGAATATTTCGGTCGTTTTCAAAACAAGGTCCTTTTTAACCTTTTCGACAGAATTAAGGTAAGAATGTTTTTTTAACTTATACGGCGGGTGCGGCTATTTTCCGCCGTTATAAAATCTTCAAAGCTTTCCTTACAGGCTTATAAGAATATTTTCAAATAAACTGTTTTATTTTATATGGATCTTAAATTATTTCATAATAAAAGGAGATATTTCTTTAAAAAGAATTTTTATTTCATCTATGTCAACATCCTTTAATGGATTTTAAGATTATTTGAAGTTGATTTATTATGATACAAAACTTCTATATTGTATTGAAGGTTTTGTGATATCTTTGACTGTGGATGTGCTATTTTTATACCATTCATAGTTTATGGTGAAAGTATTGACATTTCATATGCTAGTTTTAATATGAATGTTTATGTTATATTTAAACCTTTTCATATGGGAATGCATTGGGCTTAATATGTGACGGGTGGAGCCCGCTATAGCTCCTCGATGCATCGGTAGGTCTCATGAGACAAACTAGTGTCTTGGCACAAGGCCTTGACAAAATCTTATTTGTAGTCTTGGCACGAGGCCTTGGCTATGTGGTTATGATAGTCTGGCATTATGCATTTCATCATTATGAAAGTGGTTATTGATTTTTCATGTGATTATTTGATTAGTAGAATAACCATGTGAATAAGTAAATGGCATTATTTCATTTTATTTATGCCATACTATGTTGAAAGTTCAAGTTTTAAAGGCTTTTGTTTTAGTTATACATTGCCTTAAATGTTTATTCTTATTTATGAATGTTTCCGCTATATTGTTATCCTTACTGGGCATTTGAGCTCACCCCTTTTCTATGTTTTATTTTTCCCAGGAAGTGAAGAAGTAAATTATGAATGACCTGCAGGGATATTATGTGGGGATATGAGTGTGGATTATGGAGACAATATTTTGTTGTAGTAGTTTTTCGTTTAATGATGTAATTTAAACCTTATGAATATATCTAGTGTTTCCAAGGATACTAAACCAATCGGTCTTTCGAGATTTGATCTTTCTTGTGATCATGCCAATGTTATGTAATAATGCACCGACTCTGGGTAACTAGGGTCGGGGAGTTACAGTAACACTTCTGGGAGATGAAAATTAAAAACACTACATAGAAGGTCATTAATTTATCATAGAAAAAATATAACTAACCCAATATATATCATAATGTTTGAATTGTTTGTCACATTCCAAACATAATAAGTTCAGCATATATTCTCTTGAAGATGAGTACTAACCAAATTTACCATAAACACTTACTAAAAACATGCATTATTTATTATTCCTAAGATTATAGTATATATTACATAAATAAAAAATTTATTTTTAATCAATATCCCTAATAACATAGATTTTGTTTAAAAAATCAATAATCTATTCCATGGTAATCAGTATTATCCAATTGAGATTATCCATATCAATCATCTCTTTATCTAATATAAGTATAATTTTCTCAACATCTGGAACACATTAAGGGTTACCTTCTGTTAATAAAAAACACAGCATTAAATTATATCAGTTTTCTAAGTCATCATCAAAATTAAAATTATCCTTTTAAATCCATAATGAAATAATTTTACTGAATATACATATATAATTCATAATTAATATATCATAATCTTTTAATTCCAAAACATATACTGCTAAACCATTCAAATTTATTATTAATCCATTACCAATGCTTTAGCATCTTATTCTACAAAATACATTTCTACGAATAAAAAATATATATCATTTATTATGGTTTCCCAAACACAATATAATCATGCTATTTATTTTTAATGAAAAAAAACTTTTAGAATATCTCATACCTTTAACCTGTCATTTGCATCCTCTTTAGATTTAATAGTTTATCCAATACTCGTTCCAACATCTTGATTCTCCTAATTATATTTTCACTTAGGACATCAATTTATCTAATGCATTTACAATCCACATATTAAATATTCAATGATATCCTAGATCTTTCTAGTTCCCACTATTTACTAATACCAGAAATCATTGTGTGAGAAATAGATATCATAACAGAAAACTAAAAAATCATGAAAATCATCTATATAAAGTTTTAATCATGACTCATACTTCTTTAATCTATTTCACTTTAAGTTTATCTATAGATAAGTCATGATAAATATCATTAAAAATATCCCTATGGATCTTAATAAATTTTATTCTTCCTAGTTTTCAAAGGATAAAAAAACATTTCTATTGATTCCAACTATACTGACCGAGTCTTTACATACATAGATATTATATCATTTAAGTATAATATTCATCACATTACAAATGTACAGTCTTGAGGGAATTAATATTTTTGATTCTTTAGTGACATGGAAAAAATATTATAACATGGTGAAAGACCATTGATGTTTCCCACAAAGATATTCTAATTTTGTACTCATACCTAAAACCATTATTTATTACCTGGATAAAGGAAACATAAGAAAGGGTGAGATCAAAAGGTCATTAATGATAAATAAAAGAGATACCATTGCATAACATTAGAATAAGTGTATGATAACATGTTAATAATATTATAATATAATACCCTTCATATCAAATAATATTTAAATTAGTCATGGAATAATTATTTTATATTTATAATACTAAAATCATAATGGAATGAAGATCCTAATCAATGAAATCATAACATTGGAATAAGACCTGGAATGTTGGCAGACAAATAAATATATAAAATGATATACTGAGTAGTCAATGATTACTAACAAGGCCATATTGTAGGAATGCGTTCACTCCCTAAACAATATTAGTAGTCAAGGTTCACTCCCAAGATATTCTCAGTGGAAAAAGTACATTACTAAACCAACATCACTCTCTATTTCAGTACTAAATTTATGAACTGATTTCACTTCCCATTCAAGTCCTATATTAATGAACCAGGTTGAATTATCATCCCAAACATGTATTAGAAATTATGTTCACTCCATGTTCCTTCCCAGTATTAATGAACCATGTTATCTCCTCATTCTAGCCAAGTTGTACAAATGTTAGTTCACTCCTCATTCTATACCTTTCATACTGAATAGTGTTCACTCCTACTTGCATCCCAATCATATTGATTCGTGTTTTATCTTCATTTGAGCCCTATCATAATGAACAGGTTTACACCTCGTTCTTTCCTTATATATGATTTGGTAAAAATTATTACCCTTTGAATATTTAATAATTCATATTTTCTTGGGTTTATATTTTTGTGGGAATATTATGAGACCAATACCAGAGTCAAATTGCGATTCTAAGGCCTGGTGTTCTCAGAATTATTCAAATAAAAATGTTATGTTTTTAATAGAATGTGTGTGTGACTTTTCAAAAAAATTAAAATAACTCTGAAATATGTTCCCAGATTAGAAATCATAGGACATTGTTGCAGTCGGGATGACAGGTTTACCATTGGTGTGACAAAACATTAGTCGGAACGTGTCACCAATGAGAAAACACAAAAAGGATGTAACCATAAATAAAATAATGAAAAAGTTATTTTCAATTTTGAAATAATAATAAATCATCAACAGTGACATATATTGGATATTTGAGACCATAATTGAGTGCATAATGTGGTGTTTTCCTTATGCGGGGCCTAACATCGACCTGTGTGGGTCGACTATGATAGTTATTTTCCAGACATTTTAATGAAGACTAAAATAAACATAAAGAAATTTGTTTTATTTCTTTTTAAACGTTTCACTATGTCGTTGTGACTCAATTACATGTCATCCTATTTTTTATCTAAAATTAAATAGTGTGGAAACACTACAATTCAACAATGGGAAAACACGTTTTCCTTTCTCCCTAATTAAACCATAATTTTGGGTTAACACATAAACTGTGAATTCCGTAAAAACGCTAGAGAATTGAATTAGTAGTTCTATATGCTTGGCGAATAAAAAATGATGAAAAATGCTGGAAGATCGTAGATCAATGATCATGGATCCTAGATTTATGATTTAGGGTTAACAAAAAATGATGATTCTATATCACTTCGTCAATGATTGATCTAAACTCTAGGTAGGGTGTTAATTTTTCTTTGTGATTTCTTTCCATGTTTATTTTTCTAATGAAAAACACAAAACAACCCACAAATAGTTTGATCCACAATTCGATTGTGTATATAGGATGTATAATATTTAATGTGGTATTGATGGGAGTGTAATTTGTATGAGTATTGTTTGGATCTCTTTTTATAATGGGACAAAAAAAGTCCAAAACTAACAATTCTAACATTCTCTCTTCGGGTGTTCATTGGGATTATCTTATCCATATTCTAGGAATTCTTCACCGATAGGCCTCCATGGTTGTGGAACTATATACTGAGAGTTTCCTAACACAGCTAGACCCCACATAGGGTTGAAGTGAAGAAACAAATTCCAAGTTAGTGAAGAATATGATATGGGGATCCGATAGAATAACCTATTTCAAAAAACTAAGCATCGAAGTAAGACTGGTGACTTGTGGAATGTAGGATGCCAGCTTGACAGGTAGAGAACCATTAAAAGAGGGTTGCTGGCTCGACATCTGGTATCAGAGGATCCCATGACTTGGTGTCCACCGGTGGTGGACAAGGCATCCATATCGTTGGATGGTGGTGAGCTTGACTAAACACGGTACGATGCCATGTCACGTGGTGTAAGATAGTCGGGGACCTTGAGGAAACCGTCGCAGGGTGGCTCATGTGATGGTCTATCACTTTGACCAGGTGGGGATGTGGAACACACCACATTCGGGTTGGATGAACCATCCCAATTGAGTGTTCTGGGATTGAGCTGGTAGGGCAGACCTATAGCGGGTTAGTTCAGTTCAACCGGGTCAGACTAGACCCAGAACCCACCAGCCCATTTTAATTTAAAATCACATAACTCTCAAACAGTGTTTCCATCTGAGGGGGAGTTTTTGGAATTGGGACCATTCCAATGAGGGAGTTATTTTGAGATACTCTATGTGACATTATATAGAAATTGGTATATAAGATACGTGATTAAGGAGGAGGTGCGCCCAGAATGAGTGTGCTAAGTATGGAATCCTATTGCTGGCTGAGTCCTAGATGTTATGTGATTACCTAGACTATGTTTCATACCTATAATGTGTGTCTTACCTAGAATATGTGTCATATCAAGACATTGTGTCTTACAAAAAATGAGTTGGTACTCCCCTATCCCACTAGGGATAGGGTGCTCTAGTTTTTTATGACAATCCATGTGTTATCTACACTCCATTTGTTATCTACACTTATTTTATAATCATCACTTTGTGTCTTACCAACACTCCATGTGTTACTGGCACTTCATGTGTTACCTACACTCAATGTGTTACCAATTCTTCACATATTACTACTTGACAGTACTATTTATTCTTATGACACACATGTTTACATACCATATATCTATAATTTGTGTGACATTACTCTAGTGACTCTAATGGCTATGATATCAAGACTTCATTTCGTAGAGAGATCATATGTATCATGGAAACTTCATGAAGTATAGAGAAAAAGTTTTCCCATGGATAATTTGGGTAGACATGTTCAATGTTCATACTTTCAGATATCTTGAGTATTGAGATCTCCGTGAATCGAGCATACTATGAGCTAAAATATCTTGATTGCAGTGGATGAGACCTTGAGTCTTTGAATCCTTTAGGAGTATACCTAGATGTTATTACCATATGTATTGTTGACTTATACTAGTGTTGAGCTGACTAATTCTTCCTAGTTTTTTTTTCTTTTTGGACATTTAATTTATGTTTCAGGGTGTGCTACATAGTACTATTTTACACACCCCAATAAGAGATTTACCCACATGTGTCATTTCTTGTACAGGAAATCCACACTTTAACAGAGTCCATGGTGGGTAGTGGACAAGTGGTGCTTAGAGTGACCATTATGGTGGGGTGATCTTCTGTGGCTTCAAACTTCTGTTTCTATACCTACCCTTCTGGTAGGGTTTCCTAAGAAGGAATTCTAGGGACATTTACTTTTTCTTTTTCTTTTTTCTTGGGCTTGTATTCTAGATTCATTTACCTTCTATTTTCTACTGTTGTACCATGTGTTTTTTACATAGTGTTTTCACATTCCAACATATGTGGATTGGATTTTTTAGTGTGTATATAAGTACTTAGATAAATTCCTATAATTGAATTTGGATATGCCTATTTAGGGCTAGTCAAAATGCCCCGAGCCTATGCGAGGTGGGCTAGAGGTAGTCACGACCTGGGCCTCGGGGGCGGGTTGTGACAAAGTTGTATCAAAGGGAACTCTATTATACCATAAGAACCCAACGTCTATGATTTTTGTTTGGGGAAACAGTTTTAAGTGTTTTGAGTTCATCTTTAAGACATGAAGTCTAGTATCGGTGAGGCAGAAAACATATCCATACATATGGACCCTGAATTCTACTATTCGACTCAGTGTGTGAAAACACTAATTATATGAAAAAATGATGGTACATACATCATATATGAATGTGTTGTGTTTTCCATTTCCTTCTTTTTTCAGCTCACTAGGTTTAATTTTTTTATCATGGTACATCTTGTTTGGATTCATGATGCTTACATGTAGAAAACTAGCAATGATTCCACCATGTTATTATGAGGAAGATCCATAGGTTGTCTAGATCAATAAAAATATGTTGTACTAGAGCATCACCTCTTGGTGGTTTTCTAGTTGTACCACCACCTGTGGAGTAGCACATGGTACTTGTAGTACCAATATATAAGATGTGTGGGCTAAGCGCACCTCTCTAGTTTCTGTTATAGATTCCCCCTAGGTTTTAAGGAGAGACCGGATCTTATATTGATCAGGACTAGATTGAGGTGGTGACTGAGTTTTCTACACAATTAGAACACTGATATATAAGATGGTGGTCATAGCGGTAGGTCTTTTACGTGGACATGAGGGAAATGGTAGGGTTTCGATTACACAGCCATATGGTGAGGTGACTCTTCCATGGATTGATATTGATAACCTTTCTTAGATAAAGAGATCTCACCATAAAAGCTAAGGGATATGTGTACCCAAGATCTTCTATAACTTCAGTAGGATGAAATGTTGGTAGTTGATTATTCATCAAGGCATACCGACCATTCCATGTAGATCATGAATATAATCTAACAAGGTCTTCATGGATCATATTTATGAGTGAGGTGTGTTTTGGGACATCTAAACCCTCAGTATTCCTCTGTGCATTCCAACTCATTCTATGATTCTTGAGTCAAACTTTGTGGTTGGAAGTCCTTCGGCTAAGAGGATACCACCAGTGGATTTAAGCAGGGGGAAATAATTAGTATAGACCTCGAGATCATGAAGATGATGTAAGTCTCATAGAAATAGAAATGTGAGAAGTTTCAAGGGGAGGTCCCAAGATAGGGGATCTATATCTTAGGTCTTATAGGGTGAGTCTAGTCATCCTAGATAGAGGCATCGAATTCCATGAGGTGGTAGGGGAAATCTCGTAAGAGATTGTCTATACCGTCGTGCTGCCGATAGGGAAATGGTGGATGGGCCATCAAGTAGGGGGAGTGACATGAATAGATGGATATATAGGGTGGAAGATGTGGAAGAGGAGCTAGTAGAGTAGAAAGAGGTGGTATATATTTCGACATGTTCCCACCACTACCCCCATGTGGTCCACACCAGGCTCAAGGAGTTGGAGGATAAAAGATGACGAAACTACATGCGGTCAAAGAATATAACCCAAGGACTCCATGAATGATTTTATTTATTTTATGTGTCAATTTTAGCTGTTGTATTAATAGACACAGGTGTAAGTCATTCTTCCTTATCGCACATCTCCTTTGATACATAGATTTTTCGGTTAAAACATTTAAATGAACCTTACATATAGTGATACCTATGGAGGAAAAATTCATAATCACACTTATGTTGATAGTGTGATCTTACCCTTGATGTGAGAGTTCTAGTTGGAACCTCATGGTTACAACGTTGAGGCCTTACAACATCATTCTTGTTATGGATTGGTTATCGATAGTGAATGCTTAGATTGACTATTTTAGGAAAAAAGGGGGTGGTATGTCCACAACAATGGAATGATGTTTTCCTTGGTTGGTGAAAAAGAAAACCTAAGCATCACGAGATAGTCTCCTGAATAAGGGGTGAAACCAATAAATCTTGGGTTTGGTATCATTACCCTCAGGGTAGTGGATGTAATGGGTGTTAAGATTCCAATAGTATTGGATGATTATGATTATGTTTTCATAGAAGATGTTTCCAGGTTTACCTACCCACAAGGAGATAGATTTCTCCATTTCTCTACACCCTTGGATGGAACTGATATCTGCATAAGTATATTGAATGGATTTCACAGAACATCCCGAGTTTGGGTTGTAAGTGGAGGACTTACAGAGAAAGGGCATTGCAATACCCAATGTTTAAGGTATGTGTCGATTATAGGCACTTTATCCAAGGGATAATTGAGAAAGACTGTCCACTACCAAAGGGTTGAAGAACACTTCTTTTAGTGGAAAGGGAAAGCCATTCATCTGGATAGAAATGTGCTCGCCTGCTTTTTAACAGGCAAGACAGAGTGTTATGAGCGCCCCGATCACAGGTTTTGAGATGAGGGATTTGATCATGTAGTGTCATTTGATGCATTATGGACCGAACATGGTTGTTTCCTGATTCACTTTCCATCAGTTATATCCTATGGTTCTTGTCTTTTGATACCATATGAGAATAACTATGTGATCTGTAATATAGATTATGAAACATTTGTCTTCGCATTAACGATGTGGCGATACTACCTGATAGATGGGTGATTTATCATATCCACAAACCACAACAGTATAAATTTTGTATTCTATTAGAAGGAATGGGTCTCGAGAAAGAGGTAGTGGCTAGAGTTTCTCTTGGACTATGACTTAGATTTATTCTGTGCTCCAAGGAAGTGGAACGTGGTTGCAGATGCTCTTAGTAAGAGATCCAGTTTGTATTTTCTAAATGAGGAAACATAGTAGTTGGTATCATAATATTTATCATTCATAGAAAGAGATTATGAAACTTACCTCCAATTAGTGGTTGTTACCTATCCACTTTTATAGTGAACCAGGGAGGAACAACTCGGTTATTCCGATGATGAGACTTTTCATGCTCATTTGTCGATAGGCAATTCCCCTGATTGATATTTGAAAGGTAGGGAGATAGTTATTCCTTTAAGAGGAATCAATGTAGTAGTGTTTTTTTCCAATATTGGTGACTTGAATTGGGATATGCTCGTGGGGGTAATAGAGATATTGGGATGCCTCTACACATAAGAGATAACTCAACTCCATGGAATCCCATATGTGATAGTTATGATCAGGACACTCACCTTGCATCCTAGTCATATAGTTCAAGATCAGTAGGAGTGGTCCCTATTTGGGAAATCAATTATTTTAGTGCATGGCATGTGGTAGTGTGTGAGTCTTTAGAAGATCACACATTAGTGGGGGATCAGGTTCGTTCTCACACCCTCATCTATTTGGGCATCCCTGAGTATGGATTTCGGAGACATAAAACCTTAACGTTAGGAGACTGTAATAACTTGGATTTTCCAAATTTTATATTTAGAAACTTTTTGGGAAATTCTGAGACTATTGGTTGAGACCGCATATGATTCCGAGCCACAGTGTGCCTGAAATGGTTTGATGAAAAATATTAATTTTCTAATAGAACTCACATACTACTTTTTTTTAAAAAAAGTTGAATAACTATTAAATGGGTTCCTGAATAAAAAATCATAGGGCACTATTGCATTCAAGATAACATGCTTATCTTAGGCATGACATAACATTTGTCAACATGTGTCTCTAGTGAGATACCCCAAAAAGGACATAACTATAAATAAATTAATTAAATAAAATTATTTTTTTAGAAATTAGAATAACTCATGAAGGGTGACTCGAATTGAATATTTGAAACCACTATTCAGTTTCTAATGTGGCGTTTGGGTTACATGGGGCCTAACATCGAATCACACAGGTCAACTGTGAAAGTTATCTTTTGGATGTTTTAAAGAAGAATAAAAAAATATTAAATTTTTTTATTATATGTCTTTTTTAATATTTCTCAGTGATGTCGGGATGTTGCTCCGTAGTGATGGGTTAGTCTATTTCATTTCTTAAATGAAATTGTGTGGTGACACTACAATGCAGCAACTGATTTATTTGTTTTGATTTCTCCCAAATTGAAAAGGAAATCTGGGTTAACACCTAACCTCGTAATTCCTTGGAAAATATATAGAAAGGTGTTGGTGGTTTCCTCCCAAAGGCGAACAACCAATGATGACGAACACTGACAGATCATAGGTCAGAGATCACGGATCACCGATTGGTGATCTAGGGTTAACTAACGATGATGATGAAATCTCACTTCATCAACGACTGATCCAAACTACAGATAGGGGGCATATTTTTATTTGGGATTTTTTTCATGTTATTTATTGCAATGATGAATGTAGAACAACCCATGCACAAGTTGACTGGTATTTTGATCATGCATGTGGGATGGGTAATCGATAATATGGGATTTAAGGGAGATTAATATGTTTGATTGTGGTTTCAATCCCTTTTTCTAGTAGGAATAATGAAGGAAGAAACAGACAAGGACAAAATTCATCATTTAGGCATTATTTTTGATTCTCCTATCCCCATTCTTATCATTCTTCACTAACAGACCCCTAATTTTGTAGTGTGATTGGTCGAGAGGTTCCAAACATGGTCAGATCCATAAAGGGATGGTGATAAAAAATTAATTACAAGGAAGTGAATAATGTGATCCATGGATCGCATAGATGGTCTTGATTTAAAAAATGGAGCACAAGAGTGAGAATAGAGACCCAAAAAAGGAGGGTTACCGGTGGGGTTGTGCGGTGGCACTAATTCCTGTTAGAAGACCACCTCCATCTCGACGGCTGACAGTGGAGGACCCCATGACATCGTGGTTGTAGGAGGATGATAGGGCCACCGCCACGATGGTTATTGGTGGGCTCGACCGAATGGAGTATGAAGTCACATTACATGGATAAGGACTACAGTCTTTCTAGACTATGGAGGGACCTAGAGAAAACCAATTCATTGTGGGTCACGTGGTGTCTGACCACTCTGACCGTGCGGGGATGCAGCACCAGCCACGTCCCAAGAAGTCAAAATAGTAACTATCACGTCTTGGGTTAACGAACCAGTCTATTTTAGTAGGTTGGGATGGATCTAGAGGTACGGGTCGACCCAGTGGGTTAGGTCAGACCCAACAGGTCTGGTCAGACTAATGGGTTGGGTCGGGTGGGACCTAGACCCATCTATCCCCTTTTTACTTAAAATCCCATAGCTCTCGAACTATGTCTCTATTTGATGAACCATTTGCAGAATTGAGACCCTTTTGATGAGCCATCCAATTTGAGATAGTCTAAGTGAGTTTCTTTTGAAGTTGGTGTACGACCTATTTGATTGAGGACGAAGTTCTTCTGGAACGAGCATACAGAGGATGGAATCCTATGGCTGGCTGCAACCTAGAAGCTATGTGATTACCAAGACTTCTTGTCTTTACATGACTGCATGTGTTACCAAACTATGGTTTTATCTAGACTTTGTGTCTTACCAATACTAAGTCAGCACTCCCTTATCACACTATGGTTAATATCCTCTTGTCTTTGATGAGACTCCATGTGTTATCTACACTCTGCGTGTTATATACACTCCTAGTGTTACTGAAAATTCGTGTTTTAACTTCATTTTGTGTGTTTCCTACATTCTGTGTGTTTTTTACACTACCTGTGTTACCAATACTTCATGTGTTAACAATTCTCTGCATGTAACAACTTGAGAGTACTATGTATTATTATGAAAATCCTATATGCATAACATATACCTATACTTGGTGTGATATAACTCTAGTGACCCTAATGGATGTGATATTGAGAATTTGTGTCCTAGCAAGACCAAATTTCATATGGAATATTTGTGACGTATTGAGAACATGTGTTCTCTCATATACTTTTGGAATTTCTATTCTACGTTCTTACTATCAGATAGGTCGAAGAGTGAGATATCATTGAATCAAGCATGTGATGGGAAGAACCTTATGGATGGAATTGGATGAGACCTTGAGTCTTGGAATCCTTTTCGAGTAAACCTTGATGTTCTTATCATATGTGTTGTTGACATATACCACTGTTGAGTTGTCTATTTCATCTTAACGGTTTTTCTATTGTGGAGTTTTACTTTATTTTTGGGGGTTCCTTTCTGAGTATTGTTCTACTCACCCATGCATAGGATTTTCCCAAACATGTTGTGTCTTGTGCAAATAGTCGATGCTTTGAAAGAGTCTTTGGAAGACAATTACCTTCGGGTTATTAGAGTTACTCAATGGGTAATGTCTGATTCTATGACTTCAAACATATCTTTATGTGCCTACCATTTAGGTAGTGGTTCCTATATAGGAGTTCAAGATTATTTTACTTTTACTTTTCCTTTTTTTGAATTTTATTTTTACCCCTTTTACCATTAGTATTCCACTATTGTATCTTGGGTCTGTTTAGTTTGTGATTTCACTTTAAAGAATTTGTGGCTTGGAGTTGTCTGTGTGTGTACAAGTATGTAAGAAAATGCCTTTAATTTTTTGGGATATTCCTACTCAGTGCTAGTCACCATCCGCTGGCCTATGGGAGGTGGGATTGGGGTAGTCACGACATGATCCCTAAGAGATGAGTTGTGACAACATTAGTTGGAGATATGGTTCTCACCTGTCTCATAACGAAATCATATATATGTGTTCCAAAAGATAATAAAACATTTATCATATCATTAAATGGGTATCATAAACATGTAATCATATAATAATATGTTTAAAAGAGATAAGATTCACAATAAAATAAGAACTAGTGAAAGTGTGTGGTATTCATATGGAGAATTTTCTTTCTTTGAAAGTTATTTAAAATTATACATAATACATTTTAAAAATTATTTCATTTCAAGACCACTTTTAAAATATATGAAGTATAATTTAAAAATCATTGAAAACATTTTATTCATGAAAATATCCTTTATTTTTGGAAAAATTAATTTTAAATAATAATACTTATTAAAAATATTTTTTCATTGAAAATAATTTAAAAAAAATAAAAAACAATAAAAAAATTTAAAACACATTAAAACATAAAACATGTGTGAAAATATTTTATTTTTAAAATAAAATTCAAAACCATATATTAATATAATATTTGGGAATGAAATTCAAAAAAATATAATATTGTATTATTTCAATAGAATATTCACTTAAATGACGGTAATGATGGAAGATAAATCAGTATATTGTAACCATTATTTTTACATAGTAAAAAGTTTTGAAATGTTCCTTTATCCGAAAATGGAAAGAACATTACTTTTTAAAAAAAAGTAATACATTGGTAGAATTGTCTTTTATTGATCATTGTTAAATAGTAGATCATTTTTGGAGGAATTATTAGAAAACCTGGTTTTGGGATAAAATAGTTTTCCGACTGAAGAGGGAAATATTGTTAGATTTGTAAAAAACATTTTAATAATTATCTAAAGTAACCAATGGTGATTTTTTTTACAATCACCTGAATATATCATGAAAAACATGAGTCTACGAAAATTCCTGGGTGCACTTGAGATATCGATCAAAAAATCTCATCAATGGAAGTATAATCATAAATAATGATGATAAATGATTTGATTGTAGCAATAAACAATTACATCTTTGGTAAACATGAATCATAAACCCCATAAAAGAAAAATATAAAATGAAACTTAAAATATCATAAGGATTAATAAATTCATGATATTACATGTCAAAGGTTAGTATATAATCCTTGAAAATAATATAGTTTCATGAAATAACATTTTTCTCAATGAAGTAAAATTGAGACAAAATTACACATCAGATTTTGTAAATTTTGAACCACAAACCCCATGAAAGAGAAATGATAAAAATAAAATGTGACTAAAAAAAGTTTTAGGGATATTAATCATATAATACAATCATTAGCAGCAAATATACTACACAAACGAAATGAGTGGGGATTAAGGCATAAGTTTTGTGTAAATAAAAATGAGACTAGAAATCCATTACTACTTGTGTAGATTTTGAATCATGAGATACCAGAAATAAAGACATATTAAAATATTAAACATGATTAAATAAATTAAATTCATTATATAACATGTCATTGTGATCTATATAAAACATAAAACAAAAATAAGTGGTTAATATATAATATATCTCACCGAAATAAAAGTGGGAAGCGAAAACCCTTACCTAATGTCTTGTAATTATTTGGGAATGTTCAAAACTAATTTATATTAAATATAAGATTATTATATATCAAATCAAACCGCGTTAAAACATATAATACCATATATTATTTCATTATGACTTTATATAAACCATTTATCTTCAATTTCATGTTAGATTACATTTCATGAAATAAATTCTTGGTTTTTTGTAAATTTTTGAGTTGTTCATAGTGATCATATTATTTGGATCAGTATATAATATTCTCCAAAAAATAAAACATGATATAAATATCATATATATTAATTAAATTTGTAATTATAAAAATCTATGAATGAAAGGAATTGAAAATTAGATACACCATTCATTGAGATATAGGTAATACATAGGCATGAACACTATTTCCAATTAATTATTGTATTAAAAGAATGAAACTAGAAGAAATATATATATATGTATATTATCTATAGCATCTCGCCTTTTTATCACATAAACTTTCATTACATTTTACAAAAATGAGGATCTTTAAGGTTTAGTGTCTTGGAAACCAGGAACTTTAAACATGAAAACATAAAACATTCTTCTAAAACACTTGAAAGGCTTATAATAATGTTCATCCTAGGTTCATTACTGCATCACATAACCTGGAAACATACATCAAAAGAAAGGGTGAGCAAAAAGCCCAGTAAGGGAAACAAGAGAAACATTTTACATGTGAACTTGAGATACTTCAATAAGGTCATGAAAAGAACATTAAGGCATGAGAATGAAATCATGAGGCATATCATAATAAAAATAACATTTTCATAACTTGAAGATGTGGCTACATCATTTAACATAGACAATCTTGAACATATCACAAAGTTCCATCCCTAAGGTGTCATTTGAAAATTACCATGGTTATTCACCAATGTATCGTGAAAATTGTAATCTCTAGTGGTTACATCATTACCCAATGCATTAGATAACTATCAGGGAGCACCCTTGAATTTGCCTTTATTATCATGTGATCCACATATATCATCATCAAAAATTTCATAAATGACCCATATAGCATAAAATAAATGGGTTTCCTTTCATAATCATAATGTTTTAAAAACTGTTTTAAAGACATGATCTTTACGTCACTTTAAACCAACAGAAAAGGAAAAGAGGGTCTCATTTATGTAAATACCAGAATATAAAATAGAACATTTTGATATATATGTGAATACACCTATAGAAATAAGATCATTGAGTATTCACATAATAACATAAAATAATTTTGAGATAAAGAGGGAGGCATTTGGAGATGAAAACTATGCAGCATAACGTCTATGATACATGGTTTTAGAAAAAGTTGGAAAGAGAGGGGACATGGGTCACCCACTCAAAAATGATACATAAAACAGTAAGGGAACAAAATATAATGTATTTAAGAACATGGTAATGAAATTTTAATGATATACCATTTGAAACGAAGAACATGAAAGGAAGACAAAAATAAGATTTCTCTTATGAGAATTCGGCAGCCTAACGGCGTCACTTAAAACATCCAAAAATGGATTGATGAGATCAAATATGGGTCTCTCATAATATGAACATACAAGATCAGTATGATAGATATAGAGATCATACCCCAACATAATGTAACTTTAAATACTTGACAAGAAAATAGAACTTGAAAATGATAAGGGTGAAAGAATCCCTTAAAATTCGGCAGCCTAACGGCGCCACTTAAAACTTTAAAATACTGAATTGAAGAGATAAAATGGGGTCTCTCATCATATGATCATAAAAGATCAGTATGATAAATTTAGAGATCATACCCCAACATAATAATAAGGAAATTGAAAGAATTGACATGAAAGTAGAACTTCAAAACGAGAAGGGTGAAGAACCACTTAAAAATTCGGTAGCCTAACGGCGCCACATAAACTTCAAAAAACTGAATTGAAGAGATCAAATGGGGTCTCTCATCATATGATCATAAAAAACAGTGTGATAAATTTAGAGATCATAACCCAACATAATAAAAATGAATTTTAAAGAATTTACATGAAATTAGAACTTCAAAATGAGAAGGGTGAAGAACCACTTAAAAATTCGGCAGCCTAACGGCGCAACTTAAACTGCAAAATACTGAATTGAAGAGATCAAATGGGTTCTATCATCATATGATCATAAAAGATCAGTATTATAAATTTATAGATCATATCTCAACATAATAAAAAGTAAATTCAAATACTTTACATGAAAATAGATCTTGAAAAAATGAGAAGGGAGAAAGAATTTGTTACAAAATTTCGGCAGCCTAACGGCGCCACTTAAAACTTCATAAAATGAAATAATGAGAGTAAGAGGGGATCTATCATTATGTGAAAATGAATATGGTAGTAAGAGAAGTATAAAATAACATCCTACAACATAAGAACATGGAGCATAAAATAAATGACATAAAATAGATAACTTGAAAAGAAAGAGAGAGGTAAGATCCCTTACCTTAAAACGTAACTCTTAAAACTCAAAGGTTGGGACCTTGAGGGCTTGGGGGAACCTTGGGAGGACTCCATGGGAGGTAATGAGACCAGAACATCATTGGTCAGTGGGGACTCGAATGGATGAGAGGATGGCTTGGTATTTATAGGGAAAGTGAGGGGACAAGACATTAATGGCCAAAGGACACCTCATTAGTGGTTTTGGCAAAACCATGGGTTTGCCCATGGTATTTGCCCATGGTATTGGCCACTTGGGACACCCCATACCTTATCTTACTATTCATAAGTCCAACATATTTATTACATACTTAATACATCATTTAATGATGTCATTAAACACCCGTAACTTAAAAACTGTATTTTCACTATTCATCAAAAATTAACCTTTCTCAGAATAATCCCAAAATTTCACTTTAACCAAATATCAATGCTCTGATTTCAAAAATGAACTCCATTTTATAAAAATATTTTTCTAAATATTTTTTTGTATTTTTTTAAATAAATACACTATTCACCGAAAAATCATTTTTTCAGAAAAAACCCCGAAAATTACCATATCATATTATCGGTGCTCTAAGTTCAAAAATGAAATCCATTTTATAAAAATAATTTTTTAAATATTTTTAATTTAATTTTTAATTAAAAAAACTATTCACTCAAAAAAACTAATACTTGAATAATAATTTATGAAATCGTTATTTAACCATTTTATTGAATCACATTACTTAATCAAGGTGCCTAGATTATATTAATACTTTCTCTAAGTGAGATTACTACTCCATTTGGACACATTACTAATCCTAATCATAAAATCAGTATTCATAATTTACTATTCATGAAAAATCAAGTTGATCTTATTAAACACTAAATTTCGTACTGAACATAATTGTAGAAGACTATTTTTTAAAAATCATTACACATTTTAAATTATTTAAGTTTTACATAAACATTTTTAAAATATCCTTTTTCTAAAATTCATCAAAAATATGCATACTATATTTATCCGGTCATTTAAAAATTCATAAACTTCATCATAAAAAGAAATCCCAATTTTTATTTAAAACAAAGGATTACACAAGTCAGTTACGGTCTCCTTACATAGCCCCTTATCACACCAGCATAGGACCTAAGTGTAAGGTGTGCTAAGGTGAGAGAATCTGAGGGAGGCCCGGCTAACATCGCACGACTAGTAATTTCTATCAGTTTGAACTTCTCGCAAAGGCCATTCCGTTATAGCTTCACATGATGAAGTTCGGCTTGGGTTTGGTCCAGAGCAAATCCCAGTGGTTCTACCTCCTTCCCATGTTCTGTTATATGGGCTTCGATAGGTCCAAGACTACTAGGTGAGGCCATCAAATCTTCTTTCTATAATAATTATCCAAGATTACTTGTATTTAGAGACAATAATCGAAACGTTTAGTTTCCAGGGGTCATATTGACCAATAGTCATATAACAGTCAAAACCCAATGGTCTTATTTTAATTATACTCATTTTATCAAATGAAATATTTTTGGTGAGTATAAAAAAATAACACATAAAATTAGGAATCAATATTTATTCAAAATTTTGGGTCGTTGCATTATCATTATAGTATAATAATTTTTTCATATATATCAAATATTTTTATTAAACCCATACATAATACATTCCATGTAATGATTTAACGAACCACGTCACTCTGTATAGGAAGTATTATACACGCCCACTAATGAAGTTACCACATTCCTACAAATAGGAAAGAAAGAAGGAATGTTCTATATAATCAATACATAATAAAAAATATATCATAAATATCGTATATTTCAAATAAAAATTTCATTTAAATCATTATTAAAAACCTTTAGAGGTGGTAATGATATAATGAATGAAAACAGTTCGTGTGGAAGAAGTCCGCAGTACACATGAATGATGATTATCTATCCTATTTGAATAATGTATGTATAGGTGTAGGTAAAATAGATAAAATAACAACATATAAATACAATTATTATAATTATTTTGTTACATAATCGTGGAATAAGAATAATTTAATTGGTTTATAATGAAATAAAAAAAAGTTCTCGCTAAATTATGTTAAATCTTCTCCAGTTTACTCTCTTTGTTTTTCAAAAAAGGGCATATTTGGTTGACATTAATCCTAATTTAAGGATTATAGGAAGATATGATGGATTTCAGGATATTATTTTTACTAGTTTTAGCAGATTCAATTGTCTTTATAGGTATGAATAAGTGTGGGGGTGATTGACCTTTTATAGTGGAGGAGGAGTGTCCTTGTTAAATATTTAAAAATTTAACCATAATTGAAAGGTCTTCCTTTGATAATGTTTCTCCAATAATGATAAAATTTCAATAAAATGGATTAAATTGTGGATTAATTTCCATTATATGGATTTTCACGTGTTTATCAATCATTTGGCTCTAGAATGTAATTTTTAAACACTATGTGTACTTGGATTTACCTTAATCTCTATAATTAATTTAAATTACATTCACTAATAGTTTTTTTCGAAAAACTAATTTGAATATACTAGAAATTATATATTATTTTTATTAAAAATATGGAATCAATTTTTCCAAAATATAAATATTAAAGTGGTAGAAGTTAATTTATAATTAAACCCCCAAATGGGGTGAGACAATAGTTTTTTAAAGTGAAATGGTTCGAAAGCTTGGAATGTTTTTATCTACAATTTGGATGTGAAATTTAGTCTAATGACATAAATTGTATTTATTGAATTATAATTAATATAAATATAATTTAAAAAAAATAATTTATCTATATAAAAAAATTTGATTAAAATGCAGTTTCCAATTAAAATTTAATGTTTATTCACAATTCATTAAAAAATTAAACTTCTCCAAAAAATAAAAACCATTTTCCCAAAGTTAATTTTGATATTAAATGATCAAAAATAAATAATATTATTCAAAATAATATTTAGAAATGTTTCAAAAATTATAATTAAAAAATTAGTTCTATTAAAGGAAATTAAAATTTCCTTTTTGAATGAATATATTTAATTATGTCTAAAATTAAATTTATTCTTATCATTTTTATTAAAAAGACATGACATGAAAATTAAATAGTTGACTGAATATAACAAATATATATTTAATTAAAATCATTTATCATAAGTGTTTTAATTAATTTATTTATATAAAATGTGTTTAATTGAATACATATATTTTTGTGTAAAATATTTCATATATATTCTAAAGTGTTTTATTTTCATTTCTTGTTAATTAGTTAAAAAATAATTATTATTTTGAACATGTGTAAACCATATATTTATAATTTTATTAATATTAGTCTTGAAAAATATTAAAACTTCTAGGTGCTGACTATAATAATATTATTATAACATTATTAATAATACAACATAGTTTGGTTAA
This sequence comes from Viscum album, assembly GCA_963277665.1. NCBI lineage: Eukaryota > Viridiplantae > Streptophyta > Magnoliopsida > Santalales > Viscaceae > Viscum > Viscum album. The sequence goes on from OY728130.1 coordinate 692,948,124, forward strand.
AATTGGCCTATCATGTAATGCAAGCTACCAAAGAAACTCGACATTTTTTGTAACAGAAGACAACCAAATTGTTGTATATAATGAAAGATTATCAAAGTGTTTCTTTCTATGAAGGATTAATATAGTGTTGTTTTCAATGAATGTCAAACAAAGTAATTTCATATAACAGATGCTATATAAAGTTTTGAGTGAAATGAAATATATCAAAAAGTATAAATTAAATAAAAAAATTTTAAAACATATCTGGGTTTTAAATTCACTCCCCCTAGTGGAGAACATTCGAAGTGATCATATCATAGGGCTACCAATCCAAATTCAAATTACGATTGAAAAAATACATAATCATATTTTTTGGGGGGTTACTATATTTATAGTTTGATCCAATATAGTTTTTTTTATATACCAGTGTTGACTAGTATCAAATAATGGTTTAAAAATATATTATTTTTTGACAATGAAATTTATCGATTTAATCATAAGTAAAAACAATAATATCAATAAAACAATGATGAATAAGTACCCTATAAAGATCTTTGATGAGAGACCAATATTTTAATATAATTAGAGAAAATTCAATATTACACATTTAAAAAAACATCTGGTTTTGGAAAATAAATGGAATATGTCTCAGAGCTAGATAAAAAGAATTTGGATTTTATCCAAGTTAATGTTGTGGAATGTTTCATTAGTATATTATAATTGTATATAATTGGATAAAATCTCTTGAATTAAATAAAAATATAGATGACCAATGAGGGGAAAATATGATAGATATTTTTTCTAATGAATGAGAATCCAAATTGAAAATAATCGATGATAATAATCATCTAACATATCTTAGTCTTGATAATTTAATGTCAACTCTCATAAATTCTTGGAATAGGTTAAAGGTGGATCCTAGAAGTGAATAAATAATAATATAGTGTAATATTTTTTAACTTATAGTCCCTTAACATTCTTTAATTTAACTTACTGAGTTCATAACTCTCTATCTACTACTATGGCCATAAAATATAATTTTCATTCTAAATATAATTCATTCGTTGTCAATAAAGGTGATATTTCTAGAACTTCATCTTAATTGAAATCGGCATACCGAAATAAAATATCTATAATGACCATCATAAGGAATGATATATAAATATAATATCAATGGAATAAATATAAAATATGGTTTTTAGTTTAATAAACTATGACACATATTACCTAATTGTCCATAAATGAAAAAGAAGGACATGAAATATGAAATAAAATTATTGGTTCATATAAATATATTATTTATTACCAAAATATATATGTTTAATCCTAAAAATTTTCAATCATCTAATGATAATAGTGGATCAAATAGCTATAATACCACAAAAATCAAAGGATTGAATGCAACTGTTTCACAAAAAAATGCATCATAGGAATTGTGACTCATATATCTCTAAATTTTTTTATTTAGTATCGTATTTATCCATTTCATTAGATGATGAAAAATTCAATACATATTAATTTTAATAAGTAATAATATACATGACATTCCATGTGAAGAGGAATAATAAGTTATATATATTCTATGATTTCAATATGATAGAACATTATAATGATATTGAAAGATTTACCATATATACATCTGAATAAGATGAAAATTATAGTTATTAAATAAAAAAAGATGATTATGAAATATTTAAATGATATAATGATGTTTAATGTTGACAAATATTTCTAATTTTATATCCCTTACAGAGAATATTAATAATAATTATTGACCATTCAAACCTGCTTGTATATAATCCAAAATTAGTCTTCCTTTATCCAATTCTAAATGAGAGGACACTAAAATAACTTTTTTAATAAACTTTAGTCATTTGGAACTAATATTTCTCATATATATAGAGAACGTGAAGTTATTCATCATCATTTGATTACATAGATTTGAATTCATAACATATATTTTTCTTCTAATTCTGGACCAAATTATAATTGGGGTTCAAAACTTTAGCCTCATTATGTTCAGAAAGAATAGATGAGTAGCCATATCTAGGAAAAACGGAATATAAATAGAGGTTTTTCATAGAACATGATAGAATTGTTTTTCAAAATCTGGAATATATATAAAATAGTTAGTCGGTTATCACTTTTCATGTCATTTCATATGAAAAAAATTATTTGAAATGTCGATTTATTTTTTCATGGAGGGAAATTAAATTCTCGTTCATATAATTTTTTAGGACATAAGTACAATCTTATCTACAAAATAATATTATTTGGTGTGTCTCGCACTATAATTGTTAGGAACAAAAATTTATTACATCACAATTTTGAAAGGAATCAACATTTTATATTATTATTTGAATGTTGATGTTTACACAATAGATCCGTAGGAACATTATTTCAAAAACAGACCATGCATTTTTGTAATTAATGTTATGTTTTATCCTTATTAATTATAGGATAAGACACTATAATTTTCATAAAATAACTTAACATTAAAAGATATTTTTTTTTGATGATTTGCAATAATTTATGTCTATTTCATGTAGAGTTTATGACCCATTATAATTAAGTAAATAAAATTTGTCGAGTTTTAAACCAATTAGAAACATGTAAACATCTGAACTATTGTATTTTGAATACATGAATAAATTTCTTACTACAAAAACTGAAAGTTTAAAATGAAATCAATATGAGTATGTATAGTTTAATGATTTTACTAACAATAAATGACGTATTTGCATAATGATAATTAAAAAATACTCCAATTTTTAGTGTTTCTATGATATTATCTAAAATATTAAAGAAGAAAACAATCATCACTGCCAGGATTTCTCACCGTTAAGATTATTAAAATCCTATTTTCAGTTTTTTTTCCAAAAACGAATTTACCCATACGTTTTTGGGACCAAGACCTTCCCAATATAATGGTGTAGTCTTATGAAGGAATAAACCCCCTGAAAAAATGTCACAAAGATTTTTTGGTAAATACCAAATTGATTTATTATTTTTAATATGAATTTGTAAAAATAATACGCAATTCCATAAATTTTTTCTCATATAAACCTGTTTAAAAAAAATATTATTTTGATTTATGGAATGGTGGGATTACAAAACAAGGATAACTATGTATTTTAAGATATGATAGAATGATGTGGGACTTAAGAAAGCATTGTACTGGAAAATTTAAAAAATAAAAATCAAGTGGCCTTATAAGGAGTCTTTATAATAGAGAGTGTATACCTCACCACATAAATCAACATTTATCAAAGGGTAACATAATTAAGGGGTAATAAAGGACCAAAAAGATCTTTTCAATACAATAAATATTTTAGAAAGGGTATTAGCTACACAATTGGACTCCCTATTGTTATGTGTAACAATTGGGATCAAATAAGTATTCCCCTTAAAAATTAAATCTAGGAGGGGGAAATCACCATGGGATAGACTTGTAATTGGTATTGAGGGATTCCATTTCCATGGAAGTTTCAAATTAAATATTTAAGATATTCCAATTTTTAAATAATATATATTTGATGGACTAAATTATTTCCCATATTTTAGATTCATAGGCTCATCTCATTCACATATAATGATTAAATAAGCCCTTGATAAAACCAAGATGGGTACAGATGAAACCAATATAGCCAAAGGGACTAATGCAACTAAGGCTACACCATCAATGTACATTATGACCTATGAGCATTATAGGGGATTACAATTAATGGATTTTGCCACAAGTAGATTTTTTTCCCTACCATTCCCCCAAAAAAGGAAGAGGATTGTAATGTTTAATGTATCAATATTCATAGAACCCATAGGAATTTTAGATAGAGCTATATAATATTTTTAGAAGGAACTGATAACCTTGTGAAATGAGGTACCATGATTATTTAAATGTATCTCATTCGTAGAACTAATCGAGTGATCAATGATTGATGTAGAGGATAAATAAACATATTATAAACTTACTCACCAAAACAATAGGTTTTAAAATAAGTTTTCATGTTTAAAAATGGTTATCAAGAATAATATGATACTGATTAGGTTGTGGAGGTGATCCCACAACTTTTTATCCTGACACAAGTAATAAATATATGATGTATTATCTCTACTATTTTAGTCACAAATGTTAATATGGTGTGATATGAAATATAGTTCTCTAGAGCCAGCCATATAGGGAAATTTTACCTCTCTAAATTATCCAAAGATGAATGTTTTTCAATGATTGGAAGAATTATTTTCAAAATATTGAAATTCATGTAAGGATATTGATTCTATAGTCACATTTGACTTTATAGCACTCCATATAATTATTCCTTCCACTTTATCTTGGAATCCAGAAAGGTATGTCTCAATAAAAATAGATTTATAAATAAAATACTCAATGAAATTTATGGGAAACTATATTGTATATGCATAGAATTTCATTGGTTAGATAATAAATATAAATGTAGTTATGGGTATAAAGGACTTCCACACTATTATATAGTTGTTTGAAAATACATGGTGTTCTCAAATATGTAAAATAAAACTTCATGATATAGATCCACTTTTATTGGATCATAATATTATTATAGTATTTCATGAATTCTAACCAATCTAAATAGTAATAGTAGTTTTATGATCTGTGTTGATGAATGTTATGGTACCTATTAGAATTAATTTCTAGAGATTCATCATTATTTATTATAAGATTATTTTAACATTTATTTAGATTTGTGTCATTAAAGATCCTGATTCCCTTGATACTATTCATACCCATGTTAATGTGTTTGATACGTCCCTTTAATGATATAGTGATTAATTATATTTCATCAAAAAATATTTCATATATAATGTTTTTTTTCATACATGAAGGTTTTTTATGTTGATTCTTGAAAATTTATTTAAAGAGAATTATTAAAAAAATGGAATTAATAACTAGGTTTTTCCAAATGATTTTCTTCACTTGTGATGTAATTTTTCACTCAAATATATACATATAATCAATAATACTTAATTATATATTCTCAATGTACGATATTTTGATAATTCCCCAAGATAGCGGGACATCCGGATAAGTAAATGTCAGACACCGTCTATTTCTATAATGGACCGATGGACTTCAATTTTTATTCAATTTTCATAACCCCCCTTCTTAAGGCTGAAGGAAAACCTTTACATGGCCCATAAGCTTCATGAAATAAAAATACCCAAAGGTTTTAGAGGAATTAAAACCAGAATATGACTACTTGAAATCGTCTCTCCGCAGCATATGCATCGTGATTAACACTCCACCATGGCATGGTTATTTAGTAAGATATATTTTTCAGATATGCATAGGCCTAGTACCAATGGAAAATGTTATACCCTCATGTTCTTCCAAATATGATAGCTCTAATCTAGTGAATGTACCTTGCTCTAAATCTTCATCTATAGCATGTTGTAGAATTTATCAGTTTTCTTACAGTAAAACATTTGGCATGAAGTAATTGAGTTGGATTAAGGCCATATGGAGGCCCAAAAGCATTAATGGCCTGAAGAAATGGGTGACCTGAAGTGCTGATAGACTTCATGACCAATTTGGATTCTAGAGGTGAATAGATCAAATGGCTATAATACCAAACAACACCTGCTATAGTACTTGAAAATACCTACTATAGTACTACTAATGTAACCCAGAAATGTCCCTCAACTTGGATTTGATCCTGGGTCATGTGGATACATATTAAGAGTCCTCACTAACTAGAAATAGTTTCTTGTTTGACTCCATCAATTCACTCTTCAAGATATTAAAAATCTATTTTGGTTAAACATAGGGATACAACCCCAAATATAGTGAATTTTTTATTCCAAATAATTGATTTTAAAAAGTCATTTTCGTTGTGGTAGAATATGTATTTGATGGAAGATAATTTTTTTTCAGAGGACTATTGTAATTAGAGGATTTGTTCCCATTGTATTTGATGTAATGTTTTGACCATCATTCTTCATGAATTAATTTATTTTTATAGAGGCTGGAGTAGAAATTTTCATTGATATATATGTTTTCATATTTTATATAAACGGAAGAAGAGATTATTAATTAGAGTGTTCCCACCCTAATTCCACTAAAGAATTAGAATAATACTTAAGGAGAACCATTTATGACAATCACAATTCTGATAGTATTAATAATATAATAACCTTGTTCTTTATTAGACATTAATACTTGATTTATTTCAATGATTAAACTTAATACTACATAGAGGATTCATAAATCTACTGTCTATACGAATATGGTACATTACATAAAAATTTAAAATAATAAAAACATCATATTTACTGAAAAAATTATTATCATTCTCGCACTTAAAACTCCATGGGACAACATGGGGAAATTTAAAAGAAAGGGATGAGCTATTATTCCTAGTAAGGGTGTAACACCTAGAGATTTTATGAAAAATATTCACTTTAATTTCATTGATGTCTTCTATTGTACGCTACACTAAGATTATCTTGCACTATTCACAACATCGTATTAGCTTGCAGTATACACAACACTGACTTTCCTTGCATTACACGCAATCACGACTTTTCTCGATAGCGTGTATTGTATGCAATACCGGGTTTCACTAAACAACAATATATGGTTATAATATTATTATGAACTAGCCGTTATGAAGAGTATTAACTAAATTTTTAATTTTATAACATTATTATTCAATTGACACATTTTCTTGAACATGTTATAAGAACAAAATAAACTTTTCAGGTAAAATAAGTATTTTTAAAAAATACAATTTTGCCACCATTTGATGGCGCACCCACTTTAAATCTAGTTTTTGACATGTTTATAAGTTTAATTTGACAAAATAAAATTCTTCTTTGGAATCAGGAAATAAAAATTTACTTTGGATAAATTTTTCATACTATTCTGATAACTTTTATATTTTAATGAAGAGTAAAAACACGCTATATTTTAATTAAAAAAAACTTTTTTTCATTGTAATAATTTATGTGGTTAAATTATAATATTGAACGGTTTTATAGTATAAATAGAATATATTTTTACCATTTAATATAATTTATGTCATTTTCATTGATTTTACTTTGAATTCATAGGATAAATAAATTCAATCTTTTGCAATGTTTTAAACAGAAATCCGTTTTCTTTCGACAACAGGATTAATTTTAATTTAATTTCTGCGACTTCTGTGTATTGAATTTGGAAAAATGGATTCAATATTTGGAATCAGTGGGTCCAAACTATATTAATATACTACCTTTTATTTTTGGGATTTATGAATAGTAACAACGGTAAATTTTATTTCCCCTAGTAAAAGTTAAATTTGATAATTAAGGGTAAATATAATATTATACAATTTTCCTAATACTTGTCTTAATAGAATTGGATGATAATATTTCATCCTAAGTCATATTTGGGTCGAAATAGATTCCATTTGAACCCACTTGGAGGTGATTAAGACCTTTAGTTTATTTTATTTAAATGAAAGTGAAATATGTCTCACTCAACTTTAATAATTAAAGTATTTTTCATATAATTTTATACAGAATAAAAATACGATTGTAATACTCATTTGAAGGATAAAATGTTTTTATTTATCATGGTATTTTATTTGTAATTTTTAAGATTTATTTAGTTACTTTATTATCTTATACATTAATGATGCAGAAATTATCTATTTAGTGAAAATTCAATAATATATTTTTTATTGAAATAGTAATACATGTCAAAAGGCCCAAAAATCTGTACAAAACTTATTTGTAGTATACATATAAACCCTAATCATCCACTGGCCAAATGTCTGATCATTTGGATCCTTATTAAGGCGATTATGACACTTATAATATTTTATTTTAAATGATTCCAAAGTTGTCACCTTCATAATTTAATAAAGATAAAAATTTACATTTTGTTATTTTAAGATGATAAATTAGACTAAAATTATTATTATAAATTTTTTGATATTTATCTACATCAAGGGATTTTTTTTTTAAATTTTATGCAACAAATAAGTATATTTAATAATTATACAAAAATGGTGTATTAATTATTTTATTAAGAGATATACCAAATAAATGGTTTTAAAAATATTAAAATAAATATTATATGAACTATTTAATGTACTCCAATGATTTTCTAGATTAATATTACATGTTAGGAACCTATTAAATATTTTAGTTTGAATATATACTTTGTGTGGATTTAATTTAAATTCAAAGAAATGAATAGTGTCAAAATTGACACTATTGTTATTTTATAAAAATAACATATTATTAAATTGTTTAAAAATCACAAAAATAATTAAAAATTATAAATTGAAATTTATATTGCAGAAAATGTCATACATTATCTAATTATGGATAACTAATAGCAGATAAGTAATTATTTATAACAATTTAAAATTTAGAATCTTATTACCACAAATAATATTTAATAGATTAAACAAGGATAAATCAAGTTGATAATGTTTAAACAAAATTCTATACATGTCTAAATTTTATTGGTTGATGATATTACAAACCAATCTCATCTAATATTAGAATTGAGCCATTTTTTGAGGTTTTTATGTGGGTTTTAAATTTATATTAAACTAATATTTTTTAGGATTCCAAAGGTGCCCCTCTCCTCCCTTATAAAAGGGCACCCCCTCCCTCTCCTGCTTACACCACATTGAGCCTTAAAGCTCAGAAAAACCCTTCCCATTTCTCTTCACCACTTCCTTAGAAACCTACTAGAGGTACTGTTATTCTAAAAATAACAACTCTAGTGCCCTAAGAAAAAGTTTAAAGGAGGCACTTCGAGAAAGAGGTAATACCTTCTACCGTTTTCTTCAAGTTCCATTCTTCTTCTACTCCCTCTTCTTTAGTTGTTTCATTATTAAGTAACAAAATAAGTATCCCTCATATAATGATATTTTATTATAAATATTAAACAACCCTATTTCACCTTCTATCCATCCTACGGAAAACAAAATCACCGCGTGTGCGTACGTACGGAATACCGTCTCCACGCCGTGGTGTAATCTGTTTTTCCACCAACACCTTACATGGATGGGTATAATGGTATAGATAATAACTATATATGGTTATTATAACATCATACAGATTATGATATATTATACCATCTACTACAATTCTATTCAATAATTATAGGAATGATATTATCGCTCGTGCGTACGTACGGACAACCGTCTCCACGACGCGATGAGATTCATTCTCCATGTTAACCATACAAGAATGATCATAAAGTTTATATAATGAATAATAATGAAATATATTAAATAGTAATGCTACTGTATTTATGTATATATATATGTATGTCATCTATTTAGTTTCATTCAACTCAATAAGGAAACGAAAACAGCATTCATGCGTACGTACGGCCTACTGTCTCCATGAACGGTGTATTTCATTCCTTTTATCGATATATAATATATATGTATATGATGAATATATATTATATATAAATCATTTTTTATGTTATGGAATTTTTTAAATCAGGGTATAAGTAATAATATCAAGAACGACAAGTCGAAACACGTATGATAAATGAAATGATTTTACCCAAAACGCTGCTTTAACATGGAATTTACAAAAGAACGGGTTATATAAAGTCATAAGTGAAACATATATGATATCATAACAATGAATATGATTATTTAATAAGTAAATGACATTATTTAAATCATTATACAAAAGTTTCGGATCCATATGAAGCATATCAGACCTAAGGTAATGGATAACTTTTCCAATATCGTTCTTATCCGAGATTGTTTTTTCGTAAGTATTTACTAGGGTTATTGTTCTCATCCATGTCCACGTTTACTAAAAATGGTTTCATGAATTTTTAATGTCCTTTTAACCCATTTTTTATTTTTACTACATGGTATTTAATTAATTCTTCTTTTGTTTACGTTATGAGGTACTTTTTTTGACTTTTCCAGCAAAAGTACGAGAAGAATGTTTTTTTAACTTATACGGCACGAATGGATTTTTACGGTATTATAAAGCCTTATATTCATGAAGCTTCCTCCAAAAAAGTTTATGAAAATTTTCAACAAAATCCTTTTCTTTTAAAATTGGATGACATTTTGTGAAAAGAAAATGATTTTGAAGAAGAATGGATATTTTCCTCAAGAATTCATTTAAAGTGTTTTATCAAAACCGTTTTTCATCTAAGATGGCATTATTTCATATGTGTATGTTTCAAGTGTCATTTCCCTATGGTTTACATGGTTTCAAATTTCTTATTATAAAATGATATCCATTTCTTTTATATGGATTATGTGATGATGGGATGATGTTTATGAAACCCATTTCATTCGTTGGGTTATTATGAATAATGTATGTTTATTTTGTGGCACAAGTAAGAATGATTTCATTATAAGATTGGTGGGACCTATATCTCCCTCCAATGCATTGGGTAAATATTTATATCTCATGAGATAGGCATGGCTGGAATGACAAGTTAAACCGGTTCAGTAATACAGAACTGGAACGAGGAGTGAACTCGATTCAGAAATGGACTTCGTCCACTAAAATGGTCTTGGCAGCAATGCCTTGGCTACTATGGAAATCATAACGTGTGCTTAATGGTTTCCACAATTAAATGTTTTACTCCCATGCTATTTTATCATGCTTAATGTACTTTTATGATCTATACCATACGTACTTCCATGTTTTATGTCATTGCTCAATATTTTGATGTTTAAAAATTATGTTCATGTTTTTAAGTTCAAATTTATATGATCTGTTTTATTTTATCCATTCTTACCCTTACTGAGAATTTGAGATCACCCGTTTTATGTTTTCTTTTCCCTAGGATATAAAGAAAGGTTTTAGGTAAGGAAACAAAAAGGGGAAAATCGTTATGGGAGTTGTTGAAGATATTTCAACATGATTAGAAGTTTATATTCTAAGTTTCCAAAGACACTAAACTACCACGGTCCTTGTGTGTCTGTTTTTTTATGTATTATGTATTCCGCAAAAGTAATGTAATGTCCTTGTACGTCAATTTTTGGGTCTCTACAGTGGGTATCAGAGAAAAGGTTTAGTTAACCTTTGGAAACTAGGATGCAAAAACTTTAGTGAAATCCCTAGAGAAATTTCCAAGGTATGTCTAGGGATTTCCCTACGGTAAAGTATACGTATAGGTTATAGTCCTAGAATTGCGCTAACGCTCTTAGAATTAAACCCAAGATGTTAGATATTGAAGGTAATCCCCATTTATTATGTTGTTTTACCTAGTATTATTTTTTCCTCTCACACTATTCTTTTTGGGTTTTAGAAAATGGTTGGAAACGGGAAGATTCACGATAATGGAGGATATGACGGACAATGGAATGATATTCTTCATGAGCAACCAAATGAAACGGGATATGGAAGTCCAAACATCGTTATTATGACTAATCAGAAATCTCATAATATGATCAATAATCTCAACTTTGGTATGTTTCCCGACACATATAATAAGAAAAGGATGAAGTTTCATGATGATCATAGAGGAAAGAAAGTTCAATTTCCCTCATTTAAATCATGTGGGAAGAGTCATCGGGGAGATTGTTTCAAAGGAACTAGAAGATTATTTGGGTGTGGAAAAGAAGGACACAAATCCAGTAAGTCCAAAGGAAAAGGTTTAGTTAACACCATGGAAAAGGATAATGGTATTGCTACGACATCAACAATGATTAGATGTTTTAAATGTGGAATGTATGGGCATTATGAAAACCAATTCCCTAAGGGAAAATCTCATGAATAGAATCATCATGGTCATATGAGTAGTATTTATGTGGATGATGATGAAGAGACTACAAATGAAATATGAGATGAAAGAAATGATGAATCTCAGTCAGTGGTTTAAGAAGTTAGTTAAATGATTGTATGTTTATATTGAATAATGTATGGTACTATGGAATAAAGAATCATCTAAGGATTGTTACACTATTGTTTTTTCTAAAGTATTTGGAAGTATATGTTGAATGGTACCGGTAACCATGGAAAGTTATTTAGATATTTTTGGAAAGTAGATGATATGTGCATAATGTAGGGATAAGAAGATAATGAGATGTTTGATTGTATTCATGAGATCATGACTGATATAAGGACTAAGTGATATTATGGTATGATTATATAGATTTTTGGAATTTTGGTATGATGAAATAGTTACCTTTTGACATTATTCATGTTTTCACTAAGGTTCTATGGTAATTTATGTTTCAAGAGAATATATGACTAAGGTATTCATGTGTTTGTAATGAAACCAACAAAATATATCTTATGATATATGTGAGATAAATGCATGTATTCACATTCTTGGTAAATAACCTTTCTAGTAATTGTTTTCTTTATACTATGAGCTTGAACCGAAGTATTTTAGATAAGCCTAAAGATTGGAATGGATTATGTTGGACATAAGTTAGTATTGTTTAAGGATATAACTTTTTTAGATATTATTTATGGGAGGTTATAGTAATGTAGTTTTAGAAAATGGATAACCTGCAGGAAGGGTGACAACCCATCGCGTCGGACAAGGCTATGGAAATCGAACCCACAACCGATGTGAGATAGGCCTTTATTGCCTACCATTGGCCTACAGAAAGTCCCCAGTTAGTAGAAACTATTTTTGTTGTATTAAGCGGTATTATATATGAAGAATAAGTTCATTTTTGAAATCGTATACGATACATCACCATAGATGGACTTATGTATATTTGATAACTTTTTCTAACCTTTTATTAGAAACAGATGGAATGACCCATCATTATATCACATGATCTGTTAACCCTTCATGAATAACAAATTCAACTTCATTTCTTTAATAGATGAAGTGGAAATTTTTCAAAGCACGAACAACAGTGAGATTGTTCCAAAATCAAGCAAGTATTTCTTCTAATTCAAAATTTTTAAATTTAGGGAAATGATACTAAAAACCAAAAATATTTTCCTAGTGCTCTTATATCCGATTAATCAGATGGTACCTTAGATCATCACAAATCTATGGCTTTCTAATTGATGGATTTTTCATAGACATGTACTCTACCACTCTCCATCAGAACTTGATGGTTAGATTTTTCTTCCATATCCATATTTTCACCTATGTTCTCCTATATGGAAACACAGTGATGAGTTACTTTGGGTAATCATTACATTTCATACATTATTTTTGGAAATTACGTTTTAGTATTCTTCTTTACGATGTGGGTTTCTATGAATAGTAAATTATTTATAACCCCGACGAATTTCGAGGATGAAATTCATTTTGAGGGGGGTAGAATGTAACACCCAGAGATTTTATGAAAAAATATTATTTTTAATTTCATTGATGTCTTCTGTTGTACGCTACACTGAGATTATCTTCCGCTATTCGCAACATCGTATTAGCTTGCAGTATACACAACAATGACTTGGCTTGCATTAGACGCAATCACGACCTTCCTCGATAGCGTGTGTTGTACACAATACCTGGTTTCACTAAACAATAATATATGGTTATAATATTATTATGAACTAGCCGTTATGAATAGTATTAACTAAATTTTTTATTTTATAACAGTATTATTCATCTTACACATTTTATAGAACTTGGTATAAGAACAAAATAAATTTTTCGGGTAAAATAAGTATTTTTTAAAAAATGAATTTTTGCCGCCTTTTAATGGGGCACCCACATTAAATCTAGTTTTTGTCATGTTTATAAGTTCAATTTGACAAAATAAAATTCTTCTTTGGAATCGGGAAATAAAAATTTACTTTGGATAAATTTTTCATATTATTCTGATAACTTTTATATTTTAATGGATAGTAAAAACACGATATATTTTAATTAAAAACAACTTTTTTTCATCGTAATAACTTATGTGGTTAAATTATAATATTTAATTGTTTTAAAGTATAAATAGAATATATTTTTAACATTTAATATAATTTATGTCCTTATCATTGATTTTACATTGAATTAATAGGATAAATAAATTCAATCTTTTGCAATGTTTTAAACAAAAACTCATTTTCTTTCACAACGGGATTAATTTTAATTTAATTTCTGAAACTTCTGTGTATTGAATTTGGAAAAATGGATTCCATATTTGGAATTAGTGGGTCCAAATTATATTAATAGACTACTTTTTATTTTTGGACTTTATGAATAGTAACAACGGTAAATTTTATTTACCATAGTAAAAGGTAAATTGGGTAATTAAGGGTAAATATAATATTATGAAATTATCCTAATACTTGTCTTAATACAATTGGATGATTTTATTTCATCCTAAGTCATATTTGGGTCGAAATGGAATCCATTAGAACCCACTTGGAGGTGATTAAGACCTATAGTTTATTTTATTTAAAAGAAAGTGAAATATGTCTCACTCAACTTTAATAATTAACCTATTTTTAATATAATTATATACAGAATATAAATTAGGTTATAAATACTCATTTGAATGATAACATGTTTTTCATTATCATTGTAATTTATTTGTAATTTTTAAGATTTATTTAATTACCTTATTATCTTATACATTAATGATGGAGAAATTATTTATTTAGTGAAAAATCAATAATATAGTTTTTATTGAAATAGTAATACATGTCAAAAGGCACAAAAATCTGAAAAAAAAACTTATTATTAGTGTATATATAAACCCTAATCATCCATTGGCCGAATTTTTGACAATTTGGTTCCTTATTAAAGAAATAATGACACTTATATTATTTTATTTTAAAGGATTACAAAGTTGTCACCTTCATAATTTAATATAGCTATCAATTTACATTTTGTTATTTTAAGATGATAAATTAGAGTAAAATTATTATTATAAAAAATATAATATTTATGTTCATCAAAAGATTTTATTTTTAATTTTTATTCAACAAATAAGTATATTAAATAATTATACAAAAATGTTGTATTAATTATTTTATTAAGAGATATACCAAATAGATGGTTTTAAAAATATTAAAATAAATAATATATGAACTATTTAATGTACTAAAATAGTTTTATATATTACAATGACATGTTAGGAACCTATTAAATATTTTAGTTTGAATATATCCTTTGTTTGTATTTAATTTAAATTCAAATAAATGAGTAGTGTCAAAATTGGAACTATTGTTATTTTATATAAATCACATATTATTAATTGTTTAAAATCACAAGAATATTTAAAAATTATCAATTAAATTTTATATAGTCGAAAATGTCATATATTATCTAATTGTGGATAATTAACAGCATATAAGTAATTATTTATAACAATTTAAAATTTAGAATCTTATTACCACAAATAATATTTAATAGATTAAATAAGGATAAATCACGTTGATAATGTTTAAAATAAATTCCCTCCATGTAAAAATTTTATTGGTTGATGAGATTACAACCCTATATCATCTAATATCCTAATTGAGTCATTTTTTGAGGTTTTTATGTGGGGTTTAAATTTATATTAAACTAATATTTTTGAGGATTCCAAAGGTGCCCCTCTCCTCCCTTATAAAAGGGCACCTCCTCCCTCTACTCCTTACACCACATTGAGCCTTCATTCTAAAAAAAACACTTCACATTTCACTTCCCCACTTCTTTATAAACTTACTAGAGGTACTGGTCTTCTCAAAAGACCAACTCTAGTGCCCTAAGAGAATGTTTAAAGGAGGCACTTTGAGAAAGAGGTAATATCTTCTACCATTTTCTTCAAGTTCCATTCTTCTTCTACTCCCTCTTATATTGTTGTTTCATTATGAATTAATGACATAATTATCCCTCATATATTGATATGTTATTATAAATATGAAACAACCCTATTTCACCTTCTATCCATCCTACAGAAAACAAAATCACCGCGCGTGCGTACGTACGGAATACCGTCTCCACGCTGTGGTGTTATCTGTTTTTCCACCAACACCATACATGGATGGGTATAATGGTGTAAAGAATAACTATATATGGTTATTATAACGTCATACTTATTATGATATATTATACCATCCACTCCAATTCTATTCATTAATTATTGGAACGATATCATTGCTCGTGCGTACGTACGGACTACCGTCTCCACGACTCGATAAGATTCATTCTCCATCATAACCATATAAGAATGATCATAAAGTTTATATAATGAATAATAATGAAATATATAAAATAATAATTCTAATGGATTTATGTATATATATATGTATGTCATCTATTTAGTTTCATTCAATTCAATAAGGAAACAAAAACATCGTTCATGCGTACGTATGGCCTACCGTCTCAATGAACGGTGTATTTGATTCCTTTTATCAATCTATAATATATATGTATATGATGAATATATATTATATATAAATCATGTTTTACATTCTGGAATTATGTAAATCAGGATATAAGTAATAATATCAAGAATGACAAGTCGAAACACATACGATAAATGAAATGATTTTACCCAAAACGCTGCTTTAAAAAGGAATTTACAAAAGAACTGGTTATATAAAGTCATAAGTGAAACATATATGATATCATAACAATGAATATGATTATGTAATAAGTAAATGACATTATTTAAATCATTATACAGGAGGTTCGGATCCATACAAATCATATCAGACCTAAGGTAAGGGATAACTTTTCCAATCTCGTTCTTATACGTGATTGTTTATTCGTAAGTATTTACTGGGGTTATTGTTCTCATCCATGTACATGTTTTCTAAAAATAGTTTCATGTATGTTTAATGTCAATTTTACCCATTTTTTACTTTTACTACATGGTATGTAATGAATTTTTCTTTTGTTTACGTTAGGGTGTACTTTTTTTGACTTTTCGGCAAAAGTACGAGAAGAATGTTTTTTTACTTATACGGCACGAATGGATTTTTACGGTTTTATAAAGCCTTATTTTCATGAATCTTCCTCAAAAAGATTTCATGACTATTTTCAAAAAAATCCTTTTCATTTAAAATTGGATGACATTTTGTGAAAAGAAAATGATTTTGAAGAAGAGAGGATATTTTCCTCAAGAATTCATTTCAAGTGTTTTATCAAAACCATTTTGCATCTAAGATGACGTTATTTGATATGTGTATGTTTCAAGTATCATTTCTCTATGGTTTACATGGTTTTACTTTTATTATTATGAAATGATATCCATTTTTTTATATGGATTATGTGATGATTGGATGATGTTTCTGAAACCCATTTTATTTCGTTGGGTTATTATGAATAATGTATGTTTATTTTGTGGCATAAGTTACAATGATTTCATTATGAGATGGGTGGGACCTATATCTCCCTCCAATGCATTGGGTAAAGATTTATATCTCATGAGATAGACATGGCTGGAATAACAAGTTAAACTGGTTCAGTAATACAGGACTGGAACGAGGTGTGAACTCGATTCAGAAATGGACTTTGTCCACTAAGATGGTCTTGGCAGAAATGCCTTGGCTACTATGGAAATCATAACACGTGCTTAATGGTTTCCACAATTACATGTTTTACTCCCATTCTATTTTATCATGTTTAATGTTTCTTTATGATCTATACCTTACGTACTTCCATGTTTTATGTCAATTCTCAAGATTTTGATGTTTAAACATTATGTTCATGTTTTTAAGTTCAAATGTATATGATTTGTTTTATTTTATCCATGCTTACCCTTACTGAGCACTTGAGCTCACCCTTTATTATATTCTGAGATCCAAAGACACTAAACTACTATGGTCCTTGTGTGTCTATTTTTGTTATGTATTAAGTATTCTGCAAAAGTAATATAATGTCCATGTACGTCATGTTTCGGGTCTCTATAAAGGGAATAATAATGGAATACATGTTGAAATTAACAAATGTAGGAAAATAAGAATAAATGTGTAACAATAATAAACATGAACAATAAGACAATGATATATCGAGATAATCATAATAGAAACATGTGAAATATAGAAACATCATAAAACACTGAATCATAAATATAGGTGAAGGGTAACTGCCATAAAAATCATGATGGAAAAGTCCCATAAAGGAATAAGGTTCACTCCCCCTCCCAAAATGAATTATCACGAGACTAAACATTACCCAATTCAATGGGGAACTATATAATTCAGGGATCACATATCACTTTCATATCATTCTCATGATTAAGTGTTCCACATAGATCATAAAACATGGATTCATTCATCATCATAATTATTTCCATCATCAAGGAGTTCCAAATGAATACATGTAACTCCAAAGAAAAATAATATTAATTTTATGAAGTTGAACAACCATGAATTGAAATCGGTATGGTATGTACTACAAAATTGTTTTTTCATTAAAAATCATGGTGAAATTTTAGTAGTATAATGACATAAAAAAATTCATTAAAAAATATTGAAGAGAGGAAAATGTGTCTTTCATAATTTGGAAATAAAATGGAAACTAATAGGTACATGGAATGATATATTACAACATAAGAAATTGAGAATATAAGGCATAAGATAATAATAAAACTTAAATAATGAGGAGAATCTGAGGATCCATTACGTGAGTGTGTTACTATATATTCTTGGGAGGATGTTATTGAGAGATTTGGGGTACCATGGGAGGAAATTAGGGAGGTTAGGGATGAGAAATGACATGATCTACGTATTTTGTTTGAATATAAATGGCATATTTTGTGGGTTTATATTAGAAATGAGTGGGGATTTCATTATTATTTCTCAAAATTAGGTTTTTGGACTCCATATAACAAAATAACCAAAACAAAAAACCATCCCATGGGGTTTTCCCCTGGATTCATCACAATGGGAGTGGTTTTCATTTTTTATATGGTCAATGGATGGAATTAGTAAAATAATAGCCTTTTCTATATCGTGGTGGGCCATACTCTTAAGGAAATGATTTTAAAACCATAAAATATAATAATGGATTTTCGATGATTCATAATTTACTTTTAAAATTATTCTAATAAGAATAAAATCAAATTAATATTAATAGGAAACATATATTTTGTCACAGGTTCTTTTAAGTTTTTGTTTAATCTTTTTTTTGGTCATTATGATGTCATGATAATGAAATTATATTTACTAGGTATTTTACTTATAACTAAAAATTGGACTCTCTTAGAAAATTAAGAAAAATTTACCATTGGATAAATTTAACATTCTGATTCCAAAAAAAAATATTCATTTTATATAAATAATTTTTTAGATATATGAATTTTAACATTTAATTTAAAACCTACAATTATTACGAAATACTGTTTTTTATGATAATAGTTTCTAATTCCTTATAATAATAGTAATAATCATCATCATTTTTATTTAATTACAAAAAAATAACAGAATCCCAAAAATGGAATAGAAATAAAGGGGATCTAAATTAGTGAAGACATAGGGAATCACCATGAACTAAATCCATGTGTTTGGATAGAATAGTTCTGAAATAGTACAAATAGGTCACCGAAATGTCATTTTTTTCTATATAGGATATAAATTTCACTACATTATTCCCCTTACAAAATTTATGAATGACTCCCATCATATTTATGATTAAACATTTTCACTTGATAATTGCACAAGATAATGACCAAGAAATATATGTGTTCTACTGTGATTAATTATGAATGATTTTGGAGTCTATTTCATCTGCAATGAGATAGATATAATTATTTTTTACACTGAATAAATCCTACCAACATCACCATTACCTCATAATGATGAGAGTCACCACCACTAAAAAATTAGAAAATGTGATAATGATCGAGCCACTAATGTAGTGAAAAACTCCCCATCTGTTCTTGATTTTTTCACTTCTTGAGCCATAAATATTGACTTCAGTCCCTGATCTATGGGAGTTCCAGCTAAACCAACTACATTTCTTGTCCTAGGTGGTGTAAAAAATCGGAGACCTGGAGTTAAATAAGAATATAAAATAAGGTCACTCTGTCCAATCCATATTCAAGTTAGAGATATCATTGGGAAAACTTTTTTTAGAGGATTAGGTTATGGTTCGAGCACTCTATCCTCCCATTGTGGGATGTATTATTTTTTTCCACATGCACCACTAGACAAATGAAATTATAAATATTCCCACATTATTTTCATATCTAAAGTTCTTCACTCTCTATAACTAAAGTCTATGAATAGTGAATTTAATGAATCCCAACTGTTTTATTCCAGTGAAAACTCTAAATGTCTTCTAAAGAGATTTCAATTTCACGAAAAAACCAGAGTCAGCCTTGAGTCGGTCTGCCGAGCTGGTCAAAGAAATGTCTCGAAGGGCATTCATGATCCCTACAGGCTGGAAACTAGTGTCATGAATCAAAATAAATCAATCGGGAATGATTTGGCCCATAACAAAGATGATTAAACATAAACTAACCTAACAGAAAAAAAGGGAAACAAACCAAGAAACTTGGAAGATGAAAAAGGAATAAACAAAGTAACATTACATACCTCAGGTGACCCGACGGGTCAACATATAATGTAAACTACACTCACTCCCCAAACGAGATCTAAGACTGAACCATGCAACTGAAAATTAATGTTGTTGTGAGCCCCGAGATGCTCAATAGGATTTCCAAAATATAACCACGTCCTATGCCCCTGTCTTTAGTAAGAAACCCAATCATGCCAACTTCTAAATAAGATATAATAAAATAATGTTTTTCTTGCATTCAAATTCAAGTAAGGAGTTTTCATTTTCATGTAATGAATTTCACTCCAACTACATTTTCAAAATAGGTTCTATGCATGCATTATTGATTCAAAATGAAAATAAACCAGTTTGGATTAAAATATGTTTTTCACAAAAAAGGCATCAAGTATGAAACAACTCAAATGAAAATTACATCACAAGAAGCATGTCTCAAATGAGAACCATGGGTAATACCTATAGGTATCTAGCATAAGTGGGACCCTAGAGACCTCGTACCTTGGTGAAACGTGGCTTAGAAACCATGACCCTCAAAAAACATGGCTGAGAAGACCACGACACTTAGTAAATGTGGCTTAGAAGACCACGACCCTAAGTATTTTATATGTTTAGTTACTGTTGTTGCATCAGTCTTTCTAGACCAACCGGGACGATCCCAAGCTGCGTCATCTAACACACTAGTCCTGGTCACCCACCTAGACACCCAGGTCTCCCATTGTGCTCTATTTCAAGTGGTGGTGAGTTTTTTTCTTTATCAGGAAAACATATACGTACATAACATTTTCTTTATCTAACACTCATTCAACCTCTCACCACTATTCTCCCTCCTTATGTGTATTCCCCCTCTATCATGTCACACAATGAATAAGCATCAAATTAGTCACATAATCACACATTCAACTAAAAAATAATTTTTCTAAACACAAAGGGGGTGTGGCTCAAGAGAGGTTTTTCTTCATCATAAAGAATTCTTAATTTGCCAAAATAGCTTAATTATGTAAAGGGAACACTTTTTTTAACCGGACAAAAGGCCAAACACCTTATGAAATACACATTACCAGTTTAAAACAACCTGGGAATAATTTTTCAAGAAAAGTCACTTATGACTGATATCATTAGAAATACATATCAATTTTAAAATCAAAGGAATTATCTATTCTAGCAACCGCAACCAGATTTTATTGCATGTGTATATAGAAAAAATTTAAAAATTATTTTTAAGAAAAGAAATAAATTATGAAACTCAAATTAAAGGCATAGGTATAGGGTACCTACCTCAAACAAGTCGCTATTTGTCGACGTCCACTCAAGCCGACCCTGCACACTTCCATGCACATGCATTTATACACATATATATAAATACCCCAAGCTTCATTGCACATATTCCCCACGCCATGAGGGAATATGTACAAAGAGGGAATTTATATATATATTTCATACCATATTCATGAACACACATGCATTCTTGACAACCACACTTGAAACCACACAATAGAGTTCAACGTGTTATTCAAATAATTTAGTAAAATAATTAAACACTTAAAATCTACAAAACGATTCAAAATTACACCTAAGGGTTTGCTCTAATGACACACCCATTTATAATAACACAATAATCAATCACATAAACCATAATCTTTGTCTACAATAAGAGGGTTCAACAAGGGTATATCCACAAGGGATAAACTACTCACACATTTCAACCCACCATTTCAAAGAAAAGTGAAAACCCTATTTTTATGACATTTGAGACCGCACCTTAATTTAAAAACCAAATTCCCATTAAACAATTTAATAAACCACATAAAAAATTTATGATACAACTCCAATAGGTATCTCAAGGATTTGTACACAAAATACCACTCAAAAACTTCTTCAAAATCCAAACGCACACTAATAACATGAAAAAATAGAATTTACAGCGCTTGGGAAACATCATAAAACACTAATAAAATACCAAACATGGGTTTTCGTTAGTAACACACTCCATTCCTTATGAACAAGAAACTAACAAAATCCAACACATGATAACTTCAAGGAAAACCAAATTTGCACAAAACAAATAAATTAGAGAACATGCTAAATTAATTAAAAAAGTAAAGTAATTCCTCAAATAACATTTGAATGTAGAACCAATAACTTTGGTATAGAAAACTTCACATAATTAGAATCAATCCCACGTCGCATGACAATCACACAATAAGGTGTCTATGTAAAACCCTAAAAACAAAGTAAAGAAACAATTACACCAAAAAAATGAACCAAACAGAATGTGAAACCCAAAATTAGAATCTTAATAATGGAGAAATTAAAAATCTAAGCAAAAAACCCTTATATAAATGGTGTAGATGGCCAACCGAGCACGGGAGAGGACCACTTGAGGTGTGTCGCGTTGGAAATCCCGACCAGAAATAAAGGGTGGAATTGTTCTGAGTGGTGCGAAGTAGCAAGCGAGGGACAACACGGAGATGAGGTAGAGATGAGGGAGGTATGTCTGAGGGAGTTGAGACCGGCTGAAGGACCGCCTCGCCGGAGGTAGGAGGAAGGTACGCCGTAGGGCCCTCGCCGGGGGTGGTAGTGCGAAAGGGAGAGAGATTCTGGGGGTGTAGCACAAGCGGGAGAAGTTAGGTGGGGAGATCATCCTTGTAAGGGCTAAGGGTAAGGGAGAGGGAGAGTTAGGGTTCGAGAGATAAAATAATAAAATAATTGAAAATAAATAAATAATATAATATAATATAAAATAAATAAAATATTAACAAGTAAAAATAAACATAATAAGAATTTTAATAAACACTAATAATAATAATAATATTTTTTATAAAAACTTAATAATATTTATAATAAAATTGATAATAATAATAATAATATTAACCATAATTATAATAATAATAAGATTAAAAAAATGTAAATTGATTACTACGGTCAATATTGATATTATTAATAATAATCATAATAAAAATTATAATATCATAATATGATATTAACAAACCTAATATACTTAATACAATTAATAGAATGTTAATAATAATAACTTAATAACAATAACCTTATATTAATAAACATGGTGAAAAAAATAATAATAACAATAATTTCCAATATTATAATTATAAAACTTACTCATTAAAAATAATTTTATTTATTTGTCTTGAACATGAGGCCGATTGCACGGTGACCCGAGAAAAGTCGCACGGCTTTGAACATGCCCTTCCCATGCACCAGACATTATTAAGGGAAAGGAATTCATTTATCAAAAAAATGCAAATATTTCAAATAGGATTGGCCCATAGCTTAATAGAAAGATTCAACGTCTGATAAAATAATAAAACAAAATTATTTTCAGAGTTCGGGTTTGATAATTCTCCCCACCATAAAAGTTTCTACCACCAGAAAGTCACCCTGCCAAAGAGGGAACAAACTCGAATTCGTAATTGAATGAGGCCCACAGAAACACAAACTCGATGTAACTTTTCACTCCATCAGTCACACCCTACCAACACTGAGGGAAACTGAAAAGAGAAGAACCATCAATAAATGAGGAGGGTTCTCCCCACCACAAGAACCCAACTAGCACAACAAATAATGAGACTCTTAGTATGGGATAACTCTGGAAATACTAACATGATCCAAGACGGAACTGCCACACAGACCAAACCTCAAAGAAGGCATGACAAAATTCATGGTGGGTCTCCCCTCCATTTAAGAACTAACTAGCTTAATCCAATTAGGACAAATCAATACGAGAAACCCAATACAAACTAACCCATGAACACTTCGCATAAACCAGACCCCCACTACCTAGTGTCATCGACGAAAGACCCCAAACAGTGTTGCAGACGAAACCCCCATTCATTATATCCCAATTTGCATGTGTGACTAAAATGATCACATCCTAAAACAAGAATGGGTCACCAATGGAGAAATCCACACAAGATAGATAATCATCTTGATACTCATAGCCATAAAGAGACAACTCCCAAGCTCCTATTTTAGAAGGCACAACTACTGAAATTAAAATAAAAAAAGATCACAATTCCTTTTTACAACCAAGGTGGGGTATTCATAGAAAAGAGATCACAACGAGAAAAAGAGACCTCTACACCTATTATAGCAAAACAAAAACATCAAATATGAGGAAGCTACAATATTGAAATTCTAACCGTCTTTATTTTAGCACTGAAGAAAAAAGTTAGACCAAGGTGCCCCACACCCAATGATTCCTGACTACATGAAAACCTTCACTCCAAGACATGTGGATGGATCTTTGATGTCTTAAAGAATCTATTGCCCTACAGTCAGAAGTTGACATCCTCAAGTCGAGACCCCTTCTGACGAAGTCCCTATTGGACCCTCTCTAAGTTTCCCCAAACAGCGACATGGATGACAAGCCTTTGGAGGATGACGATAAGGCGACTTAAAGTAACCAAATTGACGACACTCGAACCAAACAAGAGGTTGGCCTGACTAATAGAAAATGGAATTTATAGGAAGACATGTATAAGATACGTTTCTCCGGTTTTCTCTCCCCACAAGATGGGGAACCTTCCCGATCACCAAAAATAATCGGTCCTCGAAGCCTGGATGAAGAACCCACACAAGAGAAACTTCAACTGATTCCATGACGCTACCTCCATAGAGAAGGGAATAAACGCCTTGAAATTCCTAATATAAGCCTTCAATATCGATTGGCCTCACTGGACACTCACAAGCTTTACCAATTTCCTCACTTTCACCTCTTTAGGTATAAACCATCAGATGGAAGTGGTCTTAAACACCTTCCAAGACATCCCATCATGCAATGATGCTGGTATTTTCTCCCACACCAATCCTAAGTTAAACGTTCAAATGAACTAGAACCAGCACGGACTCACATTTCATTGGGAATTTCTAATAACCTAAAAACTCCAACAATTTCACCAAGCCAGACCACTACCTTCAATAGATCACTATCACCTTGGATGATGGAAAACAACTGAAAAGAATTCAATTACACCACTCCACTAAGAGTCTAGGTAGAACCAACAACTAGAAGAGACTCACTAGAAACCTCTGGGTCTTTTCTAGGTTGCATACTCAAAAACAAAAGGCACAAATCTGAATAAAAATTCATCATAAATCAAAATTCACACATCAATAACAACTAAATCTCAAATTCAAACCCCCATTTTGACCACAATTCAATATGTCAAAGACAATATCCCACGAAAAAAGATGCTAAAACAAAAGGATAACATTAAACAATTGCTTACTCGCCTTTCAAAACCTTTTAATTACCTTTTTGAAAACAATTTTTCTGCAAACAAGACAACTTACGTACCCACCATTGGTATCCCATTAAGTATCGCATATACATATACCATTGTGCTAGATCATCCACCCATCCGCACTAACTTCAAATTATCCCCAATCCAAATGCATACCACTATATATATGATCCCTCGTAGGAACACTAAGGGTCAATTAGAGACACTTCTCATTTTCAAAATAGATCATTCAACGTAAAGCACAAATTTTCAACCAATTTGAAAATGTCACTTATCATTAAAGTAATACATTTTCAAATTCCCAAACATTTTACAATACACATTTCCAAAAGTGTTACTCAGACCCCAAAACAACTTCCAAATAACCTACCATTTTTTCCTCTGAAACCACACATTCCATTAAAAGAAAACAATTCCCATTTCAAGACCACATTTCCACTCCAAAAACACATTCCATTAAAAGAAAAAAAAATTAAATTCCAAAACATTTTTTATTTCAAAAACCATTTGTCCACTCTATTAACCATATCCCATTTGGAAAACACCCTATCACTATAATCCATTTTAATTTTTTTGAGATCCAGTAAAGTCAGTCAAAACTAATACCAAACATAACTCACATCAAAACATCCAAAAATATGGGACTAGTGGTTATTCCAACACGGTAACATGGCTTAGCAGGCCATGCTCTAAGTGAGAATCAACCACATGAATCATCTTGAACTGCGCGCTCGGTCTATACATGGGTTTTTAATCCATACAAGTCTATCAAGTAACACCGGCTCACTTCCTTGGTCATCCCTCTTCCACACAGACAAATCCAAAGAAGAAAATTCAAATCCCGGACTACCCCTGGAAGCTCAAGTCTCGGGACGACAAAGGGTTTAGGATGTCCTTCCCATGCCTACCTCTTGAGTCTCGACACACCTAATCAGCATGATAATTCCCACCCCAAATAACAAGGGTCTCCTTTGATACCATTTTGTCACTAACCAACCTAAGTCAACCCCAAACCGGTCACCTGAGCCGGTCCGAGACTTGGGCCGAAGGGCGTTCCTTATCACCACAGGCTAGAAACTAGTGTCAAGCATCAAAATAAACCAGTTGGAAAAATTTGGCACATAAAAAAGTTGATTAAACATAAAATAAACAAGAAGATAAATAAAGGGAAACAAACGGAGCAACTAGGCAGAGAAAAAAGGAATGAACGAAGTAATGTGAAAAACCTCAGGTGACCCCGTGGGTCATCATGGAATGTAAACTAAACTCAATCCCCAAAATCTATCCAAGACTGAAACCTGCAACTGAAAATTAAACTAGGTTTGGGCACTGAGATGGTCAGTAAGAATTCTAAAATATAACCACATCCTATTCTCCTTCCATTAGTAAGAAATCTAACCATGCCAGTTTGAAAATAATATGTAATAAAATAATGTTTTCATTCCTTTCATATATAAGTAACGAGTTTACATTTTCAAGTAAAGCATTTCACACAAACTAAATTTTAAAAATAGTTTCCAAGCATGCATTACTGTTTCAAAATGAAAACAAACCAGTTTGGATTAAAATATGGTTTTCACAAAAAAGACATCAACTATGAAATAACTGAAATGAAAATTACATCATAAGAAACATGTCACAAACTTGCACCATGGGTAACCCCTATAGGTATCTAGAATAAGTGGGTCCCTAGAGACCTCGTACCTTGATAAAATGTGGCTTAGAAACCAGAAACCTTGGAAAACATAGCATAAAAGACCCCCACCCTCAATAAACATGTCTTAGAAAACCACAACCCTCAGTAATTCATATGTTTAGTTAGTGTTGTTGCATCAATCCTGCTAGACGAACTGGGACAAACCCTAGCCGTGTCATCTAGTTCACTTGTCCTGATCACCCACCTAGATTACTAGGTTTCCCATTAATTTCCATTTCAAGTGGTTGTGAGTTTTTTTCTTTATCAAGCAAACATATTTTTACTTCTAATTTTCATTATCTAAAACTCATTCAACCTATCACCACCATTCTCCCCCCTTAAGCGCATTCCCCCTCTATCATGACACACAATGCATAAGCATCAAATTAGGCGCATAATCACACATTCAACTGAAAAATCATTTTTCTAAACCTAACAGGGTCGTGCCTCAAGAGAGGTTTTTCTTCTTCATAAAGCATTCTTAAGATGCCAAAAGAGCTTAATTATGTAAAGGGCACACTTTTTTTTAACCGTCCAGAAGGCCAAACACCTTAGAAAATTCACATTACCAGTTCAAAACCGCATGGGAATCAGTTTTCAAGAAATGTCACTTACGACCGATACCAATAGAAATGCATTTCAATTTCCTTATCATTTCTAGAAACTACAACCATATTTCATAGAATGTGTATATAGCATAAATGTAAAGCATATTTTTAAAATAAGAAATCAATAATGAAATTCAAATTAAAGGCATAGGTATAGGGGACCTACCTCATACATGTTGCAATTTGTGGACGTCCACTCAAACCGACCCTGCACACTTCAATGCACATGCATTTATACCCATATATATAAATACCCCTAGCTTCATTGCACATACTCCCCATTCCATGAGTGATTATGTAAAAAGTGGGTGTTTATATATATATTTCATTCTTTATGCATGCACATGAAGGTGTTTTTAAACCCAGAACATTAAACCATACTATAAAGTTCAATGTGCTATACAAATAATTTAATAAAACAATTAAATGCCTAAAGTCTACAAAACGATTCAAAATAACACATAAGGGATTGCACTAATGACACACCCATTTATTATATCACAATAATCAATCGTATAAACCATAATCTTCATCTACAACAAGAGTGTTCAACAAGGGCATATCCACAATAGAAAAACTACTCACACATTTCAACCCACCATTTGAAAGAAAAGTGAAAACCCTATTTTTAAGACATTTGGGACAGAACCTCAATTTAAAAAAAATTCCTATTAAATGATTTAATAAACCACATAAAAATTTTATGAAACAACTCCAATAGGTATCTCAAGGCTTGGAATGAAAACACCCACTCAAAAACTTCTTCAAAATCCAAACGCACACCAATCAAATGACAAAATAGAATTTACAGTGCTTGTGCAACATAATAAAACACTAATAAAATAAAAAACATGGGTTTTCATCATGATCACACTCCATTCCATATGAAAAAGAAACTAAAAAACCCCAACACATGATAACTTCAAGGAAAACCAAATTTTCACAAAACAAATAAATTACAGAACATGATAAATTAATTAAAAAGGTAAATTAATTCCTCAAATAACCTTTGAATGTGGAACCACTAACCTCAGTATAGAAAACTCGGAATAATTGGAATGAATCCCCCAGTGCACGGCAATCGCACCACAAGGGGTCTAATGAAAACATATATGTACATAACATTTTCTTTATCTAAAACATATTCAACCAATCACCTCTGTTCTCCCTCCTCAAGTGCATTCCCAGTCTGTCATTTCACAAAATGCATAAGCATCAAATTAGGCACATAATCACATATTCAACTAAAAAATCAATTTTAAAATACCAAAGGGGGTGTGCCTCAAGAGAAGTTTTTCTCCTTCGTAAAGCATTATTAAGATGAAAAACGGGCTTAATTATGTAAAGGGAACACTTTTCTGAAACTGTCCAAAAATCCAAACACCTTAAGAAATACACATTACCGATTCAAAACCACTTGGGAATCAGTTTTTAGGAAAAGTAACTTACAACCCATTGCATTAGAAATACATTTAAATTTCCAAAGTAAAGGCATTATCATTTCTAGAATCCATAACCAGATTTCATAGCATGTTTATATAGCATAAATGTAGAACATATTTTTAAAACAATTATGAAATTATGAAATTCAAATTAAAGGAATTGGCATAGGGGACTTACCTCAAACATGTCTCTATTTGTCGAAGACCACTCGAACTGACCCTGTGAACTTCCATGAACATGCATTTATAAAAATATATATAAATACCATAAGATTCGTAGCACATATTCCCCATGCCATGAGGTAATATGTACAAACGGTCATTTATATATATATGTCTTACCTTATGCATGCACATGCAGACATTCTTGACACCCGCAAATTGAAACCATATAGCAGAGTTCAACATGCTATATAAATAATTTAACAAAACAATTAAACACTTAAAATATACAAAACGTTTCAAAAATCAAACCAAAGGGTTTGTGCTAATGAAATGCCCATTTATTTTAACACAAGAATCAATCACATAAAACTTAATCTTCATATGAAGTAAGAGGGTTCAATAACGGCATATCCACAAGTGATAAACTACTCACACATTTCAACCCACCATTTGAAAGAAAATTTAAAACCCCATTTTTAAGATATTTGAGACTGAACCTCTATTTAAAACAAAATTCCCATTAAAATATTTAATAAACCACTTAAAATGTATATAAAAAAACTCCAATAGGTATCCAAAGGCTTTGAAAAAAACCCTCACTCAAAAACATCTTCTAAATACAAATGCACACCAATCACATGACAACATAGAATTTACAGTGCTTACACAACAGAATAAAACACAAATAAAATACTCAACATGGGTGTCATCACGAAAACACGCCATTCCATAGGAACAAGAAACAAAACAAATCCAACACATGATAACTTCAAGGAAAACCAAATTTTCACAGAACAAATAAATTGAAAAACATGATAAATTAATTAAACAAGTAAAGTAATTCCTAAAAAAAATAATGTGGAACCACCAACCTTGGTATAGAAAACATCCCAAAATTGGCTCGAATCTCCCGTCGCATGACAATCCCACCTCAAGGGGTCTAATGTGAACCCTAAAAAAGTATCAAATCAATTACGCCAAAAAAATGATACAAAAAAAATGTGAAACCCAAAAAAAAAATATACGAATTGAAAGACTGAGCAACCAGAGTAAAAAACACTTGCGGAAATGGTGTAGATGGCCAACCAAGCAAGGGAGAGGGCCACTGGAGGTGTTATGCGTAAGAAATCCCTGTTTGAAATGAAATGTGTTGCAGTTCTGAGTGGTGCGAAGCAGCAAGAGGGTGGGCAATGTGGATATGTGTCCGTGATGAGGGAGATCTGTCTGAGGGAGGGGAGGATGGATGAAGGACCAGTACGTCAGAGGAAGGAGGGAGGCACACCGTAGAGCCCTCACTAGTGGGGAGGTTAGTACGAACATGAGAGGGAAGTTGGGGGCTAGTGCGAGCGAGATAATGAATGTGGGGTGGGTTCGGCCGTGTAAGGGGGTAAGGGTATGGGAAAGCGAGAGTTTGGGATTGAGAGAGAAAAAATAAAATATAAAATAAAATATAAAATAAGGAAATAAAATAATATAATATAAGATAAATAAAATATTAAAAAATAAAAATATACATAATAAGAATTTTAATAAACTCTAATAATATTATTATTATTATTTTTCATAAAACATAATAATAAATAAAATAAACTTTATAATAAAAATATTATTTACCTTAATAATAATAATTTGATAAAAAAGTTGTAAATTGATTAATGAGAACAATATTAATATTATTAATAATAATCACAATAAAAATTATAATGACTTAATATGATATTAATAAACCTAATATACTTTACAAAATTAATAGAATGTGAATAATTATAACTTAATAACAATAACCCAATATTAATAAACTTGGTGAACTTAAAAAAAATAACAGTAATTACCATTATTATACTTATTAAAATAACTCATTAAACATAAGGACCCGACCTTAAAACATTACTTAGTCTTGAATTAAATTGAATAATTCACATTGAGGATCTTTTCAAGTTTAGAGTTTTAGAGAATTAGGACATAATTATTACATCTCAAAGATTAAAAAGTAGACACATCTACTCAGTTTCCATTTTTTTCACAAAATAAAAACTCTTGAACAAAATAGTCATGTCTAGATCTTGTTTTAGACAGCATTACATTTCCTTGATCCCATCCTTGAACCTATTCCACATTATGTCCTATGAAAAACATTTCAAAAAAATTTGGGATGAGCATAAGATGCTTAGAAAGGGTTATAACAATTCGGAATGAAAACATTAGTCCATGTGTACATAAAAATCTATGAAATCATACTTTACTCATTAAACATAATCAATTTAACATACCTCGTGAAATCATAAGATTTATTCATAACTCAATAGAAATCATAAGACATAAAGGTAGAATGAGGCATTTGTAACAATATTACAAAGGGAGTAACCCTCATGGTTATGTTTGTAATACCCATAACAATATATTCTCTAAATCTCTTCAAAGAAACCATAGCGTTTAACTCCTTCGTGTTACCCAATGCATTGGAGAGCTATATCGAGCTCACCCGCCCTTAGTTTATCACGTAACCACCCGTCTTCACAGACAATTCCCAAGAACCCTAACATAATCATAGCACATCACTTAAGCACAAAGTAAAGATAAAATTCCCACATTGCAATAAAAATATAACATTTTAAGATATTGAAATAATGAATCCATTCTAAAAACCATTTTCAAAACCATTTAAATCATTTAATAATGATATTTTTTAATCATAGTGTCCCATACCACTTTGAAGCTTTTAACATTTTAAACCACTAATAACCATATAAATAATTCCCTAAAACCATTTTGAAAATATGGATATTAATGAGAAATATTTATAAGAATAAATCATCAAAACATTTAAAACGATATTTTAGTTAATGGGTTTTTAACAAAATGAGAGACACTTGAATACAATAACTGAGGGATAACATTTAATCAGAACTTCATAATTTTATGAGAATAAATGGATTCATGATATATTATTCCAAAGGACAGTATATACAACATATAAGAGTGAATTTCATTATAACAACAATTAAGTCTCAATAGAATTGTAAAATGAGATGAAATACCTTATAAAGAAGTCATCCTTAAATTAAGGGTAAATCAATCTCATAATTATGTGTGAAAAATATAAATAATCCCAATATAAGTGGATATTAATTGTAAAATAACTATAGGTCATTCCCACATATTCGTAGGATTACATATTAAATAACTACAAGTTGAACCCAAAGAAATCGAAATTGGGTTAAGAAGTTCCCTTAGTAAAATTTGGCAGCCTAACGGTGTCACATTAAAATTCATAAAATTAGTAGATGAGAGAGAAAATGGTATATCATCACTTGGAAATAAAATTTACATCAATAATTATATAGAAGAACATATCCCAACATAAAAAGATGTAAATTAAAAGACATAACAAAATAAGTCTTTTTAAAAGAGTGATGTGAAAGGTTCCCTTACCGATTTGGGAAACTTTCGAAACATACACCCCATGAAAAAACGGTCATACAATGAAGATGTAACTACCCATAAATGAGATTATATTATACAAATAGTAAAATAGTGGTCAGTAAATACACCACACAAAAGGAAATAGTGGCCAATGTAGCATGAATCTCATGGGAATAAAAAGTGAGATGAAAATCCCCTTATGAAACTTCGGCAGCCTAACGGCGCCACATAAAACATCGAAAAATGGATTGATGATATCAAATAGGGTCTCTCATCATATTAACATAAAATTTACAGCAAGAGGAATAT
The DNA here is from genome assembly GCA_963277665.1 of Viscum album. NCBI lineage: Eukaryota > Viridiplantae > Streptophyta > Magnoliopsida > Santalales > Viscaceae > Viscum > Viscum album. The sequence goes on from OY728130.1 coordinate 692,981,390, forward strand.
TAAATAACATCCCCCAACATAAGAAATGGGAGCTTAAAGTAAGTTACATAAAAAGAGTACTTCAAAAGAAAGAGAGAGGTAGGATCCCTTACCTCAAGTCCGACTTCTCTTGTTCGTTTCTTTATATTATTGAATAATAAACATTGGTCAATTTATAATTTCTTAAGTACCTCCTTTAAATATTATTATTCAGTTCATATCAAATATTATAATGTTATAATCATTGGTTAATAATGTGAGTTCATATCAGACGTTTCTGTCGATGTTTGGTACATGAGTCAAAAATGAACTTGTTTGAAAATGATTTTCCATGTAGTTATAATTAAATCATCTCCAGAATAGTATTAATGATTTAAATATCATATATATCCAGTAAATATTCATTTTATACTATACCATAACATTTAAAGATAAAAATAAATGAAATGAACCATTCATGGAGACGGTAGGCCGTACGTACGCATGAACGCTACTTTCATTTCTTTGTCATATTAATGGAACTAAAAATAAATGAAAGATATATATATATTATAATTAAATTATAATATATATGTTATATAGGTCACATTTGTTCATTAATCTCATTCTTTATACATTCCATGTATTGCATGAACGAGTCACATCACTTGAAGGGGCAGTAGTCCACACTTCCTCGTATGAAATTATCTCATTTGCACAACATGAAAAGCATAAAGGTATGTTTTAAATATTAAATACAGAAGAATATAGAGGAAATAAATATAATATATATCATATAAAAATAGTTCCATCATAATGGCCACCATGATATGTGGTAGGACAAGATAGAACAATCATCATTTCGTGAGGAAGTAATTCTCCATCCACAGAAACAGTATGTTCCTTAACCATTAGACGGAGGTGTGTGTAATTGTAGCTAGAATATTTATCATAAAGAAATCCCGGTATATTTAAGATACTGGTTTTGTTACAAAATAAAGGAATAAAAATATTTTAGGGAGCTGGAGAAGCAAAATAAAACAGAAGAACATTAGGGAAGGCTTTACCTTTAAATCGGGTAACTCCCCTTAGTTTGAACTAAAAGGGTTTCTTGAAGAGATTTGTCCTAATGGAAGGCTTATAGGATGATAATAGGGTTGTGGATAGAAAATATGGGCAGATATTGGCCGATCAAATGGCTTGAGAGGTGTGGGTAAGGTGGTAGAGGTGGGGGCCTTTTATAAGAGAAGAGGTGGGGCACTCTTGGAAAGTTATAAAATATTACATTATTATAAAATGATTTTCTGATTTTAAAGGTCTCAAAAGGATATATTTTCACGATAAGGTGATAATGTTTCTAAATAAACCCATAAAACAGGTTTGTGACAAGTTTAAGACTTATATTTTACCCTATCATCTCATTTTATTTAAATCCTTCATTTATGAGGTAATCACTGCATCATCACGGTGTCATAAATAAATTAATTTATTTAATGTCTAAAAATTATAAAAAAATTATCATATGTAGGAAATCATTTTATCTTTCAAATTAATATTTATATTCAAAAATATTACTGTTATAACTCCATGTAGAAATTTTTTTAATAAAACAATACATATTTGTGACATTTTAATTTTAACTTTAAATAAAACGTTATTAATGTCATTTTCCTACCAAAGTTGCTCCATGGGGTCCCCAAGTTGACCCATGGATTTTCATGGTCGACCATGACTCATAAAATAAGTTTAGTACATGTTTCAAGGTCATTTCATATTATTATAACATTATCTTTACCTTTAATTACACTAATTACCTTTAATCACGATTAATAAAACATAAAAGTTACTATTCGCAAAAAAAAATATTTTAATCCCATTGAACCAAATTTTACATACTAATGATAACCATGTATGTCGTATTTTTGAAATTCAAATCATAGAAGTGGTAAAGTTTCATTTAAACGAAAAATCAGTTTTTTAACTACCACTTAGTGGTTTCACTATTCATCAAAAATTGATGTTTTTCAGAAAAATACCAAAAATTCACCCTAAGCTATATTTGATATTCCGAATTCAAAAATGATGACTATTTCTTAACGTTCAACACATATAAGTTGCAATAATTAATTTAATAACTAATTCCTGTTGTCAGAACAAATAGAGTGTTTTTATGAAATAATATATATCAAAAGATTGACACTGGTTTAAGTCTAATTTTAAAGTGAAATTAATTCCAATAACCACTATTGGATTAAATTGTAAAAATATATTATAATTGGACTTTAAAACATATTCAAAAGATAATATAATCATATTAATAAATTAAATTAAAAATAATTTTTGAATTAAAATACAACAATTTTCACTATTCATTAAAAAATGAACTTTATTGGAATAATACAAAACAATTAAACAAAGTAAATTTTGATTTCCCAATTCTAAAGAAGAATTTTATTTGGTCCAAAAGAATTTATAATAGTGAACAAAACTATATTAAAGAGGGTTCACCGTCAAAAGGCGATAAATCGACCTTCTAGAGAATTTTAGAATATTTGTGCTTAAAATTGAATTATTTTCTTATTTTAAGCCTTTATCTTTTATTGGATAAATGTAAAAACATTTAACAAACATATAAATTCATATTTTAGTTATTTCTATTCATTCCCACCAATACAATGGCTAGGCGTTAACTACCATTTAAAATAATATTATTTTATTATTAGAGTGCAACGTAAGATTTAAAAGAAACTCGTTGTTGCGTATTGGGTACGTCATATAGCATAGAATTCCATTTAAAGTAATATTAATATTTTATTCAAAAATATTAATAAATATGAAAAATTATTATTCTTTATTTACCTGGGATGTTACGTCCTTCCCCCCTTTTGGGAATTGTGTCCTCGTAATTTTAAAATTGGGCTTGGAAACTTCATTGAAAGCCCCACATCAGAAGAGGAGTAAATTAAACTGTCACTTTAAAATAAAGAAAGGGAAGTACAAAGGTCACCAAATTTAACCCATACTAGGATTCCATGTAAGAAAACATGGACACGGAAGAGAAAACAAAGGGTCATGTTTTGATGGAGAGTGATAGAAAACATGATTAGGAGAAAGTTAACCACAAGAAAATCACAATCTTTTGATGGGTTAAACGGTATTTGATTCCCCAGAAGGAAAAGTAAAAGGACAACATTTTTGTTTTAAGTTACTTTTTATTGAGGAATTTATTTATGATCTTAAATAAATCATAAGGGAACATACTTACTTTTCATGAAAACATTCATCTTTTACTAGATTTATAACACAAACTCATACTTTCTCCAAATGATGAGTATTTAGGATGACTTGTTCACATTAAGAGCGGTATAATCAACATCTAGAAAATAAATTAATCCACAAAAAAGAACTGTATATTTCCCATGTCATTAGACAAAAACCAAAACCAAAACTGTTAGTACGAGATCAGATAATACCCAAAAGGATAATCCTTTATAAACAAAAAATCTATTCTTAATCTGCAAAATTTGTCCAACAAAACCCAAAGTTCAACGAAGACCATTCGATAAACAATCTATCCATAAAATTCATCAAAGTAAACCAAACTAAGAATGAAAACCAAATATTTGAAGGATTTAATCACATAGACTTCCAAGGTAAAATTAACATTTATCCCCAAATAACATCAGTTGCTCTTAAAGTCTCATATTGAAAAGTAATTAACTTAATCATATATCCTCCATGATAGGTCAATATTTTCCTAGATAACCCAAAATCAAATTATTCATGATTCATAAAATTATATAACAAAAAATAATAATTCATACTAACTAGGGACTTCACGTAGTACACTGGTAGGAGATGCGCCCTTGTCGCCCTTCAGTTGTGGGTTTGATTCTTGCGGCCTTACCAGATGCTATGGGTTGTCACCCATCCTATGGGTTGTCCACTTTATAAAACTCCAAAAATAACCATAACATGTTTTATCCTCCATTTTTTCCTTATACCTCCCATTTTCATCAAAATTCATGACGATCTCAACATCTTAATCCTTGAAGTCTTATTTCACCACCATAAGATAAAATAAAATGATTCCCAAAAATGGACAACAACATACCTTGATCATGGTGTCCATTTGGTTTCATCTTCATTATGTTCACGTAGGTAGAAGGTCCATGCATTGCAACAATGATTTAGATATCCTTCAAAATCATTTTCTTCCTCCATCCAAATACACCTTGTACAACATGGGTCATATGGGTGTTCACAGAAAAACTGTTTCGGAAAATAATCATGTATGACATATAATTTCAAGACATCTGATAAGACATGATTTCTATAAAATAGTCTGACTGAATTTGAGTTGAAATATTCAATTAATGGTCCTTTTAAAATACCATTGGTATGTGCTGAGAGACTATATTTTGAAAGAAAATATAAATAGGTCTAAAAAGGGTCTCCTTCTTCAGCACCTTCTTAAAAATCATAATATGCTTCAAAATCCTGTGATAAGGTTAAATATTTAAAAATTCTTTGTTAATATCTACCTTTCTTGAAAATATGATAATATTGTGAAAATATGATTTGTCTAAACACAACCCATGATCCACAATGGTAATGAGGTACAGTGGAGGTGTTTAATATCTCAAACAGCTGCTTGCAAGTGAGTTGTATTCTAGAAAAATTTTCACAATCATTTGAACATGACATTGCAATAATTATTGCACGGAAGTCATCAGGAAGAGATAAGAATGTCGTTTGAGATCCTCCTCCTTCCATTTCGTTGTTCTGAAAAATTTATAAACTAGGATTTAACTATGATAATAAACATTGGTACTAGTCATGTGTTTAACAAAAACTCCTAATCCCTAAATTTTTGTAAACCAACCTCTGATACCAACTATAAGGACCCGGCCTTAAAACATTACTTAATCATGAATTAAATTGAATAATTCCCATTGAGGATCTTTTTAGGTTTAGAGTTTTAGAGAATTAGGACATAAATATTACATCTCAAAGATTACAATGTAGACACATCTACTCAGTTTCCATTTTTTGACAAAATAAAAACTCTTGAACAAAAGAGTCATGTCTAGTTCTTGTTTTAGACAGCATTACATTTCCTTGATCCCATCCTTGACCCTATTCCACTTTATGTCCAATGAAAAACATTTCAAAAAAACTTGGGATGAGCATTAAAAGCTTAGTAAGGGTTATAACAATATGGAACGAAAACATTAGTCCATGTATACATAAGAATCAATGAAATCATACATTACTCATAAAACATAAGCAATTTAACATACCTCATGAAATCATAAGATTTATGCATAAATCATTAGAAATCATAAGACATAAAGGTAACTTGAGGCATTCATAACATTATTACGTAGGGAGTAACCCTCATGGTTACGTTTGGAATACCCATCACAGTATATTCCCTAAATCTCTTCGGAGAAACCTTAGCATTTAACTTCTTCACATTACCCAATGCATTGGAGAGCTATATCGGGCTCACCCGCCCTTAGTTTATCACAGAACCACCCATCTTCATAAACAATTTCCAAGAACCAAAACATAATCATATCACATAATATAAGAACAAAGTAAATATAACATTCCCACATTACAAAAACAATATAACATTTTAAGATATTGAAATAATGAATCCATTCTTAAAACCAATTTCAAAACCATTTAAAACATTTAATAAAGTGATTTTTGAATAAAAGTGTACCATACCACTTTGAAGCTTTTATCATTTGAAACCATTAATTTCCATATAAATAAATCCATAAAACCATTTTGAAAACATGGATATTAATGAGATATATTTATAAGAGTAAATCATTAAAACATTTAAAATTATATTTTAGTTAAAGGGTTTTTAACAAAATGAGAGACACTTGAATACAATAATTGAGGGATAACATTTAATCAGAACTTCATAATTTCATGAGAATAAATGGATTCATGATATATTATTCCAAAGGACAGTATATACAACATATAAAAGTGAATTGGTTCATAACAAAAATTAAGTCTCAATAGAATTGTAAAATGAGATGAAATCCCTTATAAAGAAGGCATCCTTAAATTAAGGGTAAATCAATCTCATAATTATGTGTGAAAAATATAAATAAACCCAATATAAGTGGATATTAATTTTAAAACAACCTTAGGTCATTCACACATAGTCGTAGGATGACAAATTCAATAACTACAAGTTGAACCCAAAGAAATCGAAATTGGGTTAAGAAGTTCCCTTGGTAAAATTTGGCAGCCTAACGGCGTCACTTTAAAATTAATAAAATTAGTTGATGAGAGAGAAAATGGTATCCCATCACATGGACATAAAATTTACATCAATAAGTATATATAAGAACATATCCCAACATAAAATGATTTAAATTAAAATACATAACAAAATAAGTCTTTTTAAAAGAGGACTGTGAAAGGTACCCTTACCGATTTGTGAAACTTTCGAAACGTACACCCCATGAAAGAAGGGTCATAAAATGAAGAATTAAATACACATAAATGAGAGTATATTATACAAATAGTAAAATAATGGGAAGTAAATACACCACATAAAAGGAAATAGTGGCCAATTTAGCATGAATCTCACAGGAATAAAAAGTGAGATGAAAATCCCCTTATGAAAATTCGGCAGCCTAACGGCACAACATAAAACTTCAAAAAATGGATTGATGAGATAAAATAGGGTCTATAATCATATTAATATAAAATTTACTAGAATATGAATATAAAATTACATCCCCCAACATAATAAATAGGATCTTAAAGTAAGTTACGTAGAAAAGAGTACTTAAAAAACAGAGAGAGGTAGGATCCCTTACCTCAAGTCTGACTTGTCTTGTTCATTGATTTATATTCCTGAATAATAAACTTTGGTCAAATTATAATTACCTAAGGACCTCTTTTAATTATTATTATTCAGTTCATATCAGATATTATAATGTTATAATAATCTTTTAATAATGTGATTTCATATCAGACGTTTTTGTCGTTGTTTGGTACATGAGTCAAAAATGAACTTGATTGAAAATGATTGTCCATGTATATATATGTAAATCCTCTCAGTAATAGTATTAATGATTTAAATATCATATATATCCCATAAATATTCATTTTATACTATTCCATAACATTTGGAGATAAAAATTAATGAAATGCACCGTTCATGGAGACGGTAGGCAGTACGTATGCATGAACGCTACTTTCATTTCTTTTTCATATTAATGGAATTTAAAATAAATGAGAGAGATATATATTATAATTACATTATAATATATATTTTATATAGGTAACATATGTTTATTAATCTCATTATTTATACATTCCATGTATTGCATGAATGATTCACATCACTTGAGGGGGCGGTAGTCCACACTTCCTCGTATGAAATTATAGCATTTGCACAACATGAAAAGCATAAAGGTATGTTTTAAATATAAAATACAGAATCATAGAGAAGAAATAAATATAATATATATCATATAAAAATAGTTCCATCATAATGGCCACCATGAGAGGTGGTAGGAGAAGATAGAACAGTCATCATTTCGTAAGGCAGTAATTCATCATCCATAGAAACAATATGTTCTTTAACCATTAGACGGAGGTGCGTGTAAGTGTAGCTCGAATATTTCTCATAAAAAAAGCATTGTGTATTGAAGATAATTTTTTTTTACAAAATAAAGAAATAAAAATATTTTAGGGGGTTGGAGAAGCAAAATAAAACAAAAGAACATTAGGGAAGACTTTACCTTTAAATCGGGTAACTCCCCTTGGTTTGACCCAAAAGTGTTTATTGAAGAGCATTCTACCTAAGGGAAGGATTCTAGGATGAGGAGATGGATGTGGAAAGAAAAAATGGGTAGAGCTTGGCCGAGCCAATGGCTTGAGAGGTGTGGGTAAGGTGGTATATGTGGGGGCCTTTTATAAGAGAAGAGGAGGGGCACTCTTGGAAAGTTATAAAATATTACGTTATTATAAAATGTTTTTCGGATTTTAAAGGTCCCAAAAGGATATATTTCGAGGCTAAGGAGATAAGGTTTTAAAATCCACCCATACAATAGGTTTTTTACAAGTGTAAGAATTAGGTTTTACCATATCCTCTCATCTTATTTAAATTGTTCATTTATGAGGTAATCACTGCATCATCGTGGTGTCATAAAGAAATTTATTAATTTAATGTCTAAAAATTATAAAAATATATATCATGATGTAGGAAATCTTTTTATATTTATAATTAATATTTATAGTCAAAAATACGACTTGTATAACCCCATTTAAATTTTTTTTTAGTAAAACAAAACATGTTTGTGACATTTTAATTTTAACTTTAAATAAAAAGTTATTAATGTCATTTTCCTACCAAAGTGGATCCATGGGGTCCCCAAGTTGACCCATGAATTTTATTGGTCGGAAATGAGTCATCCAATAAGGTTATGATATGTGTCAAGGTCATTTCATATTATTATAACATTATCTTTACCTTAAATTACACTAATTGCCTTTAATTGTGATTAATAAAACTTAAAAGTTACAATTCACCAAAAAATTATTTTAATCCAATTGAACCACAGTTTACATCCTAATGACAACCATGTTTTTCATATTTTTGAAATTCAAATCACAGAAGTTGTAATGTTTCATTTAAACGAAAAATCAGTTTTTTAACACCACTTAGTGGTTTCACTATTCATCAAAAATTTAAGTTTTTCAGAAATATACCAAAAATTAACCCTAAGCTATATTTGATATTCCAAATTCAAAAATGATTTCAATTTTAAAAAAATCAAAACATATAAGTTTCATTAATTAATTTAATAAATAATTCCTGCTGTCAGAAAAAATAGCATGTTTTTATGAAACAATATATATCAAAATATTGACACTAGTTTAAGTCCAATTTCAAAGTGAAATTAATTCCAATGAAAAATATTGGATTAAATGGTAAAAATATATAATAATTTGAATTTAAAACTAATTCAAAAGATAATCTAATCATATAAATAAATTAGATTAAAAAGAGGTTTTGAATTAAAATACAACATTTTTCACTATTCATTAAAAAATGAACTTTATCAGAATAATACCAAAAATTTACACAAAGTAAATTTTGATGTCTTGATTCGAAAGAAGAATTTTATTTGGTACAATAGAATGTAAAAGAGTGACCAAAACTATATTAAATAGGGTTCACCATCAAAAGGTGATAAATTGACCTTTTAGTGAATTTTAGAGTATTGGTGCTTAAAATTGAATTATTTTCTTATTTTAAGCCTTTATATTTTATTGGATAAATGTAAAAACATTTAACAAACATATAAAATCATATTTTAGTTATTTCTATTCATTCTTGCCAATAAAACGGCTAGGTGTTAACTACCATTTAAAATAATATTATTTTATTATTAGAGTGGAACGTAAGATTTCAAACAAACTCGTTGTTGTGTATTGGGTATGCCATCGAGCATACCGTTTCCTTTAAATTAATATTAATATTTTATTCACAAATATTAACAAATATGAAAAATTAATATTCTTTATTTTCCTCGGATGTTACATTAAAATTCTTTCTATTTATTTTTCTTGAACATGGGGCAGGCCGCACGGTGACCCGAGCTAAGCCGCACTACTTTGAACGTGCCTGGCCCATGCACCAGATGTTGTCAAGGGAAAAGCATTCATTCATCAATAAAATGAAAAAATTTCAAACAGGCTTGGCCCATAGCTCAATAGAAAGTTTCAAAGTCTGATAAAATAATAAAACAATATTATTTTAAAAGCTTGGGTGTGACATTAAACCACTCTCCTTATAAAAACATATGAATATAGTATTCTCCCATGTTCTCACCACAACAAAAACACCTAAAATCTAGGATGATAACAGACCATTCCACCTGATCATTCACTGAGACATCATTGTTCTGTGTTCTCCATAAGAGAAAGCTATGTTTCGGAGTTATGTCATTACACCATATTAAATCCCCCTGGAATAATTCTAGGAGTTGTTAGCCACCATGTGATTGTAATCCTTGCTAAAAAATGTTCCCAACACAGATCTTGTGGACAAACATCTATTAGAATCTAATGATATCTCAGCAAACAGAAACAAATTATGAAGATCAACATCCATTACTTCATTATTGAAGAATGGGATCTCTTTGGATTTTCAATAGGTCATGGAAATCAAAAGAAAACTCAAAAAATAGGGTGGTACCATCCTAGTTTTCATTCCAGAAACTAATATGTCATTTTTGAATAATCATTTGGGATTACCTTTGTAGAGCCTTTAATGCATATGAATAATTACATAGAAGGATAATGATAACATAATTTAAAAACCTATATCCTTTCTGTACATCCTCACCATCAGCCACCCCCATAGAGACCTACGCTTGATAATGTCAAATGCTTGTTTTTCATGAATAACATATATTTCACCATAGATTCCTATGCACACTGATTCCACCATCCTTAGCATTTTTATCCATCTGATCCCATGATTCCCATTGATGTATCCCATCAGAATGAGAATCCTAGATGAAATTTATCAATACATTCTCAATATTAGTGAAAACCTTTATTTGAACTTGGGTGAATATGAAATATGGATTGGAATAGAATTGAGAACACTTTTGATGAGGGTGATTCTACCACTGAATTCCATGAACTGGTTCTTTCATTTTTTAATATGACTAAGGCTTTTTTCAACCACCTTGTTGAAATTTATGATACATGGATTTCCTAGAGATATATAATCCCCAAGACCATCCATTGGGAATGAATATCAATTTTTAACCAATCATCTTTCTTGAATGGAGGCTCTTCTGTACTTGAATCTCTACAATATGAATAAGCTTCTCTTTTCATGGTTCCACACTTTCCCACTATAATAAAAATACTCCTCTAAGATTCTATTGATATCAAAAATTGATTTCAAAATTACATTTAGTAAAATAACAATGTCATTGGCATAAATAATATGGGAGATACACTGTTTTATATATCTACTTTGGTAGGGAAGGACTTTTATATCTAAGTGTTTCTTTTATAAAGTTCTTTAGAGAATCATGAGTGAGAATCAATATGTTTGGGGATAATGAATTGTATTTTTTGATCTCGATCATTGTTTTAAGGAAAACCAAATTTCTCCCCATTAAATAAATAGATAACAATGATGAATTAAACAACCTTAATATATGTTCAGTATCACATGGGGTGAATCCCATAATACATTATACCTTCAGAACAAATATCTATTCATGTCTATCAAAAGAGGAATCCATATCCATCTTGATGACCACATAGAACTTAGAAAAATTGATGTTAATATCTCTGATCTATTCCTAATCCAGAGAATGTCACCATGGATCAATATGCCCTTAATTAATCTATTCTTCTCCTCTGATACCCAGCTGGGTAAATAATCAAATATGTGATGATTGATGGTACCCACTAGGACTTATAAAGAAAATTTTACTTTCTTATTGGCCAATAATGATTAAGTGAAATCAAATATATTTTTTGATGAAAACCATGGAATTTGTGGAGGCCACACAAGGGAGAGGGCCCCACCAATTATTATATTTGATTGCCTCCAAATAATATATGTTGATCAGAGACTATAAAGTGATATAAAAAACCCTAGAAATATGTCAGGTCTGGGAAAAAATTTAGGGTTAAGAGCCTAAAATGCCTCATAAATTTCTGGATCATCTTGAACTCTATTAATCATTGACTTGTCATGGGAGGACACCATTTTAAGAATTTCACCTAATATCCTTCTATCACCCATTGGATACACACATTTCTTATGCAGGTTATGTCTGATAATAAATGCTTGAAGTTTTATTCATCCAGACCTCCCCCTACTTCACGATCCTCTATGTAGGTTCCATTTTCTAGAATTATTTTTGTCTTAGTAAAATGTTATTTATAATTTTCCCAATCTTGAAAATAATATTTTTTTAGTCTCCCCCTTTATCCATTTTATTCTAGATATTTTACAAACATGGATCTCCCATTCTTAGATCATTTCATCTAATTCATGTGTCTCATAAGTTAGGTCGTTGAAGGATTCCTCATCCCAACTATTTTCAAAAATATTATCTTCCTTCTCGATCTCAACATTAAACACACTAGTGGATTGACAAAAATAGGTAAGTGATCTTCTCCACTAGTGAAGGTCATATTTGATCCACCTAATCTTGTTGAGATTTCCATACCACAATATTCCAGGAATTGCATTGATCCATGATACCATCGACATATATTCTTAGTGTATTATTTTCTTCAATTGATGATAAATATGAAAATTACTTTCTTGGTCCAACCTAGATGAGATGAAAAAAATAATGGGAGAATTATCTAACAAAAAATGAGGTAAATGGGTTACCTTTTTGTCTCAACGAAGAGTCATGGAAAAATGATTTTCGAAAAACAAGTCATCATGGTCCAATAGAAATTGATCCCCTTTTTATTATTAAACCAAGTGACGTAATTCCTAGAGTAATAGATACCTGAGAGGCCAGTGTGAGGCATAAACAACACAATGTCCTAATAATCCTTCCTCAAATTATCCACATTCCCACTCATCTCCTATATTCCCAAAATCACATTAATGTATCTCACCACCATCCATGAGAGATTACTCATGTTGATGATTTCAATGTACGTCGATAGTTACTACCATGAAAGAGAATCACATTTCCCATAAATAAAGGTAATAAATAATCTTTGAAAACCCTAATAGATTCTCATTGTAATTTATTGGTCTAAGATAGCCTCTAAATTCATAGTGATTCTTGAATTCTAGAAAAGAAAAATGTACTTTTTTAAAGTATCCACATGCATGTGGTCCCTTAACTTCATACTTTGAGAAATGGTCTCAATCAGATTAGGATAAGGATTTGGTTCGAAAATATACACTACTTCTAGATGGTTGATGACAATCTTACTTGATATAAAATTGCTTTTACTAAGGCTCTAAGGCCATGAACATTACATAGGGGAAAAGAGATAACTAAATGACATTGTTCCTTTTTGTAGGCATAGGTAAAACACAGTCCTTGCATAAAGATGAATATTCTAACAAAGAAAACTTATTTTGGAAGGGAGTGAACATACCACTTATTTTTAAATACACAATGAATTTTCAATGAGAAGAGGTACCCTGATCATGTTGTGAAACTAGGGATGATATATCTAGAGAGAGTAGTTCTTGAGATAACACACTTAGTGGGTTCCATTCCATGACCTCTAGTTACCTATCCTTGTATTAAATTTAAATAAAAACAACATCTAAAGGGGTATTTATTACAATAAGATAGTAGACTGATTGGTTTACAAGTGAGAATGGAAAAATTGATGGTTCAAGCTATATCCCTTGCACTAGGAAACAACACGAGGGGAAGGCTCAAGACAATATCATTATCGTGATCAAGGAATCCTCTTATACTATTAGGGAATATTTGATTCCTAGCTAGAGAAGAAACATGAGCCTTTTTATATATAAAGGGATCAACTCCAAACAACTAAAAAGCTTCTCACTGTAATTATCAACATGGTTCAAAGGAAGAGTCGTCTATGAGACATCAGGTTATAGAAGAAGATTAAATGTAGTATATGAACCTTCTTCCCCATAATTCTTACAATAAAATTAGTGTGAGGTTATAAGGACCAACATACACAATCCCATGGATGGACTTTGATAAAAGATACATTCTTGTGAGGAATTATTCCCCGCTGTTGAAATATATACCCAGACTAACGGATCCTCTTACATGTCACCAACGAGTTACCATAAATTGAAAATGATGTAGAAAAAAGTTTGGGAGAATACAATAAAAGATCCTATCACCATTCAAAAAAACCTCCACACGAAGATTCTATGAAGAGAGAAGTAGATGAGCTAAGTATATCTCTATGGAGATACTAGAAAGTGAATATTCCTACAAGTCTTGATATCTATTGATTGTAAATAAAAAAACACATAATGTTTCAAATATGCATTTTAGAAAATTGAATGTACATGGGTTGGTTTATTATCTCAATGAGATTGAAAATATCCTATAAACTATTTCATTCCTGCTTATGATGTTTGATATCAACTATGTATTGGTCAAGGGAAAATTGCAATGTTGATATCTCATTTAGATGCTAAGATAAATGGGACTCATAGGGTATGATTCAACTTGTTAAAGCCATCCCCAACTTTTTCTATATCAATTAGATTTGTTAAACCCCTATATTTATATTAATTATGTGATATCTATTCAAAGTGTATATTAGGATTGGTAATGATACTTAAAATTATTTTAAGTCCAATTGAATGGAATAAAAAAATATTTTCATATGTTTTCTACAACTATATTACATAATAATACATTTAATTAAAGCACAAGTGGAATTTTATTTATAACAGTTTAGGTCAATACAATTTCTCCCCTTTCCTTAAAAATTTTCATTTCCCACACTAAAATTGATGTGGTGACTCTATTTCATCACCTCCTTTAACTCCCATATCACTTATCTAAACTTTATGTCTCTCAACAAACATTTTTCTATTTTTTATTACATTTACACTATGATTTATGATCTTTACCGGATTCCTTTCAAAAGAATGATCAAATTCCAATGGTACCATTTCAAGGTTAAGTACTTGGGAGGTTCCTAGAAAATACTTTATGAAGAGGGATACATGGATAAATCAAGTACTTAAGATAGGTTTTTCTGGATTGTTAGTCGATATGCCACCTCTCTGATGTGATCAATGCCCTCAAAGAGACAGATATATCTTGGAATAATATTTCCATTATTCCCAATTTTCATGACCTTTTTTATATGGATATGTAGAAGAATACTAAGTAACAAACATAAAACTCTAGATCATGTTATTTATTGTAATCATATCTATTCTATCGACATTGATTATCCTTGATGTGTAGTCGAATGGTCTTAACCATTTCTTCAATTTCTTCAACCATTTCACGAAATAGTAGTTTGTTTTCAAAAACATCATCCAAACATGTAGTTTTTTTATACCTCATCTCAAAATGGTCTTCATAGGGTTCCATTTGGAAGCATGAGTGGAAACAACTATTATTAGAGAACTCCACCAGAGGGTTTTTTATCACATCCTCGGTTGAATTCAATTGATAATTCCCTCAAAATGTATTTAAGTTTCTAGATATTTTTCATATATTATAAACTAGTTTAGTAGAAATAAGACTTGATAATGTTCAGCTTAGTTTTTAGAGATGATGGAAACACTTCCAGAACATAGCGGTGAATCATGGAAATCAATCATATACAATCGATCATAGTGTTCCATGTAGCCTCACTTCATCTCTAATATATATCCTTAAATTTTTATTAATGGATAAATCATCTAAAATTTCAAAAATGTTTGTATTATTTTTACTATGATATACCAAACCCCATATAGCACTATTTACACTTGAATTATTTAGAAGACAAGTGACATTGTCCATGGTGATTTTTCTCATTTCAATGTAGGTGTAGTTAATGGTATCAAGAACCCCTTGGATTTTAGAATTTTCTCTCTCACTAAGTTACATATGATACATATTGATGTATATTTAGTGATCTCCTTATTAATATTATCCCACCAATAATTTTCTAATAGATTATTTTACATCTTTGTTCTTCCAGGATGGATGGATAATTTTGAGCTATGTGTATCGTCTGATATCTAATTATCTAACATAATATTTTTTGGTACACATAGTCTTGTACCAAATCCCATAAACCTTCTTTATTAATATTGAAATCAAATAATTTTACTTTCTATATAGATCACAAATTCTTTTTAATTCCCGCATCATCTCTTTTGAAATCCAATAAACTATTTTGAAGTGATGGTTGAGAAATCATTTGGGAAAGTATTAATAGTGATCCTTATTTTATGGTTTTCTTGTCCATTATTTCTAGATCTATGAAGATCAAATCTCTCTCAATTATCGTCGATGATAAAATTGCTAGATCCACTCTACTTAAAGAATATTAAATTTTATTTCTCTTCCAAGGATGGTTGTCAATTGATCAATCAAAGTCATAAAACATCACTAGTCTTTTTTTTAGAACAAATTCAACTCTTTCTATGTAAATATATACCTCAGTAATTTTTTACCCATATATGTTTCACACATCTCCCCCAATATAAAATTCATCCACATTTTCAAATATAATATTACTACGTACATCTCTAGATCATAAGTTGGGTAGTTATTTTTGTGAAAATTCAACTTCCTTGAAGCATTGGATATCACCATTTCATCCTGCATTAATACACAACCCATGAACTTCTTCAAAGCATCCCAAAATACCACAAAAATATCTCCACTACTGGTAAGTGTTTGTATATGTATAGCGATAAGCCTCTATTTTTACTCCTTGAAGTTCTATTCTCATTCACTATTCTAATAAAACATGACACCCTTCTGTGTTATCTTGGTAAGTGGATTTGAAAATAATCAGAAATTTCTAAAAATTCAGCATTAATACCCAAATTACCCAAGGAAAATATAGATATCTATCATACATATTGAACTAAACCATCTCTCAATGACATCTAACTTTTAAGGGTCCAAACATATCGCATTTTATGTGATGATTTTCTATAATAATTACATTTCCTTCAAAAAAACACATATTTTCTACAGTTTTAATAAATATTATCATTTCATAGGGTGTTTAGAATGGTGCTTAGATCATCTTAAAACTCCTTGTTTATTTTAGAGTTTATTATAATATCTTCTATAAATACTACCAAATTTTTTTTGAGGTAATATATAAATCATATATTCATCAAAAGAATGAATATTGAAGTAAAATTATTGAGTTTGAATAGGGTTACTATATATCATAGTGCAAGTACCATGTATGAAAAGAGGTTCACCCATACTTGATAATACCCCAGTGAAAGATCCACCTTGTAGAAGTAGTGTGATCCCCATAGATGATCTAACAAGTAATAAATCCATGGAAAATGATACTTTTCCTTTTTTCGATCTTGTTTGGTTCACGATAATTGATCTATATGTGCATTGATTCATCCATATTCGTGATGAAGAGGTAAAATGTACCTCATAGTAATGCACTTGGTCATATGAACCCTTTATCAAGATTTTCTTATAGTTGTATCTTTGGCTCCCCAATTTCAAAAACAACATTTTTATATAGTGTATGGAATAATGATAACACCCTACGTATATTCTTGATGAAGATTTCATCATTCCAGCTAGGAGGAAGGCCATCCAATTCTATGGGAAACATGTCAATGTATTCCATCATAATGGGCTTGTCTTCTGGGATTATATATTTATTAGACTCACTCATTTAAGCTAGATGCACATTCTCATAGGAAAATAATATACATGATTAGGATGTTAGTGCTACAATAATTCTTCCTCCTCCTAGAACATATACATAATAAATGGACAAATATAGAAACAAAGAGTGAGTTCCTTATTAAGGTAATTTATGTTGGCTATATATAGGGAATGTCATGCCATGCCTAGAATTGAATAAATTTCTACCAAATGAAGTATGAAGTGGTATGATGGGATATTAATCCAATAGGAATTGATAAGGGTGGAGTTATATACTTGAGAATCAATAATGTACCCCATTTTTATTTTTTCCAACTTATCTACTTCTATGATTTGTGGTGTTTTTTTGGTACTTATTCAAAACATACATGATATGAAGGAATACGTAGAACCAGAATCCGAAAATATAATCTCCATTATTGAATTAATAGCTATCATAACTGTCATAAATTCATTTTAAAGATCCATAAAAATGGTTTTGAATGGAAAATATCCAATCTTCTCCCTTAGTGGTCATATGTAGTATCCAAAAACCATCGTCTTAGTGAATTGGTTTATAAAGTTATTTGATTCCTCATAGTTGACGAAATAAACAATGAACTAAGGGTTAACTAGAGCATTCATGTACACATTTTAATTATTATTTTATCTTATTTTTAATTGTCACCACTGATGGCATGAAATTTTTCTCACACCGAAATGATTTCCTCATCCCCGATAGGAAATTTTTTTGGGGTTTCATTCTGCACTGCTGAGAGATGAAATGACTAAATTTCCTAGAATATTTAGATTTTTCCATAAGACCCCAAAAAATTAAACTCGACTTTCCATATCATATCCCCATGATACCTTTGATATTCAGTGACCACCAATTTTATATTGAGGGAATATTAGATAATATCATCATAGCTATCAATGTATCAGATGTCCACGGCCTTTATTTGAATAATTTTGATTCCTATAAAAAGATTCCATCTAGGAATTTGTGTGTAATGTCCTAGAAATATGTATATCATGAACATATTTTGATTTTCTCCTTGAACACACTGACAGATTTTCCAAATATTTTCTTCAGGGAATGGAAATCCCATTCCAATTTAAGTCTTAGAGTACAAGGAAAATATATATAGAAAACATTTTCTAAATTTCCTTCAATATAATTTCTTCAATATCATCCCATGGATTCATTTTTTTTATCAATTTCCACCACAGATCAGCTTCTACGTACATACAATAAACATATTGTACAATCTTATCTTCTTCAAAATACATAAGGATATATAATATATTCTCAATGGGTTTGATCCATTGTTCCATGATTAAGAGATCAACTGATCTATTGAATATTAGAGGCCTTTTTTCACATAAATATGCCAATTAGAGGTTCTTCTCTTATATGGTGATTTTCCAGTCCTCCTGATCTACGTTTTCTTTTATGAAACCGAATCAGCTGAGAGAGAATCATCATAATCATTCTGATTCCTACTCTTATTAGGATGGACATCTCTTTCTGGGAGTCATCACATTTTCCATTGCATTGGTTCTTTACATAATTCTTTCTATTTCAGAAAATTAAATGGAATAAATGGAAAATTATGGAAAAGTATTTATAAAATATTATATAATAATAAAGGAGGTATCCAAATTTATTAAATGGATAACAGATAAATTACTCTATCAACTTATGAATTTCTAGGCTTCAATATATGTTATCCTAGATCTATTTCATAACGTAAACATTTATAGAGATTATTTCCCTGAATAATGTTTCTTAATTTTGTTATGAATTTACTAAAGAATATCACTTGGATCTGTCGAAACATGTGTGAAATAAGGCCTATAGTTGTGTACAAGGTTACACTAAGTTATTCATGACACACCTTGCAAGAGTTGTTACCCCAAGGAATATCTTTTTGAAGACCTTGTTGACATTTATTATCCATATAGGTTTGTATATTCTTGATAAACTTCTTACCCTATACTTATCCAAATTTAAGGATGTTTTATTATACTTAATCTTATCCTAATCTTATTTCTATAGTTTTTTAATCATAATCCCAAAAATAAGAACACATTTCATTTGATACCAACTATAAAAACAAGAATATTTATTACAAATTAATACATTATTTATTACATTAGATTACATTAAAAACAACCTTGATGATCAAGACTCACAGTGTCTTTGGGAATTATCTACAATACATAACATTTTAAAATAGTAAAAAATCATGATTCTTGAAAACATCCTTAACATGATCACACTTAAAACTACGTGGGATAATATATTGACTTACAAAAGAAAGAGGTGAGCTATAAAGACCATTATGGGAATTTTAATGGAATGACATAATGAAATTAATATATGTTATAAAATGAAAATAATGTTGTGAGAATAATATGCAAGAATAGTGATACATGATATACCATGACAATCATAAAGTTAATAATGAAAACGTGGAAACATATTCAAACACTACATTATAAACATTTTTCTAGGATAACTTCAATGACATCATGATAGAAAAAGACCCATTTTATAATCATGTTCCCTACCGATCCCAAAATGATGTATCATGAGTCTAAAAATTACCCAATTCTTTAGAGTACTAAATAATTATCGGCATATCAATAACATTCATTTCATTATAATGATTAAGTATTCCACATAGATCATACAACATAGATTCATTCTTCATCATAATTTATTCCACGGTTATGGAATATGGAATAAACACTTATAATTCCAAGGAAACATAAGTCAATTTTATAAATGTTAACACCCATGATAAAATATGGGTATGGTATTCAATTAAAAAAAATTTGGAAAGGAATATCATTGGGAAATATCCGCAACATCATTGTGTCACAAAAATATTCATAAAAACTATTGATTGGAGGGAAATAGGCATCACATCTTTTCAAAATAAATTTGGAATTAATTGGGACATGTAAATATATATCTCAATATAAGGAATTTGAAATATAAGTCATTAGATAATTAGCAATATTGAATAAATAAAAAACATGATGATCCCTTACTTGAGTGTAAGAATCCAAAATCATGTGGGGATTTGATTGAGAGTTAGAGGGAACCTTGGAAGGAATTTAGAGAGGGGATGGAAGAGAAATTTCATTCTCAAAGTATTTTTATTGAAGTGAAATGGGAGCTTCTGTGGGTTTATATAGGAAATGATTGGGGATTTGTTTATTATTTTTGGAACATAGTTTTTAGACTCGATATAATAATATAACCGAAACCGAAACCATTCCCATGATTTCTTCCAAATATTATTATATTTCATAATTTTATATGTTAAAGGGATGAACATAATTAAATTATACACTTGTTTATGTTGAAGTGAGTCATACTATTGAGGAATTGATTTTAAAACATAAAAATAAATTAATGGGTTTGGAGGATTCCTAAATGATTTATAAAATTAATAAAATAGTATTAAAAAAATATTTTAAAAAAATTTATATTTGGTTTTTGGTAAATCTTATTGTATTAATTACATATTTTTTGTCATTATTATGTCCTAATACACAAATTATATTTATATAGTTTTTAACATTGACCTGAAAAATCGAATGTCTTATAAAATTTAAAAGAAAATTAACATTGAACAACTTCAATGTTATAATTCCAAAAATAATATTCATTTTACCTAATTAATTTTCTAAATATGTTAATTCTCTCTCCTATTATAAAATTAGTATTTATTAAAAAAATTTGTGTTTCTTTTGTCAATAACAGTTTTCAAACCCATATAAAAATTAAATGTGGCTACATAAAAATTACATAATAATTTATATTTAATAAAAATTATTTTATGAAATTATTTTATTAAAAATTTATTTATTTAAAATAATACATTGGTGAATCCAAATAAATTGCTTAGTTTGTTTGGAATATTACCAAAAACCAATGTTTCTATTTTATTGTATTAAAAGAAAAATCATTTATAATGTACTAATAATTAACCATAATATATCTATTATTCTTTATAAAATAATGTATATACTCATGTTACTAGGTTCTTGATACATACCCACTTAATAAACTGTAAAAATAAATTTGAGTAAGGTGCATGGTGGTGATACGTTTATTGTGTGGTTTGATATACATGGTTTGGGCCATGATCTCAATGGGATATAACATCACTTGTAGATTGTTTTGTTAATTATTAGGTTATTGGATATCAGTATGGTATTTGCCTATGTAAAATAACAATGATCATATCTCCCATTGATATTCTAATAAATGGGCTTCATAGGGTATGATCCTACTTGTAGAGGCCATCACATCCTTTTATATTACAATTGGATTTTTCAAAACACTATATTTATACTAATCGTGTGATCATTGTTCAACAGTAATATTATCATTAGTACTCAAACTTTATGGTATTTTATAACCAATTGGATATAATAAAAAAATAAGTTCATATGATTTTAATAATCATATTTCAGAATATGACATTAAACTAAATCAGATGGTGAATTTTATTCACAACAGTTCTGGTCGTTTAAAAAAATGACAAAATTTTTTTGACTTAAATCTTTTGAGAAACCATTTTTTTAGGAAAAAAATGTGAAACTTGATTTAAATGTGTTAGAAAACATATAAATTTCAATCTGGAGAGAAAAAAATCCATTCTTCACTATATTCTTCACAAATTTGACAACGTCTAAGGTAGTTATAAACAATCTTACTAGAGAAATATCCAAACTAATTTTAAGAAAATATATTATCATAACTAATCCATTGCTTAAGAGAATGAATTTTTTAAAATGTTCTTATGTATGTTGTTCTTAATAGTAATCAATGTGAAATAGTTCATTTCAAAAAAAAATCTATTTCTTGGGGACAAAGAGAAGGTGTATGACATCACCACAGGTGGCATATAAGCATAAATAAAATTTTCCAATAGCTTTAGTGACATTATGATAAATAATTTCACAGTATAATATTATGAATTTTTTAGTGAATCAATTGGAACACACAAAAAAATATCAATTTTATTCATGTAGAGTGTTGATTTAATTTCCTCTTTGCAAGAAGAAATATTTATGGAGTGATTTTTATGAACATCAATATAAGGTGCGATGTTATCTTTTAGTATTGGGGTGCTATAATTTCCACCACCAATTTAATTCTAATAGAAATGATGAAAAAATTATAATATTTCACTTATAGTTTTGAAGTAGCACCCATTAATAAAAAGTTATTTAACCCTTCTTTAATTATTTGTTTTGTAAGCAAACAAAGGATGATCATGGTGTTCCTATCACTATCCTAAATCAAGTTGACATAAAAATGATTCAATAAATGATTCCTTTTATGTGATATAATATCATACTACATAGATTAGAGTTTATTTTCATTCATAAAAGAAAAATTAATATATAGAACGACAATTTAAAATCACTAAAAAAATCGTCTGCATTCATGATGTCATTATTGAAAAATGAAAAACCCTAGATTAAAGTTTTAGAACCACAATCATTTTACATCAAGTGTATAATGAGAAAAATCATGAATTAAAATTATAGAATCAGGAATAATTTATTTTTACCATTAAATAAATTTTTGATGACATATAATATTACATAGAGTCCTTTTATTCATCACCAATCTTCTATGATATAGTATTAGTGGTGATTTAAATCTAGTAGTAAGAAGCAGAAGTCCTATAAGAAATGAATCTGGCTATCATGAATTATTATCAAAATTTAAACATATAATTGAAGACAATTCACTAAGTAAAGGAAATTAGATAATATCTATAAAAGAATATCTAAATCATTCCTAATGAAATATGGTATTGACTATGTTTAATAGACCTAATGATCCTCCAGAAATAGGGTCATATTGTTCTATCGAAATAAGTGTTTGTGAACAAAATTACTGTTTATAATAAGGCATGACAAGTATATATGGTTTACAATCATTAATTTTAAAATTTATGGAGAAAATTTCTCATTAATTTCATGGGAATAATATATCCATATTCTATTTTCTTTCATAAGTCCTTTGAATTTTAAAAATTATAAATGGTTAAGAACAGTTCCTACATTTGTTTTGGAAGGAATTTTATATTGAATATCCTTATTTATTGAAGAAATAAATTTTCTTAAAAATGAATTTATTATTTTCAAGGAACATTGTGAACTTAAAAATACATTGAGTTCCTGGTATGGGATAATATCACGATTATTTCCACAAAATGAATTTTTTAACATAATGATCAATTTCAAAAAAATTACCATGAATGGTTTAAATGATTATTCCGCTATAAAAAGTATATAAATGTACTCATTTTAATTTTAACAAAACATTTACATAAATATAGTTTTGAGGAACATAAGTAAAGATAAGTTGAGAAAAATATTATCAGTGATCCTAATTCATGTATTACAACACAAATACTAGAAGGATTGAAAGTTGTGATATTAACTCTTCACAATTATACTACAGAGATACAAACATATTTTAGTTATAGAAATACTTCCTGTATATTTACTATGGTAGGTACCTCATGTAAACATTTCCATAATGATGTAAATAAATTTATTGATCAATGATTATATAGTGTTATGATTTGATTCATAGTATACTTGATGGATAGCCAACCAGAAATTATGTGCTACATAATACTATGTTGATTTCTATTATTATACAAAGGAATCCCATATTAAGGTAGAAAAACGATATTCTGTTATGTTAAATGAACATTGGATTGGATACTATGTTATTCATCAATATCACATTTTACATTACATAGCTACTGAGATATATAAATCATTGTTACTAAAATCAATTATAAAAGTACTTATGGAACCTATCAGTTTCACGGTGAAGGATTAGCCTATTAGACCAGAATGAAACAATATTTAGTTTCCCCTTCCACTATGGAATCTGAGTATGTTATAGTTGTCTGATGTTCAATATAATTTTCTTGGATGCAGCACACAGTCACTGATTTCAATTTTATGTTCACTTTAACTATATATATAAATAATGAATCTTGTGGAATTTATTTTTACATCAACTCAACACAACATTCATGATCCAAAACCAAAAATAAATGTCAAAAATTATTTAATTAAAACACATAATTAGGGATGATTATTCTAATGATTTTAGAACTAAATATCATATTACTAACATTACAACTAAGGAATAAATTTTTTTTATAGATTTTATTAAAATAAATTGAATATTGTTAAGATTAGTGTTATGTGATCATAACTTCAACTTATTTTTTTCTCTCCCAATATTCACTGACTTGAAATGAATTTGGGGTATATTTTAATTATTTTATATAACTATAAAAGCATTTTTTGAATATATCTCTTATTTGTTTTCTATATTAACACAAGTTACATAATATATTTCTTATATTATCAAGAATTAATTTTTACAAAAGAAACATCTGTCATCTAAAATAATAAAAGATTAACTTTTATGTCAGTTTTTATATATTAAAAAAATTTATTAAAAGTATAATCTTTAGAAACAATATTTATTAGACTAATATCATCAATTGGAATTTTAATATAACTTGAAAAGGATTATTTTATCCCTTAACACGAAAATTATTACTTTTATCATGATATTTACTTTATTTATTTCTAAAAGTGGATAAAGTCCATATATTTATATATTTTTTGGAAGGGGAATAGATATATGAAAATATATGAAAATATTTTTAACTAAAATGATGGTCTTAGAGTATAAGTCATTCAAAATGGATGAAAATAAATCAAAGGATGATATAGCTCATAGAGATATCAATAGAACTTAATTATAAATTATAAATTTAAGCTATATGACAATGTACTTCATTCTATATCATATGAGGGAGAATAATTTAATTGAAATTATTATATTTTTACATTCTCTTTAAGACATCACTATTATTAGTTTTTAATTAAATATGATTTTTTTTGTTTCTCTATATTAGAAATTCAAAAATTCAGAGAGTTTATTGATGAATTTTCATGTCTTCTCACTAAAATATTTTATTTATTGGAGGGGGAAGTATTTTTACTAGTGAGTTATTATGATTTTATTAATGGGGGATATTTATGAATTCATAAGAATTCAATCTCAAATCATGTTTCTTTTGATGTTATGAGGACCATAATAATTTATTCTTATAAAATATATCATTCTCTTTTTCTCTTAATAATTAAATTATGACTGAAAAAATAGGATATATTTTTAAGATAAATGCCCATTTTTTATCTTTTGTTTGAAAATAAATATAAACATTACATTGATTTTATCCTAATGAAATGATTTTTATGTCAAATTTTTATACATAACTAAATTTATATTTTAAATTATATTGAACTAAATCTCCCATCTAAATTTCAATGAATGATGATGTGACATTAATTGAAATAACAAACTTAGTAAAATATACGATGTTTCTTTAATTTATCCTAGAGTTTCATGATGATTCTATTGTATATTTGTATACCTATTATTATATAAAGTGCCCAATAGTCAAATAACTAGTTTTTATTAGGGAAAATTCTGGAATTATTGCAATCATGATCCCATGTATCATCTCATTACATTGAGTACTTATGACTTTATTTTTTTATTTTTTACAAACAGGTTCATTGTGTGTGGAATTATACTATTAGATCTTATTTTTAATAATTTTAATCATTATTAATTTTATTATTATGACAAAAAAAGATTTTTTCTCATGAATACAATCCTTTATATTGTAGTGATTAATCCTTTTATGGGGATATTAACTTCTTTTCATCCAAATAGTGTGATGTTTGACATCTGAGTGCAATAATTAATGTTGATCATATAGATATTTGAGGATGTATATGATAAATCCTCCTACATCTAATTAAAATTTGATAAATATCATAGTGAAAAATGTTTTAATCCCAATCCTAGAGGTTGACATAGTTCCGGATTCATAGATTGTAATCCATTGTTTAGGTTACCAAACCCCTTCACATGTTCAAATAAAATAAAAGTTTTCAAATGAATTCAATGAATTGTAAATTGAATCCTTTAAATATGTATATTGAGTCTTATTATTATATTCTAATTTCAGTACATTTATATATTAGGTGATTAATATCAAAAAAAATTATTTCTTTTAATTATAATAAATTTACTCTGTAATACAATGATTTCATCTGAGAATATATCTTCTAGAAATAATAAACATTTGAGTGGTTGAATATTTTCAGTCCACGATTAACATCAACATATCCTCCACCCACCCCAATCCCACCCCCTCTTGAATATTAAATTACTATTTTTTAGGAAAAAACATCCCAATGATAATCTAGAGTAGACATCAACTATTTTATTTCCTATCATGTAAAATTTCAAAAATGAACATAACGTGAATTTATGATGGATATATACATGATATAATTCACATATATAACTCATTATTGTATTATTTTTTGGTACCACCATATAAATTGACCAGATGATAAATATATATATAACAACACACAAAAAATTCAAGCATAGTTGGTCCCTTTCATACATACTCACACCAACCCAATCACTAATTAGCTCAATAAACCACAAAAATAAACATACCCAATTAACTAATCCTAATTACCAAAAAATCCACATCATTAAAACATAAATGGCCTAAATCAAAATACCTCCCTCTAATGATCATCTCAACATCCAATACTAAAAATAACTACACCTATTTGGAGCAAGGGGAATATATCTACCAGTTTTACGTCAACTATCTCTCTTATTCAATGTATTTAGGTCTCACTAAAAGTAACAACACTTGGGTGGTGGTTTAAAATTAGATATTACACTCATCATTCCAGTAAATTCATAATATAGAAAGAAATATCGCATGAAATCCCATGCCTATAATAAAATTACAATAATAAATCATTAGAGAAAAATAAATCAGACTATAATTAACAGTCAAACTATTCAAATAATCATTTTCATTATCATTATTTAATCATTACATTCTACTAACAAAAAACTATTTTAAGGTCATGATACTCATTCTAGTAATCAAGGAACTACCCTTCACCATGGTTAACACCTCAAGGGAGTAACATAGAGTAATCATTGTCACAAGTAGTATTCATTATCACTACAACATGTATATAGATTAAAAAATTCTCAAATTCATCCCTTTATAGCCACCCATTCTAGTCATTAACACATTAAGATAATTCCTTACCCAATCTTTAATCCTGTAAGGTTTAAATAAAAAACTATTGGATAATTTCAAATTTTGAAACAAACCATACCACAAATATAATATATTTCTATCATATAAAATTAGAGAGTATGAACAACATCAACTAGAATCATATTATCGAACATGAATGGACAATAGATTCCATGAAAAATAAATTTAAACATTAATTATAGGTCACTAATTAATTTATTTCAACTAAAAACTCTATTACGTTCATTTCTTATATAATTAAGTCCTTGATTTAAAAATCATAAGAATAAAACTATCATTCCATAGAATATTGATATGTATGAAATTAATCATCTTAGTTCACACATACCAATTTCATAATCCAAAATTCATATAATGGGTTCATCATCTCTCACTATTGTTTTAAACAAAATTAAATCGATTTATCATATAAAAATTCCAATCTATAAAATTCATCATAGTGATACTCTTAAATATGTGTTTAGATATATTTTACAATAGTATCACAGTCACTCAAAAATTAATTGGGATTCCTATATCCAAAGTCATATACAAGTATAATCTTATTAAATTATTCTTTTAATAGGATCTAGATACCATGACATAGGGCACATTTTTTTCAAATCATGTATGAGATTATGGTAGGTAATTTTAAAATTTTCTCATTGCCACTAATTAATAATCACAGTGTCAAATATTTAAAATTAAAACATTCTGTCTAATGAATATTTTTTGTCCTCAAAAGTATCGCAATTGTGATCTATAAATAACAATGATTCTAATTAATTATTGATAAGATAAATATAAATTCATTGGTGAAATATAATATCTATATCCATATTTAGTACATTTATCCATGTTAAGAAAATAATTATCCATGAAATAGGCCAAATTTATCAATTAAATTTGGTTACAGAATTAAACATCACGATGTCAAATCATCATATTTTAGATAAAATACACAGAGTCTTGAACCCTTTTTTTATTTGGACTCCACCATTTGATAAAAATTAGTACATATTAATTCAATTATATTATCATTAATTATGAACATCAGTGTCAAAAAATTTATCCATAATATTTATGTCCTTTTCAAGGATCTATAAGGAACTAAATTCTTAATTTAATGTTAAAAACCCATTTCATCATAATTATTCCATCACGTAATTCTATATTAATTATATTATATGAAAATCCATGGATTCCTCCCAATAAAAAGGTGAATATCTAGATAGAAACCCATCAAAACATACTCAAAAAATTTATAAATAATGAATCTGGGATAATTTACTCTATCTAATTTTATTTCAATTAGTTGGAATACTCAATATAATTGATTTTTTAATAATTCCCTTTTTATTGGTTATTTATTCTATCATATATAATATTAATGTCTTAATACACATACTTTAAGATATTGATGGAATAATTTTTACATGTTTAGATTGATAACCATATTCGAAACTAAAAGAAAGATTTTTAGGATTATATGGAAGTTGATTTATATATTATTTATGGAACATGAACCTGGTAAAATATAATTCACTTGATTTCACCCCTACATTTTTACATAACATGTCATAAATAATGTCTGTTTTGATAATTCATTCAATATTCACTATTATAGAAATTTATTGAATTATATTTTATATCTTATTATATTTGGAATTATTCAAAAAATAAAAAAATATATATTGAATCAATATATATTCTTCTAAACCCACCCACATTCATGTTGAATGTTGGTCAATTTTAATGTTGTATCAAATTATTATTATTGAATTATAAGAAGAAAATTTTGCATTTAAATTCATCTTGATTTTTAATTATTATTTAATATTTGAAAATGTTATATTTGTAATTTTGTTTAGATAGATTAAATTATTATAATGTTCATGTTGTAAAACTAATTATCTTGTCTAAATATTTTGTTTGAGTTTAACAATTGATTAATTATATTTAAGATTATCATATTATAAGTATATTCTTCATTAAAAATGACAACTTACTAGATTGAATATAAAAACCCAATTTAAAAATATCATTATTTTTTAATAGTTACTTATGTTAAACATTAAATTTCATAAATAATCCCACAATTTCAGAAATACAAGATTTATTTTAAATTAAGACTATTAAAATATAAATATCATTTATCAAAACATTTGACCATTTCCCAATAAATGAGCCACACTAAAATCCTTTATATTATTTTCATACTCTATACTCATGTTCATGTCAAGGGGAAACGAAAATATAATAAAGGGATGAGATCATATGCTCAGTATGGGTAATTTTATGTGATAATAATCAAATATTGAATGTGATCATAAAATGGTAATTTTTTTATAATCAGGATACATTGTCAATTTATATCCACAAAAATTATTAAAAATCATTTTAGTAGTTATTTAATAACATAAGTTAATGGATTAAGAGAGTGTCAAACATGATTTAATAATAATAATTACTGAGATAAAAATATATTCATAAGATAAAAATAAGACACTAGAAAAAACTCTAAATATTATGAACAGATTTTGAATAAAATCCAAGCATATCAGCTATTTATGTTGTGAAAAAAAATTCAATTATTTTTTATCCATTTATTGTGAAAACATCCTAGTAGATCCATGCCTCAGTATATCATGAAATATAAAACCTTAATCGTGTAATTTTAGTGTGATACAATACCCCACCTATCATCATCCATATAAATGAGTTCCATTTGAAATCAATCAATCATCATAACATAATAAAAGCATAGAAATAAAATGGTATTTATATCATTTTCCAGTGGAATCACATAAATAATTTAATAATAATTACATCAATATTAAAAACATAAAAAATCTGTGAAAAATGCATATCCAAATATATTTGAAAAGAGTCAATGTAAATTAGTATCAGTTAAGAATGATGAGGTACACAATATATATATAGTAATTTTAAATGGAATAATTTTTAGTCAACAATTTTCCCATTAATTAGATATATGGAATCTTGTCCAAAATTCATCAATAAATATAAGAAAATATATCATGTTCATATAACAATTATATTTGGTGCAAAATCATAAACATTCAGTGATTAGGAATGTCAGGGCCTTCACAGAATTAGATGAGTTTAATCAACAAAAATTTTATAACATAATTATTTAGGGTAATACAGGAAATGAAATTTCCATTGAAAAATATCTCCTTAGCTAATGTTGAAAATATAATAAAATCTTGAAATAGTTTTTAAAAAACAAAATTCATACTATAATACAAGAACAATTGGTAGAGAACATTTAAAATTCAATTTCAAAAGGATAGTGTGAAAATATTTGAAAAACATATATTAATAAAATTAAACATAAATAAAATATCATTGAAATAACATTAACATTATCAAAGAAAAATATAGAATTAATGATGAAACATTTTATTTTTAAATGATTGAATTTTGTTTAGTAATTTGAAAAACCGTTGTTGAAACCCACGTAGTAAAAAAGAGATAAAATTGTCCTTTTGTAAACTGTAGAAGATAAATATGATGGTCACATGAGATAATACATAACTAGTTTTTTAAATATGAAATAAAACATTAGAGTGATTTAATATATGTAATGGAGGGGAAATGAACCATATTGAGGATTTGAAGTATTCTCAACAAATAATAAACATTTTTATAAAAATATTTATTATGGAAAAATATTAAAATAAAAAGATAAATTCCATATAATGATTAAAATAAATAACTAAGAAATGAAAACATAAAGTGGAAACATATGTTCACAAATAATCATTTTAACTCATTAATTTCAGTGTAGGTAATAATAACATATGAAATTATTTTATCATTAAATTGAATTCCATTTGTTGAAAGGAGAAATTTTTTCTCATCACAAAACATGAATGAAATATATGTGGTAAAATAAATTAATAGATTATTAATCTAAACATATTAAATATGTAATGGTTCATAATAACTAATATTACTCTGGAAATTAAATTTTTGAAAAAAACCCTAACCATATTTTTCAGTTTTGTAAACTTTTCTTAAATAACATATTCATTAAAAACAGTATCATAACAATATAATTTAGAAATATATTCAAACAAATTACTATTACTAATTCATAATGATATATAATTCATATATATTAATTTATTAGTAATATATTAATCAATTATATATTATTCTTATTACCATTGGATGATAGTAACTTTAATGGGTTTGTGAGTATTTTATGATGTCAAAATCAGTACCCATTCATTGAGATGATGTTAATCATTCTTACATAACCTAAGGTACTAAATTAGAAAACAGACGTGGATTTAAAAAAAATCTTTGTTATAATTCAATGATTTTCTAGTTTACTTTTCGGAGAATTGAATTGTTGTTGGCTTATTTTGATTGTTTTCCTGATTTATGATGATATTGTTATAATTATTTAAATTCCAAGGATAACTATTGAATAAATATATACCTAGAAATATTTTCTCATTAAAATATAAAAATATTATAATTTATTTTCCCAAATTCATCCATAAAATATTTTTATTGAATAATTCATGTAGGTGGTTAAACCTACCCAAATATGAACAAACCATAATTTGATTAGTAAGTATGGTTATAAAATTATTGGTTATAAAATAATATCATTATAATAGAATAGTAGTGATATTATTATGATTTTTATATGTTTTTTATTCAAATTTTATGAGGAATAGATGCATAATAAAAATTTAGATTGAAATTTTAAATAACATAACATTGTGGAGGTGGTAGTCCGCACAACACAAGGTTAAAATATTATTTTTCTTATGAATCTGGGGGAATGGCGGTGGATGATGTATTAAAATTTCATAATTATAATCATTTATTATATTTAAAATTTATTACTGAATCCATATAATTTTTCAATACATTCCATTCTATAAAATGGATTATTTCATTTTGTTTAGGTGGTACTCTACACAAATTATTTATTGTCGTTATTTTAGTTTTATATGCAGAGGGAAGGAATAAATAATTGTTATATATAAATAAAATAAAACTTTATTAAAATAATTATTTATTTTTCAATATATTTATATATTTTTGATATTTTGGGTGTGAATGATTATGAAGTAATCGAAAAAGACTATGTAATACTCTCTTTGGGACCTTAAACTTTCTATTGAATGTAAACCTGAAATTGAAGTGTGTCTCGTAACATATGGTGACAATGATATTTACCTCAATCAATTTATTTTTTTAAGATGAAAATTGCATTGTGTTAGAATTAAATTTCAATGGATTTTTTTATATTTGATATTTTAGAAATGAGCCACTTTTATTTATGATGAAAAGGGATCGTCTGTTCCATACTATCAATTTTATATAATGGAATAAAATTATTCAAGGGTAAATTGTTCAAAAAGTGAGAATAATTTGACTCAAGAATGGTATGAGTATAACAAGCCTCAAAAATTCATATTTATGCGACTTTTCAACATTTTTTCATCATTTTATAGAAATGTTATTACACTTTATGGCTATATTTTTACTTTGGTAGCATGTTTGTTAATAAATAAATAATTATTGACTAAGAATATAAGATAACAACACTTAACAAATTATGGTTTACTAAAACAAAATTTAATATCAATTTAATCTATTTCAATTACTAATTTATATTGAAATATATTTCCAATTAATTAATTTTATATACAGAAATAACATTTTTAATTTAAAAATGATGTTTTAAACATTAACTCTTTAAAATAATATTTGGGAACCATTAACAAATATATATGTGCTAATAAAATTATATATATTTTTAACAATAATATTACATTTATTTTTAAAAATTCATTAAATAAATATATTTGATATAAATTACCAATATTAATAAAAAATATTAGAAAATATTAGTTTCAACCTTATTAGTGTTATTAATAATAATTGTAGTAATTTTATTTATATGACTAAATATTTAGTTGAAATTATCAAATAATATTACCATGTTGATCCAAAATATGAAATCCATTTTTTCAATTAATGTATAGTGATAAAAACTAATATTTTATTATTAGTTAATTAAATTAGTTTCTATAGTTACATATAATCCATTTTCCAAAATTCTAAACATTGGATTAGTAGTAAAAATTTGTATTTTTAAATGGTTAATTTTAAGATATAAATATTTGTTTTGGAAAAAAATCAATAAAAGTTGCCTCATTCTTGTATTATAATAATTTTATTAAACTAATTGCACTAGAAATATTGACATTTTTACAACTTACAAATAATACTTTATTATTTAATAAAAAAATTTAAAATAATTGCATATTGATATGTTATCTTATACATGTAAATATTACCTATTATTATGTTAATAAAAATGTGATCAATTTAATTTATTAATGTAAAATAGAATACCTTTTATTTAAATGATACTTAAAATATCATTATTTTTAAACATATTTATCAAAGAAAAATAGTAATATGTTAGTATATTAATTTATTATTATCTTTTTAACTACTAATCTGTATATTTTTCATGTAGTATTAATAAATAGCGACTCATCTTTGTTGGTTGTTTCATTAGTTTAGTGTTGTCTGTGACATAATATATTCAATAATTTATTAATTTAAATGTTGTAAAATATCATGTAATGATTTAATTTATTTGTTTATTATATATCATTGATTTGTTAACCTATAATGTTTATAGGTAGAACATTTTTCTTGGTGATCTCTTCTCGTACATGGTAGTTAATGATAAGAATTCATGGTATTGAAACTGAATTGTTCTATTAATGAACATAAATAAGAGAATTCAATAATTCTAAATATATATTCATTGATAATATCTCCATATCACATAAATTTGTCAATTAGGATATAAAATATGTTTTTTATTGGTATAATCAATTGAAATATGAAACTTGGAGGAAACCGATTGTAATGTAAGGTATTAAGGCAATCGGTCCATCCATGGGTGATCAAGGGAGTCTTTTTAATACAATTACAACATGGAGGGTAGGGAAAACATGAATGGTTGTGTCACTCTCACTAACCTGGATATTAACTATAAATCTATTAAGGTATTTAAATGTATACTCTATGGAAATTATACATGTTCTATGTTACATGTTCTTTTTATCAGATTCATGGCAGAATCCTATAATGTTTCTCACATTTTTTTAACATTTCTATCTTGTATTCTATCTAGTTTTTTGGTCCAAATAATCATGCCTTATGTTTTTTTAAATTAAGCTTAATATTTACTAAGAATCATTGTATATTTTTTTTTCTTTAATGGTTGAATCATATGTCATATTCATTGTACTATATTTTCTTTTATATTAATTAAGTGACTAAGGGTATAAATCCCAAGGTTATAGTCCTTCCCTATTATCATTAGTGGTTTTTCATTATTATTATTATTATATGGGAGATTGAGAGATAGTTTTTCATCATGGAGATCATTGTAGTGAACAAAACCCCAGGACTCACAATCCTCTAGTATGTAAGGTGTTTGTTGTAATAATACATCTTGAGTTGTTTTCATCGTGAAATTAGGTTTTTGAAAAAAAATAATGCGAATTTATATGAAACAGGAAGGATATTGAGTGATAGTATGTCTTTCACAAATTATTGGGATGTATCTATAAATGTTTATCACTTAAAAAATTTATTAAATGTTTCCATGAAATTGGATTCCATTTATCAATGGACTGAGTAGTGTATATATTTTAATATGGAATATGTTATCCTACCAAGAGGGGTAATGTTTTAATTTTTTTTAAATTATTTTAAAAATAAATAGTTTTTGGTGTTTTATAGATGTAAATATATCCTCAATGGGTCATGTATTCTAACTCATAATATTCTCACATGAGAATTTAATGGTTTAAATTTTTCATCTTATCTAGGTTCCTCTCAATTAAGGAACCTTCTTAATTAATAAATAATATCATTATTTAAGTATTCATAATTATCTAAATTCTTTATCCCTTGTATGGGTTTTATTATAATAATTTTTTTTATATAATTATATTTTAATGCACTTATGGATGATTCTTCACCAAAAAGAATTTCATTCAAATTGTACAATGAAAATGATGGCTCAAAATTTAACATTATTGATTGAATTTTCTCTACTTTGACCTTTCAATTGTCATTATTAAAAATTTCCCATATATTTTTTGATGATAATTTAAAACGAACATGTGCGATTAAAAAATGTCTTTATTTAATATAGAATTCCAATCCATTTTCCATTCTCTCAATCCCTATAAAATAAAAAGGACAAAGATTTCATGTTCTTCAATATTATTAGATAAGAATTACGACAACAATATTAATAATAAAATATATTTATAAAGTATGATATATAAGAATAATATTTCATCTTTTGATATATTTAATCCAAAACTAGGAAATTTTTGATCTAATAAATTTGTAAAAAAATAAGTGCAGGGGATCTAATAATAGAACATCAAAATATATTCCTCGGTAGATTATTCATTCGATTGATGATATACAATAAGATCTGGTTATTGATTATAAAAATTTTATAAAAAGATTATTCCCCAAATTAAGACTCACATTTTATGCATGATAATATTAGTAAAATGGTCCATGGCTGGGGAATAAGACATAAAGGCACATTAAGGGATAAAATATAGTTTATTTATCATTATTATAGAAATTCTCATTAATTTGAATTTAATAATTCTATAAATAATATCATCTCAATTATTACTATATTTAGTTTATATATAGGATGTTACATCCAAATTAAGTAATAGATAATATATACTTTTATATATTTCTATTTATGAATTAGATAGTGTTTTAGAGGCTTAAAATGAGAATAAATCCAATCTTAAGCATGGAATACACTAATATTTTTAAAAGATTGTTTTACTGCCTTTTGATGGAAAACTAGTATTAAATTAAACTTTTGAAAATTTTATAAGCTCTATTTTTTAAAATAATCTTATTCTTTATTATTGGGACATTTAAATTTACTTTGGATAAATTTCTGGTATTTTTCTAACAATGTTCATTTTTTTAATGAATAGTGAACAATACTGCATTTTACATCAAAATTGCTTTTTCATCTAATATAATTATATGGTTGGATTATCTTTTTAATTGGTCTTAATGTTTAATTAGAATATTTCTTTTACCATTTAATCCAATGGAGGTCCTTATAATTAATTTCACTTTGGAATTGGGCATAAAAAAGTGTCAAACTTTTCATAGATATTGTTTCTAAAAAACCAGCTATTTGTTTTGACAATGAAAATTATTTTTAAATTAATTATTGAAATTTCTATGTTTGGAATTTGGTAAAATGGATTAAATATTTTGAATCAGAATTTCCTAATTATGTAATCAAGGCTCTTTTGTTTTTGGACATTATGAATAGTAACGACGGTTATTATCTTTAATTATCTTGATTAATTAGTAATCTCGTAGTTAAGGTTAATAAAATAATATCATTATAATAAAAAATGACCCCAAAATGTTTCATAATGCTACTTTTTGTTTCCTGGACGACCATGGTATGACTTGTTCCAAACTTGGGGACCCCATGGAATCACTTTTGTGTGATAATGACTTTTTATCTTTTTATTTTTAAAGAAAGTCAAATATAACAAAGAATGTATCACCTGAGTAAGACATTTTTAATTTTGTCTACATAAATGATATATTTGACTATAAATATACATTATAAAGATAAAATATTTCCTCGATCATAGTATTTTTTTTATAATTTTTAGACAATAAATAAATTAAATTATTTATGACGTCATGATGATGTAGCGATTACCTCATTAATGAACGATTTAAATAAAATGAAATGATAATGTAAAATATAAGACTTACACTTGTCAAAGACCTATTGTATGATTATATTTCTAACCCTTATCACCTTATCCTCTAAATAAATTAATGTGGGACCTTTTAAATCCGAAACACATTTCAATATAAATTAACATTTTGTAACTTTTCAAGAGTGCCCTCCTCTCCTCTTATAAAAGGCCCCCACCTCTACCTCCTTACCCACACTTCTCAAGCATTTGGCTCAGACAATATCTGCTCATTTTATCTCTCCACATCCCTCTCTTCATCCTAGAAGCCTTAACATGGGATTTAATCTCTTCAAGAAACCATTTTGGTTCAAACCAAGAAGAGTTACCCGATTTAAAGGTAAAGTCTTCTCTAATGTTATTTTGTTTTATTTTGATTCTCCAAGCCCTTAAACTCTTTTAATTAATTACTTTTGTAAACAAACCAGAATATTAAATATACTAGGATGTTTTTATAATAATTATTTGAGCTACACTTACACACACCTTCATCTAATAGTTAAAGAGAATATTGTTTCTGTGGATGGCGAATTTCTGCCTCACGAAATGATGATTGTTCAATATTCTTCTAACACCTTCAAAGGTGTCCATTAAGATGAAACTATATTTATATATTATATATAATATGTTTATGGTTTCATTAATATTTGGTATTTTTCATTTTTGGCATACCTTTATGGTTTCCATTATGGGTAAACGCGATATCTTCATTTTAGGAAGTGAGGACTACTGCCCCCTCAAAGTGATTTGATTCGTTAATTCCATATGTGGGACATATAAAGGATGGAGTTAATAATATTATATATTATATTATACTATAATTATTATATTCATGTATATCATTATGATTCCATTCCATAAAATACGAAATAGAAGTGAAAGTATCGTTCATGCGTACGTACGGCTTACCGTCTCCATGAACGGGGAATTTCATTTCTTACCTCTAAATGTTATCTAAAATTATATATGCATGTATATACTGGATATATATTATATATATGATATCTACATCATGCATATAACTCTAGATATAATGGATACATGAACAACTTGTAATTATAAAGAGTTTATTTTTTACTCTAGTACCAATGATCGTTAAAATGACCGTTATTAACTTAAATAATTACATAGTGTTCATGACTTGGTAATAAGTGATATAAAAGGAATAATGAAATTAAAAAAGGTTCGTAAGAAACTATAAATTAACTCAAGTTTATTATTCTGGAGTTTAAAGAACTATTGAGTCATGTCGGATACGAGGTAAGGGACTTCTTCTCAATCTCCTTTCATTGAGGCATATTTTGTTTTATACACAACTTTTTTTAATACGGGGTATAAACCCCTTTGACCTTTACATTTATTCAAAAGGAATCTTTTTTATATGAAGCATTTACTAAACGGAAAAAGAGAATTTTTTTTTGTTGTACGTATGTGGCGACAACGACTTCTCCGCCGCCCTAACCATTATTTGAGTTTCGGATTCCTCTATAAGCCATAACTTTTTTTAATGAAAAATAAATACCATGCTCTAATTATCATTTATTTTGGTATTGAAAATGGTTTTGATAATTTTTTTATTATATCATTGTGTTATTGATATCTTGTGATTGAAATGTAGAAATGTTATGTTTCCTTTATGAATGTTTTATGTGATACGATTATGTTATGGTTCTTGGGCATTGTTTATGAAGACGGGTGGTTCCGTGACAAACTAAGGGCAGGTGAGCCCGATATAGCTCTCCAATGCATTGGGTAATGAAAAAGGGTTAAACGTTAAGGTTTCTCCAAAGCTATTTAGGGAATATACTGTGATGGGTATTCCAAACGTAACTAAGAGCGTTACTCCCTGCATAAGAATGTTTTGAATGCCTCAAGTTACCTTTATGTCTTATGATTTCTATGATTTATTCATGATTTGATGAGGTATGTTAAAATTATTTTGTTTTATGAGTAAAGTATGATTTCATAAATGGACTAATATTTTCTTTTTGTAGTTTTATATACCTTGCTGATCTTTTTTTGCTCATCCCATGTTTTTGAAATGTTTTTCACAGGTCAAGGGAAATGTACATGATGTGATGATAGTGTCAAGAAAGTGTCAAGAAAGAATCTATGTTTTATTTTAAAAATGTTTCTGATTATGGAAAAAATGAGTACTATCTTTTATGTAACCACGTTGTTTAAATGAGGAGTGTAATGCATGATTTTTGATCTAATTTACTAAAACTCTATACCTGAAAAGATCCTCAACGTGTATTCTTGAAATAACTCAAGATTAAGTAATGTTTAAGGCTGGGGCCTTATAGTTGGTATCAGAGGTCGGTTTAGATAACTTTAGGAGTTATAATTCTATTAAATGATTATCCAAAAATATATTTTTTTATGGTCAAATTGAAATGATATAGAATTTGAATATTACCACGTTTCTTCATCTAAGACATGTTTGTTCAGAATGTTTTTCCGTAGAGGAAACAGGGAAGCAGTGCTAGAAAGGCATATAGAATGAAATGACCATCCAAATCAGCATCCTGAGATAGTCGGAATTGGAACTGAACAGTTTGTTACAGTAATGGCATAGTTGACTCAACCGATAAATGGTGGTGGTATCCATGCATGAGATCATCCAGATCAACCATAGAGGAACATGCTAGTGGTGGAACATTTCATGAGGCAACAACCCCCATCATTCAGAGGATCATCTGACCCTGTGCGAGCTGAAGGATGGATTAAAGCACTGGAGAAGATTTTTGATTTCATGGGGTGTTCATACAACCAAAATGATAGTCATGTTATTTACTATTTAGAGGGTGAAGCAGATCAGTGGTGGTCGATGGTTAAAAATACCAGGGACGCTGATGAGATTGATGCTCTCGACTAGGATGAATTCAAAGGTATGTTTCTTGAGAAGTATTTTCCTAAGGCTGTTCAACTTAGGATGGAAAAACAATTCCTAGAATTGAGGCAGGAGGAAGACTCAGTGGCTGCCTATGAAGAAAGGTTCACTTTATTGGCATGGTATGCTCCAAATTTTATCCGAGACCTTGATAGTAAAATCAATCGTTTTTACTCAGGATTAACACCAAAATATCGAACGGCATTGGATTCTCGTGAGTTAAAAAGTTGTGAAAATCTTGTTCGATGTGCTAAGAAGGTGGAAATGGAGTTTTCTGAAGATCAAGTGTTCTATAACAACCAGCACAAGAAGAGACCAAGGTGGAAGGAGAAAGGAAAGAATTATTCAAAAAGGTCTGACGGTAAGAAAACTAAGTTTCCAGTTTGTGATAAATGTGGTAAAAGGCATTCTTGGGAATGTCTTCTGAATTCTAGAATGTGTTACAAATGTCGTAAGATGGGACATAAGGCTCGTTATTTCACTTAAAAATATCAGGGTTATGGTAAGACCAAATGTGATTTATAGTTAGTGAAATGTTTTAAGTGCAATGAGATGGGTCATTATGCAAACGAGTTTCTGACAAAGAGCTTGAGTGATGGGAAGTAGTTATACTACAAGAATAAAGGGGTTTTGAAATCCTTTGCAACTAATTCAGTAGATGTTGGGCCATAAAATGAAGTGGTATCAGGTACTTTGTTTGTTTTTTTAGATTATTCCAGTGTGTTGTTTGATTCAGGTTCTACACATTCATTCATCTCTGAAAACATTTCTAGTAAAATGGGAACACCATATCCAGAAATGACTCCTGAACTTGTGGTAAAAACACCTGGGGGAAATGTTTAGGAAAAAATAATTTATAAGAATCTTCCTATCCTTATCCGTGGAATGAACCTACTTGAAAACCTTATTGTTTTACCTCTTGAAGAGTTTGATGTTATCCTGGGTATGGATTGGCTCTCTATTTACCATGCTAAGATTGACTGTAGAGCTAAAAATGTTTCTTTTCAGAAAGACTTTTAGTTTGTGTACAAGAATGAACCCTTACTGTTGATAACATATCAAGAGGCCAAGAAACTTGTAAAAGATTTAAATGAAAGTTACCTTGCACATATTGTTGAAAACAAGGGAAGATCAATGATGTGCCAGTGGTAAATGAGTATCTTTATGTTTTTTCTGACGAGTTTACTGGAATAATACTACATTGGGAAGTTGAGTTTACTGTTGACTTAGTTCCTGATGCTAAGCCAATTTCAAAAACCCCTTATCGAATGGCTGAAATTGAACTTTTAGAGTTGAAGGATCAATTGCAAGATTTATTAGAGAAAGGTCTCATTTGACCTAGCACATCACCATGGGGTGCTCTTATTTTATTTGTTAAAAAGAAAGATGGTTCAATGAGACTTTTCATTGATTATAGAGACTTGAAAAACATCACTGTTAAGAACAAATATCCTTTTCTACATATCGGTGATTTGTTTGATTAGCTCCAGGAAGATCAGTTTTTTTCAAATATTGACCTAAGATCGGGGTACCATCAGTTTAAGGTAAAGGAAGATGATATTCCAAAGACTGTGTTCCGTACACGATATGGCCATTTTGAATTTGTAGTTATTCCTTTTGGGCTAACCAATGCACCTTCTGTATCCATGGACCTTATGAATATAATTTTCCATGTGTTCTTGGATAAGTTCGTGGTTCTTTTCATTGATGATATTTTGGTGTTTTCTAAAAGTAAAGAGGAGAATGAAATACATTCAAGGGTTATTTTTCAAACCATAAAATAAAAGAAATTGTATGGGAAATTCGGCAAGTGTGTGTTTTGGTTGAAAAAAATTTCTTTCCTTGGTCACACTATTTCTAAAGATGGGATAACTGTTGATCTTGCAAAAACAAAGGTTGTTGAAAAATGGCCAAGACCCACAAATGTAACTGATGTTCATATCTTCCTTGATTTGGCAGGCTACTACTAAAGGTTTGTTAGAAATTTTTCACGGTAATCTAGTCCAATGACTAAGCTGACTCGGAAGGGTGTTAAGTTTATCTGGACAAAAGAATGTGATGATTGTTTTCAGGAACTGAAAAGAAGATTGGTGAATGCTCCAGTTTTGGCACTACCTTCCAGGAATGGGGAGTTTGTTATCTATA
Source organism: Viscum album (assembly GCA_963277665.1). Classification (NCBI taxonomy): domain Eukaryota; kingdom Viridiplantae; phylum Streptophyta; class Magnoliopsida; order Santalales; family Viscaceae; genus Viscum; species Viscum album. The sequence continues at coordinate 693,023,841 of OY728130.1, forward strand.
GTGATGCTTCATTGAAAGGACATGGTTGCATCTTAATGAAGAATGGTTAGGTAATTGATTATTCTTCATGTCAGTTGAAAACTCATGAGTTAAATTACCCTACACATGATTTGGAATTAGCTGCTGTTGTTTTAGCTTTAAAAATTTGAGGCATCATTTATATGGTGTAAAGTGTGAAATATATACTGACCACAAAATTTTAAAGTATATATTCACTCAGAAAGAACTGAACATGAGATAGAGGTAATGGCTAGAATTAATCAAGGATTATGATTGTACAATTCATTACCATCTAGGAAAAGAAAATAAAGTAGCTGATGATTTTAGTTGAAAAAGTAATGATTCATTAAGAATGATGCATTTGGAACGTGATCCATTGGTTAAGGATTTGATGAACTTTGGCATAGAAGTTGTTGGTGCAGGATTTCCTTCTGTTTTGTTTTAGGTATCAGTGAAATCTTCTATATCAGACAGAATTAAGCAAGCACAGAAGCAAGACAGGGAGTTGGAGAAAAAGGTAGAGCTGGTTTAGAAGGGTAAGTTTCCTAAATTCACCATTGTTAATGTTTGTTTTTTGAGATTTGGGAAGAGATTGTCTGTGAATTATGATTCACAGTTGAAGAGAGAGTTGTTATGTGAAGCCCATAGTTCTCTGTTTTCATTTCATCCAGGCAGTACTAATATATATAGAGATCTTCGGGAGTACTACTGGTGGGATGGAATGAAAAGAGATATTACTGCTTTTACTATGAAGTGTTTGACTTTTCAATATGTTAAAGCAGAGCGGCAGTTACCGAAAGGGATGCTTCAGCCTTTACTAGTGCCAGAGTGGAAATGGGAGAATATATCCATGGACTTCGTTGTGGGATAGCCGAAGACACCTCGAGGGAATAATGTAATCTGGGTTATTGTTGATCGCTTGACTAAATCTTCTCATTTCCTTGCTATATGAGATATGTTTTCCCTAGATCAACTTCCACGTTTTTATCTGAAAGATATAGTCAGATTACATGGAGTTCCTCTCTCCATTGTATCTTACTATGATCCCAGGTTCACTTTTAACTTTTGGAAAGGCCTTCAGAAGTCATTGGGTACTGAATTAAATTTTAGTACGGCTTTTCATCCTCAATCAGATGGGCAGTCAGAAAGAACAATTCACACTTTTGAGGATATGCTATGTGCTTGTTCGATGGATTATCAGGGAAGTTGGGACCAACACCTTTCTTTGGTTGAGTTTTCTTATAATAAAATTTTTCATTTTAGTATACTGATGTCACCATTTGAGGCATAAATGGGAAGCGGTCTCAAACTCGATCTTTCTGGGATGAAGTAGGTGAAAGGAAGTTGATGGGACCGGAATTGGTATAATTGTTGGCAGAAAATGTTCAGTTGATACAGAGACACATGAGAATAGCTCAGAGCAGGGAGAAGAGTTATGTAGACAATAGGAGGAAGGATCTCTCTTTTGAGGTAGGTGATCATGTTTTTCTCAAAGTCTCATCATGGAAATGTGTGATGTGATTTGGTAAGAAAGGAAAGCTGAGCCCAAGTTTCATTGGACCATATGAAATTTTGGAGATATTTTGATCAGTTTCATACTGAGTGGCTTTACCTTTGAGTTTATCTAAGGTACACAATGTTTTTCATGTTTCATTGTTAAGAAAGTACATTCCAGATCCATCTCATGTTTTGAGTCCAGAGGTAGTTCAGTTGGAAGGGAACATATCTTATGAGGAACAACCTGTCCAGATTCCTGAACACAAGGAGCAAGTGTTGCGAAATAAGGTGATTCATCAAGTAAAGGTTTTGTGTAAAAACCACATGATTTAAGAGGCAACATGGGAATCTGAAAATACAATGAGGGATAAATACCTCCACTTATTCGTTAAGTAAATAAATTAAGGGGATACACTTTTCTAAAGGGGGGAAGGATGTAACATCCCAAGTAAGTAATGAATAATAGATCTTTTTATCTATATCTATTTATGAATTAGATAGTGATTTAGAGGCTTAAAATGAGAATAAATCCAGTCTTAAGCATGGAATACACTAATATTTTTAAAAGATTGTTATACTGCCTTTCGATGGAAAACCATTTTTAAATCAAACTTTTAACAATTTTATAAGCTCTATTTGTCAAAATAATATTATTATTTATGATTGAGACATTGAAATTTACTTTGGATAAATTTTTGGTATTTTTCTGATAATGTTAATTTTTTTAATGAATAGTGAAAAATACTGCATTTTACATCAAAACTTCTTTTTCATATAATATAATTATATGGTTGGATTATCTTTTTGATTGGTCTTAAAGTGTAATTAGAATATTTTTTAACCATTTAATCCAATGGTGGTCATTATAATTAATTTCACTTTGTAATTGGGAATAAACAAGTGCCAAACTTTTCATAGATATTGTTTCTAAAAAACTCGCTATTTGTTTTGACAACGAGAATTATTTTTAAATTAATTATCGAAATTTCTATGTTTGTAATTTTGTAAAATCGATTAAATATTTGTAATCATAAGGTCCTAATTATTTAATCAAGACTCTTTTGTTTTTTGGACATTATGAATAGTAACGATGGTAATTATCTTTAATTATCTTGATTAATTAGTAATCGGGTAGTTAAAGACAATAAAATAATATCATAATAATAACAACTGACCCCAAAATGTGTCCTAATGCTACTAGTTGTGTCATTTCAGACCATGGGATTCCTCTTTCCAAACTTGGGGACCCCATGGAATCACTTTTGTGTGATAATGACTTTTTATCTTTTTATTTTTAAAGAAAGTTAAATTTAACAATGAATGTATCACCTAAGTAAAAAAATTAATTTTGTCTAAATAAATGATCTATTGGACTATAAATAGGATTTGGTAATCTAACAATATTTCATACATCATAGTAGTTTTTTTATAATTTTTAGACATTAAATAAATTAAATTATTTATGACATCATGATGATGCAACGATTGCCTCATTAATGAACGATTTAAATAAAATGAAAAGATAATGTAAAATATAAGGCTTACACTTGTCAAATACCTATTTTATGAGTATATTTCGAACCCTTATAACCTTATCCATGAAATAAATCAATGTGGGACCTTTTAAATCTGAAACAGATTTCAATATAAAGTAACATTTTGCAACTTTCCAAGAGTTCCCTACTTTCCTCTTATAAAAGGCCCCCACCTCTACCTCCATACCCACACTTCTAAAGCAACTGGATCGTCCAAGATCAACTAATTTTATCTCTCCACATCCCTATTTTCATCCTATAATCCTTAACTTAATAAGAAAGCGCTTCAAGAAACCATTTTGGGTCAAACCAATAAGAGTTACCCAATTTAAAGGTAAAGTCTTCTCTAATGTTCTTTTGTTTTATTTTGTTTCTCCAACCCCCTAAACTCTTTTTATTCTTTTATTTTGTAACAAAAACACTATATTAAATATACTAGTGTGTTTTTATAAGAAGTCCTCGAGGTACACTTACACACACCTTCATCTACTGGTTAAAGAGCATACTGTTTCCGTGGATGGAGAATTTCTGCCTCACGAAACGATGATTGTTCAATATTCTTAAAACACCATCAAAGGTGGCCATTAAGATGAAAAATATATTTATATATGATATATAATATTTTTATGTTTTCCTTAAGCTTCTGTATTTTTCATTTTTGGCATACCTTTATGGTTTCCATTATGGGTAAACGCGATATCTTCATTTTTGAAAGTGTGAACTACCGCCCCCTCAAAGTGATTTGATTCGTTAATGCCATATGCGGGACATATAAAGGATGGAGTTCATAATATTTTATATGATATTATACTTTAATTATAATATACCTTTATATAATTATGATTCCATTCCATAAAATACGAAATAGAAATGAAAGTAGCGTTCATGCGTACGTACGGCTTACCATCTCCATGAACGGTGCATTTCATTTCTTACCTCTAAATGTTATGTAATATTATATATGCATGTATATACTGAATATATATGATATATATGATATCTACATCATGAATATAACTCTGGATATAATGGATAAATTAACAACTTGTAATTATAAAAAGTTTATTTTTTACTCAAGTACCAATGATCGTTAAAACGACCGTTATAAACTTAAATAATTACAGAGTGTTCATGACATGGTAATAAGTTATATAAAAAGAATAAAGAAATTGAAAAAGGTTCTTAATCAAGTAGAAATTAACTCAAGTTTATTATTCATGAGATTAAAGAACGATCGAGTCATGTCAGATACGAGGTAAGGGACATCGTCTCAGTCTCCTTTCATTGAGGCATATTTTGTTTTATACACAACTTTTATTATATGGGGTATAATCCCCTTTGACTTTTAAATTTATTAAAATGGAATATTTTTTATATTAATCATCTACTAAACAACAAAATATAATGTTTTTTTGTAGTATGTATCCGGCGACAATGACTTCTCCGCCGTCGTGACCATTATTTGTGTTTCAGATTCCTCTACAAGCCATAACTTTTTTTTAATGAAAAATAAATACCATGTTTTAATTTTCATTTATTTTGGTATTGAAAATGGTTTTGATAATGTTTTTATTATATAAACGTGTTATTTATATCTTCTGATTGAAATGTGGAAATGTTATGTTACCTTTATGAATGTTTTATGTGATACGATTATGTTATGGTTCTTGGGCATTGTTTATGAAGACAGGTTGTTCCATGATAAACTAAGGGAGGTTGAGCGTGATATATCACTCCAATGCATTGGGTAACACGAAGGGGTTAAACTTTAAGGTTTCTCTGAAGATATTTAGGGAATATACTATGATGGATATTCCAAACATAACCATGAGGGTTACTCCCTATGTATGAATGTTGTGAATGCCTCAAGTTTCCATTATTCTTATGATTTCTATGATTTATTCATGATTTGATGAGGTATGTAAAAATGCTTATGTTTTACGAGTAAATTATGATTTCATACATGGACTAATGTTTTCATTTCGTACTTTTATATCCATTTATGAGCTTTTTATGCTCATCCCATGTTTTTGAAATGTTTTTTCACAGGTCAAGGGAAAGGTACATGATGTGATGATAGTGTCAAGGAAGTGTCAAGAAAGAATCTATGTTTTATTTTAAATATGTTTCCGATGATGGGAAAAATGAGTACTATCTTTTATGTAACCACATTGTTTAAATGTGGAGTGTAATTCATCATTTTTGACCTAATTCTCTAAAAATCTATTCCCAAAAAGATATTCAATGTGTATTCTTGAAATAACTCAAGATTAAGTAATGTTTAAAGCTGGGGCCTTATATAGGATATATGGGGAAGTATTGGTGCATATAATTATTCATCATGTCAAGAAGTTTCCCTTTATAAGTCATGATTATGACAAGGAAATTATAGGGATGTAGGGTCATTATGACCATATAATCTTTTTCATTGATACCATCAATGTAAATGAAGAAGAAAATAATGAAAAAAGAGTAGTATTTTATCTGATGTGACAAAAATTTTAAACATTATTTTCCTTATGTCCTTAAATAATTCTCTATATAAAACATAGAACAATAATTTTTTAGGATTCTTCAAGTAATCAAACAAAACATAATATATGATCCTCTAGTATCAGATCTTTACTATTTCCAATGATATCTCAAAATAACAACCATTGAAGGGAAAGAGTCCCTTTTGGGTTCATGTCAGACTTAAGGAAGAGTTCAATGAACTGATTACGGAATAATAAGAATCCATAATATTTATTTTTGATGACATACTGATTATTATTTATTATTATTGTAAAATATTATTTTTTATGAATTATATAAAATATAAATAATAAAAAATCTATCATAATCTAGGTTACATAGATCTCTCCATGAAATTATTATTTTTATTTAATGAGGGGACCCCAATATATATATTTTGTGAACAATTTCTGTTATATTAATATACACATCCTTTTAACATTGGTTTTCATATTATGAAATAAAATTATTTATTTTTTATATGAATTTTGTTATTGGGAATTGGTCAAATGAATATTCATGTATTATTTGATGTATGTGAAGAATGTAAATGGAATTTCTGTTTATGGATATAGCTTCTACTAAAAGCAATAAAAAATATTTATATTAGAATAATATGGATTTGATATTTAAAATGAAGTTGATATTTTGTGTCATATTTTGAGATGAATGTAATGCCAATAAATTATTTGATTATTAAATTAAATTAGATTATATTTGGATATGATACATTCTTATTGTTTCTAGAATCATATTGAGTTTAAGAGTTTTTGACCAAAAAAATGGAACTACATGTTTTGGTAATAATGATTTCTATTTTTAAAACTAGATGATATTAAAATTGGGTTTTGATAAATATATAACATAGTATAATAAATATTATGTTATTGTACAAGGTATGTTTCAATATAAACACAATCAAATGATGATTTTGAATGAAGGGATTGTTCGGATGTTTTATCATAAAAATAATTCTAATTTATACCTACAAAAATTAATCCATATGTATATTTCCAATGAATTAGTTACATCATGATTCGGAAAACTATTAATAAATGTAAATTCAGTCTATAGAGTTATATTTAGAGATATGTTTATTAGAGTTTACTTAATTATTTAAGATAAGATTTTCTTATCGATGGATACAATAATTATGGGTTCCCTATATTAAAGGTTCAAATTTATTTTTTGGTATAATATATTAATTAAATGTTTTTATATTTTCAGATTATTGTAATCTGGAAACATTCATACTACTTTAATCATTCAGAAATGGTTTCAAATGATGCTATGTGTTTAAGAAATTTTAACTATTTGTGTACCCTTTTTTGGAATTTTAGTGCTTTAAAACCACATACATGGGTTATGTGTGTGATTAAACAAATTGGAAATGATAGTTGGTTTATGTTTTCCAAAATTTTAATTAATAATTTTTGGGGAACAAATAATAATAATGGTAATATTATTATTATTTTAAAAATATTTGATGAAAATGGATCGATCACCTAACATTGGAAACTCAATTGTGGATTTGACACAAAATTGAGAAATAATTATTTTTTTCATTAAAAGGAATCATCATCTTGATTTTAATAATCCTTTTTGCATGTATTATTTGAATATATTAAAAAATGAGTAATAAATATTCAATGTAATCCATTATGAAGAATAAAGGATGATCATTATGGGATACCAAATATGTTGAAATATAAATGATCATCAAGAAAGAATATTTGGATCCTATATCTGCAAACACATTTATAATAGAATCATTACCCATTTGAATGAATAATTTTTGGTTCTGATGAATGAATGTTGATTTCAATAGGTAAAGGATTCCACACTATTTTTTATACCTATAATCTAAAAAAATTTCATTCCTTGGATATGGTTCCCCAACTGTTAAAATAAGGGTTCATTTAAATAAAATATTAGACCTTAATTTTGAGTATTTAAATATCAACAAAGCCCATAAAAATTTATTGATAAATGTTCGTGAGAATAAAGAGATATAATATCTCATAAAAATTATATATTACATTGAAAATTCTATCTATATGTCCATCAAGATGGACAATGTTATAATGGGTCATGTTTTGGTAAGTTTCCAATAATATTTTTGGACGTTTATCAATATTCACTAATGATTGTTAATGTATTTTTTAAAATGATGGAGTAAAAATTATTATTATTATTTGAAATCAAAAATAATTATGTTGCATATATTTCAAAATTACTGGGCATGTCTCTATGTAACTATTATTTACCACTCTTCCAGGTATGTTCTAATACTATATTTTTTTCCATTCTTAGAAACTGATTATTTCTGGTCATGATTTCTGAGGATACCTGTAATGATGATGTTATGGATTTTTCGGAATTTTCAACACAGTCCTATAATTTTAACTGCATGATGGGAAGTTATAAAATATGTAATGGGATAACAAGATATGTTTTAGCTACATGAAAAATATCATGATTAGGTTACATAGCATGGGAACATCACAAGTTATATAAGGGATTCACATTAGGTAATGTATAAAATATACTTTTTAACTAAAATGGGGCACTATTTTTCAGCGTAACAGAAAATATGAGGGGTTTATAATGTGTTAAATATTACATGCTCTATAATTCCCTAATTTACCACTTTTAGTGTGTTTTATGGGTTTTAGAGGATTCATTCTACATTTTAGACTTCTCTCCTCTTCATGAACTATTAGCCTGGGTGTTTTTGGGTGAGTCATTTCCATTTGGATTGCTCTTTCAAGTGATTAATAAATAGGGCTAGGTGCTTGATCTCTTGGGTTTATTGTCATGAATTGTCTTATGACAGAAGATCTAGTGGTTTCCAATCTCCATTACAAATCGAGATTAGTTTTTCAATGTCCTTGAGGTAGGTAGAACTCTTCAATATTTCTTATGTCTTGAATTTCTAGTTGTTTTTATTAATTCTCTGTGATTTTGAATGGAATTTCAAGTGTTGAAATTGAAAAGGGAATGTGTTCACATTTAAAAAGGTATTTTATTTTTAAAATAGATTTACAATGATTTTAAATTTAAATTGGATTTGAAATCCATGAAACATATTTTCATGGCATTGAAATGGGATCTTATAATAAATTTCATCAGTTTTTAGACAAAAAATGAAAAAAAATTACACAGTTATAACGTTGGTGTGTCAAGAAAGATATACAAGTATCCTTATTGAATGTGAGAACTCTACGATATATCCAATTATATTTAGATGGCCTATGTAATTAATTTATTTTTATTTGGTTCCCTGATTATGACCTGTTAGGATCATGAGTTTCTCGTGCATAGTTTCCCTTAGTCCAAAGCTTTTCTAGAAAGGGAATTATTTTTTCTTGTTGTTTATTGATGGATAGTACATTTCATGGATGTTGGATCATATGTATAATTTTATTCAGCATCATTAAATTCTTGTTTCTAGCTTTGGAAATATGAAATTCAATTTTTGAATACTCAATGACTTTTTTATTATTGTAACTAAATTGATTTATTAGTTAAAAATATGTAAAATGATTTTCTCAAAGATATGACTTTTGAAATATAGTTATTATAAATTTTATAGATAACATGTTGGTGTCCTATTGGGATCTATTACTCACTAACAAATTCATTGATTTGAGAATTCATATACCCTGTTTTGTAGGGTACAGTTAAAGGAGATGATATTTTTTTAGCATTTTGTCTTTTCCTAACCACTCTATTTTAGTTTTGGGATGGTTTGAAGGATACAATTGGTCACATAGAGACTAGTTTGGTGTATAATATTCATATATTCTAATTTTTTCAATCAGGATAAGTTATATGTCCCTTATTTTCTTCATCTAACTGTAATTCTATGTGTTTTCTCCCATATATACTAGATTATATTTGTTATCTTTATTTTACCTCGTCTCATAATGTGATGACATGGGTTTCTAGTTTGGTTTCCCCAGATTTTTTTGTTAAAACATGGTGTCAGAGGGGTTACATAGCCTGAAGGGTCTCATCACTATATAGGTTGGATTTTTTTCCTAGGTAGATAGGAGTAGGACTGTCAGGATTTAGACTATAGGTGCAGAAAAGGGACTTGGCCCACTCACTAGTATGACTAAATCCAAGTTCACGTGGGTGCTTCAAATATATTTACTATGTCTAAGACCTATTATTTTAGTAAATTTTATTAAAATGTATGAAAACATTATTTAAATTAACATATGAACAATTTTTTGGGGACTTGGAGTGTGTATGATCATTTTTGTAAACTAAGGTGGTTTTTTTAGATGGAATTTGTCCTTCCTTACAGTTTTTCTATTTGATGGAAGAATACATAACTACTTCAAATTCAAATTATTTTAAATAATTATCTTGGATTCGTTTTTATTGTTTCAATGGTTTTTGAGTTTCACATGACTAATAGGTTATTATCACGAGTTTAATATTATATGCCTCCTAGAATAGGTCTTGAAAATACAAAAGGGGAAACAATGAGACAGGTTTGAAGTAAGGATACTCTATTGAACTAATATTTGGTCGAAATAGTGATCGGTACCATTAAAACATTGTAGTAAGTTGGAATAGTGAATTTGGGATGATTTGGGGATCACAACATATAATTTACCAAGAAAAATCCACTTATCTTCTCCAGAGACACATGACCAAAACTTTGAAAGGAGGTGATTTAATGGATTGAGAGGATCTTCAATATTTTAAATACTCTTGAATATTCTAATGGGGTTTTCCACGTATATTATCTAGGGTCTATGAAGAAGATTTTTGGACCCAATAGTGGAAGCTATGTTGTATGAAGGTATTTCCTAGGTATCATTAAAGAAGTTATTTAGTCATTAGTTTTATCCTGAGGCTTTATGTGTCAAAAGGAATTGGGTGTTTTTTTCAATATATCTAGTGGTTCATTCCATTCAAGATTACTCCACCCATTTTGTTGAGTTTGTGCATAAAGCAGAATATCATATAAACAATGACTTTCTAAAATCATAGATCATTGAGATAAGGTTGAGAGAAAATTTCCAGTTGATTATAGTTATTTTGATATATCCAAAATTTAAAGAGGCAGTGGAAAAAAGTAATTGGATAAGAGAGAAAATAATGGAAGGATATGTTTGGCCAGAGAAACAGTATATTCATCGGTTAGACAAGGTTCTTCTTCTGGTCAGAATAGTAGGTGTAAGAGTGGGATGTTTCTTAGTGGGGCTTCTACATGGTAGAAATAGGTTAATTTATACTAGTGGGAGAGCAATGTTCATACCAGGACTCATTGTGTGGAGGCTCCTAGGGTATGTAACATTTGTGGGTGATCAAGCCATCTGAATGGTTTATGTGATAAACATTCCCAAGGTAGTAAGGCGATATCCACTTTCACCAAGGGGTATTAAGTTAATGTTAATGCTTCCAAGGTTCATCGGGATAATTCTCATAATAAAGGGTATATCTAGGTGGCCACACCCAAGTGTATTTATGTGAGTAAGTGGGTTCTAGAGTAATCTAATACAGGGATATCTAATATGATAGGTAAGGTGTTTATTTATCTTCAATGGTGTGACCTTTGTTTGGTATAGGTTTTACTTATATTTTAATAACATAAATGTTGGTTGAATTTTTTGGTTTTTTTGTATCTTATATTGTTTTTATTTGATCATTTAATGACTTTGGTTTGATGTTAGAACAAAGTTTCAACATTCCCACATGTGGAAAGATGATATGCGTATTTGAGGTGGTTACAGACTTCTTAGTGCTTGATCTTGTCATCTTTGACATGATTATTAGCATGAATTTGATGAATACCATGAAGGAACAAAACAAATATCACCATTGAGAATATTTCTTATCTAATAATATGTTTACACTTGTTCTTTAGGGTGAGTGGACTCATGATCATGAAGGGTAGGGTCATTTTTTCCTTATGATAGTATAATCTCCTACCAGTTTTCATAAATGTTTATTTACAAAGTTTACCCCTTCTTGGGAGGTGATATAACAACTATTTGTTTTTCAAAACTTGTGTTATTTTAAGATAATTTATTTAGTTTACTTATATGTATGGATAGATCTAGTTAAATATTTTTCTTCTCAATGGAATGATGCCCATTTCTATGACATCCTATTGAATTGAACCTACTACATTGGTGGAGTTTAAGGGTCATCTTGGGGACCTAGAGGGGAATGGATTTGTTTATCCTATCATGCCACTATGGGATTCAGCTATACCCTTTTCTAATAATATGAACATGACCATTAGAAATTGTATTGACTATCAAAAGATTAATCTGGTGATGGTTAAGAACAATTATTCTTTACCCAAAATTGTTGATCTCTTTGAATAACTAAGAAAGGCTCATTAATTTTCAAATATTGTAATACGTTTGGGGTACCCTCAGTTGAGAGATTATGAAAAGGATATATCAATGATAATGTTTCATAGTTGATATGGGCCATTATGGTTTTCTGTTTTTACATTCGGTCTCACTAACACTTGGGTATCTTTTATGGATTTGATTAACTGAATATTTCATCGGTTCATGGAATATTTTTTTTGTGTCTTCATATATGATATATTGGTGACCTCCATGATAGAAGAGGAGAATAGATACCATTTGGATTTCATTATTCAAACACTAATGGATCATAGTTTGTATGGTATGGTTTCCAATTGTGAGTTTTGGTTCCTGGAAGTGATGTTTTAGGGGAATATGATATCTGAGAGAAACATCTTATTTGACCCTAAAAAGGTATAGAGTGTTATGTATTGGTAGTATCCTAGAAATCCCCTTGAGATCAAAATCTTCATGGGTTTGTAAGGTTATTATATATGGTCTTTTGCTACATCTCTCATATTTCATCTTTGATGAAAGAATGAATACATAATAGTGTAAAGATTGAATGGACCTATAAATTTTAGTGATATTTCCTAGAGATGAATATGAGGTTGACTTATATAACATATTTGATTATTCCATAACCAGGTTTGGGTTATGATATTTGTTTTGATAAATACTCCCAAAACATGCAATCACAATCTATTTAGAGAAATGTTGATTGTATACTCTCCTCACAAAATCATGATAAAAATTTTCGATTTGAGGGAACAGAAAATGTGAAAGAAACTCTAGATTGATTATCATCAGACTTTTGATCTTGGTATCATATATAAACTCTAGTAAATAAATTTGGTTTCCAATTCATTGGTCAGAAATTTTAAAACACTATTAGTAACATAAGTAGTTGAATATATTTCTCTAATGAATCTGTTTTCCATGATGATCTTTGGAGTTAAGAAGGTTGACGGACTAGTCTTCTTGGCATTAATGAGGGGTAAGTTATATTTTGATGAGTTATTTCAACTTGTTAAGATGATAAAAACTAATATATGACACATAGAAAGAATCCTAATTGGTGTAGGATTCCTCATTTGCGGTGTATGGATCTCCTAGTGTAGCTTTGTGCTTTTGAAGCATGTTAGTTTTCCAGTTTTCCATGATTATATTGGTTGGTATTAGAGTCCCCTCCTGAGTTTGTCTGTTTTGGATTTTATATAGTATCGTATCACTTTTCAATAAGTTAAGCCATAAGACCAGAGTCATATAGGTTTTTTTTAGCCCATAACCATTCTAGTAAGGAAATGCAATGATATTTACATTTATTTAGTCATTTTTTTTAATCCGACTCCTAGTGGTAAGAATACAATTTGGGTAACTATTCATATACTTGCTAAATAAGTGATTTTTTATCCAATTAAAGAAATAATTAATGTAGGATATCTTGGGGACTAGTATGTGTGAGAGATTATAAGACATCAGGGGGTTCCCTCTATGGTTGTTTCAAACAGGGAATCAAGGGACACATCCAAAATCTAGAATGATTTTTTGGTGGAAATGGGTTTGTAGTTGAAATTGGACACAACATATTGTTTCTATATAGTTAAAAAGACAAATAGTGATATCTAGGTTGTAGAGTGTATGCTTCAGGCTTGCCTTTTTGATATTGAGGGATTTGGGAGATATGTTTTCCTTTGGTCTAGTTTAACTATATCCAAAGTTATTATTCCTAGAATAGGATGTCACCCTTTGAGGAATTATATAAAAATCCATATCAATATCCCCCATGCTAGGATGTATTAGATGAGGAGTTATTGGTTGGGCCGAGTGTTGTTTAGGAGAAGAACATGTTTGTCTACTTAGTCTATAGGTAATATTTCCCAACACATTATCATCAGAAATATTATGTGGATTTTTATTATTAGCCTCTAGACTTTTTGGTTGGTGATCAGGTCTTTCTCATAGTTTCACCTTTCTTCGTGCATCTTTATTTGTGTAAGAAGGGTAAGTTAGCACTGAGGGTTCTAGGGAAAATTCAATGTGATTAAATTAGATGATGTTGATATTGTTAACACTTTGTTTGATCATTCAATTCATATTATTGATCTCAAGGATAAGTTAGTAGACAGAAAGATGATCCCCATGTTCCGGGTACTGTGATAGTGCATAAAAGATCACAATGAGACATGGTATTGGTACTCATTGATGAGGTACTTTTTGTCATCTCTTTTTCAGATCAAGGATCTTGATCTCTTTCTATGGATATAATTCATTTATAGATGTGATATTATAATACCTTGTTACCATTATTTTCGTTTTGTTCTAATATATTATACTAAATTTATTTCTCACTGGGTTAGTGTTTCCAACCATGAATTTTGAGGATACCTGTAATGGTAAAGTCATGTGTTTCTTGAAATTTTAAGCATGAACCAATATTTTTTCTTATTTTTGGGAAAACACATGATGTTTAATGGGACAACACAAATTTTATTTGATACCAAATACATCATGTGATTAGATTTCATAGTATTAAAACATTAAAGTTTGAATAAGGGTTACATGTCATGTAATGTTAAAATAATTGTTTTAATTAAAAATGGGATGTGTTTTTTAGTGAAAAAATGAATAAAAGGTTTTTGTGAGTCTAAAAATATTACACATCATTTAATTCATCGAGTTATAAATATTAGGGTGTCATACAAGTGTTTTAGGCATCATTCACTTTTCAGCCTTCTCCTCTAAGAAATAGCTCTTAACCATTTCATTTTTTGGGGAGTCTTTTCCCTTAATATTTCTCCATTTATTGATTTATATGTAGTGTTAGGTTCATCATAACTTCAATTTCATATCATCAATTGTATTATGATAAAATATATTGTGTTTTCCAATCCCCATTATTAATTTTTGTTAGGTTTTCTATATCAATGAGGTTGTTGTATCTGTTAAATTGTCCTAATTTCATAAATTTCATGAATTTCATATTGTGTGATTCAGATTTTAAATTAAATTTCATGTTTTGAAATAAAAAATGGAATGAGTTTGCATTGGAAAAGGATTTTTATTTTGAAAATGGAATTCCATTATTTTGAATGGAAAATAAATTATAAAACCATTAAGCATATTTTATTGTCTTTAAAATGGTTTATAAAATTTTTTATCATTGTTTCTAAAATAATAATGGTGAAATGTAAGTCCTCAACCATAAAAATTATCTAATATTGTGTTAAGATAAAAATATTTAGTAAATTTCATAAGGAGGTTCTTTTCAAGATTACTATTATAGATAATTATTCCATATCTAATACAATCCAAAACTATAAAATACATGGTTGTCACTTTTGAATATTATCCATTTATTTTATAATATAAAACTTTTAGAATAAAACATGATATATTTATCATAAACAATATTTTTAACTTTTAACTTCTCTTCATCCATTAGATTACACATCCTTATACCACATGAAACACATTTTAAAACGGTGGATGAGTACCAAAAGATCAGTATGGGATATAAAAACAAAGGAATATTTTAGTCTCCTAAAACCATGAAAAATTATATAAATTTTACATTTATTATCCATGTTCTTTGAGAATATAAAATAAAACATTTTCGAATAAAAAACACACATTGATCTCAAAGAAAACCAGTTAAACATATATCATGTAATTAAAACTATATTTGGTGACGTAATGCTTCATATATTTAAAAATATTTCAAAATATATTCAATTCGATCAAAAATAAGTTTGACTTCTAATTAAGATATTACTTGATAACCAGTGCCAACTCAACCATCACATATTAAGATATAATGATTGTATCAGTTCTATCTAGGAGACCCAATGTTTAGCTATATTGAGAATACCTAACATTATCTAGGACACCACAAGTTAAGATATAATGAGCTTATACAGTTCTATCTAAGACATCCAATGTTAAGCTTTAATCTGATTACCTGACTTATAATGGTCAAGTACCAGATTATGAATAAAAGAATTTCATTATAAAACCCATTGAAAAACACTTTTAAACCCAAATGAAAACACCTTTGAAAAAATATAACCATTTTTTCAAGAACACATTTTAAATATGAAAACGCCAATTTAATTGAAAACTCTCTTTCAATTACAACATTACCTTAATGGTAAATATGGGTTTTAATTTAATGAAAATTTTAATATTGAAAAGAAAAATTATAATAAAATAATGTATGCAATGATGGGAATGTTTCTTTTTTATAAAATATGAATATAACAATATTTTTGTCATTTATGAGTTAATTTTGTATAAAACATGAAATATATTTTGTTTTGAAAACCATTTGAATGAAATTTATAATCGGAATAAAATTTACATTAAAATAATTTCATATCCATATAAATAAATATGTAAAATTATATCAAGAATATTGACTTATTGAAAATGATTTCATTAATTAAAAATTTAAACATTCTAGGAGTCTCATATGATATTATACATTTAAACAATAATCATCGCAAATAAATAAATTTACCAAAAACATTAAATAACATTATTTTAGATAAAAATGTAAATTAAATTCCCTAGTAGCGGTATAAACACATTATAAAATAATAAATTTTTATATCATCAAGAAATGCCTCATTGAAAGGAGATTTAGATGAAATCCATTACCTTAACTCTAATGTGTCACGTACAATAATTAAAAACCAGAATAATAAACATAGGGTAATTATTTACTCCCTATATGACCTTTATAGTTTTTAATATTCATTTTACATCCACTATTTTCATGACATAACAATTGACTAATTATTTAAGTTCACATCGGACGTTTTGATGGTATTTGGTACTTGAGTAAAAAACCACTTGATATGATATTTATAGTCAAAGTTTTAATTATTCTATCATTTATAAAATAATATTAATTAAATACCAGTAACCTTTATTTATCAATTATAATTTTAAATTGATTCAATGATTGTGGATATGAAAAAATAACTAAATTACAATCTTAGAGATGGTATGCCCTACTAACGCATGAGTAATGTTTACATTTCTCAATGATCATTAAGTATTGATGTTAAGTATAATTTATATTTAAAAAATTATCTTAATATTTTTAATATCACATTAATAATTCAAATACACTTATATATATCATCCATGTGACATGGTGATGAAAAATGAATCACATCGCTTCGTAGAGGGGATAGTTCATACATACTCATGAACCGCGTTATCATTTATCTATGAATAGAAGGGAAAGAATTTATATGATTTATTATTCATTAATAATGATAAAATATTTCATTAATAGCAAAAATACACTTTAATTAAATCATTATAAAAATCCTTCAAATATGGTGATGGAAAACGAATTATATCAGTTTGTGGAGGTGATGGTTCACACATACGCACAAAGGAATAATTCATTTCCCATTTGATGGAAGTGGAGATGGATTTTTAAGATTATATTAACATTATGAAATATAATTATATTAAGGATATTTAATTTATTATTTCATTATGATACAAGAATATTTTAATTTACTGAATGATGAAAAAAATAAACACTTCTTTTCAAAGGATAACTCTTCTTCATAAGATCTCCTATAATTAACACAATACCACCTTTAATGATTGTTTTATAACTAAAATAATTGATTTATAATGTTTTTAGTTATCCTTGGAAGAAATTTGCTCAAACTTTTTCTAAATTGGATAGTTTTTGATGTGTGAAGAAAAGATAATAATGGGTTCCCTTTTATTGGAGAGGGGGGGTCACTCTTGGAATTCATGAAAACAATAAATTAATATAAATTATATTTCTTATAAAAATGAATTAAAACTAATTTATTTCAAATATATGATAATTTTGTGTCCAATAAAGTTCATAATATGTTAATTATAGAGGTTTTACTATTCATTACTCGTTATCTTTTTGTTTAACCCATATTATTTCTTGCTGTGATATAATTTAATTTATACTTTAGGGATAATATAATGTTCCCGCGTTAAACGTTACATGATCTTGAGCTAAGTATATAATTAACATTGAGGATATATTCAGGTTTATATCTTTCGATAATTAGGCAGTAAATATTACATTACAAAACCACAAAAATACAAAGTGGACACTTTCAACATTATCATTTTCTTCCATAACCATAATTTTTTTTAAAAGAAAGATGGGTTTTTTCATGTTTAATGATCCTAAATTTTTCTTTGATTCCATCATTTACTCTATTCTCTCAAAAATCCTATGTAAACATTTAAAATATGCGATAAGAACAAAAATCTTAGTAAGGGACGTAAAAATAAGAGAAAACCATTAGTCTAGTTAAAAGCTTATAACCCATTCATATTTTTTTGAATGAAAAAAAAACATTTTCATAAGAATAAAACTCAAACTTTTTGCTCAATGAAAAACACTAAAACAAATACTATAAATAAAATATCCTTTATGTGACATAAAGAATAATTTAAATGAAACCTAATCAAACACATTCCAATTTTAGTAACCCTATGGTTGACTTCCAAATTGAAAATCAATAATGGGTATCACCATATGAATATGCTATATTAGGCTCACATATGAGCTACAATAGGGCCCAACCGTTTGTATATGTTGTTTTAGGATCACCTGTGAGCTATAATGGGGCTCATCCTTTCATATATGCTATATTGGGTCTAAAATTAAACTAATGTGGCTCAACCCTTGATAAGATATATCAGGATCACCCATCTCATATAATTCTCATGTTCTATTTTATGAATAAAATAAGTTTATCACAAAACCCATTGTTGAAAGCTTCTCCTAATCCCATATCAAAAATATTTCCATATAAAAATATCATTTTCATCTAAGAGACCATTTTCAAAACCAAGGCACTCCAATAAAAGAATATTGTATTTATTATCATTTTAAAAGACCTTAAGGAATATAGAGAAAGCTAAATATTAAATTATGGTTATGGTGGTAGAGAAGTCATTGTTGCCGCATATGTTAAAAATATTTTTTTTCATTTAGTAAAATGATTCATTGAAAATATATTCTATTTGAATGAAACTGAAAGTCCCACGAGTTTATTATATGTCATATAATAGAAGGTTTTATATAAATCAAAATATCCCTCAATGAAAGGAGACTGAGAGGATGTCCCTTAATTTTAGTCCAACTTGTTGTGTCCATGAATTATATTCCTTAATTATAAACATAGGTTAATTTATATTTGGTTCATAACCCTTTTCAAGTTTATTTTTCATTTTATATTACATATTATCATGTTATAAAAATTACATAATTATTTAAGTCCATATCATTCATTTTGTCAATATTTGGTACTCGACTCAAAAATGAACATGTTTTGATGTAAATTGTCCATGTGGTCATAATTAAATCATATATAGAATTTTATTAACGATTTAAATATCATATATATCCAATATATATGTATCTATAATAGTCTATAATATTTTGAGATAATAAATAAAACACACTGTTCATTGAGACGTTAGGTCGTACGTACTCATTAACGCTACTTTCATTTCGTTTTCATATTAATGGAATAAAAAAGATATGATATAAATGTTTATAATAACAATATTATTATATTTGTCTAATTTAGTTCTATTTGTATTAATAAAACCTTCATTTATACATTCCATTTATGGTCTGAATGTGTCATATCTCTTTGAGGGGCAATAGTCCTTTCATCCATAAATTAAATTATAGTATTTACACATTATAGAAAGCATAAAAGTATGTTGTAAATAAAAATTATTGAAGGATATATAAAATATAAATATATCATATATCATATTTAAATACAAGGCCATGATAATGACCTCCATGATATGTGGTTGGTGAAAATTGATCAATCATCATTTCATGAGGTAGTAGTTCATCGTACATAGAAACATCATGTTTGTATCAATTAGAAAGAGGTATCTATAATTGTATTTATAATATATCTCATAAAAAATCATAGAATATTTAGGATATTATTTTTTATGTAATAAAAGAATAAGAAGAGCATAGGTAGAGGAGAAGGAAAATAATGGAAAGGAACTTGAGAGAAGACGTTAATTCTAAATCGTGTAACTTCTTTTGATTTGTGCCCAAAGGATTTCTTGAATTACCTTATGAAAAATGTGAAGCTTCTAAGATGAAGGGAGAGATGTTGGGAGATTATTTTAGCATAATTTGGATGATCCAAGGTTCTTTAGAGGTGTGAGTAAGTGGGTATAAGTGGTGGCCTTTTAAATGAGGGAGGAGGGGCACTTTGGGAAAGTATTAAAATATTAATTTACAATAAATTTAATTTCGATTAAAAAGGTCCAAATCACATTTAATTTGATTCTACGATGAGGATAGTTCTAATTCCTATATTAGAATAAATTTTAGACATATATTGATGTAACTTTAAACTTTATCTTTTTCGTTTAACCCTAATTTTACCCTTTTTAATCAAACTGTAATATTATGTTATTTACACTTTCTGGGTAAATGTAATTACCATAACATCTCAAACAACCAACAAGGGTTTAATATATGATATATTTTCATATATATTGACCATTTTGATGAATCATATATTTTTTGGTATTGAATATCATTTAATAAAATATTCGATATCTTAAAATACCAATTGTGTCAATTTTTACACTATGCATTAGATGACATTCTAAAAATATCATAACTGATAAATAAGTTCAAAAAAACATTTTTAAATCATCTGAAACAAGTATAATTCATCTATAAAATCCATGTATTCCATAAATTCTCTCAAATTATTTTTATTTTAGTAATTATAATTTTATTTAACTAATATATCTCTAAATAAAATAATTATGGCATCACTATAATGTCAATATTTATGGTAATTAGATAATATATAATAATTCTAAATAAATAAGAATGGTTTAGTAAATTATAATATCTTTAAAGAGACTATTTATTGTATAATTTTCATTTATTTATGACTACATATAAATAATTATACTTATAAGTTACAAGAGAGTGGGTTGTAGTCACTTACTTTTGTTTTAATAAAAATTACAAAACTTTCATGGATAAAAGTCAAATAAATGAATCAATTATGACCCTTAGGTGATATGGGTCTAATATTTTTCATACAATAAGATTTAGGAAGGTTTCAGGATAATCTTATTTTCCTTATAATATTTTTTGTTACCATAATTTACCCGATTTACCTTTAACTATGGTAAATAAAAAGTACCAAAGTTACTATTCATAATTTTCAAAAAAGAAAAAGGTACCTATTTACAAACTTTAGTCATTATGATTCCAAATATTGAATCATTTTTTCAAAAATTAAAAATAAATAATATAATTAAATCAAGTTAAAATTAATTACCATTGTAAAAATGATAAAATGGGTTCAAAAAAAGTAATAACCATCAAAATATCAGCATGCGTTTATGTCTAATTTCTTTCTAAAATTACTTTCAACGACAAAAAATGGATTAAATCATAAAAAATAATGCAATTAAACTTTAAAAAAAATAAAATGAAAATCTAACTATATAAATAAATTAGATGAAAAGATAGTTTTGTATTAAAATGCAGTATTTTTCAATATTCGTTAAAAATTGAAATCTATCAGAAAATTACCAAATAATTTAACAAAGTAAATTTTGAATTCATACGTCTAGAAAAGAATTTTATTTTTTCAAATAGAATATATAAAAGTGAAAAAACTATACAAAAAAGGGTTCCCCTTCAAAAGGCCGTAAAAGGGTTTTTTTTTGAAAAATCTATTTTTTATTTGAAAAATTGAATTTGTTCATATATCATATCAAAAAAAATATAAGATGAATTTAAAATATTATATTAAATATATAACATATATTTCTAATTTTATAAAAATCCATAACGAGTGATATAATTTTATAAACATAATTATTCTCTTTTAAATTTGTTTTCTAAAAAACACATCCTTTATATTCAATTTGTTTTTAATTCCATTTCTAAAAAATTTGGTAAGAAATGAATGTGTAAAAAATATTTTCATAATTTAGTTGACACTATTCATTCCCTCCAAAAAATAGCTCGGTGTTAACTACCAATTAAAATAATTATAGTGTTATTATTATATTACATTTTGGTATCACTCAATGTTGTGTGCAACGTAATATTTCAGAGAAATCCATTGTTGTATGTCAAGTAAGCTATCAGAAAAAGTGTCCTCTTTATCATAAAATTAATTTATTATTCATAAATATATATATATATATATGAAAATATATTAATATTTAAATACCTTGGTCATTACATCATTCTTCCCTTCTTGAAATTGTATCCTCACAATGTTAAAATTGGGATTGAAAACTTCATTGAAAATCCCACATCAGAAAAAAGATTCAGTAAAAATATCACTTTAAATAAATGAGTGATAAGTAAAAACATAACATGAGATTACAAATACTAGTATTCCATGTTGGAAAAAATGGATATGAAAGATAAAATTAGTCATCATGTTCGGATGGAGAGTGACTAAAAACATGACCAGGAGAGAGTGAACAACAAAGAAACAATAAACTTATATTGGGTTAAACATTCATTGATTTATTAGTAGTTTAATTAAATGGACAAAATTTTTGTTTTAGTGTCATTTTCATAATGTTGGGGAATTTATTTTTGATCTTGACTAATAACCCAAGGAAACATAATTACCAGATGTATTTCTATTTTATATGTACATTTTAGTCCACATAATATTCCTAGAATATGATGCATATCCCAAATAATGACCTTAAGTATAAAAGATCGCACAATCCAAAAAGGATATAAATATCATAAAACTAAGGCCCAAAATTAATTTCATAGTTACACATTAAGAAAACATTAACATAATCCCACAAAACATCTCCCATAAAGTCCCTTTACAACTTATTATCGTATCACATAAAACCTTACAAGATGTGTCTAAATCCATGAGCTTATGGTTTTCCATAAAAAATACATGTATCTCATGAATTTCCATCACTTCACCATGTCTCTCAAAATCAATTGTAGTACCAAAAAAAGAATTTCTCAAACCCTTTTGTCTCCAACTGTACAAATTTCCTCCCTGTTTAATTGACTTAAAAAACTTATTTTCATAATGTCCTAACACTTTGCAGCTAATGCATCTTATTATATACTGGTTATCAATTATCTCATTATTGGACGGTTCAGGACCCTTCTTTTTTCTATAACAAATCTAGGGTCAAACGTTTCACGCCAGCAACACATTCTAGATAGTGACATAAATTCCCCAAAATGTATATTACCACACTTGGAATAAGTTTTTGGATTACCACCATAATTAATAGTTGGTTTATTCTCTATTTATTAGTTCCTTAATTGTTTCTTACTATTATCATCTCAAGGAACATAAGTGTCGGTAAACTTCATTTCATGTTTCTCAGCACAATGAACCACTTTTTCATAAATTTTATATTATTGGGAGGCCAAAGCTCTAAGTTTACTCTGTTTCAATCCTGAGTAAAATGTATTAATTTCACTATCAATGCCTCAAATAAAATTTGAAACATACTTTTTCAAACATGTAAAGTTCACTTCATAAGTGGCAATAGAATCATTATCCTTTTAAATTAATTCCATGAATTGTTTCCCCATCCTATAATAAACAACCTTAGGGAACTATTTCTCAAGTAAAATATCCTTAAATTATTCCCATTCCATGAAATCAATATATTTTTTTCTCTAAAATTCTAAACTAATAACCATCATCGATCAACACCAACATCAAAATGATAGATGGAAAGATTTACTTTTTTATGTTTTTAACACCCCATGGCATAAAATATATTCTCCTGGGTATTGGTCCATCCTTCAGCTACCACTCGGTCTGATGATCCCTGGAATGATGGGGGATATTGCCTCATAGAATGATACCCTACTAACACATTCTTTTTTTTATCAAGATGATCTCATGCAGAATACCACTACCATTTCTAGCCTGAGTCAACTTCTCCATCACTACAAAAAAAAATTCTATTCCAATTCTCACAACCTCATGTTTTTTTATTTAAAAGGTTATTTTCCTCTTGATTCCTTCCAATTATAGCTTTCATATTTCTTATATGGAAAACCATTCAAAACATATATGGTTCAGATAAAGCATCAAGGTAATCTTAAAAAACTACCTCATTTCAACTTAACCATAAAGTAAAATTTTCTAAAGGAATAAAATTAACACTAGCCTAACCTATAATCTTATCTAAAATGGTATATGATACAAACATTATAGACCCAACCTTAAACATTAAAAAATCTGGAAATATGTTAAGAATTCAGATGGAGTATATTTTAGGTTTAGTGATTTAGATAATTTTTTCATAATTATTAAATATTAAAAAACATAGAAATACAATGTGGACACTTCCAATAGTAACAGTTTCTTCTATAATAATAAACCATTTGAAAATATACAAAGGTTTTTTTCTGGTTTTTTCATTATAACTTTTCCTTTATCCTCTCATTGACTCTACTCTCCCATAAATCATGGGAAACCATTAAAAATGGGATGAACAGAAAAAGAATTATTAAAAACATTAAAATAAATAAACACTATTAGTCTAGTTAACACCTGATAACCTGTTCAATTTTTTTTGAGTGGATGCAAAAAAACATTTTCATATGCATAACACTCATTCCTTTTGCACAAAAAATGATAAAGCAAACAACAATCAATTAAATCTCTTTTAGGTGACTTATAATATCATATAAATAAAACCATTTCAAAAATCATCCAATTGGAATGATGATATTGTTGACATCCTAATTAGAGATCTAAAATTGGGATCTTATTTCATATAATCTCTATTGGGCTCACTCGAGAGCGATAATGGGGCTCAACCCTTCGTATAAGATGGGTTGGGCTCATCTGTAAGCTATAATTGGGCATAAAACATTGTATAAGCTATATTAGGCTCTCCTGTGAGCTATAATGGGGTCTAACCCTTCATATAAGCTATATAGGTCTCACTAATCTCATATAATCCTCACGTACCATTTTATTAATAAAACACGTCCATTAGAAAACTCATTATTGAAATATTCTTCTAATCCCATATGAAAAACATTTTCATATAAAAATCATTTTCATTTAAGAAATAATTTTCAGTACCGAGATACCCAAATAAAATAATAAGGAATTTACTTTCATTTTTTCTTAAATTCTGCATTATAGAGGAAGACATATATCAAATAGTTGTTACGGTAGTGGAAAAATCATTGTTTATTTATACCTTAAAACATTCCTTTCTGTTTGTTAGTAAAATATACCATAAAAAATTTCCATTTTGAATGAAATTAAAATTAAAAGTCGTTTATTATACATTGTATAAAATTAGGTTGTATAAAAGTCAAAATATGCCCTAATGAATGGAGATTGAGACGAAGTCCCTTACCTTGAGTCCAAATTGTCTTGTTCATTCTTTATATTCCTAAATAATAAAAATTGGTTAATTTTTATTTTCCTCGGATATTTTTTCATGTTTATTGTTAATTTTATATTATTTATTATCATGTTATAAAACATTACGTAATTATTTAGGTTCATATCTGTACTTTTGTCAATATTTTGTTGCTTAAGTCGAAAATGAACATGTTTTGATGTGAATTGTACATGTGGTCAAAAGTACATATTCCAATGAATTATATTAATCATTTAAATATCATATATATCAAGTATATATGTATTTATAATAGTCCATAATATTTAGATATAAGAAATTAAATGCACCGTTCATTGAGGCGGTAGGTCTTACATACGCATGAACGCTACTTTTATTTCTTTTTCATATAAAAGAAATAAAAAATAAATGATATAAATGTATATAAAAATACCAATATTATATTTATTTCATTTATGAATCATATTTTTAATTAAACCATCCTTTATACGTAGGATGTATGGCATGAATGATTCATATCACTTGGAGGGGGTGGTAGCCCACACTTCCTCGAAAATATTACCCTATTTACACTTTATGGAAAGAATAAAGGTATGTTTTAAATAAAAATTATTGAAAAATATATGCAATATAAATATAATATATATCATATATAAATACAGTTCGATCGTGATGACCACCATGAGAGGTGTTAGGAGAAAATTGAACAACCAACGTTTCGTGAGGCAGTAGTTCGTCATACATAGAAAAATTATGATCGTATCCATTAGATATAGGTGTGTGTAACTGTAGTTCAATTGCTTATTATAAAATAACCCTAGAATATTGAGGATATTATTTTTCTTATGTGATCATTGAATAAAAAGAGCATTGGGAGTGGAGACGTAAAATAATGGAAATTAACTTGAGAGAAGACGTTGCCTCTAAATCATGTAACTTCTTTTTATTTGATCCAAAAGGCTATCTTAAATTGAATTTTTTACAATGTTATGCTTCTAGGGGGAAGGGAGGGAAGTTGGGAGATTATAGAAGTACTATTTGGTCAATAAAGGGGCTTTAAAGGTTTGATTAAGTGGGTAGAGGTGGTGACCTTTTATAAGAGGAAGGAGGGGCACTCTAGGAAAGTGCTAAAATATAAATTTACAATAAATTTAATTTCAATCAAAACTGGTCCCAAACACATTATATTATAATATAGGATGAGTATAGTTCGTAATCGTCAAATCCAATAATTTTTAGACATGTATTGAATTTACTTTGAACCTTATCATTTTGTTTTAACCCTTATTTTGATCTTATGAATCTTATAGTTATATGGTGTTATTAACACATTGTTGGTTTGCTCAATTACCATAACATGTAAAAATAACCACAAAAATTCCAATTATGACATACATGGACTTATAATAACCGTTTGGACCATTATTATATTTTTTGGAATTTAGTATCATTTAATAAAATATTTTTTATTTTAAAATACCAATATTGTCAATTTTTACAATATTCATTAGTTGACTTTCTAAAAATATCATAATAGAATGATAAGTTCAAAAAAATCTTTAAATCATCACCAACATGTCACATTAATCAATAAAATTATTTTATTCCATATATTCCCAGATATTATATTTATTTTAGTAATTATAAGATCATTTATTAGATACTTATCCTAATAAAATTATTAATGTATCACTATTGTGTCAATATTTATGGTAATTATATAATATATAAAAATTATAAACAAATTAAAATCTTTTAGATTATTTCATTATTTTTCTAGATACTATTTATTGTTTCTGTTTCAATTATTTTATTACTACATTAAAATTATTTTACTTATAAGAGGTAAGAGAATGACATGTTGTAACATTTTTCTGTTTTAATAATAATCACACCACATTCATGGATAAAATTACATTAAATGAATCAATTACGGCACTTAGGTTATATGGGTGTACTTTTATTCATCTAATAAGATTTTGGAAAGTATTACAGTAATCTTATTATCCTTATAATAGTGCTTGTTACCATAATTTATCTGATTTAACATTAACTATGGTAAATAAAAATTACAAGTTACAATTCATAATGTCTAAACATAAAACATACAAATTTACACAATTTAAAACATATGAATCCAAATAAAGAATACATTTATCCAAATTTGAAACCCATAATCGGTATAAATTAATTTAAAATTAATTCATGTAGTCAAAATGATAAAATGAACTTTTAAAAAAAGTAATAACCCTCAAAAGTTTGGCTTGTGTTTATATCCAATTTCACTGTAGGATTACGTAAAATGAAAAAAATTGGATTAAATGATAAAAAATAATCCAATTACACTTCAAAACAAATTAAAATGACATTATAAATATAAAAATAAACTAGATGAAAATATAGTTTTTAATTAAAATGCAGTATTTTTCACAATTCATTAAAAATGAACTTCATCAAAAAAACATCCAAAAAAATAACCAAATTAAATTTTTATGTCTTGATTCTAAAGAATATATTTATTTTGTAAAATAGAACCAAAAAATAAGGAAAAAACGATATTTAAAAAGTGTTCTCCTTCAAAAGATGGTAAAGGTTTAATTTTTATAGAAAAATACATCTTTTATCCGAAAAGTTGAATTTGTTCATATATCATATCTAGATAACATATAAGATTAATTTATAATTTATCATTGAATATATAAAATATACTTTATATTTAATAAAAATACATAAATAGTGATATGATTTTATAAACATTATTTTTATCTTTTCAATAAGTTTCCCCAAAAACACATCCTTTATATTCAACATGTTTTTATTTTTATTTATAATAAATTTGGTAACTAATGAATGTGTAAACCATATTTTCATAATTTAGTTGATACTTTTCAATCCCTCCATAAAATTTCTAGATGTTAATTACTATTTAAAATAATAAATTATTATTGTATCATTTTTCAATATAACTCAATGTTTTGGGCAACGTAAGATTTCAGGGAAACCCATTGTTTCATGTCAAGCACACTATGGGAAAAAGTGTCCTATTTAAGGTAAAATTAATATCTTATTCATAAATATAAATAGATTTAGAAATGTATTATTCTTTAAATACATGTGTCGCTATAGTTAATATAATTACAATAAAATGAAAAAAAACACAAGTAATAAGTCATTGATAAATATTGGATGAATTATAAAAATTAGATATCATAATGTTATAATCCATATGAATTTCATATCATTTAATAAAACATTATTTATTTTAAAATATCGTTATGTAAATTATGATTCTATCAATAATTTTACTTCTTAAAAATTTCATTACAACATCATATCATCGAAAAAACTCAATTAATTCATCCCTAACTTGTAGTATGAATCAATAAAATACTTTTGTGGCATCAATTAAATCAAATTATATGTATTTTAATATTTTTAATAACAATTATTTGATTCTCCCATTATTTAAATAATTATTTCATTATCATTATTCCACGTTTAATTTAATTATCTATTTCCTAGAAATTATAAATAAATTTCCATGATGAATGAAAACGTCATATCATTCTCAATACTATTTATTTTCTAACATATCTCTAATATTAACCCATATTAAAAATATTTTACTCGTTAACAAAAATATTGTGATAAAATTCAATTTCCTTTGAATATAATACTATAAAAAGGTAGAAGTCATCCATGTGGTTCTGAGTGGAAATAAAAAAATCCAAAGGAATAATTTGGTAAAAAAACCCATCCATTTAAATTATGATAGTTTTTATAGTATTGTTATATTATTAATGATATAATTTATTCATTTCATTACCCAATTTACACATAACTATAGTAATAAAATATATTATTAATGTGACTATTCAGAAAGTCCAAAATAAAATAGACCTTTTTAAATAATTTGTAACATATTATAACAAATATGAAATCCATTTTTCATAATTCAAAATATAATTTTTTTAGAAATTAACTAAAAATTAATATATTTGATGTAACACCCCAATATTTCATAGCACGTTATTTTCTTCAACGTAATGCAATAACTTGCACTACACGCAACACTGAGTTCAAACGCATCATGACTTACCAAACTAGTCGTTCAAAAGCGATTATGAATAGTATTAACTGCATTTTGAACATTATATAATCCTTATAATTTTGGAATCCATATTATGAGTTTATTGTAAATAATTTAAGAACAAATTCATTTTTTAGACAAAATAATTATTTAAAAAAATCCATTTTACAACATTTTAATGGAGAACCCTTTTCTAAATCCAATATTTGAAAATTTTATATATTCATTTTGACAAAATAAAATTCTTCTTTATAATTGGTACATAAGAATTTAGTTTCAATAAATTTTTGGTTTTTTTCTGAAAACTTTCATATTTTGGTGAATAGTGAAAAATACTAAATATTAACTGAAAAGAACTTTTTTAATAAAAATAATTTATAGTGTTGAATTATATATTTTAATGTTTTGGAATTATAATTATATTATATTTTTACCCTTTAATTCAATGTTGGTCATTGGAGTTAATTTCTCATTGAAATTATACATAAACAAGTGTCAATCTTTTAATAGTTATTGTTTCTTAAAAATACGCTATTTGTTTTGACAATGAGAATTAATTTTAAATTTAAAAATGAAACTTCTATGTTTTAAATTTGGTAAAATAGGCTTTATTTTGATTCAAAGTATAGAAATTAGCATGGGGTGAATTTTTGGTATTTTTCAGAAAACGTTCAATTTTTGATGAATAGTTAAAAAACACTGAGTTAACGTTTAAAACCAAATTTTTATTTAAATAATTATTTATTTTATTTTAATTTACTTTAGGTCAAAATAGATACATAATACCTATAAAATTTCAATTTAATTCATTAGAGTTAGTTTATAATAATTTTAGATATATAAATATTTTATTGACCTTTTCACCGTCTTTTACCCACCTCCTAGGAAAATTTGTAAATTCACATAAAACATAATTTTAACGCTTTGTGAGTTGAATTTCAAAAATCTGAGAGACACAGTTAATATCAAGGTGTAAAATTTGGGTCAATGAGATAAAAATAATTTTTGGTGAATAGTAACTTTTTACTTTTATTTACCACGGTTAAAAGTAAATAGGGTAATTAAGGATAAAATGATATTATTATTACCCTAACACGTGTCCTAATTCTATTGCAAAATGTAATTCGACCAAAAAAATCTTAGTAATAAAATATGACCCTTTAGGTCCATTTGGATTAGATTAAGACATTTATTATTATTATTATTAAAGAAAAGTTAAAAGAGTTAAAATCAAAGTTTAATAAATAAACAAATTTAAATATAGGGTTATACATAAGATAAATTTGACTATAAATATTCATTATAAAGCTAATAATTTTTCCTACATAATGGTATTTTATTTATAATTTTTAGAGATTAACTAATTAAATTTATTAATGACACAATGATGATGTAGTAATTACCTTATTAATGAAAGAATCAAATAAATGGTATTATAAATATTAAAAAAAATAATTTCAAAGTTTTTATGACATCCACGAATTTTATAGGTGACTATTATATCATAGGGATGATTCAATGTATCTTTTTTGAAGTAATCGATTTTTGAGGACTTTCACAAAAACAAAATAACAAATAGTGTCAAAATAGACATAAATTATTATTTAAAACAAATACTATATTATTGGTTGATATAATATTACTAAATATTTAAGGTTCATAAAAATAGTTTAAATGATATTATAGATGTCATTAATTATCCACTTGAGGTTCTATTGGAAGTATAGAGTAAGTTTATTAACTATATAGTGTAAGAATACAAGAAGACACGGTAAAAGTTAAACAATTTAACTAAGAGTTAAATCTAAAAGATAAGGTTTATATGGTAACCTAAACTAGTCTAAAACCTATTGGTTTAAAGTATTCCGACCCATAACCACATAAGGCTCTATATAAATTCATTTATACTATTATAAACCTAATATGAATTTATTATAAAATAACACTTTAAGTTTTTCCTAAAGATCCCATCGTCACCCTTATAAAAGGACACCACTTCTAACCAATTATTCATAACCTCAAAGCCTTTTGGTTTGGCCAACCCCTTCCCAAATATCCTCTCAAAATCCATCAATTAAACCTATAGGCCTTATTTTGATCAGAAAGCTAACCTAACGAGCCATTTTGATCAAATCAAAAGGAAGAACCCGAAGAAGAGGTAATGATTTCACCACCCTCTTTCAAGTTCCTTTCTTCTTCCAGTTCCTTTTTTGTTTCCATTCTAAAATAATAAATCCAGTATCTTCTATATAATGTGATGTTATTATAATTACGGTACAACCAAATTCATTATTCTATCCACCCTTTTATGGACATGTCACCATATGTGCGTACATATGGCTTACCGTCACCACGTCGTGGTGTAATTGTTATTCAATATATTATTATTTGGATGGGTATAATAATGATGTGTATTTGATATAAATAATAAATATAACATGATAAATATTCTGTATATATGATATACCATCCAATTATATATTATTTTAATATCAAAAGAATGATATTTTTCCTCTTGTGTATGTACGGATTACCGTCTCCACAATGCGGTAAGATTCATTTCCATGTTCACCATTCATCGACGATTATAAAAATATATATTACTAATAAGTATGTAATATATGACAAAATAATGCTACTGGATATATATATATATTTATATATATATGTATTTATGTACATACATATATCTTATTCACTTACATCTGTTCAATACTATATGAAAAAGGAAACATCGTTTATGCGTACGTACGGACTACCGTCTCCATAAACTGTGTTTTCCATTTCATATATATGTCTATAATACATATTTATATTCTAAATTTATATGACATATAGATCATGTTTTATATTCTGGAAATATTTAAATCATGATCTAAGATATACAATCAAGAGTAACAAATGAAAACACGTACGATAAAGAAAGCTATTATTACCCAAAATATTAATATAACATGGAAAATTATTATTAAATGGGTAGTGTAAAGTCATAAATAAATAATGTATGATTTCATAAATATTCATATGTTTTGGGTATAATTTAATAACATACTATAGTCTTCATACAGGAGGATAAACATACCCTCTACTAAAGGAAAGTGCATGGTAAGGGGTTTTCATCTCACTCCTTATTCCCGTGAGATTCATGCCATATTTCCACTATTACCTTTTGTGTGGTTTATGTAATTCCCATAATTGTATTCATTGTGTAATATATATTAATTTCTGTGTATTTACAAATTCAATGTATGATACTTATTTTATGGGTTGTATGTTTTGTAAGATACCAAATTGGTAAGGGTTGATTCCTCAAACTCATTATTACCCGAGATTGTTTATGTATAAGTATTTACTGGGAAATTTTTATCCTCCATGTACATTTTTCATAAAAATGATTTCAAAATTAATATTTAAAGGATTTTTTAAAGGTTCCCTTTATCAATATCATAATTTTAAATGTTTTAAAGATTTATCATTATATATCTTTTTAATTAATGTCAATGTTTTCAAAATGATTTTAAGGATTTATTTATATGGACATGAATGTTTTGAAATGATAAATATTTTCAAAAGTTCCAAAGTGGTATGGGAGACTTTTATTCAAAACTATCTTTCAAATTACATCCTTTTTAACTATGTGACTTTTAAATAATTTTAAAAAAATGTTATTTCTCTCAAAAAAGTTTACTCATCATTTTCTATTATGCCAGCATCCTTTACCTGATATTTTTTTTGGTTGAGGTTGATTTATTATAATACAATCTTCCATGTTTTATTAAATTAGTTGTGATATGTAGGACTATGGATGTTCTATTTTTATACCATTCGTGGTTTATGGTTAATGTATTGACATTTCGTAAGCTAGTTTTAATACGAATGTTTATGTTATGTTTCAAATTTTTATATGAGGAATGCAATGGACATAGTAAGTGATGGGGGGAGCCATCTATATCTCCTCAATGCATCGGTAGGTCTCATGAGACAAAATAGTGTCTTGGCACAAGGCCTTGGCAAAAATATCATTGTAGTCTTGGCACGAGGCCTTGACTATGTGGTAATGATGTCTGGTATTAGGCATTCCATAATTGTGAAATTAGTTATTACATGTGATTATTCGACTAGTAGAATATCCATGCGCATGTTTATATGGGAATTTGTCATTTATTTTTACCTTATTATGTTCATGTTTATGTTTAAAAGGCTGTTTTTTATTACACATCTTTCCTTAAAATTTTATAGCTTTCGCTAAATTATTTACCCTTACTGAGCATCTGAGCTCACCCCTTTCTTATGTTTTATTTTACCAGGATTCCAAGAGGTGTATTATGATTGATATACAGGGTTAAGGTAAAGGGAAAAATGGAATTATAAAATAACAATCTATGTTATGTTTTATGCTTCAAATTGTAATGTAAAGTTAATGTATGTAATCTATTTTCCAAGACTACTAAACTGATTAGTCCTTCGGGACATGATTCCTTGTAATCGTGCCAATGTATTAAAATAATGCACCGGCTCTGGGTAACTGGGGTCGGGGCGTTACAATTCGTATCAGAGGAAGTTTAGTAATAACCATGCAAGCTAGATTTAGATAAACTCTGATTAGATCACATGGACCTAAGATAGACTTTGAAGATTAGTATAGAAGGACTTCCTATAATTTTGGTAATGTAGAGATTTTGTGAGTTTTCTATGAAAATACATCCCTTTCTGGATACGAGTAAGTAGAGGCGGCTCTGGCACAGATGTACCTAGGGGTAAAACCCAAAAACAAGGCTTGGAGATAGACTCGAATGGGAACTACTCCACGACAATGAGCCTTGCTGCACTCTTGGTTACGACACTCCCGAGGGATATGCTTAGCATAATTCCTGTTTTATTTACAAACAACTATGAAGGGTTTATGAGTATATAACTCCTCAAGAAAACATTTTTGTGATTATGTATTATATCCCTAAACTGTTCAATTTACGTTAGGTATTTTACATGTTTCGAATTATGAATTGCGATTCATAAACTGACCTAGTGTATGCCATTGTTTAGAAATGGCACCCAATATAAGGAATGATAACTCTAGAAATACGTAAGATCCAAATATTAAGAATGTTAATTTCATTCATGGTATTAATACAGTATTTTGATAGTAAATAGTCTCCCACATATTATCATCATATGAATAAATACTATCTTGTGTTAATAAGATCAGTAAATAATCCTCTGAATCCTATGGCTTTGAAAGGAAGCCAGAGAAAAAAATGATGGTAGAAATAAAGATGGATGAAGGGAATAAGGGAAAGAAGGATTTTCCAATATGTGATAAATGTGGAACGAATCACCTTGGTAAATGATTGAAGGAAATGGGAGTTTGTTATAAGTGTGGAGAAAAAGAACACCAAGTACGTGATTGTAAGGGTAAGAAAAAGTTTTCAAATGTAAAATGCTTCATCTTCAAGGTGTTGAGACACTATGTTTATCAATTCCCCATTCGTAAGATTATACCAAAATTGATGTTGTTGGATAATAATCAAGTTATGATACTACCTCAGATAAAGAATAATGACTAGTGTTCATATTTTGTTATTATAGATTTATTTCATTTGAGTTTTGTATCAATAATATACTGGTTACATGAATTATGGAGATAAATAAGGATTGTACTACAGTACTATTTTATTGAGGATTTGATATTATATGGTTCTAAGAAAAGTGACTTAATAGTAAGCTACACTTTTTGGAAAATAAATGGTTGAAGGAAAGTTAATCCTTAATATGGTCCTGATAATGTGGTAGTGATTTTGTAATAAGAGATGGATGATTTTGGTAATTCAGGATGTTGCGGTGTTGTAAAAGAATACATGATGAAGGAGTTTACATGTTATTACCTGGAAAAAAGGATCCTCATTATGTTCGAATTCCATATAAACTTTGCACAAAGAGTTTGGATATAGGTATTTTGGATAATTCTAAAGGTCGGAATGGATTATGATTGAAATTGGATACCATTGTTATGGTTATTTTTAGATTTCCATAAAAAGGACAACTCGGAGGTCGGGCGGCAACCTGTCACGTCCGGTAAGGCCGCGAGACTCGAACCCGCAACCAAAGGGAGGCAAGGGTGTATCACATATCTCTAACCCACGTGATGTCCTATATTGAATAATGTAGTTTTTTAAAGGGTCTGATATGTGAATTATAAATTCATTATTTTTGGAACCCTATACGATTAGGATAAATAGAATATATATTTTTTAAATCTTTTAGAGTGAAATATGAGTTTGTGGTAGGAATTAGTTGAAGGATGAAACTCTACTTGTCAGGTATATATATACATACATATATATATATATATCCCCACTTATTTTATGGATAAATATATTATTAAACTTTAGGGAAGGAATCTTAAAACCAAAAATGTGTTATCCTAATACCTTATGTTTTATTGAACCGATGGTATATTAAATCATCATAGATTGGTGGCTTTGTGGCCCGAAATTCTACAATTGTTTGTGATTGATGACCTCAATCCCTCCCTATAAATATTTATGTTTTTACTCCAATTATGTGTCTCTAATTTCCACCAATGTTCTCCTAATCGAGATCATAATTTTTTGGTGACTTTTTCATTCCCCTTTTCTTCTTATTAAGATTAAATTTTATTAACCCAATTTCCGATGTGGATTTTCCCACAAAAGTATTTTCTATTTTCAACCTCTTATTTTCGAAGAACAATTTCAAATTGCAAGGACGCAATTTATTGAAGGAGGTAAGAATGTAACACCCCAAGATTTCATAGTACGTTATTCTTCAAAGTAATGTAATAACTTGCACTACACGAAACACTGAGTTCAAGCGCATCACGATTTACCAAACAAGCCGTTCAAAAGCGGTTATGAATAATATTAACTACATTTTAAGGATTATAAAATACTTATAATTTTAGAATCCATATTATGAGTTTCATATACATAATGTAAGAACAAATTCATTTTTTTTGAGATAAAATAATTATTTTTTAAAAAAAATAATTTTTACAGCCTTTTAATGGAAAACCATTTTTTAAATATAATATTTGAAACTTGTATATAATTATTTTGAAAATATAAACTTCTTCTTTAGAATGGGTTCATAATAATTTAGTTTCAATAATTGTTTTGTGTTTTTCTGATAACTTTCATATTTGGGTGAATTGTGAAAAAATGCTATATTTTAACTGAAAACAGCTTTTTTAATCATAATAATTTGTAGTGTTGAATTATATATTTTAATGTTTTGGAAGTATAATTATATTATATTTTTACCCTTTAATCCAATCTTTGTCATTGGAATTAATTTCTCATTGAAATTATACATAAACAAGTGTCATTGTTTTAATAGTTATTATTTCTTAAAACACGCTATTTGTTTTGACAACGAGAATTAATTTTAAATTAATAAATGAAACTTATATATTTTGAATTTCTTAAAATAGACTTTATTTTTGGATTCAGATTATCGAAATTACCCTAGGGTAAATTTTTGATATTTTTTAGAAAACGTTCAATTTTTTATGAATAGTGAAAAAACACAGAGTTATCGTTTAAAACTGAATTTTTATTTAAATAATTATTTATTTTATTCAAATTTATTATAGTTCAAAATAGATACATAATACCTATAAAAGTTAAATTTAATTCATTAGAGTCAGTTTATAATAATTTTATATATATAAATATTTTATTGAACTTTTCACCGTCTTTTACCCACCTCCTAGGAGAATTTGTAAATTCACATAAAACTTAATTTTACCACTTCTGTAAGTTGAATTTCAAAAATCCAAGACACAAGGCTAATATCAAGGTGTAAAATGTGTTTCAATGAGATAAAAATAATTTTTGGTGAATAGTAACTTTTATCTTTTATTTACAATGGTTAAAAGTAAATAGGCTAGTTAAGGTTAAAATGATATTATTATTACCCTAGAACATTTACTAATTCTATTGGATAAGTGTACTTCGACCAAAAACAACCTTAGGAATAAAATATGATCCTTTAGGTCTACATGGATTAGATTAAGACATTTATTATTATTTTATTTAAATAAGAGTTAAAAGAGTTAAAATCAAAGTTTAATAACTAAACCATTTTTAATATAGGGTTATACATAAGATAAATTCGACTATAAATATTAATTAGAAATATAAAAATATTTCTTACATAATGGTATTTTATTTAAAATTTTTAGAGATTAAATAATTATATTTATTTATGACACAATGATGATGCAGTAATTACCTTATTGATGAAAGAATCAAATAAATGGTATTATAAATATTAAAAAAATATAATTTCAATGTTTTTATGACATCCACGAATTTTCTAGGTGAATATGACATGTTAGGGATGATTCAATTTATCTTTTTATAAGGAATCAAGTTGTGATGACTTTCACAAAAACAAAATAACAAATAGTGTCAAAATTGACATAAATTAATATTTAAAACAGATACAATATTATTGGTTGATATAATATTCTTCAATATAAGGTTCGTCCAAAGAGATTAAATAATATTATATATTTCACTAATGATCCACTTGAGGTACTATTGGAAGTTTAGAGTAAGTTTATTAACTATATATAGTAAGAATACAAGAAGACACGGTAAAAGTTAAACTATTTAACTAAGAGTTAAATCTAAAAGATACGGATAAAATGGTAACCTAAACTTATCTAAAATATATTGGTTGAATGGAATTAGACCCATAAACACCTAGGTCTATAAATAAATTCATTTAGACCATTATAAACTTAATATGAATTTATTATAAATTAATACTTTAAGTTTTTCCTAAAGAGCCCCTCCCCCCTTATAAAAGGACACCACTTCTACCCAATTATTCATAACTTAAAAGCCTTTTTGTTTGTCCAAACCCTACCCAAATATCCTATAAACATACCTCACTTAAACCAATAGTCCTTAGTTTAATAATAAATCTAACCTACGGATCCCTTTTGGTCAAATCAAAAGGAAGAACCCGAAGAAGAGGTAATGATTTCACCACCCTCTTTCAAGTTCCTTTCTTCTTCCACATCCCTTTTCTTTGTTGTTTCCATTATAAAATACTAAATCCAGTATATTATATATTAAGTGATGTTATTATAATTATTTTACAACCAAATTCATTATTCTGTCCACCCTTTGAAGGATAAGTCACCATACGTGCGTACGTACGGCTTACCATCTCCACGTCGTTGTGTAATTGTTATTCAATAAATTATTATTTGGATGGGTATAATAATGATGTTTATTTGATATAAATATTAAATATAACATGATAAGGATTCTGTATATATGATATACAATCCAATTATATATTATTTTAATATCAAAAGAATGATATTTTCGCTCGTGCGTAGGTACGGATTATCGTCTCCACTCATCGAGGATTATAAAAAAATATATTACTTATAAGTATCTAATATATGACATAATAATGATAATTGAGATATATATATTTATATATATAAGTATTTATGTACTTACATATATCTTATTCACTTACTTCTCTTCAACAATATATGAAAACGGAAACAGCGTTTATGCGTACGTAAGGACTACCGTCTCCATAAACTGTGTTTTCAATTTCATATATATGTCTATTATACATATTTATATTCTAAATATATATGATATATAAATCATGTTTTATATTCTGTAAATATTTAAATCATGATCTAAGTGATACAATCAAGAGTAATAAGTTAAAACACCTATGATAAAGAAAGCGATTATTACACGAAATATTAATATAACATGGAAAATTATTATTAAATGGGTAGTGTAATGTTATAAATGAATAAAGTATGATATCATAAATAGTAATATGGTTCTGGTATAATTTAATAACATACTATAGTGTTCATACAGAAGGTTAAACGTACCCTCGTCTAAAGGAAAGTGCAAGGTAAGGGGTTTCCATCTCACTCCTTATTCACGTGAGATTCATGCCATATTGCCACTATTACCTTTTTGTAGTGTATGTACTACCCATAATTGTATTCATTTTGTAACACCCTTTAATTTCTGTGGATTTACATATATAATTTATGATACTTATTTCATGGGGTGTATGTTTTGTAAGTTACCAAACTGGTAAAGGTTAATTCCTCAAACTCATTATTACCCGAGATTGTTTATGTGTAAGTATTTACTATGACATTTTCACCATCCATGTAAATTTTTCATAAAAATTATTTCAAAATGAATACTTTAAGGATTTTGGAAAGGTTCTCTTTATCAGGATCTGAATTTTAAATGTTTTAAAGATTTATCATTCAAAATATTTTTAATTAATTTCCATGTTTTCATAATGATTTTGAGGATTTTCTTATATGGACATGAATGTTTTGAAATGATAATTATCTTTAAAATTTCCAAAGTGGTATGATACACTTTGATTCAAAAATCTCTATCAAATTACTTCCTTTATAAATGTGTGACTTTTAAATAATTTTGTTAAAAGGTTATTTCTCTCAAAAAGGTTTACTCGTCATTTTCAACTATGTCACCATCCGTTACCTGATATTTTTTTTAATTTAGGTTGATTTATTATAATACAATATTCCATGTTTTATTGAATGTGTTAGGATATGTTTGGCAGTGGATGTTCTATTTTTATACCATTCATGGTTTATGGTTAATGTAATGACATTTCGTATGATAGTTTTAGTACGAATGTTTATGTTATGTTTCAACTTTTTCATATGAGGAATGCAGTGGACTTAAAAAGTGATGGGTGGAGCCTGCTATAGCTCCTCGATGCATTGGTAGGTCTCATGAGACAAACTAGTGTCTTGGCACAAGGCCTTGAAAAAAAAATATTTGTAGTCTTGGCATGAGGCCTTGAGTATGTGGTAATGATGTCCGATATTAGGCATTCCTTCATTGGGAAATTAGTTATTACATGTGATTATTCCAATAGTATAATATACATGTGAATTTTTGTATGATTATGTTTCATTTATTATTACCATGTTCTGTACATGTTTATGTTTAAAAGGATGTTGTTTTTATTACACATCTTGCCTTAAAAGTTTATAGCTTCTACTAAATTATTTACCCTTACTGAGCATCTGAGATCACCCCTTTCTTATGTTTTATTTTCCTAGGATTCCAAGAAGTGTATTATGGTTGATATGTATGGTTAAAATAAAGGGAAAATTGGAATTCTCAAATAACTATCTATGTTGTGTTTTATGCTTCGAATTGTAATATAAAGTTAATATATGTAATCTATTTTCCAAGAATACTAAACTGATCCGTCCTTCGGGACTCAATTCCTTGTAATCATGCCAATGTATTAAATAATGCACTGGGTCTGTGTAACTGGGTTTGGGGCATTACATTTTACTAAATGAGAATACATGTTTTTAAAGTAAAAATGTTTAAAAGTTCACAATGTTTTAATATCCAATTTTGATGTTAAATTAATTCTAAAGACCCGAATTGTTTTAAATGAAAAAAAATTGATTTTAATATACATTAAAACCATTCGAAAATATAAATTAGAACTATAAATAATTTTTTAGAAAATGCAGATTTCTATTTAAATGCATTATTTTTTAATAATTCATCAAAAATAAAAATTTTTTGAAAAATACCAATGATTCATCCAAAGAAAATTTGTATACACTTATTTCAGCTAAGAATTTAATTTTTCCAAATATAATATATAAAAGTGTCAATAATAATATTCAAAACAAATGTACCATCAGATGTTGGGAAATTCCATTTTTTAAAAATACTACATTTATACACAAAATTTGATTTTTTTTTTGTGAATCGTGTATAGAAAACACATAAGGTAAGAGTAAAAAAATTTATTGAATATTATATATATATATATATCATTAATATAATACGAGTATATTTAACTATGTATTTTTATGTATAAAACTCTATTTTCACATTTAAAATGTTATTCACAGTAAAAACATTTTTTCATGCAAATTGTTTTACATTCATTTATTATTAATTGGTAAATGAATTAATTATATATACTTTTTTACAAAATATTTTTGTAATTAAATTAATATTATTCATTCCCTCCATTATAATAACTAAGTTATAGTGGTAACATTTAAATAATAATATTAATTGTTAATTTAAACTTTATGTGGAATATCATGTATCCTATCAAACATAGTGTTCACTTTTAAAAAGATAGGATGTTACAACTTCCCCCCATTAATAAATTTCATCCTCTCAGTTTAAAATCATGATAAATAAATTGGGGTTTTACGGTTAAAAATATCATTATTAAAATCCCAAATTGGAAAAAGGATAAATATAACATCCACTTTAAAATAAAGAAATGAAAGTATGGAAGTCACCTGAGATAACACATACTAGGATTCCATGTATGAAAAAATGGGTATTAAAGAAAAAATTACTGTTAAATTCTCATGAAGAGTGATAAAATCATGGTTTTGAGAATGTTAACAATCATAAGGCCATAACTCTATGATGGGTTAAATGGTTATCAATTTCATAGTAAGAAAAGTTAGAGGATAAAGTTCCTTTTGATTATTTTAATAGAGTTGAGGAGTTATTTTGATACATGGATGATGAAACTAAGGAAATATACATACTTGATAAGTATAATTTCAATTAATAATCAAATTCATTCATAAACACAATTTTTCTCAAAAAAATGATTATAAAATATGTATTCCTCATGATTAATGCACTAGAATAAATATCAGAGAGAATAACATAATCCAAAAAAGATAAACAATATATTTCTAATATATTTAGCCATTAACCAAAACCTAATTTTCTTGTACAAGATAACATAATTACAGAAAAAGGGGAAACCTTATATGAAAAAAAAACTACTTCAATATCTAAAATTCAACAGTTATTCCAATGGTTAGGCATAGACCATTCCAAAATCCATAAAATTTCTAAAAATATTCAAACTATTATTTAACCCCAAATATGAATAAAATTTAATCATATATTATTCCATGATAAATTTTAAGATTTATCTCCAAATAAAATCAATTAATATTCTAGTCTCATATCAAAAAGTAATTTCCTTAAATAACATAATATCCTTGTATGCTATCCATTTCTATAATTAACCTGAATCATAATAAATCTACAATGAAATCATATGTGATTCTAAAATATAATTCCACATTTAATTCTCAAATAAAATAATATACTACTGAATTTACCTCAATCAAAATGGGTTCCCAAAATAGAAAATTTCATTATAGATAACACTAATCACATAATCACTAAATCAATTTCAAGTCTAATGTTTATCAATTTGATACACCATTTGTACCAAAAAATCATCATATTCGTATGCATAAAATCATTTAACTAATAATAAAAAATTCATAATAGCCAGAATTTCACATAGGCCAATGGTGGGTGATGCACCCTTATCACCCTTCGGCTATGGGTTCACTCCACATGACCTTTCCAGATATAATGTGTTGTCGCCCAACCATCAGGTTGTCACCATCCATCCCAAATTGAATTTTTATTATTAAACCATTTTAAATAGAAAATTAGAAACCATAGTTCACAAATTATATACCACTACGTGCTTAAATAGTTCACAAAATGATTAAACACTAAACTAATATTACTTGAATAAGCTATTCTATAAAGTTCACGGTGAATCCAAAAAAACAGCATATCCAGATCCTCTCTGATGAGCTCTTTAAGGAGTATGATCATCCTTTCTATTGTCTGAATAAATTTATATGAGTTGATATTACTCTGATTGAAGCTTAGGGCCAATATTCAGACTTGTTTATTTATCCACACATTTTTCTCCTCATTGAACTCAACTGACAATGTTCGTTCATAAATTCTTTTAATCTCCTATTTAGAGACATTGTGCCAGAGAGATTTTTCATGCATTTCTTCCCTATTGTAAAGGATTAGTTTGAAACACTCCCCATACTTTTCTTCCCCATATTCTGTTTTCCTCCTAGATTATTCACCTTTCCCATTCGTTATAGCTTTTTCATTCCTTGTTTCTACCCTTCTTGATTAACCTAGTCTCCATTGGTTTTGGAAGGTGGTAGTAATCCTTGCTTATATTTGGTTTTTTCCCTTTAACCACAACACATTTCCCGGAGTCTCAAATTCATTTTTTCCCTTTCTTCCTTCTAGGGATGTGAGGACATTTCCCTTGATTTTGGTCCTTACTATCCACTAAGGGTTGAATATAGATTTCATTCCCGAAAGAAAATTTCTCCAGAGGTAGTGGTGGGACTTGGACATCTAGACCATCAAAATAGTTCCCCAGCTTTATCGTCGAGCCTTCCGTGAGATGCCTCTACTTACACTGACACTTATTTTTACCTATTTTATTTTCCACACCAATTTTCTTCCTTACATTCCTAGATTTCATATGAACATTGGAGTTGGACCTGAGTTTTTTTAGGTCTAAGGGCCCTAAGACATCCACTCCATCCAGTATCCCCTATACCAGGTGAGAATCTGTTCTGCCAACACCAAGGACTTCACCTGCTCTATTTCAGATCATGTGGGCATCTCATATTCCTATCCCTTAAACTGGGGTTACTTTTTCATGTCCCCATATTTTCGAGATTTAGAGCCACTGATACTTTGTCCATCATTCACTATCAAGCTCACCTCACATTCCTCTACTGATCTGGTTATACCTGGTAGATCCAGCATAGACATAGTTATGGGAACTTCATTATCATCTCTATTTAGTCCCAAATCCTATTTTATGTGGGAAAAATATCCTCTACCAGTGGATCTACCTATATAGGATTCACACACTTCACTTCCACTAGAAAAACCAAGGGAGGCCACTATTGAAGCTGAATCGCTCGGGTATTGGACACCACACAAGTAAACTCTAATTTTTTGACGTGATCTAAAACCTTGGCAGATAATTGTACACCTCTACCTTATCTCCCAAAATAGGAAAAAATTTCACCTTTTGGTTCACTATAGGATCACACTACACCTCATAACCCTCAGTTGTACTGATCACATCTATCATATCCCTGAGTCCGCTATTACAGAAAGAGACCACATGGCCTAACTTATGAGAAACCAGGTAGAACACATGCCATGATTCAAAGACAACCCATTGATTCCATCTGAATTCTTCTTTGA
Source organism: Viscum album (assembly GCA_963277665.1). Lineage (NCBI taxonomy): Eukaryota > Viridiplantae > Streptophyta > Magnoliopsida > Santalales > Viscaceae > Viscum > Viscum album. Next base: position 693,068,413 of record OY728130.1, read on the forward strand.
CCGAAACCGACATCCACTTTTTATGAGGTTACGAAACATCATCCTTAACACATACGCGAGGGGATATTTGGGGACAGACTTCTGACATGTAACTATGAGAGCAAAAATATATTCTAACAATAATGCCTAACATTCATATAATTAATGGATTCTGGAGAGGGATTTCCAGTTCTAGAAAACATACCCATACCGTAGAAGAAGTCACATCGTGGTTCATGATGAGTTCAAAAGACCATCAAATAATGTAAAAGACCCATCCATTAATACCAAATGTAATTCCCAAACATTAATCATTACATAATATTAGGTAAGGTGAGTAATTTTATTCTATTCCACATTGACAATCATTTTATGTTTAGAGTTTTAAGAAATTATGCCATATCTTATATATAACAAAACTATAAAATAAAATGTGAAAACTACTAAATAGTATTCAAAACATTCATAATATAATACTTTTAAAATAAATAATTAATTATTTTTCATTAAAATCCTTGAAAATTTCAACTTCAGTTCATCATTTCTCTTATCCATCCTTATACCATGTGAAAAACATTTTAAAACATTTGATGGGAACTAAAATCTAATTAAGAGATATAAAAATAATAGAAACATTTAGTTCATAAAATTTGAAAACTCATAAAATGATTACATTTTTCTTCAATGTAATTTGAGAATAATAAATTAAACATTTTCACAAGGTAAACAAAAAACAAATTTTCAATGAAAATCATTAAAACCCACTCCATGAAATTAAAATACTTTATGTTATATTGAGTATAATATACATAAAAACATTTCAAAACTCGTTAAGTTTGATTAAAGTTAACATCCAAATCCTATTAATCTATTATGGGCTTACCCTGTGTTATCTATTCTATCCCTTGTTATGTTATAATAGGCTTTCCTGGTGCTATTTGATCTTCCCCATTTTATGCAATAACGGGTTAACCCGACATTATCAAGGCAACCCTATGTAACGCTACAAAAATATTACTCGGCCCTATCCGGTCCACCCCATGTTAAGATATAACATGCTTTCAAGGTGTATAATGATAAAGTACCATATCATTCATAAAACATTCACTATAAAACCCTCTCAAAAACCCTTTTAATACTATTTGAGCACCATTTTTTATAAATGTACCCTTTTCTCGAGAACCCATTTTCAATACAAAAACACTCTTTTCATTAACAAACCATTTTCAATACCAAAATTCCAAAAAAAGATAAATATTTTATTTCGCATTATTACACATGAAATCTTGAAAAGAAAAATGATAATAAAATAATGGCTATGGTGGAATAAATTTCATTTTTGTCATATACATTACGAATGGAAGATTATTTATGTCGTTTTTGAAAACGTTCCCTATAACATATGAAAAAATATTTCTTTTTAGTAAAATTGAATTAAATAAAAAATAAACATAAAATTTACTTTATATTCATTTTATTTGTATATAAATTAATATGTAAAATAATATCAAGAATATTGACATATAGAAAATGATTAAATAAATTAAATATTTAAACATTTATCGTATCCCATTCCTCTTTGAAATTTTAAATAAAAAACTCAATGAAATAGTACAATTTACCAAAAAATTAAATAAAATGATTATAGGTAAAATATGGATATGAAATTTCATAGTATATTTATATAAATTTTATAAAATAATAAGGGTTCATATCATCACGATATGCCTCAAATAAAAAATATTAAGTCCAAACCTCATACCCTGATTTTGAATCCTCTTGTAAAATATTTATTTTCCTAAAAAATAAAAATATGTTAATTATTTACATTATATAGTTTTTTATAAACTCTATTATTCCTTTTATAATTCTCATTTTCATTATATAAAAATTACTTAATAATTTAAGTTCACATCAGATTTTTTGACGATATTCGGCACTTGAGTCCACAATGACAAGATATGATGTCTATCATCAATGTGTTAATTTTTATACCATAAAAAGTATAATATCTCGAAAAAAATAATCCCTTTTATATATCAGATATACTTTTAAATCCATTTATTATATATGAATATGAAATATTATCTATTTTACAGTCATGGTGACATTAAACAACATGTATGCATGAGTAACATTTCAATTTTTCCGATAATAGTTTTAGAATGAATATATGTATTATTTTAACTATACATAATTTTCATAATATAATTAATAACTTATTAATAAATTATATGTATCTTTAAAATTATTTTGGGATGAAAAATGAATCACCTCGATTCATGAAGGTGATGGTTCACATATAGGCACAGACGACGTTATGATTCTAATGAGCATAGAAAGGTAAGAATGTTTATGATATATTATTCATTAATAATGATAAATACTTAATGAATATCATATATATAATCTAATTATATCTACAGAACTAGACTTAAGAGATGGTGGTGTAAAGATAATTATATTAGTTTGTGGAGGTAATAGTTCACACGTACGCATGAACGATTAATTCATTTCTTATCAGATGGAGGGGGATAAGAATTTAATTGATGATATTAAAACAATATAATATAAGTATATTGATTATAATATATTTATTATTTCCACAAGGTAGAATAATATTTTGATGAAGTGAAAGATGAAATAAAAATGCCACCAAAAGATTTATTTTCATGATATGCTAATTTTGGGTACAATAAAATTCAATAAATGAAATTTAGATAAGATTTTACAGTTCTTTATTCCTTCTCATATAATTTTAACCCATATAAATTTCTACTATGGAATCATGTAATTTCAATTTAAAGGGTTAATTTAATTCCTATAAAATACAAAATGACCAACTAAGTAGTCATTCAGCAAATTTAATTACTTAATAAAATTATTTAACTAAAGGGTATTTTTTAAAATTTTATATCATTTAATAAAATATTATATATTTTAAAATATATTTTTTGACAATTCTGATATGATTCATTATTTGACTTTTTAAAATATACTAAAAATTTGATATATTCAAAAAACACTACTAAATCATCCATAAAATGTTATAGTATTCCATAAAATTATTTTATGACATCGATTTAATCATGCTATATTTATTATTATATTTCTAATATCTTCTATTTGATTTTACAATTAATTAAACATTTATCCCACCATCATTGTGTCATCATTGAATTTAATATTTTATTTCCTAAAAACTAAAAATAAATAACCATGATGTGGAAACACGTTTTATATTTAAAAATACTATTTATGGTACAACATATCTCTTATATATCCACATATTAAAAATATTTTACTTTTTAAAAACAAGTGTCTTAAGAAATTTACATTCCGTTGAATATAATTATATAAAAAGGGTAAAGTCCTCCAAGTTTCTCCAAGTGGATATAAGATCATCCTAAGGAAGATATGTTCCAAAAAACTAATAAATGGAAATTATTAAATTTTTTAGGGTAATTTAATGTTATTTAAAAAATGTTTCTTACCAATAATTACACGATTTACCAATAATTATTGTAATTAAAAATATTAGTAATGTTTCTGTTCTTAATATCAAAAATAAAAGGGAAATGTGTATATAAATGGTACCATGTGATTAAAAATATGGTATCAAATTTTCAAAATTCAATAAACATAATTGGGAGAAATTTATTACAAATTAATGAATTTGGAAAAACGAGAACATGGGTTTTTAAAGTAAAAATGTTAAAAAGATCATAATCTTTTTATATAAAATTTCATTGCAAAATAGATTTTAATGGTCTAAATTGGATTAAATTATAAAAACATGATTTACATATACTTTAAAATCATTGAGAAATGTAATTGAACACTATAAATAAATTTGTTGAAAAATTTATTTTCAATTGGAATGCCTTATTTTTTTAATATTAATCAAAAAATTAAACTTATCAGAAAATACAAAAAAAATACAAAGATAATTTTGATACACTGATTTAAAATAAGAAGTTAATTATTTAAAATAGAATATATAAAATATTCAAAAACTATATATAAATCAAGTGCGCAATTGAAAGGCAGAAAAACTACCTTTTTGAAAAATGATACATTTATTTATAAAATTGGATTTGTTCATGTATCATGTCTAAAAATTACATAAAATGAAATTTAGAGACTGTATTTATCATAATATATATATATTTAATTATTTATTATAATAAAAAATATTTATTTTTTATTGATTGGTAGAAAACACAATTTTCCAAATTTAAATTGTTTTTACAAAATATATTTTTCTTATTTTACAAAGGGTTATATATTCATTTATAATTAATTAGTCCAAAAATTAAATTTATATAAATGTGTCATTCATATTTTCAAAATTCAATTAATACTACTAAATCCCTCTATTATATTGAATATGTCATAATGGAAACATTTAAATAATATGATTTAATTTATTATATAAACATGATTTGGTGTATCATGTACACTATCCAACATAGTATTTTCTTTTAAATACTCCAAATGTTAAATGAAACATTACATAGAAGGAACCTTTGATGTGTTGATAAAGAGACCCGAGGAGCCTTAGTGTGTGTGCATCCACAAGGTGGACTTCTCATGTATGTCAATGGTATGAGGAAGGCCTCAATGTTAGTTGGATCAAACCTTATTCCTTATTAGTCTATTGAGTTCTATGTATGTATTGTCTCGGAGGTTAGAGATTGGAAGATAGGTTCATTTTGGTTTCTGGTTAAATATTTCATTATATTTTATTTTATGGATGTTGGATCACCAATATATTAATATTTGGTATCGTTACTTTCTTGTATTTTCCTTCAAAAAAATATTGCATGAAATTTGTGAAAACTCAAGGACTATTAGTAAAATTTTATTAAATTGTATTATTTTTAAAATTCATGTTAAACTATTTTGTTGTAAATCAATAACTTGGGAAATATTGTTATTAAAACATGTATAAATTTCATAATGGTATAATATACAGCATTGTTTCGCATACCCTACTTCTACCCATTGGGTGGTCATAGATTTCATTTTGCTGGATAAAGGTAAAGGGAAGAGAATTCTTTAGCATTGTGTATTTTCATTTCATTGATTTTTTTGTTTGGGGATGGTTTGGTGATGACATTTAGTTAAATAGTGATTATTTTTTGTATAGATTTATAAAAAAAATTCATTTATCCGATTTGTTTTAGTTTTATATTCTTTTTTTTCTACTTAAAACTCTTATTGTTTGCATTTTTTTATATATATACAGGACTGTAATTATTTATCATCGTTTTACACCATCCTGTAATGGGATGACTTGGGTGACTGGTCTTGTTGTCCCCTGATGGTCTCTTACACTATAGTACATAAGGAACCAACGAATTTCTTTATCTTTCTTGAAACGTGTTCCATATTACTAGGAATGTCTTTATGAATTAATAAAGTAATAGAAATATTTATATGAAAAATCATCAATCATACTAAATGGTTAATTATATATAAAAGACAAAAAAAATTCCTCTAGTGTAAAATTGATTTATAGAAACAAAATAATAAATGGTAACTATTGGAAATTAAAAAATAATACATAGAAATATGAAATGGGAATTTAATGAAATAATCAATAAGGTAGAAATTGTAAATAAGGTGATAAAAAAGTTCATAATAGTTTTACTGTGGATGAAAATTATAGTAAATACATTGTTATTATTACATATAATTAGAAATGAGAGAATAATAAAATATATGAAAATAGAAACAAGTACCTTAATAAAATTTTATATCAAATAATATATTAATCATTCCTAATGATTTACATTCAGTAACATTTTAGATGATATTTTTGGAAGATATGTTTTTTCAATGTTATTGGAAAACCATTTTAATCCATAAAAGATTGGATATCATGGTTAAACTAACCACTCTAAATCCCAATTAAAGCAATAAATTTTATATTTCCAAATTTACCTCTTCAAAAAACGTTAATAAAAACAATGAATATAAAACATTGTGATTTTTATAGAATATATTATTTTATATAATACAATACATGAAGCACTTTTCTTAAACCAATAAAAAATATTTTATTTGAATAATACTGTTATAGTAAATCCGTTTAATTAGAATGTATTAATCAAAATTACCTCATTATGAAATATATATATATATATATTTAAGCATCCAACTTAAAAATTTTTCGATAATTACATAGTAAATAAGCATTTTATTTTTAGTAAAGATAGTTTATTCTTTAAAAAAAATATCCTCAAAAAATGTTGTAGAGTAATTTTTAGGAGTAAATATTATAAATAATTTATGAAACTTTTCAAATTTTTAATTTATAATATCATTATATTATTAGAAATTAGTATATCAAAATTAGTATAGGGGAAAATGTTTCTATTTTTCTTAAATGATTGATTCATCAGTGAATTGTGAAAATGTCATTTTATACAAAAATTTTATTTATATTCCATAAAATACCAAATTATGATTTTAATTTTATATTTTATTACGATAAATATAATTTAGATTTGAAAATTATAATTAATTAATGTGGAATAAAATGTATAAATGAATTTGGTATAAGATATTTTTGGGCATAAAAATGAATTTTTTCTAAAATTTTATTTAGTTTTTTTCCAAAAATTCAAGTTTATCCCAGTGTTAATTTTTTATTATTTTTCAAAGATGTTAAATTTTTTAACATAATTGTGGAAAAAAAAATTTATAATGAGATAAAATATATTTTTGGATTATATCATAACATATATATATAACATATAAATTGTTTTAACTTCTTGAAAGTCTGTTATTTTCTAATATACTAAAAATATCCAGAAATTAATTCAAAATCATATTAACTGTAATTTATTAAATTATAAAAATGAAAATCATTTGTATTACTGATGTACTACGTGTGTAGAACTATAAAATACAAATTGGGCATCCTAATAATAATAATAGAGAAGATAAAAATTCATTTCTAAACATTGTGGGTCTATATTATTTATAAATTTATATCTCTATTTAAAGTTTCAAACATTATAGTTATATAACAAGACTCTTCTCTAAATTCTTGTGATATTATTGTGCCATGATAGAAAATATAAAATAAATTATTAGGATTCCATGAAATAAATGGGAGAAAATATACATAATAGAATAATATAAAAGTTAATGTTTAACTTAATTATATTTTATCTATGATGGTAACTTATTTTTTAAATATTAGTGATGATATAATTACCTGGAATACATACACAACACCGACATAAAGCATGATAAATCTATAAAAATTAATTAAATGATTATAAAAAACTAAAAAGTGATATTTTTTTTGTTATCTACTGTGTCCCATGAATTTTAGAGACAGAGATATGATATTGTAGTTATGGTAATTATAATATTCTAATTTTTTCCAATGTAAAATATTAAAAATGGGTTTTAAAATAAAAATAGTAGTTTTTTATATACATTATAAAAATTGTTGAAATAAAATAATAATATATCATGATGTCCATTATGATTGTAAATTTTATAAAAGTTATTCATTTCCAATTGATGAGGAAATTTATATGTTGTATGTAAATTTATGACCTATTAATATTGAAAAAAATAACTATTATGGTTATTGTTAAATTTGGTTAACAAAGTGGTTAAACCAAAAGATAATATTCTAGATAACATATTCTCCTATATATTTTTTATTTGATGATATATTAATATTAAATTTTACTTGTGATTAAATATATTTCCTTTTGGAATAATTTCACATGATTTAAAATAATATTTGATTATAGTATTTCTTTTATTTCAAAAAAATACATTAATTATAATTTATAATAACAAATATTATATTAAGTTGATAAAAATTCATTAAAATAAAATCATTAGTCAATATAATAGTATCCATTTTTACAAGAAAATTAATTTATGTTAATTTAAAACTTTTAGAAATTCATTGAATGTCCCTTCCCTCAATTATAATCTAGAACCTCCTTTCCAATTTGTCTCATAGTGAAAGAACCCTTTGGTTTATCCAATATGAAAATATTACAACCCTGATGAAAATGTACACATTCTAGAGGTCTTTTCTGGGATTAATTCCTCTAATATAGGGATTAATTAGTAAAGAAAGAGAGGTTATCAAAAGAATTGTTATATGCTATAATCATTTTTCATTTTAATTATTTTTTAATTCTCTATAATCTATATAAAACATAATGAAATATAAAATAAATTATTTTAAAAAATCTAATATTTTTTCATGTTAATATAATAATCTATATCTATATCATTTTTATATGAAATGGGAAATGAATCTATCGTTATTGTGTACAGCAGAGTACTACCTCACGAACTAATTTAATTCATTTTCAATCACCTCCACTAGTAAAGGAATATAATTATGGATTAAATTTATGATATTAATAAAATAATTATTATTTTATAATTTTATTGTATCATCAATTTTCTTACCTTTCCATCTATTCGAAAATGATAACAACTTTATATAACACCATGAAATTCTACGGAAAGAACCCTTTATTTGATAGAGTGTATTACTCACAAAACCAAGAACGTAAGGGAATATAATGTCCCAAGTATTTATAATAAATTTTAAATTTTAAATAATTTGAATTTAATTTATAGATATTGATGCATACGACACAGATTTAGTAAACAAAAAACTCAACAACAACTTTCTTTATTGTCTTACATTACATGCAAGACTGAGTTTTATGGAACAGTAATTTATCATTAATATATTATTATTTAATATATTAATACATATCCTAGATATTAAATTAGAGGTTATGAATATTATTTACTAAAATATGGAAATAAATGTTTCACACAGATATAAAATGAATTAATAGGTAACCATTTAATTAGAAATGAAAATACCAACAAATTCAATATAATGGAAATATTATTACTTTCTTGCTCACAAAGGTGTTCTGTATTAATTATTTAAATTAATTACAATTATATAATCGTATTAATGGAATATATATTTTATACATGAATACAAATATTTTTTATAATAATATAATATATTTGATAGACGTAAGATATGAATAACTCCATATTACACCTAAAAACCTATATTTTTATAAAGTCAATTTCACCATTGTTTAATAGATAACCAATTTTAAATCCAATTTTGACCCATTTATAAATTTAATAATTCAAAATAAGTTTAATATTTTAATTCTTTGAATAAAAATTTGGTTATTTTAAATTTTTTATATTTTTTTGGAAACACGAAATTTTTACTAAATATTGAAATATACTGAATTTTCATACAAATCAACTTTTCATCTAATTTATTTAGAAGGTAAAATTAAAATTTTACTTGGGTTTCAAGTTTAATTATATAATATTCTTATCAGTAAATACTATTTTTTTATTTGGAATCAATTTCAATTTCAAATAGATTATAAAAACAAAGCAAGCTTTCAAATGTTTTACTTTAAAACCTTGCATTGTCGTCATGCTTACAGGATGAATTTTTCTTTAATTTGTAGAACTTAAATTATTTTAATTTGGAAAAATGGATTACATATAAGTAATAAAAATAATTTATACTGTCTAACAAGTTCAACATACTTTTTTACCAATAATATTTTTGAAGGTATTTAAAATTAATTATCCGGATTAAGGTTTAATTAAGATTAATAAGATGATAAAACCATATACATAAGGCCCAAATAAACCAACACACTTGTAAAATTCCATGACATGTCTATATTTTGACCCTATCATCCCTTGGATCTAAATTTGTTCTTTATTTATCCACATTCAATAAGAAAAGTAATGGTGGGGTTAATTTCTTTTAAAATATTACAAGAGATTTAACTCATCCTCAATTATAAAATGAATCATTTCCTTCTGCATCCTCACACAATTAATGCCTCATTAGATCAACGAAAAATTTCTGAAATAGATCACTAACATCCCTACAATCATCTTTGAATCCTTCATTGGGAATAATTCCCTACATTGACGCTCCTTTAGTGAAAACCAAAATAAGTTACTTTATTAAGAGATAACACCCTCCCTCAAACTCCTCTCTTTTATTTTCATTATCTAGTCCCTCAACTCATAATATTCAATAGTTAAATAAAAATATAATATAAAAAATATAATTGGATATTTTTATACTAATATTTTAACCTACACTTACAAAAACTTCCATCTAATGGGTAATGAACTTATTATTTATGTGTAGGACGACTATAACCTCGTTAAACGATGATTGTTGAATTTTACATCACTGCCTCTCGGGGTGGAAATTATTATGGAAAGTATTTTAATATATATAACATATAATATTTATAATTTATTTAATAATATTTTATTATTTTACTACAAATATCCTTATACTTTTGGTTTTATTTTAGGACGACAACATCATTTAGGGAAGTGCAGACTACCACCCCCTCAAAGCGATATTATTCCTTCATGCTATACATGGATCATATTGAAGATCTATTTAATAAAAATATGTAGCATATCTTAATTTTATATGATTTTTTAATTATTATATACATACCCTTCATTTTCTCTTCATCCCTTTAATTCGATAATGAAATTAAAGTAGCGTTTATGTGTACGTACTGACTACAATCTCTACGAATGATGCATTTAATTTCATATATCAAAATAGTATAGATTATTATAGATACATATATAATGGATAGATATGATATTATCAAGATGGTTAAAGTTTTTAAGATGATGAATCCTTGAAAATATTTTTAATAATAACAGATGACAAGTTAAAACATACTCAATGAACTAGGAAACTAACACATGATTTAGTTAAATTAATGAATGTTTGTTAACAAAAGGGTAATAAGATATTATTAGAATATTATATGTGATTTTATAAACATGATTATAGTTATGATATATGTTAGTAACATATTTTGAACAACTATATGGGAGGATAAAGTCAATACAATAGAAGGAATGTTAAGGTAAGGGATTGTTGTCTCATGTTCATTCTGTGATGCATACATAGTTCTTGTGATCCTAATTCATTATATATGGTGTAAATACATTCACATTGAGATATAGTATCATGAAATATATTATATTCAGGGTATTTAAATTTTATACTAAAGGATTATTACCTTTAGGTTTTCCAATTCATTTGTTACTACATTGGTAAGGGGTTTCATCTCAATTTACATTCCTTTTTTACTTATTAATTGTTATGCACATAAATTCTATTATGTGGTGTAAATAATTACCTTTTACATGATATATCATTTCTTTCATTCCTCTCATGATATTATAACATTCATTTAAAATTATTCCCTCATGAGGATTATGATTTAAAATGTTTCATAGTCGTATGAGACACTTTGGAGTGTTCAAATATTATTTTCTTAGATAATAATTTTAAGGATCTTTAAATAGTATTTACACCTGATTAAACTATATTGTAATTATTAAATACCCATTTTCATTATACTTTGGTTATTAATGACCATTTTCATGTCTTATTACCATTTTCTAATCTGGTACTAATTCTTTTAAGAAAATGTTTTTAAGAAAACCCAACATCATTTCACTCTTTAATTTGAGAATCTATGTTCATATAAAAAATGTTTTATTAAAATGTTTTAAAAAATAATTTAACATTTTAATAATGATTTACTAATGAAATTTTTACCCTTTTTTTCTTTTACCCTTGTTTTCGAAATAATCTTCTTGTCGCTTTCCTGATATGGCATTTTTCAAAACATTTTACTATACCAAATGAATGTTTTTTACCTCATAAGAAATATATGGATTTATCCATAATTATTTCTATGAAAAATCCTTTTGATTTTTAAAATGGTTATTTTTAAATAAATTTTTTTTAAAGGGATATTCATAGAAAAAAAATCAATGTTTTTTAAAAGAAAATGATAATTTCCACAAGAAAATTTTTAAAGTTATTATTTTATTTCATCAAATAAAACAACCATCTATTTTACCTTGCATGGTATTTGTTATATTATAAAGATCCTTTTTCTTTATATGGATGTTTTATGACTAAATTTCCCATTTATGGTAATCACATTCCCTTCTTTAACACATTCTTGATGTCCTTTTGAAATATTAAATTTCATATGATCATTGAGAATTGAATTTAACCTAATAATCCATTTCATTTTTCATGGATATTAATGTTTCCAAAACCATATACCATGTTATATTTGGTACCTAATTTTATAGTAATTTTATTATGTTGATTGGAGTGGATACTCAAGAGGGGGGGTGAATTGAGTTCCAATTAGAATTTCTGTTAAAATATTGTCTATTTAAAATCCCCCAATTTATAAAACAAGTTAATCTGTAGTGAATTTATACAGATTGTAAATGTTCACTTAGCTTCTCAAAGATTGATTAGGTCTCAGTTAGTTTCACCACAAGATCAAACTATCTTTTGAAACTAATCTACTTATTTACAATAAGTGTAAACACTTTCTAATTTAACTATCAAAGTAGATTTAAAATAGTTTTGTATTTCAATGTAATAGCAGCGGAATAAATAATATATATTTAGTAAAATTTGAACTTAAATTAAAAATTCCCAGAAGATATAACAAGAGGTTCAGTCTCAAACTGAGACTTAGTCCTCTAAAATTTATCTATATTTGATCCACACGCTGGATTGGGGTTAACAACAGTTTACAAAACTGTCCAGGCCACACAGGGACCTCTACCACTGTTCTACGTGGGAAACAAAGCAAAGACCAGGACACACAAGGACCTCTTCCATAGTTGATGTGGGTAAACAAGAGATAAGATATTTGGAGTGAGGATTTTGATATCCTCTAGCTCTGTGCATTAGATAGTGTGTGTATAAGAAATATAGAGTACACCACACTGCTCGAAAGTTAATAAATAAATCACGTAGAGAAGATAGATAAGAGTTTAGAAAGCTCTAGTGATTATCAATGCAGCTCTGGACTCGTTGGATTCAGTAGGAGTGCTTCTGAGTCCTTCTCTGGTTTTTCTTTTGAAAAACAGAGTGTCGTAGTTCAGCATGTCTTCTACAGGAGTGAGAATGATCTCTTGATTCGTCGTGTGTTCTTCAAAGGTGTTGGATTTCATTCATGATTGTTCTTTGAAGGTCTGGAAATCTCTTTATTTCTCAGGATTTATCTTCTTGTTCAGCACATTTCTCTCAAGTGTATATATGTTCTTCTCGTTGTATATTCACACTTTTCTTTTGTTCACCGATTTAACTTGTTGTTGCGCGTGTACTGCATTTTAATATTCCTTATATTCCACACATTCTGGCAGTAGGAATGATTCCCTTTTCATAGGTATGAGATACATTTTCCTGACATTCCAACAACTATCATTAAATAACATTAATTTCATTAAAAACATCAAATATGACCGCTAGAATTATTTAAATAATATTGACAAAAGGTTAAGAAACGGTGTCACAGTGATTAAGTAAACGGAATCTTCTTCATGGTATCTGGGCCACGGTGAGTCATTCATGGTGCTTGGTCACGGTGAGTCCTTCACGGTGTCTGGTCACGGTGATCCCTTCAAAGTGTCTCCATACTTAGAAAAATATCTGAATTTGGACTTAGACAGTAATATGCAGAATATGGATTAAGTTTAACCATTAGAGAGTAAAAGAGCTTGAATCATAAATATAAAGTCTTGATAATATATGTGAGATTTGTGATCATGCATGAGACTTGTAAATAATAAGGAGAGTAATTAACATCATAAGATTTGTTATCATTAAAAAATGATGTGTAGTTATTATTGAGATTTAAGAGCATTAGCAAGATTTGCCGTGAAGATTGATATTAATTAACAGTAATAAGATTTGTGATCATTAAAACATGATTAACACATGAGGAGTCCAACAATATCCCCCTTTTGATGATCACAAATCAGATATAGGCAGAATATAAATGACATGAAATATTAAAGATACTAGCATAGAAAAAACATTATAGAACGGACACTTGTAGTTTTTCTCTCCCATTTATACTATTATAGAACTAACACTTGTAGTTTTTCTCCAACTCATGGGATTATCAAAAAAGTAGAGAAAATTAAATTAAACTTGGAAGTTTTCATTAAACAAAGGGTTCAGAATACAACATATAGGATAAGTACAAACAGTAAACAAGAACTGACATCCCAACAAAAAGAAAACAGTCGCTAGACTGTTCAAGAATTCATCGTTTCTTTACATTTATCAGTAGCAGGAGATGGTGCTAAAGTAGAAGAAGGCATAGATTTGGTAGACAAATAGGGTAAGGGTAGACCTTCAAAAACAGATGGAGCCAAAGTGGGAGCAGTATAAGATCTAGGTTGTTGTTGGTCAAGAATGACTAGCCGGATCTGAGAAAGAGCTTGGCTAACTATCATGGAAGTTGAGGCTAAGGTTGGTAGACCAGGTCTAAGGGGTGCAGGAGCTGGAGAAACTATAGCAGTGCTCTACACATGAAGATATGACTTCAAAATATTGTTGAAATCAGTAATGATTTTACCTCCATATTGCATAGCCTTTTCAAAATCATCCTTATTCTCCAGAAATCTGTCCAATAATCTGGTAAACTCTTTATGTTTCTGAACGTGAGTTTTAAAAGCTTGAGTCATCGGAGGGATTCTCAAATTTTCAACAAGATATCTAAAGTGATCTATCATATCACTTTTAGAGAAAATCTGGGGCAGATACAAATCAATTTTCTTGGTGATATCTTGTTGAGCATCATTGGCTATCTTAGAGTGAATTCTAACTAAGTCCAATGCTCTATCACTATTCTTAACCACTTCTGAAAAAGAAATAGATCCAAGCCACTAAAGGAACTCTGAAGTTCTTCCTTGATTATGGATCTCAGCATATAATCATCCAAAGAAGGTGTGGAGATCTGACCAGAAGCAGGTGAGGCCTTTACAGCTTCGGTTAGAACTTTGAGTTGTTTCGACACTTTTTGCAAGCATCCAATGTATTCATCTGTAAGACTATTCAGATTTTCCAAAAGCTCTCTCATGCATTCCAGCATCTTGGTGTGTCTTTTTCCAATATTCTCATCAAAAGAAATTAGGTATGGATGAACTTGAGACCCAATCTCCCTAGCAAGGAGGGAATCAGATGGCTCAGGGGAAGCAGCAACAGGTGCAGGTGCAGAAACAGGAGCAGGCTCTGATCTCAATGATAACTCATTCTGCAAACTTTCTTCCATAATTTTCAGATTTTCCACATCAGCACTCAGCAGCTTATTCTCAACTCTGACTTCTTGAATTTCACGGATAATCCTTGGTAGAATATGCAAGATAATATTTTCCAAGATAATTGATGCATCTTCTTGACTTAACTGAGTCACTGGACGAGGTTGAGTGGAGACAATTTTCTCAACTCCAGCTAACAAAGTTTCTCCAAAAACATTCAGACCATCATTGGTCACAAAGGAGTGATGCTCAGGTAAGGGTGCAGGTAAAGGTAGAGATTCAGATTCTGGTTGAGGTTCAGAGTAATCTTTAGACTCGGATTCTGATTCGGATTGAGGTTGGGGCTCTGGTTCTGGTTCTGGATGAGCTAAAGACTTCAGTTGAAACAAAGAATAAAGATCCATTCTAGTTGTAGACACTTTCTATGACATCATCACATCATAAAATCTTGGAAATTCATATCAAGTGTACACAAGATATGTGACAAAAGGTTGAGAAGCTTCAGCAGATCTAGCTTCCACAATCTCAAGAATTTGAGGTTCCTCCCCCTCAACTTGTGCTTCCTTTCCAGATTCTTGATGCCCAGGAACATGGACAAGATCCTCATGGTCATCCCTAATCTCTTCAGCAAACTCTTGGCTTGCTAGCTAAAAGGCAATTTCCATCCTCTCTTCAGTAGAGGGAATAATCTCAGGAACCGACTGTTCCACTGGTTGAACTTCCAGACTTGCTTCTTTCTCAACAGAAATATTTTTCTTCAACAGGACTTACCTCTATGGTTTCTTTCTGTTCTGAATCAGGAAAAACCAATTTCCTTTCAGCATTAGGATGAGCTTATGGATTTACATCCACACTAGGAACAAGAGCTTTTTCTTCTCTCAAAATAACACCAACATCCTCTTCTTGAGCTGTTTCAGCAGGGATAACAGTAGGGACAATAGTCTTTACTTTTTCAATAGGAGTTGTTTCCATTTGTTTTATTTCAACCTCTTCTCTAGGAGATACATCAGCTGTTACTTCCTCTTCTTCTTCTTCTTCTGAATACTCAGCTACTTCATCTTGTTCCAAACCAGGAGCAGATAGATATTTAGGCCTTCTTGGATAGTCAACAGGATTAAACTTTTTATACACTTGATCATTATCCTCAACCCACTACTTCTTCCAGGGGTTCCAGCTAATCTTCATCCTTCTGATGATAGGCATGGATAGGCAGTAATCAAGGTCCTCTAATTTTTCTTCATTCGGTCCAACCATCCATTTGGAAACTAACATAGCTGAAATCATCCTTGAGTAAAACAATGAGGTAGATTCAGAAGTGACATTGATCAGCTCACAAATATGGTTGATAACATACTTTCAAAGATTGATTTTATGGTCATTCTTAAATAGATGGATCAGGAACACATTCTGATACTTCATCATAGAAAAATCTCTTTTTCTCGGGCTAATCAAATTCTGAACAAACTTGAACATAAGTCTAGTGTCCCCATCCAATTCAGCTGCTATGGCCCTTCGCTTGGTGCCATTTCCAATCAGGTTTTCCAAAGCAGTCTCCAGGTCAAAGATGTTGGTTGTTGGAGGAGGGTCTCTCTGGTAATAATCACAAACTCCTTCATAGGGAATTCTTAGGCATGCATCCCATAGCCTTGAAGAGAAAGGGCACTTCTGACCATTTATCCAGCTTGTCACCATAAAGATTTCTCCAAACTCAAAAGAAAACTTCACATAATGATAAAAATGAGATACTAGTCTTAGGTAAATCAGTCTATTCTGTCCAGTAAACCATTCAAGTAATCCTTGTTCTCTTAAAACTTTCAAAACTACAGATCTGCTAGACATCAACCAAACTGGGAAAACCTCTTTTTCAGGTACAACAGTACGGCTTACTAGGTTTGGGTTTAGAGGTCCTTTGGGAGCTATCCTCGGTATCCTCTTCTGTTTCTTAGTGCAGCGCTTCTTCGACGAAGGTGATGATGGACGCTTCACCCTTGACATCCACTGAAGGTTTGGGTGAGAGGGAAGAAGGCGTTCAGGAGAGAGTGTGGGTAAGGATTCAAATGAAACCCTTATGTTTTATCGTTTGGGAATGTCAAACTTCATAAAAACAAAAATGCGGGAAAACAAATAGCAGTGAAATAAAAATTATGGCGATACGGGTTAAAATAAAAATATAAATAATCTTCACGGTGAGATCGTGAGTAGGCATTATGGTGTGATGAAAACTAGTCATCACGGTGAGACATTTGGTAGTCGTCATGGTGAGACAGTGAGCATTCTGTATAGTCACGGTGAGACAGTGAGTTGACAGACCGTGAGCATAAAGTCTTGACAGTGAGACCATGATCATAAAACAGTAACTTAGAAACAGTGACCATGAAACCGTAAAGTAAAATATAGTAAAGTATTAAACATTAAGATCATTAAGATATTCATTTATGATTAATCATACAAATATCATGTATGATGTAGTCTAATCTTTCAGAATATAATGGTTTGGTGAATATATCAGCAAGTTTATATTCAGTACTAATGAATTCCAAAGTGATGTCACCTTTTTGATAATGATCCCTCAAAAAGTGATGTCTTACATCAATATGTTTTGTCCTAGAATGAGAAACAGGATTCTTAGAAATGTTAATAGCACTTGTGTTTTTACAATTTATTGAGACATGTCTGAATTGATATCCATAGTCTAGAAATGTGTGTTTCATCCACAAAATTTGGGCACAACAGCTGCCAGCAGCTATATATTCAGCTTCTGCACTAGATAATGCAACTGAATTTTTTTTACTACACCATGATACTTGTGACACGCCTAAAAGGTGACATGTTCCAGAGGTGCTTTTTCTATCTAGCATACATCCAGAAAAATCAGCATCAGAATAACTAACTAATTCAAATGATTGTCCTTTGGGGTAGAACAGTCCTAAATTGGGAGTATGCTTGAGGTATTTGAAAATTCTTTTTACAGCATTTAAATGTGCCTCATTAGGGTTTGCTTGAAAATGAGCATACATACACACACTAAACATAATATCAGGACGACTAGTAGTTAGGTAGAGTAGACATCCAAGCATTCCTCTATAAGTGGTCTGATCAACAGATTTACCATTTTCATCAAGATCCATCATACAGGTGGTACTCATGGGAGTGTCACTACTTTTTGTTCTATCCAATCCAAAACGTTTTAAAAGATCTCTAGTATACTTACTTTGTGTTAAAATAATTCTGTCATCATTTTGAAAGATTTGAAATCCAAGAAAGAATTTAAGTTCACCCATTAAACTCATTTAAAATTCATTTTGCATCATTTTAGAAAAATCAGTACATAATGTAGTCTTTAAAGATCCAAAAATAATATCATCTACATAAATTTGTACAACTAAGAAATCTTTATAAATTCGTTTTATAAACAGATTAGGATCAGCTATTCCTTTTGTAAAACCTTTGTAAATTAGAAAAGTACTTAATCTATCATACCAAGCTCTTGGTGCTTGCTTTAAACCATATAAAGCTTTTGATAATTTGAAGATATGATTTGGAAAATGTGGGTTTGAAAAACCAGGTGGTTGTTCAACAAAAACATCCTCAGCAATATATCCATTCAAGAATGCACTCTTGACATCCATTTAATATAGTTTGAAATTTAGATGTGCAGCATAAGAAAGTAAAATCCTAATGGCTTCTAATCTGGCTACTGGAGCAAAAGTATCCTCATAGTCAATACCTTCTTCTTGAATATAGCCTTGTGAAACTAGCCTAGCTTTATTTCTAACTATGTTTCCAGATTCATCAACTTTATTTCTAAAAACCCATTTTGTGCCTATTGTGAAAGTGTCCTTAGGTCTTTCAACAAGATTCCAAACATTATTTCTATAAAACTGGTTGAGTTCTTCTTGCATAGAAATTACCCAAAATTCATCATTAATAGCATCATCAATGTTTTTAGGTTTAAGTTGTGACAAGAAGGCTTAATGTTCAAACTGATTTCTAAGAGAAGCTCTAGTCTGTGTCCCTCTATCAAGATTTCCTACAATAGCATCTAAAGGATGATTCTATAGAATTCTAGTTGATCTAGTAAAGGTAGGACCAGAAACGTGATGTTCTTCTCTAGGTTAGGGGTCATTAGGATCAGATTCTGGAATAAGTCCAGAACTGGTTGTCTCTATAGCAGGTTCATTAGATTTGTCATTAAGGTCCAGAACAGATAAATCTTCTTCAATATTTCAAGAGAGGTTTTAGTCTCATGTGGATCAGTTTCATCAAACTTGATGTGAATAGATTCTTTCACACACTTGGTTCTCTTATTAAAGACTCTATAGGTTTTGATAGTAATAGAGTAACCTAGGAAAATTCCTCCATCACTCTTGTATGCAAACTTATCAAGATTATATTTTGTATTAAGAATAAAGACTTTGCAACCAAAAACTCTAAAGTAGTTAACCTTAGGTTTCCTATGGTTCCACAACTCATAAAGGTTCATCTTAAGAACAGGTCTAATTAAGACTCTATTAATAATATAACAAGCCGTATTGATAGCTTCAACCCAAAAATAAATAGGCAGGTCATATTCATTAAGCATAGTTCTAGCAATTTCTTGTAGGGTTCTATTCCACCTTTCTACTACACCATTCTGTTGAGGTGTCCTAGGAGCATAGAAATTGTGACTATATCCATTGTGTGAGCAATAGGATTCAAATTCATGATTTTCAAACTCACTTCCATGATCACTTCTTAGAGTTCTAATCTTATGTCTAGTAATATTTCCTACAGATTTGGAGTATTTAACAAATTAAGAAGAAGCTTCACTTTTGTGAGCTAAGAAGTATACCCAAGTATATCTAGAAAAGTCATCTACGATAACATAGACATAGTGCATCCCATTTAATCTAGAAACTCTATATGGTCTAAACAAATCCATGTGAACCAACTCGAGAGGTTGAGAAGTTGAAACTTCTTTCTTTGATTTAAAAGAAACGTTATGTTGCTTTCCCTTTGGACAGCGATTACAAACTTTGTCATTTGGAAACTCAAGTTTACGTAGGTCTCTAACTAAGTTCTTCCTAGTATGTTTTCTAAGTGAGTGTATATTATAGTGTCCTAATCTTCTATGACATAACCAGGACTCTTTATGAAAAGCATTTAAACAGGTAACATTTTTCTTGGCTAAGGAATTTAAATCAACTGCATAAACATTTTCATTTCTTAGAGCAGAAAAGACTAAAACAAATTTAGCATTAAAAACATTGCAAGAATCATTTTCAAACTTCACATTAAATCCATCATCACATAATTGAGAAATACTTAACAGATTATATTTAAGCCCATCAACAAATAAAACTTTAGAAATTAAAACTGAGTTAGTGTTACCAATTTGGCCTAGGCCGATGATTTTCCCTTTAGAATTATCACCAAAGGAGACATGACCTCCATCAACCTTTATTAAACTCTTGAAGCATGAGTAATCCCCAGACATATGTCTTGAACATCCACTATCCAAATACAATGACTTCTTGTGGGAACTCTTCAAGTAGGTTTCCTACAAAACAGATTTAGATAGGAAATGATTTTGGTACCTAGATCTTCTTGGGTCCTGACAGGTCAGCTAATAAAACTTTAGGTACCCAAATATGTCTTCTGGGTCTTATAAAATTTGTAGAATCAACAGATTTTGAAAGATAAACATTATTAGATCTGTAACTATGAATATAACTAGTTGAAACATATGGACTTCCAGAACTAGAACTATCTACATTCTGTCCAGATTTAGAAATAAATCTAGTTTTGGTAATTTTCCTTTGTCCAGGTTGATATCCTATACCAGTAGTATATCTAGGTGCAATCTGCTAACCTAGCATTTGAGTAAGAGTGTCTTTTCCATTTGTGAACTTCTCTAAATCCTTCCTAAGTTGCTCATTTGACAATTTCAGTTCAGTGTTTTCTTTAAGAAACTGAGCATTCTTTTCCATTTCTATGTCAAGATCATATTTATGTTTAATAGTTAAAGCATACTATTTCTTTAAACCTTTGTATTTGTCTTTCAGTTCATTACAGGTTTCTTCCAACATATCACAATATTAAAACAGTTCAGATTTTGACATATTTTCATAATCAAAATCATCTCCAGAATAATATGAATTTAAATTGGGAGTATCTAAGGTTACCTCAGATGTGTTTGTCATAAAACACATGTTGGCGCGATTCTTTTCAGAATCAGACATTTCAGATTCACTTGTGTTGTCCTCAGATGAACTCCAGGTATCCTTTATAGCTTTTTTGTACTTACAATCCTTGTAATCATATTTCTTCTTGAATTTTAGCTTTGGGTAGTCTACTTTAATGTGTCCTTTTCTTTGGCATTCATAGAAGACAACTTCATCTAATTTGTCAGATTTCTTCCAATCCTTTTTCCAGTGTCCCTTATTGTCATACTTTCGGTTGTAATTTGATTTTCGGAAAAACAACTTCTTCCCATATAATTACTTAAACCTTCTCGCTATCTGAGCCATTTCAGCATCACTATCAGAGTCTGAATTTTCACTAGTTGAATTGTCAGTAGGTATTTGAGCTTTATCTTTGTCTTTGCTCTTTGAAGCAGTAGCCTTGAAAGACACAGATTTTCTCGTAGGTTCCTCATCTTCCTCTTTATTTACCTTGAGTTCTTCCTCATACATCATGAGCTTACCAATGGGTTCTTTGATAGGTTGAGCAGCAATGTCACATGACTCTCTGATTGAAACAGATGTGCCTCTCCATCGGTCTGGTAAACATCTCAAGATTCTCATAATTTGTTCATTTGCTGGAACAACCTTTCCGAGTGAATTCATTGTATTGACTATCTCATTAAACCTGAGATACATATCAGAAATAGGTTCATCAGTTTTAATTTTAAAATTATCATATTTAATAGTATAAGTGTTAAATCTCATTTCATTAACATTGGTTGTTCCTTCATGAGAAACTCACAAAGTATCCCAAATTTCAAAAGCAGCTTTGCAAGAAGAAATTCTGTTAAACTCCTCATCTCCTAGATCACAGTACAGGGCATTCATAACTTTAAAATTATTATTTTATGTAGTCTTTGTAGGTTCATCCCAAGTTATTCATTCAGTTTCTGTAATTTTATATTGAGACTCTATAGCAGTCCAGATATCAAAACCCATGCTTTCTAAATAAATTTTCATTTTATGTTTCCACTGAGCATAGTTCATACCATTGATGAAAGGTGTCTTGTTAGTAGAAGCACCCTCTGGTCTATTGTCCATAACTAGATTTTAGAATGATAACTGAAAGAGATAAAATTTAGAACTAACAGAAATTTAAGATCTTTAAAGATGTAACTAAAATCACAGTTGAAAAACATAGTATTTCAAAAATCCTTAAACAAAAACAAAACCTTTGATACCAAATGTTGGTCGGATTGGATACTCAAGAGGGGGGTGAATTGAGTTCCAATTAAAATTTCTGTTAAAATATTGTCTATTTAAAATCCTCCAATTTATAAAACAAGTTAAACTATAGTGAATTTATACAGATTGTAAATGTTCACTTAGCTTCTCAAAGATTGATTAGGTCTCAGTTAGTTTAACCACAAGATCAAACTAACTTTTAAAACTAATCTACTGATCTACAATAAGTGTAAACACTTGCTAATTTAACAATCAAATAAGCTTTAAAATAGTTTTGTATTTCAAAGTAATAGCAACGGGATAAATAAGATATATGTAGTAAACTTTGAACTTAAATTAAAAATGCATAGCAGATATAACAATAGGTTCAGACTCAAGATGAGACTTAGTCCTCTCAAATTTATATAAATTTGATCCACACCCTGGATCGGGGTTAACAACATTTTACAAAATGGTCTAGGCCACGCAGGGGCCTCTACCACTGTTCTACATGGGAAACAAAGCAAAGACCAGGCCACACAAGGACCTCTTCCAAATTTGACGTGGGTAAACAAGAGATAAGAGATTTGGAGTGAGGATTTTGATATCCTCCAGATCAGTACAGGAGACAGTGTGTGTATAAGAAATACAGAGTACACCACACTGCTCGAAAGTTAATAAATAAATCACCCAGAGAAGATAGATAAGAGTTTAGAAAGCTCTAGTGATTATCAATGCAGCTTTGGACTCGTTGGATTCAACAGGAGTGCTCTTGAGTCCTTCTCTGGTTTTTCTATTGAAAAACAGAGTGTCATAGTTCAGCTTTTCTTCTACAGGAGTGAGAATTATCTCTTGATTCGTCATGTGTTCTTCAGAGGTGTTGGATTGAATTCATGAGAGTTATTTGAGGGTCTAACAATCTATTTCTTGCTCATGATTTGTCTTCTTGTTCAGCATAGGGATCTCAGGTGTATATATGTTCTTCTCATTGTATATTCACACTTTTCTTTTTTTCACCACTTTCACTTGTTGTTGCACGTGTACTGCATTTTAATCTTCCTTATATTCCACACGTTCTAGCAGTAGTAATGATTACCTTTTCATAGGTATGAGATATGGTTTCCTGAAATTCCAACATCTATCATTAAATAACATTAATTGCATTAAAAACATCAAATATGACTGTTAGCATTATTTAAATAATATTGATGAAAGGTTAAGAAACAGTGTCACAGTGATTAAGTAAACGGTGTCTTCTTCACGGTATCTGGGTCACGGTGAGTCCTTCACGGTGTCTGGTCATGGAGAGTCCTTCACAGTGTCTGGTCACGGTGAGTCCTCCATGGTGTCTCCATACTTAGATAAATATCTGTATTTGGACTTAGATAGTAATATGCAGAATATGGATTAATTTTAACCATTAGAGAGTAAAAGATCTTGAATCATAAATATAAAGGCTTGATAATATATGTGAGATTTGTGATCATGCATGAGACTTGTAAATAATAAGGTGAGTAATTAACATCATAAGATTTGTTATCATTAACACATGATGTGTAGTTATTATTGAGATTTAAGAGCATTAGCAAGATTTGCAGTGAGTATTGAGATTAATTAATAGTAATAAGATTTGTGATCATTAAAACATGATTAACACATGAGGAGTCCAACAGATTAGTTTTGGAATTTTTGATAAATCTATATTTCCCATTAAATACAATTATTTGATAAATATTAATATATATTTATATTATTCAATATGAAGAAAGAATTGGACAGAAAATGAAGGGAAGAGCTCGGACTTTATATAGCTCTTTGTTGCATCGAAATGTTATCATGAGACAAATAATTGCCCAAATGGGTTTATGCCCTTTGTTTTTAAACCATATTGTGATTTCTTGATGAGAATAGGTTTTGATGTGCCTAAGACATTGTATCAATTCAGAAATCATTTCCATAATATTAGTTTTAGTTATTATTCATCCATGATATTTTTCATTGAAAAATATATGGATATATTTAATTTTAGTTTATCAATTAATTGGCATGTGTTCTAGTTGTATACCTTTCCATAGAGACTTTGACATAATAATTTATTTTATTGACATGTGTTTATAGTAATTTGTTTTCTATATTGTTTACTTACTTCTATTAATCTTTTCATTTACATGGAATGTGAGTTCAGTTATTTACCTTATCATATTGACTATTCACATTGGTTTATTATTGAATCTTTTATATTTTTCTCTTAGTGATCATTTGAGCTCCCTATTATTATTATTTTTCCCCATGAATCTAAGAAGAAAAATATGAAACATTTGAAATGATATACTAGAATTATTAGAGTTATCCTCGAAGTTATTTATTTTGGAAGAAAAAAAAAATTATGTTTTCAATAGTTTATTCATTTTTAAAACAATACTCATTTATTTATCTTCTTTACTAGAAATATGAAATAGAGTAGTCATTTGGGGAATGATATCTAGTGATCATGATAGTGTAATTTATAGTAGACTATGACACTGGGCTATCTTGGGTCGGGTCACTGTTGTTGGTATAAAAGTAAGTTTAGTAGAATCCTTGGGAACTAGATTTAAGAAAAAAATAGAATAGATAATATATCCTCAAGGTAGATTTCAAGGATATTTATAGATGAAAACCTTATAATTTTGGTAAGGTATAAAATATGGGGGTCTTACTAGCAATACATCTCTATCTGGATACTCCAAGTGGACATGGTTATGTAATAGATGTACCCGAGAGTAAAAACATCAACAAGGTGTTCTAAGAAGGATTCACAGTAACCCGATACACAACAATGTAATATACTACACACCTAGTTTGAGGGTCACAATGGTTAATCATAGAATAATCCACAATTTTAAAAAATATATTATGAATTATTTTCACAATGATTATGCTTGATTAAACTTGCGGTGTTTCAGATTGAATATTAGGTGTAATGATTTAGAAATCAAATAGATGGTATAATTGTAAAACCTTATAATATGGAAGGATCAATTTTGATGAATTGTTTTTTGGGATTCAATAATTATATTTTAGAAATATTTTTCAAGTTGTAATATGGATAAAAATATCATGAAACTTTTAAGGAATATTCTTAATTTTAAAAGAATATGTTTTAGAGGAAACGTTTATTTGAGGAATAATGCCTTTACATTTGTATAGAGGTAATTTTATAGGTTTTGATAACCTTAAGTGTTCATATAATCAGTAATTATATCATATTAATCATAAAATAAATTTATGAAAATTTTTAAAAAAATGGTTGTATTAAAAACCTTAGTTAAGAGTATATTTAATGATTAAATTTCAAGGACGTCAATAATATTTATTTTCAAATTTATATTAATATAGTCTTAGAAAAGGAAAACATTTATATTGAGTTACTAATAATCAAATACAGAATTTTCATAGGTCTTGAACCCTTCATTGATGGGCGATAAGGGTTTTATTCCAACCACTGACCAACACAATGTCCTAGTCAGTTTTCGTCGATTTTAGTAAAACAAATAAACGAATAAATCTAATAGATGAATCTTTAGTATCAATTTTGAGGATTATAGATTAATATATTAACTATATCGGTTTTGGAAGATATATAAGGACATACAGTTAGACATGTCTATCTTTTATGGGATTTACAATCAATTAAAGGTTTTAGTTCTTCAGGGAAACATGTTAATTATTAGATCCATTTTTCATAAGGTAGGGATGGATTAAAATTTTTTCAAAGCACAACCAAAATATGGAATTGTTATTTAAAAATTTAAATTTATAATGAAATTATATTTCCTTGTACTATAATTTATTTAAATAATTACACAATTTTTTGAAAATGATAAAAATGTGTCTTTCTAATACCATAATTTCTATTGAACTAATGTTCTTCTAAATCATCAAAGATTTATGGCATTAAGGACCTAAACATTATATTGATCATTAACTTGTTTGGTAATGATGACCTCAATGCCTCTGTATGAATATTAACATTTTTCTTCCAAGTATGTATCTCTAATTCCCACTAATTTTCTCTTACTCACATACCTAATCACCAGGTAGTTCATGAGACATAAGTACTTTCAATTCTCTATTTTCTATAGAATATTTTATAAACTATTCTTTATATTGGGGATTGCAATGTAGGAAATATTAAAAAAAACATTACCAATATCAAGTTTAAAATTTTTGGATGCAATTTAATTAAGGTGGGGAGAATGTAACACCCCAAAATTATAATGTAAGAACCTTGAATTCCACAACATGTATTTCATGTAACACCAAACACATAAGGTAAGATAATGTCTTAAGTATTTCAAATAAATTTAATATTTTCTATAAATTAATTATACTTTATAGATTGAGATGTATGTGACACTAATCTAGCATGTTAAATATGAAATAATGAGTTTTTTAAATGGATTTCATTACACGAAAGACCATTTTTTACCGAACATTAATATAATATAAAAGTTATATTATTTAATATAATAAAACATTACCAGTTTTTAAATTAGTTGTTATGATTATTATTAACAAACAGATGAAAATATATTTTTTAAAAATAATAATATTAATAAATATGTTACAAAATAAATAGAAATTAAAATAAAAACTATTATAATATAATTATGATGACACCCTCCCCAAAAAGTGTACCCCTCTTGGGCCAGAAATTTGAGAAGGGAGATAGTGACCCCCTTGAGTCCCACCTCCAACAGGCCCCAGGCTGGCGTCTAGCACCGAGGGTATAGTAAACACAAAAATGGGAGGCATTACCCTCTAAGATAACACATTCAAAAGAAAGAGATGTGAAAAACACCTACCAACTCTAAAGCATACTGAAATATAAAAGAAAACCCAAGCACACATATGTAATGTCCCGAAAAAACAACAACAACTGAAAGGGAAAATTTCAAGTATTAATGGAAAGTAAAAAGGGAGCAACCGTGAAGCCTGAAAAGCTCCTACAAACCCAAGATAGTAGTAAGTATCCTGATCTAAAACCTGCTCCAAGTGAATTGAAAAATAGTTTATATATGTGTAGGGTGAGTATAATAGTATACTCAATAAGATCCACCCTAGATCCTCTCATGAAAAATTAAATAAATAATATTAAATAAAAGGGAAAAAAAAGTGAAACAAACTCTTAACCTAAATAGGTATACTATGTTTCCATCCTCACCATGTATACTCTCCCCAAGTATCATTTATAAGAGTTTATAGTATAATAAATAATATCAAGGGTACCCTACTAGAACTTCCCCAATAGTTTTTTTTCTTTTCCCCAACATCGCACACCATAATCACCTCTCTCAAAAAAGACTTTCCCAAAGACACTTGTGAGAAACACCACAACATGAACCTCATGCAACACAACCACAAAATCCACTTAACCAAAGTATCCAAGTATTTTTCAGGAGCCACCACAGCTCACACTAAGTGTATCATACATTAGGTATTATAAAATAATCCATTATAGCCAATACCCAGAGTATGGATCCTAAATTCATCACAGGCTATACAAATTATGCCTATAATAGTCCATAAGAAACTATATCCCTAATATATGTATGTGAATAACCACAATCTATTATAGAACTCTACACACTTATCTAGGAAAAACTATCTATTGTGACAACTAGCACAAGTAATTAACAAGAGTAGAGAGTGAGGCCAAAGGGGGTATTCACCCATCCATACTCCCGTCAAGATGTTATGGAAAACACCCCCATGGTCTCAAAATCCCTAGGGTGTTATTTTTCCTAAATGAAAATATAGAGTATCATAGAGAAACACAAAATGGTATAGAATATATAATATCTAGTAACCACACTATGGGAAAAACCTTGTCTTTAACTCAACTGTAGGTAATGTCTCTCGAAATCCCAGTTACCACTGATAAGGTAACATATTTTATAAGAACACAATAGTTAGAATGGATTCATTAAATCCTATTATCCCTTTTAAATCAGTTCCATTTTATATTAATTAACTATTTAACCATTATTTAACTATATTCATTCCGCATTACATTTCATTAGCATCACACCCAAATTCCATTGTTCCTATAAGTAGAAACCTCAACAATTCATCCTTTTAAGATCTAATTCCATGGTTAATATCAATTATTCAATCATTTATTAATTTCATTATTACTTTCCCAAATTCGTAGAAATTCTAGAAAAACATTCTAAAATAACAAACACAAGGGACTCAACACGGTGACTAGATGAACTACTTGTAAATTATTTTCCACCTATAGCAGCAGTGTAGACAAATCCTCTATAGAGAATCTAAACATAGAAATAATGTGGAATACAATGTTTATATTATCCCATTTTGGAAGGAGGGTATGCAAGATCAGGTGCCTTGAGAAATGAGGAAGGTAAAGTAGACAAAAAACCAAAAAGATTCTACAAGCACCCAATCATTCATATCCAACCCGTTTCATCATATCCAGTGTCCTCCTCGACACCGACATACATAAAACAACGTGTATCACCAATCTAAGAATCAACTACTACCACACAAACTGGGCCTCTCATCCCCAACATCCCACAACATCCATCAAGGTTCATAACTCATCACAAGAAGTAAGAAAAATAAAAAAAATTGGGCTCTTGTCCATAAACAAGGAATTTCTCCATCACACACAACGAGATATCATGGTTACAAAGCATAAGGAACTCAACCATACAATAAAGAGGGTAACTCATAACAGTACAAGGAATTGACTTTTATTGATCTACCAAAACATTAATTCATCTTGAATTAGTTGATTCATTATTTGTAGTTTCCAAATCCTGGAATCTTACATGGAAAGCTATCATAGTTATTATAAAAAAAATTATTTTCCCATGTTTATTGCATCAATTTGATTATCATCAATTTACAAAAACAACCACTATATTAATTCTCCTACCTCTTTATCTTTTAATATTAATTTACAATTCTTCCAATGTTATGTTATTTCACAATTTCTATCAATAATGACATACTAAACAAGCAAGCTTTGATATCACACTATCTAGAAAAACAAGAGGAAATAGCATATGATCGATATCAATTCATTTATCCGGTTCAAATATTTATTATGTAAATAAATTTGTGATCTAGTGGGCTGAAACATTTAAAATATATAGTTCCATGTTAAATAATAGAGAATCTATGAATTTCATACCTCAAAAGTTTCTTGACCTTCTTTACGAATAGTCTAACACAATAGAGCATGATCACTTCTCATGAAATGACTTTTTCAACCTGAGGATGACTTGGAACAACATTGTCACTCCATACCCAAGAAAGATCTATTAGAAAATGGTGATCATATTATATAACATGGAAATGAGAAACTAAAATAGATGAACCTGAAATAATGGTGGTATAATTTACCTTATATCAAAGACAGATCGAAACATTCTTACTACACAAAAACATGGGGCATGTATGTTACATGAATAAATTAGGGAAAAAGATTCAGGGATAACATTTTAATTGAAGGGATCCCATGGTAGAAAAAACTCTAGGAGTCTCGTACCAGGGGAAAAAGAAGGGGGAAGAAAAGGGGATGAAGATATCTCAGCCCTTTGAAAATCTAAACAAAGTGGCGGTTTAGATACTTTTTTAAATTTAACATTAACGAAAGATATGGTCAACAATATGTGGATAGACCAAGTAAGGCACTAATACATTTATTAATATTAATATAGGTGCTATGGGAATTCAATTGACCTTAAATCCCTTAAAAAGGCATTGAACACATTTTACATCAAAGAAAACATTTAAGGGGAGAAACTATCAGAATCTAGAAACATTGTTCACATCTATCTCACTGACAAAATTATTCAAATATGAATCACCAACATTGACAATACAAAATGTCACCTAGATTCCAACAATACAAAATGTCATGCTGACAACGATTTTATAAAATTTTACATTGATGAAAATTGTACAAAATGTCATGCTGACGCCAAAATGTCACTCTGACACCAACAATAAAAATTGTCATTCCTATGTCGATAGTACAAAATTCCATGCTTACAATGATAGAAAAAAATATCATCTAGAAGCAGATAAAACAAAATTTCATGCTGAAGATGACTATACAAGTGTCTCACCGATGAAACTATTCACATATGTCTCACCGATGTAATAGTTAAAATATGTCTCACCAATGACAGTGTTCACATCTATCTCACTAATGACAAGGATCACATTTATCTCACCGATGACATTGTTCACATGTCTCTCGCCAATGGTAATTTTCACATCTATCTCACTAATGACATTGTTCACATATTACTCACCAATGACTCTGTTCATATTTTTCTCACCAATGAAACTATTCAAATCTGTCTAATTGAGGATAATATTCCCATTTTCTCAGTGATGACACTATTCCCAAAATTGAAAACACTATCGGAAATTTGGAAATGTTTTTTGGGATAAGTCACCATGACCTCCCAAAACACCTCAAACACCAGATTTCAGAAATGGAATTTACCAGAGAGGTCTAAGCCAATACATCATATACCTCTCAAATCATTTTCATCTTCAATAATTAAAAACCAACTGAGATAGGAAACATAAAAATGGGTACGAGCAAAAACCCTTCAAGATAATTCTCAAGGTTCTCACCGACCAAGGATATCGAACAATTAAAAAGAAACACTGAAAACCACACAACTACTCGAACCATCTCCTAAAACTCTCTCTGGGGAGATACCTCTCAAAAGAGAGAAATCCACAACAAGAAAAAAAATGAATTCATCTCATAAGTAGGAATGTTCTACAACCACAAAGAAAACATCACTACATGAAAGGATATATTCATCAAATATCTTGGGGTAATGAGCATGTATCTGTGACTCACATTCCAAATTAATCTCTCCCATGCAATCGTTCCACCAAAAGACACAAAGTGTGGGGACAACATGCCCATGAAACACCTTATCCTTGTGGTCTAGGATCTTTGTAAGATGCTCCTCGAAGGTCGCATCACTATCTATGTCAATATATCCTCAATTGATGATGTCAGAGTCATCATGAAGCTATGGATGGAGCTATAGCAAATGAAAAAAATCATGTATCCAGCTCATCTGTCAGGGAATTTCTACCCGAAAACACCACAGCCCCAACATGAGATAACACCTCAAAAGGCCCAATAGACTGTGTAAATATCTTACTCCCACAACCGAACACTCACTACCCATGGAATGGAGTCTCTTTAGAAAAACATGATCCTCATCAACAAACTCTAATGGTCTCCTCCTGTGATCAACATATGATTTTTGACAATTTCGTACTTCCTTCATCCTCTCACAAATCACCTGAACCAACATTGTAATATTCTATACCAATTCTAGATCATGAATAGTGGAAGCCCTGACCCCATTCGAGAAGAATGGGGTATGGATAGGTTAGACATACCAGGATTTAAATGTCATCCCACAGATGGTAGAGTGAAAATATTATTTTAAGAAAACTCTACCAATGTTAAGTGCCGCATCCATGAACCTACAAAATCCAGAACACAATATCTCAACATGACTTCAAGAGTCAAAATGGTGTGATCTGTCTAATTTCCCATATCTATATAGAAATCAGTGATAAGGAAGAGCTGAGAACTGAAAGAATGATGGAGACATATCCACACCCTAGAGGTAAAACGGGGGGTCTCAATCAGAAATAATCATTTACATGACTCTACAGAGTCTCACCACCTCTTCTAGATATTTCCCGCACAAAACATCCACTTAGCCTGACTCCTTAATTACTATGATGTGGGATAATTTTGACAAACATTCCACTACCAGCCATATAGCATCATGGCCATCCTAATCTCAATGTAAACTAATTATAAAGTCCATCGGGATGCCTCTCACTTCCACTAAGGAACATCTAATGGCTAGATCAACCCATCGAGAACATGGTGCTTAGCCTTTACCTTCTGATAGACTAAGAATAGAGACACAAAATCAGCAATTGTATGCTTCTACCTAGGCTACTAAAACTGACTCCTCAAAGCTCAGTACATATTTGTAACAATAGGATGCCCTACTAAGGGAGGACTATAAAACTTTTTGAGAACCATATCCTGTCTTTAACCTCTCCATATCTACATGTAATGATGAATGTTCTTCCATTACTCTCTAGGAATCACCAAATTCATGCAATGTATCACTAACTGACTTCCTACTCATCACATATTATACAACTTTACCCTTTCTAGGTGTATATGAGATTTTTATGTCATAATCTTATAAGAACTCCATCCACCATTACTTTTGAAAGTTCAATTCATTATGGAAGAAGACATAACTCATGCTCTAATGATCAGTGAAAACCCCAAAGTGATCTCCAATGAGGTAATGTCTCTAAAAATTCCAAGAAACACCACTATTTCCAAATAATTATCATCTTTGGAATAGTAACATTTGTGGGGATGCAACTATCTAGACCCATAAGAATCAAATCATCTATGCTGCATTAGAATGCAGCATAACCCTAGAAATGAAGAATCATAGAAAACATCAAACTGAACACCCTATGCTAGCAGACAACGAAACCTAGCATTGACTAACTTCTCCTTTAGATACTCGAAAGATGCCTGACATTGATTAGTCCACACAAATTCCATATCCTTCCTGGTCAACACTGTTAGAGGATTCACAACCTGAGAGAAATCAGCTACAAACCTCCTACAATAGCTTATGAGAATAATGAAACTTCACACCTCTACAAATGTCTTGGGGGATTCCAATCACATAACGGCTTATATCGACAACATATCTACATTTACTCCTTGCTAGGATACAAAAAAACCCAAGATACAAAATTCTAAAACCCAAAACTCACACTTCGACAACTTCCAAAATTACTGATGTTGATGAAGAACATCTAAAACGGTATGAAGATAATTTGTATTCTCCTTCTCAAATGTGGAGTACACAAGGATGTCATCAATGAAAACCAAAAAAAAACTTATTTAGTAACACAAGGAACACTATCTTCATCAACCCCATGAACACAACTAGAGAATTCATCACACCGAATGACATTACAATGAAATAATAATGCCCATGATGAAAATAAAAAGTATTCTTTAAAATATCCTTATCCTTTACACACATCTGATCCTATCCTGACTAGAAATTTATCTTTAAGAATCAACTTTCAACCTTTGGATGATCAAATAAATCATCAATCCATAGAAAAGGATAGATATTCATCACCATCATTTTGTTTAAGCAATGATAATCGATACCGAACTACAAACTACCATCATTCTTCATCACCAAAAATGGGTTCACCACATGGTGACACTCTCGAGAAAAACAAAACTACACTGTAACAGACCAACAAGCTATATACACAGCACCTATAACTTAGAAGGCTCAATACTGTACAGAGACATAGGGATATGAGATTCTCCTAGTTACAGCTTGATTCCAAACTTGATCTTTGGTCAAGGGGGTTATGGTAAAACCACTTATATAAAGACATCAGGGTAGTCTTCTATGACCCTAGGAACTTCCAACTACTGTACATCCAAATAACATAGCATCATCTCAGTCATCAATTATGACAAGGGAAGACCATGCCTCTGACCCATACGAGGGTATCAATTGCCAACAAACACAGTTGGCTCTCCATTAGTATCGAAGAATTCCAACTACCTCTTGAAGGAACCCATGATATCCTGCACAGAATATCACCAATCTATGTAATGGATGAAATCATATAGTTATATTTTTGAACATAGGAAATCTCCCAAGGAGCGGTGCTACCCCAACACCATCTCCTAATCTCTACACACATCAGACAAGTCAACTGATCTTCCAACTAGTGTAGTCAATGCCATGGAAACTAAAATCCCATCTAACTCAAGTCCCAATAATGGAAAATGGAAGGTGATATGAAGTATTTTATTACTCCTGAATCAAACATGGCATACACCAAATTAGAAAACAAGAAAAGGGTACCTCGAACAACATCTTTCTCACCTAGCGCTGCCAATGCTAAACCATTAATATTACCATGACATACTCCATGGCCTCTATGACCCTAATGGAAACCACAACCATGGTTGGGATATCCTCTCGGACGAAGATAAGCATCTTGTTGTTGTCCTCTATATACCCCATCTACTCCTTACTTATCCAAAGATGGGGCAGCCTACGGGTGTTAAATCAGCTGGAACTGCCTCAATGTAGGAACCAAAAGAAAAACACATAATGCACGCTAACAGCTTTTAATGGTCATGAACTCTCACTACTAATTGCCTCCGCCTCCATAATGAAAAAACTATCTGTTACCTTGGCATATTCCTAAGAGATTCCTCCCCTAGAGAACTGTGATACTGAGGGTTGTGACCTACCCTTGGCCAAATGAAAACTCTTATACCCTCAATACTTATAACCTTTGAACATTTCTTTTATTCTTGAAAAATCATAAAGATCCCCCATCATGATGATCTGGTTCTAGATAATTTCCTCTCGATGACCTCTACCCTGGCCAACACCTCGAGAAATATAATAACCAGGATTTTCCGGGCCCTTCTGTTTGGAAAATCCAGTGTTTAGGGTGTTATGTGATGTAATAGTCGATCATTTCATGAGTTTTTTAGTATCCAATTTTTCATAATAATGTAATTGTGTTGGCATGAAAAATAAGTCATTATGTCAGTGTTTCAGTACGTTAGTGTGTTAGCATGGAATTGCATAGGCATGTCAGTGCATTAGCATGCCAGTGCATTGGAAATTCAGAGGCATCGACATCAGTCATTCTGTGGTGTTAGTATCGATGAGTCTGGGGTATCGGTATCAGTGAGTTAAGAGTGACGACATCGGTTTATTAGGGTTCCAGTAGTCCATGGTGTCAGTAAGTCTGGGTGTTTATAGTTTGTGGAATCAGTAGTTCATTGCATCAGTAGGTCATCATGTTGGTAGGTCACATTAGTAGCTTAACCATCAGTGGCTCTACGTCAGTGACTCACCAATTGGTGACTCATTTTCATTTCTTTCCAATTTTCCAGTTTTCCCCCCTTACATCTTATTTGACATAAACTGAGTTTAAAACCTTTTTAGGAATTTTTAAGAGTGTTTTGAATGATATAAAGTACACCATTAATGTACTAATGTTTTGGGGACTTTGAGATACTCAAACATTTTAATAATGACCATGAACCCCCAATAAACGACTTTTGGAAACCATTCTTCCTTTAAAATAGGATCTGGATCTTCAAAGCCAGGATCTTCCCTGCCTTGTGTGTATTTCATTTCCCCTTTTTGCTCCTAGATCCTTCCTCCCTATATGATTCATGTACCTATGATAGAGCCTTCCATCTCACCTTTCTTGGAATTCCTTCCTGCTACTCATGTGATCACATGTCCTTATGATAAGGAGGATCTTTGATCCATTGATCATTTAGAAGAGATTCCATCTATATATCATTTTTTTTGCATCATGCGGGGTGGGTGTACTAATGATAACTTGAGAAGAATGGGTGAATAATTTAATATGCCATGAAATATATAAGAAAGGAGTAGGATAAGAATATTATGGGGTAATGAAATAACACAATGATAGTGGTTGATATTTGATCCACTATTTTTATTCTTGTTATCTTTTTTTCATTCGGGATTGATGGTGGTTGTATGTATTCTAAATGTCATGGAAATTGGTGGATTTTTATTGCACACTGGTGGTCTCCTATTAGTTTTGTAATGTTGTTTGATAATAGTCCATGACATCAAAACTGCTTAAACACATACACTTGGTTAAATTGAAATGATTTTCCCGGGATGAAAACACTTGTATGATTACCCATATTTATCAAGGGGACTGAAGAACATAGTTTACAAAATCTGAATATATATATATATACACACATCATGTGGACAGGTGTGGCAGTATGCTGTAATTTGTTGAGATTTGTAATTTTTTGTGAGTTGTGTGGTGCTGCTATTGGGAGCGTGGTTATGGGTATATGGTTGGATATAGGAGTTGGTTATTTTGGAAGGGCATGGAATGTGTTTACGGCGGTGATGTGGTTGAATAGAAGTTTATGTGGGAGTTTTTGTGGAGATATAAGGGGTGTATTAGTATAATTGTTTTAGAGACTGATTGATTACATAATGGATGGACTTGTAGGTAGTTCAACTGTCTTTGTTTGTGTCGTGGCCATCAAATGATTTTTAGAAGTGGGTCTGTAGTTTTGTTACAAACATTTATGTAGTGAGACTATATCTAGAAATTACTGGGAAGTGGGGATATAGAGATGGGTTGTGAGATAAAGATTGTACGGTATAAAATTAAAGAATGGTAATTGTAAATGGCTGAACGTGGTGTAGCAGTGGGACTGAAAATCTAGTTTTGTTGTTGTTTTGGTATGGTTTTGGTTGGTAGTTGTCGGTAGTGCTAGAATAAATTACACAAAATACCTTAAATAAATAAATGGAAAGTGGTTAAATGAAAAGGGTTTGGGATTATTCTTGGTTGTGGGTATTGGGTGGTTATTCAAATAGGGATTTCCGAAAAAGTGGTACTTATGGGCTCGTTTGTTTGGTTTTTTTTGAAACTTGTTGGTTGGGTTGAGTGTTTTCTTACCTTTACATATATAAATTGTAGTTTCTTGTGCTTTCTATATGGACCACTCCCTTGTTGAGTAGTATGTGTCGATCACCTCTATCTCAGGGGGTTGGGTGTGTTTCCAAACATTTCTTTGGGTGGATGGATGGTTGGTTACAGACTCTCTTCCATTCACCCTCTTCTGGGTACTTACCACTTTGGCATATCCAGGAATGTTGTAATGGCTTGAGAATTACCAAAGGCTAAGATCCTTCTGGAAAAGGTTATTTGTGGATGAGAGTGATAGATATAATATTTCCATAATTTTTAATATGTAATTTAATAATTTAATAAATAAAATCTATACATGTTGAGTTATTTTCATCAATTTTGGATTTTAGGGTGTTTTGAGCTTAAATATGAAAACTACTCAATTTGGAAATATTGACAGATTTTAAACACTTTGGAAATCGACGCATATCATATCAAATATAGATCAAATTTATGTGATTCGTTTTTTATTGGGTTCATTTATATATTTTCTTCATCTTTTGTTTTTGTACCAGGATTTAATTCGGTAATCCAAGGGTCCTAAAAATTCATTCAATTTGGAAAATTATTCTGGAAAACCGAGTGGACCTAACATCAAAAAATTATTCATAAAGAGGTCTACATAGGTCCAATTTGTTTGATTCCAATTGTAATGGAAAGAGAATTAAATTTGGAGTTCAGATGTTAATGATCCTAAAGATTTACCATCCTTGAGGTGGACCATGGATACTGGAATTTCAGTGTAGAAAAAATGAAACATTCCTCTGGAATAAAATCTCAGCATTAATTGTCTATATCTCGTAATACACATGGAGGATCAGGCTGAAATTTTGCAAAAAAACGTAAAATATATTTTTTAACATATTTCATGAAGAACACATATCAAAATTTGGCCATTACAGATTTATAAAAAGATGAATCTTACGGTGGACAGAATCTATAGGAAATCCTAAATATTGATTTCAAAGATCTGAAATTTGAAGACCGAAGGACGAAAACCCATGGCCTATATAAGCCGGAGTTCACCCATGATAAATAGGGAGTTTGAAACCAATGTTGGAGTGGAGGCCTAGGGACATGCTGCTAACATTATAATTTTCTTTTCTTCTCAATTTATTTTTAGTTTTATCTTCGCATGTAATGCATTCATATTTTAATTAAAGTGTTTCCACCATCTTTTCCACTATCCTTATTTTCTGAATTTAATCAAATTTATTTATCCCTTACATCATTCCATCGTGATCTCTATGAACTTCACCATGGAAAGTGACTAACTCGAGGCTTGGCCCTCAGGGAGATTTCACAATGTTCTTTATTATTGCGCTTCAATTGAAAAAAATTTAATTTTATTTGCGGTGGAGGCAAGAATATTGCATGGGTGTGGCTATCATCTACCACAACACTATTTCCATATCCACTCATTTTCATTTATTCATACATTTCCCATCACTTATCTTAGGCAAAACCTTCATACGGTGGAGTTGGGGTTTCCATAAGGAATCAAACGACATATGGTGGAGTCAGGTCCTTAAGGAATAACATTCTCAGTTGAGGGGTTACCCTAATTGACTACTAGAGAAGGTGTGATTTGGTGTTCTAGAAACCTTCTAAAATCACACACTCACTAAATCAATGGGAAGTAATTAATTAATGATGTTTCACTACATGAATTATCAAATTGAATTTAAATAACAAATAAATAATGAATGAACCTGTGTTATCCAACCCTAGGACCAAGTTCATTCTTCAATAATTCCATTATGTAATTTCTTGTTAATATATGTTTTAACTTTCAATTGGACTTTT
Source organism: Viscum album (assembly GCA_963277665.1). NCBI lineage: Eukaryota > Viridiplantae > Streptophyta > Magnoliopsida > Santalales > Viscaceae > Viscum > Viscum album. The sequence goes on from OY728130.1 coordinate 693,107,430, forward strand.
AAATTTCATTGAATTCTTAGATTAATTAGAAATAGTAAAACAATAATTAGTTTATGTGAAATAGATTAAGTAAGTGAACAACTGAGAAAGCTCATCAGGTGAGACAACCCTGTTCAGCCTCTGTGCTGCATTTGGAGAACAAATTTTTGTTTGGCACACCCAAAAATAGGTGTGCATCAAAATTGGTTCCATTTCTGGGTAGTTAATTGCTTATTTACTTTACATTTTATATTTTCAAATTTTATATTTCTTTCATTATTTTTAAAAAATATCATAAAACATATCCTTCATTGATGAATCCAAACATAAATTATTCTGCATGGAAAAATTACTCACAGGTATAGGAGGATGAAACCAACTACACTGAGGAGGTCCTCCAACGAAGCGCCAATTATCTAATGATAAGGGTCAAACAAAAGGAAAGTGGACTCACAACATGGATATAAATTGAGTATTTGATGGTCATGGATGATGAACTCAAAACTGACATTCAAATACTCAAGGATAAAAGAAAGTTCCACAGGTCTTCCTGAATTTCAATGAAGAAATCCATGAAGTTGAATCCAAACTAGAGGTGGATGTCCATGAATACCTACCTCCGTTAAGATATAAATCTCTCCAAGATTCACTTTCAAATCAAGAAGATATTGAAGCTGAACCAACTCAAAGAGTTGAACCTTTCATTGATTCTATCTTTTCTGGTTTTATTGAATCCGAATTATCGGTAACTCCCTCTTGTTTTAACGAATCAAATAATCTTTTCTATGCCTTGGAGGAAGAAGAAGAAATTTCACCTATTGAGGAACACATGGAGCTCGCTATGGATACTGATCGTCTGCATGAGAAATCCCTTTAAGAGATACAAGTGGCTTTGCATGATGGAAAAATATACAAGCTTCCTACCTTAAAAGGGAATATTTTGAAAATAATACTTCAAATTTAAATTTTGAATCTCCCTTTGATTATTATTTTCAGGCAACTTATCTGGAGACACCACTAGATTTTGAATAATACACTGCACAAGTATTAACTGAAGTGAAGGAGGTTTCATACTTCATCCCACCCCTTCCATGAAAGCAGTACTAAATTTTGAAGGGGGAGGATCTAGAGTACTCAATCTATGTAGTTCTCCAAAACAAGAACATAAAATTGCAATCTGGGAAGAAGAACCTGTAGTGGTTAATGTATAAGAAGATCCATCCACCATCGTATTATTGATATTAGCTAGTATTTCCCTCTGGATGAAGTAAAATAATCTAGGGCCCATTTGGGGATCGTACCAATACTTATCTTTACATAAATTCTTGGAATTTAGATTCCAATTTCTTTTCATAGAAGTAGATTCACATGCGGCCCACTCCCTTCTATATTTTTTATCATTAATGACATGATCCTTTCACTTACCTGAGTAACTCTCTTTTGTAGGTTCAGGATGGTAGAAGGGAACCCCCAAATAGAAAAAAAACCCAAGATTACTTTCAAAATTGAGTTCACTTTTAATTTTTAAACTTTTAATCTCATTATATTTATTTTGTATTTCAAATTAAATTTAATTCGCACACTTGAATTATATTTTACTTGACTTATCTAGGAGACATGAGTTTATTAGGAATCTAGTGATGTCTTGTTATTGATTTCAATGTTAATGACAATGAATGATTAAAATGGAGAATTTGATTATTGAAATGAATCATTAGTACAGAAATGAGGACTCATGATTTGAGAGAATGAATTAATTCATGTAAATGAAATCTCCCATCCATTTTTTATGTTTTAAATTCAGGAAATTCATGTGAATTAATTTGTTATTATTAATCATGCCATGAGTGATTGACCAATATCATATTCCAATTCCTGAGTGGATTTCTATATCAAATATTTCCTATTTTATCTTGGCATATTTCTTGAGTGATATCGGTACACTCCACATACTAGAACTTGTATTGAAACTTTTCAAAGCTATGACTATACAAAAACACATTTAAAATGATTGAGGCACTACTTTGGCTAGCCACATATTTACTTGAGACCCACCCTTACATTTATCCTTCATTAGCCCATAAAATCCATGAATTTCCTTATAGGTTTAAGCCACATTACAAGCAGATATTTCCTTACCAACCCACACTTTTAGTATTTTTGCCTGGAAATTCATGTTTGAGTGTGGGGGAAGGGCCTTTCATGTGCATTCATTGAGATGAGTATCTTTTGTGGGTGGTGTGAGGTGCGTGTAATCATTCTGGGCAGCGTATTATTAGAAAATTGGGCATGAGTCATCATTTCATTATGCTTCCTTCATTTCATCTGGTTCTCCTTAGAAAATTAAAAAATAACGATTTTCCTTTATGGAGATTTAAAAAAATTCAAAAAAAAGAGGGATAAATTATGTTCTGTCTTTTTGGAGCTTAATTTGAAAAAAGAGGGAGAACTTGGATGATATCATTCTTTATAATCATTTATTGTCTCATGTCCCATGTCAAAAAAAGGTAGTGGGGTTTTGTTTCACATTCTCAAGGGGATTTGAGTGAGGTATGTCCTATTTTTTCACTTTATTAATCAGGAATTGTATTAATGAAATTAGCCTCAACCTTGAGCCTTAATTTTTTAATTACCAAATCATACCAACCTTAAGCCATAGATTCATTTGAACCTTTATTTCAAGTCCTCGTGATTTTATTTGATTTTTGTCTTTACAAAGTGGAGAAAGTGGTTCCTTTACAAGACTATGGATAAAGAGCATGTTCTCATGATATGAGAATAATTCCAAATTAATTGTATCATGAGTTATGAGAGAAAAGACTCAAAAGAGAGGTAGATCATTATTTGGCATTTTTAATAATAATAAATTAAGAATCTTGAATAAAATGAGAGGGGCTCCATCATTTTTCAAAGGGAAAATGTAAAATGAATGAATTGAATGTTTCTTTTAAAAATGGGTAATTAAATTGATATTTTTTGTGGAACCTGAAAATTTCAGTGGATGTTGATATTTTTTGTTTTATTGAATATAAATTTGAATATTGGTAACATTGGTTCCCTTTGAATTCCATGTTGTGTGTTTAAGATTGAGGAAAAGCACAGTAGAAGTGTGGGTGAATTGATAGATATAATATTTTCATCATTTTTTATATGTAATTCAACGATTTAATCCTCAAAAATTGAACACATTGAGTTATTTTAATCAATTTTGGATTTATAGGGTGTTTTGTGCTTAAATATGTAAACTGCTTAATTTGGAAATATTGATAGATTTTAAACACTTTGGTAATCCACAAATATATTTTACAATATAAATATGATTGATGTGATTAATTTTTTATGGTGTTCATATATATATTTTGTTTATATTTTGTTTTGTACCAGGATTTAATTCGGCCATCAAAGGCTCCTCAAAATTCATTCAATTTGGAAAATTATTCTTGACGGCTGGGTGGACCCCACCTCAAAGAATTAATCATATTTTAATCTAAAGAAGTCCAATTGAGTTTATTATAATTGGAATGGGAATAAAATTAAATTATTCGTTTCAATGTTGAATATCCTGAAGATTTTCTATCATTAAGGTGTCCCATGGATGCTGATATGTTGGGGCAGAAAAAAGGAAAGATTCCTCTCAAATAAAACCTCAGCATTAATTGTCCACATCGCTTACTACACATAGGAGATCATGATAAAATTTTATAAAGAAAGGTAAAACATATTTTAGGATCTTATTTCATGAAGAAAACATGCCAAAATTCTGCCATTACATTTCGGTACAATAATGAATCTTTTGGTGGACAAAATCTATATGAAATCCAAAATAGTGATTTTGAAGATCTGACATTTGAAGACTGAAGGATGACAACCCTTGGTCTATATAAGGGGGAGTTCACCCATTAGTAAGAGGGAGTTTGACACCAATGTTGGAGTGGAGGCCTAGGGACATGCTGCTAATATAGGAATTTTCATTTCTTCTCTTTTTATGTTTAGTTTTATCTTCTCATGTAATGTATTCATATTTTAATTAAAGTGTTTCCACCTTCTTTTCCACCATCTTTATTTTACAAATTTAATCTAATTTCTTTCTCTCTTACCTCTTTCCAACGTGATCTCTATAGACTTCACCATGGTAAGTGACTAACTTGATGCTTTTCCCTGGGGGAGGTTTCACGGTGTTCATTATTGTTGTTCTTCAATTCAAAATGTTTTTATTCTATATGTATTCGAGGAGGGAATATTGCATGGGTGTTGTGGTTTTCCACCACATCACTATTAAAAAATAAATTCCTTTCCATTTATTCATCCATTTTCCCTCTCTTTTCTTAGGCAAACCCTTCATACAGTGTAGTTGGGGTTGACATAAGGGATGAAACATCATACGGTAGAGTCGGGTCCTTTAGGAATAACATTTTCGGTTGAGGTGTTACCCTACTTTACTACTTTACAAGGTGTGATTTGGTGTGATGGATGCATGCTAAAATCACACCCTCAATAAATCAGTTGGAATCTATTCATTAATGGGGTTTCACTAAATGAATTATCAAATTTAATTTAATGAAAAAATAAATAAGGAATTAACTTGGGTTATCCCACACTTGGAAAAAGGTATTTCTTTAATAATTTCATTATCTAATTGCATGTTAGAATAAGTTTTAATGTTTAGTTTTACATTTAAAATTCATTGCATTCATAGATTAATCACAAATAGTAAAAAATAATTAGTTTATGTGATATAGATTAAGTAATTGAACAACTGAGAAAGCTCCTCAAGTTAGAAAACCATGGTCAGCCTCTATGCTGCAATTGGGGAATAAAATTGGTTTTTCCATGCCCAACTACTAGCATGGTTCAAAGTGTATGAGGTGTTGCAGGATATGTTTATTTTCCTACATATCTTCGGGAATATACCCAAGTGTCTTTGGGTGAGATTGTGGTTGTTTTGGGCTAGGTTCTTATGGGGTAGGATTGTGTGTGTTTTGAGGCCTAGGTGTGTGTGGGTAGGTTGTTTCTGTGGGAATATGTATGGGGAGAGTGGTTTTATCAAGATTTAATCCATTAGGAATGAGAAGTTAACAAATGGGAAAGTGGTGTGGCATACCCGAATATTGATGTTCTTAAACTACTACATTACTTGACTTGTGTTATTTGGTGAGTGTACCTTGGTGGGGCTGAGATATTTAGTATTCATTGAAAAGTGTGTTGTGGTTCTACTATATTATCACAGGGATGATAATATGTTCCCTCACTTGTGCACGAGTGGCTTTAATTTCCCTGTTGTGTATACTCATATGATGAACCTACGTATGTAAACTGTATTTAGGTTTCTAGGAGGACTCTTTGGACTAAGTGGGACATTACTAGCTCAAGTGTTGGGATTAGTTTTTGTGATTTATTAGTCTCTTTTCTTAGGTTACATTACCTTGGGATATTTTTTTACTTTTTAAAATCTTCACTTTTGACCATGTATATAGGAATGTATTTTTTATTTATTTTTACTTTTCATTATTTGTAGTTTCTTGGGATCTACCATCTTATCTCAAGATTTTGTTCTATAAAAAGGCTATTTCATTCCATATTACATGTGACTCTATAACCTTGGTTATAGTCACCGCACTAGGGCCTATTGAAGGAAATACTTGAGGGGGTCATTATCTCTCATTCCTCTTGAGGATGGAAGGGTGTGGTACTTTTTCATCCCTTCCCTCATCTTGAAGAATGCAGGTTGTGACAAATTATATTAGAGGTATGTTTTGGGATTTGAGGCATATGATGGACTATGGAGTTAATCATAGTGAGAATTATATGGGATGGTAGGAAAACTTTGTTAGGTGACATTTGTGCGAGAAATATTCCAGGGAAGATCGGATAAGAAATGGGATTTTAGGGCCCCCTTTAATATGATTCAAGGACTTTGGATCTACTAAATTAAAAAGTGAGGCTACAATGAATCCAGGATAGATACCTTAGAAAATATACATTCATCATAATGAATTGTGTTCTACTGTTTCCTTAGTGTTTTTGGATTTTAAAGTAAAAGAATATTTAAAACAAATTTGAAATTTCCACACTGCATGGGCTTAGGAGTTCCTTGTTTACTTTTTAGCTATATCACTCAGACTTCATCCATGTGTGGTATGAATTTTTGAGGCCCAATATGTTGAAACGGTTGATCAGTGGAGGTCTGATCGAGAGGAGGAAGATGATCAGTGCCATAAGATATTTCATGCCTTAGAGTGGTAGAGTCTAGGGAAGTACGAGTGTAGAATCTTAGAGATGCAGACAAACAGTTGTCTCAAAGAGCTGGTGATCACTTTCAACTTCATCCAAGCTCTAACATAGTACTATGTTCCTATGGAAGTGGGCTAGATGAGAGGATAAATAGGTCAGTGGTAGATTCTTTACCTCAGAGAGAGGAAGGAGACTGATGTTTTGTGGGATGACATTGATAAAGAGTTCCGAGAAGAATTTCATTCTTCAGCGATGCAGGAAAAGAAGAAGTAAGAGATACTCTCCTTATAGCATGGGAGTATATTGGTGATGTAACTGGGGATCAAGATCAAGGATCTCCTATGCTCTAAATAAGATCTCTTCCCGGATGAGGATTCTCGAGAGAGGATCCTAGAAGAGGCACTCTGACCTTCCCTTCAGTATGTTTTTACTCCTTTGACTCTAACAACATATATGTAGGTTCATAATAAGGCCAAGGTTTTGGAATGGATTAAATATCTAGGATTTATGCCATGATAGGGGAGCTAGCCGAGTTCATCAATGGGAAAGGATATCAGTAGCATGTCTCTAGTGTTAGGGCCTTCCAGTTTTCTGCTTGCATGAAGTAGGCCCTAGTAGTTATAGTTCTTATCTCCTGGTCCTCTCCCATTTCTCATGGGTGAGCAACTGAGGTTCTTTTTCGGTGGAGTCCATGGACATCTTTGGAACCAATGGTGAGTTAAAACTTTGTATAGTCTAGGTGGGCAGGTTTATAACCCACCTCAATAGCAGCAATTGCTAGTCATACCTATCTAGTAGTAGGGGCATCGAGATCTTGCTCCAGTGAGGGAAGAAAATACTGGGGGATGTCGATACTAGGGTGCTCCTCAAGGACCATGACTAGGGCTTGGTTGGTGAGGTGGTTGACAACCGAGAGGTAGAGGAGACGGGCGTGGGTAGTTTCACACCACAGAGGTTGTAGTTCCAATAGGGCTAGAGGTTGTTCAAGTTATGATCAGTCTTTTAGTACTATTGTGTGTCATTTTTTTGATTTTGGAGCTTTGGACTCCTTGGTTTCTCCCAATATGGCCCATCCTTTGGGTATAGACATAGTGTGATTTTTGTTCTCTATGTGTTGAGTACCCCAGCAGGAGGTCAAACTAGTATGTTTGATCTTTGGTGGGGAAGTGGACTGAATATGGGACCACATCAGTCCTGTAGGGATATACATATACAACAGGTGCATCCAGATGATTTCATATTAGGCATCAAATGATTTTTTTATATGCACAATATTATCCACATCTTCTATAGAAGGGTCATTTTCTCAGATATGGGCTTCCAACGTGTTGCTTTCGATGGAGAACAGAGCTGTCACGAGGGAGTCTTTTGTGTGGAGCCCCTTCATTATTTTCTATCCATGTTTTCAGTTGAATCATTACATAATGAGATAGTGGATGTTTCAAGGGTTTTTAGATAGTTTCTGTACGAGTTCCTAAAATAGGTTGTGGGTTTACCCCCTTGATGTGACATTGAGTTTTGGATAGATTTGCAAACTACTGCCTATTCGGTTTTGATGGATCCCTATCAGATGGTGCCTTGTGAGTTGTGAGAGTTTCGGATTTAGGTTGATGACCTGATAAATAATGATTTTATCAGGACAAGTGTGTCATTGTGTGGTTCTCCATTCTTATTAGGGAAGAATGAGGATGGTTGTTGAAGACTATACATAGACAACCGGAAACTGAATCAGGTGACTGTCAAGAACCCTTACCCCCCATTCGCGGATCAATGACCATTTCAACCAGTTTAAGGGAGAAGGTAGTTTCACTAAGATCTATCTATGTTATAGATATCACCAGTTGAGGGTGATGGAGGGAGAAATATCAAATATTTCTTTTAGGTGGGGATATGTGAACTTTGAGTTTGTGGTCTTGTTGTTCGGCATTACGGACACCCCATCTGTGTTCATAGGGATCTTGAACATTGTTTTCCATGAGAACCTGGACTAATTATTGTTCATGTTCATTGATGGCATCCCAATCTACTCAAGGTCAAAATAGTAGCATGTTGGGCATCTAAGGATTGTCTTTATGGTCCTCAAAAATGACCATATCAATATATTTTTTTCCATGTAAATGCTCTAGAGAAGAGAAGTGCATGTCCTTCGACATGTGGGGTCTCATCAAGGGATAGTAGTGGACCCATCATTGGTCGAAGTGGTTGTTTCTTAGGTAGAACCCAGGAATGTGGTAGAGGTTTATTGCTTCCTGTGTCTGGCTGTCAATTATCTGATCTTTGTACATAACTTATCTTTAGTTGTAGCTCCATCGACATCGTTGACTAGAAAATAAAATGACTTCATGTGATATGAGTAGTGTCAAGAAGCTTTTAGTTATTTTAAGTTGAAGCTGGTCATTGCCCTAGTGCTTAGGTTTTCAGAGGAAGGGGTGATGTTTGAGGTGTTTTGTTAAACTTCTGAACTAGGCATGGTATGTTTGATTATTTATAATTGAGGTGTAATATCTTTGGGGTCAAGGTAGTTACATCCCCATGAAATTAACTATGCCAAAAATGATCTAGATCTTGCAATAGTTGTGTTCGCGCTGAAGTTATGGTGGCATTGTCTCATCAGGGAGTGCTTTGTGGTCTTCATGTATCAAAATATCTTGAAGTGTATATTTTTTCAACGAGAAAAGAAATTTTGGAAGTGAAGGTGGATAGAGTTCCTCGAGGATTACAACTTTGAAATCTCTTACACCTGAGGGAAGGGTAACATGGTGGTTGATGCCTTGATAAGAAGTCATAGAAAGAGGTTGTTTAGGAATCTATGAATGTTTGGGAGGCATTAGAGGATTTTCCCTATTTTCACCTGGATGTTGGGTAGGGTAGTCCTATTTTAGATGACAATGTAGTTCTCCATAATAAGGTGGGTGGAGTAGTCTCTATGGAGAGAATCAAAGTCTAAAGTGATCTGTGACCGTGCAACCCAGGGTGACACTCCAAAGGGATGGTTAAAGGATAGTTAGAACCTGATTTGGTTTCATGGGAACATGTTTTTACCAGTGAAAATGCCTACGGGACTTCTTTTTGATATCCCTAGCACACCCCTGATGGTGAACCTAGAAGATTATAATATTTAATGATGCTTAAAGGGAATTGTTTTGGTGACCCATGATAAAGAGGGAAGTGGTGGAGTTTGTGGAAATGTGCTTAGTGGGTCAGTAGGTGAAGGCTGAGCACCATGTTCCCAGTGGTCTGTTGTATCACTTAGACATTACCATGTGGAATTGGGATGAAAATCTAGATGGATTTATTCATAGTATTACCCATGTCTCAGAGAGGATGAAATTCATTTAGTGTAGTGGTGGATCAATTGACAAAATCAGCTCAATTCTTAGCAATCTAGGAGTTGAGCGTAGTGGATTCCTTAGCGTGGAGGTATGTGGCTAAGGTGGTGGGGATGAATTGAGTTCCAAGATCCATTTTATTGGATTAGGATACACATTTTACATCATGAGTCTGGATGGGATTCTAGAATATATTTGGCACCCAGTTATGCCTTAGCACTAATTTCCACCCTTAAAGGGATGGGCAGACAGAGAGGACCTTCTAGATGTCGTAGGATATGCTACGAGTGTTTGTTCTGGACTTAAAAGGATTTTGGGCACAACACAAACCTCTGTTAGAGTTTTCCTACAATAATATCTATCACTCTACCACTTGCATGACACCATTCAAAACCATATATGGAATACCGTGTCGCTCACCCGTATACTGGATAGAGGTAGGGGAAGCATCACTTCTTGGACCAGAGGTAGTGAAAATAACAATAGAGAAGTTTTATCTTGTGCGTGAGAGGTTAAAGGAGGATCAGGACTTGAATATGTCATATTCTAATCATAGGATGAGGCCCTTGCAGTTCAATGTTGGGGAAACTTTTTGGAGGGGATCCCTGATGTCATTCATGTCTCTTAACTTCGTGTGTATCTCCACAATGACTCCCACATCCTAGACCTAGGATAGTTGGATGTCGAGGACGTTTCAACGTTCATTGAGCGATGAGTAAGAATCGAGTATTGTAAGGATAAGGTTTTTTGTGAGAAGACCATTCATCTGGTTCGTTTGTTATGGAGGCATGATGGCCTCGAGGAGAGTACTTGGGAGCGTGAAGAATTGACGTGTTCCCTATACCCCAAGGTGTTCTGATTTCTCTCTTGTGTTTTTCTTTGTATCTTTATTTATTATGAAATGATTGACCATGCCTCATGTGTGATATGTTATTTCCCTGTTCATTTAATTTGTGTAAAGAGTCCTAAATATGGAGAGGGGAGGACCTGATCATTAATCAGGTTGCATTAATGAGGATGTTATAAACCGATGTAGGCGAGACAGTTCCACACAAAGTGGATAGTATCTTGACATGGAGGAAGGAGCTCCTTGATCCATGTGTTTGGACTATGTGACCTTTGGTATTTGCGTGGTTGTTTGGGGAAGTGTGGGGCCCCAGTGTTTGTACATTTGTTCAGGAGATTGATGAAAAGGAGGTGATCTAGGATATCGGGGGTTCCATTCAAGCCTTAAAAATAATAGAAGCTATTTTCATCCTCATAGGCATCATATAGGGTGGTTGTTCAGCGCCGATTTTTTCTAGGTTAGTTTTGAAGTTATCAAAGATGAGAATAGATTGAGAGGCATATAATGTAATGAACTGGATATCCTCGATCCCATCCTTTGTGAAGATATAGTGTTTAGGGTGTTCTGGGAGGCAATGGAGGTTCATTTCAAGAGTGTTGTAATTTCTAGTTTTCTATTGGCATGTTAGAGCATCGACATGTTAGTGTGTTAGAATGTCAGTGCATCAACATGTCAATGTTTTGGCATGTCAATGCATTAATGAGTCATGGGTTTTGGAATCCTTGAGTTAGGGGTGTCAGTATTAGTGAGTAAGGGGTGTCAATATTAGTGAGTTAGTGGTGTCGAAATCGTTGGGTTAGGGCATCGGTAGGTCATGGGGTTAGTATGTCATGGAATCTCTAGACCATGGCATTGATATGTTAGGGTTTCATTAGGCCATGGCATTGGTAGGTTAGTAATTTGGTCGGCTGAGGCATATGTAGGTCATGGAGTCGGTATGTTGTTGCATCAATTTGTCTTTGTGTTAGTAGGTTGTGTTGGTAGCTCACCTATCAGTGTCTTTGCATCGGTGACTCACCCATTAGTGACTCATTTTATGTTTTTCGAAGTTTTCTAGTTTCGCCTCTCTTATATATTATTCGGCATAAACTGAGTTTAGTGGAGTTTTTGGGAGTTTTAAGAGAGTGATGAAGGATATTAAGTATACCATTAATATCATAACGTTATAGGGACTTTATGATAATCTAACCAATTAATCATGACCAAAATCCCTTGATTAATGACTTTTGGAAACACTTCTTCCTTAATAATTGGATCTGGCTCTTCACATCCGGGATATTACTTTGATTTTGTGTTTTCCATTTCCCCTTGGAGAATCTAGATAATTCCCCTTCAGACGAGTTGTGCACCTATGCTAGAGCTCTCTATCTCAGATTTCTTGAAGTTCCATCCTACTGCTTTTGTGATCCTCTTTTCTTGCCACAAGGAGGAACATCAATCCATGAATCATCTGGTGGGGATTCCTTCTGCCCCTCTTTAATTTTGCATCATGTGGGGTGTGTGTACTAAGGATCCCTTGAGAATAACAGGTGAATAATTTCTTAAATTATGAAATAAATAATAAAGTAATATGATTAGAATATGTCAAGGTAATGAAATTACGGGATGAGAATGGATTGATGCTTGAACCCCTATTTTATTTTTTCTAATCTTTGTTTCCTTATGGATTGATTGTGGATATATTTATTTTTAAAATCATTTATGTTGGTGGTCTTTTCTTGTGCACGGGTGGTGTCTTTTTTGTTTTGTTATAATGTTTGATAATTGCCCATTACCTGAAAACTACTTAAACACATACACTTGATTAAATTGAAATTGATTACCCCGATGAAAACCCTTTTATAATCAGCCACATTTATCAAGTGGGATAAAGAAATTTGTTTAAAAAATTTGAATATATATATATACTCACATCCTTTTCATAGGTGTGGCTAAGTTCTATGTTTTTTTGAGTTTTGTTACATTGTGTGAGTTGTGCGGTGCTGCTGTTGGGAGAAAGTCTATGAGTACAAGGTTAGATATACAATTTTCCTTTGTAGGAAGGGTATGGTATGTGTGTAAAACAAGAATGTTGGTTAGTATTAGTTGATTAGGGATTTTTTGGGGAATTATAGGGGGTGTTGCTATCCCTGTTTGAGAGATTGATTGATTGTGTAATGGATGGAGTTGTAAAAAGCTGAACATCATTTTTTTGTGTCGTGGTCGTCGAATGATGTTGTCCAGTGGGAAATGGTGGGGTTAAAAACATGTATATAGTGGGAATACATCTACAAATTTTTAGTAAGCGGGGTTGCGGAGCTAGGTTGTGAGAGAAGGATTGTGCAGTATAACATTGAAGAATGATTGTGGGTAGTGGCTGAATGGGGTTGAGCAGTGGGACTGCAAATCTGGTTTTGTTGTTGTTTTGGTATGGTTTTGGTTGGTATATTCCTAGTACTATTGGAATAAATTACAATGAATTATTAAATAAATAAATGGGAAGTGGTTAAATAAAATGGGTTTTGGCTTATGCAGGGTAGTGTGTGTTGTGTGGTTATGCATATAGTGGTAGCAGCAAAATGGTACTTGTGGGGTCGTTTTTTGTTGTTGTTAGAAACCCTTAAAATGGTATGAGTATTTTTAAAATCTATAAGAATATTTCTCATGTAGTGATAATAATATAGGTTTGTTTGATTTTATTTCTATTGAAATCTGAATGAAGAATTCAAATGGACATAGGGATTTTTTTATCTAAACAAGACATCAATGTGTTTACAATCCACAAGGATCACAAGAAACCATTATACCCACAAAAACCTTTTAGAAATCCTATAAAAATTAAATCGAGACCACCCATAACAACAAAAACCCAAAGAAGGTAATATGGGTCTTTGGGATCCATTATAACAAACATTAGTATGGCCAAATCCAAAATAATCGCGCTAAGCACTAATAGAATGATGAGATCCACTTTCTTCAATTCCCTTGTGTTTAGGAAACCCTAAGGAATGGTTTTATAAGTCATAAACTCAACCATTTCCTTGGGGGACCATTTAATTCTAATGGCTATAATTATTGTCGTTGGCTTTTTGGTGAGTTATTTAAAAAAAATTAAGTGCAACTTAGTTTTCCAATAATTTAAATTATGAATTGAAAATTTTAAGATAACCTCTAACTATGAACCATAAATGACATGGTATAATATTTTGAATTACACTCAAGTGATTCTGAAATGATATGAGGATTTCAATCACCATGCAAATATTTCAAATATGTTGAAACATTTTCATTTATAATGAATAAACTATTTTTTAATTAATCTATGTTTAGATTATTTTTAATTAATCAATTTTTTTATTAAACCTTGTTTTGAATTCTATAATACTAGTATAAAACTTTTCATGTGGTTATATTAAATTTCAATTTATAACTTTTTATGATAAATATTTAGGGTTTATCAATAATTTTAGTAATACTTTTAGTTATGAAAAAGTATAATTTGTATTTACTAACCTTTCAAAGTTTAAATAAAATTCATGTTTTGTAAAATATTTTCTATAGGTAAAATTAATGTACCAATTTCCTTATGATTTTATAAATTTGGAAGTTGGATTTTATATAAAACAATAGCCCAGTAGGGCCTTCCATTTAGCGGGTCCAAGGGAGGCAGCTTGTACAAGGAGGCTGAGTCTGGCCCTCAGCCTTAGCTTAGGCTGGCCTGAGTGTTGGCATAGTTTCCTCGAAGGGCACACAGGATCACAAGGGGGTTGGTTAGAGAGCGCCCTTGTGGGTGTGAGGCCACGACGAGGTAGGGGTAGGCCGAGGCCTGTGGGGGGGAGCCCATGTATAAGCTCTCTATGTGTGTGTAGTGTTTTTTCTGAGCAATCTATCATATTCTCAGGCTTATAAAGAGGATACAAGAGTCTCGCCGACTCGATGTTGTATGATTATTTTTGGGCAAAATAGTATCTTTGTTGTTGGATCATGTCGCATGTGATCTGGGACATCCGTTGTAGTCTGGGCCTCAATTCCTGGGAGCTTCGGTTTCCTTCGTTCTTTTTGTGTACCATTTGATCAATTATGAGTTAATCATTATAGTTTGAGACTTTTTAAAACACTGTGATAACCAGAGCCATCTGATCCACCTCAGATCTAATCATGAGAGTCCATCACTTTTAAAATCCACGAACACAACCCAACAATCAGATCATGGCCAAAAAAATCCCAGTCATCCTTTCTTTTACAGTTTACTTCCCACATTGTCATCTTCTTCTCCTTGGCATGCACCACACCATTAGCCTATCCTACTTCCACTTGCACCATTTTTTCTTCACCTTGGAAGTTGTTGGTCACCCCTCTCACGTGGTTTCCACAAAGACCAACCCTTTAGTATTTTTATAATCCATTTAATCCTCAGATCCTATTCTTGTGTACTTAAAATATTTTGTAAACTCTAGTATAATTTAGTTTATTTAGACACACTCGTCGCACCACAAGATCCCTCATCTCTTCTACACTCGAACCTCCAGAAAGATTCATTTAATCTTCCTCAAGCTCTCCTCCTCCTTAGACCAAGGTAAAGGAATATGTTTTTTCCTTGTCTTTGTTGTTTGAGGATATACGTATATACCTTTATATTCATAAATAAATATATATATATATATATAACTTTATGGTTCAGTTAAACCTTCCCTTAAACCGAACCTATGTCTCATGGAGTTTGAGTCCAAAAACGATTATGAACTTATGGGTTCACTTAATGCATAAAAAAATAAAGACATTCTTTATATATATATATATATATGATTATTTTTATTTTCTGTTTATATATACATAAACATGACCGATTATTCAGTTTTGGGAGGAAACTCTCAGATACCCGATCCTAGGTTCTACGTATTTTTTAGGTTATGCAATCTTTTCTAACTCGAAGGAATATTTTCTTTCTCCATGAGATATACATATATATATCTTATATATATATATTCAAAAATAAATGTATGTATGTACAAACTAATAGATTTACATAAAACCCTTAAGTTCTCGTTTAAGATTTACTAAAACTTTGAGTATCAATGTTATTGAAGAACTACCAAATTCATGGAGTTATATTTTGTATAAATTTTTTTTACCCAATTATGTATGTTATTTTATATATATATGTATATATATATATATATATTCAGTATACACAGTCTTATATAATATAATAGGGTGTGTATCTCACTTCATGGAGAAGTTGTAAATCCATCATCGTTGAACATCTATGATTAATGGATGTTTTGAGAAATATGTGATTGGAAACTAATTTTGTGGAAGACCCATTAATGTACTCGATTATACATGTGGGATATTCATGTTTACATAAGCATATATGTACATATAAAATTATATTTAATAAGTAAACCTTTTTAATTTCACTCAATAGTTTTAAATTGAAGAACCGCTGTTAATTTTAAGACATATGGGTAGTATTTCGTATTTTGGTATTGGTTGTGGTTGAGTTTCTTTTAATTTCTGACATTATGGTACATTATACAAAAGAGATTTAGTAATAAACATCAAACATATGCATGATTAAAACCCTACATGAAATGATTGGTTTACTTTTTAATTATGTGTGCATCCAAATGAAATCCCAATATGTAATTGATTTATATGGTTTTGAAATTTTTCATTATATGTGACCAAATTTGTATTTCTTTTGTGGTTTATTTGTAATCACAAGTACTCTTTTTTGCTTGGATTACATTCCATTTAATGACCTAGCCATGTTGTTCATATTTTTTGTAATTAATACTTATTCACTATATATGTATAAATGATAATAAATGAAATTTAAATAATAATGACCCTTCATGGATTTTTTAATTTAATTATTCAAGGTGATATGGGGACCATGAATAATATGAAATGTGAATTTAATTATTCAATGTGGTATGGGAAATTTTGAATA
This sequence comes from Viscum album, assembly GCA_963277665.1. Classification (NCBI taxonomy): domain Eukaryota; kingdom Viridiplantae; phylum Streptophyta; class Magnoliopsida; order Santalales; family Viscaceae; genus Viscum; species Viscum album. The sequence continues at coordinate 693,123,751 of OY728130.1, forward strand.
TATGACCGGATTTGGCATATGACGAATGTATTTGACATATGAAGTGTTCATTGGGGCCCACTACGGCCCCTCGTTGCATTTATAGGTCTCATGAGACAAACTACGGTCTTGGAACAAGGCCTTGACAAAATGAGTATTTATGTTCTTTGCACGAGGCCTTGAAGTTCTGCTTATGTTGTCCCGCATTATACATCCCCCCATTATGTTTATGATAATTAATTAACCAAGTAGATATTCGACTAGTAGAATATCCATTGCTAAGAGAAAGTAATTATGAGTATCAGAAAATAAAATGTTTATGGAATGACATATGTTTATAACTAAGTTAATTAATATTCATTGTGTGAAATTGAAGTTATTACCATTTGGTGCAACTGTAATTATTCATTACTCTTAGTTGTTTAATTTTTACTTACAAATTTATATGTTATATATATTTAGAATTTATTTTATTTATTACTCCAAATGAGCATTCCTATAATTAAATCATGTACCCTTGTAAATCTGTTAGCATGTTTTTAATTTAGCACTTTTATTATGATATGCAACATGTGTAAAAGGTTTTCTTTATGGAAAATGTTTTATGGAATGTTTTAAAAATGTTTTGAAATTTTATAATTGAATATTATGATGTTTTAAATCTCATTATTGAGCATTTGTATTCTCAACCTATGTTTTTTGTAATAAAATTTCAAGTGACAGCTTTCAACAGGAGAAGCTCATTAGGAGAAGCTGGTTTCCCAGAACATGAACCTTAATCGATCCTCTATAAATAGACATGATGTGTAATTTTTTAGTGCATGTTTTTTATTCAAATTACAAATCATGATTCAGGGCACCGGCTCTGGGAATTCGGGGGCCAGGTGCTCACAGTTGGTATCAGAGGATTCATTTAAGATAACTCTCGAAATACAGAACTAAAACAGATAGAAAAATTACTTATGAATTACTAAATATGTAGTTTTCGTTAATTTTCAGATGGAAAATGAAGGTACTAGTCTTTTTATATTTTCTATTAGGCCCTAGAAACCATTATTTCTAAATCCTTCTATGAAATTTTTTAATCTATTCCCATATTTTTATGACATTAAAACGCCTCTATAACGTATCCAACTCTCCCCGAGTACTTAATCTCCACTAAGGAATAGGTTTAGACTTCAACTTTATGATGCAAACTGAATTTCCATTCTATGCATGACGGGGAAAGTACGAAGAGGGACTTTTTAGATGTTCCACCATAGCATAAGGCATCTCATCCCTCATAGCCTTTTAAGAATCCGCAGATGCGGGAGACCTCCGTGAAGCATATATGTGCCAAGTCTAGTCATTTGACCATTTTGGACACTTAATGGACATTGAAATTCTTGAATTTGAAGCCTCCCTTTCTGTGTACAGACAACAAGTATATACTGACATCTTTCAGTTATACACCTATCATGTCAGACTATAGAGACATGATATGTCCACCCATGAGATCGAACTAGATCGCTTGGGGTGCATATGGTTCCGGGAGATTAAGAAATCTGAACTATCTTTGGGGATTCATGTTACCGGGAACTGGGGAATCCTATATCCATTTTTATGTATCAGTGGTTATATGAGAATATGACTTGTTATATCTTCTTTCTGTTGTCTTTTAATCATTTATAACATGGGTGTATTTCACTAAGTGAACAGTCATTATTAATTTTCAAATGGAAGGAAAAACCCACATTTTATCCCTTACTATTGAGATACTAGAGGTTATTGTGGTAAAAACCTATGAAGAAGAGTACCTACCCTATGCAAACTTGTGAAGAGCATGCAAGAAACTTTACGAAATATCAAATAGTATGGAAATTCACTGCTCCTACCAGGGGAATGCTTACTTATACCACTGGATAGCCATATTATAACTTTCCAAGTTTAGGCGAAGTGGAAAATACCATGATGTGATTTTCCTATGCTTCACTCTTGCCCAGAACATCACAACTAGTGTAAGACTTCAAGTGGCTTTTTTGGAGGGAACCCTTTGTGCAACCTATATGTACCAACTCCTCAGTTTCAGCTTATATGACCATGTCTATGACGTAGATGTTCTCAATCAATAGATAGTCAGGCGAGTCCTTAGAGACATTGTCCATTCAGACATCTCCAAACTTTCCACCATCCGAGCCTCACTCGGGAAGCCCGAATGCACTATGCATGAGTTAAACCCTTTTGCGTTGAGGTGTTTCTGAGGCAGGGAAGCAAAGGCATTGAACACCAATCTGGTAATTCACCTGGCCACAATAAGGGATCATCCATGATGGAGGATGTGGTAAAGAACGTTAGGGAGTCTTCTTTTGTGTTGTGGTCTGAAATAAATTACGAGGATGCAATTCCTATTATGGGGGGGATAATGTAACTACCCAATAATTGTTCTCAGGTAATGATAATAATAAGTTTTTCTTTTATTTTATTTCTATTTCAATCTGAATGAATCAAACAAATGGACACATGGATTTTTTTTATTCAAACATGACATGAAAGGTTTTACAATGCACCTAGATCACCAAAAAACATCATACCCAAAATTACCTATTAAAACCCCTATAAAAATTATATGGAGAACACCCATAACAACCAAAACCTCAAGAAGGTAATATGGGTCCTTGGTATTCTTCATAACTATCATTAGTATGGCCAAAGCCATAGCAGCTGCGCTAAGCACCAATGGAATGATGAGAGCCATTTTCTTCAATTGCCTTAGGACACACTATGGCATGGTTTTATAAGCATCAACTCGACAGTTTCCTTGGGTGACAATTGAATTATAGTGGCTATAAATATAGTTGTTGTCCTTGTGATGAATTAATTAAAAACATTTATGTACAACTTAGTTTTCCAATAATTTAAGTTATGAATTAAATATTATATGATAACACCTAACTACAAACCTTAAAAGGACATGCTGTGTTATTTTGAATTACACTAAAGTGATTTTGAAATAAGATGAGGATTTCAATCACCTTGCATATATTTCAAATATATTGTAATCATTTTCATTTATAATTCTTAAACAGTGTTTTAATTAAACTTTGATTAATTTTTTTAAATTAAACTATGCTTTTGATTAAACTATGTTTTAACTTCTATAATACTAGTTTAAACATTTTCATGTGGGTATATTAAATTTCAACTTATAAATTTTTAATGTTAAAGCATTAGTGTTTAAAAAAAATAGTAATACTTTTAGTTAAGACAAAGTGTAATTTGTATTCATTAACCTTTGTTTGTTTAAATAAAAGTCAGATTTTGTAAAATATTTTAGATAGTTTAAATGAATGTACAGATTTCCTTATGATTTTATAATTTTGAAAGATTCATTTTATTTAAAAAAAAATATCTGACTCGAGCTAGACCTTTAGCCGGGCCAAGGGAGATAGCTCGCGCTAGGTGGTTGAGCCTAGCCCCCAGGCTCATCTTAGTCTCTAAAGGGCACACAGTAGCACAAGGGGGGTAGAGTGTGCCACTGTAGGCGTGAGGCCACAGCGAGGTAGGGGTATGATGAGGCCTTCGGGGGTGGGAGCCTGTGTATAAGGCTCCCTATATGTGTGTTGTATTTTTTCAGAGCAATCCATCTGAGTCTTAGGCTTATAATGTACCCATGAGATTTTCTCCGATTTGATGTGGAACAAGAATTTTCGGGTGACACGGGATCTGAGTCATTGGATTGCGTTGCACGCGATATGGTCTGTCCATCATAGTCTGGGCCTCAATTCATGGGAGTTGTGGTTTCTTCCAGGCTTTTGTTGTACTGTTCGATCCATCATGATTTAATTGGGATCATCCGAGACTTTTAAAAACACCACGATAACCAGAGTCATTCGGTCAGTCGCAGGTCTTATCGCAACCATCCATCACTTTTAAAATCCACAAACACACCCTAGCCATCGGATCAAGGACAGAACAAATCCAAGTCGTCCGTTCTTTTACGTTTTACTTGCCGCATCATTTTATTCTTTACCATGGCATGCGCAACCCAAGTAGCCTATCCTACTTCCACTATCAGCACTTTTTTCCCATTGGCATCCGCTGGTCCCTCCTCTCAAGCAGTTTCCACAAAGACTGGCCCCCTATTATTTTTATAATCCATTTAGGCCTCAGATCCTACATGTGTGTCCTTAAAATATTCTATAAAATCTAGAATAAATTAGTTAACTTAGACACCCCTGTCACACCTCAATAACCATTGGCTCTTCCACACTTGAACCTCCATATACATTCAGCTAATCTTCCTCAATCTCTCCTCCTCCACGGACCAAGGTAAGGGATTATGTTGTTGCTTTGTCTTTGTTGTTTGAGGATATATATATATATATACTTTTATATTATTAAATATATATATATATATATATATATTACTCTATGGTTCAGTTAAACCTTCCCTTAAACTGAACCTAAGTCTCCTGGAATTTGAGTCCAAAAAGGAATATGAACTCAAGGGTTTACTTAATTCATACAAAAAATAAGAGTGTGCTTTATATACATATACGAATATTTTTATTTTTTTTTATATATACATAAACATGTGTGATTATTTAGTTTTTGGAGGAAACCCTCTGATACTCGACCTTATGTCCTACGGATTTTTGGGGTAATGCAATCATTTCAAACTGGAAGGAATTTTTTCTTTCCTCAAGCATAATATATATATATATATATATATATCCTATATATATATCATAAAATGTATATACATATGTTTAACCTTATAGATTTACAAAAAACCCCGATGTCCGGATTTAAGATTTAAAAAAAGATTGACTTTAAATGTTAATTAAGAACTACAAAATGCATGGAGTTATATTTGGTATACAACTTTTATACATGATTATATATGTTCTTATATATATATACACACACAATCTTATATAATGGTATAGGGTGTGTATCTCACTTCTGGGAGCAGTTGTGAATCCTTTAACACTAAACTTCTATGATTAATGGATGTATTGATAAATAAGTGAGTGGAAACTAATTTTGTTGAAAGATCCATTAATGTAATTTATTATACATATGGGATATTCATGTTTAAAAAAGCACATATGTACACAAAAAAGTATTTTTAATAAGAAAAAATTTAAAATTTCACTCAATGGTTTTAAATTCACGAACCCCTATTAATTTTAAGACATATGGGCATTATTAGGTTTTTTGGTATTGGTTGTGGTTGAGTTTCTTGTTTTTTATTTTGGACATTATGGTAAGTTATAAAAAATCATTTTAGCAATAAATGTTGATCATCTTCAAGGTAAAAACCCTACATCAAATGTTTGGTTTAATTTTAAATTATGCTTGCATCCGGATGAAATTCCAATACGTAATTGATTTATATGGATTTAGATTTTATCATTATATGTGACCAAATTTGTATTTCTTTTGTGCTTTAGTTGTCATCACAAGTACTCTTTTCTTCTTAGCATACTTTCCATTTAATGACCTATCCATGTAATTCATATTTTTTGTAATTAATACTTATTCACTATATATGTATAAATACTAATAAATCAAATTTAAAAAATTATAACCTATCAAGGAATTATGAATTTAATTATTTAAGGTGGTATGGTCCACCTTGAATAATATGAAATGTGATATTACTTATTCAATGTGTTATGGGACATTTTGAATATGTGACCATGTTTGGCATAAGAAGAATGTATTGGACATAGTAAGTGTTAGGTGGGGCTCTTTATAGCCCCTTGGTGCATCGGTAGGTCTAATGAGACAATCTACTATCCTGGAACAAGGCCTTGATAGAATGAGTATTTATGGACTTGGAATGAGGCCATGACATTATCATTTTGTTATCCTGCATTATAAATTCCATAATTCTGTTTATGGTAATTAATTAACCAAGTAGCTATTAGACTAGTATAATATCAATGGTGAAGAGCCAATACTTATGAGTATCATAAAAGTAATTTCTTAGGGCATGACATATGCTTAGCACTCACTGAATTAGTATTCAGTGTAAGAAATTGATGTTATTACCTTTACATGCTACTATGATTATCCATTACTCTTAGTTATTTAATTTGTAATTAAATATTCAAATTTCATACATATTTAGAATATATTTTATTTATCACTCTAAATGAGCATTCCTATAATTGAATAATGTGCCCATGTAATTCTGTTTGAATGTTTTTAATTTTGCATTTTTATTATGATATGTCACATGTGTTACAACTTTTATTTAAAGAAAATGTTTTATGGAAAGTTTTAAATAATTTTTTCAAAAGTTATAATTGGTTATTATGTTGTTTTAAAACCCCTTATTGGTCATTCTTATGCTCACCCTATATTTTTTGTAATAAAATTTTCATTTGACAAATTTCAACAGAAGAAGCTTGTTAGGAGAAACTAGTTTCCCAGAACCTGAACCTAAATCGATTCTCTATAAAATTACATGATTTTTAATTTATTAGTTCATGTTTTTGTTTAAAATTACACATCATGATTATAGGCAACGGATCCAGGAATTCTGGGGCTGAGTGATCACATTTGGAACCAGAGGATTCAATTTAGATAACTCTCAAAAACCAGAACTGATACAGAGAAAAAAATTAATTTAGCATTACAAAATATGTGGTTTTTATTAGTTTTCAGATTTAAAATGAAGGTACTAGTTTTCTTGTATATTTCAAATGAGGCCCTAGAAACTATAATCTCCATAGCCATACACAAAAAATTTGAAAACCTTCTCATATTCATATGACATGAAAACACGTCGATAACATATCCACCTATCCCCGAGTACTTAAACTCCACCGAGGAACGTGTTTGGACAAAATCATTGTGATGAAAGCCTAATATCCATCCTACGCATGATGGGGAAATTACTTTGAGGGAATTTTTAGATGCTTTGCTGCATCGGAGGGAATCTAATCGCTCATGGACCTCCTAGAAGCCGTAGTAGTAGGAGACCTTCGTTCAACATATATGTATCAAGTCCTATCTTATGGATATTTTGGTAATGTAATGGACTTTGACATTCTGGAATTTGAAGCCTCCCATTATATGTATAGACAACAAGTATATACTAACATCTATTAGTTATACAACCTTCATGTCAGACTCTGGAGACACTATAAGTGCACCCACGTGATTGAACCAAACTCCTCAGGTTGAATATGGTTCAGGGAGATTGATAGTTTTGAACTTGCTTTGGGGATTCATGTAACTGGGAATTGGGGGAACCTTTATCCCTTTTTATATATCAGTGGTTATATGAGAATACGACGGGTTATATCTTATTTCAACTATCTTTTCATCATTTATAATTTGGGTGGAATTCACTAAGTTAACTTTAATAATTACTTTTCAGATGGAAGGACACACCCCCATTTTATCCCCTCCTATTGAGATATTGGAGTTTATTATGCTAAAAACCTGTGAAGAAAAGTACCTATCCTTCACAAAATTGTAAATTTCAGGCAAGAAACTTTATAAAATATCTAATTGTACAGAAATTCTGCACTCCTGCTAGAAGATTGCTTACTTATACCACTGAATACCACAGTCCAACCAGCCAAGTACAAGTGAAGGGGAAAATACCATTAAGGGATTTTCTTATGCATCACTCTTTCCCGGAACATCATATCTGGAGTAATATTTCAAGAGGCTACTTTAGAGGGAATACATTGTTCAGCCTACATGTACCAACTTCTTAGTTTCAGCTTATACTACCACCTATATGACTTAGATGCTCTGAATTAGGAGATAGTTCGATGAGTCTTTATAGACTTTGTCCATTCAGACATCTCTGAACATTCCACCGTCTGAGCCTCACTCTTGAAGACTGAATGCACTATGCAAGAGTTCAACCCTTTCTGCCTGAGGTGTGTCTAGGCCAGAGAAGTAGAGGAGTTGAACACCAATCTGGGAATTCACCTTGGCACAGCAGAGGATCCTCCATGATGGAGGATGTGGTAAATAACATCAAGTATACTTCTTTAGTATGATGGTATGAAATGAATTTCGAGGATGCAATTCTTATTGAGGGGGGATAATGTAACACCCCAATAATCATTCTCATGTAATGATAAAAATATCATTTTATTTTATTTTATTTTAATTCTAATTCTAATGAAACATACAAATGGTCACAGGGCTTTTTATTTAATCAAGACACTGAAGTGTTTACATTGCACCAAGATCACAGAAAACCATTCTACCCAAAAATACATATTTAAAATAATATCAAAATTATTGGGAGACCACCCATAACAATGAAACCCCAAAAAGGTAATATGGGTCATTGGGATCAGTCATAATGAACATTATTGTGGCCAAAGCCACATCAGCCGTGCTTAGCACCAATGGAATGATGAGAGACATTTTATTCAATTGCCTTGAGTTTATGACACCCTAAGTATTGGTTTTATAAGTCAACACTCAACCATTTCCTTGGGTGACTGTTGAATTCTATTGGATATAGTTATAGTTGTTGCCTTTGTGGTCAATTAATTAAAAACATTTAAGTACTACTTTGTCTTCCAAAAAATAAGTTATGAATTAAAAATTATAAGATAACCTCTAACTATGACCATTAAAATGACATCGTATAATATTTTGAATTACATTCAAGTGATTTTGAAATTAGATGAGGATTTCAATCACCTTGAATGTATTTCAAATATATTTTAAACATTTTCTTTTCTAATTTATAAATATTGTTTTAATTAAACTATGTTTAATTTCATTTTAATTGAGCTATGTTTTTTATTAAACTATGTTTTGACTTCTATAATAATAATATAAAAGTTTTCATGTGGGTATATTAAATTTAAATTTATAACCTTTTAAGTTAATTATTTAGTGTTTATAAATAATATTAATAATACTTTTATTTTTGAAAATGTATAATTTGTATTCATTAACCTTTCAAAGGCAAAATAAAAGTCCAATTTTGTAAAATATATTATATAGTTAAAATGAATTTACTAATTTTCTTATGATTTTATAGTTTTGAAAGGTGGATTTTATTAAAAAAAAGCCCACTTGGGCTATCCCTTTAGCCGGGCCAAGGGAGGTAGCTCGCGCTAGGTGGCTGAGCCTAGCCCTCAGTGTCATCATGGGATGGCTTGAACATGGGCACGGTTTTCCCCATAGGTCACATAGGACGCAAGGGGTGGGTTAGATTGCACCATTGTGGGCATGAGGCCACGGCAAGGCAGGTGTTGGATGAGGCCTGCGAGGGTCAGGATTCCATGTCTAAAGCTCCCTATGTGTGCATTGTGTTTTTTATGAGAAATCCATCGAAGTCTTAGGCTTATAAAGAGGCCGTGAGAGTCTCACCAATTTGATGTGGGATGAGGATTTTTGGGAGAAATAGGATATGAGCCGTTTGATCGGGTCACGCATGATATGGGCCGTCCAACGCAATCTAGGCCTCAATTACTAGGAGTCACAGTTTCCTCTGTGCCTATTGTGTACCATTCAATCCTTCATGATTTAATTGTGATCATTCGAGAATTTTTAAAACATCGTTATTACTCGAGCCGGCTAATCTGCCGAATATCTAATTGTGACCATCCATCACTTTTAAAATCCACAGACGCACCCCATCAATCGGATCAAGGCCAGAACAAATCCCAGTCTTCCTTTATTTTACAGTTTACTTTCCAAAGCGTCGTCTTCTTCTCTTTGGTGTGCACATCACCAGTAGCCTATACTACTTCCACGTGCACCATTTTTTCTTTACCTTGGTTGTCGCGGGTCATTCCTCTCATGTGGGTTTCACAAAGACTGAACCGCTAGTCTTTTTATAATCCATTTAATCCTCGGATCCTCGGATTATGTCCTTAAAATATTCTATAAATTCTAGTGTAATTTACTTTATCTAGACACACCTGTCACACCTGAAGAACCCTCAACTCTACCATACTCAAAACTCTAGAAAGCTTTAGCTAATATTCCTCAAGCTCTCCTCCTCCTCAGACTAAGGTAAGGTAATCTATTGTTTCCTTGAATTTTTTTGTCTGAGGATATATGTATATACTTATATATTCATATATATATATATATATATATATAACTCTACGGTTCAGTTAAACCTTCCCATAAACCGAACCTGAGTCTCCAGGAGTTTGAGTCCAAAAAGGATTATGAACCTAAGAGTTCACTTAATGCGTAAAAAACATAGAGACATTATTTATATGTATATATGTGTGTGAGTGTGTTTTTGTATGTGGTTAATTGTATTTTCAGTTTATATATGCATAAACATGTGTGATTATTCGGTTTTGGGAGGAAATCCTCAGATACCCGACCCTAGGCCCTATGGATTATTGGGTTTATGCAATATTTTCAAACTTGAAGGAATATTTTTTTTCCTCATGTGATATATATATATATATATATCTGAAAATATATGTACGTATGTACAACCTTATAAATTTACCTAAAACCCCTATGTTCGGATTTAAGATTTACCAAAACTTTTAGTTTCAATGATAATAAAGATCTAAAAAATTCATGGAGTTATATTTTATATAAAACATTAATACCCTATTATGTATGATCTTTTATATATATATATATATATTTATTTATTTAGTACACACGGTCTTATATAATTTTATAGGGTTGGTCTCTCACATCCTGGAGTAGTTCTAAATCCTTCAACATTGTACTTCTATGATTAATGGATGTTTTGATAAATAGGTGAGTGGAAACAAATTTTGTGGAAAGACCCTTTAGTGTAATCTATTATACTTGTTGGATATTCATTTCTACATAAGAATATATGTATATACACAAGTATTTTTAATAAGTAAACCTTCTAAATTTCACTCAATGGTTATAAATTCAACAACCACTGTTAATTTTTAGACATATGGGAATTATTTGGTATTTTGGTATTGGTTGTGGTTGAGTTTCTTGTTCTTTATTTTTCACATTATGGTACGTTATACAAAAGAATTTTAGCAATAAATGTTGAGCATATGCAAGCATAATACCCAACATGAAATGTTTGGTTTAATTTTTAATTAGTTATACATCTAGATGAAATTACAATATGTAATTCATTTATATGGATTTGGAATTTATTATTATATGTGACCAAATTATTATTTCTTTTGTGCTTTAGTTGTCATCACAAGTACCCTTCTCTACTTAGACTACTTGTCATTTAATGACCTAGCCATGCAATTCATATTTTTTGTAATTAATACTTACTCACTATATATGTATAAATTCTAGTAAATGAAATGTATATAATTATGAACTTTCATGGAATTATGAATTTAATTATCAAAGGTAGTATGGGACACCATGATTAATATGAAATGTGAAATTAATTATTCCATGTGGTTTGGGACATTTTTAATATCTGGCCTAATTTGGAATATAAGGAATGTATTGGACATTGTAAGTGTCGGTTGGGGCCCACTACAGCCCCCCGGTGCATCAGTAGGTCTCACGATACAAACTACAGTCTTGGCACAAGGCCTTGACAAAATGAGTATTTATGGCCTTGGTACGAGGCCTTGAAGTTATGGTTATGTTGTCATGTATAATACATTCCCTCATTATGTCTACGATAAAAAATTAACCAAGTAGATATTCGACTAGTTGAATGTCCATTGATAAGAGTCAATACTTATGAATATCAAAAAATTAAATGCTTATGGCATGACATATGTTTAGAACTCAGTGAATTGGTATCCAGTGTATGAAATTGAAGATATTACCTTTAAGTGAAACTTTGATTATTCATTGCTCTTATTTGTTTAATTTGTAATTAAATATTCATATGTCATACATATTTAGAATTTCGTTTATATATTACTCCAAATGAGCATGCCTATAATTGAATTATGTACCCTGGTAATTCTGTTAGCATGTTTTTAATTGTACACATTTATAATGATATGTTACATGTGTTAGAACTTTTCTTTAAGTTAAATGTCTTATGGAAAGTTTTAATGAATTTTTTCAATAGTTATAATTGGTTATTATATTGTTTTAAACCCCTTATTGGGCATTCGTATGCTCACCCTACATTTTTCATAATAAAATTTTCAGGTGATAGCTTTCAACAGAAGAAACTTATCAGGAGAAGCCGGTTTCCTAGAACATGATCCAAAACCAATCCTCTGTAAAAGGAAATGATGTGTTATTTATCAGTGCATGTTTCTGTTTATAATTACCCATCATGATTCAAGGCACCGTATCCATGAATTCTGGGGTCGGTTGCTCATATTTGGTATCATATTATTCATTTTATATTACTCTACAGAACCAGAACTGAAACAGAGAACAAAATTACATAAGAATTACTAAATATGTGGTTTTTCTTAATTTTCAGATGGAAAACATAGGTACTAGTCTTCTGTCTATTCCCAATGAGGCCCTCAAAACCATAATTTCCATATCCATCCACATAAATTTTGAAAACAATTCCCATATTTGTATGACATGCAAACACCTCTATAACATATATAACTCTTCCTGAGTACTTAAACTGCACTAAAGAATAGGTTTGGACTACATATTTATGATGCAAACCCAATTTCCATCCTACGCATGATGGGGAATATACTACGAGTGACATTTTAGATGCTTCACTGTAGTGGAAGTCATCTCATCCCTTGTGGCCTTCTAAGAAGCCAAAGCAGCGGGAGACCTCCATGCGGCATATATGTGTCAAATCTTGTTTTATGGCCATTTTGGTCATGTAATGGACTTTGATATTCTTGAATTTGAAGCCTCTCATTCTGTGTACAGACAACAAGTACATACTAACTTCTCTCAATTATATGCCCCTCATGTCAGACTATAGAGACACCATAACTACTCCCACGAGATTGAACTAGACTACTCAGGATGCATATGATTTAGGGAGATAGAGACTTTTGAACTTTCATGGGGGATTTGTGTAACCGGAAACTGGGAGAACCTTTAGGCCCTTTTATGTATCAGTGGTTATATGAGAATATGACCTGTTATCTTTTCTTTCTACTAACTTTTCATCATTTATACTTTCGGTGGATTTCACTAAGTGAACATTCATAATTAATTTTCAGATGGAAGGAAAACCCCACATTTTATCCCTTCCCATTGAGATAATAGAGGTTATTACTATAAAAACCTTTAAAGAAAGTTCCTACCCTTTGAAAAAATGCGAAGAGCATTCAAGAAACATTATGAAATATCAAATAGTCTATAAATTATCCACTCCTTCCATGGGAATTCTTACTTATACCACCGCATAGCCACAGTCTAACAGGCCATGTATAGGCATAGGGGAATATACCATGAAGGGATTTTCCAATGATTGACTCTTTCCTGGAACATCACTGCTAGAGTAATATTTCAAGAGGCTTCTTTGTAGTGAATCCATTAAAGAAACCTACATGTACCAACTCCTCTGTTTCAGTATATACAACCGCATATATGACTTAGATACTCTCAATCGTGAGATATTCGGGTGAGTTTTTAGGGACTATGTCCATTCGAACATCTCCGAACATTCCACCATCTGAGCGTCACTTTAGAATCCTGAATTCCTTATGCATGAGTTCAAACCTTTTTTCCCGAGGTGTGTCTGGTCCATAGAATAAGAGGATTTGAACACCAATGTATTAATTCATCTAGCCACAGTAGAGGATCCTCCATGGAGGAGGATGTGGTATAGAACGTTCGGGAGTCTACTTTTCTGTGGTGGTATGAAATAAATTGTGAAGATGCAATTCCTGTAGAGGGGGGGGGGATAATGTAACGCTCCAATAATATTACTCGTGTAATGATAATAATATCTTTTTATTTTATTTTATTTTTATTGAAATATAAATGAAACAGACAAATGGACCTAGGGCCTTCTTTATTTAATCAAGACACCGAAGTGTTTACAATCCACCAAGATCACAGAAAACCATTCTACCCAAAAAAACCTATTAAAACCCCTATTAAAATAATATGGATACCACCGATGAAAATAAAAACCCCAAGAAGGTAGTATGAGTCCTTTGGATCTGTCATAACGAACATTAGTATGGGCAAATCCATAGCAGTCGCGCTAAGCCCCAATGGAATGACGACTGCAATTTTCATCATTTTCCTTGAGTTTAGTACACCCTAAGGCATGGTTCTATAATGAATCAACTCAAAGTTTTCCTTGGGTGACCATGGAATTCTAGGGGATATAAATATAGTCATTGGATTTTTGGTTAATTAAATAAAAACATTTAAGTTCAACTTAGTTTTCCAAAAATTTATGTTATGAATTAAAAATTATAAGATATCCTCTAACTATGATCCTTAAAAAGACATGGTATAATATTTTTAAATACACTCAAGTGATTTTGAAATGAGATAATGATTTCAATCACATTTCAAATATTTCAAATATATTGTAAACATTTTCATTTATAATGTTTAAAAATTATTTAAATTAGACTATGATTAATTTCTCTTTAATTAAACTGTCTTTTTTTAACTATGTTTTGACTTCTATAATACTAGTATAAATTTTTTCATCTGGGTATATTAAATATTAATTTATAACATTGTATGTTAAATAATTAGTGTTTATAAACAATTTTAGTAATAGTTTTAGTTAAGACAAAGTAAAATTTTTATTCATTAACAATTAAAATTTCAAATAAAATTCAGGTTTTGTAAAATATTTTATATAGTTAAAATGAATGTACTAATTTCCTTGAGATTTTATAATTTTGAAATTTGAATTTTGTTAATAAAAAATAGCCCACAAGGGCTAGCCCTTAAGTCGTGCCAAGGGAGGCTGCACATGCTTGGGGGCTGAGCCTAGCCCTCAGACTCAGCTTAGGCCAGCCCGAGCATGGAAATAGTTTCCCCGAAAGGCACACAAGAGTGCAAGTGGGGGTGGGTTAAGACGCGCCAACGTGGGCCTGAGCCACGACGCCGCAGGGGTAGGACGATGCCAACAGGGGGTCGGAGCCCATGTATTATACTCCCTATGTGTGTGTTGTATTTTTTCTGAGCAATTCATCAAGGTCTTAGGCTTATAAAGAGGCCGAGAGAATCTCGCTGATTTGATGTGGGGTGCGGTTTTTTGGGGAAAACATGATCTGAGTTGTCGGATAGAGTCGTGTGCGATCTGGGCCGTCCATCACGGTCTAAGACTCAATTCCTGGGAGCCACATTTTTCTCCACGCTTTTCCTATATCGTTCGATCCTTCACAATTTAATCATGACCATCCGAGACTTTTTTAAAATACAGCGATTATCGGAGCCAGCCGATCCCCCGCTGATCTAATCACAAACGTCCATCACTTTTAAAATCTGCAGACGCTCCCCAGCCATCAGATCAAGACTAGATCAAATACCAGTTATCCTTTCTTTTACAGTTCACTTGCCATAGCGTTGTCTTTTTCTCCGTGCCATACACAACACTAGTAACCTATCCTACATCCACTTGCACAATTTTTTCTTCAACTTGGCTGGCATTGGTCCCTCCTCTCAGGTGGTTTCCACAAAGACTAACCCCCTGGTATTTTAATAATCAATTTAGTTCTTTAACCCTATATTTGTGTCCTCAAAATATTCTGTAAAGTCTATTATAATTTAGTTTATTTAGACACACCTGTCACACCTCTTGAACCATTGGCTCTTCCACACTCGGACCTCTAGCAATCTTCATCTAATCTTCCTCATGCTCTCCTCCTCCTCGAACCTATATAAGGGAATCTATTATTGTATTTTCTTTTTTATTTGAGGATATATGTATATACTTGTTTATTCATAAATAAATATATATATATATAACACTACGGTTCAGAAAAACATTCCCTTAAATCGAGCCTGAGTGTCCTGGGGTTTGAGTCCAAATAGAATTATGAACGTAAGGGTTAACATAATGCATAAAGAACATAAATATTTGCTTTATATATATATACATACAATTATTTGTATTTTCAGTTTAGATATACATAAGCATGTGTGATTATTGCATTTTGGGAGGAAAGCCTCAGATACTTGACCCTAGCTCCTACGGATTTTTGGGGTTATGCAATCTTTTCAGACTTGAAGGAATATTTTCCTTCCTCATGAGATATATATATATATATCCAAAAATATATTTTTATATTTATATCCTTACATATTTACATAAAACCCTTATGTCCAGATTTAAGATTTACAGAAACTTTGAGTTTCAAAGTTAATGAAGAACTACAAAATGCATGGACTTATATTTTGTATAAAATATTTATACCCGATTAGGTATGTTATTATATATATATATATATATATATTCAGTACACATGGTCTTTTATAAGGGTATTGGGTGTGTATCTCACTTCCCGGACTAGTTTTAAATCCTTCAATACTAAACATCTAAGATTAATGAATGTTTGGATTAATAAGGGAGTGGAAACTAATTTTGTGGAAATACTCATTAATTTACTCTATTATACATGTGGTATATTCATGTTTACATAAGCATATATGTAAATACACAAGTATTTTTAATAATTAAGCCTTTTAAATTTCACTTAGTATATTTAAATTTAAGAACCCCTATATTTTTAAGACATATGGGTATTATTAGTCCTTTTGGTATTGGTTGTGGTTGAGTTTCTTGTTTTCTATTTTTGAAATTATGGTACATCATACAAAATCATTTTAGCAATAAATTTTTAGCATCTGCAATCTTAAAACCCTACATGAAATTTTTAGTTTACTTTTAATTTTAGTAACAATCCAAATGAAATTCCAATATGTAATTGATTTATATGGTTTATTTATTTATTATTATATGTTAAAAAATTTGTATTTCTTTTTCTATTTAGTTGTCATCACAACCACTATTTTCTTCTTAGTTTACTTTCTATTTAATGACCTAGCAATGTAGTTCATATTTTTTTTTATTAATAGTTATTCATTATATTTGTATAAATTCTAAGAAATGAAATTTAAACTATTATGAAATTTTATGGAATTATGAATTTAATTATTCAAGGTGGTATAAGACACCATGAATAATATTAAATGTGAAATTAATAATTCAATGTGGTATGGGAGATTTTGAATATACAACCTGATTTGGAATATGAGGAATGTATTGCACATAGTAACTGTCAGGTAGGGGCCACTACAACCCCTCGGTGCATCGGTAGGACTCATGAGACAAACTATCGTCTTGGCATAAGGCCTTGACAAAATGAGTATTTATGGTCTTGGATAGAGTCCTTGACGTTATAGTTATGTTTTCCCACATTATACATTCCCTCATTATTTTTATTATAATTAATTAACCAAGTGGATATTCAACAAGTAGATTATCCATTCTTAAGATCCAGTACTTATGAGTATCAGTAAAGTAAATTCTTATGTTATGACATATGTTTATCACTCTGTGAATTAGTGTTTAGGGTATGAAATTGAAGTTATTACCTTTTTGTGCGACTCTGATTATTCACTACACTTAGTTGTTTAATTTGTACATACATATTCATACGTCATACATATTTAGAATGTCTTTTATTTATTACTCCAAATGAGAATTCCTATTATTGAATCATGTACCCTAGTAATTCTTTATGCATGTTTTTAATTGTGCACTTTTATTATGATATGTTATATGTGTTACAACCTTTCTTTAAGGAAAATTCTATATGGATAGTTTTAAATAATGTTTTCAAAAGTTATAAGTGGTTATTATGTAGTTTTAAAACCCCTTATTGGGCATTTGTAGGATTACCGTATATTTTTTTTATAAACTTTTTAGGTGATAGCTTTCCACCGATGAATCTTGTCTGGAGTAGCTAGTTTCCTAGAACCTGAACCTAAATCAAACCTCAATAAAAGGGAATGATGTGTAATTTATTACTGCAGGTTTTTATTTAAAATTACACTTCATTATTCGAGGAATCAGCTCCGGGAATTCTAGAGTCAGGTTCCCATAGTTGGTACTTGAGGATTCGGTTTAGATAACTCTTGAAAACCAGAACTGAAACAGAGAAAAAAAATTACTTAATCATTACTAGATATGTGGTTATTCATAATTTTCTGATGGAAAATTATTGTACTAGTCATTTGTATCTTCTCAATGGGGCCCTAGAAACCATAATTTCCATATCCAGCCAAAAAATATTTGTAAACTGTTCCCATATCAGTATGACATGAAAACACCTATATAACGTATCCAACTCTCCCCGAGTACTTAAAATCCACTAAAGAATGGGTTTAGACTGCATCATTATGATGAAAACCCAATATCCATCCTACGCATGATGGGGAAAGTACTATCAGGGACTTTTTAGATACATCACCATAACATAAGGCATCTCATCCTTCATGGATGTCCAAGAAGTCACCCCAGCAGGAGACCTCGGTGCAACGTATATGTGTAATTTCTTGTCTTACGGCAATTTTGGTCATATAATGGACTTTCACATTATAGAATTTGAAGCCTCCCATTCTCTGTATAGAATACATGTTCATACTGATGTCTATAAGTAATACACTCCCCATGTCAGACTCTGGAGACACCATAAGTTCACCCATGAGATTGAACCAGACTGCTCAGGTTGCATGTAGTTTAGGGAGATTGAGAGTTTTGAACTTTCTTTTGGGATTCATGTAACTGGGAACTGGGGGAACATTTATCCCTTTTTATGTATCAATTGTTATATGATAATATGACATGTAATATATTATTTCTACTCTCTTTTCATCATTTATACTTTTGGTGTATCTCACTAAGTGAAATATCATAATTAATTCCAGATGGAAGGACAAACCCATATTTAATCCTTTCTTGTTGATATACTAGAGATTATTATGGTAAAAACCTGGGAAGAAGAGTACATACTCTTTGCAAACTTGTGATGAACATGAAAGAAACATTATGAAATATCAAACAGTTCAGACATTCTCCACTCCTACTTAGGGAATTCTTACTTATACCACCGCATAGCCACAGCGCAACTGGAAAATTTTAGGCAAAGGGGAAAATTCCATGAATGGATTTTCCTATGCTTCACTCTTTCCTATAACTTCACAACTATAATATGATTTCAAGAAGTTACTTTGGAGGGAACCTTTGTGTAGACTACCAGTACCAACTCCTCAGTTTTATCTTACAATACCACATCTATGACTTAAATCTTCTCAATCAAGAGATTGTCTCATGAGTCCTTAGAGACTTTTTCCATTCAGACATCTCTGATCTTTCCACCATCTGAGCCTCACTCTGGATGCTCAAATGAACTTTTCATGAGTTCAACCCTTTCTACCTAAGGTGTGTCTGGTCCAAGGAGGTAGAGGAGTTGAACACCTATCTGGGAATTCCCCTGGCCATACCAGAGGATCCACCACAATGGAGGATGTGGTAAAAAATGTGAGGTATTCTTATTTAGTGTGGTTGTATGAAATGAATTGCGAGGACACAATTCCTATTAAGGGGGGATAATGTAACTCCCTAATACTTTTCTCATGTGTTGATAAAAATATAGATTTATTTCATTTTTTTCAATTGCAATCCGATTGAATCATACAAATGGACACATGGCATTTTTTTATTTAAACTAGACACTGAAGTGTTA
The DNA here is from genome assembly GCA_963277665.1 of Viscum album. Classification (NCBI taxonomy): domain Eukaryota; kingdom Viridiplantae; phylum Streptophyta; class Magnoliopsida; order Santalales; family Viscaceae; genus Viscum; species Viscum album. The sequence goes on from OY728130.1 coordinate 693,143,316, forward strand.
ATAATGTACAAAGATCACAATAACCCATTTTACCCAAAAATATACCTATTAAAAACCCTATCAAAATTATAGGAATACCACACATAAAAAAAATCCAAAAAAGGTAATATGGGTCCTTGGGATCTATCACAATGAACAATAGTGTGGCCAATGCCACAACAGCCGTGCTAAGCACCAATGGAATGACGAGAGCCATTTTCGTCAATTTCCTTGAGTTTAAGACACCTTAAGGCATGGTTTTATAAGGCATCAACTCGACCATTTCCTTGGGTGATTGTTGATTACTAATGGAAATAATTATAGTCGTTTTATTGGTGGATAATTAATTAAAAACACTTAAGTACAACTTAGTTTTCCAAAAATTTAAGTTATTAATTGAAAATAATAAGATAACCTCTAACTAAGAACTATAAAAAGATATGGTATAATATGTTTAATTACACTCAAGTAATTTTCAAATAATATGAGGATTTCAATCACCTTGCCAATATTTTAAATATATTGTAAACATTTTTATTACTAATTCATAAACAATGTTTTAATTAAACTATGTTAGATTTATTTTTAATTAAACTAAATTTTTTAGTAAACACAATTTTGACTTATATAATACTATTATAAATGTTTTCAAGTGGGTATATTAAATTTCAATTTATAACTTTGTATGTTAAATCTTTAGTGTTTATAATTAATTTTAGTAATACTTTTAGTTAAAAAAATGTATAATTTGGATTCATTAATGTTTAAAGTTTAAATAAAAGTCATGTTTTGTAAAATATTTTATATAGATAAAATTAATGTAATAATTTTCTTATGATTATATAATTTTGAAAGATATATTTTATTAAAAAAATAGCCCTCTAGGGCCAGGCCAAGAGAGGTAGCTCGCGCTAGGCAGTTGAGCCTAGCCCTTAGCCTTAGCTTAGGCTAGCCCGAGTATAAGGCACCTTATGTGTGTATTGTGTTTTTTCTGAGCAATATATCAGATTATTAGTCTTATAAAGAGGGCGTGAGAGTCTTGAAAATTTGATATGGGACATGCATTTTTAGGCAAAACAAGATCTGTGATGTTGGATTGCATTGCGCGAGATCTGGGCCATCCATCGTAGTCTGGGTCTCAATTCCTAGAAGTCGAGGTCTCCATTATTCTTTTTATGTATTGTTCGATCCGTCAGGATTTAATCATGAACATCGGAGACATTTTAAAACACCTATATAACCAGACACGTCTGTTCTACTGAAGATATAATCATGGCCATCCATAAATTTTAAAATTTGCAGACGCGCCCCAGCCATCAGATCAAGGCCAGAACAAATCCCATCTGTCCTTTCAATTATTGATTACTTTCCATAGCATCGTCTTCTTCTCTGTGGCATGAGCTACACCATTAGCCTATCTTACTTCCACTTGCCCCATTTTTTCTTCACCTAGGCAGCCGCTGGTCCCTCCTCTCACGTGGTTTCCACAAATATTGACCCCCTGGTATTTTTATAATCCATTTAAGCCTTGGATCCTATGATTGTGTCTTTAAAATATTCTGTAAAGTCTAGTATAATTTATTTTATGTATACACCTCAATCACACTTCAATAACCCTCAACTCATCCACACTCGAACTTCCATCAAGCTTTAGCTAATCTTCCTTTAGGTCTCCTTCTCCTCGGACCATGGTATGGGAATCTGTTGTTGCCTTATCTTTTTTGTTTGAGGTTATATTTATATACATGTATATTCATAAATATATATATATATATATATATATGTAACACTATGGTTAAGTTAAACCTTCCCTTACACCAAACCTGAGTCTCTTAGAGTTTGAGTCCAAAAAGTATTATGAACGTTATGGTTCAATTAATGCATACAAAACATAAAGACATGCTTTATATATATATATATATACATGGTTACTTGTATTTTGGGTTTATATATACCAAAAACATGAGTGATTATTCATTTTTGAGAGGAAACCCTGAGATACCTGACCCTACATCCTACAAATTTTTGGGGTTATGCAATCTTTTCAAACTTGAAGGAATATTATATTTCCTCATGCGATATATATATGTATATATTATTTATCTAAAATTATATGTATGTATGTTCAGCCCTAAATATTTATATAAAATCCTTATGTACGGATTTAATATTTACAAAAACTTTGAGTTACATACTTAATGATAAATGCAAAGCCCCGACCCCGGTTACCCAAAGTCAGTGCATTACTTCGTAACTTTGGCATGATCACAAAAGATCAAGTCTCGAAAGGCCGATTAGTTTAGTAGCCTTGGAAACAATAGATACATTCATAAGTCTTACATTACATCATAAAGTAAAACAAAACTACAACATCTTCTCTTCATATCCCCTTATATTATCCCTGTAGGTCATTCATAATATACTTCTTCACATCCTGGAAAAATTAAAACATTGAAAGGGGTGAGCTCAGATGCTCAGTAAAGATAACAATATAGCAGAAGCTTTCATAAATAAACATTAACATTTAAGGCAATGTATAACTAAAACAAAAGCCTTTTAAACTGGAACTTTAGAATAATATGGCAAAAGTAAAATGAAATAATGCCATTTACTTACTCATATGGATATTCTACTAGTCGAATAATCACATGAAATATCAATAATCACTTTCATAATGATGGAATTCATAATGACAAACTATCATAACCACGTAGCCAAGGCCTCGTGCCAAGACCAAAAATAAGATTTTGTCAAGGCCTCGTGCGAAGACACTAGTTTGTATCATGAGACCTACCGATGCATCGAGGAGCTGTAGCGGGCTCCACCCGTCACTTATTAAGTCCAATGCATTCCTTATATTAATAGGTTTAAACATATCATAAACCATAACATAATCGTATCACATAAAACATGTATAAAGGAAACATAACATTTCCACATTTCAATCACAAGATATCAATACAACACATTGATATAATAAAAACACTTTCAAAACCATTTTCAATACCAAAATAAAAGAAAGTTAAAACTTTGTATTTATTTTTCATTAAAAATAGTTGTGGCTTATAGAGGAAGCCGAAACTCAAATAATGGTCACGGCGGCGGAGAAGTCATTATCGCCGCATATGTACGGCATGAAAAACATTCCCTTTTTGTCGTTTATTAAAACTCTTCGTATAAAAAATATTCCTTTTGAATAAACGTAAAAGTCAAAGGGGTGTATACACCATATAAAAGAAAGTTGTGTATAAAACAAAATGTGCCTCAATGTAAGGAGATTGAGACGAAGAACCTTAAAAAGATCATTTTTTTAAATAAAGTAGATATATTATGTGTATTCACTATAAGTACACATAAATAATGTACAAATAAAATATAGGACATAATAATATCATGACATAATTTTAAAGTAGGAGATTAACCCAAATAATGGAAATTGGGTTAAGAAATTCCCTTACCTTGCGTCCTGTCTTGACTCGACCGTTCTTTAACCTCCATAATAATAAACTAGTGTTAATTTATAATTGCTTAATAACATTTTTCAGGTTTTTATTCCTTTTATATCACTTATTACCATGTTATGAACATTATTTAATTATTTAAGTTAATAACGGTCGTTTTGTAGATCTTTGGTACTTGAGTCAAAAATAAACTTCTTATAATTACAACTTGTTCATGTGGTGAAATATCCATTGTATCTAGAATTATATTCATGATATAGATATCATATATCTCATATATATCCATTATATAAATGAATTTATAATATTCCATAACGTTTAGAGGTAAGAAATGAAATGCACCGTTCATGGAGACGGTAAGTCGTACGTACGCATGAACGCTACTTTCATTTCTATTTCATATTTATCGGAATGAAATCATAGTGATATAAAGTTATATTATAATTCCAGTATAATATCATATATAATTTCATTTAATCCATCCTTTATACATCCCACATATGGCATTAACGATTCAAATCACTTTGAGGGGGCGGTAGTCCGCACTTCCTAAAATGAAAATATCGCATTTACCCATAATGGAAACAATAAAGGTATGCCATAAATGAAAAATACATAACCTTAAGTAAAACATAAACATATTATATATCATTTCTAAATATAGTGACATCTTAATGGCCACATTTGAAGGTTTTATATGATTCTTGAACAATCATCGTTTCGTGAGGCAGAAATTTTCCATCCACAGAAACAGTATGTTTTTTAACCATTAGATGTAGGTGTGTGTAAGTGTAGCTATAATACTTATTATAAAAACATCCTAGTATATTGAGGATACTAGTGTTTTTACAAAATAAATGAATAAAAATAGTTTAAGGGGTTGGATAACCAAAATAAAACAAAACAACATAAGAGAAGACATTACCTTAAAATCGGGTAACTTTTTTGATTTGAGCCAAAGGCTTCCTTGGGAATAATTCATCCCAATGTGAGGCTTCTAGGAGTAAGGGAGGGAAGTTGGGAGAGTATTTGGGAAGATGTTGTCTGAGAAAAATGGCTTTGAAGGTGTGAGTAAGGTGGTAGTGGTGGGGGCCTTTTATAAGAGATGAGAAGGGCCACTCTTGGAATGATTGAAATGTTACGTTATTATGAAATGCTTTTTCGGATTCTAAAGGTCCCAGACTTATATATTTCGAGTATAAGGTGATAATGGTTCGAAATATACTCATCCAATAGGTTTTTGACAAGTGTAAGTCTTAGGGTTTACATTATCTTTTCATTTTATTTAAATCGTTAATTAATGAGGTAATCGCTGCATCACCATGGTGTCATAAATAGTTTAATTTATTTAATGTCTAAAAATTATAAACAAAAATATCATGAGGTATTAAATCTTTTTAGATTTATAATGAATATTTATAGTCAAAAATATTACTTTTATAACCCAATTTGAAAATTGTTTTAGTAAAACAACTCTTTTTTGTGACCTTTTTATTTTAACATTAAATAAAAAGTTATTTTTGTCATTTTCCTACCAAAGTGGCTCCATGGGATCCCCAAGTTGAACCATGGATTTTCTTGGTCTGCCATGAAAAATACAATATGGGTAGGACAAGTTTAAAGGTATTTTCATATTTTTATAATATCATTTTTACCTTAAATTTCACTAATTACCTTTAATCGCGATTAATTAAACTTAAAAGTTACTATTCACCAAAAAATTATTTTAATCCCAATGAACCACATTTTACTTCTTAATGACAACCATGTATGTCGGATTTTTGAAAATCAAATCACATAAGTGGTAATATTTCATTTAAACGAAAAATCAGTTATTTAACTACCACTTAGTGGTTTCACTATTCATCAAAAATTGCAGTTTTTCAGAACAATGACAAAATTTCACCGTAAGCTATAATTGATATTCCAAATTCAAAAATGATGTCTATTTTACAAAATTACAAACATATAAGTTTAATTAATTAATTTTATAATTAATCCCCGTTGTTACAACAAATAGCGTGTTTTTAAGAAACAATATATATCAAAAGATTGACAATTTTTTATGTCTAATTTCAAAGTGAAATAAATTGTAATGAACACCATTGGATAAAATGGTAAAAATATATGCTAATTATACTTTAAAACCACTAAATATTATAATTTATCACTATAAATTATGTTGATTAAATAAAAATTTTCTAATTATTCTTCAATATTCATAAAAAAATGGAAGTTCTCAGAAAATTAAAAAAAAATCAACTTAGGATAATTTTGATATTAAGAATACAAAAATGAAGTCCATTTTGAAATATAAAATTTCTATAATTTTAAAAAGTGTGTAATACTATTCATAATGGCTACTTTGATTAGTCGCGGTGTGTAAGTACTCGAAGTTGCGTACAATTCAAGCTATTCATTATTGAATGAGAAGCGTATCGTGGAAGCTCGAGGTGTTACGTTCTCCCCTCCTTCAATAAATTGCATCCTCACAATTTGATAATTTTCTTTGAAAATAAAAGGTTGAAAATAGAAAACACCTTGGTGTAAAACCCACATCGGAAATAAGGTTAATAAAAATATAACATTAAATGAAAGAAAGAGAAGTACAAAGGTCACCCGAGATAGCCCATACTAGGATTCTATGAAAATATGGATATGGAAGAAAAAAAACCATCAAGGTCTGATGGAGAGTTGTAGAACACTGGATTAGGAGAAAGTTAACCATAAGAAAATCACAATCTTGTTATTGGTTAAACAGTCATTGAATCCCCAGTTGTAAAAGTTAACCGGCAACCTTTTTGTTTTAAGTTACCTTTTATAAAGTTGAGAAATTTATTTAGGAGAATTACTAAGAATGTAAGGGAATATACATACTTGTTATGTAGACTTTCATTCTTTAATAAATTTTTACCACAAGCCCATATTTCACTCTAAAAGGTAATAGAACTCAAAAATATTCTATTTATCTTAATTGTATAAGGTTCCAAATATTAACACATACCATTTAGATTAGTAAGACTATTTTGTAACAACCAGGGACTTCATATAGGTTAGTTGTAGGTAATAAAGGCCCATCGCACTATGGTTGTGGGTTCTATTCCTGCAGCTCCGTCCGACGCGACGGGTTATGCCCCACCCTGCAGGTCGTCCTTTTCCTAAAACTATAGTATTATAATATTCCAAAAATAATCTTCATAAATGTTTCAACCTTAAACAATACTATCCAAAGTTCAACTTAATCCATTCCAACCTTTATAGTTTTCCAAAATACCTTCGTCCAGAGTTTCTCTAAAAGGTCTCTAAATTCCAAAATAAATTGTATCATCAGATTCCTCAAACAAGGTAAAGTTTCTCTTATTGTCACATACAAAAATATGATTACCTTAATCATATTAAAACCTTAATGAAATCAAAAAGTACTGCAGTACAATCCTTATATATATATCACATTATTCTAATAACCAGAATATAATCCATGAGTACAAAAGCACCAATACATTAATTATTCTGCTTCAACTATAGTAACAGCATAAGATTTTCCTTGATCCCTTGGCCTTTTCTGAGGTAAGTTTCCCTGACGCTTAGGACATTCATTTGCATAATGATCCATTTACCTACAATTGTAGCATTCAACATTGATAGCCTCTTTCTTTCCCTTACAATCATGAGCCCGGTGACCTTTTTCTCCACATTTGTAACAAATTCACATTCCTTTTAGGCAAGTAACAGGGTGATTATTCCCACAATTATCACATAATGGAAAATCCTTCTTTCCCTTTTTCCCTTTATCTGTCTATTGTTCCACCATTTTCTTCTTCTCTTGCTTTACTTTGTTGTCATAAGACTTAGAGAATTATTTTTCTGTCTTGATAGCACATGAGACAATATCCTCGTATGTTGAGAAAGATTGTGATACTAAAGCTCGACGGAGAAATCGTTTTAACGCATCAAAGAAACGATCAATCTTACTTCTTGGGTTACGTATATAATCTGCTGCATGCCTCACTAACCTTGTAAAGTTAGCCTCATAATTTGCGACATTCTCATCCTCCTTTTGTCTCAGACTCAGAAATTGCCTTTCCATATCTGCTCGATGGTCATGTGGAAAGTATTTTTCTAAGAAAAGATCTTTGAACTCTCTCCATTCCATACATGATACTTCTTAATCTTCCTTTGTATTTTGAATCAATGACCACCATTGATCGGCATCTTCAGTGAGGCGGTAAACTTCCATGATAACCTTCTCCCTTTCGCTACTCCCATGGAGTGGAATATTTTCTCTAAGGAGTTTATCCATTACTCAGCTACTAATGGATTTGTACCCCCATTAAATGTTGGCGGTTGTTGCCTCATGAAGCGTTCTAACATTGATCCTCCACCTTGCGGATCAGGGTGTTCCATACGAGTAAGGTTATTATTCATAACCTGAGTGAGTTGTCCCAGTACGGTAATAAGTTGATCATCACCAGTTGTATCCCCAGATCCACAATAATTATCTTGAGTAGGAGGGCAATCCCTACACGGAGTGCGTGCATTGATACGGTTTTCAGTTCTTCCACTATGCGCCATTTCTAAACAATGGCATAAACTAGATTAGTTTATGAATCAAAATACATAATTCCCTACTTGTAAAACACTTAACAATAATTGAACTATTTATGGATATAATCCATAATCATAAAAAACGTTTTCTTTGAGGAAGTATATACTCATTACCCTTCATAGTGGTTTGTAATGAAAACAAGATTTATCCTAATAATATCCCCCGGGAGTGTCGTAACCGAGAGTGCAGCAAGGCCCATTGTCGTGCACCAGTTCCCGTTCGAGTCTAGCTCAAAATGGTGTTTTTGGGTTTTACCCCTAGGTACATCAGTGCCAGAGCCGCCTCTACCATCTCGTATCCAGATAGTGATGTATTTCTCGGAAAACTCAAAAAATATCTATAATACCAAAATTCTAGGAAGTTCTTCTATACTAATTCTCAAAGTATATCTTCGGGCTATGTGCTCTAATCAGAGTTTATCTAAATCTATCTTCCAAGGTTAGTACTAAACTTCCTCTGATACCAACTGTAACGCCCCGACCCCAGTTACCCAGAGTTGGTGCATTACTTTGTAACATTGGCATGATCACAAAAGATCAAGTCTCAAAAGACCGATTAGTTTAGTAGCCTTGGAAACACTAGATACATTCATAAGTATTACATTACATCATAAAGTAAAACAAAACTACAACATCTTCTCTTCATATCCCCTTATTTTATCCCTATAGGTCATTCATAATATACTTCTTCACATCCTGGAAAAATTAAAACATTGAAAGGGGTGAGCTCAGATGCTCAGTAAGGATAATAATATAGTGGAATCTTTCATAAATAAACATTAACATTTAAGGCAATGTATAACTAAAACAAAAGCCTTTTAAACATGAACTTTAGAATAATATGGGAAAAGTAAAATGAAATAATTCCATTTACTTACTCACATGGATATTCTACTAGTCGAATAATCACATGAAATATCAATAACCACATTCATAATGATGGAATGCATAATGCCAGACTATCATAACCACGTAGCCAAGGCCTTGTGTCAAGACCATAAATAAGATTTTGTCAAGGCATCATGCCAAGACACTAGTTTGTCTCATGAGACCTACCGATGCATCGAGGAGGTTTATCGGGCTCCACCCATCACTTATTAAGTCCAATGCATTCCTCATATGAATAGGTTTAAACATATCATAAACCATAACATAATCGTATCACATAAAACATGTATAAAGGAAACATAAAATTTCCACATTTCAATCACAAGATATCAATACAACACATTGATATAATAAAAACACTTTCAAAACCATTTTCAATACCAAAATAAAAGAAAGTTAAAACATTCTATTTATTTTTCATTAAAAAAAGTTGTGGCTTGTAGAGGAAGCCGAAACTCAAATAATGGTCACGGGAGCGGAGAATTCTTTGTCGCCGCATATGTATGGAAAGAAAAACATTCCCTTTTTGTCGTTTAGTAAAATGCTTCTTATAAAAAATATTCCTTTTGAATAAACGTAAAAGTCAAAGGGGTTTATACACCGTATAAAAGAAAGTTGTGTATAAAACAAAATATGCCTCAATGAAAGGAGATTGAGACGAAGACCCATAAAAAGATCATTTTTTTAAATAAAGTAGATATATTATGTATATTCACTATAATTACACATAAATAAAGTACAAATACAATATAGGACATAATAATATCATGAAATAATTTGAAAGTAGCAGATTAACCCAATGAATGGAAATTGGGTTAAGAAATTCCTTTACCTTGCGTCCTGTCTTGAATCGACCGTTCTTTAACCTCCTGAATAATAAACTAGAGTTAATTTATAATTTCTTAATAACCTTTTTCATGTTTTTTATTCCTTATATATCACTTATTACCATGTTATGAACATAATGTAATTATTTAAGTTAATAACGGTCGTTTTGTCGATCTTTGGTACTTGAGTCAAAAATAAACTTCTTATAATTACAAGTTGTTCATGTGGTGAAATATCCATTATATACAAAATTATATTCATTATATATATATCATATATCTCATATATATCCAGTATATACATGAATTTATAATATTCCATAACGTTTAGAGGTAAGAAATGAAATGCACCGTTCATGGAGACGGTAAGTCGTACGTACGCATGAACGCTACATTCATTTCTATTTCATATTTAATGGAATTAAATAATAATGATATAAAGGTATATTATAATTACAGTATAATATCATATATAATATCATTTACTCCGTCCTTTATACATCCCACATATGGCATTAACGATTCAAATCACTTTGAGGGGGCGGTAGTCCGCACTTCCTAAAATGAAAATATCGCGTTTACCCATGATGGAAACAATAAAATTATGCCACAAATAAAAAATACAGAAACTTAAGTAAAACATAAACATATTATATATCATGTATAAATATAGTGACATCTTAATGGCCACCTTTGAAGGTGTTATATGAGTGTTGAACAATCATCGTTTCGTGAGGCAGAAATTCGCCATCCACAGAAACAGTATGTTCTATAACCATTAGATGTAGGTGTGTGTAAGTTTATCTAGAATACATCTTATAACAACATCCTTGTATAATAAGGATACTGTTTTTATTACAAAATAAATGAATAAATATAGTTTAGGTGGTTAGATAAGAAAAATAAAACAAAATAACATATAAGAAGACATTACCTTAAAATCGGGTAACTCTTTTGATTTGAGCCAAAGTCTTCCTTGAGAAGAATTATGCCCAAAGTGAGGCTTCTAGGAGTAAATGAGGGAAGTTGGGAGAGTATTTGGGCAGATTTTGTCCGAGACAAATGGCTTTTAAGGTGTGATTAAGGTGGTAGTGGTGGGGGCCTTTTATAAGAGGAGAGAAGGGGCACTCTTGGAAAGATTGAAATGTTACATTATTATGAAATGCTTTTTCGGATTATAAAGATCCCAAACTTATATATTTCGAGGATAAGGTGATAAGGGTTCAAAATCTACTCATCCAATAGGGTTTTGAAAAGTTTAACTCTTAGATTTTACATTATCTTTTCATTTTATTTAAATCGTTAATTAATGAGGTAATCGCTGCATCATCATGATGTCAGAAATAATTTAATTTATTTAATGTCTAAAAATTATAGAAAACTATCATGATGTAGTAAATCTTGTTATCTTTATAATGAATATTTAAAGTCAAAAATATGACTTCTATAACCTCATTTAAAAATTGTTTTAGTAAAACAACTCTTGTTTGTGACCTTTTTATTTTAACATTAAATAAAAAGTTATTTATGTCATTTTCCTACCAAAGTGGCTCCACGGGGTCCCCAAGTTGACACATGGATTGTCTTGGTCGGCCATGACACATAAAATAGGGTTAGGACAAGTGTAAAGGTATTTTCATATTTTTATAATATCATTTTTACCTTAAATTTCACTAATTACCTTTAATCGTGATTAATTAAACTTAAAAGTTATTATTCACCAAAAAATTATTTTAATCCCATTGAACCAAATTTTACTTCCTAATGAAAACCATGTATGTAGGATTTTTGAAAATCAAATCACAGAAGTGGTAATATTTCATTTAAACGAAAAATCAGTTATTTAACTACCACTTAGTGGTTTCACTATTCATCAAAAATTGAAGTTTTTCAGAACAATGACAAAATTTCACCCTAAGATATAATTGATATTCCAAATTCAAAAATTATGTCTATTTTAAAAAATTCCAAACATATAAGTTGCATTAATTAATTTTATAATTAATTCCATATGTCACTACAAATAGCGTGTTTTTAAGAAACAATATATATCAAAAGATTGAAAATTGTTTATGTCTAATTTCAAAGTGAAATTAATTATAATGAACACCATTGGATAAAATGGTAAAAATATATTCTAATTATACTTTAAAACCACTAAATAGAATAATTTATCACTATAAATTATTTTGATTAAAAAATTTGTTTTTAAGTATTCTTCACTATTCATAAAAAAATGGAAATTCTCAGAAAATTACAAAAAATTCAACTTAGGATAATTTCAATATTAAGAATACAAAAATGAAGTCCATTTTGAAATATAAAATTTCTATAATTTTAAAAAGTGGGTATTACTATTCATAACAGCTACTTTGATTAGTCGCGGTGTGTTAGAACTCGAAGTTGCGTACAATGCAATCTATTAATTATTGAATGAGAAGTGTATCGTGGAAGCTCGGGGTGTTACAATAAACTACAAAATGCATGGAATAATATTTCATATAAAACTTTTATACCCAATTATGTGTGTTCTTATATATATATTCTATACACATAGTCTTATATAATGGTATACGGTGTGTATTTTACTTCATGGAGCAGTTGAAAATCCTTCAACATTGAACTTCTAAGATTAATGGATGTTTTGATAAATAAATGATTCGCAACTAATTTTTTTCACAGATCAATTAATGTACTCTATTATACATGTTGGATATTCAAGTTTACACATGCATATATGTACATGTACAAGTATTTTGAATAATTAAAACATTTAAATTTCACTCAATGTTTAAAAATTCTATAACCACTATTAATTTTAGGACATATGGGAATTATTATGTCTTTTGGTATTTTTGTGGTTGAGTTTCGTTTTTTCTATTTTTGACATTATGTTATTTTATACAGAAGAGTTTTAGTAATAAATTTTGATAATTTTCAACCTTAAAACCCAACATGAAATTTTTGGTTTACTTTTTAATTATGTATGCACCCAGATGAAATTCCAATATGTAATCGATTTATATAGTTTTGGAATTTATCATTATATATGACCAAATTTGTCTTTCTTTTATGCTTTAGTTTTCATCAGAATTACTCTTTTCTACTTATCTTACTTTCCATTTTATGACCCAGCCATACAATTCATATTTTTTGTAATTAGTACTTATTCACTATATATGTATAAATGATAATAAATAAAATTTAAACTATTATGACCTTTCATGGAATTGGAAATTTAATTATTGAAGGTGGTATGGGACACCTTTAATAATGTTAAATGTGAAATTTATTATTCAATGTGGTATGGTACATTTTTAATATACGACCTGATTTAGTATATGAGGAAAGTATTGAACATATTAAGGGTTGGGTGGGGCCCGTTACTGCCCCTCGGTGCATCAGTAGGTCTCATCAGACAATCTATGTTCTTGGGTCAAGGCCTTGACAAAATGAGTATTTTTTGTCTTTCCAACAGGCCTCAACATTATTTTTATGTTGTCCCACATTATACATTCCCTCTTTATGTGTATGATAATTATTTAACCATGTGTATATTTGACTTGTAGAATATCCATGCTTAAGAGCCAGTACAAATGAGTTTCAGAAAAGTAAATTCTTATGGAATGACATATGTTTACCACTTAGTGAATTAGTATTCAGTGTATGAAATTGAATTTATTACCTTTAGACACAACTCTGATTATTCATTACTCTTAGTTGTTTAATTTCTAATTACATATTCATATGTCATACATATTTAGAATGTCTTTTATTTGTTACTCCAAATGAGCCTTCCTATGATTTAATCATTCACCCTTTAAATTATTTTAGCGTATTTATAATTGTGCACTATTATTATTATACGTTACATGTGTTACAACTTTTCTTTAAGTAAAATTTTTTATTGAAATCATTAAAGAATGATTTCAAAAGTTATAATCGGTTATTATGTTTTTTGAAAACCCCTTACTTGTTATTCGTATTCTCACCCTTCATTTCTTGTAATAAAATTTTCAGGTGACAACTTTCAACAGAATGAGCGTGTTAGAAGTGGCTGGTTTCCTAGAACCTGAACTGAATTCGATCCTCTATAAAGGACATAATGTTTAATTTATCAGTGCATGTTTTTGTTAAAAATTTCACATCATGTTATGAAGGCACCGGCTCTAGGTATTCTGGGGTTGGGTTCTCACATAATTACTTACTTATAAATATATAAATTGTAATTTATTGTGATTTATATAAGCTCCCCATCGTTTTTGAGAACTATGTGTCAAAAACCTCCTTCTCATGGGGGAGGGTGTCTTTCCCAAAATCCCAGTGAGAGGATAGATGGCGGGTTACTAACATTCTTCCTTGTTGCCTCTTCCGAGATATTACTGCTCGAGCGTATTCAGGTAGGGATTAATGGCATGAGGCTTACCATATCCAAAGATCCATTCGGAAAAGTATTTTCGTGGATGAGAGGCCTAGGTGTGGCATTCTAGGTTTTTTCCATGAGCATCATTGGAATGAGTCCTAGCTGTCTTCGGGTGAGATTTTGGCTGTTGTGGCCCAGGTGTCTACGAGCAGGATTATGTGTGGTTTGAGGCCCTTGTTTTTTTAGGAAGGTTGTGGTTGTGGGAATATGTATGCGGAAGAGTGTTAGAATCATGAAATTATCTGATATGGATGAGTAGTTAACCATGGGGACATTAGTGTGGGGAACCCAAATATTGGTGTGCTTATTCTACTGCATTACTTGACTGGCATTATTTGGTGAGTGTGCCTAGGTGAGGATAGGATAGTAAGTATTATTTAGTAAGTGATTTTTGTTTCTAATGTCTTCTCAAAGGGATGTTAGTGTGTCCCTCCACAAGTGCATGAGTGTCCTTAGTTTCCTTACTAAGTATACTTGTATGCTCTTCCTACGTATATAAACAATTTTTAGTATTACTGGGGGACTTTGTGGAACATGATGTAATTTACTAGCTCAACCATCGAGATTATTTTGTGTGGCTATAGTCTCCTTTATTTTGGTACATTACTTTCAGACATTTAGTTTTACTTTCTATCAGATTCACTTTAGAACATGCAAGTGGGAATGGATTTTGGATTTACTTTTACTTTTTGTATTTGGAGTCGCTTGGTATTTTCCATCGTGTCTCATAATTTTGTTCTATAACATGGGTAATTCCATCCATATTATATGAGATTTTATATCCTTGGTGCAAGTTTCCACTATGGGGCCTATTGAAGGTAGGAATCGGGGGGTCATTATATCTCCTTCATCTTGAGGAAGGAAGGGTGTGGAACATTTTTTCCCCTTCCCTCATCTCCAAGAAGGTATGTCATGAAAATATATGTATTCTACATAATGGGAGTTACCTAGAGATGGATATCTGGACACAAAGACTCTTCCAATTACCTATCTATAGACTCCTCATCTAGAAATGGATCTGAATCATATCGTAGAAGGTTCCTAAAATAGATCCCAAACACTCCCACAATGGAGCTTCCTTGTCAAAGGGTAAGCAACTCCTGGTGACTGGCCACGTTCGAAATCGAAAAAGAAACTCAACTCTGAACAAGACTTAGAACTCTTCCCCAGAGACTCTGACTCCTCACAATCCCCACATAACAAGAACCCCTACTTCCTTGCTTCCCCACACAGCTTCATCATCTATCATCTTACCATTCTATCTGCTGATGAATGATAATTTCCTTCATTTATACATTTGGATTACCACCTCCATGAAGTGATGTGATTCATATTTCATCGCCATATCACATTTATTGTATATATAAGTGTATATAAGAATAAAATATTATATTTATGGTATAATAATAATTATGAAAATATTGAATAATACTTTCTTTCTTTCTATCAGGATTTATTAATAATGGAAACATTACTCATTCGTACATGTGGATAACTATTTCAATTATTGCAACATAATTATTTTTAAAGAACCACCATTGATATATGTTTTTAATGTATAATTACTGAATAGAAAGGATAATTATTTTATTATTAATATTCATGTGATGATGTAATAATGACCCCATTGACCACAGTAAACCCACCAAATTCTTTTTTCACAAAGGTTTTAGATATTTTCAAATCATCTTATAAGAACATAGTTGGTGATTTAATTGAATACGATATGTTAATAGAAAATAATAAAATAAATATAAATATGAAAATTTTGTTAATAATGTAAATATTTATATGGGGTTGTTATTCAAGAAGAAAAAAACATAGGTGATGAGTTAGACTCAAGGTAGGGGACTATTTGACATAAAATATCATTTTAAATGAATCAATGATTAATTTTCTATTTCCTTTTCTACCATATGAAAATTGTTAATATTATATTATTTTTGTATTTATATGAATATATATGGATTATAAATTACATTTAATATCACTTTAAATATTTTTTCAATGTTATTCAAAAGAAAAATTCATTTTGAATGTTTTGATGAAAGGAAAGATTAATTCTCAATTTTAATATATACATAGTCAACATGTATTCCCAATGTGATAAACCTTATTAGATATTTGGATTCATATATAAGATTTTAGGTTTTATTCAATGATATTCCTTAATTTTATTTTTTAGGTATTTTGGTATTAACATTTGTTATTTGTAATGAAAGGATAATTAAGTATATAATGTTTACCATATATATTTTTTAAAAATAAGGTAGTTCCTGGGTCAAAGACCAAAGCACAATTTATTTAATAATAAACCAAAAAAGTTAAAAAAGATGAAAATATGGGATTTTCTTAAAATATATATCTAAAAGATTAAATAAATTATCTGGAAGGTCATCCAGCCAAGTCACGTTCTAGTGAACACCATTGTGGGCAAGGGCATAAGCAACATCATTTGTTTCATGGAAGGCTTGAGTAGCAATGTATTCAATCCCACGATGCAAATTCAGGAAATTCATCCAAATAGTGGTAAGTAGCCAAGCTGGATAAATCACACCATTTCAAATAGCATGGACAATGGTGGTAGAATCACTTTCAATAAAAAGCTTTCTCCATCCTCTTTGAAGAGAAAAATCAACAGCATGGATGACCCCCAACATTTCTGCTTCCAAAGATGAAGTAAAACCACATCCACCATAGAAACATCCATGGCACTGACCAGAAGAGTTCCTATAAATCACTCCACAGCTGGCAGTACCAGGATTTCCATTTAAGGCACCATCAACATTCACTTTGATCCACCCTGGCATCAAGGATTTACAAAATACTTCAAAAGTATGTTTGGGCTGAGGATAAATTCCCGCAACACGAATATGGTGATGAATCTCCAAATCACTAACAGAATTATTGCTGTAGCCTTTTTGGATTGAAGCAGCCAATTGAATTTCTATGAGAATTCTAGATTTTCCTGCATTGAGACTTAATGAGTGTTTATTATAAATAATATCATTTCTGACGTACCATATCTCAAGAAAATATGATCAGAATCCTTCAGGTGTTGATTTCACAGTTGGCATTTAGAACAGAGTTGAATGCGAATAGTTTACAGACCAACTTCAGTGGGTAATCTATTATGCGTGATACACCAAATAAGAGTGGGCCTTGAAGGTCTGATCTAGGGCTTATTAAAAGGTCTCACCCATTGAAAATTGGAGTCTATTCTAGGGAAATTATGATTGTAAAAAAAATTGAATCAAGATTGCCATTTGGAGCGAGTTCCCGATCAAGGAAATCCACAGAATTAGAAAAGGGGTACTTGTCAAGGATCTGGGTGATGTTTTCAGGAAGATCTTACCTATGAATTTTCAGAACATATTTAATAGAGTGACTAGTATCCTCAGGGATATTATTAAGAGGTAACATAGTTATCAAGAGGGTACCGGTCCAATTATCAAGCCAGAAATTGAAGCAAGAATAAGCGCTAACCATCGATCTTGAGTTTTCCATAATCGTATGATAAGAGTTCCTGATGGGTGGACAAATCGAAGAATTGATGAAATTAAAATTCCCCTTCAAAATTTTGTTAAGGAATCTATGTTTTAGAAAATCAGTAGCCTTAGAGGTACTGTTGATTAAACGCCAAGTGTGTCTATCTTGAAGGGCATCATTAAAAAAAATTTAATTTTTAATACCAAAACCTCCTTTGTCAAGAGTTTTTGATGAAAATTATGATGAATAGGTGAAAGATGAAGAATTATATTTATGATATTATAATTTTGAATTATATATGATAATGGTTTATACCAATACAGATTACATTAATGGGTAATTTCAATACTTCTTTTCAAACATGTGATGCTGATGCAGATTACATGAACATGTCATCCATATATGACTTATATAAATAGGTGTTCCTAATATAGATCTTCTAATAATTGGGAAATGTATATTTACATAAAAAGAAAATAAGAAATGACTTAACCAGTGTGTCTTATCTAATTTATTTAAGTAGGCTCCAGTCATTTCTAAAACATATTAAACATGTTCTATGAATACAATGCTCAAATTTTCTTAGAAGGGTATATATTTCCATATTAGGTGTTTTAAATGTGTTATTTGTTCTAAAAGTTTTTTCCCAGTGGATAAAATTTATTTCATATTCTTGGAAAATATTGAAATAATAGAAAATATTTAATGGGATATTATGTTTTTTAGTGGGCTAACAGATTTCATAATTGAATTTCCCTTACAGAGGTTCTTTTTCTAAAACCATATGTTAAAAAATGTGGGTTACGAATGTGTATGAATAAAGAAGTAATAATTTTGAAAATCATAATTAATTTTCATGAATGAAAACACGTTTTATTATAAATTTTTTTTATTGTGGAAAAAATGGATAATAAGAAGATGGTTCAATCTTTTATTGAATGGGTTTATTATGTAATAGATTTGACATATTTATCAAAAACTATGAACCTAAAATTTCCTTATTTATATAAGTTATCTAATTTGTTCTTTTGATATTCTATGTTTTAGATGGTTGAGATTGATTGGAAATTATTGTTATCAAAGCTATAAATTTTAAAATTATATTTTTGGAGTGGAGACATGAGTTTGGGTCTCTGTTTGTTATAAATAAAGGTTTATTAACATAGTGAAGAAAAAATATACACCCAAATAAGTATCTTCTATTTGTATATTACTATTTCATTTCATATTATATAGTTATGATAAATCAAAAATGAACTCATCCCTCTAATATTCTGTTTAAGATAATAAATCAATTTTAATGTGTACTACTAAATCTGTTTTAATCTTTGACACTATGTCCTTGTTAAATAAGAAGAATATGTGTTTATAAATGTTGTTCTAAATGTAACAAATTAAGAAATTAAAAAAATCTCAAAATATTTATAAAATGTGAATGATATATTTTATCAATTAGAGAAACTCGAGTTCAATTCACCATTGAATTGGTAACCGATGATGTGTTATCTCTTAAAATATATGTAAATGATTTTAAAAACTAATAAGGTGAATCTTGTGTGGATTTGATAAGATTATTATATATAATATAAATAGTCATTTTTTTGCTAGGGTATATGAAAAATTTATTAAATATGACTAAAATACTGATAATTAGTATATTAAAATTTTAAAAATATATATAAGAAATATCATGATCAATTTATGTTTGAATAAAACTTGTTCAATGACCAAACTTTATATAGGAAACACATACTATAAATGTTCATAAATCCTGTAAAATTAAAATATACACTATCTCTAATATAAATGATCAATCTATTAATAGTATTGCATGAAATTATCCACCCCAAATACACTAAGATCACTCACCCATTGTGTTTTGATATTTGGAAGCTAAAATAATAAACCATCAAACTCATTTTCAATTCTACATTATAAAGAAAAACTATGTTTTATTTAATGAAATTATTATACATGAAGAGGTTATTATTGATGTCAGTATTTCATTTCATAGAACTACTATAAAAAACTATTGCATTAGGAATAATAATATTTTTTAATAAATCATCAACTACCATGATAATGTTATCAATATATCTGAATATACTCTTTTCAAATAATAATTTTTAAAATGTATCTATAATGATAATGTGGATATGGAAATTAAAAACAATGAAATGTTGAACATTTAATTAGTATTATGGATTATTTTCTAATATTATGATATAAAATTTACTATCTAAAGGTGATAAGAAATCTATATTCATTTATCACATTTAATATAACAGACCAAAGGCCATATATTTTTATTTTATTTCTAGAAAATTCCATTTTAATTATGTTGATAGAGAACCCTTACATGGATAAGAATACTTATAGAATAAGGCCAATACAATTCCCACATCCATACTGGTTAGTAAATTATCTTTCATGAGGTATTTTTAAAATAATAAATTGCCCAAAATCTGAGATACTTCAAAGCTAGGATTCATGGTTCGAAATAAAAAAACTACATGAGTGTATTTCTGATACAAAACGACACTAATTTACCTGAAAATTACTATTACTAATAATATAAGGCTTTGGCCTTAAGCATTAATTAGTCTTGAGATAGGCCAATAATTTTACTTTAATTCAAATTGAGGATCTTTTTAGGTTTTAGAGATTTAGATAATTAGGTCATAAAATTTATATAGAATCTTGAATATTATAAGCAAACAATTATACTCACTATCCATATTTTATAAAACAAAAACTCTATAAAAAGAAATGTGACTTATCTTCATGTTTTATGAACATAAATTTTCCATGTTCCCATCCTTGACTCTATTCTTCTTTATGTCTTGTGAAAAAAATTTAAAAACCTGGGATGAGAATAAAAGCCTCATTAAGGGATACATAATTAAAGAAAACTATTAGTCATGGGATAAAATGAATACCATGAATACTTTATCATAAAGTAATACTTTTCACCTTTAAGAAGTAGAAAAAACACTTAACTAAATATATGATCATTTCATACACTTTTTGTTACAATAATTTTACCATAATGACCATAGAAATCTATTTATAGAATATAAATGTAACTTGGGATATAGACATTCTTAAATGGAATAACCATACAGCAGACTTCCACACATATCACTAAATAGAATAGCCATTCTGATGACTTCCATACCCAATGCATTGGAGGTTGTAACATAACCAACAATCCTTGTTTTATCATGGAACCACCCATCATTTGGTTTATCAAGTAACCACACATCATTGGCTTATCATGTAACCACCAGTCAAATGTCCAAGTACCATTATATTATAATAATAGATAAAATATTATAAATATCAAAATTTCACTAATAACATTTCATCTACAATTATATGAAATAATTTCAAGATATTGAAATACTCAATCAATTTCAAAAACCATTTTCAATTCTAAAACACCCAAAAATTGAATAATGGATATATATTCCTTTTAAAAACATAAAGGCTTATAGAGGAAGAAAAATATCAATTAATTAATACAATTACAGAGAGCTCGTTGTCACCATATATGTTAAAAGCATTCCTTTTGACATTTAGTAAAACAATTCATAGAAAAAAATATTCACACTGAATGAAATTAAAATTCAATGGGTTTTATTATACATCTTATAAAAGAAGAAGATTTATATTATCAAAATATGACTCAATGAAACGAGATTGAGAAGAAGTCCCTTACCTTTTATCCAACTCGTCACGTATCTTCCTTGTTCTTCCTGAATAATTATGTTAAGTTAATTTCATCTTTCTTTTGAAACAATTTCAATTTTATTATTTATTTTATATTATGTTTCATCATGTTCAAATAATTACATAATTATTTATATTCATATCGGTCGTTTTGTCGATATTCGACACTTGAGTCAAAAAAGAACTTGTTTTTATGTAAATTGTCCATGTAGTCAAAAGTACATCATCTCCATAATGATATTCATGATTTTAATATCATATATATCTACTCTATTAGTATTTATAATATTACATACCATTTGGAGATAATAAGTAGAATGTACCATTCATGGAGACAATAATCCATACGTACGCACGAACACCACTTTTATTTATTTTTCATATTAATGTAATATAAACTAAATGATATATAGGTATAATATAATTCCAGGATATTATTTTATGATATATATGTTACATAATTTCATTAACACCATCCTTTAATCGTTCCATGTATGGAATGAACGAGTCATGTCACTTTGAGGGGGTGTAGTCCGCATTTTCTCAAATTAAATTATCGTATTACACATGATGGAAAGCATAAAGGTATACTGTAAATGAAAAATAAAGAAGAATATAAACAACATAAATATAATATATATCATATATAAATACAGTTCCATCATAATGGCCTCCATTAGAGGTATTAGGGGAAAATTTAATTATAATCGTCTCGTGATGCAGCGGTTCGCCGTACATTGAAACAATATATTAATATTCATTAGATGGAGGTGTTTGTCAATATAGTTCAAATCATTTTTATAAAAACATCATAAAATATTGAGAATACAGTTTTTGTTATGTTATTAATAAATAAATTTATTTATTTGATATCTAAAAATTATAAATAAAATAACATAATGTTGGAAATATTTTTATATTTCAAATGACTATTTATAGTCAAATATATCAATTATATAACCCCATATAAAAGTTGTTTTAATAAAAGTTACATGTGTATGTTATATTTTTCTTTACATTAAATTAATTAATATAACTTGTCATTATAACACCAAAGTGGCTCCATGGGGTCCCAAGATCGACCCAAGGATGATCATAGTGGGACATATCACATACAATATGATTAAGAAATGATTTTGGGTATTTTAATATTATTATACTATTATTGTTCACCCTTATTTACTATATTTACCCTTTTACCATTGTAAATAAAATAATTACTGAATTTAGTATTCATATTGAATGGAAAATTTCTTCAAATGACCAAAGTTGGATTTCATTATAAAAACATAATCCAATTATACTTTAAAACAAATTAATATAACAATCCATCAATATAAATAAATTATATGAAAATGAGTTTTGAATTAAAATGCAGTTTTTTCCAATATTCATTAAAATATGATTTTTTTTAAATACCAAAATTTCATAAAAAGTAAATTTTGATGACACCATTCTAAATAAAACATTTATTTTGTCAAATTGAACATATAAATGTGAGAAAAACTAGATTTAATAATGGTTCACCATCAAAAGGGTGTAAATCATCCTTTTAGAAAAATTAGAGTATTTCATACATAAAATTGTATTCATTCTCATTTTAATCCTCTAAAATTTATTGGATAAATTTCTAGAAATTTATCAAAATTGTATAATAATATTTTAGTTGTTTATTTTCATTCCCACTAAAACAACTTATTGGGGTTAAATATCATTTAAAGTAATATTGTTATTATATTATTTTTCGGTATAACGAATGTTGTGTGCATCATATGATTTCAAAGAATCCTACTGTTGTGTGTTGAGTTCGCTATCAGACAAAGGGTTCTATTTAACATATAATTATTATATTTTTAAAAAATATTAATAGAAAAGAAAAATATATAATTCTATAAATACCAATGTTGTTACATCCATCCCCGCTTTTGGAAATTGTGTCCTCGCAATTTTAAAATTGGGCTCAGAAACTTCCTTGAAAATCCCACATCGGAAAATGATTCAATAGAACTATCACTTTTAAAGAAATAAAGATAAGTACAAGGGTCACTTGTGATAACACATACAAGGATTATTCATTAGAAAATATGTATATAGAAGAGAAACTAAGTGTTAGGTCCTGATGAAGACTGATAGAAAACATGATCAAAAGAAAGTTAACTACTGAAAAACAATAAACATGTAATGGGTCAAATGGTATTCTATTCCCTAGAAGAAAAATTTAACAAAACAATTTCTTGTTTTAACTATATTTTTATAAATTTGAGGAATTTATTTATGATATTTACTATGAACATAAGGAAATATACTTACTTTTCATGTAGGGTTTCATCCTTTATTAGATTTCTACCACAAACTCATCTTTTCTCTAAACGATGAGTACACAAGACGACATGGTCACACCTATAGTGCTAGAATCAACTTCTATATAATCACATAATCCATTAAATATGAAGCATATATTCATCCAATATTTAATCATCAAACAAAATCAAAATGGTTTGAACAATATTATATAATCCCCAAAAAGGATAATCTATAATAAAATCAAATTCTACTCTTAATATTTAAAATTCAACAAACAATACCAAATGTTCAAAAAATATCATTAAATACAAAATTTCCTTTAAAATTCTTCAATTTAATCCACACTGTGATTGATACCCAAAATTTAGAAGTATTTTTTCACTTAGTTTTCAATGATAAATTGCATCATTTATCTCCAAATAACACCGAATATTCTAAAAGTCTCATACTAAAAAGTAATTAACCAATCACATATTCTCTATGATCGGTTAACAATTTCCATAAATAACAAAAATCAACATAATTCCACAATAAAACATTGATTACTCCAAAATAAAATTCATCCATAAATCCTAAAATGAAATCCCCTAGGATTCTATTTTCCTTAGGCATAGATTGTTCCCAAATGAGTGAATGTCTTCCAAAATAACATTTATAATTTAATCACCAAATCATTTTAATATACTAATGATATATATTTGATAGAAAATATGTTGTCCAAATAAACTTATTCTTGATCACTAAAATCATTAACTGAAGATAATAATTTATACTAACATGTGACTTCACGTGGTCCAATGGTAGGTGATAAATCTCATTCAAACTTTGGTTGTGGGTTCGATTCCCATATCATTGTCTGATGCAATGAGTTGTCACACTATCTACTTGTTATCCTTTTTCAAAAACTATATAATTTTATAACATTCCCAAAAATGAGAAAAAATTATTTAAAATAACTGTAACATATTTTATCCTCAATGGTCATATCATAACTCACATTTTGCATCCCAAAAAGTAATAAGTTCTATTTACCCCAAATCCAATGATCATATAAACCGTAATAATTATTTATAACTATATAAAAAAATAAAAGATAGTTATACCTCAATTATCATTTTCATATGACAAACATATGGGTTAAAAATTCTATAATTTATCCATAGTAATCCCACCATTAATACATTTAAAAATATCGTCATCAATAGATACAACATAACTCTCGAATTCCTAAAAGGTATACATCTTAATAATGGAACATTCTTTATGATCATTTATCCATGTCTTTTCAACTTATTAATTTATAAATATTTTCTATAAATAAAATCATTAATGATGTTCTAAGATTTCAATAATGTCAAAACATGAGTTAAGAAATAATTCATACCTTTCGTATGTCATTTTCAGTGTCCCCATCATCAATTATAATGGAATTTGGAATTTGTAAACATATATTTTAATGATCCTACTGATCCCATTACCAAACGTTATTGGTCGGAGATCTATTTGTGTAATGACCATTCACACCACATTTAAAACATTCAATTGATACCTTAGAAACAATTTCTATCATTTTCCTTGAGCCAATTGAAAACTTCATTTTTTCCAGGGCAGGTTATTGCTTTTTGACATTTATTACCACATTTAAAACATCTTCTCATCCCATTGATACATTTTCCTTGGTGTTTATTTCCACATCATTAACACATAGGTTTTTGAATATACATTCCTTTATGACTATTACCTAAACATATATAGGGATTCATTTCTTACATATATGATTCCATATAGAAATCACCAAGGTTCAAGTGGTCAATCATGACTCTAGATAGTTGGTCAAGAATAAATACAAGAGTTCTCATAGTAGCTCCCATTTCATTCATTTTATTATTCTGAAAACTACAACTATTTCCATCATATACCATGTTACTTTGGTTCATGCAAGATCCATCCATTTACTAAAACCCCAAAGGTCAGTGTCATTTTATCAGTAAATCCATCATATACTATCTTATGATGAGGTTACAAACAAATATATACTTATTAATGTTATCTGAAACTAATTAAATTTATCTAAAATAATTTAGGAATCCTATAATATTCTAACCCATATGGTTATATCACTAATCCTTAAATAACAATCAAACCTCTAATTGTATCTAAACCGAACTCTAATACCAAATATAAGGCCCCAACCTTAAACTTTACGTAATATTGATATGTTTCAATAATTGGACATTAATTCACATTGAGGATCTTTTAAGGTTTAGATATAAAGAGAATTAGTTCAGAACATATCCCTAACATTTGGAATATTACAAGTAGACACTTCTACTCTCTATGCAGTTTTTTTAAAACAAAAAATCTATAAAAAATGACATTGATCCATGTTTTAACATCATAAAATTTATTTAATAACATTCATGACTCTATTATTACTTATGTCCTATGAAAAACATTTCAAAAACAGTGGATGATTATAAAAAGGCTCATTATGGGACAAATAAAAAAATAAAAAATTTAGTCTTGGGATAACATGAAAACTCTGAATACATTATCATATAGTAATACATTTCACCTTTAAAAAATAGAAAAAACATTTCACTAAATATAAGCTCTTTTATTACCCTTTGTGTAACCAAAATATTACCATATATCCAACAGAAAGCAACATATAGCATACAAAGGTATCTTGGGATATAAAAATACTTAAATGAAATAACCATACAGTTTAATTCCACACATATCACTAAATGTAATAGCTATACAGTCGACTTCCATACCCAATGCATTGGAGGTTATAACCTAAAAAACATTCATTGGTATATCATAGAACCACTAGTCATTAGGTTCATCATGTAACCACATGTCATTGGTTTATCACGTAACCACCCGTCAAATATTTGAGTACTAATATATAATCATAACACATAAAATATTGAAAATATCAACATTTCACTAATTGCATTGGATTTACAATCATAAGAAATAATTACAAGATATTGAAATACTCGATCCATTTAAAAAAACATTTTCAATACGAAAACACCCAAAAATGGAATAATGAATTTATTTTCCATTTAAAACATTAATTCTTATAGAGGAAGCCAAATATCAAATAAAGATTACGGTAGTGGTGACGTCTTTCTCATCGTATATGTCCAAATCATTCCTTTTTTCATTTAGTAAAATTCTTTATAGAAAAATTATTCCATTTGAATTAAATTAAATTTAAACTTGTTTTACTATACGCTATATAAAAGAAATAGGTGTATATTATAAAAATTTTCCTTAATTAAATGAGATTCATATGAAGGTCCTTATCTTGCATCTGACCTGTCACATATGTTCCTTGTTAATCCTAAATAATAAATATAAGTTAATTATACTTTATTAAGAACCTTTTTCAAGTTTAATATTCATTTTATATTACATAACAACATGTTATAAAACTTACCTAATTATTTAAGTTCATATCGGTCATTTTGTCGATATTCATTACATGAGTCGAAAATGAACTTGTTTTGAGGTAAATTGTCCTTGTAGTCAAAATTAAATCATCTATAGAATGATATTCATGATTTAAATATCATATATATCTAGTATATATGTATTTATTGTTGGAGTTGGTCTCCTAGAACCAACAACATTGTACTATATTCATTAATAAATACCTTATTGCATGTTTATTATTGTTCAGCGTGACAATTCATGTGATATAGACCTAAGGATAGCTATTTCATTAAAGGGTTATAGCAGATCCCTTCTATGATGAGAATATAGAAGTTCCATAATAATATTCTTGAATATATTTTCTATGCTCGGATGATGTTATTTGAGGGATAGAAATATTGCAGGCCATTAGGGGGAGGACTCATAAAACATTGAGGCACCCTCTCACAGTGTGCACCCTTGGTAATATCTAGGAGGATATTATGAAAATGCGACCCACCAGTAGGAAGTCCACATTTCATAGTGTCCTTGTATGTTCCTATATACAGACGTGTGTATTGGTCCTTAAACATTAAGATTGTTATTAATAGGTATTACAACTCATCCACAGAGATGTATTGATGAAAACTAAAATGACACATGGTTTACAGTGTGGTAGGATACGTTGGGTGCATCACAAGTGATACTACATTAATAGATAATGTGAGAAAGGATCTTTCCCTTATGTTTCATAATGGAATTAGACATCTCAGGCCCTTTTATGTAATTGAAATAGCCTAAATAAATCCATGGCCATGGTGGGTAATAGTAAAGTTCAATTCTGAAAAGTGAAAGAAAGAATAATCAAGAACACTAGTTGATGGAACAAGCATGCAACCCACTTGATTCGAGATATTGAGACCAGGGCATTACATTACACGGTAAGCATTAATAGGAGGTGACACATCATTTTGGCATTAACTTCTTTATCTATGGTTGCCTTGGAATTTTTCTAGATGCAAACCTTAGATATTAAGAAGGCTCTGCCTAATTCCACCGAGAAAGAGGCCAAGTGGGTCGAACGTTAAGTATGTCTAAGTATCTCAGTTAAATATTAATTTAACAAGTTGAATAATGATTATTCCAAATTTTGGATTAATAATTATTCAAGGATGTCTGATTTCATTTATTTAGACACTAGTTATTTGAGAGAATATAATGTTGGTGGAAAAATTTATCTATTAGTGAGTAATGCAGTGACATTTATTTTAGAAATAAATATCCATTATTCAAGATCTAATTAATGTTGTGGATGAAATAAAGAGAATGGAAAAAAACAATAGTACACAACATGTATATATTAATATACATGTTGTTTATTCTGGGAATTTATGAGAAATAATATTATTTATTTAATTAAATAATATTAGGTGTAATTCTCTAGGCACATGTCATGTAATAATAATAGTCAACTGTTATTATTAGACATCGAGTATTACTGAGAATTAAATGAAATGAATATATGCCATCAGGTAATTAATTCATTTCATTAATCTATGTAACTAAAATCCCAATTATATAATTATCATTAGTCTAGACATTTGTTTTGTGGTTGTACACAATAGATTTGGAAAAGATGTCAAGCCAAGAGATAATTCTTTTTCCACCAAGAATGCTATCAAGATATGAGAGAGAGATCCTCCTCCACCGAATCAAGGTTACCAAAGGCAGACATCATATGAAAAGGATCTTCTACGATAGCAACAAAATATCCCATAGGCGACATCCAGAGATACATGGAGCATGCATGGATCATCGTTAGAGGAATCCTACACATGGATTCTACGATGCATCGACGGATCACATTGGATCATGATCAGAAACATCAACAGAGAGATAATTACATCATGGTAATTATCGTGTTTTAATTAAATTAATTATAACATACATATTATGATCTTCTATTTTGTTCCGGGACTCCCATCTATTCTTTTGTAATTCATTCTATTCGGAAGATAAGGCATTTTATTATTGTGATGAAACTCGGATTAATCGTCGTTAATGGAAAAACGTAATTTCGGGTACACCCACCAATGCACTTATTCTATGCCTGGAACCTACAATGGTATAAAAGAGGTCATATCATTGATTATAATTATTTAGTTTTCCATTGGAAATTTACGTATTTATTAATTTACTTGTTTCAATTCAAGTTAATCATTCAATAAATCTAAATCTCAAGATTTGTTCCACCTCTCTCGTTTCTCCATCACTATAAAAAAATGACATTTTCATTTAATTTTGATTAAAATAAAATAGAGGATCTCATCCGGAGGTTCCAAACATTCCTGGCCATACAACACCAGAATACATGGCGTGTATTTGATAGTACACGCAATGTAGTCTAGGTTCAATGCATCAGACTGGTTTTCCAAATCAGGTCGTGTGCTGGAATATTTATATGTCTAAAATGACACCATGTGTTAACCAGGAATAGGTGGCACATTGCCTTTGGATTACATACCATGTATTGCAATGAACACAAAGTGTAGTCCCTTCGGGTTAGGGTTGGACCGTGTACCCCATAAACAACTTGCTCGGATGAAAACTGTGTAATCCGGATACTCCAGGATGTGTGTCCCACTGAACACGTTGTGTACTCTGAATATTTTTTAAGTACATCTTCATGACATGTCCTCAGGTTTTTACTTAGGATGGATGGTGAACAAAAGCACTTGTTGTGTAGTCGGAACTACATGCCATGTACTCATCCAAATTACATATATTTGTTAAAATTTATTGTTATATTATACAAACCCTTGAGAAGTATACCATAGTATAGGCATAAAGCTAAGGTACAACATGTGATAGGTGTTTTATATATAAGTATTTAATTTAAAATCTTCTTAATGTTCATTACTAGTAATTGGGTAGTTATGAACGATATATCATAGGTTTTCCTCCAAGGTACAAGTAACGTACAAGGATAATTTTAAATGAGTTTATTGGTTTAAAATTATGATGGATGAGAATCTCATGGAAATTCAGATAAGGGTTTAAGATAAAAGGAGTGATTTATTAGGTATAATTAATTGATTCGAACGCGATTTATCATAAACTAGAATGATTAAAAAAACTAATTCTTTTTTTAATTATGTCGAAATATCATTGCATGTACGGATGGTCATGATCTTGATCAAGACCTCTGTATGTGAATGGTTTCTTTTAATTAATTTATTTAAATTAAATTTTTTGGCCATCAAGCCTTCTCCTCAATAGTATATTCAGCATGCACGAACAAGGGTTCTTTTATGTAAAACCCCTTTTTACCCCTCTCCTGTGTATGCGGTAAAAGTATATGTAATGGATGAAGCTCTCAACTGGTAGAGGCGGCTCATGTTAGGAGCCAAGGTGAAACCAATCCAAGTAGAATCAAAGGTGAACAAGTGGAAATATATAAACATGAACCTAAAATGTTCAAGTTGTTTCTCCCCTAGGTCTTAGGCTAGTTTATCGATCGCAAGATAAGCTATAAAATAGAACAAGATCTAGATCATACCATTTATTTATTTTTTCTTTCGGTTGTATGGTTTATTTATTGTGGGTGTGTTGTCACGATCACGCAATTAATTAATTAAACAACCATGAAATATGGAACTAAAATAAGACTAGATAATACGTAAATATTATCTTAGACAAGGTTTATCACTTATGTACATCGCACTTAATATTAAAAAGAATATAATCAAAGAAAATAAAATTTAAATTTTTGTATAAGGATAAAATCACTCAAAGAAAATATCAAGTCGGTATGTCCTTCCATAATCTTTATTAGAATCAAACCTTAGTTTAATGTGCTTGAACAACCCTCTTTGGGGTGCTTTCAATTATCGTGGAATTCTAATTCAAGGTTTTGGGTTTAATTGACTTGGATTGCATCTAGGGTTGACTACCATAGTAGGACTTGATGTGACTAAGAGGCAAAGGTTGAGGAAATCGAAAATAAAAGGATTTTAAGATTGGGCTGTCCACTCAGCGGATCAAGGAGCTGCGAGTTAATGAAATTGGAATTTGGAATACCTACCTAAAACCCTTCATGTTGCTTGACCAACCCAAGTAGGGGTAATTCAAAAGGGAATATGGATCTTTTCCACTAGAATATTTAGACAGCAGAATATTCTGAAATCAATTGTGAGAGCTATTGTATTTTGACAAAATAGAGGGAGACTAATAAGTATTAATTTATTTATTTATCTCAGTTTTATCATGATAAAGTACTATACAATGTATCCCCTTATTTTTTAGATATAACAAAAAAATTGGCTTCAAACATATCATTCTGAACCAAAATCCAGAAAGAAAACCTTCTCACCAGCACCAATTTCCATGAATGCTAGAGTCGTTTATTCATTATCCTTTGCCATGAGAGGAAATTGTATGTGCTGGAAGAGCCTTTTTCAATTGTGCCTGGAAAAGAGGCCATTGATGACTAACAATCTCTCTATATGAAACATATTTATGATGCAATATATTTCCAATGTTTCATGCTATTACCCATGTCAATTGATCTCTTTAAGTTGCATGAAAACATGGATGCATATAGAATGATGTATCACCTTAAATATATCTACTAAGATAAGGAGAGACAGGAGAGATATAAGATCTCTAACGCTTTTTTAATGCTAATCTTGGAGAGTATACACTAACTGGGCCTCATGTAGTCAATTTTATTGGCTACATTGAATTCCCAAACATCTAAGGGATGAATTTCCTAGATGGGTTGCGTAAAGATTACATTATATCATCAATTCCCAAGACCTTGTCTAAATTTATTGTCAATTATAACATGAGAATCAATGAGAAGAGTCTATTGGAACTTCTAACCTCAATAATCTAGGTATATAAGGACATGGGTCATGAAAAACCCACAGTCCTTATAGTGAATAATAAAAGGAAAGACATGGAAAAGGGGCCAAGGATTCATAAACAATCTGAATCCCCTAGGCATCGTCCCTCCAAGAGGGAGAAGATATAAAGGCAGTGCAAGGAATGAGAGGCAGTATGTTTTTCATGTGGCAAGAAATTCCATTAGTTGAGGAACTATATCTAGAAGTGTGGGAACACTAAAGGTATGTTCGTTACCGAGTGTAATATTTCCTTTCCTACACATTGGGTATTAGATACATCTTGTGGGGCTAACATCTGTATTCAAATGCAGGAACCAAGTAGATTTAGTAAGATTGTCAGAGAAGAGGTGGTTCTTTGAGATGCCAATGGCGTGAGGCTGGCTACGTTTTCTATTATCGATTATCACCACCCACTACTAGTTAGTATGATTTTGGGTTTATATAATTGTAATTATGTGCCTAGTGTTACCAAAAACATAATTTATATATCATGTTTTGATATGGATGGATTTAATTTAACGTTTGGAAATAACAGTTCTCTCTTTTATGAGAACAACATATGTTATGGTATGGTGCATTTAAATAATGGTTTGTATCTATTCAATTACAAAAACCATGTGTTGGAAATCGATAATGAAGCATACTCACATGACTCATACATCACCCTATTGTGGCATCACCATCTCAGTCAGGTAAATGAGAAGAGCTTGAAGAGGCTCTACCAAGATGGTTATTTAGACTCTATTTAGCTAAAACCGCATGATATATGTCACAGTTGTTTACAAGGTAAAATGACAAAGCCTCCTTTCAGTAGACAGGGTGAAAGGGCCGCATATCTTCTAGGATTTGTGCACATGGATGTGTGTGTACCATTTCCAGTAGAAGCTAGAGGTGTATATTCTTACTTCATTACTTATTCTGATGATTTTAGTAGATATTTATATGTCTACATAATGTGGTATAAGTCACAACCTTAGAGATATTTAAGGAATTCCAGAATGAAGTAGAGAATCAGATTTCTAAGTAGATAATGAAATTTGACCGGGTCGAGGTGGAGAATATCTGAACAAAGAGTTCATCGATCTTCTATGAGAGTTTGGGACTCTATCTATGTTAGATTCTCCTTAAATACCATAGTGGAATGGTGTTAGAGAAAGGAGGAACCACACCTTGTTGGAGATAGTGAGGTTAATGATGAGTCTTGCAGATCTTCCATTATCCTTTTGGGGATATGCATTACAAACTAGATCATAGACATTAAATCGAGTACCAACTAAATATGAAAATAGAATTCCATCCAATTTATGGAATGGAATGAAACTCATTTGGTCGAACACATGTGTATGGGGATGCAAGGATTTTATTAAGGCCTTCGGAGGAAATAAACTAGCACCCCGAGGCATGAGGTGTATCTTTATAATATTTCCATATGAAATGAAAGGATATTTCCTATATAACCATTCAGACAAGAATGTGATTCTCACCATATAATCCATATTTCTTGAGAGGGAGCACATCCTCTAAAAGGATAGTGTGAGAAAGATTGACTTCGATGAAGTTGATGCTCCAAATACACAATATTTGGTACAAGAACAAGTTCCACATGTCCCTATAGAAAAAATTCCAGAAACACAATTACAGCGTAGGAGTTCAAAAGAGGTAAGGGAACAAGAGAGATTTGGTTTCTGTTTTACTGAGGATGGTGAATCATTATTGTTAGACAATGATGAACCTCTCTCCTTCAGGAAATCAATAGAAAGCTCAGAAGCTACAAGATGGCTAGAAGCTATGAATTCTGAGATGGATTACATGTATCAGATCCATGTCTGGGTTCTAGTCGATGAGCCAATTTGTGTAAATATTGTCAGGTGAAAATGGGTATTCAATGTAAAAATAGGAATGGAAGGTCAAGTTAGCACCTATAAAGAAAGACCAGTAGCTAAAGGATTCAAATAGTTTCAAGGAATTGACTATGATGAACCCTTTTTGCTGGTTTACATTTTTTAATCCATAGTAATCATACTTGCCATATCTATATACCATGACTATGAGATATGGAAAATGGTTTTCAAAACCGCATTCCTAAACGGGAACCTTTTGGAAGATGTCTATATGATACAACCAAAAGGGATTGTGACACCAGGTGAATCCAAATAGGTTTTCAAGTTGCAAAAATCCATTTATGGATTAAAGAAAGCATCCAGGTCCTGGAAAATTCAATTTTATTAAGACATAATAGATTTTGGTTTCATTATGAATGAATGTGATCCATGTTTTTATAAGAGGATTAATGGGAATATGATCATTATCCAAGTTGTATATGATGATGATATATTTCTTATTGGAATAGATGTATCGGTCTTACAGTTTGTTAATTACTTGTAGAAAAAGTTTTTCTCCATTAAGGACTTGGGTGAAGCAGCCTATATTCTAGGGATCAAAATCATTCGTGATAGTTCTGAGAGGCTACATGGACAAAGTCTGGGTACTCACATTGACCAGATACTAGTGAGATTTACTATGGAACAATCCAGGAGGGGATTGGTTCCACTGTCACATGGCCTACATATTTCTAAGAAAATGTGTCCTCAGACACAATAAGAGAATGATATAATGAGTAAGATACCATATTCTTTGGCTATAGGATCCATCATGTATGCCATGTTTTGTATCAGGATTGATGTTGCCTATGCACTGAGCATGGAAGGAAATTATCAAACAGATCAAGGAGAAAAACATTAAACTATTGTTAAGACTATCCATATGTATCTAAGAAGAACTATGGATATTTTCCTGGTGTATGGAGGGGATGAGCAGCTTTTCGTCAGAGGGTATGATAATTCTAGTTTTCAGATAGATCAGAACGGTCTGAAGTTGTAATATGGATATGTTTTTAGTCTCAATGGAGGATCTGTAAGCTGGAAAAGTTCAAAGCAGCAGGTTATCACCGATTCTATCTTGGAGTCTGAAAATATAGCGGATTCTGATATAGCCAAAGAATCTATCTGGATTCAGATCATTGTATAGGAGGTTGATGTGGGGCTTATCAGTAAAGAACTTATCACATTGTATTGTGATTATACTTCAGAAGTTGCTCTTCCAAAAGAACGTAGGTCACATAAACGGACAATGCACATACGCCGAAACTATCACGTATTTTGGTATTTCTATCAAAGGGGTGAATTTTTAGGGAGTAGAGTGTCCACAGAAGAGAACATGGTGGACCCCTTGACTAAAGGTCTATCTCAGCTAAAGCACTAATATCACATGAAAGATAGTAGGTTAAAAGTTGTTATCAGTTGGATCTAATCCAAGTGGGAGTCTGTTGGAGTTGGTGGACTAGAACCAACTAATTTTTACATTATTTATAAAAAAATACCTTATCACAACTTGATTATTCCTTTTCATGACAATGCGAGTGATAATTTCTTAATTATAACTATTTAATTAAAGGGTCATAGTGGATCCCTAATATGATGAGAACTCATAAGTGCCATAACACTATTCTTGAAAATATGTTGTATAGTCGGATGATGTTATTTAAGGGACCAAAATAATATAGTCCATTAGGGGTGAGGACTCATAAAACATTGAGGCAGCTTTTCATGGTATAATCCCTTGGTAATATCCCGGAGGACATTATGAGAATGAGACCCACCAGTAGGAACTCCACATTTCATAGTGTCATTGGATGTTCCTATCTGTGGACATTTGTATTGGTCCTTATACTTTAAGATTGTTATTAATGGGTATTAAAACTCACACACTTTGATGTATTGATGAAAATAATTACAACACACTATTCACAACGAGGTAGGATACGTTGGGTGTGTCCCAAATGATTCTGTATTAATTTATAATGCGAGAAAGGATCTTTTTCCTTCTGTTCCACAATGTAAGTAGGTATCTCAGGCCCTTTGATGGAATTGATATACCCTAAATAAATCCATGGCCATGGTGAGGAATGGGCATGTTCAATTCAAGAATGTCAATGAAAGAATAATCTAGCACAAGGGTTGATGAAACTAGCACATGACCCACTTGATTCGAGATATTAAGACCAATGTATTACATTACCCGGAAAGCATTCGTAGGAGGTGACACATCAATACGGCGTTAACTTCTTTCTCTATAGGTTCCTTAGTGTGCTGCTAGATGCTAACCATGGACTTTAGGTAGGCACCACCAAATGCCCCTGGGAAAAAGAGGCCTAGAGGGTCACACACTAAGTGTGTCCAAGTATCTCAATTAAATATTAATTTAACAAATTGAATAATGTTTTTTCCTAATTTTGGATTAATAATTATTCAAGTATATATGATTTAATTTATTTTGAAAGTAGTTATTCGAGAGAATATATTTTGGGTGAAATAATATATTTATTATCCAGTAATGTTGGGATATTTGTTTGAGAAATAAATATCCATTATTCAAGGCCTTATATATGTGGAGGATGATATAATATGAATGGAAAAACAAAAGTACACATAGTGTATATATTAATATACATATCGTGTATTCTGGGAATATATGAGAAGTAATATTATTTATTTAATTAAATAATATTAGGTGTAATTTTATGGGCACATGTCATGTAATAATAATTGTCAATAGTAATTATTAGACATGGGGTATTACTAAGAATTATATGAAATGAATAAATTCTTTCGGGTAATTAATTCATTTCATTATTCTATGTAATTAAAATCCCAATTATATAATTCTCATTAGCCTATCCATTTCTTTGTGGTTTTGCACAATGGATTTGGAAAATCTATCAAGCCAAGAGGGAATTATTTTTCCACCAAATATTCTCTGGAGCTATGATAGAGGGGTCCTCCTCCACCAGATCAAGGCGATTGATGGTGGACATTGCAATTGATGTCTCTTCCATGCTAGCACCCATAGATCCCTTCAGCAATGTCCAGAGATTCGTTGAGCATGTGTGGATCACCGACAGAGGAATCATACACTTGGATTCTATGATGCAATGACAGATCACGTCAGATCATGATTAGAAACATTAGTGGGGATAGAATTACATCAAGGTAATTCTTATCCTTTAATAAAATTAATTATAACCAACATATGATGATCCTCTATACGGTTTCGGGACTCCCCTCTTTTCATTCATTTTTAATTCTATTCTGATGATCCTGCATTTTATTTTCGTGATGGATCTCAGATTAAACATAATTAACGGTAAAAATTAAAGATGGGAACACCCACCAATGCGCTTCTGTTGTACCCAAAACCTACATTTATAATAATCCATAACCATTGGAGATAAGAAATGAAATGCACTATTCATAGAGACGGTAAGCTTTATATACGCATGGAACCTACTTTAATTTATTTTTCATATAATTAAAATAATAAATAAATTATACATAGGTATATTATAATTACATAATAATATCACAGTATATATTTGTTGTAAAATTTCATTAATTCCATCATTTTTATGTTCCATCTATAAAATTAATGAATCATATCACTTTGAGGTGGTGGTAGTCCACTCTTTCTCAAATGAAATTATCGTATTACACATGATGTAAAGAATAAAGGTATACTATAAATGAAAAATGTAGAAGTACATAAACAAAATAAATATAATATATAACATATATAAATATAGTGACATCTTAATGGACACCCTGAGAGATTTTAGGGGAAAATCAAACAATCATCGTCTCGTGATGTAGTAGTTTGTCTTATAGAGAAACAATATGTTCGTATCCATTAGATGGAGGTCTGTGTAAGTGTAGATTGAATGATTCTCATAAAAAAATAATATTATATTGAGGATACATATGGTGTTATGTAATCAAATAATAAGAATATATTAGAGAGTGAAAACGTAAAATAATGGTAAGGATCTTTTGAGAAGATGTTTCCCCTAAAACATGTAACTCCCTTTTATTTGAGCCAAAAGGGATTCCTGTATTTCTTTCTACCTAAGGTATGGCTTCTAAGTGGAAAGGAGATATGGTGGGAGCCTGTTTAGGAAGAATTTGGATGATCAAAGGGGCTTGACAGGTGTGAGTAAATGGGTAGAGGAGATTCCCTTTTATAAGAGGGATGACGGGGACTTTATGAATGTTTTGAAATATAATTTTTTTATAAAATGATATTCGATTTAAAAAGGTCCCAAAATCATATAGTTCAATGATATGAAGATTTTTGGTCAAAAAGACCTCAGAAAATTGGTTTTAGATAAGTTTATTTCACAAATTATCCTTAACATTTTCAATAACCCATAGTGAAAAACATTAACTCTTACCATGTCTTCTTGCATTTTCATAATTTATGGTTACTCTAGATATAATAAAATTCCAAGTGAACTAAAATTGGTTCATTAATCACATTTTAAACAACATCTTAGTCAATTTTATAAACCATAAATTTTTAGGAACATGATATCATTTATTAAAATATTATTTTTTATAAAATTCTTTTATGACAATTTTTATACTATTTGTACCATTGCTTTAAAAAACCATGAGAACTTGATTATTTCAAAAAAACATTATTAATTCAAATACAACAAGTAATAACCATCCATAAAATTTGGGTATGGTATAAAAAGTTTCAAAATAAAATTATATTAATATATATAATCTCATTTATTTAAATCATTCATTAATAAGGTAATCACTACATCATCATTGTGTCATAAATAAATTTATTTATTTCATGTCTGAACATTATAAATAAATTACCATGATTTTTGATATCTTTTTTTATTTCTAATGAATATTTATTATCTAGGAGATGAAATTTATGACAGCATATAAACATTATTTTACTAAAAGATACATTCTTATGTTATATTTCTCTTTACTTTAAATTAATTAATATAATATGTCATTATCACTCCAATGTGGCTCCATGTGGTCCAAAAATCGAATCAAGGATGCCTCTGGTAGGAAATATCTTATACAATTGGATTAGTAAATGTGTTACGGTTATTTAAAATTAATATAAAATTATTTTTCTACCCTTATTTACCCGATTTACCCTTCAACCATGGTAAATAAAATAATTATTGAAGTTACTATTTATAATATCTAAAAGTATAAGGTAGTTATTTACACAATTAGGAAAACCTGATTCCATATATGGAATCCATTTTTATAAATTCAAAACAGATAATTTTTAGTAATTAATTTAAAATTAATTCCTGTTGTCGAACCGAAAAGTGGGTTTTCAAGAAGTAATAACTATCAAAAGATTGACATGTGTTTCTGTCAAATTTCAATCGTAAATTACATTCAATGACCTACATTGGATTAAATGAAAAAATAATCCAATTATACATTAAAACCAATTAAAAGGAAAATAAATCTATATAAATAAATTATAAGATAATTCAGTTTTGAATTAAAATGCAGTATTTTTCACTATTCATAAAAATATGAATTTTTTTAGAAAAATACAAAAATTAATTCCAAAGTAAATTTTTATATTCCTCTTATAAAGAAGAAATTTATTTTGAAAAATTTAAAATATAAAATTGAAATAAAATATATTTAAAAAGGTTCCCCATTAAAAGGCGGTAAATCGACCTTTTAATATATTAGAATATTTAATGCTTAGAATTAGATTCATTCTCATTTTAAGTATCTAAAATTTATCAGATAAATTTCAAGACATTGAGAAAACAGGAATAATCATATTTTTTATATTTAGGTACATTCCCACCAATATAATGACTAAGGGTTAACTACCATTAAAAAATAATAATAATATATTATTTTTTAGTATAACTTAAAGTTGCGTGAAGCCTAAGATTTCAAAGAAACCTGATGTTGCATGTTGAGTATGCTATCAGAAAAAGTGTTCTATTTAACATAAAATTAATTTTTTATTCATAAATATTAATAGATATGAAAATATATTATTCTATAAAAATGTGGTT
Organism: Viscum album; assembly: GCA_963277665.1. Classification (NCBI taxonomy): domain Eukaryota; kingdom Viridiplantae; phylum Streptophyta; class Magnoliopsida; order Santalales; family Viscaceae; genus Viscum; species Viscum album. The sequence continues at coordinate 693,183,281 of OY728130.1, forward strand.
TGTTATATCCTTCCCCCTTTTGGAAATTGCGTCCACACAATTTTAAACTTGGTTTCAGAAACATCATTGAAAACCCCACATCAGAAAAAGAGTCAACAAAACTATCTCTTTTAAATAAATAAATAGATGTACAAAGGTCGCTTGAGATAACACATACTAGGATTAAATTTAAGAAAACATGGATATGGAAGAGAAACTAAGTCTCTAGTTCTGATGGAGAGTGATAGAGAACACGATCAGGATAAAGTTAACTACCAGAAAAACATAAACATATGATGGGTCAAACAGTCATTGATTCTCTTGTGGGAAAAGTGAGCAGACATCTTTTTTGTTTTAAGTTCCTTTTCATAAATTTTAGGAATTTATTTATTATATTGACTTAGAATATAAGTAAATATACTTACTTTTCAAGTAAAGTATCATCCTCTAATAAATTTCAACCACAAACTCATCTTTTCTTCAAATAATGAGTACACAAGATAACTTGGTCACACCTGAAGCGCTAAAATGAACTTATAGAGAATCACATAATCCATTAAAGATTGAATAAATATTCATTATATCTAGAAACATTAACCAAAACCCAACTGGTTTGTACAAGATTAGATAATCCCCAAAAGGATAATCTGTTATAAAAAGAAAAACAACTCTTAATCTTCAAAATTGAACAGAAAATACCAAAAGATCAACAAATACCATTCAATACACCATTATCCTTAAAGTTCTTCAACATAATCCAAACTAATTTTGAAGCCTAATTTTTTGAATGATTTGGTCACATTGTCTTCTATAATAAATCTTAACATTCTTTATCAAATAACATCGACTAGTATTAAAGTCTCATACTGAAATGTAATTAACCAATCACATATTATCAATGATAGGTTAATCATTTACATAAATAACCCAAATTTCCATAAGTCCAAAATAAAACAATGTTTAATCCAAAATAAAATTCAACAACTACTTCTGAAATGAAATACCATAGTATCCTATTTTCTTAATGCATATAGTGTTCCCAAATGAGTCAATGTCTTCCAAAATAACATTTATAATTTAATAACCAAATCATTTTTCTATACTAATGATATGAACTTGATAAAACATAAGTTCATAAAAAACTTATTCTAGATCCATAAAATCATTTAACTAAAAAGAACAATTCATACTAACTAGGGACTTCACGTAGTCTAGTGGTAGGTGATAAATCGCAGTCACACATTGGTTGTGGGTTCGATTCCCGCATCTTTGTCCGACATGACGGGTTGTCACACAATATGTGTGTGATCCTTTTCCAAAACTATATAAATTTATAACATTCCCAAAAACATTATAAATTCCATAATAATAACTGCAACATATTTAAACCCCAATGGTTATCTCATACCTCTCATTTTGCATCCCAAAAGGTAATAAATGATAATTGCATCAAATTCAAGGATCATATAAACCTTAATGGTTCTTTATAACTATATACACAAAAGAAAGGATAATTCTTCCTCAATTAAAATTTTAATATAACAATCTTTAGGGTTCCAAAAACTAGAATTCTTACAAAGTAATATCATCATTAATACATTTAAAATTTTCGTCATCTATAGATACAACATACATCTTCAACTATTAAAAGTGAGAGATCTTAATCGTTGAACATTCTTTATGATCCTTTAACATTATTTTACATCTTATTATTTCATACTTATTTCCTACAAATAAAATCATACATGATGTCATATGATTTCAATAATGTCAAAACATGAGCTATGAAATAATCCATAACTTTCATAGGTCATTTTCTGTTTCCTCATCTTCAATTGTAAGGGAAAAAGGAACTGGTATAAATATATTTGTACAGTCCTACTGATCCCACTCCTGAACCTTATTTGTAGGACATTTATTTTCATAATGACCATTTACACCGCATTTAAAAAATTCAATTGACCCTGCATAAATATTTTATTTCTTTATCCTAGAGTCAACTAAATGATTCCTTTTTCTATGGTAGGTTATTGCTTTAGGAAATTTATTACCACATCTAAAAAATATTACCATCCCATTGAATCATTTTCTTAGGTGTTTATTTTCACATCCTTGGCACATAGGTTTTTGAATACCTACCTTTATGCTTATTACCTGAACATCCATATGGATTCATTTCTCTCAAATATGATTCCTTGGAGAAATCTCCAAGTTTCAAGTGGTCAATCATGACTCCAGATAGTTGGTTATGAATAATAGAAAGATTTCTCATTGTAGCTCTCATTTCATTCGGTTTCTTATTCAGAAAACCACTCTAGTTTTCTTCACATCCCTTGTGACATTGGTGCATGCTAGATCAATCCATTTCCTAAAACAAAAAATTTCATTGGGCATATATCAGTAAAACCATTATATACTATCTTATGAGTATGGTAAAAAATAATATATACTTATTCATGTTATCTAAATCTCATTCAATTTATGTAAAATAAACTATGAATATTCTAATATTCTAACCATTAGGGTTATGTCACTTATTCTTAAATAACACCCAAACCTCTAAATGTATCAAAGCCGACCATTGATACCAACTATAAGGCCCCAAACATAATGATTACTTAATCTTGATATTATTCAATGATTTGAATTTAATTCACATTGAGTATCTTTTAATATTTAGAGAATTAGAGAATTAGTTCATAAATTATCAATGACATCATGAATATTACAAGTAGAGACATCTACTCACTATCCATTTTTTAGAAAAAAAACACTTTAAAAAGAAACATGAAAACACTTCATGATTTAGTAGCATAACTTTTCATTGATGTTATCCTTGACTATATTATTATTTATATCATGTGATTTGTTTTTTGAAAATTTAGGATGATCATAAAATTCTTATTAAGGGATACATAAAGAAAGAAAACAATTAGTCTTAATATAACATGAAAACCATGAATACTTTATCACAAATTAATTATTTTAACATTTAAGAAGTTGTAAAAACACATCTCTAAATATAAGCCAATTGCATACCCTTTTTGTAACCAAAATATTACCATAAATCCCATAGAAAGAAACATATAACATATAAAAGTAACTTGAGATATAAACATACTTAAATGGAATTAGAATACAACTAACTTCCACATATATCACTAAATAGAATAACCATTCAGCCGACTTTCAAACCCAATGCATTGGAGGTTATAACATTACCACCGGTCCTTGGTTTATCACAGAACCACCCTTCACTTGGTTCATCATGTTACCACGCATTATTGGTTTGTCACGTAACCAACCGTCAAATATACAAGTACCATTATATAATCATAACATATAAAATATTGCAAATATTTTTATTATACACCGTATAAAATGCTTCATAGAAAAAATATTCCATTCGAATGAAATTAAAAGCCAAATAGTTTTATTATACACCGTATAAAAGAAGGAGGTGAATATTATCAAAATATTCCTTAATGAAAGGAGATTTAGACGATGTCCCTTGCCATGTGTATGACTAGTCCCACATGTTCCTTATTCTTTAAGAATAAAACAATTAAGTCAATTTATAAACATATAATAATAGTTTTCATGTTTATTATTAATTTTATATTACATTAACAATTACATAATTATTTAAGTTCATATCAGTCATTTTGTCGATATTCGGCACTTGAGTCAAAAATGAACGTATTTTTATGTAAATTGTCCATGTAGTAAAAATTTAATCATCTCCAGAATAATATTCATGATTTAAATATAATATATATATTTTATATGTGTATTTATAATATTCCATAACCTCTAGTGGTAAGAAATGTAATGCACTGTTCATGGAGACGGTAAGTCGTAGGTATACATGAATGCTAGTTTCATTTATTTTTTATATTAAAGAAATGAAAAGTAAAAGATACATAGATATATTATAATTACAGTATAATATTACATGATATATATGTTATATAAGGTCATTTACGACATCCTCTATATGTTATACGGATGGCATGAACAAGTCACATTACTTGGAGGCGGCGGTTGTCTACACTTCCTCAAATGAAATTATCGTATTTCAAATGATGGAATGCATAAAGGTATACTCTAAATAAAAAATAATGAATAATTGAAACAAGTTAAATATAATATATATCATATATAAATATATTTACTTCATAATGGCCACCATGAGAGTCGGTAGGGGAAAATTGAACAATCATCGTTTGGTGAGGTAGCAGTTCACCGTACACAGAAACAATATGTTCATATCGATTGGATGGAGGTATGTGTAAGTGTAGTTATAATAATTATCATAAAAACATCCTAGAATAATGAGGATGTTTTTTTTGTTATTTAATTAAATAATAAGAATTTAATAGAGAGTGAAGAAGTAAAATAATGGAAATGAACTTTAGAGAAGAAGCTACCTCTAAAACGTGTAACTCCCTTTGATTTGAGGAAAAAGGTTTTATTTAATTTCTGTCATCCGTAGGTAAGGCTTATAGGAGGAAGGGAGGGATATTGGGAGATTTTTAGGTATAATTTGGATGAGGCAAGGGGCTTTAGAGGTGATTAAATGGGTATAGATTATTCCCTTTTAAAAGATGGAGGAGGGGTACTTTAGGAATGTTCTGAAATATAATTTTATTATAAAATGATTTTCGTTTTAAAATGGTCCCAAACTAATTAATATAAAATATAATATAATATTGGGCTAGAAAAACCTCATCCAATATGTTTTAGAAAATTTTAGGTCCCTAATTAAACATACCATTTTTCTTTAACCCATACTTAAATATGTCAACTCTTACCATGTCTTCTTGGATATTCGTAATTTATGGTTTCTATAATTACCAAAAAATTAAAAGAAAACCACAAGTGGTTCTTTAATTACATGTTCTACATTATATAAGTCATTTTTATGAACCTTATATTTTTTTGATATTATATCATTAATTAAAATAGTATTTGTTTTAAAAAAAACTCATTTATGACATTTTTTATACTATTCATATCATGACTTTTTTAAAAACAATAACAACTTGATTCTTTTGAAAAATACTTCATAATTTAAAAAATAACAAGTCCTTATTATCCATAAAAAAATTTTATGGCATAAAAAGTTTCAAAATAAATTTATTGTAATATGTATAATTTCATTTATTTAAATCATTCATTAATAAGGTAATCACTACATCATCAATGTGTCATAAATAAATTTATTTATTTGAAGTCTAAAAGTTATAAAGAAAATACCATGATGTGTGATATATTTTTAGCTTTACAATGACGTTTTATAGTTGGAGAGATCAATAATATAACCCCATATAAAAATTATTTTAGTAAACAATACATGTTTATACTATATTTCCTTTTTTACTATAAATTAATTAATATTAAATGTAATTATCACTCTAATGTGGCCCCACGGGGTCCCGAAATCAGCCAAAGGATGCCTATGGTCTGACATATCTCTTATAGTTTGATTAGGACATTTTTTATTGTAGTTTGATATTATTATAATATTATTTTTTACCCGTATTTACCATATTTACACTTTAACCATGTAATATTAAATAATTACAGAATTTACATCTCATAATGTCTAAAAAAAATTTACCTATTTACACAATTTGGACCTCCTGGTTCCAAATATGGTTTCCATTTTTCCAAATTCAATACATAGATGTTGCAATAATTAATTAAATATTAATTCTCACTTTCAAACAAAAAATGGGTTTTAAGAAGTAATAACTATCCAATGATTGACATGTGTTTATGTCCAATTTCAGTGGGAAATTACTTATAATGACCAAAATTGCATTAAATGATAAAAATTAAATCCAATTACACATTAAATAAGATTAAAAATAAATATTAATATGTAAATAAATTATAATAAAAGGTTGTTTTGAATTTAAATGCTGTGTTTTTTACTATTCATAAAAATATTAATTTTATCAGAAAAATACCAGAATTTCTTCCAAAGTAAATTTTCTTGATCTACGTATAATTAATAAATTTATTTTTTCCAAATTGAGTATATAAATGGGACAAAAACTATATTTAAAAATTTTCTCCATCAAAAGGCAGTAAATCAACCTTTTAAAAATATTAGAGTATTTCTTTCTTAAAATAGGAATCATTCACATTTTAAGCCTCTAAAATTCATTGGATAAATCTCAAGATATATAAAAACATGTATAATAATATTTTAGTTATTTATATTCATTCACACTAATACAATGGCTAAGCATTAACTTTCATTTAAAATAATAATAATAATTTATTTTATTTGGTATAACTCAAAGTTATGTGCAATGTATGATTTTAAAGAAACCCATTGTTGCATGTTGAGTCTGCTATCAGATCATCTAGTATATTTAACATAAAATTAATATATTATTCATAAATATTAAAAAATATGAAAATGTATTATTATATAAATACATGTTTTGTTACAAATTAAATTCATAGATTCTACTATAATGTTACAGAAATATTCCTCCACTAGTAGAACTGTTGTATGAAATTATAAGATAAATATAACCAAAAAATCCCATATTCTCAATTTCCATGGATAGGATGGTATACGTAGAAGATGAGTACATTGGGGATGTGTTGGTAAACTATTTTTATAATATAATTAATAAGAATAATAAAAATTGATCCAATTCCATAATGGGTGATTTTATTCATACCCATATTTCTGAAAATCCATTGTATAGGAAAAAACATTTATGGGTGAATAAGATATTAAGAAATATATTTTCATATAATAGTGATACTATTTAATGACATATGGACTTTATTAATAGGTTCTCCAATCATTTAATTGAAATTATTATATTTTAAAATATTTTTATTATCAAATTTAAATAATAATTCCTTTTTACATTCTATCTTCAGTGTATCACCCAAATCCGCTAAAATAACATTATGTTTGATAGTTTATACATCACGCAACACAAAGCACAAAAAACATGAAATATTATTTTTCAAATATAAAAGTTTTAAACTATCAATTAAATTACATGGATTGAATATGATTAACCTCATTAAGATATTTAATATAATAGAACCACACGAAAATAAATTATTGATTTTTTGAAATAAGCTTTAAATTTCTAATAGACATTTAAATCATCAAAATAAATTTTAATAACAGATGACTTTAATTACCATTTCTGAGGGAATTAAATACTTATTTTATTAACCAAATAAAAAATTTATATGATAAAATTAGTATTAAATATGAAAGAGTCATTTCAAAAATATATTACAGTGAATTTAATGGATTTTTCTTAAATTATTTATTTTCTAGTAAATATTGATAAATACTGATTTTTATTGAAAAATGTAATTTTATTTGAAGATTTTTAAAACATACATTTTATAAGAATAAATTAAAAAATTATTCTATTATATTGATAATAATCAAATTATGTTCATTATATTCAATTTTATGGTCAAATTTCAAATAAAATAACTTTTTTTATATAAGAAGTTTTCTAAAAAAACTATTTTTTGTTTTCTTTTAAATTTCAATATTAAATAAATTCCTTCCCATTATATATTGAATCATAAAAATATATATATTATATACTATTAATTTTTAGGTCTAAAATGGGTAAATAAATCTCTTTCCATTTTGGTAATTAAGAAAAGTTACAATAGTAAATAATTGTCAACATGATTAGGGTAAATCGAGTAATAGAGGTTAAATGAAATATTATTTGTAAAAAACATTACCCTAACACTTAATAATAGATATTTTTATGACTTTATCATGGATTGTTTCGTCTATGTTTCCAGAAAATGGAATCTTGGTGCCATATTTCATGAATTTTTTCCTTTGTAAAATTTAGGTAAAAGAGAAAGTAAAAATACCACCTTCATACTTTTAACATCTATAATATTTTTTCACAAGTATAAAAAATATATATTTTTTGTTATAAACTTTTAGTTGTGGGAATTAATTTTTTTAACTGTTATTTATTATTAATTTTTAGTTCATAAATAATCACATAAAATGCATGTATAATGTGGATATAGTGCTTAATCAATTAAAAGTTAAAAAATTAAATTATTTTAAAAATATTAATGTAATATTTTAAGTGAGATACCATGAAAATAGAAATTTACAGATATAAATGACATATTATATTTTTTTAAAAAAAATCTATTATAATTTACTCTTTGTCTACAATTATTTTTAGTCAAATTAAATGTATATTGTAAAAATGAAATTAATGATATTTTACAACAACCTATATTTTATAAAATGGATTATAATTCATAAAAATCGTATCATTAGTCCATTTTTTGTTATATGGTTTTACATGACATCCATGTTCTACTTATGGTTCGTTTATCCTTATAGGTTCACATTCATGACCCTTAAAGTATAAATAACATTAATACTGTGGTAATTGATAAAATGATTAATGTGGGTTACACCTAAAATATAAGGCTAAAAACATAACAAAAAATGTTAAAATTTTATTTTGTAATATTATTTATATTTATCCAGATATTATATTATAATTATATAAATTTTCATCCATATATACAAAAAAATTATATTAATATATTAATTTATGAAATTCCAAGAATGCCCCTCACCATTGTTTTTAAAATACACCAAAAATCTCTCTTCATTACAAAAAATTTAATAAACTTACACAACCAAATATATTTCCCATAGGAGGATATCTAAAGGAAGATAATCTAAAAAGATATATTTGTATTTACTGTGTATTTAATGTTTATTTCTTCTTATAATTCCTCTTAATTAGTTATAATAATCCTATAATAATAACTCCAATATAATAAATATAATAATATTATATTATTATTATTTTACAACTATTTTCCCCCTATTTTCCATCGTTCCAAAAGCGAAAACAACGTTCATGTATATGTACAACTCACTTTCTCTACATAGTAGTGTAATTTCTTTTCATCACCACTTTATTCGTGTTCATGAATATAAAAATAATTAATTTACGATATTTAAGAAATAGAAATATTTATTTAATTATAATATCATATTTAACTTTTTATCCTTTCAGTGTATTCAAAAATCGCAATGTCACTCGTGCATACTTGTGGACTACCATCTCTTGAAAGTGGTGTGATCCGTTTATCATATACACTTCACATGGATAGTAACAAGGATAATTTTAGTGAATATATATGGTATTTTTATGTTGTTTAATTTTATATATATCATGGAACCAAGAACAAATTACAATCCCCAAAACAACCAAACAAAAACATATCTGAAAAAAGAAGCTATTATCACCCAAATTGTTATTTTCATAAGGAATTTTTAACAAATTGGTGAATGAGTATTAAAATTAAATCATGAATAGTATTACATATATTGGTATGATTATTTTAAGGATTTATAAAAATTCTATAATCATATATTTTATTTTTATAATCATATTACAGATGTCATACTTGAGTAAAGGGTTTCTAATCTAACTTTTACATTCATTAAACATATGCTATATTAACCACTTATTTTTTTTGTATATACATAGAATTTTATATGTTATATCATGAATCTCTGTTTATTAGTGGTATAATATGTTTAATTTCTTGTTATTTCATTCATTGTGTTATGATTCGAAATTATCAATAGTGCTAATTATTTATTTCACAACCAAATTGTTAATCAAAATTGTTTAAGTATTGGTACCCATAATAAAAATAAATTGATGATTATATCTATTCAAATAGATATTTTATTATGTATTGGTTATTTATTTAAATTAAGAAAAATTCCTTTTATTTTTTAGTCTTTATGTACTCATGATTTCAAAATAATATTTTAAGAAAATATGACATCTTTTCCCTACTTTATATGGAATATTATTCCCTCATATCAAATTTTTCATTTAATGTATTTAATAATATATTTACTAATATCCAAGTATTTAGTAAACACATTTTACCAAGTTCTAATTTTACTAAATGGTTTAATTAGAATGTTCCTTAAATTTTCATTATGATGAAATTTTTTACATTTCATATAAATTTGTTAATGTGATGCATTATTTACATTGTAGAAAAATAATGGAATATACTAACATCATGGTTATTCAATGATTTTAATATTATTTATAAATTTCTATTTTAATTTTAAAATAAAACTTTTTCTATAAAATTAGGGGAAATTAGATTTTAAATTAGTAGTTTCAATGCTAAAAGTGGTATTTACCTCAAGAAATTTAAAAGTAATACTTATTATATATGTTCATCTATGTCAATAACCTATGTTGAATCTTATGGATTTATGGAATATATAATATAGATACACAATCATTCATATCTTTACAGATAGTATATGTCATTTTTTTCTGGGAATATATTGAAATTATATATGATAGTTCTTCCATTATTGTCAATTATTTATTTTTTAGTCATATTGATTATGTTTTATTATTTATTCAAATAATGAATATAGTGGAATTATTAATTCATTATGTATGATCTAGGCATAAAAGATTCAAATGTATAGGTGTACCCAATATTAGTTTTACCATTAATAAAGATCAACCCCAGATATGTCATGATGAAAAAAGGAGAGATCATTAATATAGAATGAAGAACGAAAAGGAAATGTAGATGTCCCAAAAACACAGAGAGGATAATAATATGTTGGTAATAATTAATTCAATTAAAATATAATAATTATTTTGATTTAAATCCCCTTCATTTATTCTTCCAGTCACAATCCAATGTGATCTGTTGTTGCGTCACAGAATCTAAGTGTAGGCTTACTCTAGGAGTGATCCACACAAGCTCCACATATCTCTGGACATCACTCAGGGGATCCATGTGTTCTAGAATGTAAGTGCCTTCACTTGATATGTCCACCTTCGATTTTATTGAGAGAGTCTTCCAAAGAGCTTTCCTTGATCCAGTGGAGGAGGATCTCCCTTGTCACTTGAGAGTGTTCTTAGAGTAAAAGGAATTCCCTCTTATCTTGAGATCCTTTTCAAGATCCATGGTGCAGAACCCCATATTATGTATAGATCTAATGAGAAAAATATAACATGGATTTATATTACCTAAAATAATAAAATGAATTAATTACCCAATGTAATTTATTCATTTCATTTAATTCTTAAAAAGAAACTATGTCTAATAATAACATTTGACTATTATTATCACTTGACATGAACCCAAAGAATTACAAATAATATTAATTAATTAATTAAATAATATTATTTCTCACAAATCCCTAGAAAAACCTATATGACATGTATATTTATATACATGGAGTTTTCTTTTGTTTTTCCATTTTCTTTATTTCCTCCACCACATTTATTTGACAATGAATAAAGACTATTTATTTCTCAAACAAATATGAAAACATTATACCCAAAATATATTTTCTTGAATAACTAGTGTCGAAATAAATGTGATCAGGAATCCTTGAATAATTATTAAACCACAACCAGGGGTAATCTTTATTTAACTTTTTAAATGAATATTTAACTGAGATACTTGGATACACAGAGTGTGTGACCTTGTAGACCACTTTCGTACTGGTATTAGGTGGAGCCTACTTGATGTCCAATGTTTGTGTCTAGAAACAGAGCAAGGAACCCATGGAGAAAGAATTTAATATCGTAATGATGTGTCAACTCATATGAATGCTTACCATGTAATGTAATCTCTATGTCTCGATATCTCCAATGAAGCAGGTGGCAATCTAGTGTTGTCAACACATGCGCTCGATTACCGTTTCTTTGACCTCCAAGAATTGAACATGCCCATTACTCACCATGGACATGGATTTATTTAGGATATATCAATTCCACCAAAGGGGATGAGATATCAACTTCCATTATAGAACAGAAGGGTAAAATACTTCCTCTCATTATCTATTAATGCAGAATTACCCATGATGCACCCAACATATCCTACCTCACTACGAATTGTGTTCCATAAGAGTTTTCAACAATAAATATAAGTGCACAAGTTGTAAAACCCATTAAAAATAATCTTAAAGTCAAAGAACCAATACACATATCTGTAGATAGGAACATCCAAAGACACTATGAAATTTTTATTTCTTACTAGCGGGTCTCATTCTCAAAATATCCTCCTACATATTACCATGGGAAAAACACCATGAGAAGGTGCCTCAATGTTTTATCAGTTTTTAACCCTAATGGAAAATATTATTTGAGTCTCTTAAATAACATCATCGGGACATATAACATATATTCTAGAATAGTGTTATGGAACTTTTGTGTTCTCATCATACCAGGTATCCTCTATGATCCTTTAGTGAAATAGATATCTTTTGGAAATTATCACATGAATTATCACACAAAAGAACAATCAATATATGATAAGGTATTTACTAATATTTAAATCCATGAATACATGTTTATCATAATGTACAAAGTAATTGGTTCTAGTCAATAAACTCCACTATAAATAGGGAATAAATATCTTATTTAAAAGATCGTGGAATCATAATTGTCGCTCATAAGGGATAATTAAAGAAAATGTTACCTGTAAATGATCATAATGAAAGAAAATAAGTATATCAAGGAAAAAAAATTTAAAACTTGTGACAATAATCATTTTACATTGGGAATAACCTAAGCATGTGGTATACAATTAGTCATAGAAAACATAACTTATATTATGTTTTACCAAAAAGGAAATGACAAAATAATGGACTTGGAATCAATTCATATGTACCATAACATAGTGGACTAGGAATTACTACCTGTTTGCAATAGTAGATCAAGAATCACTACTCATTTCTCATAATAATATCATGATATATTAAATATTACCTAATGCATTGGATGTATATATTAATCCTACCTATCATATAATGATAAATAAAACACATTTTTTCCAAATGATTTCAATCATATATATAATCCTGAATAACCCATGGAATTATTATGGGTTACCCAACATTTAGACACAGTATCTTACAAATCAAAATCAAGAATTAGATTGGTTGATACAAAAAAAATTAAATCTCAAAGGAAATATATCATGAGAGAATTTATTGGGTGATCATGGATATAATTCCAAATGAATTTAATCATTTTTATATATGTATTAAAATACAATTCGAATCAAAAAAATAGTTTTTATAAAACAATTTTTACATTCTTGTAAAAAATTAAAGTAACAAGAAAATTTCAAGAATCATTTTCAAGAAGGGTAAAAAATCGTTTTTAAATACTATTTTAACATAATTCCAAATATTGTAAGATCTAAATGAAATTAATTTGATGTAATGAAATTTACACTAGAATAAAAAATATATGACAGTGGAAAGAAATTACTTTGTAATATTTTTAGGAAATGTTAAATGAAACCGTTATTGATGAATGAGTTATAAAATTTCATTTAAAATAGCAAAAAGGATAAATATTAATAGTGTTAAAAAATAATTTAATTTCAAAATAAGTCGATAATACGTTTTTTGTAATAATGAATATTCATATTGTGTAAAAGTATCCAATAGAGAGTTTGAGAATTATTCTTGACAAAGTCATATTTTTTTGAAAAGTGAAATCCTTCAAAGAAGAAAATGTTAACATGAAAATGTCATTTCCATAGTTAGAAAGAGAAATTAAAATAGTAAATAGAGAAATGGAAGAATATAAAAGGGTTAAAATTATATATTTAAGGATGAAAGTTTATGTCATAATGGAATGAAACTTTAGTCAACAAAAACTGTACTATAGAATCCCAATTAACTAAACATAGTGTAATTACAGGTATAATAAGATTTAAGTTTATCAATAATCTGTATCCTAACCATATTTATATTTATTTTAATTGATACCATTAATATATATTTCATTATTTCCTATTTATTAATAATTCTCTAATAAAATTAATGTTTAGCTGTTAATTATTTCAATTGATCTATTATATCTTTGAAAAAAACATGTATTTCATGATCCTTTATCAAGTGTTAATCATATTTAGAATTTATATAGAGGTTAAAAAGGTATTTTTATTTTTTTTCATATTAAATGGTCATTTTATGTCATTTATGGTGATAGTTTCTAAAGAGTGGTAAAAAATAAATTTTTTAGGAATTTCGTTTTAATAAAAAGAAATTATTTTTTAATTAGTATCATTATATATATTACTATTTCAGAAAAATGAAAATAGAATAAATTAAAAATTATTACATAATATTACCATTATTTATGGCTTTTAAATCATTCATGATTTATCCATTAAAATATTTTTCTTGAAGGTGGTTGAACTTACCCAAACAGGAATTCATTATAACAATTAAATGATTATGGAAAAGTTATTTTGGTAGATATAATATCCCAATTACATAAGAATAATAGTTTAAAAATAATTTTTATGAAGTGATGAATAATATTTAATACGATATGGATGATAAATTTAAATAGAAATGATTATGGAGAGGATAACCCTTACATTTAAGACTTGAATCTTCTCTTAGAGAGCCTCTTAGAAATGAAGGATTTGGGACTCCTCCTTTTAACCAGAGGTTACAAAAAGTTATATAGGATTACTATAAAGCTAATTTGGGTAGGGAATCGAGAAGAAAACATGTGAAATTCATGTTTTCATATGTGTATTTAGGGGGTCCGTTTATAGGTGATCTTAAGTGTTGTTTTTTCAAATACTCATTTCTTAATGAATAAGAAATGTAATTTCTCAAGGAAAGTGGATATAAATAATAAAAATAAAGTGGATATAATAAGGGTAGGTTTAGAATCACATCATATAATCATTTATAAATAATTATTTATGAAATTTTAGTAATTTACCCTAAAATTTAAACTTTTTACCTCATTTTACCTTTACCGTGATAACTCAATTTTTTCCTATGTAACTTATTTTTATAAATAGAAATGAAATTGATCCTACTGTATAATTTGAACATGTTTATCAAAAATATTAAATGCAATTTATTGGATTTAATTTCTAAATGTGATAGAAATTATTTCTAACATATGAATGAATAACGCATAATTGTTTTTGGGAAAATTAATTTTTTAAGCATTAAAATGAATTTTTCTTACTCTTTAGTAAGTAATAATGTTTATATTCATTATAATTTATTTATTCCTATATTTTTTAAATAAATTTAATTGATATAATTATTTATTACTGAATAATTTAATTCTATAAATAAAATGTGTTACATATAAAAACACTTCAAAAAGAATATATATCTTTTTAACATTAAATTATTTTATTCGTAATTATTTAAAATTTATTATTCTTTTACAAAACATAAATTGAATTTTATCAATAATTTTATTTGTAAACAATTAATTTCTCAATTAAATAAATTTATTATTTAAATTAATATTTTATAAAAATAATAAATGTATAAATATATTCATAATAATAAAAAATTACATATTTTATTAGAATATAATTTATTATATAATAATTACTTGTTTATATCACTCTAAATTATACATAAAAACCAAAAAATATGTTTGAAATATATCTCAGGGTGGGATAAGAAATGGTGGATTTCATGGGTGGTGATTCACCTTACTTGGATGTTGTAGTGTTTTCCACAAGCCTGAACTTCTCACACAAATGACTTCACTCAAGCCATAATTTTTGAATCTATTCTTAGGATTAGTTGACGGAAAACCACTGTGACTCCACCTACATTCCTTGAATAGAAAAAAGAGCCTCATAAGGATGTCTTATAATACATGATTCAATTACTTAGATGTTCTACCTAAATATCAAAATGGTATTACTTCTATTTATACCTGTTAATTATATTGGTATGTATAATGGTAACATTTTGATAAAATAATTTATAATTTATCACATTAATTTTAATTATAACCATAGCTTGTATCAAAATCTATATAAGACCAGTGTACTTATAATTCAAATGACTAAATATACTCAATGATCATATATATAATGGTCATAATACATTCTAATATATAGCCTCACACTTTATTAAAATCACTCAACTCATACTCTCATTTCATTTCAAAATATTTTTCTCATATTTAAAATGTGAACTATTCTTCCTACAGGTATCATCTGTAGAATGATCTAAAAAGAAATCCTTGGAACAAGATATTTCAATGATGAAGTATTTTTATTTATGTGTGGTTTTATTATTTTTGTAATTTTTTTTATAATACTTCATTTTAGAAAATATTATAATTTATTTTATTTTATTGTAATTTTCTACCTAAATGAAATAATGTAATGTTCATTTTAATCTAATTTTTCATGTAGGAGATGTTATCATGACATTAAAGTAAATTTATCTTTATAAGTTTGAGGTGTTATAACTATCACCACTCTAACCCCAACAAGGATGGCCATTGAAAAATAGTAGTAAAAAATATTAATTAATAAAAAAACATCACCTTTTAATCATAAATTTATATTCATCAAATATATTATGCATAAACAAGAGAATTATTAATTTATTATTTCTATATTGTACTTTTCATTACTATATTTATGTGACTTCAAAAATTATGATGGTTATAAAGTATATCAAAAACATCAACAATTATTTCAAAGTAGCATCCTTATGAAATCAACATAAAAACCATGCTTGAAATAACATGAAAATCATTTAATGATCATTATAATCATTTTCTCCTCTAATTTCATTAATCTGATTCATTATATTTATTATAATAATTATAACCCTTTACAAAATGAAAATATAGTCATTTTAATTCTACATTCACGCATAATAAAATTGAATAGAAAGTTCTTAAATCCCTTATATCAATAGTATATTTAAGATCAAAATGAAATAATTAAGGGTAACTGATGATAAGCATTTCTAAAATCACAAAGATACACTATAAGACCTATTCCCATAAAAATCTCATCAAGTATTTAACCAAATCCATCCAAAACATGAATAACTTACCACTACAACCTCTCAAGAAAGAATAAATAAAGAAAGAGGGAGGTAAATGATATATATGTAATTAAATAATGAATAAAAGTTCAATAGCAGATTCAAAACATAATGTAAGAGGATTATATCGATAGGGTGATAGTTAAGAATTAATAAAAAATGTGCCAAAGATAAGCTAGGGTTTTTGTAAATAAATTGATGTTAATCAAATGAAAGTGATAGACCCATATTCATACGGAAACATTAAGAGATCCATATTGAATAAATCTTATAAAAAAGGCATACTTTCTTCTTGGCCACTGAAACAAGAATTTCTCTACTTCCCATTTCTCGTAAGGATTACATCAAGGATCTATAAAAATCACAAATTAAAAAACACCCTCCTCTAAAGAATAAACTACCACATAGTACATCTATACACTGAAATAGGAATTTAAAACTGTATATCACCAAACCCATCAAAATGGTTGAAGAACTACATTCATATAATGAAAATAACATCCAAAAAAGCATAACCCACTCTAAAATAACCATTTTGGATATTCAAAATGTAAACCCAATTTTCCCTCTAAATACCCTCAATACATCCTCCCAACACCTCAAAAAACATGAAAAACATAAATTATAGGTCTAAAAATGTCTTTTTCTGTACATTAGGTATATATCGAAAGATTTTGATCCATAAATATAAAAACATAATATAGAGAAGAAAAAAAAGAAACCAAAAAGTAAAACACCATGTGAGATACATCACAAATAAGAACCTCACCAATAATAATGCACCATACAGAAATAAACAATGAAAAAATATTCGAATTAAATTATAAGTCCAAATATCATAAAAAAATGTGATTCAAAATTGAATGGGATACTAACCAAGAATTTGTAACATTCATTACTTCATAAAAATTTCCAAGCTGTCATGCCTACACATGATGCAAACCAAGGGAATAAAATATACATGAAATTCCACCGCCTATAAGTCTTGAATCTCAATAACTCACTCTATAAACATCACATCACCCTCAATATAAAACTTACCCAAATAAATGAAATTGGAATCATTATGAAGATACTAATTAAATCATGACATATGAAAAACATAATGAATATAATCCATTCATGGAGGATTATCAAAATAGTACAACACCTCACTAATGTGGTCCATTTTAATAAAATGTTTGATGACTCAAGGATAAATGTTTCTTCATAGATTGATCCTCCACTAGCTATGATGTAGAGACACCTTTAGACACAAGATCAACAATAAAAAAATTAGTGGTTTTCTTATTAGATCAACATAGGGTTTTTGAAATATTTAGTATCATTTATCCTCTCAAAAATCACTTTCACCTTATATTTCATTCTCTATAAAAAATCCAATTCAATAATTTCTATCTACCAAAACATAGTTTAGTGAAATGAAGATCTCAAAGTCCACCCAAACAATTCTGTGCACGAAGTTATACAAATAAAATTCATATAACTATTGGTATAGGAAACCTTAACCAAGTTTAGGTGATTCACCCAAAAACCTCCAAAAACGTGAACACATACAAATAGAATTTCTCTGAATATTAGATAGTATTCTTTATTCAATTGGTCATATAGAGATGAAAAGAATTTTGAAGGCATAACTTGGAGCCAAAATCTTGTTCAAGACCCTAACATACCAATGAAGTAAATTTACAATGATAATCAGTAATGATCATTCTAAATAACCTATGAAACAAAACCACTTCAACAACTACGATATTGTTAATGAATCCAAATCATTAGAATCCATTATTTCTATGAAATAAATTGACTTCATCATTCTATCAAAAATTACCCAGATAGAATAACAACATACATTAGGTTGGGGAATATTTGTGGTTAAATCGATTAATATTTCATCCCATTTCCACTTAGGATCATATAATTGATGTAAAAACCCAATAGGAACATGATGATCATCCCCCACCTTTTAATAGAACATACACTAAGAAATGAAAAAATCCACTGACCTCTTTAACCATGACACAAAAACTAACTCCTCAAGGAATTATACAACATGGATATAGTAGGATGCACTACTAACGTTGATCTATGAAACATGATGATAGTTACCACTTATATCATTGAAAGAACAAAGAGTTTTAACTAAAACAACATCCAATTTTGATTATCCTTCAACCATTCCTTAAGAGCATCTCCAATGATAATACAATCAAAACAACCATCCACCAAAATATATCCCAGTAGATACTCCTCTACCTACTACATTAATGAGGATTTCACTGACATATGATTCGAGATTCCTCTAATACAAACTACTTACATATCAAGATGAAAAAATGTATGCTCCTATATCACCCTACATGAAACATAAAAATCATAAAAAACACCACATATTGACATTATGTGCAGCACATCATCCATTGCATTTACTTTTCATGAGGTATATAATATATTAAATTCGTAACACTATAATAAATATATCCATATCCCTAGAAATATATTGAAACCATACATAGATAAAATACACTACAATATTTTGTGATTAGTGAAGGCCTTAAAATTGTCTCGTAGTAGATAATTCCTCAATAGATTTCTATAAAACACTATTATTTATAACTCAATTTCTTGTTTAATATTTTTATTCTCATGGGGACACAAATATCAAGACCCGTAGGATGTTACTTCCATTTTCTACATCCAAACACAGAAAAATTGAATATTATAATAATCATATAGGACCAAAAACATGACTAATAATTCTTGAAAATAGAGACAAGGGAAACTGATTAACTACTACTTCAGGTAATCGAACACTTCTTATCACTAACTAGGATATATAAATTCTTGATTCATCCTAGTAAAATATATTCAATGGGATGTAATCTAATAGAAACCATGCATGATCCTCAAATAGTATCTTAAAAATGGAAGTTGTAAAATATTAAAATATTATTCATATCCACAAGATAAAAAACATCATAAATAATTTAAGGATCAACTATCATGACCTATCCAAAAACAAAATGAGTTAAACGATCCTCCTCTAACAACTAGGATATACCCTTTTAGAACATCCCATATATCTGAGGTCATCAAAGAAACATAAAAATATCTCTTAGATTCCCAATATAAACCACCATTAACCCTGAATATATGAGAACTCATCAATGAAAGTAATCCAGAACTTCATGAAATTGAAGGGGATTTCCATGAACTTAGAGTTTCCATGTCCACATTTTATGGTAGTATTTGGTATATATTATTCCTTCACCCTCATTGGATAATACCCAAATCATAGATAGAACTTTGAGAACTTCCTAGTTGACAATAATTGATAAAAAAAATAGATTATGTGAGGGGATAAAAGATATTCACGATCACCTAGTTCAATCACTGGTATTCTATTCAAATCCTCAACATACTATCTTTATTATTAACAAACCACCCTGGATCTCCCCAAGGTGATATTTTGGTTTGGATGTAACCCTTTTATAATATATCATTTATCTAAATAATAAATTATTACAACATAGAGTCGTCATTTAATAAGGAGACATCAAAATTAGAGATATACTGGGTTGAAACTATACAAAATTGGTTCGGGTTCACCAGACCAATAACATGATCCCACTCACCACAAGGACCGAATGAAATTCCTAATCTTAATAGAATAAAAACTAGTTCATGATTATCAAGAACACACACATGGGAATTATTACACCATTAAAATAATAATAATAATCATCATCATCATCATAATCATGCACTGGAAACAATTCATGAATATATAAATGGGTTTCCATACTTCAAACATCCATATATAAGAAATAATAAGTTTTAGAATAATAAAAACATATAAAACAAGGAATAAAACAAATAAACATATAGAGAATACATAATCAATAAAAGTGACTATTTTTTTAAATATAGCAATTTTAAGTAACATAATATAATTTAATAATACATAGCGGTAACATGATGGATGACATATACTAATGTGGGAAAATAAAAATAAAGAATAATCGGTCAAAGTGGCCAATACAAGAATGTATAGAAAATAAATCATAAATCAGAATAACTATGAAACAACTCCATGTGACCCATGGGCCCTACCACATACCTATAAATCTATAAATAGACTAAAATGAACCCTAATTAATGGGATCAAAAACTTATACACCTAATAGAAACAAGAAAATTATATATGTACACACACTAGTGAATATTTAAGATGTGAGAAAAACATTACAAAAGATTTTATAAAATTTCTTTTACCAAATATATCATAAATCTGAATTTTGAACTAAATCTGAAAGTATTTTTTCCTTGTAAAAAAGATTAAAATATACCAATAACAACCTTTTCCCTTTTTAAATTAACATTAACCCATTTATATTACCAAATTTGGAATTGACATAGAGTTTAAAATCATTAAAAAGAAATTTGGAACCTTAAGTTTGAAAAAAAACAAAAAGAAAAATATAATCCATATTTTAAAAAACATCTCTCAAAATTTATTAAAAACTCTAGAAGTAAAACCATCTAAAAATGAATTATTTAACCATTTAATTATTTCCTTCAAAAACAAATTTAAAACTATTTAAAAGTAATAAAATTGGAATGGAAGAAAACATATCTTAAAAAGAACCACAATATCCAAGAAGTACTTCAAAAATAAACAATAATAAACTTATGGTTCCATGAAACACAAATGTATAAATGGGGTCACAATCAAATGTAAGGTGGTAAAAACTCTATAGTTATCCATCTATAATAGACATCCTTGGGAACTTTATATGGACTAGTGTAATTTTATATTGGACCACACTCATTTAACACCATAGAATATGATGATTTATAGTGAACCTAAATATAACCTAAACCCTATGTTACCATATTAGTTTCATTAGAAGGTAAAAACCTATAGAAAAAACTTTCAATAGAAAAATAAACTAGTTTTTCACGAATCCATGTCTTTTAATTACCTCCCCAGGATTCCAAGGATATAATTCAATTAGAGGTGACAAAAAAACTAACATGATATAATCACCTGATAAATAATAAAAAATAATAATAAATATCATATCCGCTTCAAAAACACACAATAACCCCCCCCCCCATTTTAAATTCACACATAATAATAAAAAAATAAAAGGCACAACATAAAGAGAGGGGCTCAATAAATGAAGACAATTATAACATCAAGTCACATCTACTTATAAAATTCAAACAGGTTCCTTAAAAAACATGGAACACTATGATATACAACCTATTAAAAATCTTCTTTTTAATCATTAATTGAATAATTATTCTAAAATCAATACATTATTTTTATATAAAACATCACAAAACACCACCATGATATAAAATCATTCAAAACATTTCAAAATTGAAAAAACACACCTTTAAAACACTTAAAATACTTTTAAAACCGAAATAACTCCAAAAACATTATTAAAACCCCTAAATTATTTTTAGATGACATTAAAACATTTAAAATAACACATAGCATGCATAAACATTAATTTTAGATATTCTAACTTGAATAGCATAAAAATACACATTATTCCATGAAAGAAAATCATTTAAAATAATTTATATACCAATCAATTTGATCACTTATATTTTTAACATGGAAATAAAGTGATTTAAAAATTCTAATAATTTAATGACTTATACGATAAATGAATTTTAAAAAAAACTCCCTCAAACAAAGAATAAATAGATCACCTAATCTATAATTAGAACGGTCAATGTAGATGGCAGACTCTATGGACCCAAGAAATACCAAATCCTATATTAAAACTAACACAAACACAAAATCAAGAAGAATTAGTATCTAGTATTTATATAAAATAAAGTATCGTGGGAAGTAGAAGAAAAAGAATGAAAATAGGAAGAAAGGGTGACATACATTCAAAATTCACATTAACAGATAAGAATAGATTTTTGTACACAAATGAGATAAAGATGGTGACTTACCTTGATCAATCCATGATCTATTCGACACATGTGGTGAGAAATATAAAGGTAAAGTGTTTAATTAAATTGTATAAATAGGTAAAATTATAAAATCAAAAACCTTTTAAACTATGTAATGGAATAAATTCTATTGAGACGGTGTAAAACAACACCACCTTGAATCAAACCACAATTCAAAGATCTCATCATAGCATGACCTATGATCATTAGACAACGAAACACATCCCTCAAAAATAGTCTTCACTATATGTATTGTTTGATTATGTGATCATTACCCTTAAAGGTGCAAAACCACAATTACAAATTGAATATCCTCAACATAGAATTTATAAAAGAATAACCACCCTTATTAATGGAATAATGTACATCCCTTAAAAACCACCCCATTACAAGTCACATCATAGAGTGACCATTTTGGGAAACGACATGACCTATACATGGCCTATAATTCATAATTGAAGAAGGGCCTGTTATAGTGTGACATTCCTTGGTCACCCCTGACCTGAAACAATCTTGGAATCTACTTTACCAAGAATTCCTAAATCACATCAAAATTAAGGAATAATTTTAATGTTTCCAAAAAAACTGGAAAGTGTGTAATATAATATTAAACAATGATATGGTGGTTTCAAAATTATCCCCATCAATCCTCTTTCAACCAATATAAGTTAACAAATAAAATTAGAAACAACATAAGGTCAAAACATCTACACCTAAACATATGTGGTGGGATGGATTGGGAAAACTAGAGAAGGATCCTATAAAAACAAAATAATATTCATGATATTATACCTCGTGATAAATGGTATAATACTTAAATGTCCCTAATAAACATAATGTATAAACCAATTCACAATCATCCAATATCGAGATCTAAGAAAATAGACACCTGAAATAGGTCTTCCAACCATTTTAAATTCCTATTAAATAGTGTAGATTGGCCTTCCCAAGTGAAAATATTTCACCACAACAACCATGACTCCATAAAATATCCAATGTTAGATAATTATATATCAACCATAAAATACTATCCCAACAACTGAATTAAATTATATAAAGGGATATAAAACTAAAATCAATACACAATGGAGACAATATTACTCTATCGACCACAAAAACCTCTTAAGAACCAGTTAAGTCTCCAAAAGGGAGTATAATGCCAAGAAAACCCCCATAACCATAAGACAAGGTCGAAAAATCCATTATGTAAAATAATAATTGAATAAAAACACTCATATTAAACGTGACTTGATCAATAAAAACATGTTTCTAACTTATTATCATTAGAAAAAAAAAAGGAGGATAACAAAGGACCTTACTTGAGGAACACTGGTTCATGGTGAAATTTAAAAAATAACCCAAAACAACAATACTCTCAATATAAATGAAAAAAAAATACACCCTCCCCAGTTACCCAAGAACATACACAAGGATCCCCATGCTTAACCCACTGAAACAAAATCCCACTACAAAATGAGTTCCACATATAAACCAGGTAAATTATATAAAAATAATGAGGATTGAATCTAACCCATGATAAAAAAATGTATCATAAACCGAGAATATAAAAGGTACCCCAATGAATACACTGACTGAGAATCACTTCACTTTTTTAATGAGATATATACCCACCAAGAATAAATCCCAAAATAAATAATCATTTAAATTTATACCGCATGAAAATTTAAATCTTCTTATAAGAATCAGTAAGTCTTTGAGAAGATTGAACCTCAACTACTTATATGATATCTAGATGAAAATTATCCTGATGAAATGAGTTTTTAGAAAGTAATTGATGACTATATTGAGATAAATATCATGATCTCTAATAAATAAATCCATATAGGATTCCTCCACATTATTTTTAGTTTAGGTAGGGATAATAACTTGATGAATCATACATAATATAAGAGAAGAACCACCCTATGAATTATTACATTTGAAATAAATTTCACATTCCATTGAGACCATCAATTTAAGTATAATCTAAATTATATGAATCATAAATCAATCAAATTCATGGATCACAATCAAATAAAATTATCATTTTATCAACCAAGAAATAGAATAAGAAACTTCTAAAAGCATAGCCTTTCAAAACACAGTCCTAGTGATGAATTATTGAAAATATCATTTTTAAGAGAAAAAAAATTAAAAAAATCACTTTTAAACATAATATATTATTTTTAAAATCTAAAAAATCCATTTCAAAAATCTTTAGAAAGTTTAAACCCTAAAATTTCTTTGAAAACAATTTTCAAAATCTCCCACCATTTTACTTGAAAAAACATATCAAACTCTATAATGAAATAAACTATATAGAATAATATTTTTTTATAACCAAATCTATTTTCATAAATTACCCTGATTTCTATTTTTAAAAACGAAATATTTTGTAATATCACAAACACACAATTTTATAAAAACAATATAAGAAAATACATACAAATAACATCAACAAAATCAAACCCCTCAAGCATTATAATGTCATAAAATCTATTTAATATACCTAAAATGAATGAAAAAAATCATTAGTATCAATTTGACAGTGAATGGTGAGTAAATAAAAAATCAATCTGAGATGTATAATTATGTATGGCTTGAACACATGTTTTGATGAACCATGCACAAATCATACAACAACTGTTGGAACATTTCTAAAACCAAATCCCAAATTATAAATGGGTTTTTCATATCATGTAAGCGAACCTCATGCCTATTATTAATTATCTATTTTCATCATAAAATTTAAGAAAAATCCTTATAGTACATGACATAACTTTATGGGGATCAAAAAAATCGGTTATATCAAAAAATGTAGCTAATTTCAAGATTAAATTCCCATAAAACATGATAATTATGGGCTTCAGATGAGAAAGATCTAATTATGTTCTCATCAAAACTACCAATAGATTCTTTAAAATTCTATATCCATACCACCAAATGTCCTAAAAAATAATTAATCTCTCTAAAAACCTAGGAATTTTGAAAACCTAGGCTCTCATTCCATTTTGTAACAAACCACACTAAGCCAACCCTACTATTCTATCACCTAATCTTTATCAGCATAAGGATAGAAGGGTATCCTCATCCCCATTGATTGAAAACTAGTGGATATGTATTAATAACAAACACTATGTAATGATTTAACCCATAACTAATCATAAAAACATGAATTGGAAAATGTTAATGAATTCAGAATTGAGTTTATTTACATTGGACCCCTATAAACATGAAATAATCTATTTTAAAAAAATAATAAACCAAAAAAATAATAAATAAAATAAACATATAGATGATAAATATTAAATAAAATTGATTATTCTCATGTAGAAACATAAAAATTTAAATAAATTAATGTCATTTAATAATTTATAGAGGAAGAAAGATACATAACATTAACTAAAATAGGAAAATATTTATATATAAAGAACAAGTAGCCAATGTTGTTGATATGAAAATTTATTGAGAATAAACTATAAGAACAAACAACTACATAATACCTTCATCTTACCCATGGTCACCCCCATTTCCCAATAAATCCACCAATTAATCAAAAAACATAATGAATAAAATACAAATCATGGGAAACTTAAAGAAATAAGATATTTTCATACACAGACACACACATTGGTGCATATATAGGGTCTGAGCTAGTCATTTCCTATAGGATTTCACCAAAGAGTTCATGTCATTACTTAAATAAAAAATTTCATAATTTCTAGTTTTAAATCTAATTTTAATGTATGTTTTAAATATATAAAGTTACGAATAAAACAAATTCCATACTTTTCCCTTTTTAAATAAACACCCACCCCATTGTTACAATGAAAGTGGAACTGGTTTAGACTGTAAAAGAAGTCAAAAATAAAAATAAGAACCATTAAGTGTGAGAAAAAAACATAACAAATATTTAATGTACATTTCAAAAACCTGTTATTAAAACTCCTTTAGAAACACCATAGGTAAAACAAAATGAATATGAAATACTTTCACCTTTTAATTAATTCTTTAAAAACTACATTAAAACTACTTAAAATATGAACTGAAGTAGGTATTAAAGAAAAAAAAATCAAGAATGTACCAGAATTTCAAAAAAAATCATTAGTAAACAATAACAATTCATTATTCCATAAAACCAAAATGGGTACAAGGGTATATATTAAATATAAATTGGGAAATCCAAAAGAATCATCCATCATGGACCCAAAATCATGGTGAACTCTCTATGGTCTTTCATAATAGAATCATGGACCTCTCTCATGGAATACTAATGAATGGACTAATTTATAGTGAACTCAACATGAATCTCATCCTTTGATTACCCTCTTTGACTCACCAGTAGGTAACCTCTAGTGGAGAAAAATAATTCCTTGGGGACTATCCAATGAACAATAAAAACTACTGTGACCCTCATAAATGTATTTTATGAATTTGTTTAGGATTCCTATAATATTACTCAAATGGGGGTGACCAAACAAACAATGAAAAAAATCACCACATTATCAACAAAAAAATATAATCATAAATCACATCTCACCACCAACACCCTCAAAAAAAATACATTTATATATACATGTATAATAATAAATAAATATGGGTTATAACATAATATAATGGAAAAAAATTGAGTTAAATCAAAACATCAAGTTACTTATTTATATAAAATATAAATTAGGCCCTTAAAACTAACTTGGAATAACAAGTTATATAACCAAATAAAAACTAACTCTTTAACCATCTATTGTGACATTAAATGAAAATTAACACTTTTTTATCGAAAAAATAAATAACCAGCACCAAGACATCAAACAATTAAAACCACTCATCAAGGGAAAACACAACCCTTTAATAAAATGCCATGTGAATACACCCAACACCCATTTAAAACTTAATAGGTATCAATTTTTAAAAAAAAACTCAATTTTTTTAAATAAACAACTAAGAATTTATTAAAACACTTATCATACATAAACATTTAGTTTAGAAGTTGAAACTAGAATACCATGAAAATACCATTTATTTAAAACATTAAAATCATAGAAAAATATTTATAAACAAATCATGTTTTTCACAAATTGGTTCGACATGGAATGAAAATAATTTAGAGTCTCATTAATTTCACAAAATGTTTAAAAAAAATTATTACACAAAATCATCTACAAGAAACGAAGTGAAAACCAATATCCTTTGATTAAAATATCATTTTGTTTAGGTAGAAGATGACCTCTACAATCCCCAGACATCCCAATCCAATAATTAATACCAAACTAGACCCAAAATTCATCCAAAATAATCCATAATGTTCCTAGATGAGAAGATAATATAGGGAAATGGATGAATAAAAATATAATAGGAAGAAATGAGTAAATTCTATAAAAATGCACTTGAAAATTGAAAGAGTGGCTTGGTATCAAAGTAAAAGAATATTGATATGTACCTTAAGATCTCCATGATTTAGGTAGTGTGAGTGAGGTGAAAGAACAGGGGGAAATACATTAAAGACAACGATGGAACGAAGGAAAAATAAATAATTAATAACTAGATAGATTAGGTCACAAAATTACCTCCCCTTTCATAATGTGGAACATCACACCCCAAATCACTACCTCAAAACCTAGATCTCATCATAATGTAACATATTATCATTATAGTGAAATATATCTCCCTTAATGAAAAGATCAACTACTTGGGGTATGTTGCAAAAAAATAATTCTTCATCATTGAGTAACATCCCACCCCAATATTATAGCTCATATCCATGGTCTTAATCATGGCATGACCGTCCATGGTCAAGCTGTGACACACCTCCCCCTAAATACCACCTCATTTCTATATGACATCACAATACAACCTATTTGGATCACAATGTGACTAACACACAACCCAATATTCATAAATGAATAAGTTATTATCACAACGTTACCCCCTTGGTCATAGAGTGACACGGTAGAGTTCTCATAGAATTTTTAAAACATATGAAATTCAATAGAGAACCCTAAGATTTCAAAAACCACCAAAAAATATAATTTAATAATCAATAATGACATAGTAGTGTCATACGAAATATTTCCCAAACTCCATATCTTATCATGAGTGCAGTGGCATAACCTATTTAGGTAAAACATTAGAAAAATACACTACATCATTTTGGAATACCACTATATCGGCTACCACCGAACCCATGATCAACTTTTCATGCTACAAAAATATGGGTTTCACACACCAAAAATATATATGATGACCACACCCACAATCGAAAAACACATCCTCACCATCCAAATCAATGAAAAAAACATTCCTATGGAAACAATCATTAACAAAAAGTAAGAAATAAAACCAATATATATTAATGATGACATTATATGGTTAATTTTTAGTAGAATGTAATCATCTGATGACATATCACAACCTCGATACACCTCATGAAATATATAGTGATCTCATAGTTTTATAGATAACTCTAAGGGCATTGAAATCCTCTGCACATTATGTCCTAGATCACTGACATAGGTAAGTGATATAAAGGATTATAAAGATCATAAATTAAAAAAAATGCATAAGAAAAGGTGAACGATATATTGATAGTACCATGAGAGATTTCATGCCCACCTAGTGTTGGGATGCCCATGAAATTAAATTAACCATGACCCTCCCTTATTCCTCATTAGACTTAATAAATACCTCCTCCACAATGTATCTTATCCCTATGTCCCTGAGGATGTGAAACATTAAGGTTTTGTACTTAGTTAACTCTATATCCTCTATGCTATAAAAACTTTGGTTGACCCTACTACTATTTATAATGGATCAGAAGAAAGTTATATAGAGATTCCATAAGTTATTGACCACCTAACCCATGTTGAACACCAATTATGGTTGTCCATTGGAACTACTAATATCCATGACTACCACAAGTATAACACATTATACTAGACCTCGAGTGAATGTTCGAGATCTACCAACACTAGTGAAGTGAGAAGAAGATACCTGACATGGAATCCATTTTGTTCTACCCCTAGACTTCCAAAAAACAAAAAACTCCATCCATAACCTCACTCGTTATGAACATATGATTACTTTCCTCTTAAAAAATACTATCTCTACACTATAGGGAAAAATTAATTTTGAATTAGAATAAAACCCACCACTAAATTCTAAATGTTAAATTTTTAAGTATAATTTTTGGAAATACACCACTATTTTGTGGCACTATTGTCAAAAAATTCCATCATCCTAAAATAGTTACTCAATGTTAATTTTTTTAAAAAAAAATCATGTCCAATTTTTTTTAAAAAAAACTAAATGTAATATTTATCCTTGATTTTCTACAAAAACATCTATATATATTTTAAGAATAATAGTTAATCCATATTTAATAATTTATATATATAAATTAATGATTAATATAAAAATTGTAAGTAATAACTAATGATTATTACTTTAATGATTTTCAACAAGTAATAAGTAATTTAAAATAATATTTCGTATTGATTAATTCTGTAATTGAAAAGTTTAATTATTAATTAAAAATTATCAATTAAAAATATATTAAAAATAATATAGATATATATAAATATATATGTGCCTATATATATTTTTATATATTTATATAATTATATTTAATCATATATATATATAAATATAATTATATGTATTTATATTTATTGAAATATATTTTGTGCAGATATCAACATTTGTAGATATTTATTTAAATTTTTATTCATATGAAAATTTATATATTTTTATATAAATATTCATTTTATTTAAGATTATGTGTGTTTGTATATATATATATATATTTATATATATTTATACATATTTATAAATATTTATATAATTATATCTATTTATATATGTATATATATTTATAGAAAAGTTTATGCAAAAATACTTTTATATATTTTTGAGGATTTATATACATTTAGCTATATTTATATATATTAGTTTCTAATTATATGTATTTATTTATATTTATGTATATCCATGAATATATATTATAAATACATATAATTACAAATATGTGCATGGGTATAATTATATGTATATATGTACATTTATGTTTTTATCTATATATTTGTTGATATTTATTTGGATTTATATATTTTAATGTATATTTATATATATTTATAAAAAAGAATATATATTTAGATAAATATAAGACTATTAATAAATATTTAAATTTAGATGTCTTTATATATATGAATTCAATTGTATTTAAATATGTGTATATATATAATTATATTAATTATTAATATACATAATAGTTTATGAGTTTGTGTACGAGGAAAAGGTGCTGGAATATAAGGACAATGTTGGGGGATCAACCCCCCCCCCCCCCACTCAAATTAATAGTGCATTTAATTTCAATGGTGGGATAGGATAAGGTGTGGTCCTTGAGGTAGGGCAGGCCTCTAAGTGGAGACTGGGCTAGGGGGTGGGTCGGTTGGGTCCATTTGGCCCACTAAAAGAAGATTTTTAAAATAAGTTATGAATAATATCATGTTATAAATTTTCCAAATGACGCTAAAAAATTAGAGGAGTTTTTAAAAAAAATCTAAATATTTATTATTTTTAATTTTATTTAAAATAAAAAAAATCACTAAACATCGAAAATGGATAAAACCCCACTGTCAAAGGATTCAAAGTAGAATTTTTTAAATCTTTGAGATATAATATCTAACACATATATTTGTGGAGGTTTTTCAAAACCATCTTGAATCAATTAGATGCGGTTTAAACATCCAATAAACCCCAAAAAATAATGATAGATATTGTTTTTCATATACCATGAGCAAAAGTCTTCACTTCCACTTCATCCCTCTCTATCACCTCAAAATACACCAAAAAAATAATTGAGTTGAACAAAAACTAGATCCATAGATATAAAAAATTCATTAACATTTCATTATATACCCCTTATATTTGAAATAAGATCATGAATGAAACAAAAGAGATTCTTAAAATGAACTCGGAGATCCCGAACCCTTACGATTCTTATTGGAAGAGAAACTAACTCATATCTCTAAGTCACATTGGGAATTAAAGGGAGAAACTCATCCCAAAACTGCTTCAAGAAAGAATCCCATTTTACCTCACACTCCTTATGATCACCATGGAGTAAATTCCACAAATTACGAGCATCACCCCTAAACATATTAAAAAATAATGGGATATAGTGGTTATTCCTAGAATAAATCAAGCGAAAAATAATCTATGGCTCCTTAACCTACAACATTGTAGCCTAATCTGAGACAACACCTTCATAATTCCCCAGGATAAGATGATGGAACTGAAATAGTTTCTTTATCTAAGATCCCCTCTTTTTTTAACCATACTATAGTCAATTGGAGTATTCTTCTACACAAATATAACCCGAATGACATGTAGATGATTCCCACCATCCAATCCTATAATAGAGACTAACGAAAATACTAATCCTACAATCATAGAATTCAATTATGATTATTTAATTTATTTATTCTGTTTTTTAGAATCACCTTACTTCAAACACAGGTGAAATCAAGCTTGTTGGAAAAAATAAAATTGGTCTCCAGAACATTATATTGGATTATAGATGGACTTGAAAATATATGTCCCAACAGACCTCCCTTCCAACTTCCATAAGTAATATCAAATAATATTATTTCACTAAAAACTATGTAGTCCTTACTAGAGTTTAACTCCAAGCCCCATATTAACTATCTTTCATGTGATACCACACTTTTGTGACATAAAATCATTTGAATCCCCCGTTGACCATTAGTGTAGATGAGAGTGACCCTTTAATCCCGCTTCTAATAGGCCATGGGTTGGAGAATAACACAGTGGATATAAAGTATGTATGTGGTAGGAATTACTCTCATAAATAATAGTAACATGAGTTGAAACCCACTAATCAAATTCTTATAATATAATATATAATAATCCATAATAACACAATAAATACAAGTTCACACATAAAAAATTTCATTAATTAATTTTCATATGTAACTCTTATAGAAGGGACTCCAGGAATAAGAACTGACACCATGAGGTAGTATGGTCAAACTTTATCACCAAATTACTCCTGAAGATATATAAATAAAAAATATATATGTATATTAGTGAGTGTACAAGCATACGTCGTAATATCCTCCCCAAATCCTTTTATGAAAACATTGATGATACAATCTAATTCCATAATAAATATATAATAGAACTGACTCCTCACCTAGATAAATTAAACTATCATCCCTCCTTATTAAGGCACACTCAAAAAAACACACACAAGGATAACAAGATAATATTAAAGAACATTTGTTTAAAAGGTGTATTTTAGCCACATCCCCATTGAATTACTCTCCCTCACACCCCAACAGCTTATGTCCCCATGCTCCCACATAATTCATAACCTCATGAGCTCACAACCACACCATATTGCCAATACTATATACCTATACACTTACAACACAACTTAAATTCATGTTCACATAACCTCTATGGTAAGGTACATAATCATAAAGGATGTAATCTTTTTTCCCTCCTCCATCTATGTACGTCCCCACCCTTCATCCATATTATCAAATCATCGCATCATATCAGAACCTATCCTCCAGTTGACACAACATATCTATATTTCGAAGAGAGTGGGGGTGCATAGTAGATAAAATGAAAATAAGAAGGATATATAAATCCATACAATACCATCATAATGGATGATTCCTAAATGTTTTTTATATATTACTATAACCTAGAATATCAAATTTATCCCCATAGTCACCAATTTAAACCCACTTCTACAACTTTCCACACTGCCATTTTATAAAAATGTTCCATCATTTAAAACATTCTATTTTATCTCACCATTACTAATTTCACTATTTTTGAATTTACCATCCATAACACAATCATAATCCACATTATTTCATCAATTAACATTTTATATTCACTATTATCTTTTCTAATTATTTCATTATTCAATTCCCACATATCATCAACCATTTATTTATTCATCATGTTTTTATATAGTTCATTTAATCACAATGCATACCCATTATGAATTTAATTAGTTTAATGGAATTAAATATCATAGAAAAAATATGACAAAAACCATAATAACCCATATTGATACTATATCAAACCACCATATTATCCCATGAAATAGACACCACATAATTTCTGCCTGATCCACACATCACCCACAACTTTCCCACATAAACTACACAAAAAAACATATCATAACCCCAATTCAAAACACAAAGAGATACTACTATAAATACTATAACACTAAAATGATAAACATAAAAAGTTAATAGAAAAAAACATTAATTATGAAAATGAATGGAACCAAACATTCCCTTTTAATAATAATTTCTTATACATTGAACACTTTATGCATATTAATGAGCATTGTAAATTCAATACTTACTTTTCCCCATTTGATACAATTTTTATGTGACTTAACCAATTATTAAGGTGATCAATCATATAATAAATAGTAACAATGATATCACTGTAGAAAAATTATCAAATCAATATAAACAATCATGATAGCAATAACATGGAAATAAATTAAAGAACATACAACCATATTCCCTTTTAATTTCAATAATATGATTCAATATATTTATTAGGTTAACTTTAACCTTCTATCCAATGAAAACATAGAAATGATAATTTCAAATTCACACATAAATACATAAGAGAGATATTAAATCACTTACTTCAATAGTGTCATTATGATCATAACATACGAATGAAGTATAATCAAAAATCGACTACACCAAACTCAAAATAATCTACCATATAACCTCTCTATATCAAAATCTAATCAATTCTCCAACTATATCCAAAAAACTATGGGAAGCTACTTCTGTGAAATCTTGAAAAAGAATAATTAAAGATAGGTAAGAGAGTAGATTAGAAGGAAAAATGGATCCTTCTATCAATAATAGTTTCAATAAATAATGTGAGAAGGTTAAGACCCACAAGGATATTATTAGGAACACTAATGGAGAACCTAGGTTTGGATAGGGTTTGAGAGAACAAAAATACTCAAAACCATGAAATAAGTTGATCTCTGTTTATAATGAAACCTTAGGTGACACCTCCATAACCTGTTGAGGACACCACTATGATATCTATGCAGAATAAAAAAATGTCCAACTATAAATGAATTTAAAAGGGAAATATGTCTTTGAATACAATGGATGTTTTGACTATTTGGAAAACAATGTGGATTTACACAATGACATAGTGACTCCTGAAATGAATATTTTGTTCTTATTACCTAACTTTGGTCCCTAAACAACCATCTTATATATGAACCACTCATACCATTTTTTTCATATCTTTGAAACCTAACCATGATTAAAAAACATCATGAATAAAATATAATGTATTTATAAAATATAGAGTGGGTGTTTCTCCATTATCGATTTCATATAAGGATTCCATTAAGGATATATAATAATCATGCATGCTAAAATTCCCTCCTAAAAATAATATAAGACCATTATAATATATGCATCCCCAAAAATGGGAATTATAGATCCCATATAATCAATCCCATAAAAATTTATAGAACAATACACCAAGAGTATGACCAGGACATCCAAAATAATATATAACTCCTCAAAGTGGTTATTTTGTTCCTTCAAATATAAAAACTATATTTTTCTCCTCAAAAATCCATATAAACATCCTCCTGAAAAAATAAATAGCTAAAAATGTAATGGTTTGAGAATTTCCATGAATTTAAAATATCACATGGAGAAACTATTTACTATTTATTTTCTTAATATCATGGTTCTACCAACTATATGTTTAACTAGTGAAATTATTGTTGGTGGGCTCATGCAATTCTTGTGGATGCATCAAATTTTGAGATAGTTGAATTCCTTGAAATGGTATATATAGAAGATAGATAACCTAGAATCATCAATTAATAAGGGATATTTGACTGATAAATGAACCAATTTATTTTTATCATCTCTTAATGATATTGAAATTTAATAAAATAAACCAATCCCAATTTAATAACCTACTAAATAAAAAAATGGAAGTGTTTGTTATAAAAAATGAAGAGTGGGTTCAATACAATCGATACTTTTTGTTCAACTTTATAGTGGTTATTCAATTGTTATATTAAGTTATATAGTTGAACTATTAAGTTTTGTGTTTTGGTATTTAATTTTATCCTCATGTGTTATTGTTTATTAATTCAATATATATATGTATGAATTAAAATGGGAAAATCCATGTCCTATAAACTATAAGATCCAACAATTTTATTCTATGGGTTATTCAAGTATCACACATACCCACATTAATATAATACATTAAGTATATATTAAATTTTATTTATGTTTATTTTTCACACATCACCATCTATTAGGATGAGTGAAATTTATAGGTTCATAAGATGCATGAATCTAGTAATTAGGAAATGGATGATGAATTAAATCAACAATGTGATGATACATTTTCAATGACTATTTATTACACGTTTTTGTACACTAACAGATTTTGATTCCATATCCCTGATATCGATTTGAAGAATATAATGTAAAATAATTGTTTTAGTTTTACACCCATCAACGCAGGTAATTACTATGACCTTTTGACTGAAAACATTGAGGTTTAATATGACCATAAATTTAAATATATTTTATTGAATTATTATTGGGTTTATCTAGTTTGAGGAATGAAAGCTTTACATTTAAGATTTATGTTTATAAAAATTGATAAAATATTATATAATGATAATAAATTTAGAAACAATCTATTTATATCAGTAATAAATATATTTTTGTTTTACATTCTTAGAATTGATTTTAATAATAAATTTTTCAGAAAAATTTGTAGAAGTGGGGTTTCTCGCAATGAAAATTATTAGCTAATTATTTAATCTTTTCCTAAAAAAATATTTTATGAATCACTATAGTTAAATGAGAATAAGATATTGAATGGTTTAGGGAGACTGTTAAAGTATATATAGTATATTTTCATTTTCATTGAATGGTTTTCCATAATATTTCCCATTATATATACTATTTTTTAAATGTTTCTTAAAATATTTATAAATTGTATATTAAAAAATTATTATATTTTACTTTCCTTAACATTCACAAAAGAAGTTATATAATTTAAGCCTCATGTTTCTTCTACCAACATTGGTGGTGTATATGATTTCAATTATATATTAATTTACTTTAATTGAATATATATTTATTATTAAATTAATTTTAGTTTCATTATTTAAAAATCTAATTTTTTTTCTACATTGAGAAATTTTGTTTTGTAGGATACATTTCATCTTAAACAATGCATAGGGGCACCGATAAAGGTGTTTAATTATGGAATTCAAGGATCTAACTCTATGTTTTATTTTATTATTCCTTTCACCTAGTTCGTGAGGGTGAGATTTCATTTATTTTCAAGTCAAGACATGTGAGATGAAACCCTCAAAAATTTCTACTACAAAAAGATGAGTGATAATAATTTTTTGAATTAGATATTTCAATGTCCCATTCAAATAAATTTGAATGAATCTTTATTTTAAAATTGTAAAAATTATTGAGATATTAAAAGGAAAGGGTGAAGATAGATCACATTGAACTATTTTCTTTTGTTCGAGGAATTTTATAGTGAGCCTTGCTAGGAATTATTCCCACCATGGAACTATTTTCTTCGGTAAGATGTATGCTAATAGTTCCCTTTTCATAAAAATAATTAAAATTATATTATATAACATGTATATAAATATATAATTAGTGCAATGTATTTGTATTTATGATAGTTAGGTGATCAAACAAATAGGTTAACTTTGTGGATGTGGACATGTTGGGATTCTGATCCCAATGTTTCTAGTGTTATAGTAATAAAAATATTTATTTAAAAAAATTATTTTTATATAAATTATTCTTATGTAGCATTAATTAAATATGTATATTTTATTTTCATAGTTTTACATTGAGCTAAAATATCTATTAGAGGAGAAATTTCATATTTCTGCCTGCAGATATGTGTTAACTTATTGTGACATGGGGCATGAGAGACCTAGTTATTGGATTAAATATAGAATATATTTCTAAAATCATGTTTTATTTAGAGAATAGTTTTGTGGTGCATGTAGGGACAACAGTATACACACATTGGCTGAATTGGAGCAATAATTTAGAATATGTAGTGCAATTTGGATGTTCAATTTTAACATCTATGAGACGAGTTTGAGAATATATTATCACATATATTGACACATATAGAAGAGGTGGTGACACTATTTCCTGTTAATAGTGCACACATCACGGAATCATAGTTAGAAAAGAATATAAAATATGCTTACATCGGTTCTTGTTAATATTTCCATAATATATAATATTTATATATTATAGCCTCATGATGCATCTATCATTTTCTTTCATATGACTTTAAGTGATTCATATATGGATACTCAATATTAATGAGGTATTTCCCACTAATTAATTATTTCTTAAAGATTCATTTTAAAAGTATAATTAAAATGTTATTTATAATTGAGAAAATTATTTTAATTTAAAAAATGTGTCACACACACTAGTTTTTGAGAAAAATCAGAACATGTGAAACTAACTAGTTAGTCAAATATAGGGACACTGGTCATTGATTAGTTTATGAAAAATATAATTGATCATTACATTAATGTAGCTTGTAGTGTACTACTAGTGACTAAAAATAGATATATATTAAAAATAATTTAAAAAGTACTAATAGGGTAAAAACCTAAGATACAACCTCATATTTTAATGTAATCATTTGATAATTACTGTTACTAATTTCATGACATGTAGGAATATATATACACATCATTATGTTATGTGGTGTGCTAAAAATATCAAAAACATTTATAGATAATAAAGTCATTAAAAACATGTTTCAAAGGGTCAAAACTAGAGAATATCCTCATATTTTCTTGAATCATAGGACAATTTCCATTAGATAATTTTTGGAATATAGTAATATAATATACAACAATCAAACCTATATTTTGTTCTAAATTACAAAAAGCAAACTTTTATATATTTTATATTCATTGAAAATCTGTGTCCAAGGGTTAAAATCTAGAAAATACCCAAATATTTTATAAAATAAAATAAAAATGAATTTATATTAATTTTTTACTTTTATGAATAATAAAAAACTAATAATTATGTGTGGTACAATTAAAATTACTAAAAAATCAATTTTAGAGTATAAATTGATTAAAAAAGTTATACATTCGAAACCTAGAAAAATATTGGAGATTAATTTGAAATTTTATATAAATAAATGACATTTAATTCTTGATATATAAATTTCAACAACATGATAATCCAAATTACGATGTTCTCAAAAAATAAAGTGAATTTGTTATATTTTTAACTGTATAAAAACATGCATCAACCGATCAAAATTTATAAAATGTCAGTATAATGTCATAAAATCATTGGAAAACGATCTTTAAATAATTTATGTCATTTTGAAATTTTTATATAATGTGACGTGTGCTTAGAATGATCTAAAGATAATTTTTAATTAATGAAAGGTATTTAAAAAGAGTCACTAAAGGGTCAAAACGTACTAAAAAACCTTAAATTATCATGATATCCCCGGTATACCACAACTATTTGATTTTTAAATAATAAGAATAAACTATATATAATTTTGATGTGCATAGTGGATAGAATAGTTAAAAATACTACTTTAGGGTAAAAAATGATTTCAAAATGTGATACAATCCAAATATATAAAATTATCTTAGATTAACATTCAATAACAAAAAATATTGATTATTAATTTATGACATTTAGGAAGATATGATAGGCCAATCTGAGTTACATTTTCATCAGAATAACCAAAAGTATGTTTTTTCCAGTTTAAATGTGAAAAAGTGTACATCATATAATCAAAATCTAGTAGAAGACAATGTATTTCTCTAAAATCCTAAAATAATAATTTTTTGGAATGTCAGAATAAAGGAAATATTAATCTGATGTGATAATTTTTTAGAAAGAAAAAAATGTTCTTTTAATGATCAAAGGGTATTTAAAACATGAATCATGTGGTTAGAGGATAGAAAATGATATTTTATTATCTTGAAATCATAGGAAAGTGACTAGAATTTGATTTTCGACATATAGGAATGGTTAACACATAATTTTAATATATGGTAGGTTTATAATTTATGAAAAATTAGTTTTAGAGTTAGAAATTAATAAAAACAAGATAT
Organism: Viscum album; assembly: GCA_963277665.1. Taxonomy (NCBI): domain Eukaryota; kingdom Viridiplantae; phylum Streptophyta; class Magnoliopsida; order Santalales; family Viscaceae; genus Viscum; species Viscum album. The sequence goes on from OY728130.1 coordinate 693,223,396, forward strand.
ATGGTGGAAACCGAGCCAAAAACCTCAATTATTATGAAATCATAAAAAACAACAATTGATTAATTTATGATATCGATGAATAAATAATATATAATGTTGAGTTTTGTTTTTATAATTAATAAATTGCTTTTTATTGGTTTAAAAGTCTAAAAATGCATGTTAATTTTCAAAACCATGACATTGTCATGAGTTTTCATGAATCAACATGAAAATTGTTATTGAATAATTTGTAAAGTGTAAGAATATATGACATGTCAATCTATCATGCAGTGTGCTCAGAATGACCAGATGCATGTTTTTAAATATTTAAAAGTCATAAAAAACACACATCAATGGGTGAAAACATATAAAACGACCAAAAATGGCTGTGAAATTATAGGAAAATCACAATTATAATATTATTGTAATGTCGAAGAAGATTGGTTGTCATTATGTTGTGTGATGTGGTCAGAATGAAAAAAAAAAGAAGTTTTAGAATAATAAGTGATTAAAATATTATATAATCCAAACCTAGAAAAAGAAATTGAATATTGATGAAATCATTTTAAATTAACTAAAAACCAATTTTTGACATGTATAAAAAGATAATACATAAATATTGGTTATGTTTTTCCTCAAATCACCAATAATATGATTATAAGGATTTAAATTTCTAAGGACATATGTTAACTGGTCAAAACCTAGAAAAGAATCAAAAAAATTCAGGAAATAATAGGATAATAATATTTGAAAAATTTTGGACAATTATTAATATATAATATGACAATTCAATATACAGTGGTCTCTAAATGAATAAAAGTGATTTTTAATGATTGAAAAGCCATTAAAAACATCAATTTAAGGGTAAAAACATACCAAAAAACCTTATATTATCATGAAATCATAGTAAAATGACCTCTGCCTGATTTTTGAAAATTAGGAATAAATGATTTATCATTGTGATGTGTGGCGTGTTTTTAATAACTAAAAAAGTAGTCATAGAGTAAATAAAATGTAAAAAATTAATATAGTCAAATTCTTAAAAATAACATCAAATTGTGAGGAAATAATAAGAAAATGACATAAAATTAATTTGTAACATGTAATAAAAAATTACATGTTCATCCAACAAGTGATTTTCTCAATATCACTAATTGTGCATCTTTATAGATTTAAAATTCTAAAAACTAGTTTTAAATTAAAAAAACAAGAAAATCGTCATTGATTTTCATGAAATAATAACACATAGTCATTATATAATTTATGACATGTTGGAATATTTTACATGTCAATATGATGTGTGAATAAATGGTATATCATTCTGATGTGTGGTGTGTTTTCAATAACAAAAAAAGTAGTCATAGAGTAAAAAACGATGTTAAAAAATTATATATTCAAAACATCAAAAATAACATCAATGTAACATCCCAGGTAAATAAATAATATTACTTTTTCATATTTATTAATATTTGTGAATACAATTTTAATATTACTTTAAAGGGAACGTTATGCTTGATGGCGTACCCAATACGCAACAATGAGTTTCTTTGAAATCTTACGTTGCACTCTAATAATAAAATTATATTACTTTAAATGGTAGTTAACAGCTTGTTGTTGTATTGGTGGGAATTAATAGAAATAACTAAAATAAGATTTTATATTTTTGTTAAATGTTTTTACATTTATCCAATAAAAGATAAAGGCTTAAAATAAGAAAATAATTCAATTTTACGCACAAATACTACAAAATTCACTAAAAGGTCGATTTATCGCATTTTGATGGTGAACCCTCTTTAATATAGTTTTGGTCACTCTTATAAATTTTATTGGACCAAATAAAATTTTTCTTTTTAATCGGGACATCAAAATTTACTTTGTGTAAATTTTTGGTATTTTTCCGATAAAGTTCATTTTTTTAATGAATAGTGAAAATGGTGTATTTTAATTCAAAACCGCTTTTTAATCTAATTTATTTATATTATTATATTATCTTTTGAATTTGTTTTAAAGTTCAATTATAATATATTTTTACCATTTAATCCAATAGTGGTCATTGGAATTAATTTCACCTTGAAATTAGACTTAAACTAGTGTCAATATTTTGATATATATTGTTTCATAATAACATGCTATTTGTTCTGAAAATGGTAATTAAATATTAAATTAATTAATTCAACTTATATGTTTTGAATTTTTTAAAATAGACATAATTTTTTAAATTGGAATATCTAATATAGCTTAGGGTGAATTTTTTGTATTTTCTAAAAAACTTCACTTTTTGATGAATAGTGAAACCACTAAGTGGTTGTTAAAAAACTGATTTTTTGTTTAAATGAAACTTTACCACTTATGTGATTTGATTTTAAAAAATCAAACATACATGTTTTTCATTAGGATGTTAAATTTGGTTCAATGGGATTAAAATAATTTTTTGGTGAATAGTAACTTTTAAGTTTTATTAATCGCGCTTAAAGGTAATTAGTGTAATTTAAGGTATAGATAATGTTATAATAATATGAAATGACCTTGACACATGTCCTAACCTTATTAAATGAGTCATGGCCGACTAACACAATCCATGGGTCAACATGGGGACCCCATGGAGCCACTTTGGTAGGAAAATGACATTAATAACTTTTTATTTTAAGTTAAAATTAAAATTTCACAAACATGTTTCGTTTTACTAAAAGACTTTTTTCATGGGGTTATAGAAGTCATAGTTTCCACTATAAATATTAATTATAAATATAAAAATATTTCCTACATCATTATATTTTTTTATAATTTTTAGACATTAAATAAATTAATTTATTTATGACACCGTGATGATGTAGTGATTACCTCATAAATGAACGATTTAAATAAAATGAGAAGATAGGGTAACATCTAAGTCCTACACTTGTCAAAAACTTATTTTATGGGTGGATTTCGAAACCTTATCTACTTAGCCTAGAAATATATCCTTTTGAGACCCTTAAAATCCAAAAATCATTTTATAATAAAGTAATACTTTATAACTTTCCATCAGTGCCCCTCCACTTCTCTTATAAAAGGCCCCCACCTCTACCACCATACCCACACCTCTAAAGACATTGGATCGTCCAATATCTGCCCATTCTTTCTCTCCAAATCCCTCTCCCCATTCTAGAATCCTTCCTTTAGGCATAAATCTCTTCAAGAAACCCTTTTGGATTAATCCAAGGGTAGTTACCCGATTTAAAGTTAAAGACTCCCCTAATGTTCTTTTGTTTTATTTTGATTCTCCAACCCCCAAAACTATTTTTATTCCTTTATTTTGTAACAAACCCAGTATCTTAAATATACTATGATGTTTTTATGAGAAAAATTAGAGCTACACTTATACACACCTCCGTCTAATGGTTAAAGAACATACTGTTTCTGTGGATGGCGAATTACTGCCTCACGAAACGATGATTGTCCTATCTTCTCCTACCACCAATCATGGTGGCCATTATGATGGAAAAAATTTTATATTATATATATTATATTTATTTCCTCTCTATTATTCTGTATTTTATATTTAAAACAAACCATTATGCTTTTCATGTTGTGAAAATGCGATAATTTCATACGAGGAAGTGTGGACTACCGCCCCCTCAAGTGATGTGACTCGTTCATGCAATACATGGAATGTATAAAGAATGATATTAATGAAAATATGTGACATATATATCATATATATTATACTTTAATTATAATATTTATATCTCTCATTTATTTTTAATTCCATTAATATGACAAAGAAATGAAAGTAGCGTCCATGCGTACGTACGGCCTACTGTCTCCATAAACAGTGCATTTCATTTATTTTTATCTCCAAATCTTATGGAATAGTATAAAATTAATATTTAATAGATATATATGATATTTAAATCATTAATACTATTATGTAGATGATTTTCTTATAACTACATGGACAATCATTTTCAAACATGTTCATTTTTGACTCATGTACCAAACATCAACAAAAACGTCTGATATAAACTCACATTATTAACCAATTATTATAAGATTATAATATGTAAGATGAACTGAATAATAATATTTAAATGAGTTCCTTAAGAAATATTAAATGGACCAAAGTTTATTTTTTAGGAATATAAAGAAACGAACAAGACAAGTCTGACTTGAGGTAAGGGATCTTACCTCTCTCTTTCTTTTTAAGTACTCTTTTTTATATAACTTACTTTAAGCTCCTCTTTATTATGTTGGGGGATGTTATTTTATATTCCTATTTTTGTACATTTTATGATAATATTATGAGAGACCCTATTTGATCTCATCAATCCATTTTTTTATGTTTTATGTGGCATTGTTAGGCTACCAAATTTTCATAAGGGGATTTTCATCTCAATTTTTATTCCTGTGAGATTCATGCAACATTGGCCACTATTTCCTTTTGTGTGGTGTATGTACTGCCCATTATTTTACTATTTGTATAATATAATCTCATTTATGGGTAGTTAAATCTTCATTGTATGACCCTTCTTTCATGGGGTGTACGTTTTGAAAGTTGCCCAAATCGGTAAGGGAACCTTTCACACTCCTCTTTTAAAAAGACTTATTTTGTTATGTCTTTTAATTTACATCTTTTTATTATGAAATATATCCTTATATAACCTTATTGATGTAAATTTTATGTCCAAGTGATGAGATAGCATTTTATATCTCATCAACTACTTTTATGAATATTAAAGTGATATCGTTAGGCTGTTGAATTTTTTGCAAGGGAACTTCTTAACCCAATTTCAATTTCTTTGGGTTCAACTTATAGTTATTGAATATGTCATCCTATGAATATGTGTGAATTTCCTCTGGTTGTTTTAAACTTAATATCCACTTATATTGTGTGTATTTATATTTGTCACACATAATTATGAGATTCATTTATCCTTAATTTAAGGATACCGTCTTTATAAGGGATTTCATCTCATTTTACAACTCTATTGAGACTTCATTGTTGTTTTGCACCAATTCACTCTTATATGGTGTATATACTATCCTTTGGAATAATATATCATGAATCCCTTTATTCTGATGAAATTATAATGTTCTGATTAAATTTTATTCCTCAATTATTGTATTCAAGTGTCTTTCATTTTGTTAAAAACCCTTTAACTAAAATATCGTTTTAAATTTTTTGATGATTTATTCTTATAAATATTTATCATTAATATCCATGTTTTCAAAATGGTTTTATGGATTTATATATAATGATATTAATGGTTTAAAATGTTAAAAGCTTCAAATTGGTATGGGACACTTTGATTCAAAAATATCTTTATTAAATGTTTTAAATGGTTTTGAAAATGGTTTTTAGAATAGATTCATTATTTCAATGTCTTAAAATGGTATATTGTTATTGCAATGCGGTAATGTTATCTTTAATATGTGACTAAGTTATGTGCTATGATTGTGTTATGGTTCTTGGGCATTATTTATGAAGATAGGTGGTTCCGTGATAAACTAAGGGCGAGTGATCCCGATATAGCTCTCCAATGCATTGGGTAACGCGAAGGAGTTAAACGCTAAGGTTTCTCCGAAGAGATTTAGGGAATATGTTGTGATGGGTATTCCAAACGTAACCATGAGGGTTACTCTGTATGTAAGAATGTTATGAATTCCTGAAGTTACCTTTATGTCTTATTATTTCTATTGATTTATGCATAAATCTTATGATTTCATGAGGTATGTTAAATTGCTTATGTTTTTTGTGTAATGTATGACTTCATTGATTATTATATATACATGGACTAATGATTTCTTTCTTTATTGTTATAACCCTTACTGAGCTTTTTATGTGCATCCCATGTTTTTTTGAAATGTTTTTCACAGGACATAAAGTGGAATATTGTCAAGGACGGGATCAAGGAAATGTCATGCTTTCTAAAACAAGAACAAGACATGACCCTTTTTTCAATAGTTTTTATTTTGTGAAAAAAATGGAAACTGAGTAGATGTGTCTACTTTGTAATCTTTGAGATGTAACAGTTATGTCTTAATTCTCTAAAACTCTAAACCTGAAAAGATCCTTAATGTGAATTATTCAATTTAATTCAAGATTAAGTAATGTTTTAAGGTCGGGTCGTTATAATCAACATGGAAGGAAATCATAAGAAAATGACTGAAAATTAATTTGAAACATGTAATAAAAACTTACATGTTAATCCAACTTATGATTTTTTTAATATCACTAATTCTGTATCTTTATAAATTTAAAATTCTAAAAACATGTTTTAAACTAAAAAACTAGAAAATGATCATGGATTTTCATGAAATAATAAAAAAGTTATCATTATAAAATTTATAACATGTTGGAAAAATTGACATGTGAATATGATGGGTTATACTCTTATAATGAACACAAGTGTGCTTTCAGTGATTTTAACGTATTTACAAACACACAATAAAGGGACAAAAAAATATAAAATGACCACACATTTTCATGAAATCTTTGGAAAAATAACAAAATATAATTTTTTACATTTAATAAAGATAGAATTTCATAATTATATGAGGAGTGGTCAAAATGATAGTAAAATCAATTATAAGATAAAAAATTATTAAAAACGTCTTATAGTCAAAACCTTAAAGAGGACTTTGGATTATAATGAAATCACAAGAAAATGTTCATTGATTAATTAGAGACATGTACGAGTATAGGAAATGTTTTTATGACTTATAGTTCTCTAAGGATGATAGAAGATACATTTTTATATATTTTGAAGTCTAAAAATGTGCGTCCAAGAATCAAAACAATGAAAACATTTTCAGGTTGTCATGAAATCATCATAAAGTGAATTTAATATAATATTTGTCATGTGGGAATATATATAATTTCAATCACATGTGTGGTGTTCATAAAATTAATGAATATTCATTTTTAAAGATTTAGTGTCTTTAAAAATATTCATTAATGTTTCAAAACATAGAAAATTATCATGGATTGTCCTGAAATAAGTGAAAAACTATTATCACTTTATTTTAGTGATGTAAGGATTGATTGAACATTATTACGATGTGTGGAATAGTTATAATTATAAAAAATTAGTTTTATTATATTTTAAAAATATGTAAAAAGGGTAAAACATATAAAAGGACCTTAAATTTTCATGAAATCATTCCATAATGATCACTGATTAATTTTTAACATGTTGGAATAGATGGAATATAATTCAAATTTGTGTTGTGGTTTTAATGTTATATTTGTTTTATTTTTAAAAGTACTTAAAAATGTATACTAAATGGTTAAAAACAAGAAACAAGCTTCAAGTTGTCATGAAATTATGAAAAAATGATTGAATCATAATTTGTGTCATGTAAAAATAGATATCATGGTATTTCAAAGTGTCGTGTTCACACAATGATTAAAAATAAATTTTACTGTAAAAATTACTGAAAAACGTGATATAATCAAAGTCCAACAAACAACCATAAATTGTCCTAAAATCATTGTACACATACTATAGATCAAAATTTGACATATAGGTATATAAATCAAGATGATACATCATACACTTGTTATAAAAATATCTAATTTAATGTTTATTGTATATGATTATTATTATTTTATTTAAAATTTATTCATTTATATTTAAATATTCAATTGGGATGTATATTTTATTTTTACTTTATTTTTTATTATAATATGATTTATATTCACTTTAATTTAATTTTAGTTATAAGATAACAACTGTAGTTTGGAGAATGATTGTATTAGGGTTTGTTATTAAAAGATTTTATAAAATTTTAAATGATTATGTTTCTAATTTATAGATATAAATATATTAATAAATGCTAGAAGTTATTTGTTTCAAATTTTTAAAATATTTGGTGGGGAGGTTGCTATAATGTAATTTTTTTCAAACAATTATACCTTTTTTGGTTTCCAAAAGAGGTCGTCAAAGGGTTCTTCAATAACTTATGAAAATATCATTTGATTATCCCAACATTGTTCTAAATAAGCTATAATATCTTCCCAAATAGGTAGGAATAATCTTCCAAAAACTAAATTTAATGGGTATTTAGTTATTCAGAAACAACAACCACCAAAATCAGTCGACGTGTGACCTATAGTATCAATTTATACAGAATATTTACGGATAACAAACACCAATTAAAGTATGAACCCATATTAGTAATGGTTCTACATAACTTATATTAATGTATTTAGAGTGGTTGGTGGAGGAGTGCTCCCAAATCCACGAATGGAAATGGAACCCCAGCTCATGCCTGAAGAAGATTTTAACCCCCGTCCTGGGGGTGGGAAGGGGGGATGGTCTGATTTTGTCGCCTTCGAAGCCACAAACCCCATTTGTACACTTCTCCAAACCTAATTATCTCCCAGAGATCGTCGTGATTCTGAAGTTTCCTGATCTTCACCTTGGTAACCCTCAACTTTCGATCTCAGTATTGAAGTTCTCTGCAGCGATGAGTTATTTAGGCCTCCCTCGGGTGGCTCGATTTCAACTCTTGAAGACCATCGGTCGATGAATTTGATCAGTTTTTTTTGTAAAATGGGATCTGAATGATTGTGTGATCATCTGCCTTCGGTATAGTCACCACCTAATTATTTGATTCACCTTAGAGGAATACATGATATGTGCGTCATCCAGTGCCCCCAGGCGTTGCAACGGTTGGAAGTTTTTCCTCCTTCGATAGACGTTTTATTTCTGTATGAACTGCGATCCAACCTTAGTTATTATTTGGGTATGTCTTCTTCATCTACCCTTACCTTTCCAAAATCCAAGGATCATACTTATGCTTGGGAACCTGGTAGGTCGTTTCCTATGTTATGACGCTTGTACTTCAACTATGAGTCACCCCATCAACCCTCGGTTGTGTTTTGAGGTGGATATCTCGAAACCTCTGCTGGAATGGATCTAGATTTCGGTGGGTGAGGAACTTATATGGAAGAAGGCGTGGTTTATGAATCATGGAATGATTACTACTCAACCTGCAGCAGCTTGGGGCACTTAGATTATAGGTTTCGTAGTGGAGCCATGAGCAGGAGCTCATCAGATCCGGATAAGAGGCTTGGTAAAACTATTGATAGGGGGAGGATACATTATGTGGATGTTGGATTTGGCAATTCCTCTAGCCTGGGACCCCAGGTTGCATCGGTTCTGGGGAAAACGTTAAGGGTTCTAGATAATCCTTTGGTATCTACAGTGCTGGATAGAACTGATCAAGATTTGAATTGGGGCGATGGTGTAAAAGGAACTACAGTCCAGAGTGCTTCTGCTACTAAGGGTATGGCCTCAAGTGGGCCTATGGTTGTAGGGAAGATTCAGAAGAAGCCAGGGGATCCTCATGATGGCCTTTCTCCTCTTGATTTCAACTGGAAGTTGAGTGTTCTTCTTGAGGGTGATGTTGTTGTGGCTAGTGAGGGGAAAGGGTGTAGTAGTGGCGGTGTGAGTGAAGAGAAGAAGGGACCTGATTTGGATATAACTATGGAGCGAAGGATGCATGTTTCAACCTAGAATTATGATGGTAGTCATGTTTTGGGGGATCAGAAGGGTTGTCTTGATGGGATTTATGGACAGACTAATAAGGATGGTGGTGTGTTAATCAAAGTACCCATGAGAAACCATTTTCAAGGGCTGGAGCATGAGGGAGTGGAATCCAATTTGTATATGGATCCTCAGAAATATGATGCAGTGATTGATGTTTTGAGAAATGGGATATGTGTAGGCCTGGAGATGGATGAACACCGGGAGCCAGAGTATGTGCTTGAGTTTAATTTTGGCTTTTCAAGTGGGGAGAGTTGTCTCATGGAGGTGTTGGAAGTTGATGATCGGTCTCAAAGGTGATATGTGAGTGATGCTATTGTAATTATTAAGATTGAGACTACAAATTAGTTCCAAGGATTGGACTAGGAGAATGTGAAGAAGGCTAGTCAAATGGATGAAGGTGGCAGTGTGTAGCCGGGGAATCTGGACAGTCGTGAATCAATGGAGCAGCCAAAGTGTCTGGCCTTGATTGATCCCCATTTTAAATATCAGGAAGGTTTAAGAGGGTAATATGGATTCCATGAGGTTCATATTTCTAGAAAATTGAGGGATTAACCGGACGGTGGAAAGGAGAATAAAGGAGGCCTGGCCAGGCCTTCGTATACTGAGATTATTCAGGGTGGGGGGCTAAAGATGATCTGAAATTAGGGAAGCATGAATTATCAAAACGTTGAAGGCCGAAGAAGGACTACTCTAACCTATAAAATCTGATGTCCATGAGGTCATCAGTTGGGAACATAGATCTACTATCATTAGAACGAATGAACCTACGAAGGAAGTATGTGAAGGTTCTCAAACATTTTGAGAGTTCGGAATGGGAATCAGCTACTATGGAGGACGCTTTTTATCAGGGATGTGACGACATGTATGGTTTTTTATATGTAATTTTATCTTTCACCTTGTGGTACATGTTTACAATCCTTTTCTTTTTATTTAATAAATGGTCAGGTGATTATTCTTTGATGGCGTTTCAAGTACATTAATGTGTTTAGAAAAGGTTATAACTACTAATAATTAACCCGTCCAAATGAGTGGATATTTTTCATAATGACTTCTTATAAAAAATCCTCCCATGTTTTCCCAAAAAAATATCAATATATAGATATATCATGAAATGTGTAGTTTAGTTTACAGTATATATTGATTTTTTCATGTGATTAAACCAAAATAAAAAACCAATGACATTGTTCGAAATTACAAACATATTATTTTATTGAAATTCATGTGTGGTACCGAAGGGATATAATCTAGGGGGATGATAAAAAAATATACATTAATGGTTATCCCATATGCCTTTATATTATATTCCACCGATACCCCACAATTTCAATTAAAAGTAAAACTATTCATTTTCACCTCATAAATTATATTAGCAATAAATAAATCCTATTGGAATTCAAATGAATAAAACTAATAATTTATTTTTTAGTTTATAATGTTATTAAAAAATATTTTTAAATTTGTTGTGGATACTTATATTTAATAATCCTATAAAACAATCATTTATAAGTGGTAGGAAAATCATATTTGGGATTGAATATACGATTCATGAATTTTGTAATGTCAAAGAAAACTTATAAATTATAGAATTCGTAAAACAATTTATAAAAAAATTCAAGTCACTATTTAATGTTAAGTTAACTATGTAACAAATCTCTGAAACATAGAAAAACTTAACAGAATAATTTTTTTTATAGATGATGATTTTAGTATATAGTAACTATTAGAGTCCATTCCCTACAACCAAATAATATTTTTCATTTCAACTACCACTTTATGCATATAGTTCAATATTCACATTCTTATCATATCTTTTTATTATTATGCATAAAATTAATCTAATGGTATATTTAGAATACATTTCACATAAATAGTTTATATTACTATACCTCTGTATTGAAAACATATATATTCCAAGGTGATATTATTAAATAAATATGTTCAATGTGTTAGACACCTAAATTATAAAAGTCATAAATGATTTTAAAATATCAGGTCTTGGGGACATAAAAATAATCTAGATTTATTCTAATGAATTTCACAGATTTTGATCCATTAAAATGGAGTTCAATAGGATAGACCCACCAATTGTAATTCCCCATGTATTATATTCCATTGGATATTTCTATCTATGAGCATGTTTATTTTCCCTATAAGTTTGGTCATTATTATTTTTTTATCATGAATCACAAACATTAATGCATATATGAAAAATATGATCAAATATTCTTATAGTGAGGTAACATGTGTTGATTGTTTCATGAGGTAGTGGCATAATAACACAATTATGTATCTTTCATGATGCGATATCAGATGAAAAAAATAATTTTATCACACATTTGTTTTTATAATAATGTTTTTGTAGTTTCTACACTAAATATTTTCACATGGGTGCCTTGAAAATTTTAAAGACATCGATTTTGAAATTTAGGAAAGATCACCTACTTATATCATGAAAGGTGCATAAAGGGATGAACAATAAGCATATCCATATTCTTAATAAATTATATTAAATTTTCTAAAGTGAAAAATTATTCAAAGATAGATGAACAATTTTTATTCAAGTTAAATTGATCATAAAAATTATATCATGAGAAATTCATGATTACAATATGCTAGTTAAATTTAATCTCTTAAATATTTATTCACAAGTAATAGAATATTGTATGATAAATATTCTATTCAAGTTATATATATGTATAATTATATATTTATTCACAAGTAAAGTGAATATAATATTTATTTTATTTTATTTAAAACATTTATTTCAATTTTATTTTCTAGAATTTAGGCTATATGGGCTTTGAGAAATTGGGCCTTTGGGCCATAGAGCCTTAGGACCATTATAGACCTGGGGATATAGGGCCTCTAGTATAGGGATAAACTCAAGTACAATGAGGTTGTTATAGGCATGGTTAATTTGAATGTAGGGAATCCATTGAGGGTTAAATGATGATGCTATAGATCACTAACACTAGCGAAAAACTATTAGGACCACCCAACAACTCGATGTAGGAAATCGAGGGGCTGCAGATGTGACAGATAGAAACCATGGATGAAAGGATTTTAGGATGAGCTATTATAGATTTGGTCTTGTGTCTCTTGGCCTTTGGGCCTTGTAATTCAAAAGCCTTTATTCCTTTGTTCTTTCTGGTCATATAAAGGGTTCCCTCTCTACTTGGTTAAAAATGGATTGATAATAAATAAAAAATTAAAAGCCTTTGATCACGATGTAAAGATTATTTATTTATTTATATATCTATGAAATCATGTTGTATTAGTCATATGACATGTGAAATAATTTTTTTTATTTTATTTTTTTTATTTTATTAACTATCGCATGGGGAATGTCTTATATGATGTAAATAAATAAGGGCCACTTTGAAATTATTTTATTTTATCCTAATTATATATTTTAAAATATCTCATTTCCATTATAGATATCATATATGGTTACCAATATTCATCTAACACTCTCTCAATCCCAAGGGAGAACTCTCTTATTCTTCTTCTTTCAAGAACCCATAATGACAATAATGGATTTTAGTTATGATTAATTATGAATGACTTATATCACTTTTTCATCTCACACTGTCATCTAGGATATCAAAAACTCTATTAAATGTTTCATGGAGATCATTTGAATACATATAGAGGGTTCTTTAATTGGATTATTTAATACTACTATAATGTAATTGAGTGGTGACAAAAAAAGTGATCAAGAGGAATACCACAATTGAGTTTATTCTGATAAAAGTAATTATAAATTAGATATACATGATAATGTATATAAATTTTAAATAGTCTTAATAATTTTATTTTAATTTTGTAAATTTAATATGAAAAAAATTAAATAAAATTATTCTACCTAATGCTTCCACTATTCCTCACATCCATTAAGTTGTATCAAAATTGTTTCATTTTAATTTATAATTATTTCAAATTATTTCAAATATTTTTAGGCATTCATTTTCTAAAATTCATGTAAAGGTTTTTTTCTAAGACCAATGTCTAGATGATGTGTTAATCCATCATTTCAAAACTAAGAACAAGCCATAAACTCACAATGAATGCTCAAAGAACCCATCTAAACAAGTTGAGGTCACTGGTTTCCGGAAAAAATAATTATATTATTGTATTATACCAAAGACCATGTGAAAGTTATTAATGCACACAAGGAACATGATGCATATTATGACATGTGTCACTTGAACCATTATACGGGGTTATTAAAATAACGCATAGCAAATGATGTTCCAGTATTGAACATCAGTATAAAATACACTATGAGAACTCCTTTTACATGTTGTGAACTTCATAATTATTTCTTGTATTACATTCCTCATTAAATAATGATGTGGAGTTTTATCAAAATTTCCTCATAAACAATGTGGTTTAATCATGGAAAGTTACATGCCACAAATGCAATGGCATGTCGTGTGGGAGCTACTTATTATGAATTATATGGAAAACATCACAGTTTAAATATAGTGAATATCACTCAATGTTCCATGTGACATAACATTAAAATTTATCATTAAATTTATATTCAAGGGATTTAATATTGTCCATAATTTACACATTATGTATACTACAGAGTAGATTCCATGAATATAATAAGTTTAAATATAGTTCAATTTATTTAATTTATTTTATAATAATTAGTGGAATTATTTAATAAATCTCAAAAAACATTAATTACATAGAACATAAGATAATGAAATAGTTTATTTACTTATTTATTCATTGAAAAATGTAGGTTCAAATCCCCTTTATTAGTGAAAATAAGAAATAAGGATTATGGGAGGTTGAAGTCATATAAGGAAGACCAGCCCTTAATCTGAAGAAAAAAACTCACGAGTTTTTATCAATCTATATATGTTCTTGATTTACCTATTTAATTTATTTTTATATCACATGATTTACTATTTAATAATTATTATTAAATTTAACATGTTGATCTCTCATTCATCCCCCTACTTTATTATAGAGGGGATTATGTGTCTAAGGTTTATTTAATGTATCCCTAAACACTTATTACCCATAAATTACACTTAAACATAAATTTTTAATGGTTGGAGATCTAAGATGGAGAAGATGACTAGGCACTCGTGTTGAGGTGAATCCAAATAAGGCGGCACATAATAGAATATTGAATGTTCTAACCTGAGATAGGGTTGGTGTCAATGAGTTATTTCCCATTGAGTTGAGGTTTGTTTACTATCACTCAGTAATACAACTAGTAGATAAATCTCATGATCATTTTATATTCTTATATTATTTTATTGAAAAATGGTTATTAATTTATTTGTAATATTAATAATTTTTTTGATTTATTTATAAAACTAAATCATAAATTATAGATAACTAAACAATAATTCATAAGTAAAATAGAAAAAAAATTATTATATTTATTTTATTTGGTATAATTAATTTTTTATATAATTTCACAGTTAAATTAAATAGGAAATACCTAAAAGATAAAATAATATATATTATGCAACAAATTTTAAAAAAACGTGTAAGTTATTTTATCAAACAAGGTTAATTGTATATATAATATAAATATAAAATATTCATCTGGCATGTAAAGAATAATATATGGAAAATTACACATAAATTAAAATAAATCTCTCAAAATAAAATATTAATTCATTAAAATCCATCAATCACTCTATTCAAAAAACAATCATAGTTTAAAGCACTAACCTGGCCCTCAGGCGGGTGATTTAAAATAATGGTGAGTTATAATAAATTTTCTAATTTTATGTAACCAAATTAAAAATAGAAGGTGTTTCCCCAACATGTTTGTTGTTATTTAGTGGTAAGTGTTGAGGGAATATGAGTATAAGTTTTTAGTGTTATAGAGTCCAATCAACAGATATGGCATCTATGGGTTAATTTAGGTAGAAAGTGTAAACCTTACCTATATTGATTTGACTATTTTGTATAGTCCTTAGTATGGGTTATGAAAAGGAAAATATGGATCCTTTAATCCAAAATATCAATGAAACTAGATATTTCTAATCTAATGGCTAGTGCTATTGGAATTGGATAAAATAGAGAGATACACAACTACATAATTAATTATTTTTGGTAGAATCAGTATTAAATATAAAGCACCAAAATAATATTTTATTTATATATATATACTGGGACCAATAAAATGAATCCAATATCATTACATTTAGTTTTACAGAAGAAAAATGACCTCAATGATGTAAAATTCTAGGAGTAGTATAAGATTTTATTCATTATACTATGACATGAGTGGATTTTCTATATACTAGAATCTCTATTAATAACTAGACATGATAAAAATGAGAGAGGAGATTAAAATGATGATTAATAGAGATATGTAGAAGTTCAATTAAATGTATTATTCATTTTTGATTCGTTTATGACTATCGATCTATAAAAAATAACACAAAGATAAGTATTCAATTTTCATGTCTTCTTCTCTCGATCAATTACACAAAGAGAGGGTTAGAAAATAAAACTATGAGATCTACAATGCAATATTTATGTGTATGTTGGAAGAGAGATCCCCTCCTATTCCTCATGTACTCTAGATGATTATGTATACTTAGCATTTACCAGTATTTGGATTCTAGTTGGAAAAATAGATATCCAAAGATCTCATTCTTTCATCCTTTCATTCTGGCATCTCATGATTTATTATTAATTTTAGTTTGAATAATCTGAATAAATTTCTTTTAGATGTCATTAAATTGATTCTCGAAGAATATAGGGACATAAATTAGAATAAATATATATCTCTTCTATTGAACATAATGAAAGGAAAAGAATAAATTCCTATAGTAGTATAAAATCCAATAGAACCTTATCATTGTCTTTAAAGAAACATAAGGTCAATATAGAACCTATATTTTCTGAATTTATAAATAATGTCTAGCAGAAAAAATTATTTTATATTTATGAATAAGTAAGGGGATGAATAATTTATATTTTTCATTGAATATAATTATTAAATTCAAATTAATTAGATATTATATATAATATTTGGTTGATATATTTGAATTTAAATATAGGAACCAAGTAGACTTTAGTTGATTAAAAAAGGTGAGGGGGATCTTTGAGATATTAATGGAGTATAACTAGTTATGTTACCTATAGGATACTACCATCTCACATTAATAACTAGAATGATTTTGGTTTTAAATAAATTTTATTATGTTCATAATGTAACAAAAAACGTTATTTATATGTTATTTTTAGACCTATATGATTTCTATTTAATGTTTTGAAATATTTTTTAATTTTATATAGATTTATTATTCTTTGACATGCCACATTTTAATTAATGTCTATATATACTATAATTTCAAAACCAAGTATTATAAATCGGCAACGAATCAAGTTCACCTGACTCATGTAACTTCTAGTAATAATAGTTTCATCTAGGTCTTGTAAACTTAAATTGCTTGATGAAATTATATCAAGAAGGGTATTCAGGCTCTTTTGAGTTAAACCCCATTAATATATTTCATTCTTATTTATACAGTAAAATGTCCATGACACCATTCATTAGAAAAGGATAAATATCCATAAAGACTCTAGAATTACTTCAACCATATGTATATAAGCCATTTCTAGTATAGATTAATGGTGGATTCTCATACTTCATTACTTTTTTTAATTATTTTAGTAGATATGGATAAATCTACTTAATGAGGAATAAGGATAATTATTTATAGAAATTTAGGGAATAAAAAATGAATTAGAGAACCCTATTCTTTAAAAGAAAAACAAACTTCACTTTAATATAGGTTGAGAATTTATTATCCTAAAATTTATATATTATTTATAATAGTTTAGGATATTATCTTAAATCAAACCACTATATAATCCTTATTTGAATTTTTTAAGTTAAATGAGGAATCACTACTTATTAGATACGGTGAGATCAATTATGAGTCATGAAAATATTTCATTATCCTTATATAAATATGAATTAAAATTAATAGTATATAAATAGAAATAAGTTCCTATAAAGAATAAAAAAAACCCATATGAGAGATGATATGGTAAGAAATGTATTTTTCAAAATTCTTATATAAGGATATGAATCATTGTTAAGGAAAATACTAGTAAAAAATTGTATCAAGGGAACAATTTCTATCTTTATGGGATATCCTAATGAGATAATAGGATTTAATCTATATGATACATTAGATATAAAAGTAATAGTGAAAATACATTCCATGTTTCTGAAATGGGTGAATATCTCCAAAGGACATTGTGGGAGAGAGATAGGCTTTAATAAAGTCGAATGTCAAGATACTCTTGAGATAGCATGAGAATACTTTTTATAAAATTCATTGGAAGATATTGTTCCAAAGATATAAATACTATATATTTCAACTAAGGATATTATATAATTATAAAGATTTAATTTTATTTCAATTTATGAATGTGGTACATTTTTTATTGGGAACTATGAACTCACTTCCTAAAAATATGTAGAAACTAGAAAAAAAGTTTCTATTTAGAAATAAAGTTAAACTTCGGAAATGGAATCCATGTACCAAAATCGTGTTTTTATTTTGGTAGATCCTCTAGTTGATGTAAAACCTATTGTGTGTAAATGGGTATTCAAGGAGAAACAGGACATGGATGGTAGATTATATACTAATCTGGTTTGATTGGTTGTTAAAGGTTTTAATAAATTTCAATATATTGATTATGATAAACCATTTTCACCAATTATGAAGCTAAAATTAATCATAATTATTTTTCCATAATAGTACACCATGATTATGAATTTTTTTCAAATGGATATCAAGACCGTTTTCATACATTGAAATCTTGGAAATATATCTATTTGATATAAAAATAAGTGTTTTTGATACCAATGGAATCTAATAAATTATTCAAGTTTCAAAGATGTATTTATGGATTAATGATATCATCATGATCATGGAATATTTATTTTAATTACACCATAAGATAATTTTGATTCAAATTGAAATAAAGTGAGTTTAGGTTCATTAATAGGGTTAGTGGGAGTTCCATAACTTTATTAATGATATGTACATTAATGATATGTTATTAATAGGATATGAGATACTTGTTTTATATTCTATTAAGACTTCATTAAATGAATGTTTTCCATAAAGAATATTAGAAAATTATCCTACATAACAGAGATTAAAAACTAAAGAGATATATCTAATAGGTATATTTTATAAAGGAAATAATTATATATTGATAAGGTACTGAAAAAAAATTATAGAACAATATATGAGAGGATTCGTACCACCATCACAAAATATACCTCTATCAAAGAAAATGGGACAACATACCCAAGAAGAGAGATAATTAATGTGTAAAATTACATATTCTTTAGTGACCAGATATATAATGTATGTCTTGATATGTAGTAGAATTAATATTTCATATTATTTTAGAACATTAATAAGATATCAAGAATATACCAGATAATTACATTGATTTGTATTAAAAAAATATTTATGAATATAAGATTTATAAATGAAACGTTCTTAGTATATAGAGGATACAAGGAACTAGTTATGATGGGAAAAACATATTCTAATGTCTATATAGATCAATATGATATAAAATTATAATACGGATATATGTTTTTTTTAATGTATGTGTGGAAAGTGATATGAGTTCAAAGAAATCCAATGTTTTCAATTCCATATAACAATCTGAGTATATTTTGGATTATAATTCAATTAAGTTAGTAGTGTGGATTCAATTTTCATACAAGATCATTATGTTATACATAAATTTGAATATTATATCATAATATGTTTTTAAAATTGAAAATAATTTGTTCTAGATAAATAATATTTGTCACATTAATTAAAAAATCATATACATTATAAGAATATTCCCCCAAGGGATTTAACATAAAGTGGTTAAGGCACAGGTATTAGAGTCACTGTAAAATATAATATGTTATATCAATTGAATAAAGCATTACTATAGTTGAATAATGAATTGTATGTGATTTCTAGTTGATTGAAAATTATTTTCAGTTTATTCTAGTTCAAGTGGGAAACTATTGGAGTCAGTTACCAATAACAAACATATATTTTTTTAACTTTCAATTACAACATTATTTGTATAATCTGATATATAAATTATTATAAAATATTGCATATTCTTCAACATAATGTTATTTTGATAATATCCTTAGAATCTTTTCACATTAACAACTTATAGTATCTCTCTAATCTAATGCGAACTAAGTGATCATTTTAAAATATTCTTAAAAAAATCTGTTATATGGTCCATATAATCAATCTAATAGTACATTGATTCTTCAGGTCTATCAAGTGTCATGGAATTATAATCTCTAAACCTTCTTCCTGGAAATATCACATATTGTGTTATTTAAAAAGGGAGGTCATTAGAAGATGCTCATAAATAAGAATTCCATGAGTTTTATGTATCAATGGATATTCCTATATATGAGTGTGTTTATTGTTTCTTCTTATTTTAATCATTATTAATGTGTATCATGAATCATGTACTTCTATGTATGTATGAAAACTATAATGGAATATAATTTCGGTGAAATATAATGCATTGGGTGCATCATAACTGATATGATTTTAATTGGATGACCGGAAATAATTTTTCCATTATAATTTAACTTAAAAATATATCTTTGGCTCTTTTATATAATAAATTTTTTGAATAATTTACATTGTTGTGGTTATTTTAGATTACTCAGTTTTAAAAATATAAGAAATATAAATCAAGCACTTGGGGTAATGTCAAAATTTTCATTATATTTGTCGAGATATCAGAGGACAAATAGATTACATTACATTATAGAAATCATTGGAAGTTTTATTTGTAAACCCTAGAGTAACTTATTCTGATGTGGGTTCTGTGATATGTTTCTAGATTCAAATATTAGACATTATGTAACATATAACTATTTTTATTGATAATGGGTTCTATAGGGTCAGACACTATGTTTATCCAAAATCTTATTAAATTTAAATATATTTAATTTTATAATCTTATTTTTGGTTGGTGTAATAATATTTATTCAGGTAACTTTAAAATTAAAAACCCAATCATGAGATATTTATGTTTAGAATCGGTGAGTTGGATATAATATCCTAAATACTTATTCACAAGTTATAAAATATAATATTTACTTATTCACATTTTTATTGAAGATTGTAAAATAAATATCCTATTAATGTGATGTGAATATATATTAAAATAAATATATATTTCCATGTTAAGTGAATAAAATATTTATTTTATTTTATCAATTAAATAATTTTTTATTTTATTTATAATAGTTTGGTATAAATTATATGAAAATACATATTATTTTTAATTATCCAACCGATAGGATTTATTTTATTTCATGTCATTTAAATAAATTTATATTCTTTCATTAATAAATGACCTTAAATGAATCACATGATATTTAAAATAGTAAAAATGATTGTATTATTATTATGTTATTAATTTTATTATAGGGAATAACTTATATTAAATATGAGAATAAGGTTAATTATGAAAATATTTTATTTTATCATTAATACACATTCTAAAATGTATATTTTCTATCCTAGCCATCATAGAGAACTACCCCAATTATTCTATTATTATCTCATTCCCTAGAGATAATTTCCTTATTCTCTATCTCTCAGGAACCTGGATTGAGAACTTGTTCATCTTCCATTAACACCAAGGAGATGGAGAACATCATTTGATGTTTCAGGGATCACATGTGAATATATATATAGAGGGATACTGGGTAATATTTTTCAACTCAACAATAGAATAAAATTGTAGTGTGATAACGAAATGATCAATAAGAATACCAGTGTTTTGGTAATCCTATTTAAATTAATTATAAATTGATTTTTCTTGGTTTTATAAATAAAATTATAAGGAGTTTTCTTCATTTAATTTATATTTAATCTATTAAATTTAATTAAAATTAAAGAAATGGGCCTCAACCAAATATTTTATCAATGTTATAGTACCTTCAGTCACAATTGATAATTTAAGAATACATAATCTCTTTCAAAAATATTATGTGAAAAAGAATTTCACAATTCATACCTTTTAACTGGTAAAAATTTTCTATAGAAAAAAATCATTGAAGTGATATATCTCTAAAAGATCATCTCAATATAATTGAAACAATCCTTCACAATAACTAACTAGTATATATTAGAAAAATAAAATCATATTGGAATATAATTTAATTTTTTATAAGATAAATTTTTACATATGAAAAAATAAAATGAAAATTCGTAGTACTTTCAGATAGAATAATTGATGATTTCTAGGGTAGTTTTCATTAAATGTGTAACACCCCAAGATTTCATAGTGTGTTATTTCTTTAAAATAATACAATAACTTGCACTACAGGAAACACCGAGTTCAAGCACACCATGACTTACCAAACAAGTCGTTCAAAAGAGGTTATGAATAGTATTAACTAAATTTTAAACTTTATATAATCCTTATAATTTTAGAATCCATATTATGAGTTTCTTAGACATAATGTAAGAACAAATTCATTTTCAGTATTGCACTTTTACCAACTTTTAATAGTGAACCCATTTTAAATAAAATATTTTAAACTTTTTGAGTAAAGGGGGACATAAAAAAAATTTAAAATGAAACATCCCAAGCTTCCACGGTACGCTTTCCTTTGAATAATACAGTAGCGTGTGTTGTACGCAACTTCGAGTTCTAACACACACCACAACCAATCAAACTAGCCGTTATGAATAGTAATACCTACTTTTTGAAATTATATATATTTTATATTTCAAAATGGACTTCATTTTTGGATTTGGAATATCGAATTTATCCTAAGGTGAAATTTTGATACATTTCGGATAACTTTCAAATTTTGATGAATAGTGAAAATTAATAAATTTTAATTAAAAACAACTTTTTTAATCAAAATAATTAATAGTGATAAATTATGAATTTGAGTG
Organism: Viscum album; assembly: GCA_963277665.1. NCBI lineage: Eukaryota > Viridiplantae > Streptophyta > Magnoliopsida > Santalales > Viscaceae > Viscum > Viscum album. Next base: position 693,245,888 of record OY728130.1, read on the forward strand.
GTTTTAAAGTATATTTAGAATATATTTTTACCATTTAATATAATGTTGGTCATTGGACATAATTTTACAATTAAACCGAACATAAACAAGTGTCAATCTTTTGATAGTTATTATCTCTTAAAAACACGCTTTTTGTTTTGACAGCGGGAATTAATTTTAAATTAATTTCTGTCACTTCTGTGTTTTGAATTTAGAAAAATGGATTCCATATTTGGAATCAGGATGTTCAAATTGTGTAAATAGGTAACTTTTATTTTTAGACATTTTGAATAATTACTGCGGTAAATATTTTATTTACCATGGTTAAGGGTAAATCCGGTAAATAAGGGTTAAACAAATAATATTATAATAATACTAAATTACCCTAAAACGTGTCCTAGCCTTATTTTTTGATACATGTTAGAACATAGGCATCTTTGGGTCGATTTTGGGACCCCATGGTGCCACTTGTAGGTGATAGGGACACTTTATTTTAATTAAGTTAAAATGAATACAAAAATGACACAAGCATATATCTTTTAGAAAAACAAATTTTACATATAGTTATATATGTTTTATTTTAGATTATAAAGATTCATTAGAAAGATAAAACGATTTCCTACATAGTGATATTTTATTTATAATTTTTAGACATTAAATAATTTAATTTATTTATGACACAATGATGATGAATTAATTACTATAATAGTGAAAAATTAAAATAATTGATATTATAAATACCCAAATAAATATAATATGAACCTTTTAATGAATTAAACTAATTTTATATAATAATATGATATATTAGAATTGATTTAATTTACTTTTTTCGAAGTAATCAATCTGTTATGAGTTTCACAAAAATCAACTATTGAATAGTGTCAAAATTGACATAAAAGAGTTCTTAAACAAAATATTATATTATTAATTGATATTAAATTCTTAAAAATCTAAGGTTCGTCCAAAAGACTTATATCATGATAGGTTCATCATTAATAGACCACTTGGGGGTCTCTTGTATGTATATAGTAAGTTTATTAACCATATTATATAAAAATACAAGGAGACATTGTAAAAGTGAAACTAATTAACTTAGAGTTAATACTTAAAGATAAGGTTAATATAAGTACCCAAACCTGTCTAAATTCTATTGGTTGAGTTGTTTTTGACTCATCCCCACCTTAACATTTAAATAATCAACTTTGGAGCCAATAGAAACCGAATAAGAATTTATTATAAACTAATATTTCTAGCTTTTCCAAAGGTGCCCCTCACCCCTCTTATAAAAGGGCACTCCTACTTCTCTTTTCTTCACACCTTAAAAGCCTTTTGGTTCGGACAAACTCTGCCCAAATACTCTCCCAACATCCCTCACTACAACCTAGAGGCATTAGTTTGATTATAAATCCAACCTAAGGATCCCTTTTTATCAAATCAAAAGGAAGAGACTGAAGAAGAGGTAATGATTTCACCACCCTTTTCCAAGTTCCTTCTTCTTCCACTTCTTCTTCCTTTGTTGTTACCATTCTAAAATAATAACTCCAGCATCATATATATACTGTGATGTTATTATAAATATGGTACAACCATATTCAGTATTCTATCCACCCTTTGAATAACATGTCACCATACGTGCGTACGTACGGCTTACCGTCTCCACGTCGTGGTGTAATTGTTATTCAATATATTATTATTTGGATGGGTATAATAATGATGTGTAACTCATGTAAATAATAAATATAACATGTTAATTATTCTTTATATATGATATACCATCCATTTATATATTATTTTAATATCAAAAGAATGATATTGTCGCTCGTGCGTACGTACGGACTACCGTCTCCACGAACGCGATGAGATTCATTCTCCATCATATCCATTCAAATATAATTATCATTTTCTGATTTAAAAATGATGTTTAAGGACTTGATATCATTCTGTATATGAATAATATACAACCTATCCATTACAAACATGGCTTACGTAAGAAAACATATAAAAGAAAACGAGTAAGTTAACACCCGAAACAATGATAATACTAAGATATTATTAACAAATCAAAGTTAAAAGATCATATATGATATCATATTAATATATATGATTCCTGTATAATTTAATAAAAATTATATCACTATTATACAGGATGTTAACCTACCCCAACCAAGTAAAAGTACAAGGTAAGGGGTTTTCATCTTACTCCTTATTCCCGTGAGATTCATGTCATATTGCCACCATCACCTTTTGTGTGGTGTATATACTGCCCATAATTATATTCTTTGTGTAATACACTCTAATTTATGTGTATTTACATATTCATTGTATGGTACCTATTTCATGGGTTGTATGTTTCATAAGTTACCAAATTGGTAAGGGTTATTTCACAATCTCTTCATTATCCGAGGTTGTTTATACGTAATAATCTACTGGGATCTCTTTATCATCCACATCTATGTTTCTTAAAAATGTATTTCAAAAAAAATTTACTATTTACAAGAATATGGTTTAAAGTCATTTATACCCTTGTTTGAGTTTTTATATGTGGTTTATAAAGGAATCTTTCCGTTGTTTTCCAAACAAGGTTCTTTTTAACCTTTTCGACAGAATTAAGGTAAGAATGTTTTTTTTAACTTATACGGTGGGTGTGGTTATTTTCCGCCGTTATAAAACTGTCGAAGATTTCCTTACAAGCTTATAATAATATTTTCAAATTGAATGTATTATTTTATAATTATGTTACTTTTAAAATGATTTTAAAAAAAGAGATATTTCTCTAAAACAGTTTTTATTTCATCTATGTCAACATCCTTTGATGGATTTTAAGCTTATTTGAAGTTGATTTATTATGATACAAAACATCCATATTTTATTGAAGGTTTTGTGATATTTTTGACTGTGGATAATTTATTCTTATTTCACTCATGGTTTTTGTTTAAAGTATTGACATTTCATAAGTTATTTTTAATCTGAATGTTTATGTTATATTTCAACCTTTCATTCAGATGAATGTGTTAGACAAGTATGTTCCGGGTTGGGGACCGGTAAAAGTAAGCCCTCCGGTTTGGTCTCCGGTTATTAGAGGAACTCCGGTTTGGTCTCCGGTTATTAGAGGAACTCCGGTTTGGTCTCTGGTTATTAGAGGCACTCCGGGTTGGTGTCCGGTTATTAGAGGCACTCCGGGTTGGGTTCCGGTTACAGTTAGCCCCTAGGTCTTAGGACGAGGCCTTGAAAAAGAAATTAAAGTTCAGCATTATGAATTCCATCATTATGAAAGTGGTTATTGATATTGCATGTGATTATTCGATTATTAGAATATCCATGTGAATAAGTAAATGGCATTATTTCATTTTACTTTTGTCATACTATGTTGAAGTTCAAGTTTAAAAGGCTTTTGTTTTAGTTATACATTGCCTAAAATGTTTATTCTTATTTATGAAAGTTTCCGCTATATTGTTATCCTTACTGGGCATCTGATCTCACCCCTTTTCTATGTTTTATTTTTCCCAGGATGTGAAGAAGTAATTTATGAATGACCTACAGGGATAGAATGTGGGGATATGAGTGTGGAATATCGAGACTATGTTGTTGTAGTATTTTTTAACTTTATGATGTAATTTAAAACTTTATGAATATATCTAGTGTTTCCAAGGCTACTAAACCAATCAGTCTTTCGAGATTTGATCTTTCTTGTGATCATTCCAATGTTATGTAATAATGCACCGACTCTGGGTAACTAGGGTCGGGGCGTTACAAAATGCACCAATGTATTTTTAATAATTCTTTTCAACATTTAATATTAATGGTAAAAAATCATTTAAAAATTATTATACTTAAATTGATATTATATTTTTATTAAATATAGTTGATAGAGTAGTGATGAATGAAAATGAATAAATTAATTTATTTAATATGAATATTACCTTATAAAATTAATACTGAAATTATTTTTGAATCTATAGAAAATATAAAATGTAATGGCCTTACCCAAAAACAATATCATAGGTTTATAATGATATTCTATTATATGCATAACCAATATTACCTCTATTATGGAATGGGTGGTTGTTAACATTGATGGTATAATCACAATGGTGAATTTAGCTTCATTTATAATATCACCTCCAATAGGAAATATATATAAATAACATTTCTTGTATAATAAAAATCATGAAATATACTACCTTTATAAGTAACTAAACTACCACCATTAAATAATATGCATACTATCACATGAATGAAATTGGAAGAACTTGATCATATTAATATATAATTGATGTAGGTCTATTATAATTAGATTCTAAGGGGAAAAGAACTATAAGACATCAAGAAACAAAAAATTCAAGATCTCCATAGAATGAAATTGAGACCATTTATAAAAAAAGAATAACAAATATTTATACCTTATAAAAAAGGAATCATTGATTTCATGTGTATCCATGGGCTAACCTAAATCTGACAATTCGGTGGGATCATCCTAAAATGCTAGATTGTGATATAATATCTCAATGGAAAATGAATAAGGAAAATAAAAATTAAACTTAAGAGAATCCATAGGTACTAAAAATACCATTTTAATACCCTTGATTATCTTTATATAGGATTCAGAGATTTCCCTCAACCCCTCAGGGAATTTACTTTAATGTTATGAAGAATTTCAGTAAATACCCTTAGCTATAACATTTTTAACCCATGTCCATCCATGCATTCATTTATCATATAAATACATATAAGTATTCTCAAATATGTTTCATATTATGATATTTATACAATCAATGAAAACCTTTTGTAGAATATTATCAAACATTAACACTTAATATTTTAATTCCATGACTAATTTAGTAGTGTTTTACAAATAATATAATATAATTTTTCACACAAAAACTCCATAAAACTTTCTTCTGGCATACACTATGATTGTTTAATACAGTTTTATGGAATCAAAACTGCAGTCCTTATAATATTCCCATTTCATAACAAATTATATACCCCAACATAATAAAATAGCAATTTTTTAACATATATTTCATACCCTATGACACACTAATATAATACCAAATTATATAGAACAAAAATAATATTTATATATAATGTATTTAATGAATATCTTCGTTAACAACCAACTTGCATAAAATACTCATAGAATTTCTATGAATTTACATTATATATTTTCATATACAACAAATTTTTAAAAAATATAAATGTCTAATTTTTTATATCTTCCAAAATAATTTTATAAATATATCATAAACTTAAAAGTGTATCTCATAAAATTAAACACCTTCTGAAAATTAATCTAAATGTAATTTTAGATAAACACTAAAACACTTTTAAAGAAGCTCCATATTTTATTTAAAACTTTTTCCTTATTTAGTCTATCAAAAAGAGTAACCCCCTGAGCCTTTATAGAATTGAAAACAAATATAAATTATTAATTCATAAATGTATGAAAAGTGTGTCCTCTAGAAAATAAATTTACTTTTCAAGTTATAAATAGATTTACCATTATCTTTATGGAACACATGCATCTTGATATAAGTTTCCACTAACTATTTTATATATAAATATGCATTCCCATATGATTTCATTGTCCAAAATATTAATTAACAATAGTACATAGAGGATTTCATTATTTAATAACTACTAATATTTTTTTTTATTCTTTCAGTATAAAATGACCAAAATAATGAACATATGACATGTCATTCTCCATAATGTATGAGCACATCACATGCCAATTAATCATTAGAAAAACACATCACATGCTACATATCGAGGTGGGTTTGTACACTAAATCTGTCTATCATAATCAGGGGCCTAGATTTCAAACTTTTTATATGACATGATAAATCCCCACATGATTAAACTCAACTAAAAGCATGATCAACAACATACCCAACCACCCTCGATTAGCTTAGTGTCAATTATGGTTTAAGATAAGAATCAAAATATGAATATTATCACACTAGGAATATTATCTAATATAATATATTGATGAAATCCATATATTAAACACTCGCCCCTATAATACTAAATACATTGTGTATGACATGTCATATGATATACATCATAGGTTATTCAAATAAAACAACTCTTTTTGTCTGTCACAGGTATATTATGTATCATAATACATAATTCCACTCAAACTATCATTAACATTTTTTACAACATTTTATTCCCATTTTAGACTATCAGTTAGGGATAAATCAAAGTCATACTATGAGAGGTAAATTATAATTTCACTTCATGTGTTTGATTTAGATAACATGATTAAATTATAATGTTGATACTACACTTATAAAACATTTTAAATTAGATTATATTTTTAAAATCATTTAATAGTATACTAAAAACCACACATAATCACTACTCACATATATCATATAAAAGACTACCAAATGACTGATATTTGTTTCATTTTAGGTTTTATTATATTCACTAAATTTCATTGTAATCACTACCTCATATATATATAATTATATAATAACACCCTCCCAATAAACACTTTAATGGTTAGTACATATGAATTAATCCAATTTGAATAATGTCATGAATTAGGAATCATATTCCCAATTTTCAACTAATTGAATACGTATTCAAACTTATTTTCTTTATAACATCCAATTTTAGGATGTTAATAACTTTCATGTCTATATAGTACTCTTTTAAAGTTAATAATCATTATTATTGAATCCTTTCTTCAATATTTTATTTTGATATAATTTTGGAAACTAAACGTAAATATTTACATTATCTTTCATTACCAATATATCCTGAACTCATTTAAGATATTAAATGAGATATTTGTTTGAATTTTTACAAGTATAGTGTTTTATTTTTTCATTAAAATTCTTAATGTTCAATCATAATCCCACAATCCTATTAGAAAATATTTTTTATTTATAATATATCACTAATAAAAAACCATTGTGTTCAAGAAATAATAAATATTTACTTCATATAGAAATATTTCAATAAATAAGTGATTTACCACCATATATATTATAGTATTATGTGATCTTAGAACATAATTGTAAAAGAAAATGATTATTCTTTAAAATATGTTGTTGATGGGTAGTGGAATATTGATTCCTTGTATTTTAAAAAATATCTTGAATTGACTCATTTTTACTTGATAAACATTTCCATAGTTATATCATTTTCAAGAAATGTTATAGAGTTTAATGAATCATAAACCATTTGCATTATTTCATTTTAACTCATAGCAACTCAATATTAAAAAATAATTTGAATTGCCACAATATATAAATGATATAACTATAATAATAATTTATTTAGATTCATTAGGGCTTGAAATATTCCATTTTAATTCAAAAAATTTATATTAGAAACCTTTTCTACTTTATTTGAATAAATATTAAAAAGTCAATCAATTATAAACCTGGGCTAGAAATAATTTATATTTAAAAAATTATTAAAACATATATTTGGTATTATATGCCCATAAAAATAAAGGAATCAATTTCTATAACATTAATACTCGATTTGTAAATTTTAGGGAGTTTATAAAATCTCTTATAACTGCATTCAAAATTTCATCTAATGGAAAAACATCCCCTACTTCCTAACACCTCCTTTAGGTTTCAATAACCTTGACTAGATACTCGAATAATCATTATTGGAACATAAAAGAGTCATTTCTTCTCTTTGTTTTAATTTTTACCAATTCTTAATACAAATACAACTCCCAACCTATGAATTATATCATGAACCACCCCTCTGGGAAACCCTCATGGTTTAGTTGTAAAGATGGGTGTTACACTCATATCCTATCTCCAATAAGCCTTGGTTTGATGACTAGCACTGAGGGTATAAGCACAAAAATTGGATTAATTACCCTCATTATACCATTAAAATAAAAATAAATTCACATAATTAGTCTATATTATAAAATAGATACTAATATACCATAATTAATGTAAGTTTCATTCAATAAAAAACCTCTAAATGAGAAATACCAAAAGAAAACTCCCTCGATAGCGACTCTGATAACAGCTCTAAGATTTGTGCTAGTAATATCTTTCTAGTTCACCAAATCACTCTTGGAAACATGAAAAAAAAAATTTCTATATATGGGTGATAATTCATGTATACAAAATAGTATTCTTCTCATAACCTCTCATGAAATGTGAAATAAGCATACTAATTCATCAATGAAAAAAATAAAATAACCAACACACACCAATGAAAGGTCAACGATCACCCAACAACATGTTTTCACACTGACCCAATTTTTTATCCAAGTATAATTGCATAATATCAAAAAAAATTATTTAAAGAAGGCTCGCAAAAACCAGTTCCTAATTATTTTATTTCATTTACACTCTAATGAAAAATGACATAGTTCTTTCATCCTTTTCATAGTCATTTCATTCCACATCACATCCAAAATAAAAACCATATACTATATACCAAATATATATCATTGTTAACATCCCACATTCACTATAATATTCCACCGCATAGCCACAACCACATAATCACTACACACTACATTACAACCTTACGACACAACTATATCGTAGAAGGTAATGTGAATATAAAGGACATAAACCTCAAGACCTCCTCCAATCATTCACATCCCCCTAAATGTATCATAATAAAAATCATATAAGCATGTAATTAATCATATTATATAATATAATTTTATTCAACTACAACATATACACATTTTGTTATTATGATCCATCACAACGTGTATTCTACCTGGATGGGTGAGTAGAGAAGTGGGAGTAGTCAACAATCGATTCCCTCAAAAACCTTAATATTGGGGGGAAATACCTAGATCCCAAAACATTTGGGAATAAGTATAGTTATTGAAATAAATGTTTGTTGTGCGAGAAGTCATAAGAAAATAAAAAATCTGTTATTACCATGAATAAAAAAATCATAAGGGTTCATACCAAACAATACCACTAATACTCATAATAATTTTCACTCTATTACTATCACAATTAAATAACCACTACCATAATCATATAATAATATATAAACACATTTTCATAAAATATTTTACTCAAGAATCATCATTAAATTCCCATTAAATGATAAACATTATCCATTTCCATTTTTACCAAGTTACCAGTTATATGAAAAATGTTATTGCATTCATTTAGAATTTTTTAATTTAAACCATTTGTTAGCTAATCACCATATTTATTTCAGCAATTAACTATTCTTTAAATAAATTATTTGTATATTTATATTAAATTGGTTATTAAATTTCCACCAGAAAATCATTATCACATTTATCATCACAAAACATATTTCATGCCACTAAGAATCTATAGCACAACCTACATCTTGCTCTAATAGTGGGATGATCAATCACCCCAGTATAGAAAAACAACATCCACAACACCATACCAAATAGAAAAGAACAACTTCATCCCACCTCTTGAACCTTAATAATATCACCTCACGCCATCCCAAAAAACATAGCAACAACACCCACTACACAACCCATGTATGAACCCCCAAAACCAACAAAAAATCCTGCTAAATGAGGATAATATATCCAAATAATGGGTAAAATGACTCAATATCATCAAACTGAATCAAAATAATAATAATTCACAATAAAAACCATTTCTTCAATCATTTTTTCTTCTAAATTAATTAATGTCAACATACACATCATTACATAAAACTGTATACTTTAATGTTGAAATTTAATTACTAAATTTAAATTATTATCCTTTTATGAGAGGTGATTCAAAAAATTAAATAATAGAAAACAATATTTATATATATAATTAACATCAACAATGAGTCGTAGACATGTACCAATGAAAACAATTAATATATAACTCATGTGATTCACCTCTCCCACCATGTAATTTTATTATTCTGGTTATTAACTCAGGTTAATTCAAACAACCCACCCCATGAAAATAGAATCAGGATAGTTTAAAAATTGAACATAAATTATATTGGTTCAAGTAGTAGTGTAAGCACCTATATGGGTCTACTCAAATATATTTTATAGTTAACACTGATCAATCCAAGATCTCTCATGATAATAAAATGTCAGATCTTCCGAATAGAATGAAAAATGAAGAGGCAAGAGATAATTTCTAGATCAATAGAGAGAATCATCATAAGTTAGATATAATTCATTTAATTAAAAGAAATGATTTACCTTGATGAAATTCTTTCTTTGTTGATGTTCCTGGTCACGATCTGATGTGATCCTTTATTGTGTCACAGAACCCTTGTGTAGTCTTCCTCTAATAGTGATCCACACATGATCCATGTATCTTTAGAAATCACTAAACGGTTCTCCAGGTGCTAGTGTGGAAGAGCCTTTACTTTTTATGTTCACAATCAATATCCTTCAGAGACACTTCCAAAGAACTCTCCATGATTCGGTAGAGGAGGATCTCTCTCGTAACTTGAGAGCATTCCAGGAGGAAAGGTATTATCTCTTGGCTTGACAAATTTCTCTAGATTCATTATGCACCACCACATAGAATGGCTTGGGTTAATGAGAATAATGTAATTGGGAATTATACTACTTAGAATAATAAAATAAAATAATTACTCGTGGGTATTTATTTATTTCATTTAACTCTCAGTGAGACCCCATGTCCAATAATAGAATTTGACCATTATTATTACTTTACTTGCTACCAACTAATTACACTGAATATTATTTAAATAAATAGATATTATTATTTCACAAAAATCCCATGAAAAACTACACGATATGTATATTAATATACACTAAATATACTTTTGTTTTTTCATTTTCTTTATTTCCTCCACCACAATTATTAGAACTTGAATAATGAAAATTTATTTCTAAAGTAAATATCAATCCATTATTCACTAATAAATATATTATTTTTTCAAAAATATATTCTCTCAAAAAACTAGTGTTGAAATAAATGTGAACAGGAATCCTTGAATAATTATTAACCCACAACCGAGAATCATCTTTTCTCAACTTGTTAAATGATTATTTAAATAAGATACATGGAAATACAGAGTGTGTGACACTCTAGTCCTATTTATGAGGGGCATTAGGTAAAGCCTACATAATGTCCAAGCTTGTCATCTAGAAACACGACAAGGCACCCATAGAGAATTAAGTTAACACCGCATTGATGTGTAACCTCTTACGAACACTTATCGTGTAATGTAATATCATTGTCTCTATATCTCCAATCAAGCCGGTTCCATTCACATGCCATCAACCCCTGTGATCAATGATTTATTCATTGACTTCATGGAATTTAACATTCCCATTCCTCGCTATAGACAAGGATTTATATTGGCTATATCAACTCCATCAAAGGGCCTGAGATATCAACTACGATTATGGAACATAAGGGACAAATCCTTTCTCACACTATCTATTAATGTGGTATTACTCGTGACACACCCAACATATCATAACTCACCGCGAACAATGTGTCATCAAATCTTTTTTCAATACATATATGTGCACAAGTTGTAATACCCATTAATAAGAATCTTAATGTCCAAGGACCAATACACATGTCTAGAGGTGGTAACATCCAATGACATTCTGAAATGTTGATTTCCTACTGGGAGGTATTGTTTTCATAACATTCTCCTTGATATTACCAAGGGTTCTCACCATAAGAGGGTTCCCCAATTTTTTTTGAGTCTTCACCCTTAGTGTCCTGTATTATTTTTTCCCTCAAATAAGATCATTCGTCTATATAACATTTATTCAAGAATAATGTTATGGCACTTCTGGGTTCTCTTCTTAGAAGGGATCCACATTGACCCTTTAGTGAAATTTCTATCCTTAGGACATTATCACAAGATTTTTATGCATAATCACAATCATGATGTGATAAGGTATTTATTAGTATTAAAATCCATGAATACAAGTTTATCATAATGTAAAAAGTTGTTTGTTCTAGGCCACAAACTCCAACAGACTCCCTCTTGGGCTAGAGCCAACTGCAAGCAACCTTTAACCTGTCAGATCTCACATAATATTCATTCTTATACTAAGATAATAAATTATTCATCTGGTCTTCAATATTCTCTTTTGTGGATACAATACTCATTGTAACTTTACCCCTTTGATATAAATCTTTAAAGAGTAGATACTTCTCGAGGATGATCTTTATTCATTGATGTGAACTTGTTTCTTTTGTAAGAGCCACTGGTGTAGTATTATCACAATACAATGTGATTGGGTCTCTACTACTAGGAACCACTTCAAGATCCTAGAAAAATTTTCAAATCGAGTTGACTTCCTTAGCTACATCAGAAGCTTCTCATTATTCAAACTCCACTATAGAATTGGTGAAAAGTGGCTACTTTGAACTCTTCCATCTCACAGCTTATTTTTTGAGATAGAAAACATATCCTAATTACAACTTCATTTCATTATGATCTATCTACAAACAAAAATCATCGTACCCTTTATTGACAATCTCATCGTCTCCTCCATACACCATGAACTTATTCTTAGTTCTCAGATACTTAAGGTTAGTCTTAATAGCATCCCGGTGATATTATTATAGATCTGCTTGATATCTATCTATCATGATCAGTGTATAGGAATCATCAAGCCTGGTACATAACATACCATAGATGATAGATCCTATAGTATAAGCATATAGGATCGTACACGTCCTATCATTCTCCTGTTGTGTTTGAGGACACATTTTCATAGAAATATGTAGGCCATGTGACAATAGAACCAATCCCAATTTGGATTGTTCCATAATAAATCTTGTTAGTGTATGGTTAATGTATGTACCCTGACTTAATTCAAGAGGCCTCTTGTATATAACATGAATGTTAACGATCCCAAGAATTTTGGCTTCTTCACTTAAGTCCTTCATGGAGAAACACTTATTCATCCAGTCCTTAACTTACTGTAAGACTGGTACATCATTTACAAAAAGTAATATTTTGTCAACATATAATACTAAGATAATGAACAAATTCCCATTAAACCACTTATAAACACATGGATCACTTTCATTCTTAATGAAACTAAATTCCTCTATGGATTCATCAAGTCGAATGTTCCATGACATGGATGTTTTCATTAATCCATATATATATATATATATATATGCAACTTGTAAACCCACTTGGCTTCACCTGGTATCATAAATTATTCTGGTTGTTTCATATAGACATCTTCATGAAGGTTCCTTTTAAGGAATGTTTTTTTAGCATCCATTTTCCAAATCTCAAAGTCATGGTAAGCTGTTATGGATAGTATGGTTCTTATGGATTAAAACATGGAAACTGGTGAGAAGGTTTCATCATAGTAAATTACTCGATATTGTCTAAATTTTTTAGCCACAACCCTTGATTTATATGTTCAAAATTGACCTTCCATGTCAAGAATTCTTTTGAATTCCTATTTTCATCCATCATGCTTTACATCAAATGGATATTCGACCAGAACATAGACATGGTTCTGATACATGGAATCCATCTCATAATTCATATCTTCTACCTATCTTGTATCTTCTGATCTCTCTATTACTTCCTTGTTAGGGATTGGTTCATCATTGTGAAAAAATAATTATTAACCATCCTGAGTGACTAGGAAACCAAATCTTTCTAGTTCCCATACCTCTCTTTAGATCCAATATAGTACTTTCGTTTCTGGAACCTCTTCCATGTGAACCTATAGAACTTCTTCATGTACCACATCATGTGTATCTTGAGCATCGACTTCATCAAAGTCAATCTTTCTCCCACTATCCTTTTTGAGGATGTACTCCCTATCAAAAAATACAAATTGTCTAGTGACATTAAATTTCCTATATGTATCGTCATACAACAGATATACTTTCTTTTCCATCGTATATCCAATAAAGATACACCTCATTGACTGGGATTATCGTTTGTTTCTTGATAAGGCCTTAACAAATGACTCACATCCCCATACACGTGTGTGTGAAAAATGGGTTTCATTACATTCCATGACTCAGAGGTAATTCCATTTTCTACCTTATTTGGTTCTTAGTTTAATTTATACACTATAGTTTTTAATTTATATCCCATAAAGGATAATGTAAGATCATTATGAATCATCATCGACCTTACTATGTCCAACAAGGTGTGGTTCCTCCTTTCACTAACCCCATTCCACTATAGTGTATAATGAGTCAGTTGAGATAGAATCATAGACTCTTGTAAAATTTCAATGAACTATGGGATTAGATATTTTCCACCATGATCTGATCTATGCTTCTTTATCTTCTTACCAATATGATTCTCTACTTCATTCCTGAATTCCTTAAATATTTATAAGGACTCTAACTTATACATCATTAAGTCGATATATCCATACTTAATCATATCATCAGTGAAAGTAATAAATTAAGAATATACACATCTATATTATACTAAAAATGGTCAACATACATCTATGTGTACCAATCCTAGAAGCTATGTGGCCCTTTCACCATGTCTACTAAAAGGAAGCTTAGTAATTTTCCCTTGTTAACAAGTGTGACATCTATCAACTGGGTTTAGCTAATTAGAGTAAAAATAACCATATTGACAGAGATTTTTCAAGAGATACTCATTTACATGACTGAGATGGTGAATCCACAACTGTGTGTTGTATTATTCATGTGATTTTATTTTGTTTTTAATTTCCAACAATTGGTTTTAATAATGTAATACATAAAGATTGTCATTTAAATGTGTCATACTATAACATACATTGTTCTTATAAAATAAACTACCCATATTTCCAAACATGAAAATAAATCTCTGCAGATCCAAACATGATATTGAAATTATGTTCTAGGTAACACTAGGTACATAAAAATAGATCTGTAAAACCAAATTCTTCCCAGTTGAAAATGATAGATATTAATCGCTAATGGTCAATGCAGCCAGCCTCGTGCCATTGGCAACTCAAAGATCCACCTCTCCTCCTAAAATATTTCTAAATATACTTTTTTCCTATATTTTATTGTATATGTGAGACCCACATTCATTATCTAACACCCAATATGTAGGAATGTTCAGATTACACTCGATTACAAATGAAACATTAGCATCCCCATGCTTCTCGGTGTAGTTTATCTTCTAGTGTCCAGGTTCTCCACATGAAAAACATACTGCCTCCCATTCCTTTCCCTTCCTTTGGATCTTCCCCTTATTGGTGGGAAATTTCTTGGGGTCTTTTGACCATTTATAATTCATTGGCCCCCTTTCCTTATCCTTCCTCTTTTTATTCACCATAAGGCCTACGAGTTTGTCCTGCCCGGTGTCCCTATCTACTTGGATAATCAAGGTCAGTTGTTCTGATAGACACTTCTCATTTTTTCTGATGATGATGTTGACAATAATTCTTGATAATGTCTTGTCCAGTGATGATAGGTAGAGATCTATACGCACCTCATCTAAGTACTTAATCTATAAGATGTTTAGGTACTCAATGTAGCCAATAAGCTTGAAAACATGAGGCCCAGATGGTGCAGACTATCCATGCATAGTTTTAAAAAAATCATTGTAGATTTCATATCTCTCATGTCTCTCTTTTTCTTAATATATATCCTTAAGGTGAGACAACATGCTATACACATTCATGTTTTTATGTAACCTCAAGAGATCATTTGACATGGATGATATCATGAAATATTGGACATATATGGCATTATCCAAATGTATTATATAGATTGATATTTCTTCACCACTAACTTTGTTTATAAGGGAAATTGGAACAGGATCCTCTAGAAAATACAATTTCCTATCATTGTGAAGGACAACGTACAAACACCTCTGCCACTCCTACAAATTGTTTCTCGTGAGAAGGTTTTCCTACTCATGTATGGTTCGTAATGTTATGTTTGATGTCATTTTTTCCTACAATATCTAAAAACTAAGATAAAAAATATATTTAGAACATTATGATGATAAAAGTAATAAAAAATAAATAAATTAATACTTTTTAGTTTCCCACTATTTTATCAAACTCTAATAGTCCTCGTCATTGACTTTGGAATAATATGTTGCCTGAATATTCTAGTGGAAAGAATCCACATTTACCTTCAAATTACCCCAACTAGGATTTGTAAAGAAACTTTAATGGTTATATATAATCATTCCAAATACCAACTGCATTAACTCGTAGCTTCTTGATCCGCTGAGTGGACTCCCAAATCCGAAAATCCTTTTATTTTGGATTTCATCATCCTTTACTTCTTAGTCACGCCAAGTCCAGAAGTGATGGTCAAACCTTGATGTGAACCATGTTAAGTCAACCCAAAAACTCAAATTAGAATTCCCCTATAATTTAAAGAACCCTACTATATTGGTCAAGAACATTGACTTATGATTCGATTTTAACGGTGATTATGGAAGGCCATATCAACTTAATATTTCCTTAAGGAATTTTCTCTTTTTACATAAATTTCAATTTTATTATCATTATTACATTATTCTTAATAATAAGTGGGATATATTTAATTCATTAACCATGTCTAATATAATATTTATTCCAACTTTGGTATTATTTTAGATCCATCTTGCATGCTTGTTTAATTCAATAATTGTGTGATTGTGATTACACACCCACAATAAAAAAACCATGAAACTGGTAGAAATAATATTAATAGCATGGTAATGATCTTGTCCTATTTGATACTTTATCTAGTGATTGATAAACTATCCCAATACCAAGGAGATAAAACACCTTGAACCTTTTGGGTTCAGGATTAAATCTTTCCACCTGTCCACCTTTGTATATCTGTGGACTGGTTTCTTCTAGGTTTCTAACTTCTATTGTATCCACTAGCTTGGGAGCACCATCTATTACATATGCTTTTATCTAAAAAACAGGTCTTTACATAAAATAATCCTTGGTCACATAGTCCAAAATTATCAATGAGGAGAATGCTTGCATGCCAATAATTTTAATGTAAATAAATAAATTAAAAGAAACTATCCATATAAAAAATTTCCATGTCTAGGTCAGGATCATCCATACATGCAATGATATTTATGCATAAATAATAATTGCATTCAATTATTTAATAATTCATGTTCAAGATAAATCACGCTCTAATGAATTAATTATTATATTTAATTATTCAATCCATTTATCTTAAACCCTTTTCTAAATTTCCTTGAGTTTCTCATCCATCATAATTTTAAACAAATAAATTTATTTAAAATTGACTTTGTACATAACTTATACCATAGGGTAAACTCAGATTATTCCCATTCATAACTACCCAATGAGTCAAAATAAACATTACGCATATGTTAAACTAAACACATATGAATAAAACACATATCTGATATTGTTCCCTAGCCTTACACTTGCACCATGGTACACGTATCAATAGTTTATATAATATAATAATAAATTTTAATAAATCCTTGTTATTTGGTTGAGTACACAATGTGTAGTTCATACAACATGGAGTGTACTCACGGTCACTATCCATCTGAAGTACACACTTAGGTGTCGGCATGTAGATGTAATTCAGAATTCTTTGGAGTACACGGCATATCTAGTGGGCCACATGTCGTATAATATCCACGTTACATGTTCTCCAGTCGGTCAAGCCATGTACAGGGTACACTCTCTAACCCTAACCCGATGGGACTACATGCCATGTTCAGTGGGCCACACAGTGTGTAATCTAAAAACAGTCTGCCAACTACTCTTGGTCAACACATGGAGTCATAATGACTTAGATAAACTCCAACACAAGGCTTGGTTTTGCAGACTTGTCCTGATGCGTTGAACCATGAATACAAGGTGTGTGAGGAAGAATACACACCATGTGTTCAAGTGATGTATTAAAAGGGACCTTTAGAACCACTGTATGAGATCCTCTATTTTTATTTGAAAAAAATAAATATAAATGTTCATTTCTATAATGTTAACGATAAACTAAAGAGTAGGAATGGATCTCGAGATTCAGATTTAAAGAACGACTAACCTAAATTGAAACAGGTGAATTATTAAATTAATAAATCATCAAAAAAAACTAAATAATTATAATCAATGATATGACCCGTCTGATACCAATTTTTGGTTCCGAGTGCAGAGGAAGCATGTGGATGGGTGTACCCAACATTAATTTTACCATTAACAATTATCAATCTTAGAACCAACATGATGATAAATCGCCGGATCTTAGGATTATAATGAAGAGAAATAAGGAAAGAGGGAAGTCTTGGAACCATAGAGAGGATTACCATAAAGTGGTTATAATTAATTTAATTAAAAGAAAATAATTTACTTGATTAGATTATATATTCATTGATGTTTCTGGTCACGATAAAATGTGATTTGTTATTGCATCGCATAATCCATGTGTAGGATTCCCCTAGTGGTGATCCACACGTGAACCACGTATATCTCAATGTAGATGAATGGATCCTCAGGTACTAGTGTGGAAGAGCCTTTACTTGCGATGTTCACCTCTGATCGCCTTTAGAGATACTTCCAAAGTGCTCTCCATGATCCGGTGGAAGAGGATCTCTCTCGTAACTTGAGATCATTCTTGGAGGAAATTGAATTCTCAATTGGCTTTAGAGATTTTTCTAGATCCTTTGTGCACAACCATAGAGAATGGATAGATCTAATAAGAAAAATGTAATTGGGATTTATATTACATAGAATAATAAAATTAATTAATTACCTAAAGTAATTTATTCAATTCATTTAATTCTTAGTATGGACCCACATATAATAATAACATTTGACTATTATTATCACTTGAAGTGCACCCAACATATTACACATATTATTATTTAATTAAATAAATTATATTATTTCTCAAAAATCCCAAAACAATTTCATGGAATGTATATTAATATACAAAGAGTGTAGTTTTTTCCATTTTATTTATTTACTCCACCAAATTTATTAGACCTTGAATAATTACAATTTATTTCATAAATAAATATCACATCATTTTATAAAATAAATTTATTATTTCACCAACAATATATAATCTCGAATAACTCATGTCGAAAAAAATGTGATTAATAATCCTTGAATAATTATTAAACCACAACTGGGAATAATTTTTATTCAACTTATCAAATGAACATTTAATTGAGATACTTACACACAATTAGTGTGTGACCCTCTAGGCCTCTATCTCATAGGAATTTGGTGGAGCCTAACTAAAGTCCAGGGTTATCATCTAGCAACATTCCAAAGCAACCATAGTGAAATAATTTAACACCATAATGAAATATCTCCTCATACGAATGCTTAATCTTTAATGCAATCCCTTGGTTTCGATATCTCAAATCAAATGGGTTTCATACTAGTGTCATCAACCCATGAGCTTGATTACTCTTTATTTGACCTCCCAAAATTGAACTTTCCATCACCTCACTATGGACATGGATTTATTTATTCTATATCAATTCTATCATAGGGCCTGAGATATCAACTTCTATTATGAAACAGAAGGGAAAAATCCTTTCTTCCATTATCTATTAATGTAATATTGCTCTAGATGCACCCAACATATCTTACCTTGCTCAGAACTATGTGTCCTTACAATTTTCACCAATAAATCTAAGTGCATGAGTTATGATACCCATTAATAATAATCTCAAAGTATAAAGACCAATACACACGTCTACAAATAAGAACATCTAAAGACACTACGAAATGGGGATTTTCTACCAGAGGGTAGTTTTTAAATAATATCCTCCTAGATATTAAAAATAGGACACACCATGAGAAGGTTCCTCAATGTTTTAGGAGTCATCCCCCCTAATTTCATGTATTATTTGACTCCCTCAAGTAGCATCATATATCCACAAAACATATATTCAAAAATAGAGTTATGGTACTTCTGGGATATTATCATTACAAGTATCCTTTATAAACCTTTAGTGTAACAACTATCCTTAGGACATTATTACATGCATTGAAATACAGAAGAAAAATAATGATGTGATAAGTTAATTATTAATATAAAAAATAAATGAATAAAATTTTATTATAATGTAAAAATTAGTTGGTTCGAAGCCACAAAACCAAAAATGTGTTATGAATAGAATTATAATACCCATCGATGAATTCATATTTTTTATGAGTAAAAATATATTCTTAGCTATATTAAATTTGTTGTTGCTATTTTCCTACAAATATATTAATCTATTTTGGAATAAGTACTCTATCATAAGCTTTAGATGTCAATAATTATGTATTTCATTGTTATGAAATGGGTTTCTAATGACAATGTAATTATTTTGAATCATATACACGGATTAGTATCATTATCATGTAATTATATCACCTAATTTTAACATTATTTACTCAAATTATATTATTCATTAGAGTAATTTTATTGATTAAATGGTTTATATTTTTATTCATATACCTTTCAAAAAAAATATTATGGTATATTTATTCATGATATAATTTTCTATATGTAAACCTTTCTATGAATATGAAATCGCCATTATTTTGTTTTTCCCCAGGATATTAAGAAGGAATAATTAATTGAGTTTAATGATATATAATATTTACCTTAATAATGTTTTTAAATTTATATAATTAATGTAATTTTAGATTAAATTATTCCTCTAGTTTACCAAGTCTACTAAATTATTCTATGCTTTGGGAAAGGAATCCTTATATTTGGTTTCAATGTAATAATATAAGCACCGCCTATGGAATATAAGTTTCTGGGTCTTTACATTGAACACTTTCTTCATTATATAAATTCACAAGGATAATGATTCCTTGGAAAAAAATTAATTTAGAATCAAGGCTATTGAAAATAATTAAATAGATCCTTAGATATTTCATTTTATTTGTATTGGAAAGGACTAAAAATAATATTATTTCTGTTAATAAATATATATTTATACTATAGTGAATGATAAATTTATACATTTAAATTAAATTTTATTTTATTAAATTATTATATAGAAGTCTTGATAATGGTGAAATTTCAAAAAAAAATTAAAAAATTTAATAGGATTCGAAAAATTATTATGGTATTTTGATATTCAATTTATATGAATGCAAGAGCTACACATTCTTTTTCTAACGTTTTTATATAGTACTATTCTATATATAAAACTCTGAATTAGGTAGAATGAACACCCAATAGGATATGAATATCTCGAAATTTATAATGAAGATAAATATTCAATATTAAATCATATGTGCTGCATTTTATAATTACATTAGTTATTATATCAAGAAACAAATGGATTGGAATCCAATCCTACCTTTACATAATAACAAAAAAATAATTCTCCATGAAAATTATTTTATTACAATGAATTTTGGGTCTTTAATAAATAAATGATCTAAATTTAATATTCAAGCATTATATTTCTCATTAATTATTATAATATGTGTGTTATATCATTTAATAGGGGTAAATATTGTGTGATTTTTCATTTAGGTTTTTCAATCTCCTTGAATAATGAGATTAAGAAATTTAGGTAATATTATACAAAGATAAATAGGTTTATAATATATTGGTGATATAAATTCAATTTCTGAGAATAATAACTACAAAACGTAACATTGATACTAACTGAGATGTATATATCTTTATTTACAACAATACCATAAGAAAATATTACATCTATAAAATAGTCCCAGAATCCCAATAATGGATAGTTTTGTGTATTTTTGGATTTAATACACATGAAACACAATTTATGATACTTTTGAAAATTTATCCCTATTAATACCACATTATCTCTATATTTATACACCCCTAGGTTATACTCCTTATTAAATCCTAGTGATAGAATACTTATGAAAATTATAAGAAATAAAACTCATTAAACCAAAAACATATTGAAATTTAATCAAGTGTTAGATCTATATAATATGAAATGAGATTATAAGGGTAGAAATATCTTATTTATAAGAACAAATAAAAATAATGTTTCCTCATATGTTTTGATAAAATGATAGGAAATCTAAAATAGAAAAACATTTATTGTAGAAAAGGATTGAAAAAACCTGTGATAATTAAAATAATTCATGTTCCATAATAATTGGAAAAATTAAATGTAGTGTAATGGAAATTTATAATAACTATTTAATGATACACTAAAATATAAATAAAAATACCAAATCAGAAGATATGGAATCACCACCTAATTCCTTGATCATATTGTAGAATACATCACTACCAGGTTCCTAGTGTAGAGTTAGCATCAATCCCTTATTCAATCAATCATATTAGAGAATAAAACAATAATTAATTCATATTAACAAAGTGGAACATGTGAAACTACAACATTACCATAAACTAATTACAGCATGAAACACTACCTAAAACCCATTATAATGAGGATTCAATAATTACAATAGATTTTATTAAACAATGTGTAAAAGAAAAAACTGCATATTTCCCTTAAATAATGTGGTGGAGGAAAAACTACTTGTTTATAATAATCCTAATATATTAGAAAAATCATCCTAAATCCAAAAAATAAAATTGGGTAAGAAAAACTTCCCGATAAGCATAAAAAATTTGTAAAATCCAACACTACCTGATTAAATAAACAAAGTGGAGAAGGAAATACTACCAGATTAACATAATTCAATCTTGATATTGAAAGCATTAACATATTAATTTCATAAGGGAAATGGATTAAAATATTCAATCATACATAAATATTTGTTCCATTTGAAAATAAATATTTGTTTTATCAAAATAAATACACTAACATAAAAATTTATCTCAAAACAGTTCAGATGGGATCACCAAAAATGAAAATAATACATTTAATAGTTTATAGTGAAAATTTAGTCACCCTGAAGAATATTTCATCATAATATTATGAAATTTATTAATAAATCATAACCCTATAATTTATAATCTCTTAGATTCAATGATTAAAATGAATGTGAAATGTAAGTTATTAGTTAGAAATGATTTCTTAATGTTATCATAAAAATAAAAAGTTATTTTTCACTTTTTAATAAATCATATTTGAGAAATTTCAATGAGGGAATTTTGAAAATTATTATTTAAAAATAATTACATATAATTAATCTCTGTAAAATACATATATCTTTGAAAAATAATATTTAAAAACACAATAAAAACATTCACTAAAATATTAATAAAATAGTATTTCAAATACATGAAGGTTATCACCAATTTTTTGGAGTTTAAGAAAAAATTTGATATTCAAAGTATTGAATTTTTCATAATATTATAAATTTCCATTATTGAAAAAAATCATAAAATTTACAAATAAACCAAATTTTTTAAAAATAGAGTGGGTAACGAAAAATTTTACATGAGATAAAATATAATCTATATTCCAAATATAATGGAGAATTGTGGCAGAAAGATAGAATCACTACATGGTTTAAAATGTTATTTTTTTGAGAGGATGAGAATTATCATCATCATCATCATACTAATGTAGAAAAAAAAATAATTTTAAAAAAACAATGTTCAATGAAAATATAATATAATCATTGATAAATATAGAACCGACTTGAAAACCCGTAGACAAAAACGAATCATTCTAACTGAAGGAATTAGGTTGAGTCATGGAAAACCCTTATGATTTGAGTAATATTTTATTTAAATCCCATTTCATGATAGAGATTTAAATTTAACTTACATGAACATGAATTAAATATTATTTACCATAAAACAACTTAAATATGTAATGTATACACCAAATTAATCAAACATTGTGTGAACATTTAAACATGTATCAATGACTTTAAAATTATACAACGATACCATTACTATAATCCTTGACTTTCACTAATGCAGTTAAAATTATGATATAATAAAAATAAATATCTTAATAATTTATTTCATAAAAATAATTCATCTCAATATTATTTTATGAACACTTTTATAATTATTCCTTAAATGTTTATCAGTAATTCATTGTCTAATTTCAAATACTGGTGAGGGTAATCTTAATAATTTTGAACTAGATTCTTATTAGTGATATTTTCCATCATTTATCTACCAATGTTCATCATTATTATAAATAATCTTTTATTATAGAACATAATTATATCTGTGTTTTGGTTATAATATTTAATTATGTAATCGATGAAGAGTGTGTTTTATTTATTTTCAATGAAGGGATATTGGATTCTAAATTATTTAACATACTATAAATGATACCATTGTAGAACAACAGAAAGATAATTATAGAAATTTTTATATAAAATACTATCAATAATTATATTTTTTTGATCATTCATGCTATTATTTTATATCATTGTTCAAGTAGGTTGTAAGACCAACCCAAACATGAACATATAATAATTAATAGATTATAATGATTATGAAAGTGGATAATTATGAAATTAAATCATTTTTATAGAAGAATGAAATTATTATTTATATTATTTTGTATTAGGGAATTGTTTTTAAATGTATTTTTACAAACAAGAAATAATATAGATACAAAAAAAGACATGTTACAATGTAAAGGTGGTAGTCTGCATATAAAAAATGACATTTTATTTTTTATTAATAGATATAGATAATTTTGGAAAATAATTATTCCCATATAATAATTAAATTCATTAAAAATTTATTATGAATTTCATTGTATTTGAGTGAAACAATTATAAGTTGTTTTGTAAGATTGAAAATAAAAAAATATATCATGGAATATATGTTCTCATGTAAAGAATAGGAATTTCCATGTATTTTTTTTAATTATATGGAAATTTTACGAGTCCGCAAAAATTGATGACGTGTGATTCTGAGGCCTTGTGTACCCAGAATGAATTTCTCAACTTTTTTTTGGTACGTTTAGTAAATGTACGAGCAGGTTTTTGTAACATTTGAACTAGTGTTCGGAATTGAAATTTGAGGACACCATTGAACTCATAGCGCTGATATTTTCTTTAGGAGAATTTCATATTGATAATAGTTGGTCGAGGGTGAAAGTTAGTTTTCATGATTTTCATGAAATAAGAAAAATAAAATGTCTTACATTTTTATTTTTATTTTTGAAACCTCTCTACATGGGTTACGAAGGTGGGGATAACCCGAAGTAGAAAACCCTACCAAATTATATTCTAGCTGTGCTGACCAACCGAACCCCCATTTAATGGGAGATAACTCTTAGACAACCTCCCATAAATTAATTATGCCAACTCCCCATTTAATTTTTGGTTCCAACAAAAAATAATTGAAATGTGTCAAACTTTTAATTGTTCCAACATAATTTATCTACTTAATTTAAATTATATTGGTACCTCTTTCATTTGGGAGGATTTGGTTAGAAAATAAGAAGAGGAGAACTTGTGGTGAAATATTCTCTCCAATGAATAACACCTCCCAACAAAGATCTTTATCAAAGAAGAATGCACCATCTTCTCCAATGAAGAACGTGCCACCGCCAATGTGGGACGTCTTCAACAACGATGAACCGACATCCTCCCTTTCCTCCTCATCGATGTCAACAAACCTCTGAGGTAGGGGTTTTTTTATTCTTCATGTTTTATGGTGAATTAATCCTCATGATCCTCCTGCTACCAAACTAATGCGGAGGGAGCAGGGAAAATGAACACGGACCGATCCCTCTATCATTCTTTGTGGTTGGTGTGTTCATCGCAATGGAGGAGGATGTCAACCAACATTGGAGGGGCATGGGAATGGTGGTCGGCACCATGACCAGCCACGATGAAGGTGGCTACGCGACCATGCCACCGGAGAAGGGTCGCGGCCCGTCGGCCACAGCAAAGGAAAGGCGGCGGTCGGCCGCACGACAGGGACGGAGGTGCGCTTCCCCACAGCCCAGCATGTAAGGGCCTAGCTTGTACTAGGGCGATGAAGGAAGGATGGCCGACCAATCCGGCTGATGATGAAGGCACGGTGCATGACCGCACCGTGTGGAGAGGATGGCTTTCCATCTGGCCAGCTACGGCAAACCACCGGACCCGGACCAGTTTTGACTCTTTCTATACTTTTGGCCATAACGTTGGCATTGGGCATCTGTTTGACGAACTATCTACAGCACCAGAACCCTTGGAGATAGACGGTCATTATGATATATCCCACTTGAGATGTTGATAAAGATGGTGTACGGTCAAGTTGTATCAATCACGAATCCAACCGGGCCCTCGGGACTAAAAGGCTAATAATTTACAGACTGGGAGTCTGATTGACGCATCATCTATTGAATTGATACCCCTATTAAATGGGAGTCCTTTAGGATACTTCTTCATGGGAATTTGTGGCGGTTAAAGTATCGACTGGTGGCATGAGGAGCAGACCCTCCAAGAGACAAGTGAGCTTAGTGTGGGAACCCTGTAGCTGGCCGTGACGATGTACTAGGATCATGTGTGAGTCTGATGATGTACGAGGATCTAGTGTGGGTCTGACAAGGTACTAGGATCCTATGTGGGTCTAAATATGTACTAGGATCCTGGGTTAGTCTGACGATGTAATAGGATCCTGTGTGGGTCTGATGATGTACTAGGATCTTGTGTGGGTCTGACGATGTACTGGGATCCAGTGTGGGCCTGACAATGTACTAGTATCTTGTGTGGGTCTGACGAGGTACTATGATCCTGTGTGGGTCTGATGATGTACTACAATCCTCTGTGGGTCTGATGAGGTACTAGGATCTTGTGTGGGTCTAATGATGTACTATGGTCCTCTATGGGTATGATGATGATTTAGGATTCTACGTGGGTCTTCCTCTTAACAAAGTAAGATGAATTAGTTGTTATATCTAATCATCTCTACTACTGTACCTAAGTTATACATAGTGTGAGATGAGTTTGTACCTTTATGGTCTATACCTTCATGGTAATACCCTGGTGGTATTCTTTTGTGTGGCATACATGTGTGGTACTCTTCTATTATACGAATACCTTGGTGGTATTTTTATTTGTGGCGTACCCCTGTGGTACTTACCATCGTGGTAATCATTCTTTTGTGGAACAGATGAGATTTGGGATTTTGAGTTGGACCTTTTGTTTCCTCATGATTGAGATGGGCTTACTTGATAACTTAGTAATATTTATGGGCAGATTCCTAAGTTGGGTTTTCAGTTGAATTGTTGTTGTGTGGTTTATCCTTTGTAGATTTTGTGAGAACTTTAGGTTCTTGGGGTCCCTAATGAGAATTGTTATACTCACCCCTACACGAACTATGCCCCCACCCTGTTGTGTTTGGTGTAGAGGACGGACAATGCTGACTGAGGAAGAGGGTACCATGACTGAAGGTAGCTTTCAGGTGGACCTTAGATGAGGCATACCACAGTGACGACTGTTCAAGAGTTGTACCTACCCTTCAGGTAGGATCCTTGGTGTTTGTTCAGAGGATTTGTTCTGTTTACTTGTACCTTCCAGTTTCCCTTGTACTTTCCAATTTGTCCTGTATTCTGGCCCCTTTTACTTACTGTATGCACTCCTTTTTACTATAAAATTTTCTTGTGTTCGTATCTTGATATGTTCTTGGTTGCATGTTTTAATAGGTTATAAAGGCAATGTCATACCAGTTTTAGGCAATACGTCTTTCAGTGCTAGTCTCTAGCCCCTGGCCTATGGAAGACAGGCTTGGGGTAGTCACGACACAGGCCCCAGGGGACAGCTCATGACAAATTTATAACAGAGGAGTTGGTTCTATTGTAGAACATAGGACTCTCATCTTTTTAACAGTAACATTGCTCAGTGTTATGAGTGTGGTGATCAGTTTAGGGAATCCAATGTTGGTGTGGTGGCTGACATATCCATACACCCAGACCCTAACTTCTGATTTCAAACACAGTGCATGAAAACACTGATTGTGTGTTTGTTTTCAAGTGTTTTATTTGGGATCTATTTGAGTCATCTTACCAGGTATAAATTTTTTACCATGGTTCACCTGTTTCTTTTCAGGATGCCTCCACATAGATAGAAAGCTAAGGATCCGGGTATAGTATGCACTGATATCCCACTGAGTGACAAGGACTCGATGCAGGGACCTCTTCCAGTAGATGCACCAACGGAGGCACCAGCGGTACCATTACCCATAGGGACACCGATTCCACCATCCCCAGCAACAGAGGGTGAACACCACATGAGCGCGTTGCACGAGTTCTAGCTCTAGAGTCCACCCAGGTTCAGGGGAGGGATGGACCCACATGTAGTTTAGTATTGGTTGGAGGTCATGGTGAGAGTCTTCCTATAGGTAGGGACACCAGATGATATTATAGTGATCCTTGACGCCAGTATTTTATAGCCAGTAGTAAGCAGATAGTGGAGCTCGGTGCTCTAGGTTCATGATGAGGTGACTCTTCTCTGGGAAGACTTCGAGAGCCTATTTCAGGTAGATTTTGTCACAATGACTCTTCATGTAGTGTACATACAAGAGCTTCTTCATCTACATCAGGTCAGCATGACTATGGATTAGAAATCAGTGAGGTTCAACGACCTCTCGCACTACTCCATTGATATGGTGTGGGACCCATTATTTAGGGGTCGGACCATCGAGATGGGGCTCCAGCAGGAGATCAAGGATTTAATGATTTCTCTCAGCATCTCGACGTAGTCTGGGTTATTAGAGAGAGCCCTCTTAGTGGATAATTGTTTTGATTAGAAGTTTCTAGAAGTGAGACCCACCACCGAGCGTCACGTAGTGGAGTCTTCAGCAGCTGGTAGTAGACAGATGTTATAGAGGTCTAAGAGGACCAAAGCTATTGGTGTATGAATGCAGGATTTATGGTCAGTTGTGTGGGGCACCGGAGATAGAACCAGTCATGCGAGGAGCAGGCGGTGTTTCAAATGTGGCGGGCATGGTCAAATGGCTCGCTACTGCCCGACCTTCCGTATGAAGGACCTCCCAGGTAGAGACAGAGGTTTGACCAAGGATGTCTGCATGGAGCAGGTGGATGTGACAGAGGAACATGCCTTGAAGCTAGCAGCGGGCGTCGATTCGATATGTTACCGCCACCACCACTAGGTGGTCCACCCCAACCACAGGGAGCAGGTGCACAGGGGCATGCTCAACTCTAGGTAGTCGAGGCCTATGGTCATGGAACTATAGAGATGATATGAGGTATGATCTGTGTCTACTCCACCCTAGCTGCAGAACTTATAGACACAGGTGCCAATAATTATTTTATGGACACTACCCTCATTCATAGCTCGGTGATTCCGACGGAGTCGTTGACTCAAACCTTATGGATAGAGACTTCTACAGGAGAGGATTAGATGATTACGCATTGGTTTCAGTAGTGTGAGATTACTCTAGTAGGAAAAATATTCTTTTGGGATCTCTTAGTAGTGGCATCGAGGCCTTACAACATCATTTGTGTATGGACTGGTTACCTACATTCCATGCTCAGATTGACTGAATTAGGCGTGAAGTGTGGTGTGTGTGCACGTATGGGACTAGGTTTACCTTCACTGGTGAGAAGGGAGAATTTACACCACATGATGTACTTACCCGGAGGATAGTATATCCATTCACTCATGAGTTGGCAGGACATACCCTCGGCGTGGTTGATGTGGAGATTCTAAGCTATCCTGTAGTGGTGGACCAGTACATGGATGTCTTCCCTGATGATTTTCTGGGTCTACCTCCTCACAGATAGGTGGAGTTTTGCATTGACTTGTACACCGTGACAGCACCGATATCCACACTAGTGTATCGGATGGATCCTACGGAGCTTCGTGAGCTGCTGGTATAGCTATAAGACTTTTAGAGGAAAGGGTTCATTCAGCCTAGTGTTTCTCCTTGGGAAGCCCTGATTTTGTTCGCCAAGAATGCAGATGGGAGCTTGAGACTTTGTGTTGACTATTGGCACCTAAACCAGGTGACCATGAAGACCAAGTACCCACTCCCTAGGATTTATGACCTATTTGATCAGCTGAAGGAAGCACGATGGTTCTCATAGATAGACCTCAGATCAGGCTATCACTAGCTCTGATTGTGAGATGAGGATGTGCAGAAGATGACTTTCAGATGTCGGTACGACCACTACGAGTTCTTGGTTGTGCCATTTGTTTTGACCAATGCCCTAGCAGTGCTCATGGGACTCATGAAAAGGATCGTTTAGCCATTCCATGATCACTTTGTATTATTCTTAATTGATGATAGTTTGATCTAGTCGACTACTGAGGGGGATCATTTATATCATTTACAGATAGTTCTGGACACACTCCAGGAGCACCACCTTTATAGTAAGCTCTAGATGTTCTAGTTCTCGATCTAAGAAATTCACTTTCTAGGACATGTCATATAGGATGCTAGAGTTACGGTGGATCCAGTGAAGATTGATGCAATACTTTCTTGGGAGCCACCCAGGAGTGTGATGGAGGTACAGAGTTTCTTGGGTTTAGATAGATACTGCTATAGGTTTGTGCCAAATTTCTCCAGAGTTGCAGCACATTTATCAGTTTTGACGAAGAAGGGTCAACCCTTCATGTGGTCGGGGAGATACCAGCAGAGTTGTCAGGACCTAAGGTAGAGGCTGACTAGTGCCACCATCTTGAGGATTCCATAGGAGGGCGAAGGGTATGTATTCTACCATGACGCATCGGGGACCGGGCTCGGATGTGTCCTGATGTAGGAGCGAGCAGTTATCGCAAATGGTTCTCGACAATTGAGACAACATTAATTAAACTATGATACCCATGACCTGGAGTTAGCAGTAGTGGTCTGTACCTTGAATATGTAGCGACATTATTTGATGGGTGAATGTTTTACAGCCTACTCAGATCACAAGAGCCTCAGGAATATATTCTCATAGAAGGACCAGAACTAGAGACAGTGATGTTGTCTCGAGTTCCTCTAGGACTATGACTTCGAGATATTCTATACTCCTAGGAAGGGGAACGTTGTAGAAGATCCACACAGCAGGAAATCTGATATACAGCTGCTAGGTGAGGAGACCGAGTAGCTAGATGCTTTGCAGATTTCCATTGTTGATCGAGATGGAGTAGCTTTTCTTCGGTCTCTTAAAGTCACTCCCCCACTTCTTCCGTGATTTATGGAGGCATGGTGTGGGGATACTGACTGGGGGGATTGATGTGCTCATATATCTACAGGATAGGCACCTAATGGATTTTCTAATGGTGGGGAGCAAGTCATTCTCTTCAGAGGACGTAACGTGGTACCAAAGTCTCTTCGAGAGGAAGTGTTGAGGGAATTCTACACATCCCCTCTAGTGGTACATCCAAGAGTAGCCAAGATGTACCAGGACCTCCGACAATATCATTGGTGGTCGGGAATGAAGAAAGTTGAAGCAGAGTTTTTCTCTCGGTGCCTCACTTGTTAGCAAGTGAAAGCAGAGCATCAAGTACCAGCAGGCTTGGTTCGGCCTTTAGAGGTCCCAGAGTGGAAGTGGGATTGGACATCAATGGACATATTAGGAACACTTCCACATATATCCAGGGGTCATGATTCTATCTGGGTGATCATCGACCGACTCACCAAGTCGTCCCACTTCCTACTGATCAAAGAGCATGATTCAGTAAAGAGCTTGGGATACCTCTATGTGCAGAAGATTGTGCGGCTAAAATGAGAAACCTCGATGTTTGTCTCTAATCATGATACATGTTTCACTTTCCGGCTATGGAAGGGGTTACATGAGGCTTTTGGGATGCATCATCATTTGAGCACCACCTTCCATCCTCAGAAGGATAGCTAGACTGGGCGGACCATTCAGACCATCGAGTACATGATGCGTACTTGCGTCCTCGAATTAGATCGTCGTTGGGAGGATCAATTTTCTTTGGTGGAGTTTTCATAAAACAGTAGCTATCACTCCACCATTGGGATGGAACCTTTTGAGGCTTTGTATGGCTGACTTTATAGGGTGCCTTTGTGTTGGAATGACCTAGGACAGTCAGCACTCATGGGACTAGAGATGGTATGGGTTACCACAAAGAAGGTGTAGATTATCCAAGAGCAGATGAATACATCACAGAGAAGGGATAATTCTTATACTGACATGAGATGGAGACCTCTGGAGTTCAAGGATGGAAAACACATCATTCTTCAGGTCTCACCATGATGATGTTAGTGGAGATTTAGTCAGGGCATCAAGTTTTCTCAGAGGTTCATTAGACCCTTCTAGGTCCTCAGCAGAGTTGGCAAGGTGGCTTACCGCCTAGCACTTCCCCCTCAGTTGCACCGGGTGCATGACGTCTTCCACGTATCCCAACTGAGTAGATACATTCATGACACTTCTCACATCATCGACCATGGTGAGCTAGACATCAAAAATGGGGTGACATTTATGGAGGATCCAATAGAGATTAAGGATCGATAGGAGAGGTTCCTTCGTGGGTGGTCGATACCTCTAGTGAACATTTGATGCTAGCATTGGAACCTCTAGGAGAGAACATGGGAATGGGACGCTCAGATTCATGCTCTGTACCCCCCACTTTTTTCCCCAGTTTTGTAATGTGTCTTTAATGGACGGAAATCACTAAGGTGGGGAGAATGTAAAGACCCGGAATTTCCATGTAATATTTTTAATTATTTGGTAATTTTACGAGTCCGCTAAAATTGACGGCGCATGATTCTGAGGCCCAGTGTGCCCGGATTGAATTTCTGAACTTTTTTTTGGGTACGTTCAGTAAACGTGTGTGATGGTTTTTTTAACATTTGAACAGGTGCTCAGAATTTCAATTTGAGGACACTTTTGAACTTGCATCACTGGTATTCGCTTAAGGATACTTTCCCCTTGACCACAATTGGTCTAGGGTGAAAGTTAGTTTTCGTGATTTTCATGGAATAATAAAAATATAAGGTTTAAGATTTTTATATTCATTTATGGAACCTCTCTACATGGGATATAGAGGTGGGGACCACCTGAACTGGAACCCCCCCCCCCCAAACAATTCTAGTGGTGGGGACCACTCGAACCCCCTTTAATGGGATATAACTCTTGGACTTCCTCCTATAAATTAATTAGGCCAACTCCACACTTAATTTTTGGAGCCAATTGAAAATAAATGAAATGTGTCTGTATTTTAATTGTGTCAACATAATTGATCTACTTAATTTAAATTATATTGGAAAATCTTTCCATTGAGAGAATTTTGTTGGAAAATTAATAGGTGAGAATTGTAGAGAAACATTATCTCCAAAGAAGATGTCTCGCGTTTGAGGTTATCGGTGACTGTGCGGCGCACGACCGCGCCACGTGGAAAGGACTGTTGTCCATATGACTAGCCGCGGTGAACCGCCGAACCACGGTCGCCCCGCCGTACCATGGCCACCCCGCTCCACGGGTGGCCTAGGATGGGTTTCAATGTGGGTCGGGTCATGCTGTGGGCCGGGTCGCACTGTGGGCTGGGCCGGACCCAGTGGGGTAGGCTGGGTCAGTCGGATCGGGTCGGACCAGACCCGGACGAGTTTCGACCTATCCCATACTTTTGGCCATAACTTTGGAACTAGGTGTCTATTTGATGAACCGTATATGGTTCTAGATACCTTGGATCGATACGGTCCTTTTCGTATACCCCACATGATATTTGGATAAAGTTGGTGTACGGTTGGGTTGGATCGAGCACGAATCCAACCGGGCCCTCTGGACTAAAAGGCTAATAACTTACAAATCAGGCGACCGATTAACATACCATCTATTGAGTTGACACCCCTATTACATGGAAATGCTTTGGGACTCTTCTTCATGGGACTTCATTTCCATTTTAGTATCGACCAGTGGCTTGAGGAACAGAACCTCCTGGAGACAAGCAAGCTTAGTGTGGGAACCCTATAGCTGGCTGTGATGATGTACTAGGATCCTGTGTGGGTCTGACGATGTACTAGGATCCTGTGTGGCTTTAATGAGGTACTAGGATCCTTGTTGGGTTTGAAGATGTACTTAGATCCTATGTGGTTTCGACAACGTACTAGGATCTTGTGTGGGTCTGACGATGTACTAGGATCTTGTGTGGGTCTGACGAGGTACTAGGATCTAGGGTGGGTCTGACGATGTACTAGGATCCTGTGTGGGTCTGACGAGGTACTAGGATCCTGGGTGGATCTAATAATTTACTACGATCCTCTATGGGTATGATGATGATTTAGGATCAAATGTGGGTCTGCCTCTTAACAGAGTGAGATGAATTTTTAGTTACGTCTAATCATCTCTACTATTGTACCTAAGTTATACCTCTTGTGAGATGAGTCTATACCTTTGTGGTCTATTCGTTCGTGGTGATACCCTTATGGTATTTTTCTTTGTGGCGTATCTATGTGGTACTTTTCATTCATTGTAATACCATGGTGGTATTATCCTTTGTGGTTCCCACTAACCTTAAGGTGGTTTATTCAGAAAATGAAAAAAATGGATTTGGTATGTATTCTTCTTTGTGGCGTACCTATGTGGTACTTACCATCGTGGTAATCATTCCTTTGTGAAACAGATGCTCTTTGGCCTTTTGAGTTGGACCTTATGCTTCCTCATGATTGATATGGGCTTACATGATAACTTAGGTATATGTATAGGCATATACCAAAGTAGGGTTGTCAGTTGAATACTTGTTGTGTGGTTTATCCTTTGTGGATTTTATGAGACCTTGAGGATCTTGGGGACCCTACAGAGTATCGTTATACTCACCCATGTATGGGATACAGCCACAACCTATTGTGTTTGGTGTAGATGATGGACAACATTGACTAAGGACGAGGGTACCTGGACTGGAGGTAGCTCGGAGGTGGACCTTAGACAAGGCGTACCGCAAAGACAATCATTTGAGAGCTACACCTACCCTTCAAGTAGGATTATTGGCGGGTGTTCACGGGAGTTGTTCAATTTACATGTACTTTCCTGTTTCCCTTGTACTTTCCATTTGGGCTTTTATTCTGGCCCATTTTTCTAACTGTATACACTCCTTTTTACTATACATTTTGCTTGTGTTCGTATCTTGTTGTGTGCTTAGTTGTGTGTGTTTACAGGTTATAAAGGTAATGCCTTCCCAGTTTTAGGGAATACATCATTGAGTCCTAGTCGCCAGCCCCTGGCCTATGGAAGTTGGGCTTGGGGAAGTCACGGCACGGGCCCCAGGGGATGGGTCGTGACATCTCACCTTTAGTACTTGAGGATTCCCATAGAGGAATCCATGGAAATTTTTGGGGATTAGGATAAATTCACATATAGAGAAGATAAAGGATGTCAAATCAAGTTACAATGGATTTAAATATTTTATTGTCTCATGTGGCAACTGAAGTTTTCAATGTTTTCTTCAATGGGTAATGGTAAAACTCTTTTATAAGTTGTGAGAATGAATTTGTTTTGAAAATATTTCAACTAAATGTAATGGGTGCATATGTTTCACATGTTTGGTCAACTCAAAAAAGGAAAATAATTTCTATTATGATGAAATAAGGTATATAATACCATAGTATTTCATTCCAAAAAGAATTACCGACATGTTTTTATGTCATTTACTCATTGGATTTGGAATTTTATAATTTCAGGTTTTACCATTTTATATAATTTTTACGTAAAGTAATTTCATTTAAAATCAATAAAAAAAATTACATTATTTTAAATTTGAAGAAAATCATTTTATCTATTAAATCCATTTTATCTTATAAAATATATTTTTCAATGAAAAAATACAATTTGACTTTATCTCATGTAAAACGTAGAAACCCATTTTTTGAAGAAGTATATTTTTCATATTAAATTTTATGTGATGGAAACAATTATCAGTTTAATTGAGTTTAGTTATTTTTTTAAAAACAATAAAATTTAATTTAGGTTTATTTAAAATAAATATAAAACATAATTTAAAAAAAATATATTTAATTAAATGAAAAGAAAAAAATATCATTTGTTGGAAAATATTACATATGTTTGCATGCATATGCCATAAAATCATAATATTATTTATAATTTGGGTTTTTTACTCCATAATACCCATATGATCATGAAAAATGTTTTATAATGTTTTATGTTATTTTTACTTCATGATATATCAATAAATACTCTGATTAAAAAACAAAATTTTTCTCAATTCCTCACAAATTAATTATTTTTAAAAAAGTACTATAGGATAATATAAAAATGTTTAACTAAAAAATTATTAATATTTATAAAATATAAATTATTACATTTATAAATTTATCTTTTAAATTAAAACTTATAATCTAATAAAAAATGGGCTTCATAAACATTATCTGTTCTCAGAATTTTTTTACACTAATTTAGAATGAAAAATAATCATAAATATTGAATCATATTATTATATATCTTCTAAATGTAAGCATTATTAATTAGTTAATAAAATTTTACTTACTTGATGATTTGTTATTCCTATGATATTCCTGATAACATTCATAAAACATATTTTGTCTTATTTTTTAGTGTTTCATCTGAAACTAGTTATCAAAAAAATTAAACATATATAAAAGAATGATATATAGTAAAATCTTAGGGAATTACATTCCCCATTATATAAATCACATCCCTAAAATATTAATTATCTTATATTAATAAAAATAACTATGGTTATTTTTAATATACGCATTATTGAAGAAACCATTTCTCAAAATATTTCATTGTTATGAACATTGGTAACATATATTTGCACTTAAAATTTGTATATCCCTATAATTATGGTTTTCCATAAACATTTGATTTATGAGTCTATCATTATATGGCATCAAGACCCACATTATATAAT
Source organism: Viscum album (assembly GCA_963277665.1). Lineage (NCBI taxonomy): Eukaryota > Viridiplantae > Streptophyta > Magnoliopsida > Santalales > Viscaceae > Viscum > Viscum album. Next base: position 693,282,447 of record OY728130.1, read on the forward strand.
TTTATTCTAAATTATTTTTGAACTCAACCATGAATTGGAAGACTCAATGGTTGTATATGTGAAGTAATTTCATTTTTTAAAATAATTATCAATCAAAGTAAATGGGTCCAGAAAACATCCAAAATCACAAAACAATTATATTAAGGAAGGTTAAAAAGATTTTCAAAGATCACGATCTCATAAACTTCATCATGGAATATAATTTAAAAAAATGATAATGAAATCATCGACCGAGTGATTTAATATTTTTTGTAAAACATAATAGATACCATAGACAATAACCTTATAAGTCTTACAAAAATTTTAGGGTTGTAGATAAATTTTTCATATATATCACAATCCATTACAATAATTCGAATTAAAATGTATTTCCACTATTCCCTTAGCCAAAAAATGAGTTTACCTATAATACATTTTTCTGTGAATTAGGGAATCAAATTTTTATAATGAAAAATATCCTTTTATTTGATGTGTTGAAGTGTAGATGGTGTATTAGATGGCTCTTTAATAACATAAAATCCATTAATTGACATATTCATCTTTCTTTAACACTCATGAGTTTGATGGGAAATCATTCCATGTCTGAAAATGTTTTTTATTCTTTGGTGTAATTCCTTTATGGTCTTCTTCAAATATTTTTTAACATTTTTGATTTTATATATGATTTAAACTGTCATATTTATCCACTAATACTTTATGAAAATCCATCCTTCTATTTTTTTGTAATTGTTGGAAACACTCAAGTAATTACTCAAAATTCATGAAAATGGTTTGAGCATAATCAAATGATTCACAATACCCTATTCAATCCCAATATGTTTCTCACTAAAAACTATTATATCTTATAACATATTAATTAATAACTTATTTTATACTTTCTTCAGAAATTACTAAAACTAATAGTTTCATTCCACAATAATAAAATTTTAAAATCATAAGTAAATAAAAATCTAATTAGAAAAACTAGAAATTATTTACACTTAGAAATTATTTCATTAGATTTTTTTCAAGTCTAACTCACTCATGGTCTGATATGGGTTTCATTATATTGGAATCACACATATTTCTTTACAAATTCCCTTAATTTATAAAACCTTTTTAATGATTTATAAAGACTATTTATTTTACCCAAATCATATCCATAGTAGTGTCTAGAATCATGGGTAGTCATAGTCCCATAAGTGATGATCCAAAGTGATGATTGAGTTGATATTCAATTGATCATTTTCATGTTGATTACCCCTTGATGAATTTGGGCCACAACAACATCAACATTCTAATAAATAGATAATGATTTAATTTCTATGAGAGAAATCGTATCTATACATTACAAAAACATTGGGATCTTATAAAATACTTATTCTTATCTCTTATTCTAATAAAAAATATTTACAATAAAATTCTTCAATATTAATCTCCAAAATCACTAAACTAATCTTAAAAAATAAAAACCTATACTTATAACAAAAAATGAAATGGAAACCAATACTATTATCTCTAATACATAAAATTTAAAATTTAAATTCCATCATTGTTAAAAAGTGAGTGTAGAATATAATTATTTACAAAATTACCATAAGATAATAATTACAACTCTGAAATAGATACACAATACCTAGAATATAAGGTTTAGAGTTTTTAAGGATCAATAAAATTAAAAACATATTAAAAAATACATTTTTGCATTTCCCTTTATTCTAACAATGCAATATTCAATTCTAGAAATCACAAAAATTATAAAAATATTTATAACATATGCAAAGAAAACAAAATAAATGAGTTTCATGAAACACTATATAATAAAAACATATGAAATTTTCATTAAGGATTAGATCTAAATAAAATGATAAAATTGAGTTAGGGAGAAATATCTTATTAATAATTATATGGAACCATAAGAGTTATCTTTAAATCATGATTTAAGGAAATGATATATCATGTGAGTAAATATATACCCACTAAAAATACTACAAAGACATAGGATTATTAATATGATCTACAGAGAATAAAAATAGGTTTAGATATATGGAATGTTTTGGAAAAGAATTATAATGATAAAATATGGAAATAAAATATGCTTAAAAATCATAAACATTTTTAAAAATAACTGCTAAATTATTCCCATAAAATTATGGGGAAAGAATCACTAACTAATTTCTATAGTGGTGTAGGCATTACTAACCAATTATCATAAACATAGTGTTGTAGGAAACACTAACTTTTCCAATGAAAAATGGACCTAGAAATACTACATGATTCCTATAGAAAAAGTACATTTGGAAACACTGCATAATTCCCATAAATAATGTTTATAATGAAACACTGATTGGTTTTCATAAATGTGGCAGGGAGAGAAATGATACTAGATTACCATACACAAAGTGGATTAGGAAACACAAGATGATTCTTATAAACATATCAAAGAAAGAAACAATATATAATTCCCATAAAAAAATTGAGTATAATACACTACTTGATTCTTATAATGATATTATATTTGAAAATACATAGTAATAACCATAAAATATTTCACGCCAACAACACTATCTGATTCCCATTCTTATCTCATAAAAGATAAATCTGTATCCAATGCAATGGATGGAAATATAGGACCCATACCATTATTCATCCATACAAATGTTTTCCATATTAAATTTACCAATAAAAACAAAAAAAATAACTCATGTAATGAAAAATGGGCTTCACCAAATGTCAAGATTATTTAAAAATAATGGACCTCAAAAATGTAAATAGTTAATACCCAAAATACAGTCAACCCAAAATATTATTTTAATTGGACATTTAGAATGGGTTTCATTAAACCTCACTTCATAAGATATATATAATTAATATTTAAGAGTAAAAATATTATGAGATATAAAATTTTATTGAGAAAAAATTTCCTAAAATTTTCTTAAATAGTGGAAGTTAATTGTCACCTTTTATAAGATCACTTTTTTGAAACTACAAATGGATCATGTCAAAAATACATACTGTGAAGTAAATCACTAATAAAAAATTGGAGGTGAATTATAGGTTTCGTATAAGTGATTTAAAAACCCCTTGAACACATTTAGTTTAAAAAATAATTTACAATAATTTATAATTGAAAAGTATGAAGTTTATCGAGAAGAAATTTGGAGTTGATGATAAAACATTTGATATCAAAATGATGAAAAATGTTTAATTTTTTGGAAATTACTTTGTAGAATACAAACATCATAAAATGGATTAAGAAAACATATATAATAAATTATTATGAGATAAATATGATTTTTACATGTGATAAAACAAAATTAGGTTTCTGAACATAAAGGGGAACATTTTCAGAAATATATAGAAACTATATAGTAGAAAAAAGTTATTATTTGGAGATAATGGTAATTATTCTCAACATAATCTAAAATATGATGAAAAAACCACCACTACAATTACCATAAAATAGAATAAGGAAATTAAATAATATCATTATAGAACATAAGAAAAATACTACAAAAGACCATAGTATAAATGTATACATTTTAACAAAAGGAAATAATTTGATTTAAGAGATAAACTTAATTATTGAGAAATATTTTAATCCAATGACATTTTAAGAGAGAGTATGAAATTAATCACAAAATAACATTAATAAAATATAATTGAATATATAATATTTTAAATGGGATTTTTATGCACTGTATAAAAACGTGTTAAAAATTTAAAAGTCATATGGATTTGAAAATGTGACAAAGATAACATTACTTTTATTCCAATTCCAATTCTATATTATTTATTATATAGTAATTCAACATTTTAACTTGGTTTATAGTGGATCATTTAATGACTCATAGTCCCAATGGAAAAAAATCAAAATAACATGACATAGAATCCATTATGCATAATCCATTTACTTATTTAGAATGAAATTACTCTATAAAAAATCATCCTTGTCACCTCTTCAGGTCTATATCTGTTCACCCCACCTAGAATTGTTAATTTAATTCAATTCACATGTATAGTGATGCATGGGAAGATGGATAAATCCATATCCCTCCTGCAATCCATGTCCCTACTTTATCCTCCTTTTTGTTATTTTATCTACTTGGATCTATCATTACGGGGTTTCCCTAATAAATTATAGATGCCCAGCCTCATGGAAAAGACTTCTTATAGCCTAAAATCAATGAATATTTTTTCCTTGTGGTCATGGGCCTAAAGTTCCATATATGTCCCTAAAGGTCATTTTCCCGAAGACCAGATTCTTAGAACTAAAGGCTGAATTCGAGTTAATAGTTTCATTTAAATAGTACATATATATTACCTTTATAGATACTTCTATAACATCCCCAAAATAAATCCCATCCTAAAAATTTATAACTTCCACCAAATCACATGAATATTATAAGAAAATAACTGTTTTATTCACTCATATCCTTCTTAATATAAATATCATTTTAAAAACATCATTTATAACTATTCTCTATATGTATATTAGATACTTAATATCTATTTTCAATGTTGGGTTGGAAAAATCTGAATCATTTTTCACTAGTTTCATAATATTGGTGCTTTTTATTATTATCCAACTCTTAAACATTATAAGATTAAAAAAGGCACTTCAATTGGTGTTTAATAGTACTATATAATGTTATAATTTCATTCTTTCATATATTTTTTCACAATCCATAAAGACGAAACCAATTATGGGCTTATTATTTTGACTTTTAATACATAAACATCGGTGTTATAATTAACGAGTTTAATACGAATTTTACTATTCCAAGATAAAATTAAAATAAATAAAAACTTATTTATATTTAATTTTATTTTTAATTAATTTATCATTTTTATCTAATATATTATTTCACATCATCGTTCAAGTAGGTTTCTAGATGAACCCAGGCTTTAACACAAAACAATTAATGGATGATTACATTTACAAAAGTCATCTCTTTTAGAATAATATGACTATTAAATAAAAATAATGACATAATATTTTTCCATTTATGGAGGTGGAAAATATTTTATATGATTTTAATAAATAATAATGAAACCATATTTAATTCAATATACTTTATTCTTTTGTTGGTGCTGGAAGTATCACAAATGACATTTTTTGTTTTTCGTATTGAAAAATGGGTAACGTGGTTAAAATTATTTACCATAGAATATAAAAATTATTTATAAAAACAATAAGGATTAATTTTACAGGATTAATAAATTTATATTTAAAATTTCACTATAAAAAATAAGCTAATGAGGGAATAATTAGAATAGACATTAAGGACTTGAGTTTTAAATTAAAGTACTCCTTTGAATGACATGGATTATGATAAATTATTTTTAACAGAATATAAAAGAAGTTTAATATGATTATATTAAATTAAATTGGTGAAATTACGAAAACAACATTTTTAATTGGACATTAATGGGTGGAGATAGGCCCCTTCAATTATGGGTTGCAATTTCATTTCTATATTTATTTGAATTTAATATAACTATGGAACATGTTTCACATGAGAATAAGGCTAAAATGTAATGTATTTTTATAAAGGATGGGATAATCATTAGAATACCAAAAACATTAATTCTTCTTCACATTGTAAACACATTTTTATGACATCTACTCTAATAGTTTTCACTCATACCATGTTTTTTACCATTTTAACTAACTTTATCCTTATTAATATAGCTTTAATAGCTCCAAATAGAATGAAAATTATTAATTTTCTTTGACCAAATTATTATAAATTGAAAATAAATTTTATTATGAAAAAAATATGACTTATAAAAATCAATTTTAACAATTTTCCATGTAACATGGAAAAACACATTTTTTGGAAAATTATTTTTTAAAGCTTAATAATTATGTGTGTTTTAAAATTATGGATTTAATTTAGTTTTATTCAATAAGTTTTTTATAAAAAAAAATTAATATGTATTTCATTGTAAAAAAAATTTAATTTTAAAAACATTATATTTAAATAAAATTAAATACACAAACAATTCCTTTTATTGGAAAATATTACATAAATTATTAAACCATTCTTTAACAGATTCTTAATTCTATTTATAAATCTATATTTTTACTTCATAGTAAATATTGGATCATGAAAAATGTTCTGTGTGTTTTTAAGATATGAATTATTCTTGATATATTCTAAATGCAATGATTTTACTAAATTTTTCATTTTTAACTCTTCACATGAAGAGAAATTATCTCAGTAAACTTTAAAAAATTAACCGCGGGATTATATTGAAGTAATGACCACGACTTCGATAACTTGTAGTCAGTGACTAATTTATAACATTGAAATTTTATAAAGGTAGACAAATCACAAAAGACAAATCCTTCTCAAAGTATTGGATAACTATAAACATACATGATACAATTTAATATATAAAAGTAAAATACTATGTAGAGTAATGAAAAAAAATTTGTATCCTCAAACTAATTTCATTATTACTTCTCAAAGTCTTGGAGAAATTAAAAAAAGTGAGATCAAATCCTTAGTGAGGTTGAGATACATCAGAAGATTTCATAAACCAAAAAAGAATTATTTGTATTGAATGGTAAATAACTGGACACACATTACATTTAATTGATCACATTATTATCATAATTAAATATTTAATAATAAATATTGAATGTTAAATTACTGGAAAAAAAAATCTATTTAATCAATAAATTGAGATTTAAATGCATCTAGAGATAATATCATCATTAAAATATCAAGGATAACATTAACATAATTCATAATGAAGGGAATTATTAATATTTGGAAGGTATGTTCTCAGGAACATGATATATATTTTATAAATACCATTCTGAAGATAGTTTAAAAAATAGGTAGAATCCTATTTAATTTGTCCAACTAATTGGTCTCATAAGACATGTTGATGCATAAACATGTTATACAATTTCAAGACATGCTCATCACTACAAGTCCAAATCATTTCATATTAATCAAATCATAAATTTAATTGATGAATCAATGTGAATTATAATTAAATATTCATATTGAGTAATGGATATATATTTTTCAATATTCCCTATTCAATGAATAACATTAAAAATAACCATTGTATGTAAAAAATGATATATGATTAGAAATTAATTATAAAAATTATAAAATAATATGTAATTTTATAGGAATTTAATTTTTAATGAAATTATATCAAAAGAAATTGATTGTTTCATGATATTGTTAAAAGGAAACAGTGAAAGTGAGGTTGTAACCTAAAAATTTCCATAATGTAATATTCAATTCAAATATCCTTAGATGAAATAATTCATATAAAATCTTAAATATAAATATTATTTTATTGAAATTGTGATATTAAATATAATATGGGAAGTGTATACAACACATAAAATAAATTATGTTTATAACATTACGAAATGCATCAATGAAGGAAAATTGTGATTAATTCTCCTACACTACTCTTTCAAATTATAAAAACATTCATTAAATATTCTGTGGTTTTTTTAATAATTTTATTACTTTTTTTATAATGATAATCATATTTATAATATCATATATGATCCTCTTATAACATTTTAACACCAATTTGTTAATAATAATTCTTTGTTACCATTGTTTGAAGTGTTAATTTCCTTATTTTCTTATACATGTTTTTTAATGAATGATACAATTCTTGTGTGTAACACCCCAAGATTTCATAGTGTGTTATTTCTTCAAAATAATTCAATAACTTGCACTACACGCAACACCGAGTTCAAGCGCACCATGACTTACCAAACAAGCCGTTCAAAAAAAGGTTATGAATAGTATTAACTAAATTTTAAACTTTATATAATCCTTATAATTTTAGAATCCATATTATGAGTTTCTTAGACATAATGTAAGAACAAATTCATCTTCAGTATTATAGTTTTACCAACTTTTAATAGTGAACCCTTTTTAAATAAAATATTTTAAACTTTTTGACTAAATGGGGACGTCAAAAAATTTAAAATAAAACATCCCAAGCTTCCACGGTACGCTTTCCTTTGAATAAAACAGTAGCGTGTGTTGTACGCAACTTCGAGTTTTAACACACACCACAACCGATCAAACTAGCCGTTATAGTAATACTTAATTTTTTGAAATTATATATATTTTATATTTCAAAATGGACTTCATTTTTGGATTCGGAATATCAAATTTAGCCTAAGGTGAAATTTTGGTACTTTTCTGACAACTTTCATATTTTGATGAATAGTAAAAATTAGTAAATTTTAATTAAAAACAACTTTTTTAATCAAAATAATTAATAGTGATAAATTATGAATTTGAGTGGTTTTAAAGTATATTTAGAATTTATTTTTACCATTTAATATAATTTTGGTCATTGGACATAATTTTACAATTAAACCGAACATAAACAAATGTCAATCTTTTGATAGTTATTATCTCTTAAAAACACGCTTTTTGTTTTGACAGCGGAAATTAATTTTAAATTAATTTCTGCCACTTCTGTGTTTTGAATTTAGAAAAATGGATTCCATATTTGGAATCAGGATGTTCAAATTGTGTAAATAGGTAACTTTTATTTTTAGACATTTTGAATAATTACTGCGGTAAATATTTTATTTACCATGGTTAAGGGTAAATCTGGTAAATAAGGGTTAATAAATAATATTATAATAATAATAAATTACCCTAAAACGTGTCTTAACCCTATTGGTTGATACATGGTCGACCATGGTCATCTTTGGGTCAATTTTGGGACCCCATTGATCCACTTGTAAGTGATAATGACACTTTATTTTAATTAAGTTAAAATGAATACAAAAATGGAATAAGCTTACATCTTTTCAAAGAACAATTTTTAAATAGGGTTATACATGTTGGCTTTTCGATTATAAATATTCATTAGAAATCTAAAACGATTTCCTACATAATGATATTTTATTTATAATTTTTGGACATCAAATAATTTAAATTATTAATGACACAATAATGATGCAATGTTTACCTCATTAATAAATCATTTAAATAAATAAGATTATAATGATTAAAATATTATCTAAAACCTGTCCAATTCTTATTGGTTGATGTTATTTAGAATATGAGTCATCTTATCTTCGACCTCAATGATTTTTGGACCATTATAAACCGAATATAATTATATTATAAAGTAATACTTTCACTCTTTCCTAAAGAGCCCCTCCTCTCCCTTATAAAAGGAGACCACTTCTACTCATTCCTCACACCTCTCAAGCCACTTGTCTCATCCAAACTCTGCCCAAATAAGCTCCCAACATCCCTATCCTCCTCCTTGAATATTTCCCTTAGGCAGAAATCATTTCAAGAAGTCCTTTGGTTCCAACCAAAGTGAGTTACCTAAATTAAAGGTAACATTTTCTCTTAAATTATTTTCAATTATGTTGCTTCTCCAACCCCCAAACTCTTTTTATTTCCTTTCTTTTGTTACAACACCAGTATCCAAAATATACTAGTATGTTGTTATAATAAGGATTAAAACTACACATTCACACAACTCCATCTAATGGATGATGAACATAATGTTTCTGTGGATGGCAAACTAACGCCTCACGAAACGATGATTGTTCAAATACATCTTACCGCCTCTCATGGTGGCCATTAGGATGGCACTGTAATTAAATATGATATTAATGATATATATTTTATATATAAGCTTCTGTAATTCCATTTTATTTCATACAATTATTCGTTTCATGTTGTATATACATACGATAATTTCATTTGAGGAAGTGCGGACTACCGCCCCCTTAAAATGATATGACTCGTTCATACCACACATGGAACGTATAAAGGATGGTGTTAATGAACTTAAGTAACATATATAAAATATTATATTTTATTGGAATAGTAATATACCTATGTATCATTTGGATTCGATTCTTTTAAAATAAAAATTAAATGGAAGTAGCATTCGTGCGTACGTACGGACTACCGTCTCCACGAACGCGATGAGATTCATTCTCCATCGTATCCATTCAAGTATAATTATCATTTGATGATTTAAAAATGATGTTTAAGTACTTGATACCATTATGGATATGAATAATATACATCCCATTAATAACGAATATGGCTCACATAACAAAGAATGTAAAGTAAAGTGAACCCGTTAACACCTGAAATGACGATAATTCTAAGATATTATTACCAAATCAATGTTAAAAGATCATATATGATATCATATTAAAGTAACTGATTATTGTATTATTCAATAACAATTATTTCACCATTATACAGGAGGTAAACCTACCATCGACCAAGGAAAAAGTACAAAGTAAGGGATTCTCTTATCTCACTTTCAATTCCGTGAGATTTCCATTGTTCGCTACTAAATTATTGAAAGTGGTGTATTGTGTACTTCCATTTGATATATATTATCATGATTCACTTTATATTCATGTTATTCTGTAAATCATTAGGTGGTTATTAACTTTTGGCCATGCGACTCAGTTGATTAACGTGGTAAGGGGTTTCTTGTCTCACTTTTAATTCCGTGAGAATTCCATTGATCACCACTTAATTATTTCATGTGGTGTATGTGTACTACCCATGATTGTATTCATTGTGTAATATACTTTATTTTAGGGGTATTTACATCATCATGGTATGATCTTTCTTTCATGGGTGTTTGTTTCTTAAGTAACCTAATCAATAAGGGAATTTGAGATTTCAATTTCCACTCATTTGGCTTTACGCATATTTCATTGATTATATTACCCCAAGATTATGTGTGGAATCACTATTCATTTGATTATGTCATAATTTCCACTCCCCTTCCTGTGGATATACTTTTGATACACATAATCACTCCATTGAAAATTCTCAAGTCATTGATATGAATTTGATAAGAGTAATTTTAACTCTTTCACCATTTGTTGAGTTAAACATCCAATTCGTTGGTGTTGTTTTTACAGGAATATGTGTGAATATACTTTGATTGTTTTACACTGAATATCCAATCATATTTAGTGTATTTATATTTTTCACACATAATTATGTTGTTGATTTATCCTTAACCTAAGGATATGGCCTTTATGAGAGATTTCATCTCAACTTACATTCCATTGAGACTTCTTTGTTGATATACACCAAATCACTTTTATGTGGTGTATATAATGTACTTTGACATAGTATATCATGAATTCCCTTTATTCTCATGATATTACAAAGTTTTGATTACCTCAATTATTTTCATTCAAGTGTCTCTCTTTTGGTTAGAATCTCTAACTAAAATACCATTTTTAAATGTTTTAAAGACTTATTCATCTAAATCTTTCTCATTAATGTCCATGTTTTAAAAATGGTTTTAAGGATTTATTTATATGGACATTAAAGTTTAGAAATTAAAAATCCTTTTAAAAGATTTCAAAGTGGTATGGGACACTTTGATTCAAAAATATATTTTTAAATGGCTTCTTGACAAATAGTGTGACTTTTAAATGTTTTCAAGAAAAGGGGGATATTTCTCTCAAATAGTTTTGATGATTATTTTCATCTATGTCAACATCCTTCATTATTCATGATTGAGGTTAATGTGATACAATACAATCTTCCATATTGTATCAAATGAGTTATATTTGACTGAGGATGTTCTATTTTTATACCATTCGTGGTTTGTGGTTAAAGTATTGACATTTCGTATGCTAGTTTTAATAAGAATGTTTATTTTATGCTTAAACCTATTCATATGAGGAATGTATTGGACTTTATAAGTGACGGGTGGAGCCCGCTATAGCTCCTCGATGCATCGGTAGGTCTCATGAGACAAACTAGTGTCTTGGCACAAGGCCTTGGCAAAATCTTATTTGTAGTCTTGGCACGAGGCCTTGGCTATGTGGTTATGATAGTCTGGCATTATGCATTCCATCATTATGAAAGTGGTTATTGATATTGCATGTGATCATTCGACTAGTAGAATATCCATATGAGTAAGTAAATGGAATTATTTCATTTTACCTTTTCCATTTTATGCTGAAGTTCAAGTTTCAAAGGCTTTTGTTTTAGTTATAAATTGCCTTAAGTGTTTATGCTTATTTATGAAAGCTTCTGCTATAATGTTATCCTTACTGAGCATCCGAGCTCACCCCTTTCAATGTTTTATTTTTTTTCCAGGATTATGAAGAAGTAATTTATGAATGACCTGCAGGGATAGTATGAGGGGATATGAAGACAAGATTTTTTTTTTATGATGTAATGTAAAAATTTATGGATGTATCTAGTTATTCCAAGGCTACTAAACTAATCGGTCTTTCGAGACTTGACCTTTCTCATGATCATGCCAATGTTATGTAATAATGCACCGACTCTGGGTAACTAGGGTCGGGGCGTTACAGTTGGTATCAGAGGAAGTCTAGTACAAACCTTGGTAGCTAGATTTAGATAAACTCTGATTAGAGCACGTAGACCTAAGATGAACTTTGAGGATTAGTATAAAAGAACTTCCTAGAATTTTGGTATTGTAGAGATTTTGTGAGTTTTCCGAGCAATACATCCCTGTCTGGATACGAGCAGGTAGAGGCGGCTCTGGCACAGATGTACCTAGGGGTAAAACCCGAAAACACCGCTTTGAGCTAGACTCGAACGGGAACTGGTGCACGACAACGGGCCTTGCTGCACTCTTGGTTACGACACTCCCGGGGGATATGCTTAGGATAATTTACATTTTCTTTTCAAACCGATTTAAGTAATATATACATAAGATGAGAGTAAATGACCTTGGTTAATCCTAATATGTTTCAAATTGAGAATATGGTGACATTTTAATCTCTAAATGATTTTACGACTACTATTACTCACACAATGCTTTATGGTTTTAGTCAATGGCTGGATTCCAAGGAAGTCATAGTGACTTTGAGAATGATGTACAAGGTGGGAACGGTGGTGGAAATGAGCAACAAAATGGAATGTTGATAGGCGTAAAAGATATCGTCTTTATGCCAAATCAGTTTTCCAAAAATATGATCAACAACATATATATTAACCAACTCCCAGACTCAACAAGGAAGAGAAAGGTGATAAATGATAAGATCTCCAGCAATGGAGACCATGGAGAAAAGAAACCTCAATTTTCATCATGCAGGAATTGTGGAAAGAGACACCCAGGAAAGTGTCTCAATGGGACAACGAAATGTTTTACGTGTGGGAAGGAAGGACATAAAGTGAAGAATTGCCGAAGAAAAATGAAGAGTACTATGGAAGAAGATAAAAATGGTCCCAAGAGTCCATTTACAGTCATTTTCCGTAAATGTAGGGGACCTGGCCATTACCCGAGTGAATGTCCTATTTTATAGGATATTTTCTTTCTCAAAGAAGAAGCTATGTGGAAATAAATGGTTGGAGAAAAATTTAAAAAGTATTATCACTCCTTGTTGATGGGTTTACTTTGGAATAATTTTCTCTTGTATTTGTAACCCCTCAGTTTGCCATGTGAGAATGATATTTGAGGAATAATTGTCTCTTCTCTTGTGGATATAGGTATAAATAACCATTTGGTTTTATATGATCATTGGGGTTTGAGAAAATGATAAGTTATTATAATTTTGGATGAAAATGCAAAGTATGATATAACATTTGTGGTTAAATTATGTTATTTTGAAAAATTTATCTCATTTTGGTAATATTATAGAATATAGTTTTTGAAAAAGGACAACACGTAGACCGTGTGACAACCCGTCGCGTCGGACAAAGCTGTGGGAATCGAACCCACAACCAAAGTGCGATTGGGATTTATCGCCTACCACTGGACTAAGTGAAGTCCCTGGTTAATATGACTATTTTTTTTGTTAAATGATTTTATTGATCAATAATAAGATGATTTGGGTTCTTATGTCTTATCAAATGAATACCCTTGGTATAGGAAAATGATTTGGTGATTAAGTGATAAATGTTATTTTGGAAGATGTTCGTTTTGTTAGGAACACTATATGCCCAAGGAAAATAGAATACAATGAGGTTTCATTTGTAGAGTAATGGTGGATTTTTATCTACATTTTTATTGTTGATTTATAGTGATTTGGGTTATTTATGGAAATGATTAACCTATAACAGAGAATATGTGATGGTGTTAATTACTTTTAAGTATGTGACTTTAAGAGTATTTGATGTCATTTGGAGATACAATGTAACATGGGAGACTACATAATCAAATTCTTCTATGTTTTGGGTTTCAATATTAGTTTGGATTATATTAAAGGATTTTAAGGACAATTGGTTATTGAATGGTATCTATTTAACTTTGGGGTATTGTTGGTTTAATTTTAGAAATTAAGATTAGTGCATATTTATCTCAATGAATATCCTTTTGGGGGATCATTAGATCATTCACTAACCATTTTGGTTTTGATTAATCTTCAAAGACAATGTAAATATATGGTTTATCCTGCATGGATCATGTGATTCTATAGAAGTTTATTCTAACTCTTCCAGTGTGACCAAGTCTTCTTGAATACTCATCGTTTAAAAAAAATTGAGTTAGTGGTGGAAATTTATTAAAGAATGAAAATCTACTTAAAATTTATGTATATCTCATAATGTTCTTAGTCAATATCATAAATGAATTCCTCTTACTTATGTAATGTAACTTTAAAAAAAATGTTGTCCTAGATGGTACCTTAAATCATCACTAATTTATGGCTTTGGGATTGTTGGCCTTTTCATAGCCATTATCTACCACTCTCCATCAGATAATTGATGGTTAGATTTCTCCTCCATATCCATATTTTCCTAAATGGAACCCTAGTATGTGTTATTTACGGTAATCTTCATACTTTCCACTCTTTATTTTAAATAGAGGCCTCATTAATTCATTTTTCGATGTGGGATTTCAACTAAGATATTTTGAAATGTCAAAAATGTGTGATCCCAATACCCTATATTTTGTTGAACCGATGGTACTTCAAATCATCATAGATTGATGAGTTTAAGGACCTCAATTTTATACTTGTTTGTGATTGATGACCTCAACCACTACCTATAAATATTTACGTTTTTCCTCCAATTATATGTCTCTAATTTCCACCAATGTTCTCCTAATCGAGATCATAATTTGGTGGTGACCCTTTCATTTCTCTTTTCCTCATATTAAGACTAAATTTTAGAAAACCAATTTCCGATGTGGGTTTTCCCACAAATATATTTTCTATTTTCAACCTTTTATTTTCGAAGAACAATTTCAAATTGCGAGGACGCAATTTATTGAAGGAGGAGAGAATGTAACACCCCAAGATTTCATAGTGTGTTATTTCTTCAAAATAATTCAATAACTTGCACTACACGCAACACCGAGTTCAAGCGCACCATGACTTACCAAACAAGCCGTTCAAAAAAAGGTTATGAATAGTATTAACTAAATTTTAAACTTTATATAATCCTTATAATTTTAGAATCCATATTATGAGTTTCTTAGACATAATGTAAGAACAAATTCATCTTCAGTATTGTAGTTTTACCAACTTTTAGTAGTGAACCCTTTTTAAATAAAATATTTTAAACTTTTTGACTAAATGGGGACATCAAAAAATTTAAAATAAAACATCCCAAGCTTCCACGGTACGCTTTCCTTTGAATAAAACAGTAGCGTGTGTTGTACGCAACTTCGAGTTTTAACACACACCACAACCGATCAAACTAGCCGTTATAGTAATACTTAATTTTTTGAAATTATATATATTTTATATTTCAAAATGGACTTCATTTTTGGATTCGGAATATCAAATTTAGCCTAAGGTGAAATTTTGGTACTTTTCGGATAACTTTCATATTTTGATGAATAGTAAAAATTACTAAATTTTAATTAAAAACAACTTTTTTAATCAAAATAATTAATAGTGATAAATTATGAATTTGAGTGGTTTTAAAGTATATTTAGAATATATTTTTACCATTTAATATAATTTTGGTCATTGGACATAATTTTACAATTAAACCGAACATAAACAAATGTCAATCTTTTGATAGTTATTATCTCTTAAAAACACGCTTTTTGTTTTGACAGCGGGAATTAATTTTAAATTAATTTCTGCCACTTATGTGTTTTGAATTTAGAAAAATGGATTCCATATTTGGAATCATGATGTTCAAATTGTGTAAATAGGTAACTTTTATTTTTAGACATTTTGAATAATTACTGCGGTAAATATTTTATTTACCATGGTTAAGGGTAAATCCGGTAAATAAGGGTTAAAAAATAATATTATAATAATACTAAATTACCCTAAAACGTGTCGTAACCCTATTGGTTGATACATGGTCGACCAGTGGCATCTTTGGGTCAATTTTGGGACCCCATTGATCCACTTGTAAGTGATAATGACACTTTATTTTAATTAAGTTAAAATGAATACAAAAATGGCATAAGCTTACATATTTTAAAAGAACAATTTTTACATAGGGTTATACATGTTGGATTTTCGATTATAAATATTCATTAGAAAGCTAAAGAGATTTCCTACATAATGATATTTTATTTATAATTTTTAGACATCAAATAATTTAAATTATTAATGACACAATAATGATGCAATGTTTACCTAATTAATAAATCATTTAAATAAATAAGATTATAATGATTAAAATATTATCTAAAACCTGTCCAATTCTTATTGGTTGATGTTATTTAGAATATGAGTCATCTTATCTTCTACCTCAATGATTTTTGGACCATTATAAACCGAATATAATTATATTATAAAGTAATAATTTCACTCTTTCCTAAAGAGCCCCTCCTCTCCCTTATAAAAGGAGACCACTTCTACTCATTCCTCACACCTCTCAAGCCACTTGGCTCGTCCAAAATCTGCCCAACTAAGCTCCCGACGTCCCTCTCCTCCTCCTTGAAGCTTTCCCTTAGGCAGAAAGCATTTCAAGAAGTCCTTTGGTTCCAACCAAAGTGAGTTACCTAAATTAAAGGTAACATTTTCTCTTAAATTATTTTCAATTATTTTGCTTCTCCAACCCCCAAACTCTTTTTATTTCCTTTATTTTGTAACAACACCAGTATCCAAAATATACTAGGATGTTGTTATAAGAAGGATTCAAACTACACATTCACACAACTCCATCTAATGGATGATGAACATAATGTTTCTGTGGATGGCAAACTAACGCCTCACGAAACGATGATTGTTCAAATACATCTTACCGCCTCTCATGGTGGCCATTAAGATGGCACTGTAATTAAATATGATATTAATGATATATATTTTATATATAAGCTTCTGTAATTCCATTTTATTTCATACAATTATTCGTTTCATGTTGTATATACATACGATAATTTCATTTGAGGAAGTGCGGACTACCGCCCCCTTAAAATGATATGACTCGTTCATACCACACATGGAACGTATAAAGGATAGTGTTAATGAACTTAAGTAACATATATAAAATATTATATTTTACTGGAATAGTAATATACTTATGTATCATTTGGATTCGATTCTTTTAAAATAAAAATTAAATGGAAGTAGCATTCGTGCGTACGTACGGACTACCGTCTCCACGAACACGATGAGATTCATTCTCCATCGTATCCATTCAAGTATAATTATCATTTGATGATTTAAAAATGATGTTTAAGGACTTGATACCATTCTGGATTTGAATAATATACATCCCATTAATAACAAATATGGCTCACATAACAAAGAATGTAAAGTAAAATGAACCCGTTAACACCTGAAATGACGATAATTCTAAGATATTATTAACAAATCAATGTTAAAAGATCATATATGATATCATATTAAAGTAACTGATTCTTGTATTATTCAATAACAATTATTTCACCATTATACAGGAGGTAAACCTACCATCGACCAAGGAAAAAGTACAAAGTAAGGGATTCTCTTATCTCACTTTCAATTCCGTGAGATTTCCATTGTTCGCTACTAAATTATTGAAAGTGGTGTATTGTGTACTTCCATTTGATATATATTATCATGATTCAATTTATATTCATGTTATTCTGTAAATAATTTGTTGGTTATTAACTTTTGGCCATGTGACTCAGTTGATTAACGTGGTAAGGGGTTTCTTGTCTCACTTTTAATTCTGTGAGAATTCCATTGATCACCACTTAATTATTTCATGTGGTGTATGTGTACTACCCATGATTGTATTCATTGTGTAATATACTTTATTTTATGGGTATTTACATCATCA
This sequence comes from Viscum album, assembly GCA_963277665.1. Classification (NCBI taxonomy): domain Eukaryota; kingdom Viridiplantae; phylum Streptophyta; class Magnoliopsida; order Santalales; family Viscaceae; genus Viscum; species Viscum album. Next base: position 693,300,602 of record OY728130.1, read on the forward strand.
TGGTATGATCTTTCTTTCATGGGTGTTTGTTTCTTAATTTACCTAATCAATAAGGGAATTTGAGATTTCAATTTCCACTCATTTGGCTTTACGCATATTTCATTGATTATATTACCCCAAGACTATGTGTGGAATCACTATTCATTTGATTATGTCATAATTTCCACTCCCCTTCCTGTGGATATACTTTTGATACACATAATCACTCCATTGAAAATTCTCAAGTCATTGATATGAATTTGATAAGAGTAATTTTAACTCTTTCACCATTTGTTGAGTTAAACATCCAATTCGTTGGTGTTGTTTTTACAGGAATATGTGTGAATATACTTTGATTGTTTTACACTGAATATCCAATCATATTTAGTGTATTTATATTTTTCACACATAATTATGTTGTTGATTTATCCTTAACCTAAGGATATGGCCTTTATGAGAGATTTCATCTCAACTTACATTCCATTGAGACTTCTTTGTTGATATACACCAAATCACTTTTATGTGGTGTATATAATGTACTTTGACATAGTATATCATGAATTCCCTTTATTCTCATGATATTACAAAGTTTTGATTACCTCAATTATTTTCATTCAAGTGTCTCTCTTTTGGTTAGAATCTCTAACTAAAATACCATTTTTAAATGTTTTAAAGACTTATTCATCTAAATCTTTCTCATTAATGTCCATGTTTTAAAAATGGTTTTAAGGATTTACTTATATGGACATTAAAGTTTAGAAATTAAAAATCCTTTTAAAAGGTTTCAAAGTGGTATGGGACACTTTGATTCAAAAATCTATTTTTAAATGGCTTCTTGACAAATAGTGTTGATGGATCGGATCCCTCGGCCCAGCAATATTGTCCGCTCTGGCCCAGTTGCTATCCCAGGCCTCACGGCTTTAAAACGCATTGCTGAGGGGAAGGTAGGCACGGGAATTTCAAGCACCCACCAATCTCCCTCCACAACCGATGTGGGATTGGTTACCGGGGCACAGGCGCCAACAATCCTGGCGGGGGCCCAACAATCCTGGGCCCAGGACACAACATCCCCCCCCAAGCCCACACCGGTCCCGAGACCAACCACCCTCTGATACCAATTGATGGATCGGATCCCTCGGCCCAGCAATATTGTCCGCTCTGGCCCAGTTGCTATCCCAGGCCTCACGGCTTTAAAACGCGTTGCTGAGGGGAAGGTAGGCACGGGAATTTCAAGCACCCACCAATCTCCCTCCACAACCGATGTGGGATTGGTTACCGGGGCACAGGCGCCAACAATCCTGGCGGGGGCCCAACAATCCTGGGCCCAGGACACAACAAGTGTTACTTTTAAATGTTTTCAAGAAAAGGGGGATATTTCTCTCAAATAGTTTTGATGATTATTTTCATCTATGTCAACATCCTTCATTATTCATGATTGAGGTTAATGTGATACAATACAATCTTCCATATTGTATCAAATGAGTTATATTTGACTGAGGATGTTCTATTTTTATACCATTCATGGTTTGTGGTTAAAGTATTGACATTTCGTATGCTAGTTTTAATACGAATGTTTATTTTATGCTTAAACCTATTCATATGAGGAATGCATTGGACTTAATAAGTGACGGGTGGAGCCCGCTATAGCTCCTCGATGCATCGGTAGGTCTCATGAGACAAACTAGTGTCTTGGCACAAGGCCTTGGCAAAATCTTATTTGTAGTCTTGGCACGAGGCCTTGGCTATGTGGTTATGATAGTCTGGAATTATGAATTCCATCATTATGAAAGTGGTTATTGATATTGCATGTGATCATTCGACTAGTAGAATATCCATGTGAGTAAGTAAATGGCATTATTTCATTTTACCTTTGCCATTTTATGCTGAAGTTCAAGTTTCAAAGGTTTTTGTTTTAGTTATAAATTGCCTTAAGTGTTTATGCTTATTTATGAAAGCTTCTGCTATAATGTTATCCTTACTGAGCATCCGAGCTCACCCCTTTCAATGTTTTATTTTTTTTCCAGGATTATGAAAAAGTAATTTATGAATAACCTGCAGGGATAGTATGAGGGGATATGAAGACAAGATGTTTTTTTTTATGATGTAATGTAAAAATTTATGGATGTATCTAGTTATTCCAAGGCTACTAAACTAATTGGTCTTTCGAGACTTGATCTTTCTCATGATCATGCCAATGTTATGTAATAATGCACCGACTCTGGGTAACTAGGGTCGGGGAGTTACATTGTGAATAAGATATATATACATATTATGAAGAAAAAATTATACATTTTATATTAAATCAATTAATATATTTTTAGTACCATTTATGAATGTTTTACATAGAAAATGAATGACATCCCTTCGTGATTATACTAAGCCATATGTACGCATGAGCAATGATACCATTCCCTATATGATGGAAATGGTAAGGATATCATAGATATATTAATTTTGTTGAATCAATTTCATCTCATATATATCACATATATTTATTAATTTATTCCATATTATATTAAATTAAAATTTAAATCAAAAAATAATAACATCTCTTCCTAAGGAGATAATATTCCCTATACTTGAGAGACAATATCATATTCTAAATAGAATGGAATATAAAAAATGTATGTGATATTAAAATTAAATAAGTGTAATAAAATAATAAATATAAATTAAATATTTCAAATTAATCATTATATATATCCTTGAAAATTCGTGATTGAAAAAGAATTTAATCGGGTTGTGAGGCGGTAGTCCACCATACACATGATCGATGATTTTGTTTTTATTTGATTAAAGTAGATATGGATAAATAATATTAAATTAACACTATAAAAATCATAATATTTAGGTAATAGTGTTATTTTATTAGATATTTCAATACATAATTGAAGGTGGAAAATAATAAGGAAAACGAAAGAGCTTTGTAAAAAAAATTATCTTCTCTATGAAAACCCTCATGTATGATTCCATTTTTTTTGGTATGTCTGTCTCTAAATTTTTTTTATCTTTTTTTATTTTAGGTTATTTATCCCCATATTTAAATATTAGTGTTTGGGTTTCATCATTAATAACTATCATTTGATTAAACACAGTCTTGGATTGTGAGGAAACATGATAAAATGGAGAGGATCTAAGTGGACAATCGTTTATTGGAAAAACTACTTATAGTCTAGATATATTTGTTTGATTGAATTAATGGAAGATTGATATAATTGGGTAATGTGTAATCATGGGTTATTGGTTTTTTGAAAATCTTTAAAGGGAATTCAGGTTATATATTTGGATAATGTGATGAATCAAATATACAGAAAATTTATATTCCAGGTAAATAGTTTACAAGTCATGTAACATTATATTTTTTTTAATATTCATCCAAAGTGACTAATTTTTTTTTGTACCCCACTAAAAAGTGTTACATGATTTTTATCTAATTTATATTCCATGTAATTCCTCAATATTATATTTGATAGTATGTGGTGTGGATGATTTTTTCTTTTCATATCACTACAGCTCTTCTCCTCTTGACCTAGGGAAACCCTGTAAGAAATTATGGAGTAACAACAACTCTTCAGGATGTCTGGATAATGTAAATGATTATAGTTTGATCAATAATCCTCTTAGAGTACATCCAAACCTTCTTTATCGTGGCTATTTTTTGGGAATTGTTGTGTTCTTCACTGGTTAAGCTATGGGTTATAAATCATTACTCTATGGTTTCATAATATATAATAGTATTCCAAATTTTGATTTAAAAAATGTATTGTTCACCCAAATTAATTAAATAATTAATGGGATTATTCCTTAGAGTGTTTTGAAATAAATTTGTTACTTACCAGTCTTATTTCTACCCATGGGGTGAGCAAACAATGTATATAGTTGGATTATCTAATGGATTAATGTGTGATTAGAATGACATGTGACCTTACGTTATTGCTTGATATATAATCGCTAATTAATTGCTTATGAGTTAATGATTTTATAGTTGATAATTTTTTATATAATTGAAATGGTAATTTAAATTCAAATGGTTATTCAAATAACTAACCATTGAGGCTTATGATGTGATATTTTTATATTCATGTCGTCATGATAGGTTTTATGATCCTTGATGAAATGATTATATATTGGGTAAGTCCCTCGAACATGAACACATTGATGATTTAATACCAATGCGGAGTAAGCACAGCTCAGTTACATATTGTAATGCTTATTGGGATTTAACCTAGTTTTTGTAATTATTATAGATATTTTACATGGATTTAAATGTTATTCCATGTGTATGGTTACGATAGGGAAGGTCATGAGACATGTTAAAAGATATTCTATCATGATGATAGAGTAAGTTATTTTTACATTGTTCATATGGTTTGGGTTGGCATGCTTTTGGGATATACTCAGAGATATTCCAATATATATCCAAAATAGGTTTTGGATATATTTTGTTAATTATTGGATTAATTAATTCAAATTTTTATCATATGATTGTATACAATTATTATCATATATGATTTTTTAAACATTGTGGTGTAAACCTATTGAGTTATTCCACCCCCCCCCCCAATTTGGGATGTCATTTGGTACCTAAGAAGATTATGTGGATGTGGGTTTGGATAAGGTAATAGGAACTTGCTATTGAGTATTACCTGAGGTATGGGGTGGAGTATGCGGTGGAACCATCTTGGGATTAGGTAGTTGGGATATTTCATTCTTTATTTGTGTCTGATATTATATTATATTTATTTTTCCTATCATTACATTTTGTTACATTCTAGAACATCATTACAAAATTCCTATTATTGTTAATTAGATTATTCTTTTGGATATTTTATTTGGTTTCTAATATGATTATACTGTAATTTATTTAATTTATATGGAATATTACTACTTCTATAAAACTTCTTGCAAGGGGAATAGAGTCTCCACATTATATATTTCTCACCCTGACTACTAGTAATCAACCTCTGGAATACAGGGAGGCATGCAAGAGGTATCATAGACAATCCATTTTCACCATATGTGAGTGTTCCAGATCATGGTATATTACAATGTGGCCTCAAAAGTAGGTCTTCATTCCATTTATATTTAATTACGATTTTAGAGAATTAAAAAGGATATTGGACTCTACTGGGACTTGGTAATGAGCTTGTTCATTGGAGTAGCTAACCCATATATGGGGGAACATTTGAGTTTCCATGGATGCGATTGTTATTTATACTATGTGATTGTTATAGTTTATGTTATTTCACTTTGGGTGAGTCACATTTTGTGAAATTTTATTGTTATATTATGTTTTTGATTCATGATACTTTTAATTGTGGCCCATTATGGCACAATATTGGTATTCATGCATCATAATATGTCCAAAAGGATATATATTGTCATACACTATTTCTGAAAGGGACATATTAATTTTAAATTGATATATTTTTTTCTAGAGAAATTTTATATGAGATATTTTTATACTTGATAAATGAAATTAATTAAAATTGTATGCTAAAACACATGTATGTCATCCTTAGAGAGACCAATATTCAGTTTTACTTTTTTGAAGGCACATATTGAGGATGACCCTACTGTCCCTAGTGTTCTAAGGTGCTTGTTTGTATTTTAGAGGAAATTCATCCTCATCAACTTTGACATGAGAATCAAGAGAGTGGGAATAAGAACACTATTAATGCAACTAAAACATTGCTTCCAATAGATCCTTAGGATAAGATAGATGTTCAGCTTCATGAAAACTCCCTCATGGTCAAGTGGTCCATGGAAATGGAAACTATTTGTGTCATGGAATTGATGTCTAAAATAAAAATAGAGATAAAACTAAAGAATCCACCAACATTTATTGTGGAAGAAAGACCCCAGGTCAGTAAGTTCTAGATTGAGTATGTCCATATGATTTTTAACCAACTTTAGACACCAGTATATTGAAGGGTGATTCTAGCTACATATAATCTTCATTGAACTGCAAGAATTGGTTGGATATTCTAGATTAATATGGTCAGTAGTATGAACTATTGTGGAAGGAAATTAAGACGAATATCATTATCCTTTTCTATCATGATACATTGAGGGATGAAAAATCTCATTGGTTGATGAATCTGATACATGAATGAATGTTAGTGTTGGACTAAGCTAGATGTTTCACTGAACTATAGTTCTTTTCACCATCGTTACTAGTTGGTGAGTTCTCTAGGGTGATAAATTTTCATGATGGCCTTCAATATGAGATAAAGTCTTAGGTGAAAAATTTTCATTTGAGTACTTTTGTGGACTTGAGGAACAAAGAAATCATCATGTAATAGAATGTTCTAGATTCCTTGATCATTAGGAAGACTATTTTAGTAGGAAAAATTTGGAGCACTTCCTTAGGTAGTAGGAAGTAACATTGTGATATTTTTCACCAGGGTAGTGGTCTGAAGAGAATTTTGGGAAGTGGAAATCCATCTTAGAACCATGTTATATTAACGTGATATCAGTGTGTCAGGTTTTTCCACATGATTCCACAATTTACTATCTTAGCATTTTAGTGTTATGTCTTTTGGGGATTAATCCATCGATAAAGGTTCTATTTTAACTTTCTGTAGAAAACTAGTGGTAGCATATGAGGATAGCCACTTTATTCCGGATGGGCCACAACTTCCCCTCAGTATCCTAGTAGTTTTAGTTGCACATTCTATTCAGGATGATGTAGGGTATGTGGCACCCTATTGAGGGAGTAAAAATATTTTGAAGAGTTTATAGATCATGGCATTAATAATAGGTACTAGGGAAGAGGGAAAAGTATACTATATATTTCTCATACTTCTCTTGCTAACATGGATGCAAGACCGACTTCTTTCAAATGTATGATTCTAGTATCATCTACCTCAAATATTTATTTTGTTGACATAGGCATATGAAATTCATTTTTATATTCCATTTTTTCAAATGGTTTGTTATTGGTTATGAAATGATTGGATTGTTTTTTACCATCGACACATCATTGGGAGTGTAGTATGAGAATATTAGATATTTCAAGGCATGTTCTCTAGATTATGAAGGATATTATTTCTATTGGAAACGATTCATGCTATAAATGAAAGGGATGGACTTTCTTCTTGGTACGTATTGTTTAGTACCATACATGGATCATATCTGTCACTACTAGAGGATATTTATCTTCATGTCTGAAGGATTTAGTTATTCCCACCAAGGTGAGTGAGATCTTCCAAATGGTTGTATAGGATCTATTTAATGAAGATTGGATTTTCTCATAGTTTATATGTCTAGTATAAATCTAGATAATGGTGGGATGTAGTAGGATTATTTTCCCATAGTGTGATTTCGTTTTCTTGAAGATTTCTAGGAAGAGTTATATGACTTACTTCCTCAGCAAGAGATCAAATTCATGATTGAGTTGGTGGTGGGAGAAGATCCAGTTTCAATCTTTCCATAATGAGTGGAACTATAATATCTTCAAGAGTTGAAATTTTAGTAGGAAGATTTAGAATTTAATGTATACATATAGCCTAGTATATATACTTGGGTTTATATTGTTATATTTACTAATAAGTATGATGTTTATTTTCACTTATTTATGGATTATCAGAGGTTGAACTAGATGTTGGTTAAAAACTGGAATCATCTTCTTCTTATTAATGATATTTTCAATCTGTTGAGAGGTGATAAGATCTTATCCAACATATATTTTAGATCAGGCTACCACAAGTTATATTTGAGACCATCATACATACCATGTAATTATTTTATGGTCATCTATGGTATGTATAACTTCATGGTGATGTGGTTTGGGTTAAAAATTCACCAACAATATTGATGGGCTTATGAATAGGATCATTCATTCTTTTTTGGATTAGCTTCGGTTTTTTTAATGATATCTTTTTGTAATCGTAGTAACAATATTATTATACATAAAAACATTTGATCATAATTATTAAATTGAGAGAGAATAATATTTATTCCCAACTAATAAAATGTTGTTTCTAGATTAATAGAGTGCATATCATGATCTATGTCATATCAGAGGCCAAAGTGAAAATGGATTCAAGTAATGTTGCATCTATTGTATCTTGGGAACATCCCAATAAATAATTGATGATTTGGATCATTCTAGGTTGAATAGTTTAATATCAATACATAATCCAAAACTTCTCACGTCTAGAAACACTGATGGCTAGGCTGACCAAGAAAGTCATGAAGTTTTTTTTGTCCTATACATTTGAGAGACTTTCAGTCACTAAATGGTAAGGTGAGATCAGAACCTATTCTGACATTAACTTTTATAGTTAAATCATTTACAATATACTATGATGAATCTGGTGTTGGACTCATATTAGTTCTAAAGCAAGAGGATCAAGTGGACGGAAATGGCTCCAGGCATATTAGAGTACATGAGCAGCATTACCCTCTCACTATTTGGAGTTAGAGGATTGTTATATGCCTATATATGTTGTATATAGTATCTCAGGTTTGATATTATTTTGGTTTATATGGACCACAAGAACCTCAAGTACATCTTTTAAAAGAGATATATAAATATTCTACAAAGCAGGTGGGGCGAGTATCTATAGTCTATCAAAATTGAGTTTTCTTATACACCAGTAAATAGAAATGTTTTTCGTATGTTTTAAGCTGAAAGAAACTGAAAAAGGTAGTATTGGAGTCTTATGATGATTGTTTTATAATGGGCCTCGTTATAGACATGTATCTGGATGTTCAGGAGTCTCCGGAAAGAGTATCTCAGACCTTGACATTTTTTATACCATTGATTTTGGAATTGATCAAGACCAAGTCATTATTTGATCTGTAGGGATCAATTTTGGGAGACAATATATATATTGGGGGGAAACTATTAGGATTTCCTCTTGGTTGGAAGAATTATCTTAAATTATATGTTATTGTATGGGTCTATACTGGCTTATGTGAGGAGCTGATGAAAGAGTTTCATCCTTCTATATAGGCACTACATCACGGTTTGACAATTATATATTGTGATTTTATTGGATTATATTTGATTTAATGAAAGGATAAAGTGTTATAAGTGTTCAAGGATGGATTATTTACTTGTTATAAGGTGAAATTCAATAAATAGTGGCTAGATGGGCTTCAGAACCCTTTTCACATTTTTGAGTGGAAATGGGGTGATAAAACATTGGATTGTTTGAGAGGATTTCCCAGGAAAACCCATAAGTATGATGTTGTATGGGTGAATTTGGATAAAATAAAGAGGATATCTTAAATTTTATCAATCAAGTATGCCTTCAATGTTGATGATATAGGATTTATTTCTACGTGTAAGGTCATTCGGTTGGATGTTTGTCCTAGTAATATCGTTTTCAGTAGAGATCCTTATTTCAAATCATGTTTCTAGAAGGGTCTTCAGATGGATATAATATTATAGTTTTTGAAGAACAACTAATCTTCCTCATAAAGAGGGTCAATTTTAGTGGACTATTTAGGCTCTGGATGATATTTTACTACCATGTGATTTAGATTTTTGTAGTTCATGGGAGAAACATATGGCACTCTTCAATTTTACATATAAAAATATATTACAGTAATTTATCCAAATAGTACATTTCTATTTTTTGTAAGGCCATGTCATTTAATTATTTTTTGTCCAAAGGAAAGTGAGTCAACACATATCGGTCCTATTCTCGTAAAGGAGACATCTAAATAGGTTTACCTGATTAGACAGTGGTCGGTAATTGTGAAGAGCAGGAAGAAATAATTTGTTGGAAATCAGAGAAAACCTCTATATTTCTATGTTTTTAATTTTTTCATTATGTGTATCCTAGATTTGGGAAACATCTTATCTAAAAATTGGGAAATATAGAACCAATGATTGTCAAAAAGAATTAGATAGTGTATATGTTTGGTTTATTTTCATATCCTTTATCCATTCCACCACACAACAGTGTGCTAAAAATGTTTTCTTGCATCACAAATTATTTTATATCATCCATACCATTCCCATGCGATATACATATCATACATAGATATTTAATATGATTTAGCCTTTATCAATAATCTAAAATATTGTTTGGATTGTAGTGGTAAATATCTTAGGGGTAGGACTATAAAATATATTCGGGTGTAGTGGATACTTGTGCAAGTTTCGGAGGATACCTGGGAGAGGATGTCAAATATTTGAATATGGAGGCCTAACTTTGTCATTGAAACCTAACTATATATCTTGGATATTCTTGAGGAAAATATTTTATATGGTGGGGAGGTTGTATTACCATGTATTTTTCTTGGTACATCACTCTTCGAGTTATTAAAAAATTAGTTTCTTTCAAGCATGTTTTTCACCATATTAAAACCTTGTTGACTGTGTTTCATCATGAATAAACTCTCATTAAATAAACAAAATATTGGTCTGTGAGGAATCTTGTAAAAACCGTAGAGGATCCATGTGGAGAGTGTCCTCTGATGAAATTAATTAAAGTCTAGAGATTCATGATTTATTTAAGTAATGGATTCTTGATATAAATGGGTATTCTTTTATTAAGAGTTTTGGGTATGTTGAGAAGCTTTAAAGGAGTTTCAGGATGCTTATAACAATAGGGTATGAAAATCTATCTGAAGAAAATTTACAAGTCTGGTAAATCCATCACACATTATGTATTTTTGATTTGTTTTCAATATCTAGCTATGGTGATGGGTTTTTTGGTATAAACAAAGAAATATTATTACATGACATGAAACTACATTATACACCATTTAATTCACCAAAATACTATTTCAAATTATTTTTTTACAGATGATATATCCATTCATCTCACCATAGATCTTATACTCTCGACCCAGGGATACACTCCATGGGATTTTGGGGTGACAAACTCCCTTATTAACATCAGGATAGTGTAGCCAACCCATATATGATCTAGGGTCCTCTTATAGAACATCATCACCTTCTTCTTTATTGGTGTTTTATTTATGAATCATTATGTTCTTCCTTGTATAATGTCGGGGGTCTGAATCATAACCCTATGGTTTGATAATTTCTGTGTATATCTAATATTGTGGTTTCCCTAATGTAATGTGCACCTAAATTAGTTAAATAATGAATGGTACTATTTATTTGAGTTTTTTTCATTAATAGGATATTGACCTTGCTTATATAAACCCATTAGGTATGTGAAAACTGAATATAATTTTATTAGATAGTGGCTTAATGTGTGTTTAGAATTACATGATTCCTTTAGTAATTTATTAATATTTAATTTCCACATCATGGAATATTAGTTAATGAATTTTTAGTGGATCATTTTTCATATAAATGAAGAGTTCAATGAATGAAAATTTTTAATTCTCATAATTAACCATTGAGGCTTATGATGTGATATTATGATATCCATTTCTTATGAAATGTATTGTCATCCATTCTAAAATTTTTATATATCAGTCAATTCCAAATAAAATTAACACTTAGATAATGTAATGATTATATTTAAAGGTCTCGGCCAAGTCCCATATTGCACACTATATAGGGAATTTTCCGAGTTGTTCTAATTATTTTAGTTCTTTAACAAGGATTGTAATGTTATAACATGTGTATGGTTATTGTTGGAATAGTTGTGAGACATGCTAAGAAATATTCTGGAATTATTACGATAAAGTTTATTTATACCATAGTTATATGGTTTTGGTTGACATGGTAGTGAGATATGCTCATGGATATTTTGTAACGAACTCAAAATTGGTTGATGGTGTCTATTTATTATTTTGTAATTAATTAGTACACATGTTTATCAATTTATTTCATAATGTTATTATCATAAATTTTTATTTTATACATGATGGTGTCATCATACTTAGTTATACTGAGAACCAATTTTACCCTACATTTGTTACCCAAGAAGATTACATGGATTTAGGTTTTTGAAAGGTAAATGGACCATTCCATTGATTGTTTCATGTATTATGGGCTAGAGTTTGGAGGCAACACTGACTTTAGATTCAAGAAAAGAGAAATTGTAGTCTTTATTTTAGTCTATTACTCTTTTACATGAATTATTTCTATCATGGAATTTAGTAACATTCTATATGTACATTACATTATTCGTATTATTTTTTATTGGATTACTAAGTTGGAGTTTATTGTTGGTTTCGACTATGTTTAAACTGTGATTTATTTCATTATAAGGATTATTTCTTCAAATTTTACTGTTAATAACATGATGTGTAGTCCCTGCAATATTAATTTTATACCCTCAATACATTTTGTTCAAATATGGGATAGCTTGAGTCACACTTGATGTATCATAACCAACCCCTTTTGGAAATGTAATAGATTATCAGATTGTGGGTTATAACACCTCATTTGGATCTCCTCTTAAGGACCCCAAGGAAGGTATTTTATGTTGAAAATAAACTCTAGAATTTCCATATGAATCTTGGGGATTAAATTTTTCATGTTTTAGTTAAGGAAATGGCCTTTTGTGATTTTGATAAGTGAAGGGAGGGAGAGTATTTTTATAATTGGCGAAAGGGGACCTTCTTTGAAATAACATGAATTTTTTAAGAAAAATATACAATTGTATTCCCATTCTCAATAAAAACTCTTATGAATGATATTTTATTCAAATTTGTGGTTGATAAGATTAAAATATTTCCATAAAATATGATATTGATAACTTTGTAGGTTATTTTTAACCCTTATCTTCTTAGTTTAACCCATTTTGAACCAAATTTTACCTTAACTGGAGAAATTAATCTTTACAGTTTTCACTATTAATTTTGGTCAAAAATTAGGTTTCCCTTAGTAGAAAATATAAATTATTATTATTAAAAAAAATTATTCAAATATTCCATATTCATAAAGTAGAAGTAGAAGAATTTATCTTAAAATTATAATTTCTAAAGCGATAAAAAATTCAGTTTCAAAATAAAAGATTCTATTAATAGTAGGTTTTATTAAAAAAATCAATATTAAATTGATTAAAGTGATATTAAATGTAATTATTTTAATATAATTTAATTTATTATTCTTTAAAACAGATAAATAATACAATTTAACGTTGTATTTCATTAAATGAAAATGTATTTCCCAATAAAACCCTTTATTTTCTATTTTTATTATGATTGGAAACTATTCTAAAAAATACCAAAAATTCACCCTATGCTAATTTTGAAAATATGATTTAGTAAATAAATTTTATTTTTAAAAAAAAAATTCTAAAATTGTAAAAATTAATTTTATAATATTTGCGTAAGAAGAAACTAAAATGTTAACTTTAAAAAAATAAGGTTTTGAAATAATCATTTCATTTAAGATAATTTTTTTAATAAATAAAAAAAAATATTTGCATCCACTATATATTAATCATAATTTTTTTATTCCCATTACTACCTTCTAATTTAACAGCAAGGTTACAATGGTGATTTTTAAAAAAATATTTTAATAGAGTATCACATTTTTTAAAACTAGTTTGGTGTGCATCCTAATATATTAATGAAATTAATTTTATTATGAAAGAAATGTAGTTTAATGTCTCGTGGTGTAACAATATTCCTTAATATAAACATTTTTCCCTCAAAATTTCATTTATATTACAAACTAAATTGATGGGGGTAGTTATTCACTATAATATTATCTCTTTCCAACATTACGTCCACAATTTTTTGATTTCCCCAATGTTCCATTACTAATTGAGACATAAAATTCCTCCATAATTATTCTTTAGTGAAAATAATCTATGTGGGTTATTCGTATTATGATATATCACATTCTAATTCTATTTCATCATATGAGATAATTTACATTGGGTTTAACTTGTACATCAATAATAGTGATATATGGATCTTATCAGGTACTTTTGAGAGACAATGAGTCAATAAAAAAGACAAAAAACACTCTATTTAATTCAATAATTTAAAAGGGTACATCATATGTGGGTCTTAATTTTCCTTTATTACCGATCCTTATCACACACTTCTTCAGAGATTGTTTCAATAATACATGATCTCCCACTCGGAATTAAAAATCATTCTCATGATTATCAATATAACTCTATTCACTACATTGAATTTCATTAATATGAGAATGAATGGTCTTTAGAATTTTTGTTTTCTTTTCCAAATGTTCTGGTCCTATATGTCTCCTTTCATCAAATGTATCCCAACGAGTCATAGTATGAAATATATCGCAATATAATTCATCATACAACTCTATTTGAATATATTAATGAAAATTGTTGTTATGGGAATACTATACCAACGGTAAAATGTAATCCTACATATAGTGAATGTCATGTGATAAAGACCATAATATTTCATCAAATATTAGAATAATCCTTTCGAACTATCCATCAATTTTAGGATGGTTGGTAGTTTTAAAATCATTCACAGTATCTAGAGCCTTCTGAACAATATTTTGGAATTTTAATATGTATCTCGAATCACAATCAGACAAGACTAAACTGTGTGTTACACAAAGTGTCACAATATTTTCATATTGAAAAAATTTACCATCTAGACACAGAATTTTCAATTTACCTCATCATTTTATTCCATAAAACATTAAACTTAAATCCCAATACATAGTTGTGCTAATAGGGATTATATAGAAGTTTGTGCTCTGAGATTCGTCAAAGCATTCACTGTTCAAATATGTTATAGATGCAAGACATTATCTCTTTTAAAAATTTAAGACACCTTTTTCATAATTGAAGTCCACTAATTTCCCATTATTCACACAATGAATTTTATTCTAATTGATGTCATCATTAGATTGATATCATTTTACCTTTTTTAAAAATACGATTTCACAATCATTTGAAAAAAAAGATATGTCTCCCCATCTTTAATAATTCCCTCATCCATCATTAACAGATCCATGTATATCAGATCCCTCTAAATTCATGTTTGAGATGGATCTCCATGATATTTCTTACTCAATGCCTACACTACCTTATTTTCCTTCCATTGGTGGTAGATTATTCACCAATCTGAATCACTGAGTAACTCAATCCATCAAATTTATCACATATTGAGATAATTCTATGAAAATATGAATTTTATTCTTTTCTTATCCATTTATAAATAGAATCATTCACCATGGATAAAATTTCCCCATATCTTCAAAGAAAATATTACAACTGCAAACTCAAGATCAATACATTGATGGTTCTATTCATGTGTCTTAAAATACATTGATACATATGCCATAACATTAAAAGTTTACATAAATACACAACCCAACCCTCTCTTTTATGAAGAAATATATATTAGAAAACAATCATTAACTGATGGTGAAGTCAATATCATATCATTAACAAATATCATCTTCAATTTATCAAAACATTATTCACAGTCCCCTTTCCAAAGAAACATAACTGGTTTAGGTTTTATCATGGATTACTATTTATCCAATCTAAAAAAATTATAAATGAATCTCCTATAGTAATTAACCATTCCAATTGAACTACATACTATAATTATGTTAGTTAGTGTAGGAAATTTTCTACAACCATTGTGTTGATAGGATGAACTATGATTCTATAATTAGAGAAAATATTTCCACATAAAAAATGTCTTTAAGTGAAAAATTATTCGAACAAGATTTTCCAAATATATCATTCCTTCTAATATAATAAAGTATAATAAAAAAATTATTCTCATATTCCTCCTAGGATTTCAAATACATCGAGATGTCATTGATGGACTCTATAAAAAAATAATCCTGATTTTCCATTAATTATATGATCCTTATATCCCTAAAAACATTGCAAGAATTATTCAATCAAAATAGAATTTTTTTGAAAAATTTTAATGTCCATCCCTCAATCTAAAATCTATCTTCTTTAATATCTTTATTCATTACTTAGAATAGTTGATTTCTCGAATCAAGGTCAATCTTCAAAAAATATTGGGCTATGTGAATTTTATTGAATAATTCATCAATTCAAGGACACTTGTAAATGTAAATTATTTCAATGTCATTGACTTCCCAATAATCAATTCATAACCACATGGATCCATCTTTTTTTAATGAAGATAATATGTGCTTCCCATGGTTATACACTAGGAAGAAGAAATTCTTCATCACCTAAATACTAAAGTTGTTTCATCAATACCACTAATTCTAATGTGTCTATTACATAGGGAGTAATTTATTCTTATTTTTCATCAGGGATTAAATCAATTTAAATCTTAACTTCACACTCAGGGTTATGTCTAGTTAATTACTTTATAAATACATTAATGTATTCTTATACAATGTGAATTTTAATATTACATTCATAGATCATAGATTTTTTCTAGTTACATTCCCCTGATAATTTCAACTTTTAAACTTACTGGGGGTGGATATAGATATATATTATATGAATATGTCACTACTCTAAAGATATGGAACTCTAGAACTTCGTCATGAATCATAATTTCCTTCTTTAATTATTAATTTTTTGCATCATATTTTGAAATCAAGTCCATACCAAAAATTGTAATGAATATAACCATAGGTTTTATCATATAATTAAAAATTAATTCATATTAATGTATCATAATATGGACTTCCTAACACATCAACATTATTGTGGGACATCCACTTATAGTTTTTATTGAAAATTCACATCTTAAATTAAAAGGGATGTTTCTAAATTTATTGGTATTTAAGGTTGATATATAAGAGTGTGAGGATCTAAAACCAAATAAATCATTATCTAAATTTGTATATATGAATAAAGTACAATCCAAAAAAACATTAGCAATATCTACCTCATCTTTAGTGATCGTATATGTTTTTCCTTCTCCCCATGGCCTCTTTTATATTAGATTCCCTCAATGCATAGGAAACTTTTGTGAATATTTCACAGTTTCATTATAAATAAAGTAGTTGACATAAATCATTTTTTACCAAATTTAATTCTTCACCTAGATGGCCCTTGTCTCTGTAATTATTGAAAACACCCAAAACCTTCATCCATTACCTAAAATGATTGGTTCAATATTTTTTAAAAGTTTTAAATTTCATTTTTATCGTATTATTCCTTTGTTTATTATATTTATGATTTTTCTTATTATTACTATTATTTTCTTTATTTCCCTTGTACGTGTTGGATCCAGATAGTTCATTCCCCATTTTCATAAAACATAAAAAAATTAATCATGTGATGAAAAATATTGGGAGACTACGGACCTTAAAAAGCATGGCTTAATCCCTTTAAAAAAATGGTTAATCATTCACTCTATGTTGTGTATGTAATCCATGAATACCTGGATAAATATGTTATGGTATCTAAAAATTGAAAAAAAAACATTCTTCTCCCTTTTTAAATATTTTTATTAACTTTATCTTCATTTTAGTTTGTTTCCCATAAGAGAAATATATAACGAACCATTCCTTCATAAAATATTATTATTCCAAAAGTTCTTTTACTTATTCCTAACAAGTATTCTGGATCAATGACCATTATAAGATCAAAATTTCCATTTAGATAATACAATGAAACTATATACTATTCTTATTCATCGCATCCCAATTCCATTAATATATTTTCTAGAGACTTAAGCAATTTCTCACGTATCATTAGGTTAGAAGACCAACAAAATGATGGGGGATTCTGTTACATTATGAAATCCAACAAAGGTGAATCCAACTATCAAATATGTTTCTAAAACTAGGAATGGTTATTTTTAATAACCTAATTAATATGCCCTGATATAGCCAAAATTTTATTTATTCCAATACTAGATGTATTTGCTTCCTCCATAGGGAAATATCTATATTGGATATGAGTATTGTTTCACTTCATCTATCAAAGAACCATTTCAATAAAAGGGAAGATATTGTATTACCACATAATATTATTAATTAAAAATAAAAATGTATACTTCTAAATATGTTGTAACACATAGAATAAATAGAAAAAATTATTCATCATTAATCCCAACATCATAAACCTTGTTTCATTGGGGATATAATTATTTTCAAATCATTCGTAATGGTTTGCAAACAAATTGAGAATTATCTTTAGTATATATCCTAACAGTGTCAAAATAGGAGTATAATAAATTTGAATTTCATGCACTATATGAATATCGGGTCAATCCCATTACACCCCTTTTGGATTTTTGATGGCTAGGTACCTCTTTTATAGAACCATGCCCAATTTTAGTATCCAAACCGGGGTGTATTGATATTAAAAAACATAATATCTTCCTTACCAAAACTTTTGGATGTTCTTATATAATTATCATAAAATAATATCATATTATTATGTTAATTAATATATATTTTCATTAATCTTGTTCCCATGGATTATATTATGTTTCCTATGATACCAACATTAATGATCTCAACTCCAGCAAGCCATAGTATGTTCCTTCTGTATTACATTGGTATAGATATAAGGGATAAAATTCTAAAGGAAAAATCATGTTATTATTTTTTGGAAAACTAGATACATACATGATTACCATTTTACAAAGGGAAGAAAATTAATATGTAGTGTAATGTAAAATATTTTTAATCCATATACTCATTCCAATAATTATTCATCATATCAGGTAAAATGGAAAAAATAAGTGTGAGTTAATATTCTAAGAAAGAGATAAATACAACTTAGTATAAAACAAATTAATAAAGTATTATTAATATGTAAAGGAAAATAGTGGAACACACAAATAATTTGAAATAATTTTCTTATAAATATAATACATCTTCCATCAATAATTTTCCAATGAACATTTAAAACTAGAGGTAGAAACCAATTTAATATGGCCAATCGATTTGTCTTTGGTGACCTATTAATACATTAAGTGGATATTAATTATTGGGCCCACCCATCACTGTATGTACAAATAATTCCTTATATATAAAATAATTTAATTAATTCATGAATTAAGAATAGTTAACTTCAAATATTCATTTTGATTAAATTATATCGATATATCAATATTTACCTACTTAATAAAATAACTCTCGATGAAAACATCATATGTAAAAATGTTATACAGTTTAGAAAATAATCATATACATCACAAAATAATATGGATACTTAATAAAAATGTAATTTCCAATAAATATTTATCAGAAAAAATTATTTTTTCAAGATAATTTTAACATTCAGAAAAGAAATTGAGCATGTAATAAATCTTTTACCACTTGCTAATTTCTATGTTAAATCCACTTGTATGAAATAATTAAAATTTATACTTAAAATTACTTGGATTATTAGATATTCCATATATTATATTTGAAATTTTTATTAGATACACCAAATAAATGTAATTTAGTTCATAACAATACAATATGCCTCAAAAAATTGAAATTGAGACAAAATATGTTACTTCTAACTTTCATTTAGTTGAACATGTTTTAACCTCATATATAAGGGTATTATTAATGTTATTAAATAATAAAATAATAATAATGTAATTTATAATATCATATATTATCTTGTTATACCATTTTCCAACAGTTTGTTAATAATATTTTATTATTTTCATTAATTCAAGTATTAATTTTCTTATTTTCTCAAGAATGTTTGGTAAAAAATGTTATGCTTCCAATGAATAGGAAACATTAACATAATACTAATAATTATATAAATTTTATAAATATCATATATACTATATTAATTTATAACTATTTATGATATTTGGACATAGAAAATGAGTCAGATAGCTTCATGGATATGGTAGGTCACACATATGCACGACAAATGATATCATTCAATTAACAAGTGAAATTTTGTGAAAGTTAGTGATATTTTAATTATAAATCATTAATATCCTCATATATATATATATATATATCACATATAGTTATTAAATTTATCCCCGTTATATTTATTGTAGTGTGTTAGTGAAAAATTATTCACATCGCATTGTGAGGCTGTAGTCTATTCTACACATGACAAATGTTAACGTATTTTAACCAGAATATAAAAAAAGGTATATATAATATTAAAATTTTAGAATTATAATAATATCATATATATAATTTAAATATTTGATATCTATAATTATATTAAGTATTTAATAGAGATTAATGAAAATGAAATTAATCAGATCATGAGGTGGTCGTCCTCCATACAATTAGTCTATAACTTCATTTCCGATTTAATGGAAGTGTAGGTGGATTAATACTATTCATTAATCATAATAACATATTTTTATACTTGATATACGTTTTAATTATATAAAAATTGTTCTGACCAAATTTATGATGGAAAAATTAGAAATAAAATAAATGATAATTGTTAAGATTGTCACCTTCTATAAGTGAAACCACATTTGAATCTCTTTTTAATGAACCTAGGGATAGTGTTTTGTGAGTAATAGATATTATATAATGAGAATAAATATGTTGGGGAGATAATATTTTATGTTTATTGTGATAAAAATGGGTTTATTGTTTTAGAACAGTGAAGGGAGGGTGCCCCATTATATAAGTGGGGACAAGGAACATCCTCAATAATAAAATGGAAGTTTCCCAAAACAATACAAATTGATAAATTAATTCTAATAAAATGATTATAAATTATCTTATATTATACGTTTCTACATATATGGTTCAAATATGCCAATTCAAAAATATTTTTTTCAAGTTATGTCATTTATAACCCTTATCTTCTTAGTTTTACCTCAAGTAAACACATTTTTTCCTTAACTACAACAATTCATTCTAACTATTTTCACTATTAATTTTAGAAAAAAAATTGTGTATAATACATTATATAATATATATTTATATTAACAAAAATGTGGAATCTATTTTTTAAATAAAAAAATATATAAGTGGCATATTTTATGTTAAAAGTATACTCCCATACGCGATGAAAGAGTTTCATTCCAAAGAGAAAATTCTCCTAAGTATAAAAGGTTTCGAAATAAAAATTTTTATAGACAGTAATATAACAAAATATATTTTTAAATATAGTTTAAGTGAACTAATTTTACATTAAAACCAATTTGAAACATAATTTTTCCTTTTTGATTATTTAAAAAAATGGATGTTTAAAAAAATAGTTTTTTATTATTCATTAAAAAAATGAAACTTCTTAAAAAAATTAGAAAAAATCACCATGAGATAATTTTTATATAATTATTTCAAAAATTAATTTTATTTTATCAAATAATTTTTTTTAGTTTCATGAATTTATTTTTTCATAATTTCAAAAGAAGTGACCAAACAGTTCAGTTTGGAAAAGTATAGTTTTACAGAAAACATATACCATACATTCAAATGATTATTATTTTTTATTACTAATAAATTAATAAACAATTAATGTGTTTAAAAAATATTTTTTTAGTAATTTATTTATTTTATTTCATGCCTGATAATTTAATTTCATGGTTATGATGTCTAAGATTAAAAAATATTTTAATAGAGTATTACATTTTTTAAACACAGTATTGTGTGAAACGAAAGATACCGATGAAATTAAAAATATTGAAAGGTTTTTGGAAGTTTAAATTTATATTTTGAATTATAAAATTATGTTTATGTGGTAACATTAAAATTATAAATTTCCTAAATTCAACATTAATATGAAAAGTCAACATATAAATAAAATTAAATTTTATTGAAAAATAGACATTTTTAACATTATGGTTCTCAATATTATTTAAAAATGATTTCCAATTAAATTTGAAGAAAAGGAATGTCCAGATTTAACTTGTCTAATGATCAATTTCATGGAAGTAGTAAAATGATTTAATAAACTATCATTCATTTAATTTAACATACCATCCCCTAAAATGGACACTATGAACGGTTTTTTCTCATGACACTTCTACAGATTGAGTAATTATAGAAAAAGTTAATAAATACATTTAATCCATTATTGTGGGTGTCCTTATCCCAAAATGTGACAAACTATAAAAAATTAGATGATATGAAAAAATAAAATGCAGAAATATATGGCTTAAATTATAGGATGATTATATCCATGGGGTGAGGATATGATCAAGTCTTAATCGCATCATTTTTTTATGAAAAAGGAGAGCATAGAGATATTTATCCTTCTCTTTAAAGCCTTTATTTCTGATAATCCTAGAATGGGATCACAATTTTGACCTTAGAAATATGAGATACAGTCAATCCTTGGTTTTGGTTCCAATTTATAATTTTAACATGCATTATTCTAACATGATATCATCTATGATATATGTTCTTTGGGTAGTAATCTAATCATGATTGATCATAAAACAGACAACCCATGGTTTGTGCAAAATCGTGACGTATTCTTCAAAGATTACATTTCAACCACACTAGTAAAAAAACTGAAGCTAACAAATAGTTATGAACTCATAAGTCCTTAGATAAAATATGAGACAAATAAAAAATTCTTCTTTATTTGAAAATTATATAGAAACCTTTTTTAAGAGTGAAGAACAAACAAGGTATGTTTATTTTTTCAAATAATATAGCATGATGATTCTTCATGATAAATGATAAATGGGATGAAAAAAAATTATGAACCCTATATTACCAATAAGAAATGACCTTGAGTTGTATGATTCTTTATATAGTGTTAAAAGATCTGATGATATGGCTGGACAAGTTGATAATTATTCTCTCGAATCCCCCCATATATAATTTTCATTATCCCCCACATCCTATGAAATTTGGTAGAGGAAATGAGAAATGAAAATTTATCATTAATTTCAAATATTAATGTGGATGGAGTTCAAAATCCCTTATTTCAATACATGTAATTTTTCCCATTGAAGATAATTTGTTTCTGGTGAATAGAAATCAAGATTACAATAAGGAGAATGATCACACTTTGAACCAAGATGTTACATGAATAAATCATATGGTTGTAGATGAAGGATCTAACATCTTAATTGATTAGTCTAATGGGATTAAACTCATGGTGGAACCTGATTGGAATGAAAATTACCACATTTATGATTCCCCCTCACCTAGGAAGAAATTTCTCACGATTTCAAATTAGTAGAGGATGAAAATAATAATGATCCTCCCATTGTTATTATGGACACTATATTGGACCCTATATACATGACTGGTTGACATATCAAATCTAAAGAAATTATGGTGTCCCATGTTTTGAATTTAAAACACTGCACAAAGGTTGAATCCCCATCATTTTGATAGGATGATTTGAAGAGATTCAAACTTACTGGCAGATACATTCTTACTATGGTGAAAATCCCTATTATTATTTAATAATAAGGACCCATAATGGAAATCCCACTAAACTAATTCAATCATATAAAAACTCCACCCCCATTTAGGATATTTTGGGTGATGATACATAGAAATATCACCTCTAAGATCTAAACTATATTGAGACAACTCTTACTAATGATAGTGGTAAACTAGTAGATGTTTCATTACATATGGGAATCATTGATAGCAGAAAAGTTGTAATGAAGAAGGACTAGATATGAAAGCCACATTCGGGAGAGCCTTTAACTAGAGGTAGTGATTACAAAAAAATAATATAATTTATTGAAACAACCATGAACATGGGATTTCCCCATGATTATAGCCTATATATATTCCATTTTGACCTTCAACACTTATATAATTTTTCTGATGGAGCAAAATCTATTTTTTGAAAAGTGGAAGCCCTTAAATTTGAAGTCCTTACTTATAGATTTATCTCTAATAATTCCCATAATAGGGAAATGAACTATCTCTAGGTCCTCAATCATGATAATATCAATACCCTATCAAGAAGTAATGGACCCTCTAAGTATCTCAGTGTCTTAATCATTAAAAGGTTATACTCTCATTACCTCCATCATTTAGACATACATAACCTACATCACCGTAAGAGCTATGTGGTGGTATTTGGGAATTATATATGATGTCATGAACCACAAATGGATTATCATATAGGATTTTAACACTATATTGAGAACTAAAGAGAAACTAGATATAAATTTTCTATTTTATCCTCACATGAGTTCACTATATTCATTAATTAATGTGATATTTTGGAGGTCTAAAATACTAGAGAATATATCACTTAATGAAGATAAACCCTAAATGGATGGTTGGATATAAATTTGGGTATATTTATATAATATATTTATTATGGTGGTGCTTCCATTGGTGGCATTGGTTTCACCCACCCCCTATATATCATTCAGACCACAAATGTTAAATTATCGAGCTTTCAATTGATATTTCATGTATAATCTATCTACCTTTCTAATTCAGTAATGGATGGATTTTCATCTAAGGAAATAGGGAGAATGTTATCGATTTATATATAAAGAGAACTCAAAGAAGCCCCCTTATGGTTCATTTTAATTAGTTAAATACACCAAAGGAATCTAAAGGTATTATACTAAAGTGTTTATACTAGGCTAGATATTGATTTTAATGGAATGAAAATCAACTGGCATGTTGTCCAGATTGCAACCCGTTCCTTGGAAGAATTATAATCACTCTCAAATTATTATGTTCTCCTATAAAAAAATATAGGATGAACAAGAATCAATTAAATGTATGATGTCTGTAGGATTTTGATAGTAATTTTAAACACTTCCACTATATGTATGGAGAAAAACAATGGACAGGGGTGGATTAAATAACCTCAGTATTAATGTTTGACATCTAACATATAAAAATGAAATATTTAATGTATTGGTCGATTATTATAAATGTCTTCTCACTGATGATGGAATTGACAGAAGACACATGAAGTTTGATAACATGTCAACATTCATTGAGGTGCAATATAATTGAATAATCATCTTGGACTTATATGATATTGAATTTAAAATGTCCCTCATATCCCTCATTATTAAAAGTAACATTATCTTCAATGGATTAACCAATAAATTCACCATGTTCTATTAGTACATCATTAATATGGATGTGATGAATATTTTGAGGGATTTATTTAATCAATCATACCAGCATTATTTACTCAACAGTAACCTCATATCATACACAAAAAGGATAATTCCATTAATATCAGTGATGTTAAGCTTGTTTTAATTTGGAACACAATTCCAAAAATCATTTTTGAAATCCTTATTTCCAAAATAAAGAAATTTTTTAGAAACATCAACACGCAAAATCAGTTTTTCTATATCCCTAGTTTGAAAATAAAAAATTACCTCTACATTGCCTCATAGAATGTAAACCAAGTGAAGAAAAATATAGATGTTTAAAACATTTCATTAAAATTTGGAATCCCAAAATCATTTAAAATAATTAAATGGATCTTTAATATGGTTTTCCTTATGGAATATAACTTCCCAACTGATTTTAATAGACACATAAACACAACTCATAATTTTTTGTGGCTTTATATTCTCATTAATGTATCCTTCGTAGGCTTCTTATAATGATCTATGTATGTCTTGAAAAGTATCCCTCTTATACATTCTTTTTTATATGGTTGAATACTATTTGAGAGGGTTAATTAAAGAACATGTCAATGTTGGACATTACAAGTGGATCAATTTAAGTAGAGGAATGTTCACACCATCTCACCTCGATTATGACGATGATATTATATTCCTTGGGTGAACTTATAAATAAATATTTTCTTTCATCAAATCTATATTTTTACAACATGATGAAGTGTCCTTGAGATACATTATTTGAAACAAATAATTAATCCTATTTGGAAGATGTATCTAATGGATAACAAAAAATAGGGTTTCTAGGACCCTTGGAGTGAAGAGGAGGAATTTCCCTACACCTATCTCACTGCATAACTTTTGGGGGGTAAATTTAGATATTACTACCATGAAAAAATATCCTCAATAATTTTTAATCATCTATCTAGGTTTAAATGAAAATTATTTTCACATTATGGGATAATGTGTCTGATCAACATAGTTATTACATAAAAATTCTTATCTTCAATCCCTCTATACATTTTTATTGGATGTATCCTAGAGAATATAAATGGTATGATCATGAATATTATATAGACTATGCCAATCTGTTAGAATAGTCTTAGTACTATAGAATATAAGGATTTCATCAAACCCACATGTATGGGGGTCCTTAGAATTAAATTATTATGTATCATTAATAATTTTCTTATCACAAAATAGTCATAGAACCTTTTTTACTATAATGATTATCTCCATGACATTATCTCTTTTGGGGTCATCAAAAATCATCTCTCGGGGTATTACAATTATCTTACCACATCTGTCTAGAAAAAAATTTCACACTGTTTCAATGATATTGTGGCCATCTCCAATTGAATGGTTTCCATGTAGTTAAACTTCGATTTTTGGAATAACCATAGGATTGATATGAACCTAGTTAATATAATGGATGCCACCCTATCAAGGGGCGCATCCCTTTTGCGGAGTTCATCTCATTAATCCCAAGATTTGATCCAGTTGTCCCTTCTTGCATCCCCATAAATATTTATAGGTTTGTCTATGTAGAGAGAGACTACATAATATGGAATCCAAATACAAATTGTTAGTTCACCACTAGGGAATTATATAAAATAAACTATGATGGAATTTCCATAACTCTTCCATATCTATGAAAATTGAAATCTCTTCTTATCAATCCATCAATAATGATTCTCCTCTGATAACTCCATAATGGTAAGTTTCCCACACATGTTCATATAAAAAGTGACTATATCTTGTTAAATGGTAATTATATATATATATATATATACGGGGTCTATAGAGAACAATAAATTTTCTTCTAATTTTACATAGTCTTTTATGCATGGGGATTACATGAAGAGGTTATTTTACTCTATTTTTTAGTATGGATATCCATATGGAGGACCAATAAATTTCCAACACAGTTCCTTCTAGCATTGACCAAGTAAATAATATCACGTGGGATACTTATTCTTCCATGGTTTTGTATACCTTGGTAGTTAGGAACTCATTCATCTTTTAAAATCAATCCCTCTCTCCTCCCACTGGGATCCTCTATATACATCGATATATCTTCTCCCCCTCTAATGTTTAGACTTGTACAATGAAAAACTACTTCTATACCCTTAATATTCTACAGATTATTTGTCTTCATAATAGTAAAAAGAAGACCAATTCATCCTTAAATACATTAGATGGATTCCCATGATCAATTCATATATTAATGTGAATATTGATATCACAACATCATGTATTCCATGTCCCTTGCGAGTGTTGGTGCCATATGAAACCTTCTTGGATTCATTAAGGGGTTATTCTAAAATTATATTTCTAGTGTAAATTTATATGATGATGAAATTTGGGCCATTTTTCATGCCTTTAAGCATGAAATTTATTATAATTGGATGTCACTATAGATCAAATCTAACTCGATACTAACTTTGGATGCTCTTCAGGATGAAAAAATAGACGTTCTTCAAATAAAGTTACCAAATTTTATTAAATTTATTTATAAAACATTTCAACTCAACATAATGGTATAACCTATAAATTATAAGGGAAATAAAGTTACTGATTCCCAATCAAAGAGGGAAATTAATGAAGATGGCTTGATGTGTCCCCTGGGGTGCTATATTTCATTCCATCCTTAATTAAAGAATACATTGGGTGATAAATCCATTCCCAAAGTTGTAAAAACCATTTCAATGTATAACATCTTTATTTATAATTTATTCCTAAATATAATAATTTAAATCATCTACATATTTACCCCATTTTGGTTAAAATGTATAATTTTTTAATTGGTCAGTATATTTTTATTTTCATTAGGTTATTTTAGTTTTCATGAAAATATTATTCTTATATTTTTCATCTCATTTTAGCTTGCTATTACAAGTCAAACATGTTTTCAAACACATTAAATTATTTAATGGGAAGATATGTATTAAACTCTTGGGTTGTTACTTCCAATACATTGGTTGTTACTAAATTTCTAAAGTAACTTATTGAATAAAGGTATGAGAAATATATTCCTCATCCCATAATTAATTAATGTCAATATTTAGGATGCTTCTATTTGTTTGCATTGAGACTGTAAATTTGTTTATGCCTTCAAAAAATATAGTGTATTTATTAATGTATATCTCTATAAATATTTTGGAATTTCATTTACACTTGAATCTTAATTATATTTCACAAATAATTATTGGATTTATTCCTAAATGTATTGTTGGGATAATTTGTTGAATGATTGAAACTCTTCACATATGAGGGGTATAATCAAGGTTAATTATCAATCCATCCCATATAAAATAAATTTTAAATGAAATTAAAAATGAATCCACCAGTAACATCCTTTTCAACACTTCATGAATTTATGGGGAAGGTAATCAGGTGGAAGAAGCACTATTCATTCCTTAATGGGCCAAAGGTTTTATTTTTTTTATTGATTTTTTGATGACCCCCTGTTCAAAGGATTAGGGGGAACCCTTGAATGGCTCGTCGGCTTTAGATATTATATGGACCGTTGGATTAAGAGATATTAGATGACCTGAAGGTCGTAGGAATTTCAACCAGACTATAAATACAGGGAACTACCCCTCCCCATTATCTGCATCATGATGGAAGCCCTCCATCTTTTAATGGACGTCCATCTAAGCTTCTTGTGTAAGAACAGGATGGTCTCAATGACATTTTTATACACTCTCATTCTTCCAAATCCGTTTTTCTACTTGGGTGAATGTTCCTTCTTTTAATCCTCCCCTAGGGCTACTTCTTTTTTGTGGAGTCTGTTAGGGGAAACTGTATTGATCATGTGGCTTGAAAGCCTTTAGGTTTCCCAATGGCCTTACTGACCAGAAGACCCTGGTGTCCCAAAGGCCTTATGGGCTCCAAGTGCATACTGGAGCCCCAAGGTGAATAGTTCTAGATGCTAGAGTAGCGAACAATACCTCCTACAGTGCCTGCTACATTACTCCTATAGTAACCTGGAATTTTTCCTCTACCTGGTTTTGAACCTGGGTCTTGTATATGCACTTATAGAGACCTCACCAACTGGTCTAAGGCACATGTGCAACAAGAACTATACATGATTACAATGTAGATCATGGAATCACATTCTAGTTTTATACTATATTTTTTGTTTTTAAATATGTACATTTTTAAATTTTTTAGATATTATTACACATGAATCTTCAAATATATTTTTATCTATATTATTTTATTTATTGTTTCTTAATGGGGATACTATTTAATTATCATTTCATTAATAACACAAAAATGTTATTCGATAATTAATATTTACAAAAAACAATTATTTCATAATGGGAAATGGGTATTCACTATTTTTATCTACTTTTATATAAATATGTATAAATATTTATATTTATGAAAAAACAATATATAAATAAATCTAGTGATTATTTATTTGCATATAGGATACTAAAAACATTGTATCTATTTGATTTATATTATTTAACAAATATTTTTAATTAAATATTTCAGTAAATTAGGTATACTAAATTCAGCTTCATCAAAAATAAAAATAAAAATCCATTGTCGTTAGTATTTTGATCCCCCAAGACACATGTCCAAATTATCATGGACTTCCTATGCATCAAACTTGTTAAATGCTTCAATAATCTTCCTTAAATAATTCTATCACCTACTCTTGTATAAACATCACCCACCATACCACCAATCAAGAAAATATTGTAAACATAGGATGGCATACCAATTTCTTGAAGCACAGTTGGCCAACATCACTAATCTATAACATCTATGTGGCCAAACAAATCCTCTATAGGAAACCCCACTGATATAAATCACAAATCATTTGATTAATAAAACCCATACTCTACAACCTCCCCAAAACCACACATTAATGACTATCATGAACCTTTATTCCTATATCTTAAACAACACATTATCCCATTTTGATCATGTACAAAATAAGACAGACCGAGGATAATCGAAGCTGTATATTTACATCATAACAAAATTAGTACATTGGGAATCATCTACTTATACTTTTCATAAATGAAACCATACTAATATGTTATTATCTACATGAAAAAATAATAGAAAATACCATTTAATTCTGGTTTTAAAGGGAATTGTATTCTCATCGATAAAATGATAGAAAATATAGTATGAAAAACCACACACACTAAAATACCAATAATTAGAATTCTAAAATAATTCTTTATTGAAATATCAATGAGATCGTCATTAATTATCATAAAATTTATCTTTATGATTTTATAGTCATAATATTAACATCATCACAATCTAACTCATATTTATCATCAGTCCAATGTACTCATGCAAGTAATCAAGCAATTACCCTTACCAAAGGAAATTAATCTAGGTATAAAACATTTTTTCATGTCATCTCAAATGTTCTATAGAATCATATTATCATGCATCTCAAATAATGAAACCCTCTATATAAACCATTTAAAGACATTTATCCTTATTATTAACACATAAATCTAGTGTTGTAAATATTTTTTAACATTGTCATGGTTATAAAACCAACTATTTTTTAATTCTATAGCCAGAAAATAACCATTTTTGGATGTAATACCTTCAAATACAATTAAATTAATGGAAATATTAATTATCTTACCTATTATCACATTTTACCACATAAACTATGTTTTGAGACCCTATAAAAAATAATAAAATCATAATTTCACATCATCAACAAGTAGAGTAATTTTAATTACTATATCAATATCAAATAAAATCTATAGTATTTAAAATTTCAATATAGGAAAAATTAAAATATCATCCAGATAAAGAAAATTCGTGTATAATAATTTCTTTGAATAGGATGTCCCCAAAGAGTTTATCATCTCTCAATATTGTGAATAATAACTTTTCA
Organism: Viscum album; assembly: GCA_963277665.1. NCBI lineage: Eukaryota > Viridiplantae > Streptophyta > Magnoliopsida > Santalales > Viscaceae > Viscum > Viscum album. The sequence continues at coordinate 693,331,281 of OY728130.1, forward strand.
ACCATCAAAACTCATCGAATCATTGAACAGTATGAGTCATCATAATTATATGTATGAAGAAAACTCAAAAAATATAGACCTTGTATTATAGTCCTAATAAAATTCATCATGAAGAAAATATATATACTTATATTAAAAATACGTATATTATCATATGGGATATAAATTAGTTAACATAGGGAAGTAGTGTAATATACTCAAGTAAATTAGTATTATAGATAATTTCCAAAAAATGGGGTATGTGAAGTCCAAAATAGAATTTATTTACATTTTAAAATACCTATAACACCATTTAAATTGTTTATGGAGGATAGATTATTAATATTATTCTTGGAGGATAGGGTTTTCATAAATGAAACAACTGGTTGTTGATATATATTCTTGAACTTTTTATCCCTTTGATTAATTTATTTATTTTTCCAATAGATATGGTAGATCTAATTTAGTAAGAACTTATTATTTGTGCATAAACATTTAGATACATTTATGAGGAGACAAAAGGAAAATGAGATCAGTTTTTAAAGGATTTTGTTTTACTTAATATATTTTAAATAATATTGATTTATATTCACATGAATTGAAATCATTATTATTTATGGAATAAAATTTCAAAACTGAGGATGAGAATATTTTAGTGATTATAAATGATGAATCACTCTGTAAAAGGATTGACATGTGAAAATGATATTTTATTGGAAACATAATATTAATTAAATTTGCTAATCTATTGCTTAGGATTTTATCTAGAAAAGGAGATCGAACTTACAAAATAATCATGATTTTCTAATTATCCCAATAAGTCGGGTTAATATTTTTAATCTTTTAATCCATGGTGGAATAGATAAACACATTGGGGAAAGGGAATATCAACATAATGTGAACTATCCTTTGGCTTTCAAAATGGGACACATATTTGAACATTATAGTTAAATACATATAATGAAATAATCTGCATCAAACAACATACTCTACCCTTCATATTCATGAATCTGCCATTTCTGAATGATATTACGTCAGATGATAGAATCTCACATAAAATAAATGAAAATATTTTACAAGTATTATTTGGTTAGTCTACATTGATAATTTATTTTTTATAAAATCCTCACTATCATAGAAAGTATTACTATTAAAAAATGGTTCTAGACTTAATGTTATGATTTAATATTAATATATTCCACCTTTCTACAATTATTATAAATCATATTGTCATTTTCTATAAATTAATATTGATATAAATTTTAATAATTATTAATATGTTTTTCATAGGAAAATACGAATTGAATAAAAAAGATTATTGGTGTAACTTATGTGATTCAGTATCTGAAACAATATAAAATGTTAAGACTTTGAATAATTTTGGGTATGGTAATATTTAGTATTATGGAATGATAATTGTAAAATTAATTCTAATGATCAAACCTAAGAAGAAAATGTTCCACCATTATAGGTGATGTAAAAGGATATTTCATAGAATGTAATTGAACAATAATATATTTTTTGATATCAAATACTACCTAAAGTGGATATGAGGGTTCATTCTCTGGATTAGTGGATGGTGATGAAACACCTACTTATTTTTTTCCATAACATAATTTAGATAAGGAAGAGTAAGTGAATATTTATTATCCAAAACCTAATATTACAGATAACATAATGTTTTGGGAATATATTATGATTTAATTTCATGTAAATCATATGAATCCTAAGGAATCAAATACTATTGATGGTGTTGGTGATTCAAATATTCAACAAAAAAAGTAAATTTAAGGGAGATGGATTGTGTGTTTATGGTATAAGAGTTTCCACTCAATATATTAAGAGTAAAAAAATTGGGTACAGAAAGTAATAGGTAAAAGTAAACTACCCTAATTGAGTGGTAAGATGACTAAAGATAAAGCTTACAGAAGAAATATTTTTTATTTTGGAATTCTATTGGTCTCTGTAATATTGATATAACAAGAGCTTTTAATTACTATCATTGAAGACTAATCCTTTAATTTTTGGAATTTTTGACTATTTTACTCAAATGAAAACTTTTAAATTTTTTTATTATATAATCATAAAAATATGATGGTTGGTATAAATATAAATTTTACAATCATAAATATTTTTTGGATAGTGCTTATCTAATGAATTGGAATCTAATAGTTATAGATACCTAAGAAAAATAGTATAAATTTTTCCTTATTATTAGTAATCTATATATTTATACCTTATTTATGATGATAATATGTATTATTAATGAATGGATCTTGGGATGGTTTAGGATTCTCTCTGTAATTGAACTATTGAGCACAAGATTATCTCCATGGAATTTACTTTGTTTAGAAATTATGAGGAGAAAAAATATGACTCTGAAATTTATATACTCATTTTTGAATTATAGGATTATATGGAATTTAATAATCCTTTAGAGACCAATTAATAGGGTGTCCATGTTAACTTGGTATAGAAAATATAGGTAATAAAAATGTTTTTTTAAATTTGTGGAAAACTTTATTCAAGAACTCAATTCTTTACATCATTGATTATATGACCTACTTGAATTTGAAGATGTTAAAATCTTACCATAATAAAATAATTCAAAAAAAAATATGAAATATGATTATATCACTAAGATATTTTTATTTCAAAAAAAATTCCTTTAATCCGGTTATATATAAATAAATTACAAATGATATGTAAAAAAATTTCTCTTATAGAAATGTTGTTTATACCTATAAATGTATCCCTAAAATTTTTATATATGGGTTCAATCGATTTAATTGGGAGAAGTTTAGTGAAATTTATATAAATATTCAATTATAGTAGGTTGACTAGTAAATGTTACATGATGCTATATCCCAAGGAATACTCGATTAAAAAAATTTCATAACGGATGTGGATATTCCTGTGTATTTTACCTCCCTCATAGAGATTATGGATGATATCTTAAAGGAGAACATCATGATAAATTGGTTAAAATAATAATTCTAGACCACTAACTTCTTCAATATGATTTAAAATTATTTTCTAATTATTAGGATTATTTTTTATTTAATATTAGAAAACAATATCAATAAAATTGGAGCCACTTTATTGGACACAAAATTTAGGATTATATATAATTATTTAATAAAAATCAATGGACCTCAATATAAATACTATTGTAAGCCCAAATGACTTCATAAAAAATCATGTTCATTAGGATATATATCTATATAATGTGGAAGAATTGATAAGAGATTATTTCATGGGGTGATTCCTGTAGCACCCCAAGATTTCACAGTGTGTAATTTCTTCAATGTAATTCAATAACTTTCACCACAAGCAACACCGGGTTCGAGCGCACCACAAGATTACCAAACTAGCCGTTCAAAAGCAGTTATGAATAGTATTAACTGAATATTGAACTATATATAATCCTTATAATTTTAGAATCCATATTATGAGTTTCTTAGACATAATGTAAGAACAAATTCATTTTTTTCAAATAAAAGAAGTATTTTTTTCAAAAAATGCACTTTTACCGCCTTTTAATGATGAACCCCTTTTAAATCCAATATATGAAACTTTTATATATTTTATTTGACAAAATAAACTTCTTATTTAGAATCGGGACATAATAATTTAGTTTCAATAAATTTTTGGCATTTCTCTAATAACTTTCATATTTGGGTGAATAGTGAAAAATACTATATTTTAACTGAAAACAACTTTTTTAATAAAAATAATTTATAGTGTTAAATTATAAATTTTAATGGTTTTTAAGTATAAATAGATTATATTTTTAGTTTTTAATCCATATATGGTCATTTTAAGTAATTTCACTTTGAGATTGGACATAAACAAGTGGCAATCTTTTGATAGATATTGTTTCTTAAAAATATGTCATTTTGTTTTGACAGCGGGAAATAATTTTAAATTAATAAAATGAAACTTATATGTTTTTAATTTGGTAAAATGGTCTTCATTTTTTGATTTGGAATATCAAAATTAGCTTAGGGTTAATTTTTGGTATTTTTTTGAAAACTTTCAATTTTTGATGAATAGTGAAAACACTGAGTAATAGTTTAAAACCGAAATTTTATTTTAATAATTATATATTTTATATAAATTTATTTTAGGTCAAAATAGATATGTAATACCAATATAAGTCAAATTTAATTAATCGGAGTCAATTTATAATAATTTTATATATATAACAATTTTATTGAACATTTCAACGTTTTTTACTCATCTCCAAGGAGAATTTGCAGTCACATAAAACCTAATTTTACCACTTCTATAAGTTGATTTTCTAAAATCTGAGAGAAATGGATAATATCAACGAGTAAAATGTGGTTCAATAAGATAAGAATATTTTTTGGTGAATAGTAACTTTTTACTTCTATTTACCATGGTTAAAAGTAAATAGAGTAATTAAGGGTAAAAATGATATTATTATTAACCTAACACATGTTCTAATTCTATTTTCCAAGTATAATTCGACCAAAAACAATATTAGGAATAAAATATGAACCTATTTGGTCCACTTGGATTAGATGAGGACATTGATTATTATTTAATTCAAAGAAGAGTTCAAAGAGTTAAAATCAATGTTTAAAAACTAAAACATTTTTAATATAGGGTTACACATAAGATAAATTAAATTATAAATATTCATTAGAAAGATAAACATATTTCCTACATAACTGTATTTTATTTATAATTTTTAGAAATTAAATAATTTAATTTATTTATGACACAATGGTGTTGCATTAATTACCTTATTAATGAAATATTAAAATAATTGATATTTTAAAAACCCAAATAAATGTAATTTGAGACTTTTTATGAATTCCAATAATTTTATAAATTAATATGAAATATTACGGTTGGTTAGATGAATTGTTTTCGAAGTAATAATGCTGTTATGAATTTAGAAAAAACAAAATACCAAATAGTGTCAAAATTGACACAAAAGATTTTTTAAAACAAATATTATATTGTTAATTGATATTATATTCCTAAAAAACTAAGGTTCAGTTAAAGGAATTATATAATTATAGGTGTATCATGAATGAACCACTTGGGGTTCGCTTGGTGGTATATAGTAATTTTATTAACCATATAATATAAAAATACAAAGAGGCATGGTAAATGACAAACTATTTAACTAATTGTTAAATTTAAAAGTTAAGGTTAATATTGTGACCCAAACCTATCTAAAACCTAATGGTTGGGTGGTTTTCAACACATACCCACCTTATCTTTTAAACAATCCATTTTGGAGCCATTATAAACTGAAAATAATCTTATTATAAAATAATATTTCTAGCTTTTCATAAGGTGCCCCTCACCCCTCTTATAAAAGGGCACTCCCCATTCTCTCTAATTCACACATTAAAAGCAATTTGGATCGGCCAAACCCTGCCCAAATATCCTCTCAACTTACCTCAAATCATCCTAGAGGCCTTCCTTTTTTCATAAAGCCAACTTAAGGAGCCCTTTTGATCAAATGAAAAGGAAGAACTGAAGAAGATGTAATAATTTCACCACCCTCTTTCAAGTTCTTTTCTTCTTCCACTTCTTCTTTCTTTGTTATTTCCATTCTAAAATAATAAATCTAGTATCTTATACATACTTTTATATTATTATAAATATTATATAGACATATTCATTATTCTATATGTCCTTTGAATGACATGTCACCATACGTGTGTACGTTAGGATTATCGTCTCCACGTCGTGGTGTAATTGTTATTCAATACATTATTATTTGGATGGGTATAATAATGATGTTTAATTCATGTAAATAATAAAAATAACATGATAATGATTCCGTATATATGATATAACATCCAATTGTATATTATTTTAATATCAAAAGAATGATATTGTCGCTTGTGTGTACGTACAGATTACCGTCTCCACGAACGCGATGAGATTCATTCCCCATCATATCTATTCAAGACTAAATTTCATTTGATGATTAAAAATAATTTTTAGAGATATGATATCATTCTGGATAGGAATAATATACATTCCATCCATAAAACATATGGCTCACATAACAAATAATATAAAGGAAAATGAATCTGTTAACACCCGAAACAGCTATAATACTAGAAAAATAATGTTAAATGATCTTATATGATATCATATTAATGTATATGATTCTTGTATAATTTAATAACAATTATTTAACCATTATAAAGGAGTTTAACCTACCCTTGACCAAGGAAAAGTAAAAGGTAAGGGTTAATTATATAATCTCTTCATTATCCGAGGTTGTTTATACGTAATTATCTACTCGTACATCTTTATCATCCACATACTTGTTTCTTAAAAATATATTTTAAAACATTTTTACTATTTAAAAAACAATGTGTTAAAGTCATTTGTTCCCTTGTTTGAATTTTTATAAGATTTTTATAAAGTAATCTTTCTGTCATTTTCCAAACAAGGTCCTTTTTAACCATTTCGACAAGATTAAGGTAAGATTGTTTTTTTAACTTATACGGCAGGTGCGGCTATATTACATCGTTATAACATCATAAAAGCTTCCCTTACATGATTATAAAAACATTTTCAAAATAAATCTTTTCTTTATAGTTATGTGACTCTTAAATGATTTCAAAATAGAAAGAAATATTTCTCTAAAAAGGGTTTTGATTTCATCTCTGTCAATATCTTTTGATGGATTTTAAGTTTATTTAAAGTTGATTTATTATGATACAAAACTTCCATATTGTATTGAAGGTTTTGAGATATGTTTGACTATGGATGTGCTATTTTTATACCATTCATGTTTTATAATTAAAGTATTGACATTTCGTGTGGTAGTTTTAATATGAATGTTTTTGATATGTTTAAACCTTTTCATATGGGGAATGTATTGGACTTAGTATGTGATGGGTGGATCCCACTATAGCTCCTCGATGCATCGGTAGGTCTCATGAGGCAATTTGATGTGGAATTTTCTGAGGTCTTTCCCAATTTGATATATGGTTTTGGTTGAGGCCTTAATCATTTTTAGATGTCTTGGCTGAGGCCTTGACAAAATGTTTCAGAATGTCTGGCATTATACATTCCCTCTTCATGGAAATAATATTAATGGTTCATGTGGTCATTCGACTAGTAGAATACCCATGATTATGTTTTATTATGGCATTATTTACTCAACTCATATTCCTGCAATAAAATTATTCTTGTCTGTTATTGGTAAAGGAATGTGGTTTCAATTATTCACCATGCTTAATATTTATGTTATCTTCCGCTATATTGATTACCCTTACTAAGCGTCTGAGCTCACCCATTTCTCATGTTTTATTTTCACAGGATATCAAGAAGTTAATTATGAGTGACTTGTAGTCTTAATCTATGAGGCTTGTATGTTTCTAATGACATAAATTACTGTTGCATTTCCTTTCAAGTTGTAAAGTTGAACTTATGTATGAATCTTGATTCCAAGACTGTTAAACCAATCGGTCTTTTGGGACTTGATTACTTGTAATCATGCCAATATTATGTAATAATTCACCGACTCTGGGTAACTAGGTTTGGGAAGTTACAATTCCTAAGATTATAAAACAAGTATTTTTGTTTATATGACTCTGGGGACAAATGAAGAAGATATGTATTTATTGAATTTAAGTGATGTTGTTATTTCCATTTTGAAAAAAACTTTTTAAAATTATTAAAAATATACTTTCATCTTTTATTATTTAGATGGTTTCAAAGAAAAACCTTTTTTAAAAGTAATAAGTATTTAAGACTATCTTATCAATATATTTATCTGTTATAATCTATTATATATAAGTAATTTGTGTAATTTTTAAGTTATTATTGATGTAGAAAATGATTTTGAAACTATAAATTAAAATATTTTATATGGAGAGATGAAATTAATTAGTCTTCATAAGGAATTCATTAACTATTTAAAGGTTTTCTTTAAATAAATTAAAAATTCAATGTTGATCAATATATATTTTGAAACATTTTTTCATCTTCTTGAGTATTAAGAAAATTGGATACAATTTTTTCAATGATAATCAACATTTATCATGATTTAATTTATTTGATTATCACTTAAATGGTATATTAGGGAAGCATAACTACTATTTACGAATAAACGGATTCCAATTCACTCTTACTCTTTATCAATTTAGGATATTCTATTCTCGTTTGTGTAGGATATTCCTACTTTATTGATACATAAAGCTATTTTTCAGAACTTTGAATATATGGATGGTTATATAATTATCTTAAGTAAATATCAAATACTTTTTAGTAGGGGATATTCTCAATACATGAAATATAGGATGATAAAAAATGTAGATATCAAGGAAGGGAATCTTTTATGAGTTATTTGTTCTTCCTATTTTCAAGGTTATACTTAAGGTATGAAAATTTGTATTTGTTTTGGCTGATATTAATGATTTTTTATCCAAATAAATGGGAAATGATATTTCAATGGATTGGAAGATAAATTTTTTAATCTAGTTGCAATATATTAATTCGCTTATTCCTTAAAGGTATATTCTTCGCTCATTGGTTTGACCAAGAAAATAACATGATTTTTTTACAATTCTAGTTGTCCAAATATCCTTTTAGAGAGATAAAATTATAATTTTTTTATCAAAAAGTTGTTTCACTAAATTTTTAATAGGATTAAATATCATTTAAGAAGTTGAAAATTTTAATGGATCATTTTCTCACCAATGAAGAATGACATGTTAAATTTGTATAAAATCAATGGTGATGATCTAAGAGTAAAATACAATGTTATAAGGAACAAATAAGGGTTGGGAATATTCTATCATAATCTTCATATAATGTCTTTTTGAATGAATGAATGAGTTTATTCTTCCCTATTTTAGAATCACAATAAGAATCAATGTAATTGTGAGTTATTAAAAATAGACTAATTTCATAGATATATCTTATAAATAAGTTTCATCTGATGTCTATTTTTCAACATTGAATATTTATAATATTTGAATATATTTCTTATAAATGATGTTATATATATTTATATGAATTTTTTTATTTATTGTGATAAAAAATGTGGATATTTTACATCCTTGAGGATTAAAAAATAAAATGTAAAATCTCATAAGAATTGAATTTTGAAAAATTTAAAGAAGAAGTATGAGATTGAATTTATTCTTCATATAAATGGTAACATTGATAAATTCCTATGTAAGATTAACTAAACCAGTATTATAATATCTATAATCTTAAACAATAGTATTTTGTTATAAAAACGTGTTGTAAATTGTTTTTCTAATAAACAAATCAAAAAATACACACTAATTATCATTTCAGTTAAGAGAGCTGTAGAATTTTGGAGATCTAAATAAATATAATTGTTTTTAACAGATAAAACTAAAATATATCGTGATTTATTTGAGCTAAACTCTTAGTTAAGGTTTTCTACCATGATATTCCAATCAATGATATTTGAATGAAAAATCAGTTTATAACATAGGATGAGCACAAAATTGCTCAGTAAGGCGATTAAAAAGAAGTTATAACTTCCTTTATGTTTAAAAATTCTTAAAAATCACTTTAAAAAAATATTTCCATTTATAAAAAATAAAAATCATTAAATATAATAAATAGTTTAAACATAAGTAAAATTTTTATATTCTCCATTATATAAGTTATTCTTTTTAAAACATTTATTAAAAAGACTGATTATTTTGAAAATCAATTTCCTTTAAAAATATAACATACTTTGAAATAATTCCATATATCTCTTTTAAAATATACAAAAATATCTTTTAAAACTAATATCCCTTTTAGAATTTAAGGATACTTGGAAAACATTGTGAAATCCATGTTTCCACTAGTAGTATTAAAGTAATAATCATATCATTTAATATAATGGCCTATATATGTAGTGGGTTCACTCCCCATTCCTCATAATCATAATCAATACGTATGTTCCAAAATTTAAAAAAAAAACTATTTTTAGAAATCATTACTTTTTCATTATAAATCTATTTAAAATAACATTTCAAAAACATAACTGTTATGTAATTTATTTTAAATGATGAAAATACTTACATATTTCATAACCAATAATAAATTTTTCCTATAATGAAAAATTAAACATTGATAATTACATATAAAATACTCTTTAAAATAATGGAAGTTTGGAAAATTATTTTAATACAATTATAAATTTTTAATGATGATTTTAGTGCATTTACATAAAACCAGAATATTAAGTAATGGAAACCATAGAAATAAAACATCATTTCCTACAGAAAATAATATTTTTAATATTATAATATCCATATCCAAAATAAAAATAAAAATTCCCTTATACTAACTTTTAGAATTTAATATGGGAATTTGATAATGAAATTTATCTTATAATAAATATCATTTTGAATGAAATGAAATAAAATTATTAAAAAAACATCCCCACTAATTGAGTTCTGGAAAAGAAAATAGAATTTTATTAATATCATTTTACAGATATCATAAGGGTTTTCTAAACCATAAAATTGATGTTTGAAAAAATTCCACATACAAAAAGGGTGTTTGAGAAAAAAAAATTAAAAAAATAACACATTTCTCCTGACCTTGTGTCGTACAAATAAATAAAACCTATTTTCCCTAAGATATCGCCACACTATATTGAACCTAATAGGCCATCTATGATTTCATGTATGTGTTTATGAAGTGAAGGGATAATGAATATTTTCTCGTGATATATTTCTTCATTTATATAGGTGTTCTATGAAAAAGTTAAAAATTATTTGTATTATTTTATGCATGTCATTATTTTTTAATGATCATTATTTCAACAGAGAATAGAAGACCAATAATCCCCATTCAGCAATATTTAGTTAGTCCAAATGGTGGGTTTTGAGGGGTTCAGTTATTAAATAATCACTAACATGGGAATACCATTGACATTATTCATTTAAACTCCCAGCATATCCCTTATCCGTAACAGGGTATGGACCTTCTTTCCAAAGGTAGGTGTCCAATTGGGGTTTCAAACCTAGTTACATTAGGGGACTCACATTGTTCGGGAGGATGGGAGGTCGGGCCCATCACACCATTTTTTGGGGGGAATTACTGCCTATAATTGGAATCTCATATAGATATAGGATATGTTTGAGAATCTCTTTCTAAACTCAATATGGGAGAAGTTGCCCTAACCAAATTATGATGGGTTAAGTCCTATTTATGAAAAACAAAGGGGAATCTCATTATTCAATCCATCTATATATATATGAGGTTCTTCATCCATTCCACAACTATTAATTTATTCTAATATAGTGAAGCTATATAGAGGATCACTTTGGAATGTTCTATTACATATGGATGAAGTTAAAATTATATAGAGTAGATTGAGCCATTATGATGCATCCTATGTATCCTGGTTATTATAGTCTTCAAAACCCACATAGTTCATTAAACTAGTGACGCTTAATGTCATGTGGAGATGACAAAAGAACAGGAACATAAGAACCAGATATTTGAGATTGAGTCTCAAGGAGATATCTTGCATATCCTGGTTGTGGAAAGAATCATAGTTATCATAATTTGGTCATTCCCTCATGACTGGCCCCAAGATGCACACTGTTTTATAAGTTATTTTTATATCATGAAACTCATCGGGGCTTACATACCGAAATTTACTTGTCTAGTGGGGATTAAGGAATTCAATTATAAGTTTATTGTGACTCTATTAACCCACATAATATTTTTTTGGTATGGGAAATAAGAGATAGAATGTGATCATCCACATTTCATATGTAAATTATATATATGTATTGGGAGTTCCCTTAGAGATGTTTGATATGGATCTTGGGCCTTAGGAAGAAGTATTATGTATCCTGGTTATAGAAGGAATTAATGTTATTGCAGTTTAATGGGGTTCTTTGTTTGGTGAGGGATGGGGTAAGATTCTCAGTCCTTGGGAATGATTAGGACCCAATGGTTGAAATCTTAAGGACATTAAAGGGTTTATAATAAGGTGGATTCCCATTTTATTTTGGTAGCATGCTATTGGAAAGATCCATATGTATCTTGGGTGTGGTAATAATAAATGCCCACATAATTCAATGATTAGGGATTAAACATTAAGGCTTCCCATTGGTCTGGGATTAAAAACTAATGGTGGAAAATGTTATCAATCCCTGAGAGGTCATTTCCTTTTCAGCGTCTTCTTATCCAAATGATATGATTACTAAAACTCCTTGGGCCCATGTGAGCTTTGTTCGATTTGAGAAATAAGAGATGGAAAATGACTGGAATCACTACTTGTAGATGTATAACATATGTGTTGAGACATTCCTTTGGATGGTTAATATGGAACTCGGGCCTCAGAGCCATACTATGTGTCCTATTTATGGAATTAATATTAGTTCTTTTATTGTGGTGATGAGGACTTACACACTAAGGTAATCTTATGGGCAGGGCATACATACTGAGGGTGGACAAAGTTATCAGCCCTAGGATTCCATGATTGACCTAGCTATCTTATATTCCATACCTATTAGATTGTCTACTATACATACCTTGATTGCCTTCTTGATATGTCAGATGATGTTTTCCAAAGATTTCATCGGAAAATCATAAGATCCAATTCCCTTTCATGGGGGAAATAAAATAACATGGATGATGTGCATGAGTGTTTTCACATATTCATGGTCAAATATTCCCAAATACATCGCATGATCTAGATGGTTTTTCCTCGAAGAAATCACATTAACATGGTTGAAACCCCTATAAGGAGTCCCATGATTTGAAGTACATGCCCTGGTGTCATTTCTAGAGCTAGCTAACACACAAGTAGGGTGTCACAAGAGTCAGTTTAATATATATCTGAGAGTGATTCATGTATTTTCTAAAATTCTATAGGACATCACGAGACCTGGATGGAATGCCTAGAGGGTACTATGAGAGGTGGTTGACATGATCCGGTTCTATTGTGAGACTCAGGTAACAAGATTTGGTGACTCTATATAAGTCTATCAACACACTTGATGGACTTCGTGATGGTTGAACAGGGAATTAGGTGGGTTCTCTGAGACATGGGTTGCACATCCGAGTGGCTAAATGTGATGAATTGTCCTGTCCATAGGACTTCAGATGACCCAAATAGTATATCAAATGAGCATCTTGAGATCTAGGAGGAATTTCCCTTTGTTGTCGCATATCCTGGGTGGTTCATGCAAAGTGAAAGAGGGTTATAATTTATATTCATTTCTTAATTATCTTGTTCTTTAGTCTAGGTTCTAGGATTTTATCACAAGTGCCTTAGGTTTGATCAATTTTATCTTGTTTTAGGTCATGAATTATCTATCATATTAGTAGGATGTTTTTCGTATGTCCTTATATATGACATTAAGGTAATCTATGAGTGATCACGTGATGTTTATTATGTATAACACATGATTTCTTAGGTTGTTACCGGAATATTACCTAATGGGAAATTTTTTCAGTCGTGAGATCATCCACTCAGAGAAATCTAATTTGGTTATTGAGTGTGTTGGGGTATTTAGAAGTAGAAAACACAACCTATTATTTATGTATAGGGTGGGTGATTTATAGGCCTCACCACCCTGGGTTTTCACCTCTTTGTGTGGTGCTTATCTTGGGAATCCAGGCTAGAGTTATGGATTTCAATAGACATCACACACCTTTCAGAGGTCCTTCCATAAATCACTATGCATGCATTTCATGTATTTTAGCAAACAAAACACCATCCCATAATCATCTACATTATTGGATTATTTCAAATTAATACGGTCCTATATTATTTCATGGACTATCCAATGGACCATAATATTGTCTATTTGAATCATGCAAGGGCCTTTGGGAAATTATGATTCCTAGTGAAAGGCCATGACATGATCCTATACATCTCATCTACTACATTCTAAGAGATAATGATGGATTTTCTTGGCTCCTTCAAAATATTTTACAATCATGAAGATGGGACCTATGATAAAATTCTATGAATATCCATAGCACTTCGTGAGAGTTTCACAACTGCGGAAGGTATATACCTCCTCCCCCTTTTATTTAATATGTTTTTGATACAATGGTTTGAGATTTTTTGAGTTTGTTTGGCTTTTGTGGGGTATAATCATCTAACCTCATGTTGATGTATCGCATGACCTCAAAAGGTCCTATGGATATGCAAGATAATTGAATATAAAATTCCATCTTCTAGTCCATAAGGCTCCAATGTAGATGTGTGTGATTACTTATAAATACATGAGTCCCTTTATTCAAAGATTATGATATGCCCGAGGGAAATCATCCGACCTATCGGTGATTTTTTTCATTTTATGACCATGAGTGCCACCCACCTATCATATATTTTCCTCTTATTTATGAAGAATTTTCAAATGGTTTTTCTGGTTTCCACGGGTTAACAACTTGTATTCTATGGTGGTTCTCTCTTAGAAACTAATGTGTTAGAATGGGATATATGGGGTCCCATTTCAAGAGTAAAAGGTCTCATTGAAGGTATTTTTTTGGCCTTACGTAGGATATGTGATGTGCATGTTTCCTTCACACGACCTAATGACGGTCATGTGATCACATATTCTTTAGAGACTCCCACGATTATTTGGTCATGGTTGTTTACTTATTCTTTTTCTATTAAGTGTAGAATAATACCTATATCCATATATTTACTAGTTTTGGATTTTGACATTGCACATTTAGTGTGATTCAACAAATTCCCCCCACCCCACCCCACACCCCTTTCGAGTGATTTTTCAAAGAACAAGAGCTTATTTCTGAAGAAAATAAATACCTGCTTATGTCATTGGTTATATTACATACCAATTTTTGGGGTGATGTTTGGTCTCCAAGGATACACTTTTTATTATAAGGAGTTACCTATATATATAGTATTGGATATCACCACCATTCACCAATTACTCAGACTTTATAAATATTATGCCCTTCTCCCATCAGATGCCCTTATCGCAAGACCCATCTGCAAGAACAGATTACAAGATCTGTTTGTGAGCACTTTTCCTAAAAAATACTCTACAAACTAACTTTCAGTAATGTTCCAACTTGAAAAAACTATGGTATATACTTGATAAATTTTATGAACTTCACTTTTCAGTATTCTTGAATTTCATAATGGTTTCATGGGATCTCAGGGTTTTCATTTCATGATCATTTTTAAATCATACAACTCATTTTATGATGACTACGTCATGAGATCATGGGTCTTCAACAGGTCATTAGATTTTTTTAATTCCATGGGGGTGTAATAGACTCGTGATATCTTAATGGGTGATGTAATTTGAGATCCCTTTTAGGAGGTTCATGAAATGTTCTTCTGAATAATTTGATTCACATGATGTTTCTTATTTATTACTTTAATTTCATAATAGTTTATACTATCTATCTAAAACACACCACTAAACTTTATTCATGCGTATTATAGATCCTGTCAAAGTTCTTCATTTTTCCAATTAAAGGGAAATGATCACTTGAATCTATAAATCTAACCCACTAATTTCCCATGAATCCTAATAATGAGTTTTTAATGTTTCTTCTCCCATTCAAGATCTAAAATGGTTCCCTATCAGACTAGATTTATATGGGATTATATTACTGGATAATGTTTTCATCTATCCATCAAAATCAACCAACCATTTTCTTGGGTTTCATTTTTACTTAACTATACTCAGGTAATAAAATGAAAAAGATGGTCAGATGGTCAAAGCTCATTCCCCAGGGCAGTCGTATATATTAGAAAACACTCCCTTAATTCCATATGGTTGTGAGTTCACTCATCAACTTATTACTCAGAGATAATCAAGTATATTCATCTCCTCTCTAAACAACCCAAGTGGCAGATGTAGCTCGAAATGGGATCTTTACCCGGGTGGTAATTTCTCGAATGTATGGGTGTGGCTATTCTTAGTTATACAAGGATTTATGGAGTAAACAAATCAACTATATAGAGTTCATTTTTATGAATTCGTGTGGATATAAAAATTTATTTTCCACCTCCAAACTGAGATTATTCAGAAATTGACTAGCTTTTGGTGTCTGGTAACCAAAACATTATATATATCCCATGGTGATGTGGTAATCATAATATAAGACATATACCAAATGGATTGGTTTCACCCTCTTAGAGAGATGTATGATGAGTTCTGGCCAACTCCAAATATTTGGGATGAACCATTGAACACTTTAGTTTTGTAGAAGGAAATTATCTCCATTCTGAAGCAGGATATAAGGAAGTATCTGATGATGCACTCTCTCATTTATTTCAAGGAATGGTTCAATATATTCCTTCATCATAGTGGGGTCATGAAAAATTCCATATGTCCACATCAGTGCCCTTCCCAGTTGGTCAGCGATAGTGCAAGATCATATTGGGCAATTCTCGTAGTCAAAGACTATGCATTGTGGGGATATTAAGTTAAATCAGAGATATCTCTCAGACTTAGACTGGTGGGATTTATGGAAACATTTTTAAATTTTTGTCTTTTATGGAATGGTGATGCACATTCAGAGATCTCTGTTAGTACGCTGGTGATACCATCACAACCAGCATAATGAAAACACCTCAACATGGTAGCAATAGTTCTTGAATTACATTACTAGAACCTAGGAAATATTCCACAAAGTAGCACCCCCTACAGGGTCTATAGACTCAAAAGGTTTTAATTTAACAGGATAGAGGACTATTGCCCTTGGTACAACTATTATAATGTTACTTGTATCCTTAATTCCTCATCTCTTTCCATGTTACTGAACATATCTAGGTCCAGGGTTATGTCATTATGACCTGATAAGGATGATGATGTGTTGATCTGATACAATAGATTGGATTTCACCTGTAACGACCAAAACATTTATCAATTAAATGAATTTCTAATTATAATTATTTCATATAGTATAATCACATAAATCCGCATATAAATCACAATAAAATCATTATAAATTAATAATGAATGAATTAAGTGGATTATTCAGAAATTAAGTATCCTATATCAATTGAATGGTAACTTAACATTTAGAATAGTAACACGAACCTTAGGAATAGTAATCAATCCAATAAAATAAAAACTTCATAAATGAAATTAAAATAAAAAATTCGGTATCTAATGAATGAGAATATAATATATTTATATCATTAAATATGATAAAAATTAGAAATGATAAATTATGTATTGGTATTCTTATAAGTCATAAATATTTATTTACAATTTGATAATTAAGGTAATGATTTAAAAGAAAATTTATTTTCATAAAATAAAATAATAAAATAGTATTTTATTTTACTATGTCTATAAGGAAATTTTAGGAAACCATAGTTAATTGATGATTGTTTCATAAAACCAATTATAATTTTAAAATTGGTATTTTTATAATAAATGATGATTTTAAATAAATATTAAATATCTAATATTTAAAAAAAATCATAAAATGGGGACCATTTTTTAATTCTATATTTCAAGTAAATAATTATCATTATTTTTTGGCATTTTTCTGAAATAATTGAATATTTAGTGAATAGTAGAATATGTTAATTTACAGTATATATGCATTATAAGATAAATACACTATTTCATGGGTCATTTCTACTATAGTAACCATAATCCAGAACTCCCCTTAATTATTTTAATATATTTATTGATAATGGTCAAACTATTCATAGTCTTGATACAAAAAAATAAATTAATTAAAAAGTAATGAGAAAACACCCCTCTCCTCCCTATAAATATCATCGTTAACCACTTCTTCTCCTTACTCCTTCCATGATTTTAGACTTAATGAAATTATATAGAAATATCTTCCCAAGAACCTTACCGACTTCTAATAGGTATTTTTCTTAACAAAACACCAAACCTAAGGTGCTTAAAGATGTTCTTAAATAGGATAATTCATTTTCTAAATTCAAATTTCATTTTATATTAATATCTTATATTTTTTATTTTAGTATTCTTTACTCACCTCCATTATAAAAATGTCCACAATAAATATAGTATCTTTTTTATACTTTATTTATATCAGGTTAATGGAATATCCATCGTCAAACTCTTTTCTCTCTCTCTCTTTTAAAAAAATGAAATCTGCACCCATGATGTGTCAATTTACCTATATCGTGGATGATGCTTTTTTGTTTCCAATTAAGGCTTCATGTCTGTCCAAAAACCATCTATAATTATTTTTAAATACTATAAAATTAATATAATAACCATTTTTCTCTAAAATAAACATTTAAAAAATAATAAATAATAGAATAAAATTGGATTGCAATGTTCAAAAAAAGCCAAAAATTATAATTAATTATCACCAATATGTTATCTAATGATTCGTCCACATAGAATTAATCCAAATGATATATAATAACATTTAAACCTACTTATGTTCATTAATAAATTATAATATCAATTATGTTGAATTATAACCATTATATATAAACTTCCATACTCGTATTCAAATGAATTGTTCATGAAAACCAAGAAACTGAACACTCTTGAATGGTGGAATTGAACACCATAACTCATCAAAAAGAATATAAATGACCTCAATTAAACAGTAATAAATCAAATACATGTATTAAAGGATATTTATTGGTTTATTAATAAATTTAATTCAATAATATAAGATAATAAAGTGACAAAATCACTCGGACATATGGTAATGGTATTTTAGAACCCAATTTCCTTTCCTTGGGTTACTACATATTCATGCCAAATTTCAGAATGGATTTTATTTTAGTATATCAAAAAAGTAATTTCATTATCCTTCACTTTTCATTTATCGGATATACATTCTTCCAATCTTATTTTATGAAAAATTTAATGATATTTCTAAAAGAACTCTTATTTTAGGAAACACATGTTTTACCTCCCTTAAGATTGTTTCTTCTTGACTCAGCATTGAAGAATCTTATACAAATCATTTTAATCCCTATTTATTTTGATAACACAAAAATTTATTCATTAATTAATTCTTTATGAAATGAAACCCATTCCTTTCAATGGGTTATTTTGTTTCAAAAATTGATATATGTTCTATATAGAAATCATGATAATGTAAATATTATGATGTGATGGGTGCACACAGAATTATATATAGCATGTAAATCCTATGATGTGATGGGTGTGACAAGAAATATATAGTTCTATATTTCATTTGGTAATGTGATGAATCTCCTAAGGTAATATGAAATATGTGGGAATATGATGCTTTCTTTGTTCACACATATGTGTGGTAGTTGTCTACTAAGACATTACGTTTGATTTATTTTGCATTTTCACATTCCATACCTTTATTTAATGCTTCCTCTCATTATAATGATAATTAATTTTTTATTATGATTATGACTATTCTTACCTCTTGAAATATTGATTCATATTCTTATCTATCCTATTATTGGGATTTTAGTTCACCCCTTTCTTTGATATATATACTTAGTTGATTATTAGTAGTAAGAAAAACAAAAGGACCAATAAAAAACTAGAGAATAACGAATTAAATAAATGTTTATGTGTTATTTTAAAAAATTTATGTATGGCCCTAATTTTCCCAGGACACTAAATTGTTGGATCCTAGATGTGTAACACATTTTTTCTATTTATCATTAAAATGATGTAATAATCATGTAAGAAAAAGTACGGTCCCTATAGTTCGTATTATAGCCTGGTTCAGTTAATTTTTAAATTAGGAATACAAAAAATTAGTGAAAACCATTATTATTATACTATTTATATGAAATAACTCAATGATAATTTCTAAAAAAGGAACCACCCAGGATATTATTTTAGATTTAATTCCACAAAGAGATATATTATTCATGACTAGTTTACTTAGTTTTCACTCTAAATGTTTCATTTCTTTAAATAGCTGGAACCCAGGGAAACTAGGCCAACAAACCATATAAGGGAAAATATAGTGACTTCCCAAATGACATCCCCAATTCCATGGGTTGTGGAGATCAAAATTTCATTGTGATTCTTTCCAATATATCTCAAGAAATGAACAATAAAATGAACATTGTGAGATGACCTCATTCACCTAAGAGGGAATAACTATCTATCGAGTCATTTATGTGGAAACAACCACTGACATATAGCGGATCATCTGTTCCAATAGTCATGAAATAGTGGGTCATTTCAATGGAGAATATATTCTCTATTCTTCAATATTCTATGATGGATAGGGTGACTTTTCTAGTTTATCTTCTAGATAGAGATTCTGAACAATGGTGGGCATTGATTAAGAAAACCAACCCAAAAGAAAAAATTGAATAGATTGAGTGAGAAGGAATTAATTTAATGTTTATTAACCTGTATTTTTAGGGAAATATTTTTAAAAATATAAATGGGATGATTCATAAAGCTGAAGTAAAAGGAATGTGAATATTTTATGACCTATGAAGCCAATTTTACAATACTTCCAAGGTATGTATTGGGTTTGATATCCACAATGATAGAACAATTGATAGATTCTATAGTGTTTTAAAGCCCCACCATCAAAAGGCTCTAGTAATTTGAGACATTCACATTTATGAAGAAGATTTTCTATATTCTATATATATGGAGATGGAGTTTCGATAATGGTTCAATGGATATGGTGATAGGAAACAAATGATGGAGTTTTAAGTTGGAGGATCTCCTGATAAAGTTAGGAAGAAATATCAATAAGAAAAATGTAAAAAATGTGGAAAGAAACACCATGGGAACTACATACATGGGACAAATAAATTCTATTAGTGTGATATAGAAGGCCACAAGGATGTTTAATGTCGAAGTGAAATGAAAAATCTAGTCGATATAATGTAGGAAGGGATAGCACCACCCATGGTCCAACACTTCAATTATAAGAAGTAAGGGAACTGTGAAATCCAGTGCACTAATCCTCATGCCCTCGATGGAAATTAGCATTATGAGCAACCAAAGACAATGGAGAAAGGGAAGCCTTATTCTATCACTACTAATGAAATAGAGAATGATAATGAAGTCGTACAAGTTAAACTTCATAATCACTCAAGAATGGAAAATTTATTATTTTATTATAGTTCAACACATTCTTTTATAACTTGAAAATTTTCTAGAACTGTTGAATCAAAGACCCAAAATGTTGAAGTAGGTATATTTTTAAAAACACATTGTGGTTAAATCATTACCACCAAAGTATTTTACTCTTTTCATGTTGGCATATATAGAATGATTTGTCCATCAAATCACATGATACGTTCCATGGTGAAATTTGATGTTGTACAGGGGATGGATTAGATATCATTATTTAAAGGACACATAAACGATTAGGAAAATGAAGTATATTTTAATTTTTTTAACCATCCCATGATACTCTACAAATACAAGGAAGATTGTGAATCTAATTTTTTAATTACATCAATGTTGTGGGTGTTGATTTATTGTGAGTAGGCATACCTCGGTCAAATGGTTTAGTCAAAGGAAGGTATCAACCACGGTGAAATTCCCATTATAAGGTAATATAGACATTTATTTCCTAAAGTGTTACTCAGAATTCACCCAGATCATGAGGTAGGGTTCTAAATTTAACTAATACCCACAACACATGACTTTTCATTTAATAATAGTGCAAAACACACAAGATAAGGAAAGGACAGTAAAAAAAATAATAGCATAAAATTAGGGGGGGTATAAAATAATGCAAACCATGTGCGTCTTCTCGAACAAGTCCAACACATTTAGAGGGAAGGCAACCCATGGTAGAAAAAATCACACAAGGATAATCAGTGTTACCCCATGCTGCTATAAAATTCTACAACTTGATTTTAAATTTAACTCATACCCAGAGAAAATCCAATATCAAAATCCCCCTACGTGATGCTTGGATCAAACAAGAGGAGAATTTGAAATATTTGTAAGGGCATTTGGACAAAGGGTTCAAATACCCTAGTATATCACCCTAGGGTATTCCAGTGCACTTTTTCAAGAAGAGGGATGCATAAATATGTCTTGGTATCAATTATTTTGTACCCAACAGTATCACCATAAAAAATTATCCTCTTTCATGTTTTTATGACTTGTTCGATCAAATACGTAGTGATCATTACTTCTCATTAGGAGATCTTCATTCTGGATTTCATAAACTAATGGTGAAGAAGGAAAATATTCATAAGACTGACTTTGGTATAAGGGATGGGCACTATGAGTTTCTTCTAATTCCCTTTAAACATAAAAATTCCCCTATGGCCTTCATGTATTTTATTAATAGTGTCTTTAGATAGTAGCTTGAAAAATTTATGACAGTGCTTATCGATGATACTCTCATCTACTCCAAGAGAAAAGAGGAACATGAGAAACATATAAATATTGTGCTAGCAACATTGAGGAAGGATAAATCGTATTTCAATTTCAAAAATTATTACAATGGGATTCATTAATTCACTTTCTTGGGACAAGTGATCACAATTAAAGGAATTTATATATACCCATTAAAACTAAAGAAATTTGAGGAATGGCCCCAACCCTCTATTATCATGGAAATATCCTTTTTCATAGATTAGTATGGTACTATTAAAATTTTGAGAGAAATTTCTCAAAAAAAATTCACACTAACTATGTTAAATAGTAAAGGGGTAATGTATATTTGGATGGATGAATGTGAGGAATTCTCTAAGGATATAAAGAATATGATGATCACTACACATGTACTAAAATTACCAACTTGTGGAGAATGTATTTTCATATATAGAGATGAATTGATGAATTTCATGTCGTGTCAACTCATGAAAAATGATAAACTAATAGTCTAAACATCATTACATTATAGATCCATCAGAAGAACTACCCAAAGAATGCTTTGGATCTAACATTTCAAAAAAATTCCATGAAAATATAGCGGCACTACCTATATGGTGACAAGTGTGACATATATACCGAATAGAATATCCTAAAGTATATATTCAAAAAAAAATGGGATCAACATGAATCCATGTATATGGTTATTTTTAATCAAGGAATATGATTTATATACACACTATCAACATGGGAAGGCAAATAAGGTAGTTGTTACTCTTAATAGAAAATTACATGCTACTCTAGTCAGGTTGTAGATTGAGAAAGACCCTATATTAATATATATTCAAAGGATGGATTATTTTATCATTATGGAAGGGAATACATCCAAAATTGAAAAATTATTTCCTAACCACTTTTTCAAGAGAATATCATGGAGGTATAAATATATGATTTGAAGATTTAAAAGAAGGTCAATGTAATGAAAGAAGGGAAGCTGTAAGAGTTTCATGTTGATGATGATCATGTGACTGGGTTTAGAATAAGGATTTGTGTGCCTTATTCACTTGGTATAAAGATGGAGCTATTGGATAATACACATAGATCAAGTTTTTCTATCCATCGTGGAATTAAGAAGATGTGTTGTGATCTTGGAGAGTAGTTCTGGTGGGACAACATAATGAATGAAATTTCCAAGTATTTCTTAAGGTTCTTAATATGTATTCAAGTTAATGTAGTGTGATAAGAGTCCAATTGGACAATGAAACCATTTCATATAACCATGTGAAAGTGGTAGAATATCATTATAGTCATTGTCATTGTTCATCTAAATACATCAAAAGGAAACAAAGTGATATGGGTCCTGGGGGACCAACTCACCAAGACTTCCCACATTATTCATCTTTGTGAAGATATTTCACATGAAAAACGTGCTATGATATATGTGAATGAAGATGTGAGACTTAATGGGGTTCTTATGTTGATTGTTTTTTATCATCATTTAAGGTTTCCATATAATATTTGGAGATGTCTTCCACACAATTGGAGTTTTAATTGAATTTCAACATGTCCTATCACCCCCAAACTGAATATCAATCAAAAAGGACTATTCAAACAATTGAGGAAATTATAAGAGCTTTCTCAATGTAATTTAAAGATGTATGAAATCATCATCTCCCATTGGTTGAGTTCTCATACAAGAAAAACGTCCACTCAAGTATTTAGATGGCTCAATTTAATAATATATATGAAAAGATGTAGATCTCTAACATGTTGGAATGAAGTTAGTGAATGAAAGATATATCTACCCAATATTTTTCAAGAGAAAATTAGGAATTATCAATCTATATAGAAACATAACAATGTTTCTCAGATTTTGAAAAATAGATATTATGACAACCATCAAAAGTAATTGGAGTTCAATGTTGGAGATAACATTTTCCTTTGAATGTAACCATAGAGGGGATTAATAAGGTTTGGAAAGAAAGGGAAGTTATTCATGAGTTATATTGTCCCCTATAACATCCTTTATAGAATAAGAGTTGTGTCCAATTATCTTGAACTTTTACTAAGTATGGATTATTGTTATGATGTGTTCAATGTATATCTCCTGATAATGTACATACCATATCCCTTATATGTACTAAACTCATAGTTGGTACAGTAAGAAGATGGTATCTCTTAAGAGGATTTGCCCGTAATGATTTTGGACTAGAGAGATAATGTTCTACATAATAAGACAACCACCTTGTCAAATTATTGTAGAAGAAAAACATGTATGAATAAGTATGTTGGGAACCATAGGAGGTAATAAAGGGTAATTACTCTCATATGTTTATGTAAAATGAAATTTCAAGGGAGAAAATTAAAAAGTGTGGAAGAATGTAATGGACCAAACATTTATAAATGGAATTTATCCCTTATTATAATTTTTTCAAATAGTACAAATCACATTAAATCACATATATACCATAATAAAAAGTTTATATATTAATAATTAATGAAACTAGATTATTTTTCATAAAATAAGGAACCTATACTAGTAGGAGAGTAACTTCACCTTTAGAATAGTATCAGGACACTTTTGAATAATAATTCCTCGAATTGAATAGTAAATTCACCTTTGATAGTAGAATTAAAATTTTAGTACCTTATGAATGAAAATATTGTATCTTTACATCATAAAATAACATAAAAACATTTTAAAAATGATAAATTAATTATTGGTATTATTATAAGTCTGAAATATCTATTTAGATTTTTATAAATAAAAAATGATTTAAGAGAAAATTTATTATCATATAATAAACTAATAAATTAATATTTTGTTTTAAAAGGGTTATTAGATAATTTTATGAGACCTTAGTTAATTTTTCAAAGTGTCAAAAATTCAGTTATAATTTTGAAATTTTTATTTTCTGAAATAACGTTTATTTTAAATAAAAATTAATTTTGCCATATTTAGAAAATTATTTTTAAACAATGGTGGAAATTTTTTAATTATAAATGTTGAATGATGGTAAGGGTGAATTTTAGGTATTTTTATTCAATAATTTATTTTTTTTGGTGAATAACAAAATATTGTAATTTATGGTATATATACATTATAAGTTAAATACACTATTCTTTTTCTAGACCTTCAGTTGGTTGGGTCCAGATCACAATTGGTGAAGAGTTTTGGTATAATCAAAGGGTGGTTTTTTATTCGTGGTCCAATTTCTACTCTTCCTACAATCTTTTGGGTCATTTGGTCGTTTCCTGTCTTTAGGGATATAGGGGTGGGCAAGGGGAGGAGGTTATGGACCATTCCCTTGTTAAGCTGAACGTTAAGCTGGGTTCTAAGGATCTGAGAGTTAAGGATGTTTTTGAATGACTGTTTTGCGATATGGGTGCTCTCATGTTGGTCAAGCCGATCATGGGGAGTCCACGCCCTATGATTTCTCCCTCTTTTTCTGAAACAGTTAATAATGGAGGAAGTGTTAATGCTCAGATGAATGATCAGCTCTCAGATCATAGTGGTTTTGTTTCTCAGGTTCCTAAAGAGACACAGACCTCTATGGTGAGTGAGACTGTCTCCTCGAGCCACTAATTTCTTGATTCAGGCAGGGTTTCAAAGCCTATTTTACAGCATAACCGCTTCTCTAGACTGAATGTGGAGGGAAAAGAAAATGTGGATCTGGAGATAAGTAAGACTGCCATTCCAAGATGGAAGAATAAGTTGGTTAGAAGGCTTTTAGATGAGGAGGCATGTGACCTTGATGGTGTCTCTCAGTTATGTTCAGACTATGACCAGGAGTCTCTGGTTCGACCTAGATCAAGGAAAGGTAAAGAAGGGATTCTCTTGACTAGAAACCTTCCAGTTCCTAAGGAGCGAGGAAAACCAAGACCTCAGAAAGATTACTCGAATAATCCAAAGACCATAGTAACTAGATCATCCGGAAAGACAAGGTGAAATGGCATATATGTCAAATCCGAGAAAGCTTCTATGTATCATGGTATGGATTTAGCTTCTTCTATGGATGGAAAGTAGACTGCCTCTATAGATTGCATACCTCCTACAGTTGTTGTTGGGGATAACGAGAGTTCTCTATTGGACTCCACCTCTGACAGGGAGGGAGGGAATTTTGTCGAAAGGAAGGAGGCTCCCTGGTAGATAGCTCTTATACCCAAGGAGGGACAACATGTTTTATCATGTCAGGAAGTAGTTATTGTTGAAACTCTTTTGGAGATCTATGTTGATCCACAGTAAGTAGTTGTTGTTGTGACAACGCAGAAATAATGGGATCTTCTCTTGCACTCTCAGGAAGAGATGTTGGAAGAGGTATTGATCATCTATGCTTCTAAAGAGGATGTGGAAAGGATGAACGGGAGACAAATTAAAGTTGAATCAAGAAAGGATTATGGAGATTGGATTGATAAAAAACATTTAATTATTACCATAGGATTCAATAATAAGAAGATATCAGTGATGGAGTTCTTGCAAGCGTTTGACAATCTGGCCTCTCAATTCAAAGAGACTATCAAAGACAAACCAGATAAAAAGGTACCAGATTTTTCTTGGAAATTATTTAGGGAGATTGAATCTAGTAGTTTTAAGATGATTTTTTAATAATGTTAGTATCTTATATAGTATCTGATTCATTTTTGAACATGAAGATTCTCAATTTTTCCATAAAATTCTTTCTTAAAAAAATAACATGGATTTGATTGAAAAACACACTATTCATTGAGTAATTAATGACTTAATCCCCATATTCTCAAACTTCTCTTTCACTATATTAATATATTTAGTGATAATTATCAATCTATTCATAGTCTTGATCAAAAAAATTAACTAATGAATAGAAAAATGGGAAGACCCGTCTCATCCCCAATAAATACCACGCCTCACAACCTCTACTCCTCACACCTTCCAATCATTCAGACTTATGAAAATTCAACCAAAATATCCTCCCAATACCCTTCCCTATTTCCACGAGTTTTTCATCTCAACAAAATACCAAACCTAGGATCCTTAAAGAATTTTTCAAAGAGGATAATTACAGATGTAAAATCCACATTATTTTTCTTTTAATATTTTTCATAAATTTTTGGTTTTTACTCTCTCATAAAATACACTATAACAATGTGTAGTATAACTCCAGTATCATTTATATTCCAAAATCATAAATTTTTAATAGAATATACATCATCTTACTCCTTTATACCTCTCTTTTTTTTCTAGAAAGAAAATCATCGCCCATAATTTGTCAATTTACTGGCATTGTGGATGATGGATTTTTATTTTCATTTAATGCCATCATATATATTAAAAAACACTCTATAATGGTTGTAAAATACTATAAAATTTATGTAATAACCCTGTTATGTTTTCAAACTAACTTATATAAACAATAAAAAATGATGGATCAAAACATGTTTGTGATTTTTGAAAAATCGACAAAAATATAAATGATTACCACTATATTTTATATAATGATTCATCATAATATCATATAAAAAAATTATATATATAACCATTAAAAACACTTTAATTTCATTTTTAACATATAATTTTAATTCTGTAGAATTATACCCATTGAACATAAACATCCAAACGTATATTTACGTGAATCAATCATGAAAACTATGGAAATGAACACTCCTAAATGATGTGAATGAACTCTATAACTCATCTAAAAGGATATAAATGAACATAATAAAACTATAATAAATATAATTAATGTAGAATGGGTTATTTATTTTTTAATTAGTGAATTTAATTTGATTATATGGGATATTCAAGTGAATAGATAATCATACATAAGTTAATGGTTTTTTCAAACCCAATTTCCATTCATTGGGTTATTCCTTTTTCGTGCCAAATTTCAGTATTGATATTCTTTTAATATTTCACAAATGTAATTTAATTATCATTATATTTTAAATTATAGTATATAAATTCTTCCAATATTATTTTATTATTAATTCAATTATTTCTCCAAAATAACTCTTCTTTGAAAATTACATGTTTTACTTCTCTTGAGATTGTATCATCCTCACTCAAGATTTATAATTATTATACCAATTAGGATAATACCTAATTATTTTGGGAACACCAACTTTTATTCATGAATTTATGCTTTATTAAATGAATCTCACTCTATTTCATGGTTTATATTATGTCCAAGATAGATATATGTTCTATGTGGCATGCATGAAAATGTAATATTATGGTTTCAAGGGAACACTCTGAATTAAATAGCACATATGTATGTTATGATGTAATGGTTGTTACTAGAATTATATATGCACTCTGGCATCAGTTAATGTGATAAATGACATGATATAAAATGGAGAAATTATAAACATTATGGTACCTTTGTTTATGACTATGTTTGGTTGTTGACCACTAAGACATCATATTTCATTTTTATGCATTTCTAAATAACATGACTTTATCTAATTCTTCCTCTCATTCTTATAATGATGATGTTATGATGATTTTTATTATCACCACTTTTTTTAATGGTCCATGTTTTTATCTATCCTCTTACTATTATTTTATCTTACCCTTTTTTGATGTAAATCCTTAGGTGAGTACTAATACTAATGAGAACTCAAGAAAAAATAAGAAGCTAGAGAAGAAATAAATAAATATATTATTATTTATTTATTTTGTAAGTGTTATGTATGGTCATGATTTTCCCAGGACACTAACAATTTGGATATTTGTCATGTAACACTTTTAGTTTTTTTAATCATAAAAATGATATAATTATAATTTAAGAAAAATTAGGGTTACTATATCACCCTTTATTGTGTGCCAACAGGGAACAATTATTGGTAATGATAGTGGTTCCCTTGATGAAATATCATATATTAACTCTCTTTAGGATGGGGTTCTTATATCTAGGATAGTTTAGTTGATTTTTTTTATCCATATACATCATGTTTGTTTTCTCGTGAGTTCAGCTCTACACAAAGGGTCACTACTCTTCATTTGGATCGTGTGTGAGGAGAGTGTCATCCTAGGATCATATCTCAGTTTAGGATGATGCTAGCATGTAAAGATACTAATGATAGGATCATTATTATAATATTCAATGCTCTAGCCTTCCATATCTTGTATTATTCTCTATATTGTGTAGTAGATCACCCGTATGGAATGTTATATTGGATGATTCATTTTTTGGATATGAATTACTCCTCACCAACTCCTTTTTCAATAGTAAATATGGAGTTGATTGAGGAATTGCGAATGACTTTGAGGAAGAACCTTTATCCTGATGAGGAATATCCAGATAGTGGGAGTGACACTATTGAGGAAATCAGTCCTCAAAAAATGTATAATGCCTCTATTGAGGGTAAGGTACATGGGTTCTTCCCTCTGGTTTCCTTTCAATCTCATACAAAAACCACCCCACATTTCACACCACTCCCATCAATCACAGAAGCTCATATACAAAGTAGGAGGATCTTAATAAATATTCATTCCATTATAAATAATAATCCTTTAGTATCATCACATTAACAAGAGGAACACCTTCATAAATTGGTTCATGACTTCGGGGTGGATGGATTTGATCACCATTTGTTAAATTAAATAGTGAATCAAATAGTTCTATACTAACTAGATTTGGACTACAATGAGAAGAAATTTTATGATTTTTTAGATGAGGGTCCTCTTTTTGAGTAGATGAATGAGGATCTAAAATAATTGATGTATGGTCACCAGTTGATATCTAAATCATAAGCCTAACTAGAGGCATGAATTATGAAATCATTTAGATTTAAGGAAATCACAGCTCGAATGAAGTATGACCATTCAATATAAGCATCCTCATTGGAAAATACCCGAAAGAGAGTTGAGGATATGAATATATTAGTTAATACTCCCCCCCCCCCTAGGGCCTAATAAAAGGAGACATTGTGAGTGTAATTTCATTTCTGAATTTAAGATTCCCGCAGGACTATTGCCAACTTTTCAATTTTATTATATCAAATTTTATTTGAATTCAATGTAATCTCTTTTTTGTAATATTCTTGGAGAGACTCTAAAATTTTTAAATTCCCCCTGTTGTGTGCTTTATCAATGAATATATTTTATGATCATTATATGTTTGGTCTATTTATTCTTTTATTAAAGACATGGATGATTTTTTCATTAATATGATATAATTTGAGTCATCAACAACACCCAACTTATTCACAATATTAGGTAATCCTAATTATCATGATTTTAATGTTTAAATCATAAAATATTATTCTCAAGAAGTCCTCTTGAATGCTAACCATAACAAAATTCACTATCGATTTAAAAGTTCCACTTATATTGATATCACCTAATTTGTATAAGGAAAATCTAGGAAGGATATATTTCCCAGAGGGAGAGTGCTCCTTCTATACCAAATCTAGTAGGCATGGAAAGCATGGATTGAATTCTCTAACAAGTCCATATGATGGTGGAATGCATTATTTTTCATTCTTGTAGATTTAATAATTGTATAGAATTATTTTAGGGTTTCTATCTCAAATCTTATATAACTTTAGTTTATGGTCTTGTAGCTCTATCCTTCTATCACAATAGTTTAATGTATTATAGAATTACCATTCTATCATTGTTGTTTAATCTATTTTAGCTCATATATTTTTTCTATATAGTTTATGATCTTTTAGCTCATACCTTCTATCATAATAGTTTTAGGTATTTTATCTTGGACTTTATATTAGTTTAGTATATGGTTTTTTGCTCATCCCTCTTTTTTTTGTATTTATATTAGGGTATTTTACCTCAAATGTTCTTTTTAATTAGTTAAGGTTTTTTGCATATACCTTCTATTACTATCGTTTAGAGGCATTTATGTTGAACCATATATTTTTTTTAGTTTAGGGTCATTTATCAGGGGCCTTCTATTTAATTATTTTAATGACTTTTAGCTCAGACCTTTTTTCTTGTTTGGGGTATTTCAACTTGGACCTTATTAATGGTTGTAAAATATGTTAAATATTTTCAAAGAATGTCACAATGTACACATGTGTGTTAGGTTCTATCATGGTTTTTCCAAGGCTCCCAAGGACTAGAGATCCTTTCTTTTAATGAGTAGATACATTTGGTTGCTAAGCCAACTCCCTTATGCATAGATGGAATTTCCAAATAGATGTGTCTCCACACTTTTTCAATAGTCATGGAAGATTTGTGGGTATAATATATGTTGAGGGATAAATATTTGGGAAACTAAGTCATCCATGATATTTTTAAAATGGGTATAGTAAGTCATAACCCAAATGTTTGAGTGATGTGAATATTGGGTGGGGAAGGCTTACTGGGTGTGTCTTGTAGCACTCTGAAATGACATGTTCCATTGTGGTGTTTCCAAGGCTCACAAGGATTGAGTTCTATTATAGAAAGGAGGAGATTCATTTATATCGTGGGTCAAGTCCCTTATGCATCGATAGCATGGTAAAGGGAAATTTGATATCTACTATTTTTATAGTCCATGAAATATTGGTGGAGACTCAAAAATCTAGACACGAGGTTGGTTGTGGGAGGAATGCTATCCAGGATGGGTTCTAGAGGCCTAGTTCGGATCAAATTTTAATTTTAAATCTCAATCCATATTCCATGTGGTTTTAATTCATTAGGTTTGGGCCATAAAATATTCATGAATATCGTTTCATATTCATTCCTTGAGAGGGGGTAAAAAATAGGATGATGTAAAGTTTATGATATTAAATATTCTCAAATAGGTTGGTACATAGACTATATACCATGCTCCAATGTGCTCATGTAAGGAGAACAATATGATACAGTCATATAGTGAGTAGATAAGATCATACAGAGGAGTTTAGTAATTCCATAACAACGTCAGGGGTCACAAGGTTCATAAATCCATTTTTGCAGACTAGTACATTTGGTTTATGACTATATGTGAATATAAATGAGCCATAGGAATGTATAAAAAGTTAAGAATTGGGTCCCTTGAACTTGGTTATCCTTTCTAAGGGACTTGAATGTATCGCGGTGAACTGAGGCACCCATATAATGAAGTGCGATTTGCAGAAAATTGTAATATCAAAGAAGGGTTTGAACACCATAATTGTTGGGTCACCACATAGTGAATAGATTATCATGGTAAGGAGATGTGAAAAAATCAGTACTCTAACATTTTCTTGGTCCATAGGCTCTAATGAGAATATATTGGTTTTTACTGGGGCTACAGAGTATTCCCAATGATCTTTATTCCATACTATTGTGCACCCTAATATTTCTTCATCTCTAGAGTTGCATATTTTAGTGAGAAACTACTATAATTTCTCTCCAGCCACCTGTCTCAAGTTTCAATATGACATATTTTGTGTTTTTTCACTATTATTTTTTGTTCTTTCTACTTAGACCCTTATAGGATAGATTTTATGGTTTTGCAGCTCTCACCAAAGTGTAACAAGTTTAGGTTCATGATGTAGAAGGAAAAAATATGAAGGGTTATACACATGGTCTTAATTTAGATAACTGGGCTCAAGAGTGACCCATCATCCTTGTGACTGGGGGATGAAAAAGTTATAAATCATGTATTTACATTCTTTGGCCATTATAATGTTCTCAAACAATCATACCAGAATTATTTCAGATCACAATGAGGTGTGGAATTCTTCTTTGATGATTTTAGGGATCACAAGGATCAGAAATATATTTTTGAATAATTAAATATCTAATTAACAACCATATGGTATTATTTCCAATCCATGGGAATTCATGATTAGTAAAGAAAAAGGTCCTAGGAAGATGTGTATATATTCAATGAGATATGAAAGGTTTTGGAAACCGGAGGTCCAAGAGACACAAAGTATTATTTTTGGATTGAGGTTGTTTTAAAATATGGTAGATACACACCATAATCTGGAAGAATTGGTAAAGATCATGTGGTCCTTTGATGGGGGTGATGATGGGTTATGGATTGCATAGTTTAACATCATGAATTTGGGATATATTGTCTTCTATGTAGATTAATGTCAATTAGTAAAGACATTTTCCATTATTTTTATTGTCATTTTTTAAAGACATTTTTGTTAGGTATTTTTGATGTAATGTGACCAAGATGTTTACCATTCAGCTTAATATCTTTTTTTAAGGATGTGGGAACCAACTTGATAAATTGTTAAAGGCATAGAGCATATGAAAAAAAGTTGTATGACATTCTAACTCAAAGGTAGGTAAAGTGGTCTTTTATGATTCAGCCCATATGAAGTGGTGATTGATTTCTATTATTGTTTGTTATATCTAGACCCATGATTGGGGATCTGGGTGTCACAATGTATAATATGATGATGTGAATCAATCTATATAACACCACAAAATGATAAAGGGTTAAATGGATAAATGATATGACTCATGTCAATAAGGTGCAGCTTCCTTTTCTGCAGCATGTTTGATTAGAACTCCACAGTTAAGCATGCTTGGCCGGGAGTAGTGATCAGGATGGGTGACCTTCTGGAATGTTTCCCATGGTGTGTGTGAGTGAGGAAAAAACACACTAGAGAGGAAAAGTGTTGGCCTGTGGGGAATTTCATTAGACATATGAACTGTTTGGGCACATGGGTGGGCCCCAGGGTGGGGACCATGTGTCTGCGAGGAAACTGGTGGTACCTTGTGGGCCCGGACCCATGTGAACAAGTTGCGCCTTTCTTTTTGAATGCTAGTCTGATTAGAACTCTACAATTATGCGTGCTTGGCCTGGAGTAGTGATCAGAATGGGGAACGTTTTGGGAAGTTTCCTATGGTGTGTGTGAGTGAGGACAAAGTACACTATAAAGGACATGTGTTGGCCTGTGGGGCCTTTCATTAGTCAGATGACCCATTCAGGCACGTGGGTGGACCCCATGGTGGGGACCACGTGTCTGTGGGGAAACTCGGGTACCTGGCGGGCCGAGACCTAATAGTCAAGTTAAGGCGAGGTGTCTGTGCTTTCACCAGGACCCAATTGTCACATTTGATATTAGAGGAGGTACCCAGCCTTAAGTGTGGTGCACTGCCTGGGTTGAGATGTAGGCCCCACAACGAGGGTGTTGTGCTCTAAAGGGGGGGTGATTGTAACACCCTAAAATGATAATGGGTTAAATATATAAATGATATAAATCATGTCTACAAGGTGCACCTTCCTTTTTTGGAGCCTATCTGATTAGAACTCCACAACTAAGTGTGCTTGTCCTAGAGTAGTGATCAGGATGGGTGACCTTCTAAGAAGTTTTCCAGGGTGTGTGTGTGTGAGGAAAAAGCATAATATAAAGGACATGTGTTGGCCTTCAGGGACTGTTATTAGTCAGATGCCCTATTCAGGCATGTGGGTAGACCCCATGGTAGGGACCATGTGTCTGCAGGGCAACTGGGGTACCTGTCAGGCTGGGACCCGATGACCATGTTAAGGCGGGTTGTTTGTGATGCCATCGGGACACAACAGTAACAATATATGTGTAGTTATTTAATGGAAAAATCTATACACAGGTATTTATCATATGAAGATGTGGTAATTTTTTCCAATTTATTGTTCATGTAGTGCCTCATATTAGTGATCTGGGAACCACTACGTATTTGGTGGTGATATGAATTAATCAACACACAGTTATAGAGGAAGGACCTTTTTATGCAAGTCTGACATATACACAGAGTGGAGAAATTTTTAATATTTTTTGTGACTAGACCCATAAGTGAATATTTGGGTGTCACTTCATTTAATATGGTGTTAATAATCATATCACATGTAGCTCTTTAATGGGGTTGTGGAAAGAGACCAACCCCAAAAATAGTGACCATCTTGGGTGAGGTCTATGAGAATGTGAAATTTTATGCCTTGAAAAGGGATATCAAACATGCAGTTTAAATTCATGTGGGGAGGACATATGGAATTCCTATTTTAATTCCTTTTTTTAAGGACCATTATTATTCTATCTTAAGTTGTGATTCCCTATTTGTAAAGGGGATAAGATACAAAAAATGCTAATATCACATGAGCTGTGATCGGTTTGAAAAATATGTCATATCAATGGTTTCTTTCAACATGAAAAGGAAATTAAGGATATGAAAAAGATGTTTGTTATTATGTGGTGTTTAGAACATGATATAAGATTATGTATTCCCAATGTATCGCATTGGAAATGAGAATTAATCTATATGTAGTTCTAAGAAATCCATGACTTTTAATGTAATGCAGAAAGGATATTAGTCGAGCGATTTAACTTTATGTGCTGAGGACATTCAGTCAGCTGATATGAAGGAAGATGAATCATTTGGGGACTCATGAAGGGTAACATCATGTGGTAAGGAAATATGAATTGTAGTTTAACATCATACAGTAAATACCATGATCACCAAAACTAAATGGAAGAAATAGTGTGGATCTATGTAGTGTCTAGACAACAATATTGGATCGAGGTGTCCCTAAATATCTCATCGGTAATGGGAATCAATACAAATGAGTTTATTTAGAATATAAACATTGTAGTGTAGTGAGGAATGTGCAATATATGTGTAGTGAAATTTCATGTTGTGAGGACATGATCTGTGCAGTTTAAGAACTTGTGGAAATGAGAATATTGTGTTGTTAGACATCATTCTACCATGATTTTCTTGTGTAGATTATTAAAATGTATCATAGATCATTAAAGGATATAAACTATTGTGTATTCCCAATTTATGGTAGCAATGGAAATTATTTCTTGAGAAATATTGAATTTGGGGGTTGTGTAACACGCTCCCCATCCATTGTGGCCATTGAGTATGATCCATTGTGATAGAACTTGTGAATGATGTAATGTGCTTCCCATTTAGGTTCCAACGTTGAAGGATTCTTCCCTAGAATCATTATGGAATTGAGATCCAATACTAGTTCTCCTTAGAGTAAGGAAAAGAGGTGAATTTTTATGGTCAAGGGTTGTGTGATCTGAATCAGAATGATATCATGTTAGTGCAATGTATGAAACCTATTCAAATCAAGACTGTAAAGACACAGAAATCCCGTAGAATTTTTTTTTAATACATGGGATTTTTACGAGACTGTGAAAACAAACGGAACGTGATTCTGAGGCCCGGTGTGCCTGGAATCAATTTCATAATTTTTGTTCGAGTACGTTCAGTAAACATACGAGCGAGTTTTTATAACTTTTGAACCGGTGCTCGGAATTGAAATATGAGGGCACTGTTGAACTCGCAACGCCAGTATTCTCTTAAGAAGGCTTTCTCCTCGATGGCAGCTGGTCAGGAATGAAATTTATTTTTTGGGTTTTACTTGGAAATAATAAAATAAATTAAGTGCTTGTCTTAATTTATTTTTAGTTGGTTAAAACATCCAAGAGGAGGTTGGAGGTGGGGGCCACAACACCTTAACCTCCCATGAGAGGTTATGGTGGTGGGGGCCACCCGACGTCTAAACACCTCTTCTTAATTATTTTGGTGGGGTCCAACCAAGGTTATAACGTCCTGGATTCCCCATTAAGTGGGGAGAAAACCCCTTGAACTCCCCACTTATGGTGACAACCCTCTCAATTAATTAATTGAACACATTCTACTAATTAATTTAAACCTTTGAATTCTATTCCAACAATTTAATAAGATGTCATAATCTATTATTTTGTTAGCATTTGCCTTTTTGGTTAATCTTGAATGAAAAATAACTCTCCAATGAAGAATGCTTCTTCTTCTAACTAAGAAAGATCTTTAACTGGGGCAAGGGGGAATTTTCGTCCTTGAAGAATGTCGACGACGACATCCTCAACTTCTTTATCTTCTTTCTCAATGTCAAAGAATCGGCATCCACCTTTCCGTGATATCTTGAACAAATAATGAACCCATGGAAGGGAATTTAAGTTTGAATTTGTTCTCGTTATTCATCGTTCAAATCTTGGTTTACAATTTTCAGATTGATAACACCATAACGCAGATGGCATGGGCTGAACGAACATGGCCTAACCCTCCCCCTCCATTTTTTCCCCTCGCTTGTTGACGACGGTGGCGGTGCAATGGCGGCCAGTGCTAGGCCGGCTGAGAAGGAAACTGGCAGCGTAGGGTCACCAGAAGGGCACAGCAACATCGCGCTACAAATAGGAAAAAGAGGTGGCCCCTGTCCACGGTGGAGCACAAGGGCAGCCGCCAGGCTTTCGGAGGGGCACGGCGTCATCGCGCCGCATAGTGGAGGAAGCCGCGGCCCCCTGGCCGTGGTGGTGGAGCAGAAGCAGACGGTTGGGCCGGCCGTCGGCGGAGCAGACCGGCTGGCTGCTCGTCTAGCTGGACAAGGCGAGACCCTCCTAGGTCCCATCGGCTACCGAACAGGTGACAGGAACTGGTTCTATTTGGGAGACGGGGGGCGCGGAACCCCCCCCCCCCCCCCACGCGGCTAGGGCGGGCCCCGCAGGAAGCCACCAGCTGCTGGACACCCAGGCCCCATGGGCGGCTAGCCCATGCCACGCGGGCCACCAGCGCAGGCCACACGGGCCGCCATACAGGCAATGCGGGCCGCGCTGTCCACAGGTCGGACCGCCGCACAGGCCAGGCCATCCAGGGCGGGCTGGGCCGCCCAGCGCGGGCCTGGTCGCCGCCGCGAGTCGGGTCAGTTCCGATGGGCCGGGCCTGTTCTGGAGGGCCGGGTCGGACCCGCGGACTAAGCCCGACCCCGATCTAGACCTGGGTCAAGTTAGAATGACCTGAACCAAGATGGCCCAGGTCGGGTCGGACCTTACCCGGACCCATTTGACCAGATTTCACATTTTCTCCCATAACTTGGGCTATGGGTGTCCGATTGATGAACTTTCTGCGGCGACGGAAATCGTTGAGTGACACGGTTCTTTTTGCATACCCCAATTGAGGTTTGGAAATAGTTGGTGTATGGTCGGTTTGGATAGAACCTAAATCCAACCGGGCCCTCAGAACGGAAATGCCAATAACTCTCAGACCGGGCGTCTGATTGACGCACCGTCTGTCGTGTTGTGTTCCTCTTGACAAGATGGAACTTCAGGATACATCAACTTGGGATTACATGGTAGTTGATGATTTAATATTGGCTTGAGGTGCAGACCCTCTTGGAATCAAGCATACTAGTGGAAACCTTGAGGCTCGTTGTGCATTAATGACTATTCCAAGATCATGTGTTGGTCTGACAGTTTTGACTTCTATTCCTTGATCATGTGTTGGTCCGACAGAATAACTAGTCCTGGATCATGTGTTGGTCCGATAGCTCTGACGACTGTTCTTGGATCATGTGTTGGTCCGACATTTCTGACTTCTATTCTGGGATCATGTGTTCGCCCGACAAAATAGATGGTCCTGGATCATGTGTTGGTTTGAAATCTCTGATGATTCAGTGGCTATATCTGATCATCTCTATCTCTCTATATAAGTTGTAAACATGTGTGAGCTGAGTCAATAACTCTTGTGTTTCCTCATGATTGACATGGTTTACTTGATAACTAAGGTATATATATGGGCATATACCTAAGTGGGGTTATCAATTGATTTCATACTTAGTGGTTTATCTTTGTTGGATTTTGTGAGACCTTGAGGGTCTCAGGGTCCCTATTGAGTATTGTTATACTCACCCCTGCATGGGCTATGCCCGCACCTTATTGTGTTGAATGCAGATGACGGACTGCGCTGACTGAGGTAGAGTAGCAGGACTCGATGGTACCCAGAGTTGGACCTTATGGCGAGTCTTTACATGGAGAAGACTAATGGACATGGAGTCCTGAGGAGTCCATATGTACCTACCCTTTAGTTAGGAACCCCGGAGGATGACCCAGTAGCTACTTTTCTTTTCCAGTTGTACTTTATTTTTAGTTGTACTTTCACTTCCTAGTTGGGCATGTATTTATGGCCCCATTACTTTTCAGCACTCTTTTGTATACAACTTTACTTAGGGTTTACTTTCAACTCGTGCTCTTTTGTGTGAGTTTTCAGTTTATAAAGGGGCAATGCCTTCCCAGTTTTGGGGATTTACACCTTTGGTGCTAGTCTCCAGCCCCTGGCCTATGGAAGGCGGGCTTGGTGTAGTCACAACACGGGCAATGGGGGACAGGTCATGAAAAATTAGTATTAGAGGAGTCGGTTCTACCTCAGAACTTAGGACTCTGATCTTTATTTTCTGTGAAGAAATAATTTTAAGAGTACTGAGTGTGGTTTTTAGTCCAGGGAGTATAGTGTTGGTGCGGAGACCAATGTATCCATACACTAGGACCCTGACTTCTGATTTCTGACATAGTGAACGAAAACACTAATTGCGTTTATGTTTTAAGAGTTTTCTTTGTGATCTATTTGACTCAACTCACAGGTATGACTTATTGACCATGTCGCACCTGTTCCTTTTAAGGATGCCTCCACGTAGATAGTTATCAAGGGTTCCAAGATTTTTGAATACGCATAGCCCACCGAGCAACGAGGCCTTAGTGCAGGGCCCTATCACAACGGAGGCACCAGTGGTACCATGACCTGTTGGGCCACTGATGCCACCAGCCACAGCAAAAGATAGTACACGCCACCTAAGCGCATTGCACGAGTTCCAATGCCAGAGGCCACTCAGGTTCAGGGGTGAGACGGACCCGCAGGTAGCTGAGGATTGGCTGGAGGTTGTGGTGAGAGTCTTCAGACTAGTAGGGACACTAGCAGACCTTATGGTGATCCTTTCTGTGAGTCTCCTTCAGGAAGCAGCAGGCAGATGGTGGAGCCTGATGCTCTAGGTGCATGACGAGGCAACACTTTTATGGGCAGACTTCAAGAGCCTATTTTAGGTGGTGTTTTTCCCTGCCACCCTACATGTGGTACGAATACAAGAGCTACAGAGTCTACATTAGGGTAGCATGACGGTGGCGCAGTACTCAGTGAGGTTCAATAACCTCCCGCACTACTATAAAGATA
Source organism: Viscum album (assembly GCA_963277665.1). Taxonomy (NCBI): domain Eukaryota; kingdom Viridiplantae; phylum Streptophyta; class Magnoliopsida; order Santalales; family Viscaceae; genus Viscum; species Viscum album. The sequence continues at coordinate 693,371,379 of OY728130.1, forward strand.
TGGTGCGGGACCCATTCTTCAGGGCATGGACCTTCGAGTTGGGGCTTACGTGAGAGATCAGAGCTTCTATGATCTCCCTCAGCATCCCGACGTAGGAGTGGGTGTTAGAGAGAGCCCTCCTAGTGGAGAGTTTCCATGCTGAGCAGTTACCAGCAGCGAGACCCATCACTAGTCAACATGCAGCGGAGTCTTCTACAGCTAGTAGTAGACATATGTCACAAAGTTCCAAGTGGACTAGGCTATCCAGTAGATTACCTCAAGATACAGGTTTAGTTGTGTGGGGTGTAAGAGATAGATCCAGTCATGCCAGGAGCGGGCAGTGCTACTCTTGGGGCAGGAAGGGTTACATGGCTCGTGACTATCCAACACATTGTACTGATGATCAGCAGATAGTTGATGGACCTCCCAGGGAGAGGTAGATGTTTGATCGAGGCGGACCGCAGGGAGCAGGTGGACATGGCAGAGGATCTGGTTGTGCATCTTCTGGTGGACGACGATTGGAGGTGTTACCACCACCACCACCAGGAGATCCACCTCAACCACAGGGATCATGTGGACAGGGTAGAGCTCAGCTCCAGGCAGTTGAGGCATATGACCATGGAACTCCGGAGATGATTCGAGGTACGATCTATGTCTACTCTACCTTATATGTAGTTCTTATAGACACAGGTTCCAGTCACTCATTCATTTCCACTGACCTCATTCAAAGCTCAAAGATTCTGACAGAGTTGTTGGCTCAAGCCTTACGGAAAGAGACTCCTACGGAAGCAGACTTGATGATTACACACTGGTGCTGGTAGTGTGAGCTTACTCTAAGAGGTGAGAGCTTCGGCTGATATCTCCTTGTAGTGGCGTCGAGGCCTTACGACGTCATCTTGGGTATGGACTTGTTATCTACATTCTATGCTCAGATCAACTGTATTTGGTGAAAAGTGTTGTGTGTCCGCACAGATGGGACTAGGTACACCTTCACAAGTGAGATGGGAGCCTTTGCTACCCAGAAATGACTTACTCAGAGGAAGGTACATCCGATCACTCATTAGTTGGCATGCCTTACCCTAGGAGTAGTTGATGTGGAGAGTCTGAGTTATCCTGTTGTGGGGGACCAGTATTCAGATGTTTTCCCTGATGATGTTCCAAGACTACCTTCTCATAGAGAGGTGGAATTATACATTGAAATGTACCCCGTAATTACACCAATATCTACACAATCATATCAGATGCCTCCCACAGAGCTTCACGAGTTGAGGGTACAACTAGAGGACTTTCATAGGATGGGATTCATCAGGCCCATTGTTTCTCACTGGGCAGCCCCGATTCTGTTCTCCAAGAATGCAGATGGGAGATTGAGGCTCTGTGTTAACTATGGTCACCAGAATCAGGTGACAGTGAAGAACAAGTACCCACTCTTGAGGATTGACGACCTCTTTGATTGGCTGAAGGGAGCACGATTGTTCTCAAAGATAGAACTCAGATCAGGCTATCACCAGCTCAGAGTTCGTGATGATTATGTGTAGAAGACAGCCTTCAGGTGTCGGTATGGCTGTTATGAGTTCTTGGTTATGCCCTTTGGTGTAACCAATGCTCCAGTAGTGTTCATGGAACTCCTGAAGAGGATCTTCCATCCATACCTCAATCGCTCGGTCGTAGTCTTCATCGATTACATTCTCATCTACTCGACTACTGAGGAGGATCATACCAACCATTTTTGGGTAGTACTGGACACACTCCAAGAGCACAAGCTTTATGGAAATATCTCGAAGTTCCAGTTTTGGATCCGAGTGGTTCACCTTTTGGGAAATGTCAGCTTGGAGGCTGGAGTTGTAGTGGATCCAGTGAAGATCATGGAGGTACTTGCTTGGGAGCCACCCAATAGTGTGACGGAGGTACGGAGTTTCCTGGGGTTGGCTTGTTATTATCGGAGGTTTGTACCAGACTTCTCAAGAGTTTCAGCGCCACTATCAACCTTGACGAAGAAGGGACAACCCTTTATATGGTCGAAGAGATGCCATCAGAGCTTTCAAGATCTAAGGCAGAGGCTAACTAGTGCCCCCATCTTGAGGCTTCTAGAGGAAGGCGTAGGGTACGTAGTCTACTACGACGCATCAGGGACCAGACTCGGGTGTGTACTGATGCAGGAGTGAGTAGTGATCGAGTATGGTTCTCAGCAGTTGAGACAGAATGAGCAGAACTATGCTTCCCATGACCTGGAGTGAGCAGTAGTGGTCTTCACCTTGAAGATGTGGCGACACTATCAGATGGGAAAATGTTTTATCGTGTACTCTGATCACAAGAGTCTCAGGTATATCTTCTCTCAGAAGGACCTAAATCTAAGATAGCTTCGATGGATTGACTTCCTTCTATACTACGACTTCAAGATAGTTTATAATCCTGGGAAGGGGAATGTTGTTGTAGATGCACTCAGTAAGAGGTTTGGTATACAGCTGCTAGGAGATGTGACAGAGTAGCTACCCGCTTTGCATATATCCATTGTGGATAGAGACGGAGCAACCTTTCTATAGTATCTTATGGTCACTCTCCCACTCCTTCAGCGAGTTAGGCAAGCCTAGCATGGGGAAGCTGATTACGAGACACGACGTGCTCAGATATCCACAGGGCATGCACCAGAAGGATTTTCTGAAGGTGGGAAGCATGTCATCCTCACTAGAGGATGTACTATGGTACGAGTGTCACATCAGGTGGAAGTGTTGAGGGAGTTCCACACATCCCCTCTAGCGGTACATCCAGGTGTGGTGAAGATGTATCAGGACCTCATATGATGGCACTGGTGGATAGGTATGAAGAATGTGGTAGTAGAGTTTGTCTCAAGATACCTAACTTATCAGCAAGTGAAGGCGGGGCATCAGGTACTAGTAGGCTTGGTTTTACATTTAGAGTTCCCAGAGTGGAAGTGGAATGGTATATCCATGGACTTCGTGATGGGTCTTCCACGTACATCCAGGGTTCACAACTCGATTTGGGTTATCATCGACCAACTCACCAAGACGGTCCACTTCCTACCGATCAGAGAGAAGGGTTTAGTAAAGAGCTTGGGACACCTCTATGTGTAGGATATTGTATGTTTTCATGGTATAACATTGATGATTGTCTCTGATTGTGACACACAGTTTACTTCCCGGCTATGGAAGGGGTTACAGGAGGCTTTTGGGACGCAGCTACATCTGAGCATCGCCTTCCATCCACAGAAAGATGGTCAGACTGAGCGAACCATTCAGACCCTCAAGGACATGCTACATGCTTGTGTTCTCGACTTCAGTTATAGCTAGGAGGACCACTTACCTATGGTGTAGTTTTCATGCAAAAACAACTATCACTCCACCATAGGGATAGCACCTTTGGAGGCATTGTATGGGCGACCTTGAAGATAACCCTTGTGCTAGATAGACCCTGGGTAGTCAGCACTGGTGGGACCAGAGATGGCACAAACTACCACGGAGAAGGTGAAAATCATCCAAGATTGGATGAAGACTGCACAGCGTAGGAAGAAGTCTTATGTTGATAGGAGATGGAGACCTCTAGAGTTCGAGGATGGAGACCATGTCTTTCTATGGGTCTCACCTCAACGAGGTGTACGGAGGTTTGGCCGAAGCGGCAAGTTATCTCCGAGATTCTTCGGACCCTTCCAGGTCCTCAGCAGAGTAGGCGAGGTGGCTTACCTCTTGGCTCTTCGACCTCAATTTCACTGAGTGTATGACATCTTCAAGGTATCCTAGATGAGGAGATACGTGCATGACACTTCTCACATCATCGACCACGGAGAGCTGGACATCAATGATGGGGAGGCATTCTCGGAGGTTCCAGTGTAGATTGAGGATCGAAAGTAGTGGGCCCTACGTGGACGGTCGATACCTCGGGTGTGCGTTTGATGGTAGCACAGTAACCTCCAGGAGAGCACATGGGAGCGGGAGGCTCAGATGCATGCTTAGTACCCCCATTTTTTCCCTTAGTTCGAGTTATAGCTTATGGGGACATAAAGGCCTGAAGTGGGGAGAATGTAAAGACCCATAAATCCTGTGGAATTATTTTTAATACATGGTATTTTTACGAGATAGTGAAAACTGACAGTGCGTGATTCTAAGGCCCAGTGTGCCTGAAATCAATTTTTGAAGTTTTCTTCGGGTACGTTCAGTAAACGTACGAGAGGGTTTTTATAACTTTTGAACCAGTGCTTGGAATTGAAATCGGAGGGCACTGGTATTCTCTTAAGAAGTCTTTCACCTTGACAGTAGATGGTCTGGAATGAAAGTTAGTTTTTGGGTTTTATGTGGGAATAATTAAATAAATTAAGTGTTTATCTTAATTTATTTTTAGTTGGTTAAAACCTCCAAGAGGAGGTTGGATGTGGGGGCCACCACACCTTAACCTCCCATGAGAGTTTATGGTGGTGGGGCCCACTCGAGGTCTAAACACCTCTTCTTAATTAATTTGGTTGGGTCCACCCGAGGTTATAACCTCTTGGATTCCCCATTAAGTGGGGAGAAACCCCCTTGAACTCCCCACTTATGGGGCCAACCCTCTCAATTAATTAATTAAACACATTCAATTAATTAATTTAATCCTTTGAATTCTATGCCAAAAAATTTAATACGATGTCATAATCTATTATTTTGTTAGAATTTGACTTTTTGGTGGAGCTTGGGAGAAAAAGAACTCTCTAACAAAGAACACTTCTTCCGCCAATGAAGAACGATCTTCAACCAGGGCAAGGGGGAAGTGTCATCCATGAAGAACGCCAATAAAGACATCCCCGACTTCTTCATCTTCTTTCTCGAGGTCAAAAAATCGACATCCACCTTTATGTGACATCATCAATGAACAACGAACCCAAGGTAGGGGTTTTAAGTTTGAATTCGTTCCCATTCTTCGTCGTTCAAATCTTGGTTTAGAATTTGCTGATTGATAACACCATAACTCGAAGGGTGCGGGCCGAATGAATAGGGCTCGACCCTCTCCCTTTGTTTTTTCCTCACTTTTTGACGATGGTGGTGGTGCAACGGCGGCTGGTGTTGGGCTGGCTGAGAAGGAAACAGGCCGCGCAGGTTCGTCGAGTAGCCGGAAGGGCACGGCGTCGTCACACTGATCAGAGGAAACAGTTGTGGCCTCTAGCCGCAGCGATGCCCACGGGCAGCCTCAAGGCCACCGAAGGGGTGCGGAGCCATCCCTTCACGTAGAGGAAGAAGCCACAGCCCCCTAGTTGTGGCGGTGGAGTAGAAGAGGCCGGTTGGGCTGGTCATTGGCGGAGCAGACCGGCTGGCTGCTCGGCCAGCCGGACGAGGCAGGACCCTCCTAGGTACTGCAGGCCACTAAACCAGCATGAGTCACTGGTTCCGTTCAGCAGACGGGGGGCGTGACACCCCCCCCCCCCTTACGTGGCTAGGGTGGGCGCCGCCAGCCTCTGGCCACCCAGGACACGCGGGCCGCTAGCCCAGGCCACGCGGGCCACCAGCGTAGGCTACGTGGGCCACCAGCTAGGCCACGCAGGCCATGCTCCCTGCGGGTCGGGCCGCCCAGTGTGGGTCGGGCTACCCAGAGAAGGTCGGGCCACCCAGCGCAGGCTGAACAACCCAGCGAGGCTCGGGTCGCACAACGCAGGTCGTGCTGCAGCCACAGGTCGGGCTGGTTCCAGTGGGTTGGGCCAATTCCAGAGGGTCGGGTCGGACACACGACCCAAAGAAATACCGCGGTCTGGACTTGGGTCAGATCGGGTTGACCCAAACCAGGACGGACCAGTCCGGGTCGGGCCGGGTCAGTCCGACTGGCCCAGATCCATTTGACCCGATTTAACCTTTTCACCCATAACTTGGGCTACGGGTGTCCGATTGACAAACCATCTAAGGTGATGGAAATTTTTAAGCTAGATTGTTCTTTTGGAATACCCCACTTGAGTATTGGATGGAGTTCGGGTATGGTTAGGTTGGATTGGACCTAAATCCAACTGGGCCCTCAAAACAAAAATGTCAATAACTCTCAGACCAGGCATCTGATTGACGCACCGTCTATCGTGTTGTGTTCCTTTTGATGAGACAGAATGTCGGGATACATAAACTTAGGAGGATGTGGTAGTTGATGTATTGAATATTGTCTTGAGGAGAAGACCCTCCCAGAATCAAGCATGCAAGTGGAAACCCTGAGGTTGGTTGTGTACTGACATTTATTCCTCGATCATGTGTTGGTCCGACAGAATAGCCAGTCCGGGATCATGTGTTGGTCTGACAGATCTGATGACTGTTCTTGGATCATGTGTTGGTCTGACAGTTTTGACTTCTATTCCTAGATCATCTATTCGTCTAATAGAATAGCTGGTCCTGGATCATGCGTTGTTCCGACAGCTCTGATGATTCAGTGGCTATATTTGATCATCTCTATCTCTCTTTATAAGTTGTAAACTTGTGTGAGCTAAGTCAGTAGCTCTTGTGTTTCCTCATGATTGATATGGATTACTTGATAAATTAGGTATATGTATGGGCATATACCTAAGTGGGCTTATCTGTTAATTTCATACTTAGTGGTTTATCCTTGTTGGATTTTGTGAGACCTTGAGGGTCTCGGGGTCCCTACTGAGTATTGTTATACTCACCCCTACACGGGCTATACTCACATGTCATTGTGTTGGATGCAGATGAAGGACAGTGCTGACTGAGGCTGAGTAGCAAGACTGGATGGTACTCGGAGGTGGACATTATGACGAGTCGTTACACATAGGAGACTGAAGGACATGGAGTGCTGAGGAGGCCATCTGTACCTACCCATTAGGTAGCAACCCTGGAGGAAGACCTAGTAGCTACGTTTCTTTTTCAGTTGTACCTGTTTTTTTGTTGTACTTGTACTTCCTAGTTGGGCTTGTATTTCTTGCCCCTTTGATTTTCAGCACTCTTTTATATACAGCTTTACTTAGTGTCTACCTTCAGCTCGTGCTCTATTGTGTGTGTGTTTTCAGTTTATAAAGGCAATGTCTTCCCAGTTTTAGGGATTTACGCCTTTGGTGCTAGTCTCCATCCCCTGGCCTATGTAATCCGGGCTTGGGGTAGTCACAGCACGGGCCCCTAGGGACGGTTGGGAAAAATAAACTCCAATTCATGCATACACGTTTTTGATTTCCCATCATTTGAGTGTTATCCATATGTGGATATTCAGAGAGAAGGTAGATAGAATATTTTGGGTAACATTTCCTTGGTCCTTTTCTCCAATGAATATTGTTTATCATATGTAGTAGTATGTGTGGTGGTATGGTAGGCCCATAATTTAAGGATGATATTTATGGGCCCTAACTTATTATTCATATTTCAAATCTTTTGGGGTGTATTCAATAGATTCATATATAAGGACTATATATATAAATTTTTAATAGTATGGTTGTGATATGGTTGATTGGAATAGATTATGCACTCTTGGTAAAATTTATTCAACCATGTAGAACAGATGTTGGTTCTCTTGACTATCAATATTGTGTTAGGGACCCCCAAGTGGGTGATGATATTGTACATTATAATGTTTATGATTCTCTTCATATCGAATTCACTGAAGGGTACTTCCTTGTCAAATTTAGAAAAAAAGTGAGTATCAATAAGGATATACTTGAAATAATTAGTTGTTGGTGGGGGATACGGCCCCGCGAAATCTGTTCCCCAATCAAAAAACATCTAGGAATATCGATATGTTTATAAGAATTCCAAGGGTTGAAATATTAAATTTTAAGGGATCTAGAACAGATGACATTTCTTGGTGTGTTCCACATAGTCATTTATAATGGATTTCTAGTAGTAAATCATCCTCTAGATTTGGATAGAGATCCTAGTCCTAGAAGGATAGACACCATATAAGCATGAATGTAATTCTTCTATGAAGATAAGAATATCTCTTTCTAATATGCGTTATAGTATGTATCTTTCAATTCAATTTCTTTATAGGGACCTCTATCTATTTGGACCATCCTACAGGGTTATGTACCTTGAATGGTGTAGACTCTATTTTATTCCAGCTTTATCTGTTAGTAGTGTCATGTTTTAGGGAATACCAATTATGGAATACATCTTTCTAGAAGTGTACACCATTTCATCATGATCTAGGATGGAGATAACCTTATTGATTTCATTAATATCACATACAATGATTGATAAGATCATTATTCGATGGTTGATATAGATGATTTATTCCTTCTAATCATGTCCATCCAGGGATGTTACATTATTATCCAATACATCGGCTCGAGCATTATATGATTGAGGAATATGTTGCATTATAGTCTCAAAAGAGAACATTTCCATCAGTCCCATGGCATTTCTAGTGAGAGGGGAATTTTATTCCCTTTTAATTAAATGTTCTATATTGATCTTCTTTATCACTAGCTCTAAATCACCTTTGATATTTTGGTAGGTTATTTGTAGATACAGGGATAGTTCTAGACCAAAAATGAGGGATTTCTATTCTTCCCCTTTATTTGTGTGACTTTTGGATAATAAGATTGACTGGGGAAAAACTGATTTGTTGAGAGGGACAAATAGAATCCCTTATCCAACCTAATAGAGCTTTGGGGTTTCCATTATTTTTCTATTAGGGATTTGGGATACTCTCTCAAAATTCATCTCCCATATCTAAGGAGTGTCATGGGAATATAATACCTCCTAATATAGAAGCTCAGTGTCCACCAATGTATTCTTGATGGCAAGATTAGATATATGGAAATCAGTTAGGGGTTTCCCTTTAACTGAAATTTTTTATATGAACTAAATGTTTTATTCCTATATAATTTCCACCCATCCGGCCAAGTGCCCATTAAATATTTCCTGACCAAGGATGTACTTGAGATGATTAATACAATAGACAAGCTAGACTTAATGGAGATGAAAGTAATGCCTCATCTTTTTCACCATTAAGATGATTGTAAGGAAGTTATTATTGACATTAGAGTATCAGGTATCAGTACCAAGAATTATTCGGTTGAGGTGGTAGAGATTTTTCTCACTCACTGAATCATATTGATGTATGAGTAGGGGGCCTAGTGAGCATTTTATGGTGGCCAAAAAAAATTAGTTTCCTCCATTCCACTAGAGGAATCAAAACTGGTGGGTGTAGTGAATACTGCATGAGACTTTGGAATGCTTATTATCAGTCATCATAACATTGATTAGAGATTCCCTTAACAATTATCCTAGTGAAAGGGAGAGCTTTACTTACCAAGTGGGATATGTAGAGAATTTTACCCAAGGTTTCCTATGATCCCCATTAGTTCTCTAATATATTTGGAGGTAACATTGCAAAAATATCTATATTCTTTTCTAATACAAACTTGATGTCTAGTGGCATACCACAAATACAATGAAATTCAATAATGTTACCCTGAAGGAGAATTGAGTGGATTTGTTTTTATACTGTGTTATCATAGCTTATCAAATATTTTTTGAAGATCCATTAAGTGATCTCATATCTATTAGTATTTGACCACCATGTCTTCGACATTAAATTCATTTATTTTTTCCAAAATGGCTCAAAAATTTGATTCATGGATCATTGAGAAGCGGTTCCAATGTTCATCAAGCCAAAGGGAATGACCTAATAGAAAGATATCCCATTAGGCTCTCTGAAGGTTGTTTCCTCTTTATCTTTAAGAGGAATATTTATTTTTTTATACCCTAAAAACATTTCATTATGGAAAGGACTTAAAAGAAAACAATTTTATAGATCAAGAGTTATATAATTAGCAGTGGGAAATTATACATTGGGAAATTCCAATTGAGGTATCAAAAATCGATGCAGACCCTAATTTATCCATTATTTTTATTTATAGAGATGATATTGGAATGACATATTGGGTATTTCACTTCCCAAACATGGTTGGATTTCAACATCTTGTAAAATTCCTCCCTTACATTGGTGTCCGGAGAGGGGTTCATCCCCTTGGCTGCTTACATGAATCCTTAGTGCTCATTTAGAAATCTATAATGGTGTGTGGATGCATCTATATTTGGTCCCATAATTATTATATAGTTCCAAGAGAACACGTATTGGTTCTTCTTCAAAAATTCAATATATATCTCTAGCTCTTCTAGGGGTATGTAGGAACTAATAAATGTAGGCTGAAAGTCTTCTCTTATTATTAGATACACCTGTCTAAGCCCATTAATGTTTGTTGAGAAACCTTCCTTGAAGGTGGTAGGGGTGTTCCTGAAGTCATCCTCATCATATTCTACTTCTTAGTATATGGATGAATTTCTTGACAATGTTTTAAATCTATGGTAACCTCAATTACTATTAGGGTAAGAGAGGCCATTATGAGATACATTATCTTCCCCTAATAATTGAGTTATTTTTTATAGATGTTGGATCAAATTTTCTCTTATGATGTCTTTGGTGAAATGATGGGACTACACCATTGGGATTGAGTCTATCACCTAAAATATATTTATGGGGATCATATAGTCTCAATTGAGAATACTCTAGAGATATGTAGGTGCAGTCCCAAATCCATTAGGGGATGCAACCTTTATATCGTCATCCTCCATCGGTTGTTTCATCCACCATTATAGAAATCTACTTCAGCATATGTGGATCTTTAAGACTCAAAGGGGGATTCTTTACGATGCAGTACACTAACCATTCCATTTATGGGGTATTTTAGTCACTAATGGAATGTTAAAGGCACTGTTAGGTGGTTATAGAGTCAAGTCCATCCAAGCAGAAAATTATATGTATTGTCTTACTGTATAACCATAAAATCATCATCAGATGTGAGATATCCAAAATGATCTTCGGGTTTCATCTTCCCGAGAGGTATTTTCTCACGCTTATCATACTATTGAATGTTCATCATTATGAGATACAAACCCCCTTCACTATATCCAAAATATTTCTAGGGTTGTGACCAAGATGTGGTTGATCCTTGAGCCATTATCAATTAGATCCATTTTTGTATCGACATTATTGAGTCTAGATGAAATATATTGGGGCTTGATATTCCTTGGGATGGCCTCTTATATATCCTAGTTAGTGAATGATATTGAGACATAGCATTATGCTGATAATATCTCCACATGATCATCCTAGATGACCACCACTTCTGTTTCAAATTCCCAAAGGCTTTGGAAGGATTCAACATGTGCCTACTTCAGTTATTTTGATTGATGGTGTGCATCAAGGATTGATATCCTAGATGGGAGAATCAGCAGCTATTTCAAAACAACATAATTGTATGTCATAGTTTGGTGCTTCCTAATGTTGGGTTTCTCACAGACATGTTTGTCAAAATCTAGGTAATATGAGGTGGACGGACGTAGTTCTTACACAGAGGTTGAGTGAGAATCTTCTCTAATCAGTTTTGGTTGTGTTGGCCTTCCCCATTTCCTATGATGATCAAATAATTGAACACTTGCTAGGTGGTCTTGTAATAAAAATGGGTGTGAATGACCATTGGAGGGTTCTTGGACTCTCTTTCCTATTTTGAGACTATTATAGCACTATCCCACAATTCCTAGATATATACATGTTCTCCATGGAGACATGATGAGAATATTGGGTCCAACCACAACCAAGATGTTCCAAGTGTCCTCAGTTTTGATGCATGAGCCATCATGTTCCTTAGTTATGTGTAAAAAATTCATATCCTGAGCCATATTCATCATTGGAAAATGGGTATACCAAGTGTACCATTTTGATATAATCAAATATGAACACTTTTTTAATGATTATTGCATTTGGTGGCATGGTTCTAGGGTTGAAGATATTTTAGGTAAGTAATCTTCAAGAGTATGATCTTGTGTTGTGGAAAAATATGACTCCCCCTTCTACTTATTCCTTCTTCTGATGGTCATTCCCTGATTTTGAAGGTATATATGTTTTCTACTTATTAGTTTGTGGAGATATTGTGGTTCTATGTAGTTTCTCCATCGAGGTGTCATGATCTCGTTCATCTTTTTTTTTGGGTAATCTATTTTTTCAACATCCACTAACTCCTAGAGGGAACTTTATACCAATCAAAATATTCTTCTAACTATAAAATAGCTATGAAATCTACCTTCCCTACTAAGTTATCTTATACCACTTATCTATAATTAATTATTCCATAATGGATTCCTTTAAAACAAATATGTCTTATATGTTATGACCCACCCCTCTATGGATAGGGTAGTAGTTGGGATAGTTAGTGATGTTGACCTCATCAAGCTTCCTAGGATGTAGTAACATGAGCATGTCATTGTTAATTTATACAAAGAAATAACTGAGTAATTGTTTATTATCAATGTAATTTGGTTTATTGTCATTCACTCATGTCCTAAGTGACCCTGATTTCTCTGTGCCTCTGGATGAGGAAAATTGTATGGTTGTCACTGCTAAATAGAAGGTGCTAGACATTTTTTGAACTGTCTATATTATTGGATAGAAAGTACCTCTATATTGAGAGAGACAACTATAGATTTTACTTTTCCTAATATTTTCCCTTGGGTTGTTGGCAATAGTCAAGTATTGGATCGACCACGCTTAATGGATTTCTCAAAATGTTGTGCAATTTCTACAAATTCATAAAAACCACCTAGATACATAAAATGGATCACGAGTGTTTACAGCTCATTCTATTGATTTTTCACATAGTTTTCCAGTAGTTCTTCCTATGAGAGAGTGACGCTAAGTTTATAGGTTAAACTTTTCATCTAGCAATAAAGTTATACACCCTATCATTCTCACATTTTTTATAGTTTGTCTAGTTTAATATCAACCTTTCTATAGTGTGGAGATAAATTGATAAAGGATTGAAAATGGTGGTCTCCCCATCCTGTAACACATCCTTCCAACATGTCGGTGTACTATACAATAGCTGGACCTATTGGATTATATAAAAAACATCATATTTGTTTGCCTAATATTAATATCAATGTACTATCAAAGACCCTCATCAGGATATAATGTGTTTGAGATGTTGTAATGGGTCTCTTTCACCATCAAAATTAGAGAAATTGGGATTTTTTAAATTGGGGGGGGGGATTATCATCCACCCATTCAAGAAATTGATTTCTCTCATGATACTAGGGTGTGTGTGTCCCTTATATGGATTATATTCGAGTATCTAGGGACATGATGATGTTATGAAGCTCTGGGGGAACTACTGCTTGAGCCACCTCCCAGCTACAAGTAGGAGTCATCGTTCGATGAGTTGGCCCCACTTACTTCTCCCATTGATTCCTGATTTTTCCTAGGACTAAATTATTTCCGAAGAGAGGTATAATATGTTTTATAAAAATAGGGAAGTCATAATATTTTTTGACATCCTCTTTCAATTATATTGGATACCTGGATCAGAAAAAAAAATATGATTCTTAGATACAGTTCTTACTATAGGATTATCTTTGGGATGTAAAATATCCATATCTACCTGAGGAAAATACCCAATAGGAATATTTCCCTTGATTAGTTCCTCATTGATTCATTTGAGAGTCTATATCTCATTCTAATATAAAAAAAAGTTCCACCATGGAAAGAACCTCAACTCATCTGGGTGTTGATTGGTACGTATCTGCACCCTTCCCCTTATCTTTAGTAGTGTTCCATATGAGAGGTAAAAACATGTTATTGATATGTTCTAGATTTTTGAGCCTTAAGGGGTTACGGTTATGTGAAAACATGGTTGTTTAATCCCAATAACCATTATACGTCAGTTCATTTTCTATGTTATTTCCCTCTTTATTGTAAATGGATTGAATATGACTATCATGTATATTGTGATGTAATTCACATACTCATATCTGGAAACTATGGTCGTACAATAACATTTGATGCAATTGCTTGATTCTATAATTCTTTAATCAGTGTCCTTATTCGATATATTGTACATATTAGGACATTTTCCCTTATAGACCTGGTGTTTTATGATTTTCCTTTCTGTACACTCCTCCCAACATAGTTTATGAGCAGTTACCTTGAGCAAGTTTCTGATAATGATTTTCATTCTTTCCCCAACCAACATAGGTTTGTCTTATGGTCAAAGGAACATACGGGATGTAGAAAATTTTTTCCTCCTATAGTAGTAAATAATGGTTCTCTATGTGGTGATTATGATGAAGAAAATTCCCAAAGCCTTATGCGTTGGGGGTAATCTGGGGATGCAATTATTATTGATCGGTCCTATTATTGAGCATCCACTGATTAAAGACAATGATTTTATGACACCCTGGATGGTCATGAAGATATAAATCCCCCAACCTAGTGGGTTTGTATTCATCTGGAATCCCCATTTATTTCTCTAGGACCCCCTCAATGGATGATGAACCCATTTATTGTGATTGAGATATAAATTCCCCCATCCTAGTGGGTTGGGGTTTGTCTGCAGTAGCTAAGGATATGCCCTAAATCCTCCCTAGATTTGATGATCTGAGAGGTGGATGAAATTGTTGATATTACAATGGACGGGTGAGATGAGAATGATTCTCGATAGTTCATATGGAATATGTAATTGTGACCCGTTTGATGTGGTTTATATGGGCTCATGTAGGAGATGGGTGCATTGAAATCCCATGATGGAAATAATTCTTTACGATAAGTTTTCACGTTGATCGAAACTCCATCTTCCATGACTCAAATTTATTCCAATTCTTATTAGGGGCCAAATATAAATTTCTTGGCTATCCTATCCCTTTCTTCATGATGTTCGAGAACATATAATGTAGTGAAATTATTTTGTAGTAACCAACTATCCCAAGCATTACCCTATCCCCTGACAGTTTTAGAGGCTATAACATAACTAGACACTAAATTTGAGGTTCTCTATTGTTAAAAGAGTAAGAAGAAGTGTAATTCTATATAATATCCCTATATCTATATATAAATTCATTACATTTCTTCTAGGATCAACAATTGAATAGTTGTGATGCAAGAACAGCTTGCGTGTTGAAAATTTTAATAGTGATTTTCCAACTTCAGATCCCCGACCTTGGAGATAACTTCCGGATCCAAATAAAAAAATATTTCCAAGATGGTATGAAGGTGAAATTTATATCCTGGATAAGTTATTTCTATATACATTAGTCACTTATGATTATAAACAATATTTTGGAATATATATGGAATGCACTCAAATTCTAGATCATATGAGATCTTGTAGTTAGATGTAGCTAGGGGAATAACATGATGGGGAGGTTGCTTCAAGATAACTCTCTTAATATGTCAATGTATACATCCACTTCATCAAACATACACACCTCCATAAAATTATACCACAAAATATTCTTCTTAGGGTTTCCTATTTACCTGAGTGGAGTGGTGGGGGTGTTTATGGTGAATAATATGGGGTTAACCCTGATGTATCGAGAACCTCTCTAAATGAAAAAAGTTTTATCTTCGACCATGCGCGCGCACACACACACATATATATATGTGGATTTTCATGATCTTTAAACACCTCTCTATATGATGGTTGGTAGGTAAGGGGAATATTTCCTTGTCCGTCGTAGATATCATTGTGGGGAGGTTGACCATGGTGGATTTCAGGAGAAGACCCCCGGTGATCCATCTCTACACTACCCTATGGAGTAAAATCATGGTAATGATAATATTTTTCATCTTTATATGAGTTGATATACCCTTGTGGTGTTGATAAAGTTTCTTGAAAATCCTCAATGATAATAGAATTAAGAAGATGAGTAATATGGGTCACATCATGCATTATTATCAGAATATGATGACCTACCTTTTTAATTATGTAGGGATATCACCCTACTAAATGAATTTTGATGGAAATGGTTATTATTATCTAGTTTCACATGGGTATGAGCTCCCTGTTGAGAAGTTACTAGAATATTCTAATTATTTATCTCACTATCGAAAGGAATGTGATCCTTTTCCAAGGCATGTTCCATTCTCACATAGTGACCCTTAGATAGGGGAACAGTATGGGTCTGATTATATGAGTTTGGAATATGTTATTGATTTTCTATGTAGTGATATAATCCTTCCTGAAGTCAAGCTCCCCTCACACTTGGTGAGCCCTAGTTGGAACTGGAATATGATCCTTTTTTGGATTTGCATTTCCCACCATAATATATCAATAGACCTATGAAATTGGAGAAGGGATATGAGACTAACTAATGCATCTAGGGGCTATGTAATTCTAATCCCCACCTATCACTTACTATGTCCTAAGAATAAAAAATATGAATAAATAATAAAACTTAATAAACATGCCAAAATAATTAATAACTATCTTTATTTAATGGAATGACATATAAAATTTCAACAATTTCCCATGTCAAGTGATAAAAAAGCCACTGGGGAAATATGGTGATTGTTATAATTATATTATATCCCCATAAAATAAAAATATTCATCAATGTTTTTTAAGATAGTTTAAAATACTTTTAAAATATCACAAGAATATTTATTGGGTAAAGTTAAGTTGTAATTTTGAAATAAATTATTTAAAAATTAATACATTACAAAATAATAGGATAAATATTTCATAAAATATAATAATAAATAAATTTAAAATAGTAATCAAAGTAATTAATCATAATGAAGGTGGGAAAACTTGTCTATGTAGTAAATGTTGAAATGTATATTCTATTCACACCTTCAGTAAAAAGGGGCTCATTCCAAAAATGAGAGTACATTACATTTAAATTTTTCTATTAAAAGAAATACAATGGTAAAAATGAATTTATATATAATAATATAATAATCATTGAAAACACTCTAATGAAAATATCAACATGGATGAAAATATTCATGCATGAATAAAAAGAAATGTTGCATTTCCTAAAAAGAATTAATTAAAATTTTTGGGTAATTAAAAAGATGAAAACTAATGTAAATATTTCAATATATGGAAATAAAAATAATAGGAGAATATAAATGGGTTTTAATATTGAATTATCATAAAATTACCCCAACTTTAATTTTAATGTAACTCATATTTAAAAAGTATGATATTATGAAATAAACTCCTTCCTTAGGTGCGACTAGCTTAGTAAAATCATTTATCCTCAGATATAATAAAATTAAATTAATTATAATTGTATACAAGAACCATATTTATATATAAAATATTATATAGGATCCAATTAAAACTTTTCATCACCCATTTATTAAGAATTTTTTATTAAAATCATAATTTCCAAGTGTAAACTGTTATATCTTTCATGTGTATTTAACTTTTGTATTTTAGGCCTATACATCCTGATCATTGCTATATATTATCTAAAATGTTAATAATGATATAAAATCATATATAAAAATTTTATAAATTTTCGGATTCACTCTATAAAGTCATGAATAAATAATTAATCATATAATTTCATGGTAGTGGTACTCCACACATACTTACAAGAGATGTTTTCATTTTTTAACAAGTGTGTAATAAGGTAAATAATATTTTATATTTCCTAAATCATAAATTTTCCATAAATTATATATATTAAATAATTCAATATTTATAACAATCCAAGTGAATTTTTAATAAAAATTTATTTCCACCACTTTGTGGAGATGGTTGGTCATACATATGCATGAGTGATGTTTTAGTTTTCAATAGTAGAAATGTGATGAATAAGGCTTATTCCAAAAAAATGATAAAGTTTTACCATATGGTGTATACTAATTTTATTGTATGATCACTATTATAGATTTTTTTAATGTGGTGGAATAACACAAAAAATATAAACCCTTGGTTAAGGGTTATACTTCATTTTATAAGACAACATTTGGCTTAAAACTCAAGCCTTCTCGGTTGGTCCATTCATTAGACTAAAACCACTACGTCATGGGGAGATTTTCTGGGAATTTATTTTATTTGGACTTCATCTATATAATTAGATCAATATTAGAATATTTGTGAGAAGTATTGGTATAATTTTATAATTCATGGAAAGGAAACACTAGAAATTACAATAAATATTTTAATAATACATTGTTTTCCAATTTGACGGTGGATCCAAAAAAATATTTTTTTATAGTATGATAAGATTTTCTTAAAAATCAAACATAAAATAAGTAACAATTTTTTTTCTTTTCTTGAATCCTTATCCCATTTTTTAAACCATTTTACCTTTATCATAGGTGATAAATATTTACCAAAATTATTATTCATTGTGACCAAAACAAAATTTGAACATAATACATAATATTATTTTTTATGACTCCAAATATATAATAATAATATTAAAATGTAAAATTTGGTGAAGTGGAATAAAGTAACTTTAATTTTCCTATGATATACACAACATAAATGTTTTTTGAAAAAATATCACTTCAACCAAAAAAATAATTTCACATAAAAATAATGTAAAATTTTGATCAAAATAGAATTTTTCGATCATGATAAATGAATGGAGAATTAGTTTTATGAAAAACCAATAAAATAACGAATTTATCCATATAAATACTTGATTATGAGAAAGAAATGAAAAATATTTATAATTTAGACAAAAACATCACATAGATTTCTTAAATTTAAAGAATATTCTTCTGTGATAAAATATGTATTTATGTATGAATTACATTATTTATTTAAAGTATATTTTTTTTATAACAAATAATTCTTGATCATTTATTCTACACCTATAATAATATAACATCATGTAAGGGGATATATTTTTAAAATGCTTATTTTTGACCATTCACCCAAAAAACTAAAGTATTTATGAAAAATATGAAAATTCAACCTAAATTAATTTTCACTTAAAAAATTTAATTATTAAATTTATTTAATCACATTAAATTTATAGATATATATAATTTTATTCAATTATTTTATTGATTGAATCATAATTCAATGTTTTGAAAATTCACTAGAAAGAAAAGCTTATAATAATTGAGGATCAGGTGTTGTATTCTTCCCTCCATAATGAAATGCGTCCTTGAATGTTTTCAAATTTATTTTTTTTAATAGGTATGGGTAGTTCTTAATCATAACTGCTTTGAGGTTTCATTGTTGTATACTCTATATTTTGATTTATTTAATGTAACTTTTACCATTTGAGTCATCAAATACTTCAACAGTTATTCCCAATTGTCAAAAACCTAGGGAGGATATTAAAAATAAGATAAATCATATTCTAAATCAATTTTATCAAACCTATAACAAGCATTGGTATAGGAATCAACTTCCTTAAAGTTTATATGCAAGATATGAATAATTTTTTGGAGTTTTGGTGGAATTTTTATATAGTAATCCAAAACAACAATTAATTCATGAATTTAGAAATTTCAGACCAAGGACATAGTTTACACTTTTTTCCAAATATTATAACATCTACCCATAAATATATCATTAATAAAACATGACATCCAACATGAAAGTCTTAATTATTCATTCTATTCATGAAAAGATTTGTTTATTATTTTATCTATCTTGATATGAATTTAAAGAATATTAACTATCATCATTATCTCTCCAACAAGAACATGGAAACCAAGTTCATCTCATCACATGTTTTCCAACATATAAAAGTAAAATGTCTCATTTCATACAATTCTTTATATCGCTCTATTTGAATACTTGAATGGAAGCTATTATTTTATGAAATTTACACCAAATTTAAATATTAATCCCATGTAACATGTATTCTAATTGAGAATGAACAAAAAATTCCTTTTAATTTTTTAATATTCCTTTAATATAACCCATCAATATAAGGATGATAAGTACAACTCAAACATATATCAGTGTCATGATAATTCTGAAAATTCAATAAGAGTTTTTATGTAAATCCCAGATCATGATCAAATACCATTGAAATAGGTGCACCATAACGTATCAAAAAATAGTTAATACATTTTCATGATAGGTTATCTAGAGGTACACCTATACATATATCATGGAAATTTGCATATTTTGTTAGGAAGTCAACAATAACCTATAAAGTATAATTCCTTCAAGAAGACTATTTAATTCCAATTACTAAACTCATAGAGAATTTTTTTATAAATCCTTATATATTTCCTCTCATAAATTTCCATTTTAAATACAATGGATATTGATAAAAATTCATCAATTTCCTATTTCAAATAATCTTAAAAAATGTTCCATCAAATCTACATGAATTTAGGTTTTATTAGGGTCTATTGGGAAATTTGACCTATGAGATTCATTTAATAATTCTCCCCACTTATAAGGTGTTTATGGAATGCATATCCTATTACAATATTTTATCTATCCAAAATTTTAAAACATTCTCATGTTTCAGATCATTTTGTGTGTTTATTTTCTTTTATAAACTCTTATCATCAGGCAAGAAACATTTTATCATTTCTAACAACTATGGTGGGGAAATTATTTGGAAAATAGTTTTGTTTCCCTAACATAGATAATTCTAACATAAAACATTACTATGTTATTCAATATAGATTACTTTTAAATCCTAATCATAGTCATTATTTTATGATCTTTCTTACACATCACATTAAACACCTTATTATCCTTTAGGGTCATAGTGAATTGGTAAATCAAAATCCTTGTATCACTCAATTCATCTACTTTGGGACATGTTGAGTGATTTATATAAAAAGATGTATTTTGTAGGTATTTTTATCTATATATTTCTGAAATTTTAATGATATATGTATTGCCTATATATATTCAAGGGAAAAAATATGGCATCCAATTCAATACAATGGTTTTGATAGTTCGGTTCAGGGATTATTAGCTTCTTGGTTGTATATAAACGTGTGTTATTAGTCTTAGTAAGGAAATATAAATTTAAAATATTTTATGCATCCCTACATATCAAATCTCTATCCCCGCACCATAGTAATGTATACACTGGTGCACTGACAAAAATCTACTTTAACTCTACAAAACATTCTTTAAACTCCTCTATGAATAAAAACCTAACTCTATTACATGTCTACATGGTTAAATGTTTTTATAGTCAATAAATAATTAGAAGTATTTTTATATAAACCTAATATTCCATGGAATAAATGTGTCAAAATTATATTTATTAACATATGTCATTCTTTGACATCATTTTTCATTAACTAAAAAATAGATATTCGATCTAAATAGAAAATATTTCCAACAAAAGTAATATCCTGTATAAGTAATTGAAATATTCAAAATTTTCTAATTAACTAATTTTTTCTACATGATTAATAATGATTCATAAATGACTCTTATTCTCTTCATAAATGTTTTAGTTTACCATGATATCATCATAAAATGTCTTATTAAAATTATCAAACTATTATTTAAATACTATGTTCATTACATCCATAAAAATGTGGATTTATTAGTCAATCCTAAGGGAATTAATATAGAATCCTTAAATCAATACCTCATAAGGAACATTTTTTCTCTACACTATCTCTTTTCTATACTCTCAAATGATTGTTCCTAGAATGAAGACAAATCATGGAAAAAATTTGAGCTCATAGAATTTGATTAAAAATTATTAAATGTCAGTAATTTTAAACTTCTTAATTTGGGTAAGGGAATTTATTTACCTAAAATAAACTGATATCCTCATAGTAACATAATTATTTTTCAAAATGTGAAGACGAGCTCCCAATTGTGATACACATGGGCATATGAATCCCCTATCACATAAAACATATAATTGTTTCTTTAGTTCCACTATCTCCACTTTAAAAATTCTCTAGGGATCCTTCAAAATATATTTCATGTTTTAGAAGAATTCAATATAAAACTCTAATACACACACTGATAGATGTTTGGGTAGTTATTCAGAAAACACATCAATATAGTTTTTCAAAATAAAATTGTATTCTATCCTTGGGTTACCATTCCCATCCATCGATTGTATATACTATTATTCTCCTAAAATTTCATTAAGGATATCTACATGGGATGGATCTATGAATGATTCCGATGATGAAGTCTCCATTCATAAGATAAGGACTTCGAATTTTTCATCCTAAAGGATGATCTCCTTATTTAGGAAATAAATGATTTTAATTAATTTAAAATCCAATTAATATAAAGGATTATATAAAATCCTAAAATTTTTATAATATTCATGATTTTCAATACATTATACACATTCATCATTATAGGGATTTAATGAAATATCATTATTACAATAATATATCATAAAGGAACCCTAATTAATAACTCCCTTCATAGTGTGATAGAAAAATAGTTTACACTCTAAAAAATAAGATATAAATTAATATGAGGATCCTTAATCTAATAAATAATTAGTTAACTTTTTTGTTATGGTCATTGTACTAGATACCACATTTTTAGGAACATAAAAATCAATTTTAGTAATTTTATAAAATTATCCTTCTACCCTTGACCTCTTTATTGGTATTTTACCAGATAATTTTGGGATTTAGGTAGAATTTTTACCCATATGATGATATTTAAATATTGATATTTTGATTAATTTTCCCTTACATTTACATTAAATATAAGGAAGGCCTTTCAGTCTACACGTTTACTAAAGTCATATTCCATTGAAGAAAGTACCAGGGTATTTGTTTCCACATGTATCACATATTTATAATTCATGTTTCCATTCTTCCCCTTATCCATTTTTTCATCATGAGCTTTTCATCCATACTATTATGCCTTTTGATTACCCATATTTCATAATATATGTATTATTATTTATCATTAATTAAATAACATAATACCATATCACCATATGATGATAATTATTGGAAAAATAGTTCCATTAAAAAGATTATCTTCATCCAATAAATGAAATTTTCGACCTTAATCTTTTAATTTTGTACTAATTACAATTAATAGCAGATAACCATTTATATTTTTTGGCACACATAGAAAAATTTTACTTTTTCCTTTTTCTTAAATGTAGAAATTTATTCCCCATATACACTAATTTCCCCCTAGGAAAGTATTTTTCAAATAAAAGTACCTTAAAATAATTCAATTCGATTAAAATTATTTCATATAAATAATTATTTTATTTATTCAATTACCATATTGATCCATATACCCACATTAGATGATTAACTTCTAGGAAAACCTTCTCCTTTTTACTACTAACAATAGAGAGAAATATATTTTATGAGGAACATAACCATTACTTATTTATGAATTGATTTTTGGTTGCATTGAATGAATGATAATGTTGTATCATAAAACTTTCTAACATTATATATACTTAGTTTTTATTATTATAAAGCATATAACATGTAGTGTTATTGGTCTTAACCTAAGTAAATTTCCCAAATATAGTTATAATTAATTCAGGAAAAACTCTTTCTTCAAAGTGTTTCTTAGAAGGTAAATACATAAATAGATTATTTTCATTTATATTGTTTCTATTTCATTGAAATTGAGCCATTCTAAACAATGAAAAACACTGAATCTTATCATAACATTCTAATTTTTATATCATAATGTAATATTATGAAAATGGTGAAACACATAACATTAAAAATAAATTTAGGAATATCTAATCTATGAATCATAATCATAGTATCATTGGGAATATTATAAAATCATAAAAATGTTCTAAAATATTTCAGAATTATTTATAAGGTGTTTTGGAATCAACCAAAGAATATCTACTGAGAATGTCAAGTTATGTGTGTTGTCTTATTCCAACTCATCTTATACTAGGGAAAATTAATTTAATATGCAATCTAACTCTTTAAGTCTTGTTACTCTTAATTGAATCTATTCCACAAAAACATCCACTTTACATGATAAAAATTTTGATTTATTTTATAGGGAATCAAAAATCTGATACCATACCAAAACATTGTCATATTATCCTATACTTATTTATATCCTACAAATATATCCTAGTATTTTGTTCTGTAAAATATGTTTTCCAAAATCTAGTTCCCAGTGATTATACTAGAAATTATCAAATACCACATGTGATAACCCTGAACATAGTAACCCAAATTCATTGGTTAATTAATTAAATTTAAATTAGATACATTGTTTTTTTATCCTGAGAGAATAAATAGTTTATTAGTTTCAGAAAGATAGATATATGCTTCAGTCACATATTTTAATTAAAAATTTAAAATATGAAATTGTTTTTTCTTTGATAACATTAGCATTATAAAAATAATATCCTCGAAGATAAATTAAAATAAACTTCCTAGAATGCTGGGAAAATGAAACAAAATAAATGGGAGAGCATATATTTCTAGTAAAGAATTCATATAGTGGAATATATTATATAATAAATAAGAAATAAATAACCTGGAAAGAATAAATTAAGATAAAATAATTCCATATAAATTGTTACATTATCTTTATACTTATCCATATATTAAATAGATAATTAAAATAACAAATTTTCATTATTAAGTTATTTCAAAATGATTAATTCCTAATATTGGACATCGTAAAAATAAATTTGTGGCATCATTTGAAGAAATAAAATATAAATGGGTATTTAAATTCCAAATATCCATCTTTTTTGACTCATGATACCTACATAAGAATTTATAGGTGGTGTGATTTTAGCCTCAAATTATAACAAAACATTTGTAATGCATGCTTTGTACAAGGCAGTGCAGTATTGGAGGGAAGCGCCTTCCTTTCATCTGTTTCACTCTAGTTCTAGCGAGAAATTAACCTCCAGCAACAGGAAAGGAAAATGGGTATCCTGGTGACCTCCCTCACGTGGAATGAAGCTTAATACCGATGGATCTTGCATCCAGGGGTGCATTCGCGGAGGAGGTGTGGTGAGGGATAGTAAAGGACCAGTTTTTTTAACATTCTCAGCCAGCCTGGGCCATGGCTCTTCCATTCCATCGGAGGCAATGGAAATGCTTATAGTTATTAGGCTTTTCCGGCAGCAGGGGTTGGAGGTATCTAAAATTGAAACAGACTCTTTAATTGTCTTCAACTCCTTGGAGGAGGATGCTAAAGTCCCTTGGTCGATTTGCTATGTCATAAGGAAATGTAAAAGCATAATTAAGAAAAACATTTTAATCCTTCACACCTGGAGAAAGGGGAACAAGGTTGGTGACTACTTGGCCTCAATGGTCCTTAATGGCACGGAGAGGGTGTTTCTAAACTCTATGGCAAGTATTAAACTGAATGGGACTGACTTTATTAAAGATGATGCTTTAGGGCTACATCATTTCAGGTCTCTATAGTTTATTTTTGGGCAGGGGTGGGTGAGAGGTTTCCTTCTGCACTTCTCTTTTTTGTATTCTTCATCCCTATCATTTTTATAAAATTACACGATGATGATGATTAATGAATAATAAAATGTATTATAAGGACTACTATAAAAAATTTCAATACCTTCCTAAGCCAATATGGACAGAATCCCTCCATATAAATATGTTTTATAATATAAATAGATTATATCCCTAATAAAGTATATGATTCATCAAACGATGTTGATATAAAAGAAAATACATTTAATTATTTGAAGAATATTTCATGAGGAAAATTCACATTAAATTTTGAAACCAATTTAATAGAAAACTAAAATATTCAAGAAAAAGAGGAAAATGATTTCATTAAAAAAGAAAAATTTTAATTTTAATGGAAGCATCAAGGAAAATAATTTTCATAATAGTGGTAAAATTATTTTTTATATAAGTGTTAAAAAAATATAATAAACCAACTATCTCTAAAAAGTTCCTCATTTTGAAAAAAAAATCATTTTATATCATTTTTTAAAAATCAAAAAAGGTAAAAATAACTTCAAAAAATAAATGGAGAATATTAAAAAATTATTGAATATAATGTAATGAAAATATTGAAATTGACGAAATGATTCCCAACTAGAAAAACAAATTCAGTTTTACATAAAAGTATTATTTCCACCATAATAGTACATAGATAAATGTTGTTGAATGCAAAAATTGATATTACCATAAATGAAAATAAGAGTATAAAATATACGGTGTTTGAGGTAAATCTATTCTATAATTCATCTAAAGGAATCTTAATCATAGTCAATTTAGAAATGGTTGATATATCTAAATAAAGCCTTACCACATGTTTGAAATGATCTATACCTATTTTTAACATCTTATTTAATAAATCTAAATTTAAAATATTTTTATACCATAACCATATAAATTATTATAATATCATATATGATTAGCTTTTAACATTTTAAATAACATTAATTAAACATTCATTTTTAAAATCATAATTTCATAGTGTAAAATGTGTTGTTTTTCATTTACTTTTAGATCTATAGTGTTAAAACATAAATATTTCTCACGGTTCAATCATCTCTATAATTTTTATAATGGTACAAACATCATATATATTCATTATATACCTATTTATAATTATTCGTGAAATTTTGACATAAAAAATGAATCAAATCCCTTTTGGAGTTGTTAGTTCACATATATACATGAGAAACCTTACCATTTTTAATAGGCTAATGCATAAGAAAGAATGGAATATATTATTTTAATAGAATTATAATTATTAAATAATTATCATATAAATTTATTAGTTTCATATTTATATAAATTTAAAAAACTTTATGATTAAAAATTAAAAATGTCATTAGGTGGATATGGTAGGTCATACATATTATGGAGAGATATTTTTCATTTTCCATTGTATGATATAGAGATGAAAACGGGTTACTAAACCAACTTAATAAATGTTAATTTTATGAATGGTAATTATTTTATTTTTTGAGTTTTTTATTTAATAATTAGAGATAAATCTTGCATGTTGAGTGAAGAAGATATGAAAATGGGTATCCATTTATAAGTGATATAAATGAAACACATGGAATTGAATAAAATATTTAAAAAATAAAAAATAATTTTCTTTAGAATGTCATAAAAAAAATTAATAGATAAAAATATGACAATATATGGTTCAAAATTTTAATGAAAATCATTTTTTATTCATGTTTCTTGTTTAATATTTAAGGATTACCATATTATTTTTAACCATTTTAAACAATTTTACCCTTAATAGAGGTGACAAATATTTTCCAAGATTACTATTTATATGGAAACAATTTTTGAAAATATTACATAATAATAAATAATATTATCCAAATTATTTTATCAATTTTAAAAGATTTTAATAATGAAGGAAAATCATAATTTTAATATATGATCACAAAAGGAAAGAAAATTCCTTTTCATAAAAAATATTAAACATAAATTTTTTTGAATATAAAAGTAAACTCTAAGGTTGATTTAATTGGAATTAATTATTTTGTAATATGTTAAAGTTGAATTATTATGATTTTAAAACAAACCAAAACCATTTGGGGCTATGTAAATATTGCATTATAAAAAAATATTTTTTAATTAAAGAAATATTTTATTATATTTCTAAACTTTTAATAATATATTTCACTGATTATCATTGTATTTTTATATATAATAAAAAAAATTGTTAATATATTTTTTCCAAGATTTTTCTATACTTTATTTTATTCTTATATTATTATTATGTCATAAAATTGGTGGTGTTTATTGAATCAAAATTTTTAACAATTCACCAAAAATTCAAAAACCTCTAAAAAATATCGAAAATTTAAACAATGATATATACAACATGTTGAATTAAAAAATGAAATCATATAATTCAATTCAATTTATATAAATTTAATATTTTATTATAATCATAAAATTTAATAATGCTTTGTGAATTGAGAAAATGATCCTTGTGAAATAAAATATTATATTAATTTAAGCTCTAGTATTATATACGTGACTTTGGATTATGTATATTATTATTTTTATTTAAGAATGTTCAGAAAAGTTCGTCAAAATACATAAAAATATAAGATAATAGTTGTTTCAACTATACTAGAAATATAATTGAAACACACTCACTGTGTTGCTTTCTGTGAGATATAGAAACATTAATGATATTTAAATAAAATATGTGGAATAAAATAATATTATAAAATTATTATTATTGTGGATATTAATCTACATATGATAAATAGAAAATTAGAGAAGGGTTAATAGGAATAATAGTCATATAAAGAATAACACATTAGATGTGTAATGGAAAATTATACATGATGATAAGTCCAATGCTAATTATATTTTTAACACTACTATTCCCATAAGTAATGATTTAATTAGGGGAATGAAATTTATAATGAATCTATTAAAGAATTTATGCTATTATGATTTTTTTAATCAAATGAGTGTTCTTATAGAAACTAATAAAATATCTAATCCAAATAGTAAAAAGATGGTCAATTAAATCAGTCCAGGATTAGATTCCACATTCATAGAAAATAAATTTCATAATAAAATATGAAAAAATTAATAAATAGGAAGTGAATTAATTATTGATGATGATGTGTGATTTAATATATGGCCAAAGTGACCTCCCAAATAACATTCCAATAAGATTAAAAAATAAATTTCCATAAAAAAGTAATTTAATGTTATCATTATCCCTCTCAAAAAAAATTCATGTAAATTTAAAAAATAAAAGGATTTTTTTCAAATAAATGTGTATATATATTATCTAATAATTAAAAAGGATATGAAAAACAAAGTTCAAATAATTATGTTTCTAAAAATGTAAGGATGAAGTACCCTTCTAAAATAATACTTGACACATATATTCTGGAAATGTACAAATATATAATTAATTAATAGAGGGGAGTATCTATTTTGATATAGAATTAAATTATTTTGAATTGAGTTAGGAAAAGTGATACATTTATGAAATTAGTGGAACTAGCACGAAAATGGGTCTAGAATCATAATTGAGCAATGGTGGAATGAAATTTATTTCAATATCTTATCCAAGAAAGACAACACGTGGAATACAATTTATGGGAGAATTTTAAATTTACATACTAAGGGAAATTGTCAAAATAGGGAAAAAGATGTGTTAGATGATTTATATGTCAATTATGCACATGCATCACTAATTGGAAGATAGTTTTGACTAATAAAAAACAATTCTATTAGAAAATTCATTTTCCATATTTGAGGAACTTATGGATGGATGTAAATATATGGTACACCATGTTCAAATTATATAATATACACAATATCCTATATATAGAGAACATAATAAAATATAATTGATAAAAATATATACTCATTCTATGAGATATAAGAATAAAATATCGAATAAATTCTAATGAATGGACAAAAATCTAAGGATATATTAATTGATATTTTAGATGAAAAACAAGAAGTATTAATAAATTGTGCCATAAAACATACCTTTATTAAAGGAGATACAACTTATGTAGGAACCATTTATTAGAAGTGAAAACATTGTCGGAGATTCAATAATGTTTTATTGGAGTAGTAAAAATGCATAGGTTTGATTAGTCTCAAAATAAAGGAAAATATAAATCCTTTGAAGATGAATAATTCTAATGAAAATATATTAAATTATTTCAATACTAGTGATATTGGAAAAATAAATATTATAATTTATTTTATGAATGATATAATCAAATTGTTATATCTGTTTTCCACCCACAAGAAACAACATAAAGATGATCAGGAATGAGGACTCTTCCCATGCACATTGTAGAATGACAAAAATAGGTGAATACCCAAACCTCAAGGTTTTATCTAAATGAGGCCTTGAGGTTATTTTATAATAACTAATAAAGACAACATCAGTCCACTAGTCTGATGTGGGGTGAAGACTCCAACACCCCCCTTATGCAAGGTGTACCAAGTTTGGACACATAAATAAAAAGCATAGACATCAAAACACTGCAATCAATAGACACTAAAAACATTCCCCCTCAAGATGGACATACCCATCTTGATTACAAAACAAAATAAAATAAAAAAGAAACAATCAACAATCGAAGATCCCCCTAAAGATCGCATCTCCCCTTAGGATGAGGGATGAAAAAAGATATCACGAGTGTAGCAGATGAACCACACAGAACTGTCTGGCTGATGGAGCACTGGGAAATATGCAATAGCGGGGCAAGTCGATGGTACGATGGGATGCCACACTAGTATCAAGAATACCGCAATTGTCGGGCTGAATATGGGAGGTATGGATTATAGAGAGTCGTTCTGGGATCTGACAACACAAAAGGGCCCAAATTTAAGGAGGTCGAGGTGTTTCACATGAGTCGTCATAGGGAGAAGTGAGTAATAGGGATTCATGGAAGGGAATCACATTAGTATAAGGATTTCATAGTAGAGGAAGCGTAAGTGTTGGTGCCCCACTTTAGTGAATAGGAGATCATCACAAGGAGGCACATCGAGTAGGGAGGTGTTGTAGGGAAGGAAATGGGAGGTGTCGTATGAGGGAGACGGGAGGCATTGCGGGAGGGTGATGGGAGAGGAGCGGAGCAGCAAAGAAGATTTCTAGCATAGCTGGAAAGGGGTCCAAGTGAGGTCTAGGGTGTGTGGTGACCACAGAGGAGCCTGTTGCTAATAGGATTTGGCTAGATCTAACCTGATTTGAGAGAGAGGAGAGCTCCAGAAGTTGTTGCACGCATGTTGTGAGGGATAGCCTGGAAACCATCATATGAATAGGGAGGAGCTACCAGAATAGAGATGCTGGAAAAGGAGTCACATCTGAGGCAGGGAAGGAGGTGTTAATATCGGTTCCGCATGAGGCAGGGGGTATGGGAACCGCATCACACGGATAGGATTACCTGAGAATCCACATAGAGTGTGGGTCGGGAAGCACCGTAGAGGTCAGCTGGGAACCTTTGCTAGATGTTGGGGCCGGGATATGCCATAGTAGAGATGGGGCCGGCGGAGGGATCTATGTGGATGGGACATAGGGCTGTAGGAGGATCCATCGGGTGGAGGGCCAACCAAGAGTGAGCAGATATAGCATATTAGTACTTCGTGGCCATAGTGGCCACCCCCAGGGGGGATTATGAAAAACATAGGGTAAGGAGAATTTTTAGGGAGAGGGACCAAGATTAGTTTTCCTCTGATACCATGTATAAAAATAAAAGGAGAGACATGAATCCCCATAGTTCACTATGAATAAATTATTTATGTTCTTTTATAATAAATAATCTTGAGCACATTGGACCACATGTCTGATTAGGGATGTTGAATCCAAAACACATTAAAATTAAAATAAATTTTTTAGATATGTTATTTGTATAATGTATTGATACAAAAAATTGGGTGATTATGATGAAATATAATATATTTTTGTTGATAATTTGGTATAAATATTAAGGATCCTAGTCAATAATTATAGTGGTTTCAATTTAAAATCTAGGATTTAATTATGGTATGACTCCAATTTTGGTGATAAAAAGGAAATACATAGTAATATTTCAAATAGAATTAAACCACAATGAAATAAAATATAGTTTTAGATAGAATACTATCTCTATTGGAAGTGTAAATTTTTTAATTAATTATATTATAAAAATGTGGCTATGTCTAATTGTTATTCGTGATTCTAAATTCTAATGAAAAGAGAACCCCATAATGGTGATTACATCAATACTTTTTATTAAGTGTAGTGATATTTAATGGAATGTTGATATTTATATCATGAAGGCTAATTATTCATAACTAAGAAGGATGGAATGAACCATACTGATGTAAGATCGCATATTACTTGTGGTATCACATGTTTATCATACCTAGTTGAAAGGTTTAAAATGATTGTTGTTTAAGGTTTATTTACTAATGATATTGTGTATGTGTGACTAATTTCATAGAAATATTCCTAAAGAATGTTAATTTATCATGTTTAAAGGTATATATGGATATAAATGAGTAAAATATATAATATTTATGTTATTTATGTAAACCATTATTTCTTATAGTTTTTTCAAACTAAGTAGGATAATCGAATTTATCAACAATTCACTTCTTTGTGGTAAATTCACTTAATAATTAATAGAATGTACACATAAGTAGAATGCTTGAATACAAAAATTGTTATATGTTATAAGGAATTTATCTGGAATACAAAAATGGTAAACGAATCCAATGGATTAAGGGATGAGTTTTATTTGGAGGTCTTATAAAGAGAACAACCTTTTGGATTCCAATGTGAGAAATATTTCTCATTATATCTTGTTTTTAGAATAGTGGTATTTGAACTGGAAATTAATGGAGAAATAAATGGTATGAAAATGATGAAAAATTCTCACTCTAATTATGTTGTAAGAATTATTCCACTAATGGTGGGAAGTGTTGATAAGGATACTTATACTAAATTATTTGATAAATGGATATAAAAATGATCAAAACCAAAACTTAATGCATCTACTTCATTATGTTAAACAATTTTATAAGATTAGTTCATAAATAATTATTATTTATAGAGTAATATAAGAATAAACATCTAGAATATTATGAAATATTGATTCATGGAGTATAGTAAAATAATCCAAAGTGGATTGTTTTTGAAAATATTGAATCTGTTTTTATATTTTTTGACAATGGATGATGAAGATCTACCAACATAATACTAAGGTATATGGGAGAAAGAATGAATGTGAATGGGATATCACTATCTAGACTTGAGTGATTATTTTTCAGTATATAATTTTTATTTTTACTTATTTATATATAGGGAGAATCATGAAATAATTCAATCTAGTTTGAAGGATATTTTGGAACAAATTGGTCTAGAATGAATTTGATTTTGAATTAAAATTTTACAAGGTAAAGATGAAAAATTCAAGCTCGTCAGGCATTAGGATAAAGTGGAATATTGTTTTTTAGAGTTTATAATTTTTTATAATATGTAGGTGAATATATTTTATTCTTCCAAATAATTAACTAGAAAATTAATGGGGTACATAATAGAAGAAATTTTAAAAATATCATGATTAAGAAAAGAAAGTAATTACCTCAACATTTGTAAGAATAAACAAGGGAATATAAGAGATGTGTAAATTATATTTGTTATTTGGTAATATAAATTGATATATTTTAAAGAATGTGTAGTATTAAAAATGGTATATTTTGTCTTATGTACGATTAACTCTGTTTTTGTGAAAAATGACCATAGAAAAAAATATTATTGTGATTTTACATATGATTATCTCTAAATATATAAATACTATATAGGATTCTTAATGGATATCTAAAATATTATTATAATAACACTAAACGCAATAAGTATTTCTTATAATAGACATGATTCAACAAAACATTGTGTGAAAGACTAAACGTGACATTAGAATTAAAAGGGTATGTGTAAGATTAATTTATAATCCAAATGGTTGTGTAAGAAAAAAATTATGTCAATCTATAAATAATATTAAAGGATTGAGTATTGTGTATGCATCATTGAACTGTTTTTTCAATATTCTTGATAGAGGTATCAAATGGTTTCTCTCCTAGTGGCAATTAAATGTAATAGAATATTAATTAAAATATTTTAGAATGGTTTTTATGGAGAATTAATATCAAAAATCCATTAAGACTGTTATCATTTTCACAAAGAGTTTAGATAGAGTGAATAAAATGTGTACTTAAATATCATACCTAATTTTAAGATAATTATAAGAAGTAAAAGTGAGGATAACCAAGAACAAGAGAAACATATAAATCCTATGAAATTATATAAATAAATATCTTGAAACATGATTATTCCTATATGGAATAATTTCCATCTCGGTGAGGTATTTTTGTAGTGATAAAATTGTAGAAAAATTTTCATGTCACTCTATATTGTTTTGATATCAACTAGAAAATAAGAAATAATATTGATGGTATTGTGGAATTAAATAGAGATTCAAATATAGGGTTATAATAATAAGATATTATGTTCAAGTTGATGATCATGGTGATCCCCTCTAGTATTTAAATAATTTTAGAGCTTCCATAATGTAGTGTGAAAATCATAATAGGAGTGAATACCCATTGGATGAGGAGTTATTGAACAAAAATTTTTGTAAAAGAAATTATCAATTTATTATAGAGATAGGGATAGATCATGTATCCACTAAACTTTTTTATAGTGAATTTTGGATCCTCTGAAGACTATTACTTGATTCCCCTTAGAAGAATTCATTTTGAGTGAAACGGGTAATTTTTTTCATTTTATGTTTTCTTCCAAAATAATAATTTCTTTTGGTTGGTCATTGATAAGGGAGAAGGATATTGAATGAAATCCTTCTAATGATATTCTAATTTCATAGAAAATTCTTGACCATTAATATTTGATGTTTTCATATATGTGATTTAGAAATGCGTTTTAATGGATGGTGCGTCTAGTCATAGTTGAATATTTAGATTGGAAATTATGCGTTGCAATGACCCTTTATAACATTATCTGGTTTCCATATTTTTGGGATGGGTGGTGCTACATTATGGTATGTCATGGTGTGGTGTGGTGAGGTTGGTTAAGGAATGATGGAATTCTTCGAGAGGTTAGTTTTTTTTGTAATTGGAGAGTCCTAGCATGGGGATTTAGTTCATGATATAATAGTTTATGGGAAGATTAGTTTGATTTTCCACTAATGGGATTCATGATAACAACGTAGTCAAATAAAATTGAATAATGGTTGGTCAAATATATAGAGTATTTTTAATGTGTGATTTGTAGAGTGACACAATCTTCCATGAAGTAAATAACAAGAGAATACTTTTTATATTCATTATTATTAGGTGATGGAACACCATAGTGGAATAGGTCATGGAGTGACTATTTTATAGTTTAATCTTATTTGAGAGGTTATTGGAGATATGTAAGAGTGATATCTAGTTGATTCACCATGTGAATATTAGATCATCAGTGGATAAGGTCAGGCTATAGCAAGGTGATATCTTCTTGCACCATGACTCTGATTTTTATTTGAGAATCATGATGTAGCGATGAATGTCACATCAAGATGTATTGTTCTTCCCTCTTGAATATTAATTTTTATCCCATTTATTTTCTCCCTAATTTGCTCTAAATTCATACATACCTTTAGAAATCAGATTTGAATTTATTTGATACTATTAGTCCCACATTACAAGATTTTGTTATGTAGCTTTTTAGGATTATAAAATAATCATATAAGCTAAAAATATTGTATTTTTCAACTTGATTTTTCCCCTTTCATTCATTATAGGTGGCTATAGGAGTTATTCTTGAGTCTTATTTTCTTATTATCATAGATAGAGACTTATGTGTTCTTGGTTTTTGTGGATTCATTAATTTATATGATCCTTGATACACTCTTTTTTATAATTCTTTCTTTGGTTGTGATCATTAATGTAGTAATTGATTTAGGGTGTTGATGATCTCTCTATATTACATTGTATAATGTAAACTATTCTTGTTACTTCATTTATTGTATTGATGAAATGGAATGGATTGGATTAGTGATGATAATGAACTAGAAAAAAATTGAGTACTAAAATGATAAATCACATGAATTTTTCTATTTTTTTATATTTCTCATTATATTGAAGCTAGTTTATTTTCATTTTTGATAATAATATTTTCAAAATATTGGGTTTTATGACTATGATTGTGTCATTCTAATCACCTCTCATAAAAGTTGAAATACATAATGTTGTAAATAAAGTGGGTTTTTGTGATATCATGAATTTTTTTAACGATTTAGTTAAAAGAGTAATTGATATATTGTTAATATATATTATCAAAAATATTTGGATGTGTATTATTAATGAAGTAGAGTGTGTTTTCTATTGTTTTTCCTTAAACTTGTAAATTGATTTTGGAAAGATTTTTTTATATACATACATTTTCTATTGTGGTGAACATTTTGGTTGGTTCAACTTTTTTTGTATTTGGAAGAAATGTTTGTTTTGGTTAGAAGCTTATTTGTTGTGGTATTTTTATCAATGATTGGTTTATAGTGTTTTTTTTTCCTAAAGAAATGTGAGGTTCATTCTATTGGTTAGTGGAAATATTCAAGATGTGGGGATGGTTTTTCAATTTCATAGTAGCTATGGAATGTGATTTTGATTGGTTACTCTGTAAAATGGTTTGGGTTGAAAATGAAATTAGTATAGTTAAAATTAAATGAGTACTGAATTGAGTTTATGTGGGAAACAGATCAAAGAAAATTAATTAAAAATTAAATCTAATAGGTTTGTGGATATAATGTGGTTAGAAAATAATACATCTAGAAAAGTTAAAATGGTGTCCATAAACTTGTTTTTATGATTAATTTGTGTGGATTTTTGGAACATAATGTGGGTTCTTTAATGTGGTATTTGAGTTAGTAATGATAAGATAGAGGTGTTTGAGTTGAGGTGATATTTTTGGGATTTTGTAGAGTTTTATTTGCATGAACCACTAACAGGATTTTTTTAAGTATTCTTATACTTGAATGTTTATTATATCATTTCTCTAAAAATCCCAATAGATTCATATAACCATTACAATGAAAAAGGTTTTTTGGTTCCTGAGTTGTTTCCCCTAACATCTATGATGGTGAGTGAATGGGTGGCTAACTTCTCCATCTTCCATTGTCTCTATTCAAGACATTGTATAGATTTTATGTTGGTTATTGGAGGGAATTTTACATGGTAGGAGGAGGAAAAAGGGTTTATTTCCTTCATGTTCATGATACCCTATTGACATATAGATGGATATGGATATAAATACTATATTGTGGATTTGTAGTGATGTAAATTATGGGTGTTGAACCATATATTAAGATAGAATATGTAGTGTTATATTATGGCCTACAACGGATATTATATGAGTATTCAGTCTCATTATAGTATTGAATGAAAGTACATATAGTCTGTTAAGATAGGTAGTCTTATAGTATAACCAAAATATGTTTTCACAGGATATGTATTATGGGATTATGTTTGGGATGATATATAATGGATTCGAGTTCTAGGATCTGTTACATTGGGATGGGAGTGCGACCAACCATTTGGAAAGTGGTTGCAGTCTGAATTCGTGATATATTATTAACATTAAATTATTAATATTGAATTTTATACAAGGTCAGTTAGCCTTTGTGAGGTTTGAATGTAGTTAACCTATTAGGTTCTTGTCGTTTCAATTGATTATTCACTAAAGTATTAATATTATTCCTTCTCATTTTAAAATGTGGTCTTAAGGAGGATCAAAATGTAAATACATATATGTATCACCTATATATAGATAAATCACATTTACATGTTTCCCATAGGGTATTGGTTAACGATGTGGACCATAAAATCATAGAGATCAGTATTTGTGGTGGAGCTGATTCACTAATATTTTTTGATATTTTTTTATACGGACTCTGTATATGTATGGATTTATATAACATCTAAATTATTGTTTTTATTTATATTAAGGTGTTCAGGGGTGGTTCCAAATATCTATTCATGGGATTTGTGGGATAAATATCTCCCATATTAGTGAAATATACACTATATATCATTTTCTATGTTGTGGAATGTGGCCAATGAGATTTTGGTGTTACTACCTTTTGCAAAATAGGTCATGGGGGTTCCTTATGGGGGTGGGTCCAAAATAATGGATGAGGATTCCCCTCCCCCATAAGGGGATATTCATTTGACATTGTTACAAGATATTGTAATGTAAAATCCTTAGGAATGTTATTAAAATGAATATAGTGACAATTTCGTTATAAAAATAATATGTTTTTATGAATCATAAGAAATGAAATGTATAATATGTCAATTGATTTAATTAGTATTCCCTTAATAATTACAGATATATAATGGAATTTTTCTCTCATTTATTTCTACTAAGGATTCCTAAATTTTATTTTTGGCTGATAATTTCACTTTGAGTCCTTAGTATAATTTCATACATGATCACAATATGACCGAAAACCTAATATTACCAACACGAAACCTACCTCAATACATAAAACCTATAAAAACATCCATCTATAAGCCTCCCTGGTTCCAAAACATCATTTGTCTAATCACAATTCCATATACAAACACTTATTATAACAAGTCAAGAAAATATAAAATTAAACATTATTGACCCTAATATAAACCCACTACCTTTTTGTACTACACTAATATGATTTTTAAATTTATAATGAATTATCTTTAAGTCGTTATTTGGATACTATTTCAATTCTATATTATTTAAAATTTCTATTATTTAATAAATCACCCTTCAAGATGAAATAAGTGACATTCAAAGAAATATCATAGTGAAAATATGAAATTTATTAATTTAATGATAATTGGAAAAATAAGAATTTTTTCATATGGGGAAAACCAAGAAATATATTTTTCAGTTTCATTTTTTTTTTGAACAAAATATTTATTTCACGGTTACATGTGGAAACAAATGAGAAGATTTCTTATATATAAAATTTTAATTTTTTATTATTTTATTAATTAGATTTATTTTTAATAAAAATAGTTATACCATAACATAAAAACCATTAATTGAGATATTTTTAAATTGGTAATATTTAGTAAATAATCATTCACTCAATGTCAAAATAATTTTATGTTAGGAAAAATATTCTTGAAACATTTTCTGTAATACCACATAAAAAAAGTTATTTAAAACTTATTTTCTCATTATTTGATAAATATTTTGAATGATAATGAGTATATTAGAAAATACTAGATGCATTGGTTATCCCCCTATAAGTATGATTATTGAGACCCCGATATAAATATTTTCATTTCTTCTAATATAAACATTTATTAATATATAATTAAATTTATTATAATAATTGAAATAGTGTAAACATGTAATCAAAATTCACAATTCCATTTTCTTAAATGAAATATAAATTCAATGGAATGAAATAAATTATTAATATTATTATATTTAAATTATAAAATAACAACATTAATAATAAATTATTATTGTGGTTTTATATTTATATTTATTTTCATTTTACATTTTTTAATTATCAGGTTCATATATAATTCTGAAATCCCCTCCCTTTCCACTGTTAGTAGAAAACAATTGTGTTCACAAACCAATATAGTGTCACCACTATTGGTTATTCTTAAGACATCAATGTCACCATAGATGTGATGATTACAATTCCATAAATCTCATTGGAAACTAACATTTTTCTTACCCTTTATTTTGATTTTATTTATTGTTCTAAGATTTATGAATTTTTTTGATATAATGATCATCAATGATTTGATCTAACATCACTAGGAAGATATGATTCAATCAGCATTTGTTTGAGGTGATTGTGTGGAATAATATGGGGTATATAATAATTCATGGAAGTTATCTCAATCAAGGGCTTGATAAGTATTGGACAACCATTTGGGAATTTTTAGTTGTTAGTATGATACATCTAAAATAATTTAAATAAGAAATGTTTGATTATAATGGTTTTTTCTGGAGGATCAAAATGATTGGCAATCCACTACTATGAATGAATGCTTTTATTAACTAATCTTAGGAACAAAAGAGAACCTATTAATTTTTTATTGTATAATACGATATATTTTCAAATTTAGAACAATATGAAAGGATTTATTAAATATTTATAGATTAGTAAAATATTAGGACTTGATTGAAATAAATTTAAACTATAAAGGGGATTTTTGGGGGACCTTATTGGATGAGGTATTCTTGACATGAATATTAATAATAACTATTATTAAAAATAATATTAATAATAATAATAAGTTATATGATATAGTGAGGTTTTATGGGAAAAATGAAAAAAATTACCAATACCCAATGAACCAAAAAAGATTAATCCCAACACCACCCATGAGAATAAATACACTTCATAAATTTTCCCTTATTGTAACATTTTTAATTATCCTTTTAATACCCATAGTTTTGGATACATATTTCCAAAATATTTAATTATGCAACAACCCTATTTGAAAAATTCTTTCCTATTTTTATGACTTTGTAGTATGACTCATGCGATCCTCTTTCTACTTTGTCACATTATTTCTTATACATGGTAATGCATGGTTATTCCCAAATATATTATTTCATATTTAGAAGCATTTCAGAGCATGATATCCCTTATAAATACAATTTAATGATCATTATACACCAAAATAGACAATATTTCCCTATTAATTCTTTTTATTAATAATTTATACCAATCCCAAATCAATCCCCCTATCACATAAGTCAAGGACGTGTCACATGACCTACACAAAATCATTTTCAACCTCTATCATTGTAAAATAAAAATATTACCAAATTGAATGAAAATACATTACAATTTTTTGTATAAAAATATGAAATATTTATTTCTTTTAGATTAACAAGGTTCATTAAAAAACTAATAAAGGACCCCAATTACAATAAAAAAACAAGCACAATAATAAATATATACATTATGGTAATAATTAGGGAAATATCACTATAATGTAATATGTTGGGTGTAAATATTTCATAAAAATAAAAATATAATTTTTTTTAAAAATATCAATGAATAAGGCCTCCATGATATTCTCATGAAAAAAAATTATTCCAAAATAAAACTTTTACTCCCACACCCAAGGTATCAAAAATATCATCTCCTATATCCCCCTCTTTAAAAGAGTGAGTCAACATGAAATAAATTATCCAGAAGTATTTTATAATTTTCTCAAAATCTTCCTCCAAATTTTAAGAACTGGAGTTTAATGAAATAGAATACATTATAAAATTGCTGTCCACTTCTAGCCAATGTATATTTAATTTATTTTTCCTTGAAATATAAATTTCATGTATAAAAACATCCATTTCAACTTCATATTCTATAATGATTCTAAAGACTTTTTAAAATAAATATATAATGCCACCATTATTTATCTTGAAAAATGCCTCCACATCTAATAAGACATCAGTTTCCATTACCTTCTCAAAGAGTGTTAACATTCATCCAAACTACATATGATTGTTTATATCATAGATGGTTCTCAATAACCAACATCTATGTTCTTCAAGAATATATATTTTAAAATTATTATTATAACATTATTATTACAATTCTACATGATAAAACATGTGATAATGATTATAGGGTACTTATTTCATTAAAATTTTATAGATATTCCCAACTTTGATGAGTAAATTGAATCAAGATGAAAATTTTGAAAACATAGACTCATTGTGAGGATGGATATGTTGGATTGGTCATAATATATTTTTTGTTAATTAATAGTGAATGAAATGGTTTTTCCTTTTGTTCCTTAGTGGATGTCAATATCTCTAGGCCTCTTGGAAGAGAATGACTTTATTATTTCTATTGAAATATTATTTTTGTGGAATGGTCAATTAAAATGGGTAAAATAAAGATACCTTAGTCACACAGTTTTTTTACACCAAAATAAAACCTTCTTATTTATTAATATTGAGAAATGATATATATTACATAGTCTGTGTTCATAAGAATTTATTTTTTTAGGGAAATAATTTATTTCTATCTTCTTTCCTATTTATGTTTCTTGGTGATAACATTTAATTTTAGGGGTTCTATATATTTTCACTATAACATGGTCCTAGAGGGTCACACATAGTGTTTCTACAAAACATTAGTTCAATACTATATGATTTTAACATGATCAACAAATAATATTCTCATATATTTTTATGTACTTATTCTTGATTTTTTGAAAAAACGTTTTCAATTTAATATTAAATAAATATTTATTTACTATTTTGTGAATATAATATTTATTTAAATAAATGAAAATAATAAAGTGATATGTTATTATTAAAATTAATATTAATTATTTAGGGTTTGATAAATACAAAGGAGGATTGGAGAATCGAGTTTAATTGTCCTATGAGAAATTTTATATTATATATTTTTAAGAAATTCAAATTTATTTATTCTATGAAATAATATTTATTTATCTATGAGCATAGATCATGTTAAATATGTAATATTACAATAATAAAATTTTTTAACAAGAGGTTCATCATGGTTAAGTTGAATAATAAGTTCCAATGTGAAATTGTTTATTCTAAAACCCTATGTCTATAAATATCATGTAAATTCATTCTATAATCCTATAAATGCCTTGTAAATCATATCATTGTTCATAATGAGTTCCAAAGAGATTCATATACATCAATAGAGTTCTAAAAATATATTACCTCTTCAATGTTTCATATTTATTCTCCCCCTCTATTTTAGATATTCTTTATCACCTCGAAAGATTCTATTTCTAACAAA
Organism: Viscum album; assembly: GCA_963277665.1. Taxonomy (NCBI): domain Eukaryota; kingdom Viridiplantae; phylum Streptophyta; class Magnoliopsida; order Santalales; family Viscaceae; genus Viscum; species Viscum album. The sequence goes on from OY728130.1 coordinate 693,413,291, forward strand.
AATGATTGACACAATTTTATAACATCTATGATAGAAATGTAATGTCCCAGAATTTTTTTGTAATTTTTTTAATTACAAATAATTATATCAAAACCAGGATCTGATACGGCATGTGATTCTGAGGCCTAGAGTGGTCGAAACGTATTTTAAAACATTTTTTATATGTATGTTATGTTATTGGGCAGGAGGGTTTTTCTAACTTTCAAATCGATGCCCAGATCGAATATCCAAGGGCACCATTTAATTTAGAACACCAGCATTTGCCTAATAAGGGTCTAACCTCGACTAGTGTAGGTCGAGCGAAAAAGATAAATTTCAGAATTTTAGGGAAAAATAAAATAAACTTAAAAGTTTATTTTATTCAAACTATTTTTAGTGTGACACAACAACCAACCAATGTTGTGGTGTAGTGATGAGGTGACACTGAATCATTAATGAACCTCATTAATGGGATAGCATGTAGATGCACAGTGTGTCTCCTTCCTTTTGTTAAACAAGGATCCAGAGTTAAAAAAACCCTGGTAAATTATCTTATGAACATGGAACCTCTCTCTCTCTCTAACGATGAACACCATCAACGAATGCCATCAAAAAATGGATCGAAGAATGTTGGTGGGATAGATTTAAGATATGGAGAATGAAAATGAATGCTAATATACCTATGATCAATGATAGTTTGGAGCATAATCCCTTGTCAATGACATATCCTCAAACCATTTAGGGGTGTAATTGTTTTAAATTTTCCCCATTCATATTCAAAAAATAATGAACCCGGATCATCCCACTAAAAGAAAGATCCGCGGACCATTTGTTCTTATAGGAGGGTGTATTCATTGAGGTTTTTATACTAGGATTGATTATTATCTATTAAAACTATGATCTCATGACTCCCTTATTTTCAAAAATCTGATGCAGGGGTCACGGGCTGACATGAACAAGGCCTGAGACCCTCCTTTTGTGCGTTTTTCATGGGCAAATCCTCAAAATAGATACATGGTGGATCTAAGGTCGTGGCAGTGATGGAAGTGACCCGAGAGTCCTAGTGAACATGAGGATTTGAGATTGGACCACTAGGGAAGACCTGGTGGCCCACGAAAGGTGTCGCCGGCATGACACCACCGGCATCGCGTGTGGGATGAAGTGCTCATCCCTACCCAGTTGCGTTGGTGGAGTTTGATCGCCTGGAACATGCCACAGTAGAGGAGTTCCATGACTGCTGGATGAACGTGGTGCCTGCGTGGCGCCATGTAAGAGGAGTGGACCACTCTATGAGGGTCACATGATGACCATGTGGGTCGACTGGAGGATCTTTCATGTGTGTCCCAACTAGACCCGCCGAGCCTATCCAAGATAAATCGAACCAGCCACACTGGTCTGGGCCAGTCCATATAAACTCAGTCGACTAGGTGACCAAGCATACTGGACCCACAGCCAGCCTAGGGTGGGTCTAGTGAGGCCCAGTGGGCCATTCTAATGGGCCAGACGAATAGGATCGGGTCATGTGAGACCCCTAACCATGTGGCTTAGATTAGTCTGAACCAATCGGACCGTGCCTGGCTACAATCGGCCCATGTTTACAAATATGGAAGTATCTCTCAGACCGTGTGTCTGATTGTTGTTCCATTTGTGTCATTATGACCCATTTGAAAATTAGATCCATATGAAATCCACTAAGAAATATTTCATAGACGTTGACCCAGAGAGGCTCTGTGACTCAGCTACCCAGCGAGACTCCATGCCTCAGCAACCAGTGAGGTTCTGTGACCTAGCTACCCAGTGAGACTCCATGACATAGCTATCAATGAGCTTTCGTGACACACCTACCCAGCGAGGCTCCATGACTCAGCTATCCAGTGAGGACCTATGACTCAGCTCCCTAGTGAGGATCTGTGACTTAGCTACCCAGTGATGATTTGTGACTAAGATACCAAACAAATCTTCATGAATCAGCTATTAGCATGTCTCCATGACTCATCTACCCCATGAGAGTTCGTGGCTTAGCTACTGAATTGGTCTAGGTGACCTAGCTATCTTGAAGGACTCATCAGGTACAAGGCCCTTTGTAGTGATTGATGTTAGGTGTTTGCAACCATTGGTTTTGCTACCAACACATTAAGTTATACCTATTTCAAGATATGTCTAGTGACTCTAATATTTGCGAATCCATTCACAATTTCATTTGAGGATTTCTGTGAGGCCCGAGTTTGTTTTGGGTTCCCTACAAATTATTCTTATGCTCACCACTACATGGGATTCACCGAAACCTATTGTATATTGTGTATATGACAGAAATATTTGTCTGGGATCTTGGAGAGATAGGAAAAGGTGGTTCTTACAGGAGGATCTAAAGATGCAGTACTCTTTAGCAACGTTCAACCATGATCTATACCTACTCTTTAGGTAGGATCTTCAGCAGATGAACTTCGGAGCTTGTACTTCCTTTTTACTGTACTTGCCTTTTCACTTGGGTTTGTATTCTGGCCCACTATTTCCTTTCATTTCAACCATTAGTTGTATGGTTTCTTCCTCATGTGACATACTTGTTGTTGGTATCCAAATTTTAGCATTACTTTCCACAGTAAGGGATTTGTGTGTGTACCAATTTGAAGGCAATGCTTTCCCTTTTGGGATATGCCTTCTTGTGGTAGTCCCCAAACCATGGCATATGGAATGCAGACATGGGGTAGTCAAGACATGGTCCCTTGGAGATGGGTTGTGACAGAGTGGTATCATAGGTGGTTGGTTCTGCCTCAAATACCGAGAGTCAGTTGTTTTCTTTTTGGGAACAATGTTAAATGTTTCAAGTTCACCATTCATATTCGGGGAGTCCAGTGTTGGCGCGGCAATATAAATATCCATACACAAGGACCATAAATTATGCTTTCTGACTAGGTGCATGAAAACACCAGTTTCTTGCATCTTTAAAATGTTTTTCATAATCTCTTTGAGTCAGATTCTGCACACCCTGTATAATTAACTAACTGTGGTTCTTCTTGATTTCTCTCAGGTTACCTCCACATAGACAGCCAGTCTGGATCTCGATACAAGATCACGATGATGGTATAATGAGTGACTTGGAATTAATTTAAGGGCTATTTCTAGATATATAACCCCCAGGTGGTGTACCATAGGCTCCACCAACCATCGAGTAATAGTTTCTACCAGCCTTACCTGTAGAGGATTTACATTGACTGAGCATGTTTCATGAGTTCTAAAGGTAGAGTCCTCTAAGGTTTGGAGGCAAGACAGATCCCTAGTCACCTGAGGATTGGCTGGAGGCGGTTATAGAATTTTTCCACATTTTGAGGACACCTTTAGACCAGATGTAAATTCTATACGCTAGCCTTCTATAGGTAATGGAAGGGAGATGTTTTATCTTGACACTACTTATGCATGAGGAGATGAACCTCACATGGGAAGACTTAGAGAATCTTTTTAGGGAGGAGTTATTCCCTACAACCTTACACTCATTACGCATAAAGATTTAGCTCCACATATGGAAGGGAAACATGGCCATGGCTGAGTACTATGTGAGGTTCAAAAACCTCTCTTCATACTCTTCTGATATGGTATGTGACCCTTTATTATAGAACCTATCCTTTGCACAGGGATGTGATGGGTGATCAGAGCATCAATGATCTCTCTTAGCATCCGTACATAGGCTGGGGTGCTGGAGCGATCTCATCTGGCAAAGAAATTATTGGAAGAACCTTCACTTACTCTGAGATCTACCACCAAACAATAGATAGAGGATTCCTTCAAAATGGGAATCTGATAGCTGACAGAGGGGTCAAAGAGGACCAGACCCTCATAGGTACGAACCTATGATACTAGATTGGAAGTGCAAGGACCCATAGGCAGTGGACACTAGTAGATGGGTAGGTTGTGCTTCACGTGCGGTGGGAAAGGGCACATAGCTCAAGACTGCATGAATCACCATAAAAATGACCAGAAGATGGTCGAGGGACCATCCATACAGATGAAGAGGTTGGAGTGGGGAGTTCCATAGGGTGGAAGACGTGGAAGGGGAGTGGTCTGAGTGGTAGGCAGTGGAAAATAGTTTGAGGATCTACCACCACCACAATAGGTGGTCCATCACAGGCTCAAGGAGTTGGAGGACAGGGGCTAGGATAGATTTAGGAAATGGAGGGCAATGAACATGGAGATCCATATATTAATAGAGGTATGATCTGTGCCTTTTACGCATTAGCATAATTTCATATAAACACAGGTGCCAGTCACTATTTCCTTTCCAGGGACTTTATTCGAGGCATGGAGATTCCAGTGGATCCATTGCCTTGATCCTTATGATAAAATAATCCTATGAGAGAGGATTTGATGATTAAACACTAGTGATGACTACGTGAGAATTGTTTAGGGGGATATATCTTCGGTTGGGGTCTACTAGTAGCAGCATTGAGGCCTTACAATGTCATGTTTTCTATGGAATTGTTATCTATAATCCATGCTCATATCGACTGTGTTAAATAAAAATTGTGGTGTCTCTTAGAGGATGAGACTGTGTTTTCCCTTCACCATCTAGAATAGATCTTTTTCAACCCAGGACGAATATTCTTGGAAGAGGGTGCTATCGATCACTCATTAGTTGAAAATCCTCACCCTCGGTGTAAGAGATAATAGGTGTATGAGTTTTCCTATAGTGGGGGAGGAGTATGAGAATTTCTTTCTTGAGGATGTTCTAGGACTACATCCTCATAAGGGGATACACTTCAATATCAACATATACAATGTCACAGCACCAATATCCACACCACCATATCAGTTGGCCCCCACGAAGCTTTGTGAGTTGAGGGTACAGTTAGAGGACTTGTAGGAAAAGTGCCTTGTAAGGCCAAAAGTTTCACCATGGGCACCCCCAGTATTGTTTTCCAAGAAGGAAGATGAGAGCTTTAAGGATATGAGTGGACATATGGTGACTAAATCAGGTGACCGTGAAAAAAAAAGTATCCACTGCCTAGGATTGATGACCTCTTCGACCAGCTGAAGGGAGTGAAGTGGTTCTCAAAGATCGACCTCATATCATGCTATCATCATCTTCGGGTACGGGATGAGGACGTACCGAAGATATCCTTTAGATGACGGTATGGCCACTATGATTTTTTAGTTATGCCTTAAGGTTTCACCAATTCTCCAATAGTGTTTAAGGGATTCATGAACAGGATCATCTAGCCTTACCTTGGCCAGTTCATCGTAGTCTTCATTAATGAAATATTGGAGTACTCAGCATCGCAGTAGGAGCATGCTACACACCAACATATATTATTGGATATACTGGAAGAGAAATATCTTTACGGTAAGCTCTAGAAGTTCCAGTTCTATATTTGGGAGGTCCACTTTCTTGGACACGTCATCTAAAAAGCTAATGTTGCAGTTGATTCGGTGAAGATAGAGGGTGTACTTTCTTGGGAGCTACCCCAGAGAATCACTGAGGGGAGGAGTTTCTTGGGGTTTGTAGGATACTACCAAAGGTTCGTGCCTGACTTTTACATAGTATAATCACCTTTATCATCCTTGACACAAAAGGGACACCCATTCATATGGATGGAGAAGTTCCAATAGAGTTTCTAAGAGATGAGTCAGTGGTGGATGAGTTCCCCTATCGTGAGACTACCAGAAGAGGGCGTTGGGTATGTTGTCTTCTTTGACACATCAGGGATGGGACTGGGTTGTCTTCTACTATAGAAGAAAGCAATGATCGCCCATGGATCATGGAATATGAGGAAACATGAGTAGAATAACGTAACCCATGACTTGAATATGAAGTAGTGGTATTTTCCTTGAAGATGTGGTTACACTACTTGATGGGTGAACGGTTTATCATATACTATGACCACAAGAGTTTCATGTATATCTTCTCCCAGAAATACTTGAACATGAGAAAACAGAGATGGTTGGAGTATCTCCATGACTATGACATTGAGATAGTCTATACTCCTAGGAAGGGGAACATGATGGTAGACACCCTCAGTAGGAGGTCTAATTTACAGCTGCTGAATGAGGTGACTGAGCAGCTAGTTGTGATGTAGATATCCTCCGTGGATGATGATGGAGAATCTTAGCTTTAGTCAATGACTATAAATCATATACTTTTACAGCATGTCATGGATGCACGACTTGTGGATGTTTATTGTGAGGCCCAACATGTTCATTTATCCTTAGGACAATCTCTTGAAGGATTTTAAATAGGTGGAAAGTATGTTATCTTTTTCAGAGGATGCATAGTGATACCAGTTACATTGTTGATGCAGGTGTTGAGGGAGTTCCATACATCCTGTTTGGGGGTACATCATGGTATGGAAAAGATGTACCAGGACCATAGACATTAGTACTGATGGATTGGGATGAATAAATCTGTGGTAGAGTTTGTTTCATGATGCCTCACTTTTTAGCAAGTGAAGGATGGCCATTAGGTTCCTACAGGCTTTGCCCAGCCACTTGAGGTTCGGGATTGTAAATGGTATGGTATCTTGATGGAATTTGTGATAGGGTTACCACACACATCTAGGGGCCACGATTCTATTTAATTGATCATTGACAAACTCAACAAAGTGGCTCACTTCCTACCCATCTAAGAGTTGGGATCCTTAGAGGGCTTAGGATGCCTCTACGTCTAAGATATAGTGTTGTGACATGGGGTGCCTTCGACGATCATCTCATACCATGATGTTCGCTTTACATCCTAGTTGTGGAAGGGATTACAGGAGGCTTTGGGAAACAGTTGTTCTTAAGCACCTCCTTTCACCCCCAGATGGATAGTTAGACAGAGAGGACCATTTAAAACTTAAAGGACATTCTTCAGGGCTTATGGCTTGGATTTTGGTCATTATTGGTAGGACCACCTACCACTGGTTGATATTTCATATAACAATAGCTACCACTCCACCATTGGTGTGGGACCATTTGAGGCCTTTTATGGGTAGACATACAGATCACCTCATTGCAAGAAAGACCCAGGGGAGTCGACACTCATGGGTCTGGAGTTGGTATGAGATACGACTGCAATGGTGCAGATCATTCAGTAGAATATAAGGACTAACTAGAGTAGGTAGAAATCATTTTCTGATAAGATATAGAGACCCTTGGTGTTCATGGAGGGATACCATGTTTTCTTCAGGTCTCATCATGATTGGGATTGTAGAGATTTGGCTGGGGTAGAAAGTTATCTATGAAGTTTATCATATATTTTCAAATTTTGAGTAGAGTTTTTAATGTGGTGTAACACATATATCTTCCTCCATAGATGCACCAAGTGCAAAATGATTTCCATGTGTTTCAGCTGAGTAGGTACGTGCATGATCTATCAAACGTCATCAACTGGGGAGAGATGAACATTGATGATGGGGAAATGCTAACAGAGGTTTCAGTGGAGAGAGAGGATCAACATGAGTGGGTCATTTTGGGATAGTCCATTCCTCTATTGTGCATTCGGTGGCTGAAAGAGCACTGTCGTGGGTGCCCTCAAATGATTAGTGTGATTTTGGGGTACTTAGGTGCAGCAGAGTGGCTAACCAAGGTCGTCTCTCAAAGGAGGAAGTGAATTTAACAACTTATTAAAGGTATTCTAAAAAATAAAATAGAATAGAATAAAAACACTAATTTAAAGGATAGGGGTTTGTTATAGTTTATTAATCTAGAATAAGTTTTCTGGAAGAAGATTGTATTTTTTTTTTGTTTCTAGTTTTGAAATGAAGTTTGATTAAAAAGACACAACAAGAAGATGTTTTATTTAGAAAATATTTTAAAAGGCATAATTGATCTAACTCTACCTCTTAATTTACTTATTAATCATTACCATTTAAATCAATATCCACTTAATTAAGATCCCCTAATTTGTTAACCATTTAACCCTACAAGAGTAAACTTAACCACAAATATGGAATAACTTAAACCCTAGGCTAGCTTCGAAACACGCAATCGCAGCACCCTGCTTTGATTGTTGTTCTAAGGTTAGCTTATGGTCAGTGGTTAATTAGAGAACATATCTATTCTTGAAATGAGGATGAGTTTTGTTTAGAGATTATATTTGATCTCTACAAATTTATCCCGCGTGGTCTTGTATAACCGATTAAGATCGCAATCTCACAATTTATACAAAATCTCGACCTCACGTGTTTTTGTGTTAATTATTCAATTTCTTACTTAGTTTCTTAAAATTTAAAAACAAAATTCATGGATCATATTAAGTAAATTACAGTATCTCAATGATTAAAAATAATTAAATGAAGAAGGATAGAGGTCGATCGATTACTAAAAAGAACTACTCTTCCATGGGCAGTGTAGTCATCGTGGAGACGTTTTTCATGAGCAAAGGATTGAAATGGTAGAACCCAATATCTTCTCTACCATTGATTCCAACACAATTAAGAAGATTAAGAGAAGAATAAAAGTGAAGAAAACATAAGATTATTTGATGAAAAATTCAAGAAACAAGCATGAAAGAAAAGAAATACAAAGAGGAGGTGGGAGAGGAGAGCCTTTTTAGAAGAGAGGTTTGCAAAACTCCTTACTTCTTCCAAATATTGTTAGGGTCTTCCAAGAGACACCCTTTCACACACACCATTCCAAAGCCCCTACCAGACCTCCCAACGAGTTAAAACCCCATTTAAATAGATTTTGTGAGGGATAGGGTTACATATATTTTTAATTTTGAAATGAAAAATTAGGCCAAATATTTTATTCCAAGTTGCACCGCCAAGTTTACCTCAAAACGAGTGCATTGACCGGCCTTCCAGAAGGATGATTTGTGCCAAATAATGTACCCAAGATTTTCTCAAATTTGGGCTCCATCCAATCTAGGATGAAGAAGATATGGCCCAAATACAGAACCCATGTCCACTCTGCCGAGTCCAGCCCACCATTGGCTTAATGGCCCATTTACTCCATCCAAATCCACTATTTAGCTCTAGTTTCTTGAATGCAAGTTGTAGAAAATTAAGTTAGGAACACTGTTAAAAAATATTAAGTTCAAATAATAAATATTAAAATATCTATTTTTAAAATACTACAGTATATTTTAAAAGGGTAAAACTGGAATTTTCATCAAATTTTCAAATGAATGATCTAATCCCAATTATTTCATAAACGAATATATTTAGCACAATGTGAGGAAATTATATCATTTATTATCAATAAAATATTCAACAAAATTTTGTTTTATCAACTCCCCCACACTTACCCTTTTGCACTCCTGGGAAAAACCCCATGTCTAGTAAACATCAATATCAAATCCAAACCAATTTTAAAACAAATATCCTTGAGATCAAAAAATTACACACCAAGAAACAAAATATATCATGCCTCATAAAAAACATTATTTCAAGTTCTCCATTTATATCATTCAATATATTTTCACTTCATTTATCCTACCATTCACAAAACACTTACCTCGCTTGAATTTTCTCTCATCACACAAATATCAATTTTTTTTGCAATGTCTTTCTCATCCAAACTCATAAAAGGGTCACCATAGTCTTGATAAATTCCTAAATCACCACCCAATGTGAGTCAAGGACATATGTTTATCCTGAGGACTTTTTAGGGTTGTTATGTGGCTTTCGGTTGGTGGGATTTAGATTTGAAAAATTTTGAGGCTGAATGAGGAGGGATTGACTCTTTTTGAAGAAAAATTGTATTAATCCAATTTTCACTTAAATATGGTCCTCTCCTCAATCTACATAGTATCAATTCAGATCCATCATCATGAAAAGTCATGAAAAGTTTACACCATTCATCATTTTAGCATCAAAAATGTCAATCTTCTCAAACATGATTTTCTTGAATGCTCCAGATAGGCACAGCTTTCCACCTCAATTAGAAGCTCTAGAAAAGGCACAGCTTAACTTGTCATGAAAGCTCCAGAAAAGGCATAGCTTTTAATATAATGACTTTCTTCAATAGAAAACACATCTATTCAGAATTTAATTTTCCACCCAAAGTATCACATAATTTGGTAACACAACACAAGATAGATTCCCCCACACTTAAGCTCAAATTGATTATGCAATTTTTCTTCAAGAGTTGGTTGGATAGGGAAAATTGTCTTGTAATGTGGCTAACGTAACAGGTTGTGCATGGATTCTAAGGGAAACAAGGATTAAATGTTCAAGGTAGGCCATTATAAAAAAAAGGATTCTTTGAAATAGGGGCTTTAATACCTAACAAATGCCTCATTCATTTAAACATAAGTACCTCAAACCCTCAAGTTTTGATAGGAATAAATCAAATTCTTGTTAAATCAAGCATGGTTTGGTTCTCTCAAGAAATGAGCTGAATGTAAAGAATATGAAAATAATGGTTTAGAATCCTCATAGGAAGGTGATTTCAAATATAAATACAGTGAGATGTGGCATGGGATTAAAAATTCAGTGTACTTTTCATGAAATTACTAAATATTTGAACTTGAAACAAAGTCATTTCAGCATTCATTTAAGCTTAGTTTCAAGGGATAAATTGTTCCACTCATTGATATGCATTTAAAAATTGTGATGAGAATCATTTCAGCTCAAAAATTTTAAAAACACAAATAAAAATTAAAAATAAACACACAATTTTTGAAAAACACACAATTTTTTTTAAACAAGAAAACAATTGAAATTACTAAACTAAAAGGTTCCCTCCCCCACACTTAAAATATTGCATTGTCATCAATGTGAAACCATGAGATGATATATGCTCAAGAAATACAGAATTTTTAAATAGGACAAAGAATAAAAAAGTTAAAGGGTTAGGAACAGCCTGATGTGATCAAGTGAAGATGGGGTCATGCAGTGTGATAAAATCCACTGCATCAGTAGGAAGTCCCTCGATTTATTTCTTCAAACATTTCCCATTGACTGTAAAGCTCCTTCTAGTGTCCTCTTGTGTGATATCCACAGGCATCAGCTTCAGTTGTGAACTATAGAGAAGGACTTTCTCTCCAACATGAAACTCCCTTTTTTGGATCATTTTTTCTTGAGATGCTTTTGATCTTTCCTTGTATATCCTTGAGTTCTCATATGATGATAGTCGAATATCCTCAAGCTCATGAATTTGAAACTTCCTTTGAATTCCAACTTGGGCCAAATCCATGTTTCATTTCTTTATAGCCCAATATGCCCAATGCTCGACTTCCACTGGGAGATGACATTATTTCCCAAAAACAATCTGAAATGGGGAAATACCAATGGGTGTATTTTATTTTGTCCTATAAGTCCACATTGCATCATCCAAGCTCTTGCTCCAATCCTTCCTATTCGGCTGCACGATTTTATCCAATATTTGTTTCAACTCATGATTTGAAACCTCAGCCTGGCCATTTGTTTGGGGGTGGTATAGTGTTTATGTTTTGTGTGTCACTCCATACTTCCTAAGGAGGGAAGAAAAATTCCTATTGAAAAAGTGTGTCCCTTGGTCACTGATGATGGACTTTGGTACTCCAAACCTGCAGAAAATTTGAGCCTTTACAAAATCCACTAAAACATGAGAATCGTCAGTCCTGGTGGCCTTGGCCTCCACCCATTTACTCACATAATCAACAACAACCAAAATATACAAAAATCCAAATGAACTAGAAAAAGGACCCATAAAATCAATGCCCCATACATCAAAAATATCACAGAATAGTATGGGTTGTTGGGGCATCTCATGTATCCTAGAAATGTTCCCAGTGTGTTGGAAACGAGAGCATGACTTAAAAAACACATGGGTATCATGGAATAAGCTAGGCCAATATAATCTAGAGTCTAAAACTTTCCTAGCTGTCCGTTGGGGTCCAAAGTGTCCACCAAAAGAAGGTGTATGATAGAAATGCAAAATAGACTTAAACTCATGATCGGGAACACACCTCCTAATGACTTGGTCACTACACATGCAACAGAGGTAAGGATCATCCCACACATAAAACCTAGACTCACTTTTTACTTTTTGGACTTGATGCTTCTTCAAATTTGCTGGGATTTCATAGGAAACAATGTAATTAACTAAACCATCATACCAAGGATGTGTACCTGAGATGGTATAGAGATGATCATCGGGGAAATTTTCCTGAAGTGGTACCTGGTCCAAGGTGTCACCCTCTGGTGTGTGAGTAAGCCTACTCATGTGGTCTGCCACCAAATTCTCTGACCCCTTCTTCTCCTTTATCTCAATATCAAATTCTTGAAGAAGGATCATCCATCGAATCAGCCTAGGCTTTGCATCTGGCTTCTTCAAGAGGTACCTTAGAGCTGCATGGTTAGAAAAAAAACTACTTCAGTGCCTAATAAATATGAACATAATTTTTCTAAAGCAAATATGACAAAAAAACTCCTTTTCTGTGGTTGTGTAGTTTTATTGGGCAGAATCCAACTTCCTCGATGCATGAGAAATGACATGTGAACGTCCTTCCATCCTCTGAGATAAGACAGCTCCAACCGCGAAGTTGGATGCATCACACATAAGCTCATATGGAAGGTCCCACCGTGGGGGCTGTATGATCGGTGGAGTGGTTAGACACTTATTTAGCTCCTCAAATGATACCCTGCATGAATCATCAAAATTGAAGTCAATATCTTTTTGAAGCAATCGAGATAAGGGCATAGCGATATTACTAAAATCTCTGATGAAGCGTCGATAAAATCCAGCATGTCCAAGGAATGATCAAACATCACGCACACATGTAGGATATGGAAGGGATGAAATAATGTCTACCTTATATTTATCAACTTCAATTCCATGTTGTGAGACTATATGACCTAAGACAATTCCCTTTTCTACCATTAAATTACATTTTTCAAAATTTAATACCAGATTATTCTCAATACAACGATGCAACACATCACCCAAAATAGAGATACATTCATGAAATGAGGATCCATAAACTGTAAAATCATCCATAAATACCTCCATGCAGGTCTCAATGAAATCTGAGAAAATACTCACCATGCATCTATGGAAGGTACCTGGGTAATTGCAAAGTCCAAATGGCATCCTTCGGTAAGCAAAGGTACCAAATGGGCAGGTGAATGTCGTCTTCTCCTGGTCCTCTACTGCAATGGGAACCTGAAAATATCCATAGAAACCATCCAAGAAGCAATAATGTGTCCTACCTGCAAGTCTCTCAAGCATCTGATCAATAAATGGGAGGGGGAATGGGTCCTTTCGAGTAGATTGATTTAGTTTCCTATAATCAATACATACACGCCAAGTGTTTTGCACCCTCAATGGAACTAACTCATCTTTCTCGTTTTTAACAACAGTAACACCAATTTTCTTAGGCACAACCTGAATAGGACTTACCCACTGAGAATTTGAAATGGGATAGATTATACCTGCCTCGAGCAATTTTTCAACCTCTTTTTTAACAACCTCCAGAAGGGCTGGATTGAGTCTCCTTTGTGGTTGCCTCACCGGTTTAGCCTCATCCTCCAAAAGAATCCTATGCATGCAAATGGAGGGGCTAATACCTGATATGTCAGCCAAGGTCCACCCAATTACCCTGATGTTCTCCCTCAAAAGATTCAAAAGTTTTTCTTCATGTTCAAAAGGGAGATTGTTAGCAATGATAACAGGTAATTTTCCACCACTTAACAAGTATGAGTATTTTAGATTTGGTGGCAATGGCTTGAGTTCCAGTGTAGGGGGTGGTGTATAGATGGGGTCATAGAAGGAACTGAAATATGTGCACAAAGAGCACCAGTATCAGAATATACATCATTAAAATCAGAGAATAAAGCATCAAATCCATCAGCATACTCAACAGCCATGTCATAATCAGAGTTCACATGATCAAAATGAGAATATTATTCCATTTCAAAATCAAATCTTAGAGAGTCTTGTTCTTTAGAAACGGGTGTGGAAGTACTCTTAGACATCAAACTAGAACCAATACTCATAATCTCCCTAAGAATAGGACAATCCAATTCCACGGTTTTTTTACTTGGTGGTTAAAAATGGGAGATAACAAATGCATAATGATCCTCTGAGGGGTACTTCATGGAATCCATAACATTAAATATCACAACTTCATCCCCAATTTCCATGGAAAGTGTACCCTCATTGACATTTATGTTAGTTTTTGCAGTTTTGGAGAAGGGCCTACCTAAGATAATGGGGGCATGAGAACTTACGTGATCATCCTCCATTTGGAGCACACAGAAGTCTGCTGGAAGGATCATGTCTCTTACCCGGACAACTACATCCTCAAGGACTCCCGCTGGATATGTTGTAGCTCTATTTGCCAATTGCACCACTACTCTCGTCGGCTTCAACTCACCAACCTGTAAAGAAGATAATACAGAGTGAGGCATCACATTTATTGAAGCTCCTAAATCACAAAGAGCATCAGAGAAGTGCAACTCCCCTATAGTACATGGGATAGCGAATGTACCTAGATCCTTGTACTTTGTCGGCATTGCTAGATTTTGTGTAATTAGTGCTGACACATTCCTTCCAAGATTGATCCTCTCATTTCCATTGAGCCCTCTTCGATTGGTACAAAGTTCTTTTAAGAACTTCGCATACCTTAGAATTTTCTTAATGGCCTCAAGTAGAGGAATGTTGATCTCCACATGCTTGAATGTGTCCAAAACCTCCTTTTTCATTTCTTCTTCATCCATCCTCTTGGTTTAAACAACCCTGTTTGGAAAAGGAATCGGTTTAGGAGGAACATCATCAATCTTTTTCTTACCTTTATCTTTCTCCTTGGATTGACCATCAGTTGGTATGGAATGCGGATTCTCTGGAGTTGAGGTGAATCCTGGTGGAATGGTAGGTACAGATGTGTCGTTCATTTGCTTCCCACTTCTCAATATGATGGCACTAACATTCCCCTTTGGATTTGGAGTGGGTTGGGAAGGTAGATTTCAATAATTCTTACTTACAAGTTCATGGAGGGCGGTGGCAATCTGGCTCATTTGAGTCTTCAACTCTCTCAGCTCTGAACCTTGATTTTTCAGCTCATTTTGTTGATCAATAACAATTGCTTCAAAAGGTCATCAGTGTTAGAATCGACCTTGGGTGGGGGATTCCCTTGTTATTGTCTTGTTGATGCTTGATATTCAAATCTCCTTTGGGGTTGTTGGAAACCCTGTTGGTAAGGTGGAGGCTGCTGGAAGTTTTTTTGAAAAGGGGGCCTTTTTTGTTTTCTAGAGCCATACCACATGTCCGGTTGATCCTTCCACCCTTCTTTGTATGTTGGTGAAAATGAATCAAACTTATTTTGGGGGTATGTTTGTTGTTGCTTCTGATATGGTCTCCCTTGGAATACTGCTGCGCAATCCTCTGTCTCTTGTAGTTGTGGGCAACAGTCAGTTGGGTGGCCTGTCTCAGTAAAAATTCCACAAGGCCTTGAAGTAGTGGGTTGGGATGTCTTTTTATCCAAAGAAGTATTCCTCACCATAGTGGTCAATTCTTCCAACTTGGTATCAATCAAATTACTTTCAAGAGAAGAAGGAATTACCTGATGTACTCCCCTGACATGTGGTGTACGTCTATTGCCAAATTTTTGGGAGTTTTGGGCCATCTTGTCGATCAATGCACATGTGGCTACTGGTGTCTTGTCCACCAATGCTCCTCCAGCTGCAGCATCCACCATGATCCTCTCTATAGGTGTGAGTCCTTCATAGAAGTACTGAATGAGGAGTTGCTCATTGATTTGGTGATGCGGGCAGCTTGCCCACAACTTCTTGAATCGCTCCCAATACTCATACATTGACTCCCCTTGTGCTTGGTTGATCCCAGATATCTCCTTTCGAATAGATGTTTTCCTTGATGCTGGAAAAAATCTTTTCAAGAAAAGATTTTTCAAATCATTCCAACAAGTTACATCTTCAGGTTGCAAATAATACATTCAATATCAGGGTCAAGATCTAAGAGATCCTCGGGATTATTTCATGTCATAAATAAAAGAAATAGAAAAATGAAGTGAAGAAAAGCGGATCATAAAATAATGATAAGAAGTTTGATTTGATGGTCCCAAAAAAAGAAAATAGAAAACCAAAAAGATAATTGAGAAAGGGGAAAGAAGAAATAAAGAAGAGAAGATAAAATATTAAAATTAAATTAAAAAAAATACGTCTAATTATTTTAATAAAATACTTGCCTCCCCGGAAACAGCTCCAATTTTAAAGAGTACTGTCGTGGGCACCCTCAAATGATTAGTCTGATTTTGGGGTACTTAGGTGCAGCAGAGTGGTTGGTCAATGTCGTCTCTCAAAGGAGGAAGTGAATTTAACAACTTATTAAAGGTATTATAAAAAATAAAAGAAAATTAAATAAAAACACTACTTTAAAGGATTGGGGTTTATTACAATTTATGAATCTAGAATAATTTTTCTGGAAGAAGATTGTATACTTTTTTTGTTTTTAGTTTTGAAATGAAGTTTGATTAAAAAGAAACAACAAGAAGATGTTTTTTTTTTGAAAATATTTTAAAAGGCGTAATAGATCTAACTCTACCTCTTCATTTACTTATTAATAATTATCATTTAAATCAATATCCACTTAATTATGATCCCCTAATTTGTTGACCCCTGAACCCTACAAGAGTTAACTTAACCACAAAGATGGAATTAATTAAACCCTAGGCTACCTTCGGAACACACAATCGCAACACCCTGCTTTGATTGTTGTTCTAAGGTTAGATTATGGTCAGTGGTTAATTAGAGAACATATCCATTCTGGATATGAGGATGAATTGTGTTTAGGGATTATATTTGAACTCTACAAATTTATCTCGTGTGGTATTGTATAACCGATTAAGATCGCGCTCTCGCAATTTACACAAAATCTCGACCTCGCGTGTTTTTGTGTAAATTATTGAATTGCTTACTTAGTTTCTTACAATTCAAAAACACAATTCATGGATCATATTAAGTAAATTACATTAGCTCAATGATTCAAAATAATTAAATGAATATGGATAGAGGTCGATTGATTACTAAAAAGAAATACTCTTCCATGGGCGGTGTAGTCATCCGGGAGACGTTTTGCATGAACAAAGGATTGAAAGGGTAGAACCCAATCTCGTCTCCACTCTTGATTCCATCCCAATTAAGAAGATTAAGAGAAGAATAAAATTTAAGAACACAGAAGATTATTTGAAGAAAAATTCAAAAAACAAACATGAAATAAAATAAATACAATGAGGAGGTGGGAGAGGAGAGCCTTTTTGGAAGAGAGGTTTGCATAAAGCCATACTTCTTCCAAGAGTTATGAGGGGCTCCCAAAAGACACCCTTTCAGTCACACCTTCCCAAATCCTCTACCATCCCTCCCTAAGAGTTAAAACCCCATTAAAATAGAGTTTGTGAGGGCTAGGGTTACATAACTTTTTAAGTGTGAAATTAAAAATTCGGCCAAATATTTTATTCCATGTTTCACCGCCAAGTTGACCTCCGAAACGAGGGAATTGACCGGCCTTCCAGAAGGATGATATGTGTCAAATAATGTTCCTGAGGGTTTCTCAAAATTTGGGCTCAATCCAAGCCCGTATGAAGAAGCTATGTCCTACATACAGAACTCATGTCCATTCTGCCGAGTCCAGCCCACCATTGGCTTAATGGCCCATTTACTCCATACAAATGCACTCTTTAGCTCTAGTGTCCTGAATGGAAGTTGTAGAAAATTAATTTTGGAACACTGTTACAAAATATTAAGTTCAAATAATAAATATTAAAATATTTATTTTCAAAAGACGACAGTACATTTTAAAAGGGTAAAACTCGAATTTTCATCAAATTTTCAAATAAATGATCTAATCCCAAATATTTCATAAATGAATATATTTAGAACAATTTGAGGAAATTATATCATTTATTATAAATAAAATATTCAAAAAAATAGTGTTTTATCAGTGGCATCACAAGAATCTCTAAGAGAGCACATGGGAGTGGGAGGCTCATATTCATGCTCAGTACCCCCATTTTCTAGTTTAGCCTTGTTTTAGATTATGATGAAGTGGAGCCCAAAACAGGGGAAGTAATGTAATGTCCTATAATTTCTGTTTAATTTTTTAAATTACATATAATTATATCAAATCTAGGCTCTGATAAGATATGTGATTCTGGGGCCCAGAGAGGCTGAAACATATTTTAGTACTTTTTTTAAAAGTTTGTTAAGTAATCATGCGAGCGGGTTTTTATAATATTTGAATCGGTGCATAGATCAAAAATATGAAGGAACCTTTGAATTTGGAATGTCGGGATTCACCTATGAAGTTCCTTGCCTCGACTAGCATGGGTTGACTAAAAATGATAAATTTCAGACTTTTACTGAAAAATAAAATAAACATTAGAGTTTATTTTAGTCAAATAGTTTCCACTAGGGCACAGAAACCATTCAACGTTGTGGTGTCGCAACAAGTAAATGTTGAATCATTAATGAACCAAATTAATGAGATGTCTTGGAGATTAAAAACACATCTCCTTGCTTTATTTAAACAAGGATTCATAGATGAAAAATAACACAGGGAAATTCTCTGATGAACGTGGAACCTCTCTATCTCTCTTCAATGATGAACACCCGCAACGAATGCCATCAAATCAAGGATTGATGAACGTAATTGGGAAGGATTTTAGAGAAAATAATTATGAAGTAAACTAATGAATCGAGTATCAATGATTACTTGGAATTTCATCCCTCATCAGTTACAAATAATAAAACCAAGTAGGGGTTTAATTGTTTTAAATTTTCCTAGTTATTTTTCTAAAAACAATGAACGTAGATCAATCCACATACAGGTTGATCTGTGGACAATGTTTTCATGTAGGAGGGTTTTTCCTTTGGTGTTTTTTAATCATATTGTTTATTATTCGACTGAACTGTGATCCCAAGAGTCCCCTATTTTTTATCCTCTAACGCAGAGGGCTCAAGCTAACACGAACAAGGCTTGAGCCCCTCTGTATGTGTGTTCTTTGTGACAGCTTCCTCAAAATTGCAAGAATGTGGATCTTAGGATGTGTCAGTGATGGAGGTGACCCAAGAGGCCCGAGGACATAGGTGGATTAGAGATTGTACTGTCGGACCGGACCCGGTGGCCCGTGGAATATGTTGTCGGCACGAAGGCCTGTGACGGCAGCTTCAGGCGAGCGATGGTGCAAACCTGGGCCACGGGCAGGACAATGCAGTTGGACCTCACCGAACACACTGGAAGAGGCGGCATTCCCAATACATAATGTGATGGAGGAGAGATGCAGCCCATCAGCCGTAGTGCCTGGATGAACGCATCACCAGCACAACACTGCGTAGAAGTAGTGGCATTCTCCAGGCGGGCCGCATGCTAGCCGTAGGGGGTGGTCGGATTACTTGTTGCGCAAGCCCCAACCGAACCTCCTAAATTTTCAAGCTTGTTTTCTTTAGAAGACTAGGACGATAGGAAAAATTCAAGATGTGTGGCAGCCCAGGCTAGGAAAATGGACCAGCCAGTCAGTGTGGTCTTGGCCGAATAAATTCGGGTGACTTGGTGACCATGCGGATTGGACCCACAAACCAACTAGACCTAGTTTGGTGATTCCAAATAGGCTAGGCTAATGAGCTAGATAGACAGGATCGGGTTGTGCCGGCCCCTAGGCTGGGTTGGTCGGGTCGGTCTGAACCAATTGGGTTGGGCATAGATTCATCCCGCCCCTGTTTACAAAACGGGACATATCTCCCAGACGGTGCATCCAAATAACGCTCCATATTTGGCATTGGAACCCACGTGATAGGAAATTCCTTATGAAATTCTCTATATATGATTTCATGGATGTTGAATAATCTAGGATCCATCACTAAGCTTCCCAATGAGACTCCATGACTCAACTCTCAGCGAGCCTCCATGACATAACTACCGAGTGAGACTCCGGGACTCAGCTACCAACCATGCTCTGTGACTTAGCTTCCTAGAGAGACTCCGTGACTCAGTTAACAATTAGGCTTTCTGACTTAACTACCCAGTGACGCTTCATGACTCAACTACCCATCAAGGCGTGGTGACTCAGCTAGCCAGTGAGGCTTCGTGACTCAGTTTTCCAAAAAGGCTTCATGATACAGCTACCTAGTGAGGCTTTGTGACTCAGCTACCAAGTGAGGCTACACAACTCAGCTACCCAGTGAGGATTTTGAAACAGCTATTAGGGAGTTTCCGTGACTTAGAAACCCAGCGAGACTCTGTGTATCAGCTACTGAATGGGTCTAGGCGACCTAGCTGGCCTAAAGGAGTCATAGGGGATGAGTTCCTTTGTAGTGATTGATGTTTAGTGTTTGAAACTATTGGTTTTTCTAAAAACACTTTACATTATATCTGTGTTGAGTTGACTTTAGTAACTCTAATATTTGTGCACCCTTTTGTGATTTACTTTATGGATTTCTGTAAGACCCGAGTTGGTTTTGTGGTCCCTACAGAGAATTTTTTTACTCACCCCTACATGGGCTTCACACACACCCATTGTGTCTTGTAGAAACGATTGAAATATTTGATTGGGATCTTAGAGAGATATGGTCAGGTGGTACTCAGAGGAGGATCTATAGTGGCAGTACAATTCAGCGACATCCGACTGTGAGCTACATATACCCTTCAGGTAGGATCCTTGGAGGACGACCTCTGAAGATTGTACTTCCTTTTTATATTACATTCATTTTTCAGTTGGGATTTTATTCGGGCCCCTTTTTCCATTCAGTTGAACCTTTACTTGTGTGGTTGCTTCCTCATGTGACATAATTGTTGTTGGTATCCTAGTTTCATCTTTTCATTCCAATGTATGGGTTGTGTATATGTGTACAAGTTTAAAGGAAATTCCGTCCCATTTTGGGATATTCCTTTTTGGTACTAGTTTCCAGCCCCTGGCCTATGGAAGGTGGTATTGGGGTAGTCACAGTACATGCCTAAGGGGACAGTTCGTGACAATAAACTAGATGATTATGTAGATATGATCGTGTGTTCATGGAGTATGTATGGATCATATCTAGTGGTAATTTTTATATAATTACTTGAACAAAATGATGTTTCCACAAAAGGTTTCATCTAGATGATTAATAATGAAAAAATTCTAAAACAAGGTAACTCTTAATAGTTACTCATGTTAATTATAAGTTATATATTTTTATATTTAACAATTTATTTTTTAGTTATAATTTGTTTTTTGTTATAAATCCAATGAAATGGATGGTAACCCACTGTTTTTCATGGGATCGACCACTTCGGCTATGCGCTTGAACCATCTAGTGGTGTCAAAGAAGTCATGTAACAATTTAAAATTATTTTGTGTTTGTTGATTGGTATACATTAATTTTGTGTGTACTTGATTTACGTTAAATTGTTTTTAATCTAAAAGAGTATATTATTCATTTGATCAACTTTATATATCCCTAAACACATGTTGAATCAATGAATATGGACCTGTCTCTCCATTTGAAAGTATTAATGGTTATGAAAACAAGAAAAATTAATAGGGTATGTAACTAAAAAGTAAAGATCATGAAATAATTTTCACCTCCTATAAATTTTTTTTGGGTTACATGGATCTCCAAAAAATCCACATGTGTATTTATAAGTGCAACAAGTACTGACTTTCCAGACTAGCATTCATATTCAAAAACTACAAAACATGTAATCTACACACACATCCTATAGTCCTACAAGGTTATCCCTAAAATTTTCATAGAAACCATACAGTCAGTGTATATATATCACACAACATGTAGATTATTATGACCATTCAACCTATAATAATAGAGATTACAAAACATGTATCCTTTGATTACACCGATTAATTCATTAAATTCCGTAAAGAGTACATGCCCAGATCCTGAGGAAATTCTAGCAAATACATGTATTAAGATATACACAGTGTGTATCTCACTAGTACATACCATATAATCTCCCACTAGTTAGTTGAATTAAATATTGAGAAAAATTAATTAAAATTTTCATTAAGACAAATCTTCATACCGGAAAGTTTGTGTTCTACTATATAAAAGGATTTCAAATGTATATAAATGTATATTTACATTTTAATACATAATTCCATATAATATTTGACTTATTCAGTAATTGAATTTGTTGTGGTGTATGTCATATGGGTTAAAAAATGTCCAATTATTATAATATCTCATTTATTCTGAAATAGTAGGACATAATATATTGTTCATATCCTAACCACATAACATGTCATGTGCATTAATAGGCCTTGTTATTATTTAATACACTATAAAAGATTATTATTTTAGATATATATCATTCTTCCATTACATACACACTCTATAATTAAATAATTTTAAATAGAATTAAATATTTTAATGTATGTGAATTAATATGAATTAATTTCGAGAAAATTTTGAACAATAAAAAATATATAAATTAATTAAGTAATATGCTAATTAAATTAATTTATGTAAGGTGATTTATCTTGATAAAATAATAAATTAATTTTATTTCTCATTAGTGTACCAATATGTAAATGATTCATGTGTTAATTTTTATGAACCAAGAATTACCATTGTATATTATAGGATTCATTTATATTGATTATTATTTCATGCATTTTATAATAAAAATTTTATAATATTAAAACGATTCCATGTATATCATAATATCCTCTATTGTGTACGGTATTGTGTGGTTTCTAATTTTTATCTAAATAGTATAACAAATTATTTGGTTCCCCTCCCCTATTTCTATCTAAAGATTATGTAACAGATAGATATCCTTGGTGAGTGGAGGTGATTCAAGATCAGAACCTATATTAAACCAACATTGGAGTTACATCGGAGAACAAATGGAATTATATAGCTTGAATCAATTTAGGATTAAATTATATTTTTTCCTAGGTTTTTGGTTACATCAATATTTTATTCATAAAATAGACATTACATAATCTCATCATCATGTTAGATATAGAATTTTATTTCTTTCAGTTTCATAGTAAATTGTTTTTGGGTGTTTTATCACTATCACTAATGAAATTAATTATTAATCATGAAAGATAGAAATAAAATAAATTGAATTACGCATAAATTGTATCTACGAATGGATAATAACATAATTAAAATAAACAAAATAAACAAATATTATTATAATATAAAATCATAAATTTAAATATATATATATATAGATAAAAATATATCAAATGAAAATAGTAAGTCACTAAATACTTCAATTTATTATGATATGATGAAATCCTATTTTAATGTCCATATCTATCCCATGTTATAAAGATTTATATTAAAAAGTATATTTATTACAAGTTTGTGGTTGAATTAACCATTCTCACATCAAGGTTGAAATAATCAAGTAGTACTTTTAGTAACTATGATGGAAGAGTTGAAGAAATATACACTTATGATTTCAAAATTAAGGAGTCTGTTGTATGAACTAAGGAGCTATGAGTTAATGCAGTTTTCAAAACCCACCAACCTAAATTAATTTGAGAACATTTTTAGGACATATTAATGTTTGTGAGAATGGATATATCTCCATGAAACTAGAATATCGAAAACTCTATATATTTTGAAACCAATAGTATGGGATATCCAATTTTGATAAAATATAAAGATATGTAAAAATTAGTCCATATAAATTATTTAATTTTTAAATCCAAATAATATACAAAAAAACTATTGTTATTCATCACAGAAATTTTTAGCTATATGACTTTGACTACATAATGTATATTATAGAAGGACAACCATCTCACTATATTAAATTGAGAAGAGTAGAAGAGTTACTTATACATTACACTACAACATTTCAAATGTTCATTGTAAATACAATAGTGAATAATAACTTTCAATCTACAAGAAAAATTTAGATAGTGCCACTTAAGTCCAACATTCATTTCTATCATCCATGACGAGTGGTATCAAAAAGAAAGAGGTTGTAAATGGATGTGTATAGAATGATATATCATATTTTTTATCATTATCATAAAATTGTGAGACATGGGATATATAAGATCTTATTTTTACAATTCGTGTGAATGATTGGAGATTTAGTGATGTCATGTCCCTATAAATTCATAATGGATAACTTTATAGAGTTCTTAGACATATTGGGTTGTATGATACTTAATGATTTTTGAAAATATATCATTATCCCCTAACTAACATATATCATATCTTGATTAATTTGGAATCATGAGACAAGATATAGTAAGGATTCTCTCTCAAAAATCTATACCTTGATTTTCATAGTTTAGAAGTACATGGGGTGTGAGAAACTATTGGTCCGTATATTGAGTAAAAGTAGTATTAATGAATAGTAACACAATACCCACCATAATTATAAAGTTGTAGAGCTCCATCCTTTTATGAAAAGGATGATATATATATATATAACTATAGTAAAAAAATGAGGGAATATGTTTTACATGTGCCATGCTTAATGTAAGGAATAATTATTGCATTCAAATAAATAAAAAATTTGAATCATCTTGTGTTTTCATAATGGAGTGAAATATTTCCATATTTATATGTTTGGAAATTGATGTAACCTGATGTTATTAAATTGTTTTCAGGGTATTGGAACAAATTAGATTCCATAATATTTCTAGTGGATAGGTTGATCTTCTAGTTACCTAGGAAGCATATCTTGTTGAATTAGAAACATGATACTAAAACCTTTTGTTTACATATGGTATTATTATTGTTTTGAAAGATTTTTAAATGGTTCACATTATTACAAAAAAATAAAATTATACATCCTTCTTTGATTTAAATGGTTTAATTGTAATGTTTGTAAATAAAAGATATTTCAATTACATAGATAACATATTTTCTATTATGTAACAATAAATCAATGTTTTATTAATATTATATTATAAAATTTAATTAACTTTAAATGATATTGACTCATTCCCACATGACTCATATCACACCTAGTTACGGTATCACAAAATTTTTCATTTAAATAAAAACTAGCTTACCATGATCTACGAGGATGCCAAATGAGATTATATCTAACTAAAACAACTTGTATAATGTATCATATTTTTATAAGGAAAATTCACCAAACAACATTTTCATGGGGTGAGTGTGAAAGGCAAAAATATATTCTACAATTTGTAAAAAATTATGCCAATGGAATATTTTTAGTATATGATAGAGTTAGGTATTCATATATCATTACTTTTCATAATGATTTGAGTGTATATAGTTTTTTATAATTAAAAATTTATTATTATGAATCATCCTATAAATTTAAAGAATTCAATAATTATGTTGGGAATCAACTTGGTATGAGGATAATGAACATTAAATATGATTTAGGTGGTGATTATCTTAACCCAAAATTCATCCATTATTTAATTGTGTCTGAGATTCCATCTAAACACAATTTACCTTATTCACCATATTTGAATGGTGTTGTTGAAAGTAGGAACCAAAACATCTTTGAAATGGTATGATAAACTATGATACATAATGATATCAATTATCCTTTTATGGTTATAAATTGTAGACTATGATATACACACTAAATTTAGTTCCAACTAATATAAAAAGTTGATTTCCATGTGAATTATAGAGTTGAACAAAACCTGTGTTTTCCCTTAATCATGTATGTGATATTGAGGAATTGGTCAATGTTTATTCTAGAAATACACTACACTACTGTTTCACAGTTCCTTCAAATGTGTATTCTAGTTTTAAGAATCACTGCTTCTAGGCAGTTTCCATTGGATTTATTTATGGAACTGGAAACTTCTAACAATTTTTTATCCAATTGGGACCTGCTTTCCAAAGACAAATGTTCATTTACATTGAACTTTACTATACTTAAAAACGTGCATTGGTCAAGATGATGGGAGGTCAGACTCATCACAACCTTTGGGGGGAAATAATTGTCTACTTCGGGACTCTCTTTATAAATTTAAGATATTTTCATGAATCCTTGTTAATTCACAAAGTATTAAAAAAATTTCCCTTGGAATTTGAAATCACTTATTAACATGTTCAAAATTTAGAATCATCACTATGTATTCACGGTTCTTTATCAATGGTGATATCCGTATATATTCAAGGTTCTCCATCAATGGTATCCTCTAATATACTATTTCAAGATTCTTTTACTCAACATTAGGATGATTCTGGTATTTTTGAGCCACTTAGTGGGGCACTCTGTAATTTATAGTCATCTAGGTAGATTAAGTTTTAGTTTGGTATTGGGATTGTGCCAATAAAATGGGCTACATACATATCCTTGTGAAAGGAATCAGAAACATTGTAGTTCGATGCCACTAAATGGGACACATCATACCTATTATGGTCATGTTGTAAGGACCAAGCCATATAGTTTAATGTAATATGGTATGTACATCTAAGTGGAAGGTGCTTAGTCGAAGCATAGTGTGGGACTTATGCAGAAGTAGCCTAAGGAACTTGGAAAGGATATGGATTTCCAAGTAAGATCAGACCATGTTGGGAATATGGCCCAAGGAGAACAGGGTTGATTTAATATATTGGGTTTGAACCTCTAGGAGGTTTCCTACATATCCCATATAGATGGAAATCAAATCCCATGCTGTTTGATAAGTCTCATAAGAGAGTATAGTACTTTTAGAAAATGGTTTTGGGCTTACTTATGGAAAAGGATGCCTTAGTGAATTGGGGGTTTTAATTTTGGGGATTATTCTTAATGAGGATGCCCAGATAAGAGAAATTGAGGTTGGATTCCAAAAGAGGATATCTAATTAGCTCAGGCCCTGAAGGGGCTTCCTACGTATCCTAGTTTGAATAGGAATCAAAGTTCTCGTAGTTCCTTTAGTCCTGATTGTTTGTGTACATGTTGTAATCATCAAGAATATCTAAGCCCGGGTGAGTCATGCTCAGTGCGACAAACAAGAGGATGATAATTATTCTTCAATGACATTTTCACTTTCAAATTTTTCCTCCTCTTCTAGTGGAAGAGGGTGAGCCTACGGTGGCGATGGTGGATGAGGGAAAGGTGAACCAGGAAGAGGGAGAGGTGACAAGCCTTCCATCTGTTCTCTTCACAGTGGACAAGGGTCCATTGAAAGAAAGAAGGTATGAAGGTTAGGGCATTACACAAGTATGACTGCAAAAAAATTGATCCTAGTAGGGGAGGGATAATTCTCCTTTTCTTGCATATAAAAGCAAGTGTGAATCGAACCTTCTCTACCCATGACCTGAGGTTCCAGGTTTTAGAGATGAAAAGGGGAGCATAGAACCCAAACCCTAATCCTCCAAACATGGAACTTACCAACACTGTTTCTGGGAGAAAGTTCCATGTGATTGTGGATATAAAAAACCTCAAACATTCCATGTATCTTAGCTCCCTTATAAAACAAATGTGGGAAACCTTTGACTCTGGAAATACAAACCCATATAGGAGACATGTTGATGTGCATTTCTCAAAGGTTTGATAAGTCATGAGGTTTTGATGGAGCCTTCAATTTAGTCTGTTTCATATAGGGGAACCAAGGAAGGAGATACACTGTCATGAATGGATTTTAAATAGAGTACTTGAGTTGGTATGTATGATTTAAACCAAGCTCTACCGCATAGGTACCTCATGCTACTAGGTCTCATAGGTACCCCACATTGATGTACCATGCACCTAGGTCGTGCAGGTATACCACACAGTAGAGGCATGAAGGTATGTTTTGTAGACGTGGTGTGCATGTATGCTGCATAGATGTGGTGCGCAGGTATACCGCACATATGTTGTGTGCAGGTATGTTGTGCAGATGTGAATGATGACTAAAGAATGAGTCTCAAATAGGATAACCAAAACTTGGTAAATTTTTTAAATGACTTTATAAACTTGTTTAACCCATTTAATTATTTCCTATAACAGGTTTAAGAGAGCTACCTGAGACAACTTGAGGGATATATGTGAAAGAGTTATGCAGTAGGAGCAATAGAGAGTCTTTCAACTTTTTCAGTCCTTGAAATGGGGACCCAAGGGATATATTTACAAGCATGGATGGGAATGGTTAAAGGATGTTTTATCTACGTTGGTCCCCCACATAGGTCCTCTGTGCATGTACTCCGCATAGGCGCATAAAAATTATTCTGTTGTGGAGCTCTGTCGCGCAGGTCTCTTGGGTATCTTTGTTGCGCAGGTCTGTCATGTAGGTCTGTTATGCAGATATATCACATAGGTATTTTGGAGTATTTGAATTTCCTTAACTATTAGAACCTTTTCTGGGGATCTTGAAATATCCACAACAATACTCATGATCTTTTTATACTCTAAAGTAGTGTCAAAAAAATCCCCACCCCACTCTGGACTGGATCTAATTAGAAATATGGTCAAGTCCTAACGTAGTCTTGTGAGGAACAAACCATGAGTACATTTCAAGATAGTGCAAGATTTCCATGGTGTTATTTTGTAGAGGTATAGCATGGAGATGTTTCGCGCAGTCCTATCATGCATGTCTTCGGTTGCCTATAAATAGGTCTCAACCTTCACAATTTTCTTCACTAGTTCTTTTTATAATTTTAAGGCTCTCGTAGCGTAGCTCATTCGCTTAGCCCCATCACATTGTGCCCTAGTGTAATTCCCTTGAAATTTCTTCAAGTTAAAATTATTTAAGCAATGGAGCTACGAAAAAGGACCTCATCGAAGGAGTTGTGCTAGGATCCTTCTCGAAGGACCTACACGACGGACCTCATCGAAGGACCTACTTAAATAGTGTCCTTTGCCAAATTTTTGATTTTCATCTTTTAAAATTCCAACCTAATAAACAAATATTGTTAATTATTTTGTAGGAAAAAATAACTCATTTGATGACCCATTCTGAAGAAGCTAAGGTTCATCAAAATGAAATAATGAAGATCGTTCTACAAGACTCTTATGATGTTGTTGAAAGCATCTTCTTGGGAAATGGAAGGGTTTAATTCATACCAACGTTATTATCCACAAATTATATACTTACCCCTATACGGGCATGGGATTTTGCAAGATACTCATGTTCCATTTATTAATAAGTACTTTCCAAAGAATTGGTTTGTTCAATACTTCAAATATAACTGCATGAATATTAGTGAAAGGGGGGTGTAGTACAAGAAGGAACGATCCCTATTGCTTGCATGGTTCATCATAGTGGTTGCACACCTAATATGAAGGATCCCGTTGTAGATCCAAGACCACATTTCTATGATTTCACCTTTTGAGATTCTCAAAAACATCAATCAAATGGTTGGAAGGAAAACTGGGATCTTCGTTTTAGAGGAGGTGATAAACCTGATTGGATGTGGGCATTCATGGTGCAACAGACTTGTGCAGAATTCAGAAAAGAATTATCAGATGTTCATATCTATGAAGCTGTCTGGATGGGGAAAACTAATGTTTTTAAAAATGATTTCATTACTGAATTACAGAACTGGTGGGGTCCTCAAATAAATTTCATCCATTTGACGAATGGTGAAGTTGGTATTAGTCTCTAGGATAATTACCAAATAGTTGGAATTCTCATTCTTGGGGAAATGTATGACGAATTCACTCCACTCGTTACAACATGGGGTGATGCTACCAGAACACCACCTCTAGCCTAGGAATTATTTAAAATAGCAAATAATTTACCCAAAGATAAGAAAAATATTCATCCTAGAGTGTAGATGTAAGCCTTCTTAGAAACAAAAACAAAGAAATTTCCAACCTGTGGACATCCTACTGTTTTTCCTTCTGTAGATAACTAGGGAAGTTCAGGCACATAATGGCCTACACTAGAAAGAGGTGACTATAATAAATTTTTATATATATTAAAACCTAATATCGATGAAAAGTTATGCATTGTTTTCTTCCTTACTATGGGGCTAAGATTTTATTTTCTTATAGTCCATTAATCCAGTAGAGAATTACAGGGCCATTCCAAGTGTTGAGGGGTTGGATTGCGACACATTTATCTTCATACTCAGTGATGAATTATGTTAGAGTTGGAAATGTTCGATTCACCCCATATTTATAGAATGTTTTTGTATTCATACTCTAAACTTGAGACCTGATGTGGTGCTAGATTAATTGAATGTCTTAGGAGAATTTATCTTCTTTCCTTTTGGTAAACCCAAAATTGGAACATTTATTAATGATGGTAAAGAAATTAATTATTTACAAAGAACAAATATGATGGAATTCATGGATGGTGTGTTATCAACCAGGATTGATGGTGAAATTATCTCTGAGGGTTACATACCATATAGGTTTTCTCGTCAGTTCAGATGTATTTAACAATCAAACACTTTTCCACCAACGTATGTTAGACAAGAGAATCACCCAATGGTTGTGAGAAAATTATAGATTCTAACAACTTTAGAAGTTTCTGAATTGTCGATTACATTGCCTACATCAGATGAATCAATTGGATTGGAAGCTGGATATGCCAAAGCTCGGGCTTCTTCATATTCTCAATGGGCTTCGACAAAAATAATATATCGAGTGGCAGCAACAATAACTATTTAACGTGGAATTTATGGTAATAAGTCCAAGTCCAGAGATGGTACGGAAGTTTTAGAGGTTTCAGAGCCCTCAAAACCTCTTTATAAGAGGTATACAAGGAATACCTGGGCTAGGGAAGCAATACCTCCCACACCAAGGTGATCTAGTCACCGCCATCAAACAGAGGTTCATATTCCTTCGATTGAACATTCTGAAGAAGAAAGGAGTCCTAAAAAGGCTCTCCAGTCATAAGGTGTTGAATCCCATCCACAATCAACCATACCAAGAATGAATTATGTGTGATATTCAGCCATTCATCATAAAGAGAGTGTGACCCTTGATCTTAGGGATGCATGTTCATTCCTCTTGCAAGGAATTCGAATACAAGATATTGGCGACATTAAGGAAACTTCTGATTGCAATATGGATAATAACCCGGCTGAAGTGTATAAGTATATTAAGGAGTTGGGGGATTTTATATATGCAACTCATGAACAAATCCCAACCACTAAATGAGTATCTTATATGATGAACTTAGGATTACACAAAGGGATAATGATTGACTCTGAGGAGGAGTGGAATATTTATGTTAATACTGAGAATGTAGTTTCCTTTTTCTTTTATCTCAACTCTTCTTTACCATTCATCATCATTAATATTGATGAAAATGTATTTGTGCAGCTTGAATGTAGGGAAGGGAGATCCAAACCAATTCTTGAATCACCAAAGTATGGTTCTGCATGCTCTCCCATTGATGCAACAAAGGATCTTCCTTGGTCTCCAGAACATTCTCCATGATTTTGAATTATGACTGGGGTAATGGTGATGGATAATCCTTAACCAATATCTCTTGTTTCTACTTCCAATAGGAGTGTTTCAATTTCTCCCCAAGAATTTGAAATGAAATTACAGAGATCAATGAGATTGATCTGATGTGTTCACCGAAGGAGTAAGTATTTATACTATCCTTAGGGCATGTAATTTTCTTAACACACTCTGGTAATCATGCCTCCTCTTGTATAATCTGTGTCTATCTCTTATCTCAAGGTACTAAGAGTTGATTCTTCTATACCAGAGAAGGAAACCCTAGTAGAAACCCAGTTCCATGTTGTTGAATATGCTATCTTAGTTGATAAATCATCAAAATATTCAGCTACATCCGCT
Organism: Viscum album; assembly: GCA_963277665.1. Taxonomy (NCBI): domain Eukaryota; kingdom Viridiplantae; phylum Streptophyta; class Magnoliopsida; order Santalales; family Viscaceae; genus Viscum; species Viscum album. The sequence continues at coordinate 693,444,803 of OY728130.1, forward strand.
CCTGGTTCTACAGAGATAGAGGAAACCCATGGTAAGATTAAATGCATTCCTCAGTCACTTTTGTCATTAGATCCTAAAACAATCAATGCTGATATTTTTATTGTTCCAGAAGAAATGAATCAGGATCCAGGGAAATATGAGATAAATAAGGATGTCGACTGGAACTTGGAAACACATGATGATGTTGTACCAATTGAAGATCCAATGGAATATAATGTCAGCAGAGCCATTTTGAGCATCAACAAAAGTTTTTTGGATACCATAAATAGTGAGGATACTATAAGATTCTAGGATGCATACATTGAAATGATGGGAGACCTTAATCCTAATAATGATATTACAGGTTCCATCAAAGATTTTAGGAGTTTTCATGAGGAATTTCAAGGATGTAAGTCCTTATTCTTTCATTTTCCATACACAATTGATCTTCTTTACTTGATTCTTACATCAAAGTTCACCTTATCCAGCTTTATCTGCAGAAAATGTGGCAAAGGATCTTCAGGAATGAGGTATTCCTCTCTATCCTTCTGTTGGAGTTGGATACATAACTATAGATGATTCTCTATCATGAGATGCTCCAGAGCCCTCAAATATAGTAACTGAGAAAACGTAGGGAAATGTCCCTTCTTGAGAAACATCTGCTCAAATCACTGAAGCTGAGAATAAAGGGGATGAATCTAATCAAGTAGATAACTTATTATTGGGTAAATACAATCAACTATCTGAATCATATATATTTCTTCCATTTAAAACTAACAATGACCATGATTTATCATTTTAGTGTTATTAGCTCCTAGATCAGAAGGTGAAGATTCTACAGTTCTGAGAGAAGTAGAACAAGGTAGCTCTTTAAGTGATTTGTTTCCAGAGTATATTTTACATCATGGTAGTGACTCGGATTCAGACATAGATATGCAATATGCTCTTGCCATGGAACGTAAGAAGACATGGCAGCATATCTAGAGAATAATTTTTGAGAAACCTTTAGATGAACTGATGTCCCATTTTTTCCAAACTCCCATCATTATTCTACGTATTGGGATTTGTTATATTTAATTATCGACCATTCCATGATGCTATGAAATAAATAATTCTCCAATGGAAGAAATAGAATAAGTTTTGAAAAGATTTTGAAGAGGCTAAAAGACTCATCAATATTAATGGATTTCATGCTGCAGTAACAGAGGCGGAGGAGAATCAGAACACTAAATTGATCGAAATTATCCAAACAATCAAATAATCCATGATGGAGTCATTATATCTTTAACAGAAACTAGATGTTTCTCATAAAAAATTTGTTCAATTTAATTAGACATTGGGTGAAACCCAATTATAAAGGATAACTTCCATTTCAACTACTAAGGAAGCACTTCGTCAGGAAAAGGAGGCTAGAGTTTCTCAACTATCTTAACTTCAACAGGCAGCTGATAAAACTTATTAAGTTTTTCAATAAATGAAGAGTCGTGTTGAGAGTTTATTTGGAAGCATGATAGAGAGGATTCGTTCTGTGGATGTCCCTCTGATTCCATATAAATGAAAGAGATTTCTTGTCTCCAATCATATGTGTCATCATTTTTATTTTCCATAATTGCAATATTAAAGGTAATGATAATGATGAACCCCCTTTTTTTAACCATTAAACCTCCATGTTAGACAACTATGATTACAATGACAAGAATGGAGTGCTAATAATTTTTTTATTAATCCAATGGACCTAATGAGCATAATTTTATTTTTCCTAGGGTTACATGGACAACCAAAAAAATTTTCATATCTTTTGAATTAGTAATTCTCAATATTACCTAAATCATTCCAAAAGGTATTTTCAGTGAGCTGGGACTCGAATTTTTTTTAGATTGTCCTTTGTGGGTTCTCAATCTAGTGAGTACCAAGTCTTCTGTTATTAAAAGTTTAGAGTCATGCATGTTGGACAATAAAAGGCTAATATTTAGGGTCGAATAGCTTTGACCATAAATTTTGAAATTAGTTCCTAAACAAGACACTATGGCTAAGAATTTCTTTTTCTTTAAATATTTCCTAGGGGAATCTTGAGACATGATATTTATGGATACCAAATTTAAAAACTTTATCAACATAAGGGGAGTCTATTCCAAGACCAAAGTTACCATTATTTGATAAACCCATTATGGGGGTGGTGTTATGTCGGGCCAACTGGGGAAAATGTTGCATAGCCAAATAGTGGCATATTTTGGCTGACAGGTCCATTGTTTAGAAAACATATGCAAGGCCACCTAAGGGCATGTGCTTCATGGCCGAGCAAAAGAGCTCTTTGAAGTTTAACATTTTACTGCTGATAGACAGGGGAAATATGATTTAGGTGACTAAAGGCCATAGTGGGTGGTCTTTCCAAGGAGAGGAATTTTAAGAATGAAAGGTCTACTTTCTGTTGACATATGCCATGAATAGGAAATCCATCTCTAAACAAATTTTTTGTATGAGTATTGTACAGTTTTAAGTCATGCAGTGAGGACATTTTTACTCTATATTTTTTAGTCATGCATTGAGGACATTGGTGCTATGCAGTTTTAATTCATGCAGTGTGGAAATTGGTACCGTGCAGGTTTAAGTCATTTAGTGAGGAAATTGGTACTGTGTAGTTTTAAGTCATGGAGTGAGGACATTGGTACTATGCAGTTTGAAGTCATGCAGTGAGGACATTGGTGATATACAGTTTTAAGTCATGGAGTGATGAAATTATATTGATTTAATTTAAGGTCTTTAGATCTGACCAAAGGTATTAGACTCTCCCAATTTCTTGATAATTTGTTTAAAAATATACTACAATATCCAGGTATGGAATGGAAAATTATAAATAGTGATTTAAGAATTTTTGAATCTAAATAATGATATATAAAAAAGGGCTAAAGGCATTAGAGGAAGTCTTTTCCAAGAAAAAAGTTACCATTATTTGACAAACCCGTTATAGGGACTATATAATTCATGGCCCACTAGGGCATATGCTGCATAGCCAAATAGTGGCATATTTTGGTAGAAAGGCTGGTTATATAGGCAACATATGCATGGCCATCTAATGTCATGTACAACATAGTCAGGAAAAAGAGCTCTCAGAAATTAAACACCCTGATATTGATAAAAGCCGAACAAAGTTTATGGAGATTCATATTTTCTGAAGCACAGAGTTTGGTTTATGGAGAATGATAGCTGAATATAGAGAGGGTAATTTCAGCCAATATTTCCAATGAATCATAGGAATGAGACTTTTACAAAGGTATGACCCAAACATAAAATTTATGATGTCTTTTAGTTTTTGTTCATACAACTAAGACGAGAAAAGGAAATAGCATATAATATGTGTCCAAGTGATTCCATGGTTATTCCATATTTTTTAGAACACATGGTAAAGGAAATGTGTAAACTATGGTCTTGAAGACTTCTAGATTGGGAGAAAAGTAATTGGACAAGTATACATGAATGACTATTTCTTTTATATCGTCATCAAAGTTTAAAGGGTATAAAGATATTGTAACCAAGAATGAAGATACCATTATTTGACAAAACTGTTATGGGGGATGTATTATGAAGGGCCAATGGGGGAATATGCTGCATATCCAAATAGTTGCATCTTCTATCTGACAGCCCCATTATGTAGGCAACTTAGACAAGGCCACATAAGGGCACATGCTGCATAGTCAGGCAAAAGAGTTCTCAGGTATTAGAAACTCTGTCACCAAAAACCATAAGAAATATTTTGATGATATGGAAACATTCAAGATTAAGAGTATGGAATATAGAAGGGGATTATTCTCAATTCATATGAGAAATATTTGAACCAATATTAGCCACGATTTGGACATCCTTTACATAGATCTGACTCATATGTAAAATGGATACTTTCTTTGTTTCATTTGAATTAATATTATGATGTACAGTTTTAAGTCATGCAATTAGGACATTGTACTGTGCAGTTTTAGGTCATTCAGTGTGGACGTTGTTAATTCCACAATATATTGAGATACATTATTTATATAAAGTAGACATTTACCCAATTCCTAATCCCACGTGATCTATGATCTATGTTCGAAACAAGGATCAATAAGGGATTCTTCTATAACACATTGGTGACATAAGTGAACAATATGGGTGTTATATTTCAATGCATTTTAACATCATGTGGTAAGGAAAAGATGAACCAATGTGAAAAGAAATACTAGTTGTTGCTGGACTAAGGGATAAAACAAAAGTGTCACTACGTGTCTTTATAACAGAAAGAATCAATCCATATGTAGTTATTACAACATTACCTATACAGGTTTGATTCTTATACAAATAATAAAGTGTTTTTTATCACATCCAGGCCCAAGATTGGAGATCTAGGCGTTTTATGTATCTCAAATAGATGAGAATAAAGTTGTACATAGTTTTTAAACAATCATTCCTCACATCAATCGAGTTTGACAAGAAGAATGGGGGATTTTGACCCATTCTAAGAGAATAATAAATATTAATACATAAAATGATATAAGAACCAAATTATATATCTTATGGAAACACTCTGTAAAGATCTGATTTATATATAAAAGGAGAAATGAAATAAAAGTTTTTTTGACTACGGTTGGGCCCAAAATTGGGGATTCAGGTGTCTCTACATATCTAATTCAAAATGAGAATCAACCATATGTAGTTCTTTAAACAAGGTTCTTATTTAGATATGACTCAGACATAGGAAACCGAGGGACTCATGTGCTACTAAAGAGTAGAGATAATGTCAACGGTGTTTGATTATGGAATATTATAACGTCAAATAGAGAAAATATTAGTCTTATAGTTTCATGTCATTCAATGCAAAAAAATGATGTCATGCAGTTTAATGTTATGTGACACAGAAGAAGATTCTATGCATTTTAATTCCCTGCATCATGGATGCTTATGGTTGTTATGTAGTTTAATGTATTTTAACTGGGATGTTATATTGTGCAGTTTTCAGTCTTGCAGCGAGGACATGGGGGTTGTGCAGTTTTTAGTCATGCAGCAAGGATAAGAGGGTTGTGCAGTTTTTAGTCTTGCAGCAAGTACATGAGGGTTGTGCAGTTTTTAGTCTTACAGCAAGTAAAATTGTACAACTACACAATGTATTTCTTTAAGAATCTCTCATTGGTTGGAGTTTTAATAAGCTCTCCATCCATTCAGATTAAGTCATAAGATCTATTTGAATAAACCTTATGTATTGAATAAGGTCCCTCCCACTTTGGATCAAGATTTAGAGGTTTATTCCCGGGTATCATTGAAGTCCAAATGACCAATACCAATTCTCCTTGAAGAAATGAATGAACGGGAACTTTCTTGTTAAAATCTCACACAATTCTTTTCTAATAGACTTCTAAATGATGATGAGTATGCAATTTTTTCTCATCTAATTGTTCCAGACCATTGAACCATTTCTAAGACCTCTAATCTATAGACAACAGATCACATATCACAACTATGAGTGAAGGAAATTTCATTTCAATTAAAAAAATGACTTTTGTTCCATATACTAATTAGTAAGGAGTTACTTGAGTGGCACTGTGAGTGGTTTTCCAATAATCCCATAAAGCATTCAAAAGTTTATCAAGACATGATTTCTTGTCTTTATCCATCATTTTCTGTAGTATATAGGATAGGGTCTTGTTTACGGGATCTATCTTTCCATTTCCTACCGTATGATAGTGAGATGAATGGTTGGATTTGATATTATGTTCCTAATATAACTTTTTTACCTCAGTAGAACAAAAATTGGTCCCATTGTCCATCAAAATAGTATGAGGGACACCAAATCTGGAGATGATTTTAGTTTTGAGAAAACTAAAAATGCTTTTGGAACCAAATTCTTTGAGAGGTATTGCCTCAGTCCATTTAGAACAGAAGTCAATAGCAGTAAGGATATACTTGAACTGCTTAGCTATAGCAGGAGGATAAAGTCCTACTACACCCATTCCCCATGTGGAAAATGACCTGGAGAACTTAGTTTTATCTATAAACTCTAGGGGTTGATGAATGAAGTTAGTACACACATGTCAGGGATTACATTTCGTCATGAAGTCTGTGCAATCCTGCGTCATTGAAGGACAAACGTATCCAAGCCTTCGGATCTGATCAGAGAGTTTGTGCCCAGACTGGTGTGCATCACAATATTCTGAATGTACTTCTTTCATGACAGTTGCAGTCTATACTCAATCAATACATATGAAGATGAATCCATCAAAGCCTCGCTTGTATAGGATCATTTAGTGGTATGGACTATCATAAAGAGTAAAATTGGTTGCTCATCACCGGATCTATTGTTTTTTAGCCCTATTTGGTGGAAGCATTCCATTCTGAAGATTATTCCATGATGGATGTTCTCCATCCTGTTGTATGAACATATGGCTCAGAAATAGGGCTAACTTCATTAATTTCCTCCATTTTGGTTTGAAAAAAAGGAGATACCACATGATGATGGGATATGTTAATGACAGTCTCATCCTGATTTGGATCTTCCAAGGCTGTAGCTACATCAGCTAGTGCGTCTTCATGTGAATTTTTTGATCCTGAGACAAAAGACAATGTCTGCTCTGAGGGAAATTTATCCATTAAACCTCTAATGTAATCACACAAAGGGATTAAATATTCTTTTCTGATATAATATTCTCCATTTATTGGCTTTATTACTAATTATAAATCACCTTTTACCTTCAAGTGATTCATTTTCACCTGATGTGCTAATTCCAAACCTGCGATGTGAGCCTAATACTCCACCTCATTTTTGGTTCCACCCTCCGAAAACCAGAGGAAATAAGTCAAAACTACATTTTCTAGGGAAATAAGGACAATTCCTAACCCAAATTTTTTGAGTATAGGGTTTTCCATTCTCTTCCCTATTGGTCTTCTGGAAGCACTATCAAAGTACATTTCCCATTTTTGGGAATTATCCTGAATAGGGAATACTTATTCATTAGGAAGTTCAGTATTTAATGATGTATCTTCTGCAGAAGGATTCTTAGCAAGGAATTTGGCCAGAGCTTGGCCTTTTATTTTATTTTGAGGCACAAAATGGATATCAAACTATTGAAAAATAACTACCCGTAGTGCCAAAAGACCTATAAGCATAGGACGAATGAGGATAAATTTGAGTGGTTTACTATGAGATACCAATTGGACCTCATGATGTTGGAGGAAGTTCCTCAATTTCTGAAATGCAAAGTTTAATGCTAAGCAGGACTTTACAGTACATTAATTCTGATTTTCTGCATCAAGCATTGTTTTATTGAGATAGTAAAGGTTTTTTTCAATCTCAACATCATTCTTTTGAGCAAGGAAGGCACCCAATGATCTCTATAAAGCTGTCACATAAACAATAATAGGACTTCCTTCAATAGGTTTCAGTAATATCGGTGGACGCAAGTGATATTTCTTAAGGTTATCAAATGCTTCTTTTAAATCTTCAGTACATTGGTTGGTGACTCCATTTTTCATTAATCTAGTGAAGGGAAAACACTTTCTTACCAAATTAGAGATAAAGCGCTGAATATTGTCTATGTTTTCTTAATGTCTTATTAATTCATTCAAATTTCAAAAATGATACATACTAAGGATTTATTTTGTTTTCTCAGGATCAACATTGATACCATGATGGCGTAAAAAAAAGCCAACAAACTTTCCTATGGTTACCTCGAAAGCACATTTTAAGGGGTTTATCTTAAAACTATGTTGCCAAATTTTATAGAATATGGTATCCAAATCACCTAAGTGATTGGAACGTTCTTTAATCCAAAGGGCATTACCCAATAGAAAAACACACCTTGAGGGGATCTGAATCCTGTAGGTTCTTCATCCTCTAGGGCCATATGGATTTTGTTATAAACAGAGTTACCATCCATGAAGTAAATATATTCATAACTATTTTTTCATCAATTAAAAGCATTGTAATCAGAACTGGAAAATCATCTTTAGGAAAATACATGTTATGATCTGTGAAATCAATTCAAACTCTAATTTTCCCTTTCTTATTTTTCACTGGTAAAATGTTGTCCAATAATTTGGGATATTGAACTTCCCTGAAGAAGTTTTCCTTTATAAGATTATCATCATCACCTTCAATTTTAGAGGCACGATCTGGGTGTTTTCTTCTATTTACTTTCTTGAAACCATGATGTTCTTATGGAAAACCCAACTGATGGGTGGCTACATCATGATTAAGTCTTAGAATTTCTGTATAATTCATAGAAAATATATCTTGATGTTTCTTTAGAAATTAAGTACTCACCTCTTTCTCTTCAAAGGTTATGACCACACTAATTAGAGTGGGTTGGGGATCTTCTTATGTACCCAGATTTATTTCTCTGAGATCATCCATGGTGGTAGTGACACCTTCCTCAAATACTGGAGGATCATATCCAAGATCTTCCTGTTCTTATTCAATATGTGTTGCCTCTTATATTTCTATTTTTATAGTAGATGCGTGGCAAAAATCCTAGATTTATAGGGGGAGTCGGTATTTGAACATCCTGAAGCAGTGGACACCATATCTGACCCCAATGATGACGAAAGGTCTTCCTCTAGTAATAAAGAGGAAATGATGGATTAAGAATCAACATCTTTGTCTTCCCCTAGAAATGTTAAAATTTCTTCTACTCTGATTGAAGAAGTAGAGGCTTGTTGTAGTTCAGCATATGAAATGAAAACATCTCCATTTAAGCTTCCATCATTGCTTGGTGGATCAACAGTTTCTCCCATGTTGTCATGCTCAATTGCAGAAATTAACATTATAGAAGTTATTAGATGAGTGCTTGGATTTGGTTTTACATTTTCAATTTTATTAATAGGTAACACATAATCTATACTCAAATTTATGAATGGATTTGCTGGGATCTTTTCCATTCCATTTGGATCATTAACACTAGTTATTTCTTTTATTATGGAATTCGTTTCTTTAGTGTGATAAAACTCTGCCTCAATGTATTGATATTCAAACATTTTGAATGGAGGATTGTCACCATAAAATGTCTCAATTTGACCATTTAAATAGTACTTAAGACATTAGTGGTATGACAATGGTATGGCTTCATGTTGATGCATCCAATCCCTTCCAAGAAGAATATTGAAGGCTGTGTTCTGACGAATAACCATGAAATATGAATTAGATACAAGATCTCCAAAATGTGTTCTGAGTGTAATCATTCATAGAGGTTATTGTTCATTATTATCATAATCTTGAAATATTAAAGTCGAAGGAGATAAGTTAGTATTAGTTAGGCCTAATCGATGAAGTGTATGAATAGTAATGAGGTTGACTCTAAAGTCATTATCAATGATGGCCTACCGGATGTCTGTGTCAATGACCCTTCAAGATAAATACAATGGTCTTATATGTCCTTGTACAACATCATATTTATCCTCATCTACAAAATATGTGACTGCATGACATTTTTCAGTGTCATTCTCTATACGGTAAACCTCAGCAGCCGCAACTTTGGTTTCAAACTCTCAAGGACTTGACAAATCCTCAATAAGTGCTTCTTGAAGGTATTTTGAAAGATTTAAAGAATCTAGAATTGATAAATTGGATGGTAATTGGGCCAATTGTTTCAGGAATTCGTAATTATGGTCCAAAGGTCTGCATTTCCTAGCAAGAAGATATGGTTTTGCAGGTGTTTTTGGATGTTGAAGCTTGTGATGTAGATGCACTCTATGTCAGAGTAGACGTTGGAAATACTCCTGGATTTGGTATATTAGATTGAATAGGTCTATTTACTTTCTAAGAAGAAGACGGTGTGACTTCTAGTAGGTCCTCCAAAATAATTATATCAGAACTGAACATGTATTACATGGAATAAACTCATAGTTCTTATTGAGCCTGCAGAAGGGCTCTTCCACGAGTTTTTGCTACATATATGGTTCGAGAAGGGGTAGAGATAAAATGGTGGTTTCTAGAATTCCCATGTCTTCCCCTATATCCTCGACCTTAGCATCTTCATCTAGTTCCCCAATAAGGTATAAAGAATTTCGGCTCATTATAATAAGAATCACCAATGACATAAGGATCTATTAAATGGATAGAGTTAATAGAACTAAACATCAATTATTTATCTGATAAAGATTCTTCATGATGGGTTAATTCTAGTTGTTCCATTCGGTGGGGCGGTGCATGTTCTTTTGAGATAGATGGAATGAAATCTTCCAGGGTAAAGGAAAACTTTTCCCTTAAAGTGAGATCATCTTCTTCTGACTTCTATTTATCGTTATAATCACTTTAATTCTTTTAGGAACAACCTTTTGATAAAGATAGTGTTACTATGGTAGTAGTGGAAAAATACACAATCGGTTGTTTCAACTATGTTCGTAAAATGGCATGAGTCTGGTTGATCATTTTCCTAATCGTCCAGTCATCATATTTCTATACATTTTTACTTTTGACTTCCTTCCATTTACCTTCTTTTTCTGGATCGGTAGAAGTAACACATGCTTCTTGAGCTGATGAACATTTCAGTTTCACTTGTCCATAGTCTACCATCTTTTGCAGGAGATATATGAAAAAAATATTCAATGATGGGATTCCCTAACATCAGTTGAAAGGGACTATAATTCAAAAGATCTTCATCTCCTTCTTTACTTGGTTTATTTAGCCTTGGAAACTTAACCAAATTGTTTTCCAAAGATGAAATGATGTAACCTGGAACATGTTCATTCAGGAAAGAATAAACATTGTTTTATAATTCCTCAAATTGTTTCCAACATTAATCTATTTGATCATCTTAATGAGTTAGTCATTACTGCTGATGCTCAGGAGGCAAAGCCCTTCGTTATAAAGAAGATCATGAAGTAGAATCAGGTACAGGTGCCTGCTTGAGTGTAACTGTAGCAGCATCTTTCATTCCTATCCTCCTCCCTGGAGTTTCTGGAATTACATGAGTTTTAGCCTTAGTTTCTATAATAGAGTCTTATGTCTATTTAGTGATGGAATTAAGGTCTCAAAGACCTCCTATTTATTTCACCAGGATCAATGGTGTACGTAACTCATCATGCAGATTTGGCACACAAATTGGCAGCAACTCTTTTTTAGGGAGTGCTAGACATAAGAAATATGTTAATAATTTCCATCGTGCAACGAAATATGAAACTCTTTAATTTTCCCTTTTTTTACAATTGGTAAGATAAAAAACTATCATATTTGATAGCATTGAGATAAATTGAAGAATAAATTTTTGATGGAGAACTTCCCATCCCGTAATTGATCGAGATTTTAAACTTTTATACCAGACAAAATTTGGTCCCTGTAATGACTGCACAAAACACCTCATCTTTTTTGCTTCTTGTTGTAGAGGAGTTCCCATCACGAGATCACAACAAGAAACAAAATGTGTTATGTGTTGTTCTGGATCTCCCGTAACATTATTGATTGGGAATGTGGTATTCAAATAATTTGGTGGGGGAGAAATTGCATCCACCCATGTCACGAACCAGCCCGGGGTTGAACCTGAACCGGTCACCCGAGCCAGCTCACAGCAAGTCCCAAGGGGTGTTCTCGATCCCCCCGGGATGGCAACTAGTGTCAGGCACTACTACAAACACGGCCTTTATCAGCGCTAAAAATGGCCTTTATCAGCGCTAGAAAAGCACTGATAAAGCCAGCGTAGATAAAGGGGGGTCCCCATTATCAGCACTCTGAAAAGCACTGATATAGGACCCCTTTATCAGCGCTCTAGTTTTAGCGCTGATAAAGGACCCTTTTATCAGCGCTTTTAAAAAAGCGCTGATAAAAGTTAAAAAAGTTAAAAAAAATTAAAAAAAATTAAAAAATACTGCCAATCGGGGGGGGCTTTTATAGCGCTTGAACCCCCCCCCCCCCCTTTACAGCGCTTTTCGGCCCCTATACAACACCCCACGCACCCCACACACTCCCCTCCACCCTTTAACAGCGCTTACTCCAATATTCCCCATGCGCACGCACCCCTGCCTCCACCAGGATTTGAACTCGAGACCTCCCCCCTACGCGCCTAAGCCCTTACCACTACTCTATTTTGATTTGCTTTCCAATTCATGATATCTCTCTCTCTATATATATATATAGTTATATTTATTCGTATAGTAATATATATTTATATTAATATATATATACTTATATTATAATATATATGTATATAGTTATATTATAATATATATAGTAATATTAATATATATATATAGTGGTATTAATATATATCTATATCTATATCTATATATATATATATAGTTATATTTATTCGTATAGTAATATATATTTATATTAATATATAGTTATATTAACATATATATAGTTATATTAACATATATATAGTTATATTAACATATATATAGTTATATTAACTTATATATAGGTATATGAATATATATTTATATAGTTATATTAATATATATATAGTGATATTAATATATATATTTATGGTGATATTAATGTATATATTTATAGTAATAGTAATATATATATGTAGTTATATTAATATATATATAGTTATTAGATTAATATATATATAGTTAGATTAATATATATATATATATAGTTAGATTAATATATAGGTATATAAATATTCATATATTGGTATTTTAAATAAAATGGATATTAGTTATTATTTAGATAAAGGTAATATATTTTATATGTAAATATGTTTAATTATTTATTTAAAAAAGTTAATTTTTAGGTGCAAATATATAAAAAATATGTACATATAGTTATATATTTGATTATAAATAGCAATTCATTATAAAAAAGGATAAAATTTCAAAGACATAATATTAATATGAATGTAATACCTTGGAATAAATTCAGTCCCCGCCAAGAAAAGCCAATAATACCTCCTTAAACGAGTTTGAAAATCCACAAAATGTTAAAAAATCTGGGTACCCCAACAAAAAACTCAGTTTTGGAGGCCTTCTGGGCCTCTTTTAGCCTCGAAAAATGCTTGACCAGGGTCCCCCGCCCCCCGGTCACAACGTCGTAGAGCTCATCATAGGCTTCGATTTGATATGTGGTAGAGCTCAAACGGACACCCGGATCAAAAGTTATGGCCGTTTGAAGTTTGAGTTGCGTTTTCAACATATTTTGGATCTTTTTTTAATTTTTTTAATTTTTTTAGTCCTCAAATTGTTATTAAATGACTATTACTCCATAATGATTATCAAAATATTAATTAAAAATATTTTTTTAAATTTTTAAGAAGTCATTTTCACTAAATATCTTAAATATTAAGTATAATAAGTGTAAATGTACATTTATACTTATCTAAAATATATTTAAAAATTATATATTATATTTATATAACAATATAACTATATTTATATATTAATATTTTTTTTGAAGCTGACCCTTTATCAGCGCTAAAAAAAGCGCTGATAAAGGCCCCCCTTTATCAGCGCTACTAAGCAAGCACTGATAAAGGGGGGGCCCTTTATCAGCGCTACTAAGCAAGCGCTGATAAAGGGGGGCTCTTTATCAGCGCTAACAAAAGCGCTGATAAAGGGGGGTCCCTTTATCAGCGCTAAAAAAAGCGCTGATAAAGGCACCCTTTATCAGCGCTTTTTTGAGCGCTGATAAAGGGACCCCCCTTTATCAGTGCTTTTTCGTTAGCGCAGATAAAGGGGGGCACTGCGAAAAACTGTTTTTGTGGAAGTGGGGCATCCAAATTTGGTCGTTGGGAACGATTTCAGCCCCAAAAAAAGGAGGATCGAGGCAAAAAAACAAAAAAAACAGGACAGATCAACACTAACAGCAGAAATGAAATAAAAGTCACACGACCAAACGTACCTCCATGTGACCTCTCAGGTCACCACCCAACTAAATACAAACCTCCCTCCAACACTGAGCGACTCAAAATAGAAAACCTGAATAAGGGAACCTGCAACTGAAATGGTAAAAGACAGGCGTGAGTACAAAATTACTCAATAGGTACGCCAAAGTAAACCACTGAATCCAAAAGTTTCCTTTCCCAAAGCAATCCACTGACACCAGTTTGAAATACAATTATAAAAGTAGGCTTTTCAAATTTTAAAACAAACAGCATACCTTTTCTTTCATTTAAAAATCCAACACACGCTACATACCATTTCCAAAATCATTTATAATTTCATAAAGAAAATCAAAATAGAAAGATCTAGATTTTCTTTTCTAATCAGTAAAAAAGTAGACAAAACAAGCTGGAACAAACTAGTACAATAGAAAGTGAATAATCCAACAAGGAAAACAAACAGTGCTATGGGAAATAGGTGACAGTAATAACTGTAAAGTAAGTACCACTGAAAGTGAACAAGTAACGTAGTCAAGTAACCATGGGTGATCCTAAACATCCCTAGAAAACCCAGGGACGTACTCGGTTCGGAACCGCCTACCGGCATATGGTGAAGCCCCAAAGTCTATAACCAACTGATCGCCCTCACGACAAAATCAGCAGCACTTCCCATCTGGCCTCTAACTCTACCAGTGGGTACCAACCCGTCTAATCGGGGTTAGTAAGCAATTGTCACTCGATAATCTATAAGACGCCTAGGAACCCATGGTAGTTTTAATAAGACTGTGTAAGTGGGAGGCCCTCACACGCGTGACTCATCTCACCGCACTTGCTAACCCCTTACATGGACATCACTACATGACAACCCTCAAAGGGAAGTCCCCCTATAAAGGTGACCCGTAAGTATGTATATATATATATAAGTATACATATATCACATCACTGAGGTACCAACCAGGCCGTCACAATACATAACATTCAAACCATTTTCTAAAACACGTTAAGTTTCAAAATGGGAATTTACATTTTCGAAAAACATATTCTTTTCAAAGAGTCAACACAAGTATTGCACTAATGTTTGAATATCCAAACGGGCCCTACCCTCCAACCACACACCCAAGTACTTTTCAAGACCAATCGAACCAACGAAGAGGGACACATTTTGGAAACATCTTTTGAACACAAGAAGCACCATTTTCCCCATTTTGGAAAACAAAGAAAAATTTTAGAAGAAATAAGAGCGAGGGAAGAAGAGGAGTTCTTGAGGGAGACTAGCTCCAGGGTGCCATCATCACTTGATTGCACAACCATGCTTGCACCTAGTGCACCAATGGTTGTGTCTTCATCCAATGAAACCCTCTAAAACCAACCAAAACATTTTAAACCAAATTTAATAGATGCACCATTTTCTTTCAACTCAAAATCATCCATTTCTCTCATTTATAAAATACAAAACATGCTCATGAATCAAAAAGCTCCTTCTAAAACAAACATTAAACCACGCAAAGAGGGAATCAACACATTTAGCATGTAAAGTTTAAATCGTGATCCACACCAATTTAACAACAATTCAATGGGAAAAACCCCACTCAACCATCCAATTTCACCCAAGGAACATAAATTGCATTTCTTTAGCAACCGCCTTAAGCACAATACACAAGGTCATAAACCAAGATTTATATAAAAAACTATTTTCAGCAAAACATGACAACTTAAAAACATCCTAAGAAGCTTAACATGAGTATCATATGGGTGTGAAACAAAGTTATAAATTTAAATAAACATCAAGCATCAAAGGAAATGCAATGGAAAGGAAAATCATGAATTCTCCTACCTCAAACCAAGCGTATATGTGACGAAACTTCATCATAAGGAATAACAACACCCCGCGGGCTAATCGTACATGCTAATCAACGTGATGAACGTTCAAATTACAACCTGAGACACTAGGGTTTGGCCAAAATAAATAAAAACACCAAATATGAAAATAAAATAAAATACACAAACCAGAGCGGATGGTCACGAGCAAGGGGCGATCATTGGGATCAGGCCGCACTGATCGGAGCGCATCGAGTAGAGGAGCTCGCCGGAGCGGGCTGGTGCGAAGCGGAGCAGGGTAGGCCGGGGACGTGCCGGCTGAGCGAACCTCGCAGTAAACTGCGCCAGACAGCGGGGAGACGGCGCCGGAAGGGCGGTCCGTAGGGGCAGGGGTGCGGAGTTGTGGTGGAGGTTCGGGGAGCAGCGGAGGTCGGGCTGGGGTGAAGCGGGAGGCCGGGGAGCGGCGGAGGGAGTCGGGACCACAAGAGGTCGACACGGCGGAAGGTGGTCGTGACGCTGGGGCGAGGCCGGTGATGGGGAGGTCAGGATCATCGAAGGGGAGGGAGGTCGGGACGGCGAGCAGGTGGGGTCGCTGGTGATGGGGTGCGGGTCGTGCGGGGGAGCCGGGACACCGGGATACCGGGGAGGCCGCGTAGGGGCCAGAAGCACTAGGGCAAGGGAAGGGGGGTTCTTCTTGTGCAGGAGGGGAAAACCGGGGGGGTTAGGGTTTAATTTTTTTCCATTTTATTAACACAATAATAATAATAGTTATAGAATAATTAAATAAACAAAAAATAAAATCCTGATAACAATAATAAAACTTCATAAAGATAATAAAACTTTATAATAATAATAATAATATCGTAACTATAATAATAATAATACTTTAACGATCCTAATAATAAAATAATAATAATAATTTTTATAACAATTTAATACTTCTAATTATATTAATTGTGAACATAAAAAAATTAATATTTAAATGCCGGGCGAACACGCGGTCACCCGGGCCGAACGCACCATCACTGCTAACGATGTGGTGACCACGCACCGGCATGAAACCTACCAACACAATTAAACTTAGAAAAATTAAAATCGGGACCAAGAAAATATTAAAAACAAGGGCATCCGCGGTCAGGGTGTGACAATTCTCCCCACCACAGACACTTTCTGCCTCCAGACATTCACCAAGGCAAAAGTCTTCCAAGATTCAAGTCTATGCCCAAACAGAACTAAAGGAACCGAAGATAACTAAGAATCTCAATATGACCTTACTCTACACAGGTTACACCTGACCGATTCAAGAGAAAATCGAAGTCTGAGGTTGAGGGGAGAACACGAAGGGGTTCTCCCCACCACAGGAGCTCAACTTGTGCAGAAAAATTAACTATCTAAATAGACAACCCTAGGAAAGGGTGGCTAGATGCGGGAACTCCCAACCGATTTAAACCAACTCTTATAGCACGAGTGAAAAAAAACACCTTCATCGAAACGTTAAATCCTCGACCAAAGTCAACTACCTTCAACACTGGGGGAAAACCCATGGAAAAGACTTAACCAGACATCGAGTTGAAAACATGACCCATTAAAATCCACAAAGCATAATAGCATCCACACAAACGAGACTACTTAGATCAGAATAGAATGAGTCCATGATAACCCCATGATAAAACAATGATCTTACAATAACGTCAAAACTTTAACAGCAGAAAAACAAGTACAAAAAGATTTTAATTTTTCCACTACTAACACGGAACACAAAACCCATACCAAGGCTTCACACCCCTGGGGACTCTTGACTATATGCGAGCTTCACCCTGAGACCTGTGGCTGGGGCTTTGATGGCTGAAGAATCTCATGCCTCACAGTCAGGTACTGACACTCTCCAATCACGGCGTCCTCTTCAATCGACGCTTCCTGCAAAACTTCTCCAAATAACCCAGATAGCCGCAATGATGACACGTCGTTGGAGGGTTGCGATAGTATGGCTTCAAATGTCCGAAATGACCACACTGATAGCATACCACTGAACGATCTGATGAACCGGGAGATGGGACCAAAGGAGATAACTCCTTAGGAATAGGTTTCTCTGGAATCCTTTCCTCGCTAGATGGAGAAACCCCAAGAACAACTGGGTACGCTGGACTGCCAACCACCTGCGCTCCAGACACCAACTCAGCTAAAAATGCTTCCTCCTCCAGCTTCTCAAAACGATGGTATTTAGGAGGGAGGACCCCCTCCTTGATTTCTGGACAGAGACCCCAGGTAAAAATAGAGGCCTTCTTGAGCTCATGCGATGACACCTCTGGAGAAAAGGAAATCAGTTCCTTGAAATGGTCAACATATGCTTTCACCATCTATTGACCTTGATGAATATGGACGAGCTCTCCCTTTTTCTTTGACTTCACTTCTTCAGGTATAAATCCTTGGATGAAGATTGTTTTAAAGACATCCCACGTCATTCCGACTTGCGTTGACGGTGGGGCAACCACCTTCCACTGGTCCAGAGCTGGACCTTCAAACAATCCCATAACAGCACAAAACATAACATTATCGGGAGTTCCCAACGTTCTAAAGATACACTCCCCTTCCTCCATCCATTCTAATGCCTCTAATGGACCCTGATCACCATGAAGAACATGTAAAGTCTGAGAAGGACCAAAAACTGGGCATGACGTATCAGAATCCTTGGGGACCTTTCTGGGCGGTATTCTCTGAACAACATGTAAAACACATAGCCAAGACCAATATCAAATCAATGTATAATTAAAGTTAATATCCTGAGCCAAAATAACTGGCTCAAAACCAAACAAATACAAACATAACCCAAAAATCCCCGTTTTAAAATCACTTTAGAGAAGCAAGATCAAGCCTTTAATTCCAAGTACACACCCCAGTAATCCCATGAACTGTTTCACATGTCTTCATCTACATTCATCTATGCATGTCAACACGCACATTCCATGCACATACTCCCACATGTGCAAACATTCGTAAAGGACACCTAAGGTTGTACCCAAACCATTTCCCTTCCAATTCCAAGAAGACACCTGGTTTTGAAACCAGAACACTTTAAATTTAAAAAATACCTTTACCAATTTAAACCCATTTTTAAGAAAACATTTCCATTTCAAAATTCAACTTTAATTTTCAAAAACACGATCACACAAACCAGAACCAAACAAAGTACAAATTACAAAGAATCACCAGAATGAGGAACCAGCAGTTATGCTTAGCCCAACGATATGGTAGTGAGTCATGCCCCAAGTAAGCATCAACATATAGGGGGAACTAAAACCGTGTAATCAGACTCCACATGGGTCACTACTCCATGTGAAATCACGACGTGACACTGGATCGTCTCCTTTCTCATTCCTCAATCCAAAACGAGGTCAAAAGACACAATTTCTAGACTACCCCCGGTAACTTGAGGATCAGCACGAGCAAGAGTTCACGACGCTATTCTCGCACCTACCTCTCGAGTTCCGACAGTCCTAATATCCTTCTACCGAACAACCCAAATAACAAGAACCACCTTTGATACCATTTTTTCATTAACCAGCCCAGGGTCAAACCTGAACCGGTCACCCCAGCCGGCTCACAGGAAGTCCCGAGGGGCGTTCCCGATCCCCCCAGGATGGAAAATAGTGTCGGGCATCCAAATTTGGTCATTGGGAATGATTTTAGCCCAAACAAAAGCAGGATCGAGGCAAAAAAACAAACTAAACAGAATAGATAAACACTAACAGTGGAAATGAAATAAAAGTCACACAACCAAATGTACCTCCATGTGACCTCTCAGGTCACCACCCAACTAAAGACCAACCTTGCTCCAATACCAAGCGACTCAAACCAGAAAACTTGAACAAGGGAACCTGCAACTGAAATGGTAAAAGACAGGCATGAGTACAAAATTACTAAGTAGGTATGCCAAAGTAAACAACTGAATCCAAAAGTTTTCTTTCCCAAAGCAATCCACTGACACCAGTTTGAAATACAATTATAAAAGTAGGCTTTTCAAATTTTAAAAAAAACAACATACCATTTCATTCATTTAAAATTACAACACACACTACATACCATTTCCAAAATCATTTATCATTTCATAAATAAAATCAAAACAGAAAGATCTAGATTTTCTTTTCTAATCAGAAAGCAAGTAGACAAAACAAGCTGAAACAAACTAGTACAATAGAAAGTGAATAATCCAACAAGTAAAACAAAAAGTGCTAAGGGAAACAGGTGACGGTAAGAACTGTAAAATAAGTACAACTTAAAGTGAATAAGTAACGTATTCAAGTAACAATGGGTGATCCTAAAAATCCCTAGAAAACCCCTAAACGTACTTGGTTTGTAACCACCTGCTGGCGTATGGTAAAGTCCCATAGTCTATAACCAACTGATCACCCTCGTGACAAAATCAGCAGCACTTCCCATCTGGCCTCTAACTCTACCAGTGGGTACCAACCCGTCTAATCGGGGTTAGTAAGCAACCGTAACTCGATAATCTATAAGACGCCCAGGAACCCATGGTAGTTTTAATAAGACTATGTAAGTGGGAGGCCCTCGCACGCGTGACTCATCTCACTGCACTTGCCAACCCCTTACACGGACATCGCTACACGACAACCCTCAAAGGGAAGTCCCCCTGTAAAGGTTCCCCGTAAGTATATATATATATATATATAAGTATACATATATCACATCACCTACGTACCAACTGGGCCGTCACAACACATAACATTCAAACCATTTTATAAAACACATTAAATTGCCAAACGGGCATTCACATTTTTTCAAAACATATTCTTTTCAAAGAGTCAACACAATTATTGCACTAAAGTTTGAAGAGCCAAACGGGCCCTAGCCTCCAACCACAAACCCAAGTACTTTTCAAGGCCAATCGAACCAATGAAGAGGGACACATTTTGGAACCATATTTTGAACACAAGAAGCACCATTTTCCCCATTTTGGAAAACAAATAAAAAATTTATAATAAATAAGAGGGAGGGAAGAAGATGCGTTCTTGAGGGAGACTATCTCTAGGGTGCCATCATCACTTGATTGCACAGCCATGTGTGCACCTAGTGCATCCATGGTTGTGTCTTCATCTAATGGAACCCTCTAAAACCAACCAAAACATTTTAAACCAAATTTAATAGATAAACCATTTTCTTTAAACTCAAAATCATCCATTTCTGTCATTTATAAAATACAACACATGCTCATGAATCAAAAATCTCTTTCTAAAACAAACTTTAAACCATGCAAAGAGGAAATCAACACATTTCGCATATAAAGTTTAAATCGTGATCCAAACCAATTTAACAAACAATTAGATGGGAAAAACCCCACTCAACCATAAAATTTCACCCAAGGAACATAAATTACATTTCTTTAGCAACCGCCTTAAGCACAATACATAAGGGAATAAACCAAGATTTATATAAAAATCTATTTTCAGCAAAACATGACAACTTCAAAACATCCTAACAAGCTTAACATGAGTATCATATGGGTGTGAAACAAAGTTATAAATTTAAATAAACATCAAGCATCAAAGGAAATGCAATGGAAAGGAAAATCATGGATTCGCCTACCTCAAACCAAGCGCATATGCTACTAAACTTCAACGTAAGGACTAACAACACCCCGCGGGCCAATCTCACATCCTAATCAACGAGATGAACGTGCGAATTACAACCTGCGACACTAGGGTTTTTCCAAAATAAAGAAAAATTCCAAAGATGAAAATAAAATACACAAACCGGAGTGGATGGTCGCAAGCAAGGGGTGATCATTGGGATCGGTCCACGCTGATCGAAGTGTGCTGAGCAGAAGAGCTCGCCGGAGAGGGCTGGTGTGAAGCGGAGCAGGGCTGGCCGGGGACGGGCCGGCCGAGAAAACCTCACCGGAAAACTGCGTCGGACAGCGGGGAGATGGCGCTGGAATGGAGAAGTTGGAGGGGCAAGGGTGCGGAGGCGCTGTGGAGAGCTGGGGAGCGGCAGAGGTTGGGTTGGGGTGAAGCGGGAGGTCGGGGAGCGGTAGAGGGAGTTGGGACCACAGGAGGTCGGTGCGGCGGAAGGTGGATGGGACGCTGGGGTGAGGCCGATGACGGGGAGGCCGGGACCGGAGAAGGTGAGGGAGGCTGGGATGGCGAGCAGGCGGGGTCGCTGGCGACGGGGTGCGGGTCGCATGGGGGTGTCGGGATGCCGGGATACTAGGGAGGCCGCGCAGGGGCCGACGGCGCTAGGGCAAGGGAAGGGGAGTTATGCTCGCGTAGGAGGGGAAAACCAGGGTGGTTAGGGTTTAATTTTTTTTCCTTTTATTAACATAATAATAATAATAAGAGTAATAATACAATAATAATATTAGTAGTTATAGAATAAGTAAATAAACAAAAAATAAAATCCTGATAATAATAATAACTTTATAAAGATAATAAAACTTTATAATAATAATAATAATAATAATATCGTAACTATAATAATAATAATACTTTAACAATCCTAATAATAAAATAATAATAATAATATTTATAACAATTTAATACTAATAATTATATTAATTGTGAACATAAAAAATTTAATATTTAAACGTCAGGCGAACACGCGGTCACCCAGGACGAATGTACTGTCATCGCTAACGATGCGGTGACCACGCACCGACGTGAAACCCGCCAACACAATTAAACTTAGAAAAATTCAAACCGAGACCAAGAAAAGATTAAAAACAAGGGTATCCGCGGTCGGGGTGTGACAACCCATTTAGGGTAATCTCTCTTTTCCAGCTGAACTGGGGTACGCCATTCCTCCATAGCTTCCAATTGAGTCGTTAATGCCACAATTATGTTCATATGCATTTGTGTAATAGCCTGATGAGTTGAAACCTATGCAGGTATAGCAACTAGAGCATGAGATGGTGAAATATCAAAAAAAACCACTAAAGTTGGTGCTGATATTTTCCTTAGATAACACACGAGAACAAGCCTATCAAGATGTGTCTGATCCTGCCTTGATTGTATACCGAGTGGATGAATTCATTATCCACATCTGTAGTGACTAAAAATCCTCTTTTCTGAGGATCTCTTATAGTATTTTCAAGTTGAGGACCTTCCTGGGGATTGAGTTTAATAGAAATTTTGCTTTGAAGTAACTCTTTATTGAGTCTTTTCCACTCCTTCATTTCATCTTCTTGTTGTGCACATATATCTTCAAGAGAAAAAGATTTACCTTCTCTAGTGGAGAAGTGAGATGCAAACTTACTTTTTCTTTTACCCTTGTTATATGCCTTTTAGAGGGGTGGTATTTGGTTATTTTAAGGCATGCCTAGATTCTGGGTAAGCCTATGATTTTGGGTACACACACCTTCTTCATTTTCCTCCATTTGTACTATGTTACCGACAAGAATATCATCTTCTGATTCCCCTGAACTAGACTCATTTTCTGTAATCTTCTACAATGGTACTAATGACATTCACTGACGCATAATGCATCGATTCCATTCTGTTAGTATTTTTGTAAAATTGTCTCCCAATATTTCTTCCATGAGACATTATTCTCTTATATGATGAATTCTCGTGAATTTTTTGGTAGGCAATTACCCGAAGGGAATCTATGTATAGTTCATTTTTACGTTTT
This sequence comes from Viscum album, assembly GCA_963277665.1. Taxonomy (NCBI): domain Eukaryota; kingdom Viridiplantae; phylum Streptophyta; class Magnoliopsida; order Santalales; family Viscaceae; genus Viscum; species Viscum album. The sequence continues at coordinate 693,468,019 of OY728130.1, forward strand.
CCTTGTGGATTATTCCCTAATCAAGAGAAAATTTTCTTCCATTGAAGAGGGTATTTCAGATGTGAAAAATCCCCTAGCCCTTCAGGCTGGGGTTGTTCTTGTTCTTCTTCTTCTTTAAATATTTGAACATTGTTTAATGAATTTTAAGGTATAATTATATGAGCCCCCATCCTTGCAAGCTATGGTGATTCTTGAACTTCTATGGCTGAAATTCATTCAACTGCTCTTTTGATTTTGCGAATTTGGGTTCAGAGATTAGGGGGTTATATTATATGACAACCAAATAAATCACCTATTTTAGAAGACCTCTTTTCTATTTTAGACATATTCATTCTCTAATTCCTAACATCCTCTAAGTGGGATGCATGCTCATGATTCTCAGATTCTTGATGTATACATAACTCAATAACTTCTTTTCATTGGGAATGACTCTGATGAGAGCTGGTCAAGTCCTATTTTTTAGCACACATTCGATTACCTAAAAAATCTATTGATTATGGCTGACCATGGGCGATAACAATTCATGGGACCACTTTTGGTGCACTTTGCTAATTTTGGATGTAGTGAAATGCAATGCTCCATGTGCACCCCATCCTCTGATATGAACAGTAGATGGGGAATCAGAAATTAACTGTCATAGCATCTATAGAGAATTAAGGCATGTACGCTGAAGGAATATCTATTGTTTTTCAACCTTTAGATGTAGGGAAACGGAGGGAGACACCATGTCAATTTGGAATTGCAACCCTTCTATTACCTTTACATGATTTTGATATTCATCATATGGCAATACCTTGGTTATCCAATGACGAAGAGTCTTACATAGGATGTGGTGGATATCATGAATGCAATATTTTGAAATCAATTCTGGAATATTATACTGAGAATTTTTCAAAGGCCAGAACATGACTTGTACTTTTCCCTTAGCCAATTGTTTCCTCATGTTTAATACATCTTCATCGTCTTTCACTAGTGGTTTTTCCACCTGTTCTAACCAAAGTGGATGCTCTATATAAGTATAAAAATTACCCAAGGGAGGTTTGGATAATGTTCATCCCCTTATGATGTCTTCTGGTTGAGAAAGTGTTTAATCTTTCAATGACAAGGCATCAAATGTGACGGGCCTTCGGTTTGCAAATGCCACGAGATAGGAGGGATTTCTCATCGCTAAATTGTCAATTATAGAATTTTCTTGATAATGAAAAATAATACTGTGGATAGGAATTTCACAGTAAAGGTTACCATGGGGAGGATCACCAAGGTGGATTAAAATAAGGGGTCAATATTCTTTCCCCTTGGTCTTCTGGACACACAGAGGGTTTCTGTGGCTCTCATCCAGTGATATGTGCTTTAGATTGACCAAATTCTCATGAATCAAGCCTTCATGATGTAGTATCCAATTAGTAACTTCAAAATTACTACCACCAATCTCATAATATGTAAATGAGAGTATATGATCTTGTGCTGCAATAGATAAATGTTTGAGGGCTTTAAGAACTCCATCATTTAGGGGAGCCAAATCACAGCTTGACTTTTCATTTTCCAATAGTGACTGGAAAGACTTATCCTTCAATGTTATATTATACATAGTTGGGGAAACTTAATGGGAATAATGGTTATCTTGGGCATGTGTATGAGAATTCATTGTTTTGATTACCAGAACAGACCGATTTCATTCAATTGGAAAGAGTGTATGTTCATGATCTTATTGTTTGTATAACATGGGGGAGTATGCCCCATGACCCTCCTGGACTGGAACAGTGGTGTGTATCTGTTCTAGGATGGCATGAAGATGTGTTATCCCATCTGTGGGGATAGATTTATGTGTCTGTTCACCTGGTACTACTGAAGTAGTTGTTATAATATCCTTGCATTCTTCCAAAATATGGGCATGGATTTGCGTTTACCCTATCATCATTGATAAGAAATGTTTGGTGAATTCAGAGACCAGAATTGGAATATACGTCCATTCTGTATTTGGAGTAGGTGTATTTTCCTACTAATCCCCTTCTTTTCCTATTTATGGGTAATCACATTACTCAGGCATGGGGGAAAATAGTTGGGTTTGCCCCAAATTTGTCATCAGAGCTTTCCGACTAACTTCTCTGGGTGCTACCAAATGGGACTGCTAGAAGACTTGATGAACATTGGAAGGTGCAGGTGCCTGTTTTCTATTTCTCATCATGTATGGTTGACAGACTTTCTTCAAAACTGGTAGAAGAGACTTCTGGAAGAATTAGTGATTGAAAATAGGTGTATGTTCATGTTTACCAGTTGACACCACATTAGATTGGCAGGCTTCATTAAATTCAGTTAGAAGAGCCTGCTGACTAGCTGATAACTTGTAAGATGGTTTATGTACCTGTTCATGGTACTCCACCATATTTATCTAGTGGGATTGGTGGGTTTTTTCTAGACGGGTCTGCTGAGCAGCAAAATTAGGACAAACGAGTGTATGTGACTACTCATTGTTTTCCATCAAGTTAGGTTGATTGGCTTCTCTGGAAGGGGTAGAGGTAAGAACCTACTCCTTGTTGACTGGACATTGTTCTCAACAGTTCTTCTTGTATACCCAGGTCTGAGAGACATATGTTTAATGTCTAGAGACAACACACCCATCATGTTGGGGGTTCACTACCGCACGATTCTACATGTGGTTATTGTTTGTGGGAGTCCTTAGGAAGGACTCTTACACTCTTGAATTGAGGCCTTGAGTGGCCTCATGATCCACCTACCTATAGTATGGAAGTGATTGATGGTTGAGTTCCGAGGATAAAGAGCTGAATGGTTGAAGACGGTGTTTGGAATTGTCTGCTTCTTGACCATTGGTTTTTGTTGGATAGATGACCGAGGACTGTTATTGACCTGGAGGGACTACCGAGCTGCTTCCAATGAAGGTATTGTACCATGCTAGTGATATTCCTTTACCAGCACATTAGATACCCAGCGTCAAATATGCTGGGTTGGTGATGATGTCCTTCCCGTGGATGCGGATCTATCTTGAACAGTGGTTGGGAAGTTCATAGATGTTGCCTTGAAGAAATCCATTTTGGAGTGAAGAGAAATCTGAGCAAAACTGAGATGAAAACAAACTCCATTAAAGCAAGAAATTTTTATATGGATACATGCATGATTTATTCCTTTGTCTGGCCTTCCTTTATGAATTGATAGGGGCTTAACATGTGGGTAACATTATTAACTTGGTTAAGGATTCAAATCAGGTTCACCATTTTTGTTTCGTAGTTCCTTGAAATGTGTATTCTAGTTTTAAGAATCACTTCTTACAGGTAGTTTCCATTGGATTTATTTATGGAACTAGAAACTTCCAATAGTTATTTATCCAAAGGGTACTTTCATTCCAAAGATAAAAATTCATTATGTTTAAAATTTACGATACATGAAAAACGTGCATTGGTTGAGAGGATGGGAGGTTGAACTCATCACACCCTTTTGGGGGGAATTATTGTCTACTCCGGGACTCTCTTTTTAAATTTAGGATATTTTCATGAATCCTTATTAATTCAACAAGTATTACATAAGTTTCCCTTAGAATTTTCAATCACTTATTAACATGTGTAAAATTTAGAATCATCAGTATGTATTCAAGGTTCTTCATAAATGGAGATATCTATATATATTCAAGGTTCTCAATCAAAGGTATCCTCTAATATACTATTTCAAGATTATTTTAATCATCATTATGATGATACTGGTTTTTTATGCCACTCCATGGGGCACTCTAGAATTTATTGTCATCCAGGGAGACGAAGGTTTAGTTTGATCTTGGGATCATGCCAATAAAATGGTCTACCTATGTATCCTTGTAAAAGGAATCATAACCCTCATAGTTCAGTGCCACTAAAAGGGACACATCATACCTTTTAAGGTCATGTGATAAGAACCTATCCAGATAGTGTAATGTCATGTGGTATGCACATCTAAGTGAAAGGTGCTTAGTCAAAACATTGCGTTCAACTTATGCTAAAGGATCCCAAGGAACTTGGAATGTATATGGATTTCCAAGTAAGATATGACCCTGTTGGGAATATGGCCTAAGGAGAATAAGGTTGATTTAAGATATTGGGTTTGAACCATGAGGAGGCTTCTTACGTATCCCATATAGATTGGAATCAAAGCCCACATAGTTCGAAAAGTATCATAGGAGAGTATAGTCCTTTGAGAGAAATGAGTTTGGGATTACTTCAAGAAAAGGATGCCTTGGAGACTTGGGGGTTTAATTTGGGGCTTATTCCTATGGAAGACGCCTAGATTAGAGAGATTATGGTTGGATTCCAGAAGAAGATATCTGGTGAGCTCAGGCCCTGAAAGGGCTTCCTACAAATCCTGGTTTGATCAATAATCAAAGTTCTCGTACTTTCTTTAGTCATGAGTGTTTGTGTACATATTGTAATTATCACAAATCTCTAAGCCCAAGTGAGTCATTCTTGATGTGAGAAATAAGAGGATGTTAAAGACTCAACAATGACACTTGTGCTTTCTAATTTTTTTTTCATCGCTGGTGGAAGAGGTTGAGCCTATGGTGATGATGATGGATGAGGGAAAGGCCACTTAGGAAGAGGGTGAGGGGACAAGCCTTCCATTTGTTATCCTCACATTGGACAAGCATCCAATGAAAGGAATAAGGGATGAAGGATGGGGTATTAAACCATGATGGATCCCTTAAAATTGATCCTGGTAGGGTAGGGATACTTCTTCTTTGATTGCATGGAAAAGCAAGTGTGAACCGTACCTTCCCTACCAGTGACCAGAGGCTCCAGGTTCTAGACACGAAAAGGGGAGTACAGAACCAAAACCCTAATCCTCCAAACCAGGAACTTCCTCACACTATTTATGGGATAAAGTTCCATGTGACTGTGGATATAAAAACCCAAAAACATTCCATGTATCCTAACTCGTATATAAAACAAATGTGGGAAACCTCTGACCATGGAAATACAACCCCAAATAGGAGACATGTTGATGTGCCTTTCCCAATGGTTTGATAAGTCATGTATTTTTGGTGGAGGCTTTAACATAGTCCCTTTAAGTTAAGGGAACCAAGGAAAGAGGTACCCTTCCTTGAATGGCTTTTAAAGAGGGTACTTGAGTTGGTATGTGGAATTTATACCAAACTCTACCGTGTAGGTATCTCGTGCAGGTATGCCGCGTAGGTACCCTATGTTGATGTACCATGCAGGTATACCCTACAGGTAGGTTGCGCAGGTATGCCACACTAATTTGGCGTGTAGGTATTCCATGCAGATGTGGGGCGTAGGTATTTCGTACATATGGGGCCTGCAGGTATGCCACGCAGTTGTGAATGATGACTGAACAATGTGTTTCATCTAGGAGAACCAAACCTATGTAAAAATTGTAAAAGACGTTAAAAACATGATTAGACCATATAATTATCTCTTTTATGGGGTTTTAGAGAGCTACCTGAGATAATTTGATGGGTCTAAGTGAAAGAGCTACACAATGGGAGTTTTAGAGTGTCTTTCAACTTTTTTAGTCCTTGAAATGGGGAGCCCAAGGGCTCAATTTATAGTCAGGGACGGGCCTGGTTGAAGGAAGTTTTATCCATGAAGGTCCTCCACACTAGTCCTCCATGAAATTGCTCCATGTAGGGCATTGAAATTATTTTTTTGCAGAGCTCTGCCGCCCAGTTCTGTCACGTAGCTCTGCCGCGCAGGTCTGTCGTACAGGTTTGTCTCGCAGATATATTGTGCTGGTCTTTTGGAGTATTTGACTTTCCTATAACTCTTCAAACCATGTCTTGGAATTTTTAAATATCCATAGTGATCATAATGATCTTTTTTTATGCTTAATTTGTGTCAACAACTACTAAAAAACTAGCCTTTAACAATGTTGGTATTTAGCAGTGCTACAAAAAAACGCTAATAAATGGAATATTTATCAATGCTAAGGAAAGTGCAGGTAAAGTTAACCTTTTATCAGCGCTTTGTTTTTAGCACTAATAAATGGTATCCTTCATCAACAATTTATTTTTTATACTGATAAATGGAATCATTTATTAGTTCTTTATTTGTATTTCTCATAAATTGAAACCTTTATCAGCACTTTATTTTTAGTGCTGATAAATATTTATTTTATCAATTCTTTTTTGGAGATGATAAAGGTCCAAATAAATAAAAGTAAAAAATGAAATAAATAAAAAATAAAAAATGGGTTTATTAAAAAAATATTACAAATTTTATTAATTAAATAATTATTGATAAAATTGAATAAATTTATTATACAATTTTAATTATTAAACAATTTATTAATTATATATTATGATACTTAATGTTATTAAATTATATATATTAAATATATATATGTATGTATGTATATTAATGTATATAAATATGATTTATATATTAAAAAATATTTATGCACTTTACATTAAATAATCATATATTTATTGAATAATGGTTTATATTTAATAATTAAAATGTTTTAATAATATTGTCTAATTTCATAATACTCGATATGTAATTAAATGTTGTTTTATTTTACCATTTTACTTAGATCAAATCTATGTTACATTTATTTCACATATTTGTAATTAATTCATTTTATATAAAATACACACACATAAAACTTATCAATTTTTTAAATATTGGTAATGTGTACATATTCTTAATTTATTCAATTTCACTCATTTTAACATATAATCTTGCACCTAAAATTATATCTTCATTAATAATGTTAAAAAAATTGTAAATAAATATTTATAAATGAATATATTTATAAATGTGACTTTAGTATATTTATACAATTATATATTTAGAATTACAAATAAAGAAATATTTTTTTAAAAGAATTTATATAATTATAATTAAATAATTATATATATAAATATTTATTAAATTCATTATATATTTATATAAATAATGAATATATTAACTATATTTATATTTATATATATTTATTAAATATATATGAATAATTATAAAAATATATATAATGATATAAATAATATTTTTTAAAATATTTCTATAATTATAAATAAATAATTAAAAAATAAAATAAATATATTTAAAATGAATATATTTACTATATTTATATTTATATATATTTATTAAGTATATATAAATATTTTAAAATAATATCTATAATTATAATTATATATTCTTTAATAGTACTTACGTAATAAGCACTGATAAAAGCATCTTTATCGGTATTTTTCCACTGTGGATAAAAATAAGGCATTATCAATGCTATAAGTTCATAGCTGATAAAGATTGGTTTTATTAGTGATTTTTTTATCACTGATAAATACATTGATTTATCAACAGTAAGATAATAAGCACTGATAGAAGGAGTCTTTATCTGTAATTTCTTCTAGGTGATTATAAAAGTGACCTTGTCCAATTAAAGAGATTTAAATATTTGTGAACCCATCACAATATCATAATATTTACAAGGAAGCTAGCTACAGCCGGTGCTACTCCTCAGGGAAACGATGCTCGAATCACACCACTCGATTGCCTCCAATTTCTCTAAAATCTCATCCAACATCTGATGTTCGATTGATATTATGGTTTTCAAAGAGGGTCTCAGATTTTCTTCTACCTTAAGATGAAGTCCTTCCAATTTTATTTGTGCATTTATTATTTTGTTTTTGATTTATTCTCTGATGATGTCATGATTTGTGGCCTTGTGATTATATACTAGCGAGGTTGGCCTTCTTATAATCTTAGTTCCTATTTTGGTTCAAATCAAGATTTCTTGTGGTGTGTTTATTGTTTTTTGGAATAAATAGTGAATGAAGAAGTAACATAGAGTTTAGTTGGTTCCTTTATTTTGTTTAAGTTTCCCAAATTGATTTTCCAAACATATCATTCATATGTTTCATTATCTGTTTTACCAATTAATTCTAAACATGTTCAATTTTAGAAATTTAAATTGGTGATTTTTTGTATGAGGGAGTTGAAGTAAGGTTAATGGATTGATTTTATATTATACTACTTATCATATTTTTTCTACTTATCTGGATTGGTGTGATAATCCAATGTATGGGTTCATTATGGAAGTTTTTATTTAAATTTTCATTCTACTAGTTTTATTTTTTATTTCCCCAAATTAGTCTCACTTTGTTGTTTTCCATGCCCTGGTGCTTGTTTCTAGCCTGAGGGGGATCTAGAATGTCCCTTGGATACTATCAAGATATAGATTGATATTTAACTCAAAATATTTGAAAATTTTATTCAATTTTCAATGGGTGTCGTCATGGGTTTTCAATATTCCTTTTAAAATTTATAAAACACTTCCCTCAATTACATGGATTGGGAAATAAATATATCATGAATTCCATGAGTCTTCTATAAATGAAGGAAAATGTCAACTCACTAATCATTAACATTTAAACATTGGTCATTGTTAATGTAGAAAATTATTACCATTTTTCATCTATTAAACCTCTAAATATTTTTTCATCCACATTAATAAACCCTTCCAATCTATCCTTAAAATTATATTTTATGTATAATTTATGATCAATTACTCATTTTTAAAATTAAAGTGTCTTTAATAATTCATGTAACCGTCAATGTGAATATATTAGATCATGTCTCAATTTATATATCAATATTGTCAATTTACAAACATTATTATCATATTACAAACTTCATCGTCATCATGATTATTTTATTAGGGAAAAGAAAACAAGAAAAGTGGAAAAACAAACCTAGGGGGCCTAAAATAATGGAAACCCAGAGCATCCCTCCTAACAAGGTTCACCCCCTCAGGGGGGAAAGAATTCAAATGATAGAATATAGTGATGTCACTTATCCTCATATTAAATAATGAGAACACTATCTATTTGTTTGATGTTATTTTTATTTGTGTAATCTATTAGAAAATACTAATTTTACATTCATTTGGAGTACCTTGTTTTTCTTTGGTATGGGTTAGTGTGGTGGTATAACATCCCTAGAGTCTTGATATGTTTTCAAATATTGATATAAAATTAATTTTAAATATAATAATTCATTAGATTTTTACACCACTTGATCCAATACATTTTTATATCTTCAAGTTGATTGAATGTGATTTTATTATTATTTTTTATCATATTGGAGTTTTGTAATACTCCTTAATTTCTTATATTTTAATGTCTTTTATATACGGTATTTAAGAATTATTTGATATGGAGTAATTCATCTCTTAAATTCAATTTCCCATTTTCTTCAATGTATTGATATTCTTTGAAACAATCCTATGATGAGTTTACCTTATTAAAATTATCTATAAATTTCACTTTTGATAATGAATATATTATGTGTAATTATTTATCTATTATATAAAATTAATCTTTTATGAACCCAGTAGGATGGATATGAACTGAAAATGGATACACACTAATCTTTTCACAAATTAATATGATGATGGAGTTAAAGAGTTATCATGTTTAAAAGAGATCATGTAACAACAATTCTAAATTCCCCTATCGATGTTTATATTGTAGTTATTCAAGACCAATTAGTCTGGAAGAGTTGAAGGAATATTGATTTTTATTTGGGGACATAAATCAATGGATCCAAAACAAGGATTGGTTTTTCATCACTCAGAAAGTACTATGGAATCTCTACACACTTCACAACTGTTGGATAACTACCTCTTAGCATAATATCTGACAATAAATTCCTATTGGGAATCTCCATGATTCTCTCATACCACACACAGAAATAAAAAAACTAATTAGACTATTGAACATAGAGAAATAATTTTATAGAATAATATCATTCATTGGTTAATGGTTTTTTTTCAAAACACATATGATTTAAGATGCAACCATAGAATCAGAAAAATCTATGGAGGAAAGATATTTCCACTTATTTAAACAATGAATACCATTTTAAGGATGAGAAAGAAAAGTGAATGGTGAATGGTGATATTATTGATATGGTAGTGAGTGTGTGAGGGATAAAGGTATCACAGGGATGTTGGACATTATTCTCATGTCAGATTCTATGCTAAGTGGTATTTATCCAATAGTAGTGAAGTGCACACGGAATCCTTAGTTTTGTTATTAACATTATGAGTTACTCTCAACCAATCCTTATTTTGGATCCATTTATCAATGGAACTATATATATATCAATATAATTATTTGTCTCCTTGTTTCCAAAGACCCATATTGTCTTGTAAATAGTAATGAAGATCATAGAGAATCCTTAGTTTTGTTCTTAGCTTATATTTTCACCAAAGAAACCCTTTGGAAAGATGTAATGAAAATGTGATTATATACATAATATATTTTGAAAATAAATTATATAATGATATGTTGATTGAATTTTAATTATTCCTTAAAGAGTTAATTTATTTTAGAAGATTTCTTTCGATGTGTCATGACTTTATAGGAAGACCAACGACAATGTCTCTACTCAATCACAGAGGTCATCTTGATGTTTTAATAGTATAATCATTTCACATAGAATTAATGTATTTTTTTCATATTTATGTATAATTTATTTATTTTTAGTGTTACTCACCTATTAATTTTCCTTATATATAGGTGGATTCTTTTGTTCGAGTTGGGGTGCTCTGTCTAACATTCATTATTCTTCTCCCTTAAAACCTTTTCACCCCTAAAGTGGTCCATTAATAAATTTATTTCAAATTAACTCCACTAACATCGAAGGAAGAGAGAAGACACTTCCTCTTCCCAATTAAATAGGTAATCTTGATGTTTTCACAGTAAAATCAGTATCCTTGGAGTTAATGTACTATTTCATATTGATTTTTAATATAATTATTTTTAGTATAACTCACATAATAATGGTTTTGTTATACAGCCGAATTATTTTTTTCAAATTTGTGTGCTCGATCCAGCCTTTATTCTTCTTCTCCCAAAAAACCTTTTCACCCCTATAATGGTTCATTTATCACTTTCATTCAAATTAAATCCACTACCTTTAGCAGAAGAGCAATGAGGCCACCTTTACTCAATTATAGTGATAATATGGATGTCGGCACAGTAAAATAATTGCACATAGAATTAATATATCGTTACATATTTATTTTAAATTTATTTATTTTTAGGATAACACACATAATAATTGTTTTATTATATAGTTGGATTCTTTTGTTCAAGTTGGGTTTCTCTTTCCAATATTCATCCTTTTGAATCCTTAAAACCTTTTCACCCTTACAATTTTTTATTTATCACTTTGTTTAAAATTAACACCACTTCCATTTTTGTAACATCTTGACCCAACTCCCCAGTAAACTGGTGGCTATACCGGTCTCCACATGACCTCAAATGCATCTCCCCATATTCCAGAGGCTGATGACTAGCAGCGAGGGTCTATGGATAGTCAGTGGGGAGACAATACCCTCATATTAGATTTCAATAATAGAAAATGGAAATAAATATAATATGCATTCAAATAAAGGAGAAATCAGTGGAAGGTAGATTTTATAAATCATTTACAAAACAAATTTCCAACGCTAATTATATAGCAGATTCATACACGACATACTAATGATAAAAAATAGAAAATGGTGAATCAAAAAATATGCATTACATTCCAATATAGAAATAAATAAACAATGACGCAAAGCCCTAAGGGAGGTCTCCTCAAGCATCCTGAGATTTCGCTCAGCCCTCTGCTCTTATCTTCTATGTAAATGCAAACATCACAATCTTGCAACCAAATAGAATCTGCTTAGGTACCCGAGTTTAATCTAATCCTGAGTAGGGTGTGAGATATAAATTTTAGTATGATGGGACCATTTTTTTTACCCCAAATCCATACATTTAATAAATAATTTAAATAGTGTGGAATCATGCATAAATAAAGTAAGTAGTACAAATTAACTATATACCCAAGTACCTGCTTGAGCCCTCAGCCGGTGTCTGAACCTGCATTATACATTTCCCATGCATACTCAATAATCATAACACAATCATTTTCATTTATCAATTATTCAAACCTCATTAAATTATGAACGTCCTGAGATTAGGCCTAATACCGACGTCCCCCGTATAAGTCACCCACCATAGATGCCTATAAAGATCATCTAAGTAATAAATGTAAAGAACAAATCCAAGATTGTGCTTTGGCATGGATAATGTGTATTAAGATATTAGATTTAAACTTTCATATACTATAACTAATACCATCCACTAAAAATAGTGATTCACTCTTGGGTCTATCCAATAACAGTGATTCAGAAAATTCATTAATACATCTCAACCCTTTCTCATATTTAATTCAAAAATAATTATATTGCAACAATTTTCATTAACCATTAATGCATTTCATGTATGACCAATTGGACCCACAATCTAATGTCAATTAATGGGTTTAGAACATCATTTATAGAACCCTCGTGAGTATTTGCAGCATCCATCCTTTTCCCACAATTCATGGGTATTTGGAGCATGAGTCAATATCTAATAAAAGGATATTTTCATGCAAGCTGGGTGTAGAACGCCATTTCTAGAACCCCCTGAGTATTTAGAGCTTCATTACTTGTATCACAACCCATTTAACAACCATACATATATATTTATCATTGGTGTAGAACACCATGTCTAGCACCCCGTGAGTATTTGGAGCCTCAGTCCTTGTCTCACAACTTGTTTATCAATAATACATATATATTTATCATTAGTGTTGAACATCATGTCTAACTCCCCAAAACCATTATTAATTAATTCATAAATTAATTAACCCAATTCGTTAATTTATTCAATAACTAATTAACAACATAAATCTCCCTGCAAATAATTCAATAATTAATTAACCATTCAACATATCAATAGTAAATAATTAATTAACAATTAATTATTCTTAGAAATCCAACTAAATAATTAATTCAACATTTAATTATCCAAATTCTTTAACAATTTTGATCATATCCACTCCAAAAGTGGTTCATCCAGGATATTAAAAATTTACAAACACGATATAATCATCTCAAAATATGCTTGACAAATCCCAGATATTAAGTAACCATCTCTCAGAGCAAATCATATCTTTAAACAACTCCATCCAAGAAAATATAAGGCGTGGAAAAATTAACACACATAAAAAGGTACCCTTGGACAACAGTCGTAACAAATAATCAATTCACAATCTTAATTTAAGGTAAGAAAATTAATTAATTAAAAATTAATTAATTAAATCATATCTCTTTAACCAATCATCAATTAACTGACCATTTACCATTTAACATGTAATATTTAATCTATCCATTAATTATTACCAGTTTCCAATTTATATTGTGAACACATCAAATATTCAATATTCTCAATAATTAGTAAAACCCGCAATTTTATTTCAACTCATGACTTGAAAATTAATTCCACAATTAATTACCCTATTTCCAATTCTTCCCATTCAAATCATTTAACTATTTAATCATATCACTTTAACAAAATTGAAAAAACATGTTTAAAATAAACACTTATTCAAGTCCTCATATATCTCACGTGGGATGCATCATTTAATAACCTCAAAATCTCCATACATCAACATATCATATATCAGCTCTAGCTAGAAGACATTTGAAAATCCAAACCACAGCAAGCATGATATGACATTACCACTAACCAATAGTTTATATTTAATCATCATTTCGATAAAACATAGCAGTTCCAAAATCAAGGAAACTCATATTCTCAATTTATTTAAAGAAGATATATTTCTTTAATAAAGTGATAGGGATTTGGGACCCTGCCTCGAGGTGGAACCATTTTTATTCTGCAACGCTTTAATGAACTAGGTAGCAGAAATTCCACAACTCGTCCGCAGTCACATGAATGCACATATTTATATATATATATATATATATATATATTGTAAGAACCCGGACCTTCTTTTCAGGTATCTTTTTAATTTTTTGGATTTTTTGAGAAAAGATGAGTTTCTGGAAATTTTTGAAGTACACGTAGTGTACTTTATGATTACATGATGTGTACTTCGTTGCCACATGAGGCCATGTTCTAGCCATGTCTGGGTCACACACGTGGTCGTGTGGGGTGAGGTGGAGGCCGCTTAAAGCGGAGTGCAGAAAAGTCTAGTACACGTCGTGTACTCCAAAAGTAAATGTCGTGTACTTTCTTTTTTTCATTAAACGCACCAGGGTTGCGTCTAATTGCCAGAAACATCTCCTTTTAGGTCTCGTTAGGCCAAGAGCTCTCAAATGGCTGTTGATCTTCTCCAATACCCCGAGCCTTTATTTGTTCTCTGAATTGACCGTTGTCGATTGCGTTGGAACCGCAGTCATATGCTTTTCCTTCATCTAGATCATCGATTTCCAATTCTTCCACTTTTGTAAGTTATTGTGGGTTGAACATTTTATGTTTTTTCATAGATCTACAACTTTCTAATGAGATTCAAGCCTCGTAGTTCAAGTATATTGATATCCTAACCCCAAGGTAGGTGGTTTGTTCCTTTCCATTCAAATTCTTCGAGTATTATGTGAAAATTCCACCAATACCCTTGAACGGGGTATTGTGTGTTTACTGTTATACCCATGTTGTTTTCCTACCTTGATTGTATGCTTGTGTATAGGTAATTTGGTTATGTATAAGGAAAATTTATATTCTTTGATGTTTTTCCCATGCTTTTCTCTTTACGACCTTTTGGTCTTGTTCATCCTATTGGTTGTTTACCTATTTTTCATGCCTTGTGACCGTAGGATGGAGTGTTGTTCCCTATCATGCTTGTTATGTTGCAGACTGGTTAGCCAACTAGTTCTATAGGTTTACTTTGGCCTTATAGCATTATTATGCACTGACTAGAATGGGGTTGTGAGGACCAGTTTCCATAGACTATAAGGGGATAGACCGAGTGAGCTTCCTCAGAGAGTCTTTGGACATTATAGACTATAAGGGGATAGACCGTGTGAGCTTCCTTAGAGAGTCTTTGGAAATTATAGACTATAAAGGGATAGACCGAGTGATCTTCCTTAGAGAGTCTTGAGCTTTAGAGAATATAAGGGGGTAGACTGAGTGAGCTTCCTCGGAGAGTCTTTTTTTTACTTGAACTTCCTTAAACCACTTCAGGCTATAGGAGGAATTAAACGAGTGAACATCCTCGGAGAGTTTGTGAATGAACTAAGGCTATAAGAGGAAATGACTGAGTGAGCTTCCTCAGAGAGTCTCTAGACCTTAGGTCTATAAGGGGAATTGACGGCGTGATATTCCTCATAGATTCCCTGACTACCTTAGACTATAAGTGTAATTGACTGAGTGAGCATCCTCAAAGAGTCTTATAAATTCGTATGACAAAATCATAGGGGTTAGGTTGAGTGTACTACCCATAGTGTTGTTGGTACTTCTTAGGTTGGACCAGAGGGGATGGTTGTGAGTACTTCCCAGAGGGTTACCTATTTTTGGCTAGATGTTTGCTTCACTATTGCTTGATTGATTTGTGGATTGTTTACTGCTGAGTACTTTCCTGTTTACTGTTTACTGTACTTTTACCTGCCATATACTCACTGACTATTAGGCACAAATCTTTGGGTGGTTTCCTAATGGGATTTAGTCTCACACCTTTTTTGGGTCATGCTTTTGGGCCCAAACATATTATATTGTTGCAGGTATAGATAAGGGAAAGCACCCTTCTACATTAGGTACTTGACTTTCTGTGGAGCTGGAGAGCATAGGACTAAGCTATGCCTTGCTATGATGAGGAGTTTATCTATTTACCTTTATTTTGTACTTTGGTTAGCATTATTGTACTGCCAGCATTGTGACTTGTTTGGCTGCTTTCCTAGACATATGTATCATCCATCATTTCATATATGTGTGTGTGCTCCAGTTGTTTATTATTTTAGTCTTCTGTTGTTTATTGTTGTTGTATATTTACAGCTTTTTCTATTGTATGCATCGTTACTTCAACTGTGTACTCTACCAATGAGGTAATAGTTTCCCCACCATCACACCCAAGGCCCTCCCTGCTAGTCAGCAGCCTCTGTCATTCAGGGAAAAGCGCTTGAGGCCATCTAACCATCCGGGTATAGGGTGCCTCTAGGTGGCTTCTGGAACTGGGACGTTACAAAGTGGTATCAGAGGAATTATTTTCTCTCGACTTACTATTTGGAGCCTATAACCAGGGATAGGATGGAATAGGTACTTGGTAATAAGTTGTGCCTGAGAGTTGCTAACCCGTGTAAAGGGAAAATACAATCTACCTCATTTATTGCAATTTCTTCAGGTTTTACAATTTTTACAATTGATATGATTTCACCTTGAGTGACTCACATGATTTGTGATGTTACTGTTGATATTATTGAGGTTCCATTTCTGTTTCAACCTAATGAGATGAGGGTATGACATCTCATGCATCGTATAGGCACTTGCTAGAAACCACATTTCATGCATTTTTTTCATGCCATCTAGGACGCATTAGTGATTTCATGTTGTTGTGATAGATAATGTGTAAAATTTTCATGTTGTTGTGATATATGCTTGATAGAATGCCTTCTTTTAATAAGAATTGCTATATGTAAGGTCTTGTTTGAATGAATGCCAAATTTCGATTCCTGAGGTGTTATGGACCCACATGAATTGGAACTTTTTAGATCATTGACTTGTTTCCCTTGTATATCATATGTATGAGATTCCAAGATTTGATTTTCAGGGAGTATGGGCCCTCATGGATCATAATTTGGCACCTTAACTCTTGTTTTATTTGTTTTCTGGGCTCCAGAGCAGTTTCTGAGGCTACTGTCCGGAAAAACCTAGAATACACGGCGTGTACTTTATGAATACACACCATGTAGTTTTTAACCGTGTCACTGACTGTGCAGGCAGAGACATGGGGTTGTGAAAAATCTTTCAGGAACATGCCATGTATAGTACATACACGCCATGTTGTAGTGACTATGTGTCTACCCGTGTGACTAACGACATGGATGGATGAAACTTTTACTATACATGTTGTGTCCTATTTTCACACAATGTGTCGTGTAACCTAGGTGTCCGGCCATGTCACGAACAACACGGGTTGGGGAAATACTTCAAGTACATGTCGTGTACACATGGAGCTCTCCGTGTAGAGTGAATCATGTAGCCGGCCTTGTAACTAACAACATGGGTCATTGAAACTTGTCTAGTACACACCGTGCCCTTCGTGAACATGTCGTGTAGTCTAGGATTAATAGGAACATGTGGGTTATCCATGTAAGGAGACTCGAGCAGGGTAATAGAGTTCAATTACACGTCATGTGTTCGGCCAACACACCATGTTTTTGGGGTGTTACACGACCAGTTTAGGCAGGAGTACATTCCCATGTGAATGACTTATGGGATCACGCCGCGTAGGAAAAGTACACACCGTGTAGTCGTGTTTTTCAAACTTGAGTGCTTTATTTCTTCTGTTCCCTTCTTATTCTTCCTATTTTCAGTTCTTGATAATCTTGAATCTAAGGTGTGTGTTTGACCTTGCAGAGTTATTTCACCGAGACGTCCTCCAGTTGTAGGGCAGTGATCAGACCCCTGATATGGCTAATTAGGGACTTCCTGTAGATCCTCCTATTATACCATCCTTGCCAGTAGTGTTTATACTAGTTTTAGGAACCAATGAGCAGTTTAAGGAGGGCTTTCTAAGGATGATGTAGACCTTCCAAGGAGCGTAGCCTCATACCCCGTCGATGGCTAAGTTGATTCAGGTTTTCCAATAGCAGCATCCTCCAACCTTCTCAGGAGAAGGAGGACCTCAGGCTGTAGAGTCATGGCTCGAATCCATGCTGACGATCATTGATCATCTCGAGCTACCACCAGAGAGGAGGGTGAATCTCACAACCAACATGCTCCGAGACTCTACCAAGAGGTGGTGGGAAGTCATCTCTCAGGTGGGACACCACCAGAATATGGTTTGGGAGGAGTTTAAGCGTATCTTCTATGATTACTTATACTCGGATATCTTGAGGGATGACCGAACCTGGGAGTTCATGAGCTTAAAGCGGGGTACTCTTTCTGTGATGTAGTATTCATCTCATTACATGGATTTTCAGCGTTTCATGCCTATCCCAATAGGTGATGAGTTTTTCCTGGCTAGGAAGTTTGAGGATGGTCTCGGGCTGGAGATCCATTCCTAGGTGAACATCTTCAGGTTGACTTCGATATCCTTTATCGTCAGCCAGGTGTTGATCACAGGTCGCAATCTGAGGGATTACGGAGTAGTGAGCCAGGGAGGTTAGACATCTAGAGTTAGTGTTCCTCCTACTGATAGTATGAAGCACTGTAGGGAGTCTGTTCTAGAAGATAAGAGTAGGCGAAATGTATCTTCAGGCATCTAGGTAGTATGCTACCAATGTGGGAGGAGTGGGCATACAAGGACTCCATGCCATAGAGACCCAACGGAGCTCCGATATTGCGGCAAGATGGTCCATCTTTAGTGTTTTTTCAGATCTTCTCACCTAGAGCTAGAGGTAGGGGTTCTTATATGACCCTGAATTCAGGAGATGCAATGCCAGTTTCTCACCAGTCTGGGAACTGGAGTTCTTCTGGCCGTTTGGGACAGGGTGGTGGTCGCGGCTGTGGTGGTCACTCATCAGGCTACCAGCAACAGCAAAGTGGATTGGCTTAGAGTGGTCAGGAAGGGTCACAGGGCTGTGGAGCAAGCCATACCTTTGTAGTGGAGGAGACCCATCAGGAGCAGGATCCCGACCCCTCTACAGTTCGAGGTACTATCTTAGTAGCCTCAGTTTTATCTTCTTTTCTTTTCAACACAGGGGCTTCCCATATCTTTATATCAATCGTTTTTGTGGAGAGTCTTGGTCTCTGCATCTTTTCTTCTACCGACATCTTAACACTAGACACACCATTGGGGACTAGGACAACTAGTGTACGTCAATTCAAGGAGTGCCCTCTTGAGGTTGGTGGGTGTCACTTCTTTTGAGATATCTACGTCCTAGAGATGAAAAGCTATGATGTCATTCTCGGAGGACTGGCTAGTTCCAGTCCAAGAATTCATCAACTGTTATCATTACAAGGTGAGTTTCCTATCACCAGAGGGTGGATCCTTTCTTCATAGGGGTGAGTGGTATTTCCAGGAGAGTAGAGCGGGTCCATAGCATCATGGGTTGGGAGGAGTTACAGCCCAGATTGCTAGTCTTTATCTGGATGACCAGGGGACTTCACAGTTAGACTTTACTCCAGTGGTGGATCATTTCAAAGATGTCTTTCCAGAGGACTTTTCAGGTTTGCCTCCGGATCGTGAGGTAGACTTCTGGATTGAGCTCATTCCAGGAGTGGCACCGATGTCCATTCCTCCTTATAGGATGGCTACACCTAAGTTGCAGGTGCTCAAGAAGCAGTTGGAGGAGTTGTAGGCCAAGGGTTTCATCTAACCCAGTACTTCTCCTTGGGTTTTGTCTGTCCTGTTTGTGAAGAAGTCAGGCGGTACCCTCATTCTTTGTGTGGACTATTAGAAGTTGAACTAGTTAATGGTCAAGAACTGATATCCCTTGCCGAGGATTGATGATCTCTTTAATCATCTTTGAGGAACACGGGTGTTCTCAAAGATTGATTTGAGATCTAGTTATCATCAGTTGCGCATTATACCATCTAATATACCTCTTACAGCCTTTAGGAGCAGGTATATTCTATACGAGTATATGGTTATATCATTCGGTCTCACGAACACGCCTTCAGTTTTCATGGAACTGATAAACTGAGTATTCCATCGATACTTGGATTCCTTCGTGGTTGTTTTCATGGATGATATCTTGGTGTACTCTCACACTCGACACAACCATGATACCCATCTTGATATTGTTCTGAGTACACTAAGAGAGCATCAGTTATATGCTAATCTCTCAAAATGAAACTTTTGGATAGATCAGATTCACTTCTTGAGTCATGTTATCTCATTGACAGGAGTGTCAGTGGACCTATAGAAAGTAAGGAGAGTAATTTCCTTGGAGCATCTGAAGAATGTCTTTGAGGAACGGAGTTTCCTAGGGATGGATAGATACTAAATACACTTCATACAAGACTTTTCACGCTTAGCAGCACCGCTGATAGGTCTGAGTAAGAAATGGGTGAAGTTCTTATGGTTAGATTCTTGTGAGTCAGCCTTTTAGCAGTTGAAAGGGAGGTTTACTTCAGCACAGATACTAGTCTTGCGAGAGACAGGAAAGATCTATACTATTAAATGCGATGCTTCAGTTATCGTTCTAGGATATGTGATGATGCAGGGAGATGGAGTTTTTGCGTACAGGTCTCGGCAGTTGAGGCCACGTGAGAGGAATTGCCCGACGCATGATGTGGAGTTGGCAGTTGTTGTTCATGCCTTACGCTATTGGAGACATTATCTTCTGGGAGAGAATTTTGTGGATTTCACTAACCAAAAAAGTCTCAAGTACATATTCACTCAGCATCATCTGAATCTGAGATAGTACAGGTGGGTCGAGTATCTTTAGTACTTTGACTTTGAGCTTGCCTATACACCTGGGAAAGGAAATGCGGTAGCTGACACGTTGAGTAGTAGAACTCGGATACAGACAGTTGAAGAGGCTAGCAGTGAGTGGAAGCTTATGGCTCTATTCTCTGAGATGCACTTGGAGGTGCACGACAGGCAGGGTCATACTTTTCTATCTTCTGTAGTTGTTACCTCTACCCTTCTTGATCTAGTACTGATGAGGAAGCTATCAAATTCTGAAGGCCTAGTCCTAAGGGAAAGAGTGTCAAGAGAAGACCCTATTCTTGGGTGGACCATAGGTGAGGATGAGATCCTACAATCCTAGGGATGCGTATGGGTTCTAGTAGATATACGTGAGGAGCTGATGTGGGACTTTCATTCCTCAGTTTGGGCAGTTCATCTTGGTGTCACCAAGATGTACCGTGATCTCATCATCAGTATTGGTGGCTAGATATCAAGAGGTACATTGCTGGTTTCATCATGAGATGTTCTACTTGTTAGCAGGTGAAGGTGTAAAATCAGCGACCAGCAGGTCTTTCGAAGAAGTTACCCATTCCTGAGTGGAAGTGGAATGACGTAGCGATGGACTTAGTGATCGGTTTTCCGAGGTCTCCTTAATGGAAGAACGCAATATGGGTTATCATTGATAGACTCACGAAGGCTACTCACTTCTTTCTGATCAGGGATACCTTCAGTTTTGATGAGCTGGGGTGGTTGTACATCCAAGAGATTGTACATCTTCATAGAGTTCCACACTCCATTATTTCAGAAAATGATACACGTTTTAATCCTCAGTTCTGGTAGGGGCTTCAGAAGGCCTTGGGTACAGAGGTACTTTTGAGTACAGCATATCATCCCCAAACAAATGGCCAGTCTGAGCGTATGATTCAGGTGCTTCAGGATATGCTCTGAGCATGCATTCTGGATTTTCTAGGTTCTTGGTAGAATCATTTACCTCTTGTGGAGTTTTCCTACAACAATAGTTTTCAGGAAACTATTTAGATGTAACTTTACGAGGCTTTGTATGGTCGGCCATGCCAATCACCTTTATGCTGGTTGGAGGCAGGAGAGCCAGATTTAATGGGACCTCATCTAGTTCATGAGACCTCAGAGTAGATAAAGTTGATTCGGAAGAGGATGGTTATGGCACAGTCTCGACAGAAGTATTATCCTGATCAGTGGAGATGACCTCTGGAGTTCGAGGTCAGGGATCAAGTTTTCCTACATGTCTCACTGAGGCTGGGACACAAGAAGATTTGGAGATAGGGTAAGCTTTCACTAAGGTATGTTCGGTCATTTGAGGTGTTGGAGAGGGTTGGGACGGTTCCCTATCAGTTGCAGTTACCTCAGAGGTACTGGGATATGCACGATTTCTTCCACATTTCTCAGCTCTGACATTACTTTTCAGACATGTCTCATATCTTTCAACATGAGGAGGTTGATCTTGAAGTGAATGCATTGTTTGAGGAGCATCCTATCTGGATTGTCGATCACAGTATGAAAGTTCTCTGTGGTCAGTATATTCCTCTGGTACGGGTGCTATGGCAGCACAGGCAAGTACAAGACGAGACTTGGGAGAGGGAGGCTGATGTACGATCGCAGTGGTCGGAGCTATTCGGGGTTTCTTCTTCTGAACCTCGCTAGGGAAATTCAAGGAGAAATTTTACTAAGAGGGGAAGTTTGTAAGAACTCGGACCTTCTTTTTAGGTATTTTTTTACTTTTTCTGGAGTTTTTAAGAGAAGAGGAGTTTCTGGAAATTTTTGAAGTACACATCATGTACTATATGAGTACACGTCGTGTACTTATTTACCACTTGAGGCCGTGTGTTGGCCGTGCTCGGGACACACACACGGTCATGTGGGGTGAGGTGGAGGCCGCTTAAAGAGGAGTACAGAAAAAAGCTAGTACATGTTGTATACTCCAAAATTACATGTCGTGTACTTTCTTTTTTTCATTAAACGCACTGAGGTCGCGTCTAATCGCCAGAAACATCATCTTTTAGGTCTCGTTCGGCTGAGATCTCTTGAATGGCCATGGATCTTCTTTGAGCCCCCGAGCCTCCGTCTGTTCTCTAAATCAACCGCTGTCAATTGCATTGGAACCACACCGGTAAGCTCTTCCTTCTTCTAGAGTATTGTTTTCAAATTTCTCCTCTTTTCCACATTATCATGGGTTGAATGTTTTATGTTTTTTCATAGATCTAAAAAGTTCTATGGATATTAAAGCCTCATGGTTCAAGTATATTGATCTCCTAACCCAAAGGTAGGTGTTTTGTGAATTTCTATCCAATGTCTTTGAGAATTATGTGCAAATTATACCAATACCCTTGAACGGGGTATTGCATGTTTACTATTTTACCCTTATGGTTTTCCTGCCCTGCTTTTATGCTTCTATAGAGGTAATTTGGTTGTTTATAAGGATAATTTATATGCTTGTATGTTTTTCCCATTCTTATCTGTTTACGATCTTTTCGTCTTGTTTAGCCTATTGATTGTTTACATGTTTTCCATGCCTTGTGACCATAGGATGGAGTGTTGTTCAATATCATGCTTGTTATGTTATAGACTGGTTAGAAAAGTAGTTCTATAGGTTTACTTTATCCTTAAAACATTATTATGCACTGATTGGCATGGTGCCGTGAGAACCTGGTGCCGTAGACTATAAGGGGATAGACCGAGTGAGCTTCCTCAGAGATTCTTTGGACATTATAGTCTATAAGGGGATAGACCGAGTGAGCTTCCTCAAGAAGTCTTTGGAAATTATAGACTATAAGGGGAAATACCGAGTGAGATTCCTTAGAGACTCTTGAGCTTTTTAGACTATAAGGGGGTAGATCGAGTGAGCTTCCTCAGATAGTATTTGTTTTACTTGAACTTCCTTAAACAACTCCAGGCTATAGGAAGAATTGACAGAGTGAGATTCCTCAGAGAGTCTATGAACGACCTGAGGCTATAAGAGGAATTGACCGAGTGAGCTTCCTCAGAGAGCCTCTAGACCTTGGGGCTATAAGGGGAATTGACTGCATGATCTTCCTCAGAGAGTCCCTGACTACCTTAGACTATAAGGGGAATTGACTGAGTGAGCTTCCTCAAAGAGTCTTATAATTTTGTATGACCAAACCAAAGGGGTTAGGCTGAGTGTACTTCCCAGAGGGTTTTTGATACTTCTTAAGTAGAGGGTATGGCTGTGAGTACTTCCCATAGGGTTACCTATTTGTGGTTAGCTATTTTCCTCACTGTTTCTTGATTGATCTGTGGATTGTTTACTGCTGAGTTCTTTCCTATTTACTGTTTACTGTACTTTTACCTGCCATATACTCATTGACTGTTAGAAACATATCTTTGGGTGGTTGCCTACTGAGATTTAGTCTCACACCCTGTTTGGGTCATAATTTTGGGCCCAAACATATTATATTGTTGCAGGTATAGATAAGGGCAGGCTCCCTTTTACTTCAGGTACTTGACTTTCTGTGGAGCTAGAAAGCATGGGACCAAGCTATGGCTGGCGATGCTGAGGAGTTTATCTATTTACCTTTCTTTTGTACTTTTTTTAGCACTATTGTATTTTCAGCATTGTGACTTGTTCCACTTCTTTCCTAGAAATATGTATCATGCATCATTTTATATATATGTGTGTGCTCTAGTTGTTTATTATTTTAGTCTTCCACTATTTACTATTGTTGGATATTTACTACTTCCAATATTGTGTGTGTTGTTACTTCCATTGTGTACTCTTCCAATGAGGGTATAGTTTCCCCACCATCACACCCAAGACCCTCGCTGCTAGTCGGCAGCCTCTGGCATTCGGGGAAATGCGCTTGAGGCCATGTGACCAACCGGGTACGGGGCACCTCTAGGTGACTTTCGAAACCGGGACATTATATACATAGATACATATATATATATATATCTGTGTGTGTGTGCATTTTCTACATTGATAAAAAATAAATATATTAAACTGGTACCCAGAATCAAAGTAGTATTGAACAACACACCTCCAACATGGTACCATGGACACCTACAAAAATTAACAAGCCTTAATTTAACCTGTGAAAAACTAAATAGTGGGTTTGGAAGATCACCTGAACCAACAGCAGCAAAACAATTTGTTACCATACACCTCACCCTTGGCGGTGGAAGCTGGTCTATGGACCAATGTGTCTGGAGTCAATATTTGCATATCCTAAAAATAGAGGAACACAACAATTGGATTAATCCCGAACCATAGGGTTTCAGCTGAGAAAACAAGGAAAGAGAGTGGAGTCAAATGGATGATGTAAATCATGATATATACATAGACGGACTCACCATGATGAGGCTAACAAGATTCTTAATGAGTCCTAAAAGAATCGTCGTGCACAAAGTGGAGTCCGGGAGATGGGGTGGTGCGCCTCTAGGTACTTCCCAGAGGGGGGTCGCGCCATGGGGGTTGTGTTCTATAGGAGATCTGCCTCGGTGTCACGCTGTTGTACGGAGGGTCTCCAGGGGGTTTCACACTATGGTACATCCCGAGGAGGATGTTCGTGCGGAGGAGGAGGCTGGAGATGCTTCTGTGTCGCGCATGGAGGGTGAGAAACATAAGGGGTCGCACCACCTGCAGGTCGTGCCTCCACTTTTTATTTTCTTATTTTTCCCTTAAATTAATACATTTAATTGAATTTAATAATGAAAATAATAATAATCATTTTATTATAATTATTATGCACATTAAACACTTATCTAATAAGTACAAAACTCCCCATTTAATTAAAAATGCTTCTTCATTTATAATTCACTTAATAAACGTGTCGTTATTAAATATGAATATCTCTTTAGATCCATAAATTCTTTTAAAATTTATTTAACTAAATTACCACAAAAATAATTATAATATCATCATTATTATTATTCAAAATTTCATTTATTTAAAACCAAAACCCCCATTTTTATTACAATATCATTTATATGATTAAAACTCCAACCCATAACCCCTAATTTAATTTCCATAATAATAAAAATTATTACATTCATAAAACTAAAATAATAATAATCTCATAATATTACTTTTGAAACCTTTGATAAACCCAACACCACTATTTAATAACAATGCCTCATTAAATCTAAAACTTCATATATTATTAAACATTTCTTTGAGAAGATCAAAATCTTCATTAAAATCTCATAAATGATACACTCCTTTAACAAGCAATTAAAATATAAAATCATAAAAATAATTTATAACATAATAATAATAATAATAAAATTATTATTATTTGCACATTCTTCCTTTTAATAATAAATTTTTAATTAATAATTCTGAAACTTATTATTTAATTAAAACAGTTCTTCGATAAACCCCAAATTCACATTAATTTCTTCAACCGTCATTTAATTAATTCTTTATCATTAAATTAATTAAACAACCATAATAATAATAATAATAATATATTTCTTATAATTATTATTAAAACTTTCTTTTAATTAAACACAATCTCTCATATAATCTTATTTAATTAAATTAAATAATTTATTAAGCGGTGTAAACTGCACAGATTGGACTGCTACCGTGAGCAGCCCATGAAGATCCATTAAAGTGAACATTTCCAGATCCAGTGCTCCTAAGACTCATTAGAACACACGCTAAAATTATCAGATAAAAACACAAGTACAAAAATTATACCTTTATGTTTTCTAACAGTCGGAATGAAATTCTCGATCTAGGTTTAAAAAAATGACCCATTGATAAACCGATTTTTTTAAAACCATTGTGTTTTATCCCAGTTCAAAAACGTAGGACATTACAATCTACCAACCTTAAAAACTTATCATTCCTAAGAAGCCATCTGGAACCACTACTAAAACAACCAACCAACCATGGTCATTTAATCTCGTTAGAGTTGTCGTGTTCCATTCCTAATGACCAATACATCTTTAACCGTGTACAAGCCTAATAGCTAAGCCTTTAAAACCAGATCCAAAGCTCACTTTATAGCATAAACATCGAAACAAAGCTTATATTTTAGGTGATTACAGGGACCTCATCAACCAAAATGGTTGAATCTCGATCAACCAATAATACAGGTTGCACATGCTTCCCTTGAAAGATGTCGTGGTCCCAAAACCCACATTTTTCTATTTTCTGACGGCATGCCTCTAAAACAATTTCAAAAACATCCGCATGTATAAAAAATTCCTTAATCGACTTATGGTGAAATTTACCAGTTAATCCATCACAAGGCTATTTAAAAAAAATTAAAAGTTCCCTAAAAAGAATAAAGGAGTATCCCAAAGAAACCACGCATCCCGCATACTACCCAAATAACAACTATTCATTAATCTTGAAAACATTTAAAGTATATCGCGGCCTAAGACCAATTTTATGTTAGTGTTTCCATGTCGAGGTCAAGATAGGGGACATGGTCATCATATTAAAAGGTGCGCACTTAGAGAAACCCAAGGTCATTAAGAATGTTAGTCTAACTACTACGGGACAACTTTGTAAAAAAAATCTCAGCATCCCCAGCTGAAACATTTATCAAAATCGATGCGACACTACCCACCATAATATTGTCCATGATATCCAAATAAAAGATCATCCACTCATCAGCATGCTATTTCATGACACATAACTCATGTGTGTGATGTTCCTCGAACCAGAGTCACCACGTCAAACATTGATCATAAAATCCATAACATAAACCTATCAGTGTGCTATAACAGCTGAGTCCCAGGAAGACATCCCGAGTAGTGGGAATAACTTACATTAATAACTTAGAACATTCTAAGGGTACAACCTACTATGGGTTATCTCCTTACAAAAAATAAACAACGGCCCTCTCTCCTGGTCACACAAAACCAAAATCAAAATATTCAAAAACCCCTTTTTCGTTTTAGCCATTTTCATTAATTCATTTCAACATTCCATCATTTGAATGAGTTTCATAAAACACCCAAGTACATTTCACAACAAGTCACTTGGTTTTCAAAACAACTCCATATGGAAAAAATAGGCATTCTATCACAAATATACTCTTTAATCATTTAACATTCATTTTTATTCAAATTTAAATAATAAATTTAGCATCTAAATTCCATTTTACAAAGAAGGATACATTTGAGGGTTCAATTTATTCAATCTAGGTTCTTAAAAAAGCAACCGAACAATAGTTTATTTCAATAAAAACTCAGTAGTTTTACATTTATAACCATTTCCAAACATAATATGGTTATATAAGGTTCAAACACATGGATGGACATATTCCAATTGATAAGGTGCCCATTCACCTTATCACTGGCATTTGGATCCCATTTATAACAATAAACATTCATTTAACATATTATCTTTTGTATCCCTTTCACACATAAAATCATCTCCAGTGTGTTATCATAAGAAGTAACACAACAGCATGATATAACACAAAAGTATGGCACAACAACAAAACATGCTAATATGTATGGCATATAATAACTAAAGCATATTATATCTATCACTGAAACATGATTTCTAAGATGCATTCTAAAGTAGATAAAAACATGGCATTACACCCAAGGAACACAATCAAAATTATCAGGCATCCAACTAATAAAACTACATGGCATGTTATATGCATGAAATCTAAATTACCTAGTGCCTAAGAAGATGCATGCATGAAAATTCCTTGCCAAATCAGGCCAAGATAGTTATTTTTTAAAATTATCAAAATTAATATGTAGTGGAAAATACACCAGTCACTCATAGCGAAATCATAACCACTATAATATCGATAATCATGAACATAAATTCCCATCCCTAGAAACTTGGTAATTTCCTGTACATGGGGTGATCATTCCCAAGCATGACTATTAACTCAGGCACTGAAACATGCCTAGTCTCATGTATATCAAACCAAAGTATAAAGAAAAAAAGAAAGTAAAGAATACCTAAATCCATTGATACCACTTTGCAACGTTCCGACTTGGCACACCACTAAACAGGTGGCCGGACCGATCGCCACAGGACCTCAAACGCGTCTCCCCATACCCCAAAGGCTACTGACTAGCAGCATAGGTCTATGGATAGTTAGTGGGGAGACTATACCTTCATATCAGAGTTTAATAATAGACATTTGCAATAAATAGTAGATACTTTTGAATAAATGATAAAGCAGTAGAAGGAAGAATTAATAAAACTTGTACAAAAGAAATGGCCCGCACTAATTATACAGTAGATCCGTGCATGGCATGCTAATGATAAAAAAATAGAAAATAGTGAACAAAAAATCATGCTTTACATTATGATATAGAAATAAGTAAAAAATGGCTCAAAGCCCTGAGGGAGATCTCCATGACCATCCTGAGCTTCTGCCCGGTCCACTACTCATATCTCCACTGTAAATGCAAACATTACAATCCTATAACCAAATAGAATCTACCGGGTTACCCCAGTGTAATGGCGGCCCGAGTATGGAATGAGATATAAATATTAGATGGTCGGGACCACCGGTGTCTACACCAAATCAGACATTTAATAAATAATTTAAACAGTGTGGAATCATGCATAAATAAAGTAACCATTACAAAGTAACTATATCCCCAAGTACCTACTTCAGCCCTCAGCTGGAGTCTGAACCTGCATTATACATTTTTAATGCATACTCAACAATCATTACACAATCACTTTCATTTATCAATTATTCAAACCTCATTAAATTATAAAAGTCATGAGATTTAGCCTTAGCCCAACATCCCCCATATAAGTCACTCACCACAAATGTATCTAAAGACCATCTTAGTAATCAATGTAAAGACCAAATCCAATCCTGTGATTTGGCTTGGATAACTTGTCATAAGATATTCTATTTAATCTTTCATATACTATAACTAAGCCCATCCACAAAAAATAGTCATTCGCTCCTAGGTCCACCCACTAACATTGATTCACCCAAGTCATTAATAAGTTTGAACCCTTTCTTATATTCAATTCACAAATCATTATGTCACAATTGTTTTCATTAACCATTAATTCATTTCATGTACGACCAATTGGACCCAAAATCCAATGTAAATTAATTTGTATAGAACATCATGTCTCGCACCCTCGTGATTATTTGGATCATCAGTCCTTGTCTCACAACCCATGGGTATTTTGATCCTTAGTCTCTATTCAAGAAAAGAATATTTTCATGCATTCTGGGTGTAGAATGCTGTGTATTGCACCCCATGAGTAGTTAGAGCTTCAATCCTTGTCTCACAACCCATTTATCAATCATACATATATATTTATCATTGGTGTAGTACACCATATCTAGCACCTCGTGTGTATTCGGAGCTTCAGTTCTTGTCTCACAATATGTTTATCAATCATACATATATATGTATCATTGGTGTAGAACACCGTGTCTAACACCCCAAAACCATCCATTAATTAATTCATAAACTAATTATTCAAATATGTTAATTAATTCTACAATTAATTAAAAACATTAATCACCCATCAAATAAATCCACAATTAACTAACCATTCAAACTCTCAATAGTAAATAATTAATTAACAATTAATTATTATTAGAAATACAACTAAATAATTAACTCAACATTTAATTACCCAAATTCTCTAACAAGTATGAACATGTCCACTAAAATAGTGATTTTTCCTGGACTTTAAAAATTTACATGAATGTTATAATCATTTCAAAACCTGATGAAAAAATCCCAGATATTTTTCAACCATCTCACATAGCATATCATATTTTTAAACAACCCCATCCAAGACAACTTAAGGCTTTGAAAAAATAAAACACATCAAAAGCTACCCTTGGCCAACAGTCGTAACAAACAATCAATTCACAATCATAATTTAATACAAAAAAATAAATTAACTCAAAAATTAATTAATTAAATATTATCTTTTTATCCAATCATCAATCTATTAAATATTTACCATTGAAGATATAATAATTAATCCATCCATTAATTATTACCAGTTTCCAATTTATATTCCTAACACGTCAAATATTCTATATTCTCAATAATAATTAAAAGCCAAAATTTTATTCCAACTCATGACTTGATTATTAATTCTAAAATTAATTATCCTATTACCTATTCTTCCAATTCAAATCATTTAAATATTTAATCATATCACTTTAACCAAATTATAAAAACATGATTAGAATGAAAACATGTTCAAGTCCTCATTTATATCATGTGGGCAACATCATTTAATAACAAAAAAAGTTTCATGCATTGACATATCATATATCAGCTCCTACCAGAAGACATATGAAAAGTCAAACCACAATAAGCCTAATCTGGCATTACCACTAATCAGTAGTTTTCCTTTAATTAGCATTTCAATAAAACATAGCAGTTTCATAACCACAAAAACTCAATTTATCAATTTATTTAAAGATGATGTAATTGTTAAATAATGTGATAGGGAATTGGGACCCTACCTAGAGGTGGCACCATTTTTATTCAAAAATGATTTATTGTAATTGGAGGCTACCATTCCATAACTGGTCTGTAGTCGCATGCACGCACACCTTCATATATGTGTGTGTGTGTGTAGATTTTCTACATTGATAAAAAAAATTCAATATATTAAATGGGTACCCAAAATCAAGTGATTAATGAACAATGCACCTTTAACATGGTAACATGGACTCATAAAACAATTAACAGACCTTAATATAATCGGTCAAAAACTAAACAGCGGGTTTATAAGCTTACCCAAACCAATAGTGACTAAACAATTCGAGACCATCTAC
This sequence comes from Viscum album, assembly GCA_963277665.1. Lineage (NCBI taxonomy): Eukaryota > Viridiplantae > Streptophyta > Magnoliopsida > Santalales > Viscaceae > Viscum > Viscum album. Next base: position 693,499,136 of record OY728130.1, read on the forward strand.
CTTTCCCTAGATGGCAGAATCCATTTTATGGACCAATGTGACTTGATTCAACATTAGTATATTCTAAAAATAGAGGAACACAATGATCTGATTAAACCCGAAACATAGGGTTTTGACCAAGAAAACAAGGTAATATAGGAGAGTCAAATGGACGAAATGAATCATGAGTTATACGCAGATGAACTCACCCTGATGAGGCATATAAGATTCATGAAGAGTTCTAAGGGAATTGTAGCATGCAATGTGGAGTCCTGGAGAGGGGGTGGGGCGCCTATGGGTACTACCCAAAGGGGGGCAAGCCATGGGGGGTCGCGCACTGCAGGGGCTCTGCTCGGGTGTCGTGTTGCTACAAGGAGGGTCATCTGGGGGTTGTGTGTTGTTGTAGATCCCTAAGAGGGGGGGTTTATAGAGGAGGAGGCCAGAGATGCTCTGGCATCATACATGAAGAAAGAGAAATATGGGGGGGGGGCCACCTACAGGTCACGCCTCTCCTTTTTATTTACTTTTTTCCCTTAAATTAATTCATTTAATTTAGTGTAATAAATAAAATAATAATACACATTTTATTATTATTATTATTATACATATTAAACGCTTATCTAATAAGTGAAAAAATCCCCATTTAATTAAAAACGCTTCTTCATTTATTATTCACTTAATAAACATTTTGTAATTAAATATGAAACTCCATATTGATCATTAAATTATTTTCACATTTATTTAACTAAATAACCACAGAAATAATAATAACATCATTAATATTATTATTCAAACTTTCCTTTATTTAAAACCCAAACCTCCAATTTTATTACAATATCATTAATATGGTAAAAACTCCTACCCATAACCCCTAATTTAATTACAATAATAATAAAACTATTGCATTCATAAAAAAATCTCATTATTTTTTTTTAAACTTTGATAAACACAACACTGATATTTAATAACAACACTTCATTATATCTAAAACTCCTCATTTTAGTAAATTTTTCTTTGAGATGCTCAAAAGCCACATTAGATTCTCATAAATAATACACTACTTTAACATGCAATTAAATTCTCAAAGCATCAAAATAATTTATGACACAATGATAATAATAATAATGACAATACTATTACAAGAACATTTCTCCATTTAATAATAAATATTCCTTTAATAATTCTGAAACTCTTTATTTAATTAAAATGCTTCTTCGGTAAACCCCAAATCCACATTAAATTCTTCAACTGTCATTTAATTAATTCTTTATCATTCATTTAATTAAACAAACACAATAATAATAATAATAATAATTTTATTATTATAATTATTTAAACTTTATTTAAATTAAACACACACACTCATATAATCTGATATAATTAAATTAAATAATTTATTATGCTTTGTAAACCGCACGGTTTGGACCGCAACTGTGTGCTGCCCATACAGATCCATTAATGTTATCTTTTCCAGATCCAGTGCTCCCGAGACTCATCCGAACACCCTCTAAAATTATCGGATAATTATTAAAGTCCATAAACAATACCTTTAGATGATCCAACACTCTGAATAAAATTATAGATCTCAGTTTAAAAAATTATATGTTGATAAATCGACAACATTTTTATTTTTAACCGGTTCAAAATAACGGGATATTACAATTGCAATAAGAGAAACATTATTTCCTCTAATCAATTAGAGAGGTAATCTTGATGTTTTCAGAGTAAAATCAATGTCCATTAAATTAATTTATTGTTTCATATTTGTGTTTAATTTATTTCTTTTAGTATTACTAACATAATAATTTTTTCCTTATACATGTGGATTCTTTTGTTTGAGTTGGAGTGCCCTGTCTATATTTCATCCCTTTGGTCACAAAAACTTTCATAGAATTCTTCTCCCTAAAAATATTTCACTCTACAGTGTTGAAATTTATCAATTTCCATATCATACCCTCCACTACTCAACCATGGAGGTAATCATGATATTTTCATAATAAAATCATTGTCCATAGAATTAATATATTATTTCAAATTTTTGTTTAATTTATTTCTTTTTAGTATTACTCATAATAATTGTTCTCTTATATAGGTGGATTTGTTTTGAGTTGATTTTTTTTGTTCGAATATTCTATGGAAATGTTGGCAGTTCAACAAGGAAATGCAATGGAAATCATGGTAATAGTGACATTTAGGATTGTTTGGAGGCTTTGGGACGTGTAAGAATCAGCCTCGCATAATCTTGACACATGATGTGACCAGAATTAGTCCAAGTACATTGTAATATTTTAAACTGACATTTATTTTAGTAAAAAAACTAACTCAATGTGTTTGTTATCAGTTCAAAACAAAATTTTGGTTTTAAAAACTATCATACACTAAAAACTGAGAAAAAATTGGATTTACATTATAATTTAATGCAATGATTCATAAATCATTTATGACATGTATGAATAAATCTCACATAAAAATGATACACGATGTGATCTGCATGATTCAGAGTGAATGTTTTAAATTTAAAATGACATTTTAGTGAAAAAGATAAGTGATGAACTCAAAACCAAGAAAACACGATCATACTATTTTGATACATTCAAGAAATAATCTATAAGATATTTTTAACTTATAGGAATCAGCCACACCTCAGTTCAATTCACGGTATGACTAATATGACTCTAAGTGAATCTTTATTTAAAAATGATTTCAATTTTAGTAAAAAACTAACTAAACTACTCAAAACTGAACAAACACATTAGAATTGTTATAATACTTTAGGAAAATAATCCAAATTTGATTTAAGATCTGTATGAATAATTTTCACCTCAATATGATGCATGGTGTGACCAATATGACTCCAAGTTCTTGATTTTATTTAAAATTGACATCAATTTTAGAAAAAATGACAAATGACGTACTCAAAATTGAGAAAACGCGTTCGAATTGATTAGATAATTTAAGAAAATTATCCCTAAGCTATTTTTGATGTGTAGAAATCACTCGCACCTCAATCTAATACCCAATTTGATCAATATAAGTCAAAGTGCATGTTTTAATTTTAAAATTACATTTTAGTAAAGTAGACAACTGACATTCTCAAAATTGGGAGAACACATTCATATTGCTTTGATAGTTTGGAAAAATGATCCATAAGTCAGTTGTAATGTTTAAAAATGAGCTAAACCTCAATATGATTCACAGTATGGCCTTAATGACTCCTAGAGTAATTGTCATCAATTTTAGTAAAATGGACAAATTTCTTACTCAAAACTAATGAAACACAATCTGATTGTTTTTATACTTTACGAGAGTGATCCACAAGTCAGTTTTGATGTCTTGTAATCACACACACCTCAATATGATACAATTTGTGTCCGGTCAGACTCAAATAGTCCTTTATAAGTTTAAAATTAACATTTTGGTTCAAAAAGTATCATTCACTGAGAACTGATCAAACACACTAATAAATTCTTAATAATTTAGTTGAATGATTTATTTGTCATTTTTCCATGTATGAATATATTTCACATCAAAATGATAAAATACATGATTGGAATGAGTCAAATGTGTGTATTTACTATTTTAAATTACTTTTTAGTAAAAAATATAATAGAAGTACTCGAAAAAATGTAAAGACATTCAAATTATTTTGATACTTTCAAAATCAGTGTAAATCTCATTTCGGAAGTGTTTGAATCAGTCACACCTCAATTCGATACGCAATGTGATCAGTATGACTCCAAGTGTGTCTATATTTACAATTGAAATCAATTTTAGTAAAATTAACACTTTATAATAACATATTTCTTTATATTAATACTAACATAAGAATTGTTTTTTATACATGTGAATTCTTCTGTTCGAGTAGATGTTGCATGTTTGGTAATAGCATGAGTCGGGTCTGTATTAAAATACAAAGGACCAATAATGTGTTTGAATACAAGTTATAATATTTATTTACATACTTTTATGAACCAATTATTTAAATGTCTATAATATATTGTTTTGTTCTTGTGTCTGTGTCTGTGTTGTAAATTTCACCTCATTTAAATCCTGTATTGGGAATTTGTGTTGATGATATCTGATGTGTTTCTAGTGTTGCGATGTGCTTCGCAGAAAACTGTAATATGGCCATTTATCAGTGCTTTTAAAAGTGTATATAGAGGACACATTTATCATTGATATAAAAAGTTCTAATAAAGGTCTACATTATCATAACTCATAAAGGTGCTGATTAAGGTCTATTTTACAAACTCATAAAAAACGCAAAAAAATCTTCCTTTATTAGTTCTTTTAAAAGAACTGATAAAGGTCCCATTTATCAGCATTATCTTTAGAACTGATAAAGGAACCCTTTATCAATGTTTTTTCAATGCCGATAAAAGACTACTTCTTTTAACCACTATTATATAGTTGGGACTTTTCTAGTGCTGATAAAGACCTTTTCTAGCATTGTTAAAACCATGTTTTGAAGTATTTATATCACCCCACACCGTGATTTGTGTCTTTATATGATATCCCATGGACATAAATATATATTAAATATAGGACCTCTTAGATAAAAATTCAATTATAGAAAATAAATAAATATTTCACAACTAGGATCACATTTCTAAATGAGAAATTGGTAAAAATATTTACTTGAATGATGTTAATGATAATGAAAATAAAAGATATTGTTTAGTAACACATTCAAAAAATCCTCATTTTTTGGTATTTATTGAAATATTATTTCTATGTTGGAGATCCTGAGAGATTGGAGAATAAAAAATGTATGTATTTCTAGCCACTCATGATGGTGACTCATTACTTGTAAATAAAAATGATCATATATATAAATTAATTTATTAGGGAGATTAGAAGCTATATGATAAAATGAAATTATGTAATCTATGATTTTTTACCTATATTAGATCCAATTATGTGTTAAGGATGATCTAATACTTCATATAAAGCATGGATGGTGAAAATTTATATTCACATTACAAATAGTATTGTTAGGTAAATTTATTACCAATAAAAATAAAAATGGATGACGGGATTAAATAAAGTCAAGGAGTAAACAATGTAGACTCATTTCATCATTTTTCCCTTATTTAATCCATCATAATTATTATTTCCACAGTATAATTCCTTAAATAAGGTATTTTTTTAGATGGATATTAAAACATATTTACTTAATAGAAAACTTTTGGAAAATTCCTATATGAAACAACTAGAAGGGTTTATAACTATTGGTAATTTCAACACATTAAGAACAATTTAGAGATATATTTTTTATTGAATCGAGAATCTAATGAATGGAACATTTGGTATGATGAATCCTTAGGTGAGGTTAGTTTCATAACAAAAATATATGATACACGTGATTATAATCAATTTTTTTGGAGTGTTTTCATATTATTGGTATTATATTTCACTAACAAGTTACATGTTGGAGAGAGAATTCATGTCTTAAATTTAGGTCTAGATTAGTGAAAAATCATCTCCTCTTTCAATAAATTGGGTGAAGAGGACTATATTCTTGGGTTCACAATCATTAATGATATGTACATGTGGTTTCATTGGTTAATAAAATGTACAAAAAGTAAAAAAATACTCAAGATATTTCTTATAGAAAAATTCACAATGGAATTTCTTCCACTATCACATTCAACACATATCCCTAATAAATTTTGACATTAGATATTATAAATGAGAGAGAGTGGAAGTTGATCCCACACAAATCTTTGATACAATTGATAATTTATGCATTATTATGAACTAGTTTTGATGTTTTTGAAAAGTTTTTAATTATAGTAAAACACCAATTTGATTGAAATGAACAATATTTTTATACTATTCATATTGTCCTTAATCAATTAAGGTGTACGAAGGATATGATCTTTGTATATGGAGTAAAGCGGGAACATGTCATCATGGGATATACAGTTTCTAGATTCCAAAAAAATCACAATGAATTTATATAGAAATTAGTAGATTTATTATTATTATTAATGGAGGGTTTATAATCTAGAAGTGTTTGATGAATCTGATTTTCACTGATTTTATAGTGGACTCCGAGTATATTATAGATAATAGTGATGCTAAAGATTCTTTTTTGATATAAACATGATCTGAAATCATAATGTGGTGATTCAATATAAAAAAATTATATATTGATAACACTCTATCATGGATAATATAAAATATAAATGATCATATCTATGAACAAAAATCATACATTTGAAATATCATCTATTTAGGGAATTTTCCCAAAGGGTTGAGGTCGCAAAGAGGAGAGTTTATTGGAAAGAGAATAGGTTAGACCCATTATTTAAAGATGGATCATAGTATAATAATAAGTTCCAACACCCTTTTACATTTTAATATATTTCATTAATAAGAAATTGAATTTTTCGCAATATATTTAAATATACCCTACAATTCATTTAAAAGAAAAAAAATATTGTATTAAAATATTATTATTTATACATTAATGTAATATACATACTACTAATTTTGAGGGTATGCATATTAATATATAATTTATAACACTATAAGGTTATTAGATGTACAGAGGTTATATATTGATTATAAATGAAAATAAAAATCATTTAAAAGAAAAATAAATAATTTTTTAAAATCATTTTTCTCAAAGAAAATAGTTTCATCATACCTTGTGTGATTTTGTTATAATTAATTTAATATGCTTTTAGAAAATTTATAACATAAAATTAATATAATTTTTTAAATCATCAAATGAAAATTAGCAAAGGTTCAGGTTTTTGGATTTTTCTAAAACATTTAATTTTTCGATGAATAGACAAAATATTTTGATTTAAATTAAAAAACACATTTTCATTTAAAGAATTTAGAGTCCCCATTCAATTTTGATATGTATTTAAAGGTAAAATTAGATAAATTATAAATTTTTTAATTAAAATTAGTTTATTTTTATTAATTTATTATTTAATTTGGATAGAATAATATTTACTATTTTATAAATTAATCATTTCAAATTAATTTTCAATGCATTTTTGTGTTTAATATTAAGTTACATTCTTCTACATCTATGATTTAATTTGAAAAAATGGATTGAATTTTTTGACTCACCATTGTTTTTAATATCTATGAAGAAAATTTTATTTTTTTAACTATAATTCACAATGAAATAAATAAAAATTAATTACCACGACTATGTTGAAAACTATTTTTAAGTGGGTAAAACTAAGATGTTAAGGGTTAAAAAGACCTAAAACATGTCCAGAATCCATTTAGTGGATATATATAGACATTATCACTTATATAGTTCAATTATGAACCAATTTAGATCCTTGTTTCTTATTTAAAATGTGGGTACACATTATTATTTTAAAATATCTCATGTGTGTCCTCTCCCACACTTATAAAAGACCCCTCACTCCCTTAACTACATCACACCTCTCAACACTTTTATCAAACTAATCCTACAAAATTATATCCAAATAAATCCTTATCCACATTTTATAGATTCTATTTTTCGAAAAATTCCAACCTAATTATCCTTAAAATGAGATCAAAAGGAAGCTTCTCAATGAGAATGTAATAATCATGAAAAAGAACATTCATTTTCGTTATTATTTTAAAACATTCAATTATTTCAAAACACATAAAATATAATAACAACAGTATCATCCATATTCAAAAATGATATTATGTTGAAGTAATAATATTTCTCAAACAACTCCTCTATCAAATGGGAAATGAAATTGTCAATCTTGTGTATGGTGGACTACTGCCTTGCGAACCGATGTAACTCATTATATATCAAATAATTTCAAAATTTTATTTAATTATACATTTAATATATATATATATATGATATTATTATAATTGTTGAATTATAACATTATATACACCTTATTACTTTCCATGACATTAAAAATATTAAAACGCCTCTCATCTGTATGACAGACTACCACCTCATGAAGGCATGTGATTTTTTTTCCAAATATGCATTGAATGGAAGGTAATGAGGATAGAACTAATGATTATATGTGATATATATTACATAATATTTATTCTTTCAAATTTAAATATCACCCACTTCCTTAACTTTTCACTTAATAATGTATTGATATCATCTCTCATGAATATGAATGATCTATCATCTCCATGAAAGGATGTGATTTATTTTCCATGTCAAACCATCTTGAATGATTCTAAAAATGTTATATAATTAGAAAATATGATATTCCTATATTAGTATCATTATTTATATGATGAATCTATATCTTATTAATAATAATCAGGACTATAACACCCCAATATTTTATGGTCTGAATAGTTTTAATTCATTAGATATCTTATATTACCTGTAATATTAGCCTCTTCAAAATAATAATTTTTTTATAGGACATAGTTATAACATATAAATTAAACATAATTGTTATGTTTTTGTGACTTGAATTTCGAAAAACGGACAAACACAATTGCATTTAGTTTGATATTTAGAGTCAGATAGGATCCATTTTTTTTAGGTGAAGACTAAAATACCCTTATGAATAGTAATAAGAACTTTATGAATAGTAATTTACCCTTATGAATAGCAGCACGACCCTTATGAATTGTAATTTACCCTTATAAATAGTAACTTGACCATTAAAAATAGTAATATAACCTTTGAATAGTAACATGACCCTTATGGATGGTAGCATAACCCTTATGAATAGTAATGTACCCTTATTAATAGTAGCATTACCCTTATAAATACTAATATAGTCTTATGAATTGTTACCTCGCCCATGTAAGTATATAAATATAATTTAGTCACTTTATGAATAAGTGTTAAGATTTAATAATTAAGTGTTGGTATTTTTATGAGCAATAAATAATGAAATAAAATTTCATAGTTAATAGATTAATTCCTAAGATAATTCTTTCTCATTAAATGTATTCATGAGTAAATATTTGTTTTTCTTGTGATTATAATATAATTTTATGAGACCATAGTTAATTTTTGGAAGTGTCATAAAATAAGTTATAATATTAAAAGTTGTATTTTTTGATTATATGATGATTTTAAATAAAAATTAAATTTCTCATATTGATAAACATATTTTCTTAAAATGGAGTTCCTTTTTGATTCTACACATCAAAAAGTGGTTTGGATGAATTTTCTATATTTTTAGGAAATAGTTATTTTTTGGTGAATAGTAAAATAAACAGATTTTATAAAATACGTCATTTTTTTGTGACATCATCATGAAATTCGTATGAAATAAAATTTAATTTAAACTGCGTAATAACTAAATAATTATATTAAAAGTTTAATATTTTATAAAATTAATTTATAACATGAAGATTATATTTTTTTCATGATAATTATAAAAATAATTTTCAATGTCGACGCAGTGCCTGCATATCACTAACAAAGTCAAAATTGGTAACTTATATATAATAATTAAGTGCTAAAAATTATTTTCATGAATTATTTATTTTTTATTTTTTATTATTTAAGACTTTTATTCTAAATTTCTAATTTTAGTGTTATATAACAGGACTATTATCCAAATCCCTTTGTCATGCTTTCATTTGGCAAGAAAAGACAAATCAAAAGATTTAATAAGATGTCTTCATATGTATAAGAGTGAATATACATAATGAACAAATTTATAATTTTATTTTGAAAGTAATTAAATTATTTTTATTTTAGTAATTTACTTTTAAATTTTATATTTGTAATAATTTACAATAATTCTTATACACTTCGATGCATCGCTTTCATAAGCACAAGAAAAATAAAAAAAATTATTTAAAATTATAAGAATTATTATATGACCCATATTTTGGATAAAACTTTTTACTTAAGCATTATTAGACTCTCATAATGTTTGGATTTTAATTTTGGACACTTTAGACCCATAGGAATCACATTAAAACCTTTTTAATATTTTATTTCAGAAGGAAATCAATTGATCACATTATTGTTTTTAATTTTAATAATATTATTACATGAGATTTTATATAGGTCTTACTCTATCATGAATACTCTTTGGAAACATTATAAAATTATCTTTCCCATGGAATTTTATTTGTAATTTTTATACAACAAATATATACCATAATGGATTTCACAAGATGATACAGTATTAATTTAATTAATCAGTAAATCAAATTAATGATATTAAAGAGAATAAAATAAATATAATTTTATATTTACAAGATAATTAAATAATTAAATAAATGAATAAGACTTCAATATGATATAATAATTTTTTTTATTCGATTGGTAAACTTTGTTTTGATGTGTTTGGTATTTTAGTTATTGATTGTTTGGTTTCATGGAAAAATTGTTTTTCAGGAAAAAAAATATTTTATTCAATTATTAAAAATAACAAAATAATTTAAAAAATAAATAAATTAGAATATTACTTGTAAAATTTAATAAAACATTAGTGTCAGTCCTATGTTTTCCTCCACCTCACTTATAAAATGAGACTCTGTCTTTCACAAATATTAACCACCTTGAGCCTTATTGTTCTGCCAAGCTTTGAAAATTTTCCCCCTCTTTATCTCTAGACACATTCTTGAGCTTCTGGTCTCACAAAAATACCACTTCCAATATCCTTAAAGAGGTTCTCAAGGAGAAATTTTCAAGAAGTGAGCATCCTTTTTCTTCTCTTTTAATTTCATTTTCAGTTATACATTATCCCCAACTCTTTTCCAATGTTTCATGACAACTACAATAACACAAATACACTGGAGTGTTTTTGTGTTTTTGGTATAAGTATCATTAAATCACTCATTTTATCCCATATTTCTAAAATAATGAAATCTCCATCTGTGTTGTGTTAATTCATCACCTCTGTTGAAAATGATTTATCGTTTTCCTTTTACCAAAATCCTGACAATTTTTAAATTCACATGTAATTTTTTAAATGACATAAATATATATGTGTTATCAATTCTGGATTATCATTTTATTTCTTACAATGAATACCATAACAAACCGACCTTGGAAACCATGAAAAGAATGTACTCAAAACAGTGCGAATAACAATATATTGCTAATAAATGTGCTGAAAATGGTATGAGAATATTATGTAAGGTATTAAAAACATTAGTTTAGTAATGTAATAATTCAATAACACCATTCAAACCATATTATAGGTGTTATGAAAAAATTTTAAGGTAGTCTAACTCGAGGTAAGGGATATCGTAACTCAATTCTCAATTCATTGAGTTAAACATATTTTACATTGGTTATGTTTTTTCAAGGACATGTGTGAATAGCCTCTAATTGTTTTATTCTATATATACAATTTTTTTGTATGGTTTTATATTTTTCACACTTAATTATTTCATTGATTCATCCTCACTCTAATGATATGATCCTTGTATGGGGTTTTTCATCTCTCTTTTAATTTCATGCTATTTCAATTGTTTGCTAATTATTTCTTATATGTGGTGTATTAGAACATACTTTAGATATATAATATAATGATTATCATTAAATTCATGGTATTATATGATTTATTTGGTTATTATTAAATTTATTTTCACTCAATTTTATTGATTACAATGTGGTAAGGGATGTTGTCTCAATTTCTATTTCACTGAGACTTACATTGTATTGTACAGTTAATCATTCTTATGTGGTGTATCTACAACCTATTTGAGATCATTTTTCATTATAAATTATAATTTTGTAAAATATCCATTTTCTTGTATCATTTATTTGATTATTTCCAAGAGTTGTATAACATTTCTCATATGGTGTTTATTTTGAATGGTGTTATAACATGGAAAATATTGATGAATCTGTATCTTCTATTCAATACAGATATCAAAAAGGCATATTTCTCGTGTATTAAATCTATGTATAAATAATGCTTTAGACTAGATGTGATGGGCATGGACCACTATAGCCCCTCAATGCATTGATAAGTCTCATGAAGAAAAGTATTTGGTTACAAACCCTTCGAGTTTGTTTCTAAAAATCAGATGGGTTTCTACCCACAGACATAAATTGTATCGACAATATAATGGTTCTTGTGATAGATACATAACGTCCAAATAATAATCATTATCTTTATTCATTATCTAGTGATTTATTTCTATGAGGTTTTCACTATAACAAAATATATGGATGCATTTTCATTCTTAGCTTATTGATAGAAACTGTTTTCATTTATTCATTATTCCATATTAGTTATATCTATATGATTATGATTTACTTGTTATTGATTCATGCTCCCGCTATATATAACCCTTACTGATCATTTAAGCTCACCTGTATTATGTTTATTTATTCCTAGGTTATGAAGAAGAGATAATTTATTGATTTTTCAAGGATTTAGTTTATTATATTTAGTTATGTGTGATATTTTGTTTCCTTTCCTAAAGTAAAATGGGATCTATGTATATATCTAGTCTCTCAATAACTGCTAAACTGATCAGCCCTTCCGGATTTGATTCTTTGTAATCCTGAGAATGTAATAAAGTAATTCACTGGGTCTCGGCTTCTTGGGTTATTGTGCTATAGTTGGTATCAAAAGATTTTTAGTAGAAACCTTGAGAACAAGATTTAGAAAACATAGTTTAGTGAACATAACCCTCAGATTGACTTTGAGGACAAGAATAAAAGAACCAACCACATCTATTTTGATGGAATTAAACATGAAAAAATTTGAGGTCAAAATTTATGAAGGTGGGAAGAATATAACACCCCAATATTTTATGGTATGAATAATTTCAATTCAATACATATCTTATAACCCACGAAACAATTTTCTCTTCCAAATAACACTTTATTATAGGAGATAGTTATAACCAATCCATTAAATATTATTTTTCCACATCTATTATTGAATTTCAAAAAACAGACATATATAGTTGTGTTCGGTAAGATATATAGAGTCAGATATGACCAACATATTTTTTGGTGAATAGTAATATACCTTTATGAATAGTAACTTGACTCTTATGAATTGTAATGTAACCTTATGAATAGTAACATGAGCCTTATGAATTGTAATGTACACTTATGAATAGTAACTTGACTATTATGAATAGTAATGTAACCTTATAAATTGTTACTTGGCCCTTATGAATTGTTATGTACAATTATGAATAGTAACTTGTCCCGTATGAATAGTAATATTACCCTTATGAATAGTAATGTACACTTATGAATAGTAAGTTGACCCTTATGAATTGTAACTTGACCATATGAATTTTAACCTCACCCATGAAAGTATAAATATAATTTTGGAACCTTATAAATGAGAATGAATATTTTAAAAATTAATAATTAAGTGTTGGTAATTTAAGAGCAATAAATAAGGAAATATAGTTTTTTAATTAATAGATTAATTTAAAAGATAATTCTTTTTCATAAAATGTATTAATGAGTCAATATTTTGTTTTCCTATGATTATAATATAATTTTATGAGATTCAAGATAATTTTTAGAGGTGTCATGAAATGAGTTATAATATTAAAGTATGTATTTTTCTAGTAAATGATGATTTTAAATAAAAATTAAATTTCTCATATTTGTAAAATTACTTTCTTAAAATGGAGTTCCTTTTTGGATTCTACATTTTGAAAAATGTGTTGGATGATTTTCTTGTATTTTTATGAAATAGTTTAATTTTTGGTGAATAGTAAAAAAATATAGTATTTTATAAAATACGGCATTTTCCGTGACATCATCACGAAAGTATTATGATATAAAAATTTATTTAAACTATGTAATAACAAAATGATTATATTACATGTGGAATATTGTATGTAATTATTTTATAAATTAAAGAGTTTCTTTTTTTCATGATAAGTATAAAAATCATTACCATTGTCAACATAGTGCCTATAAAGCGCTGACAAAGTCAAAATGGGTAACGTATATATAATATATGAGTGATAAAATGATTATAATACCTGATTTTCTAGTATATAAGTGATAAAAATTATTTTAATGAATTATTTATTAATTATTAGGTATTATTTATTTATTTTAATGCTATTTTTGAAATTTACTATTATATAATATGGGTATTATCCTATTTTAATTGAAATGCTTGCGTAGGGCAAGAAAAAATTTAAAAATTTAATAAGATATCCTCATATGTATAAGAGTGAATATAGATAATGAATAAATTTACAATTTTATTCTGAACATAATTAATCTATTTTTGTGATAGTAATTTAATTTTAAATTTTATATATGAAACAATTAACATTAATTCTTATGCAACACTGATTCAGTGAATATGTAAGCATAAGAAAAATAAATAAAATGTTTTAAATTAAAATTATAATAATTATTAAATTACCCATATTTTGGATAAGACATTTCATATAGTCATTATTATACACTTATCATGTTTGGATTCGAATTTGGGAAATTTTGGACCCACATGAGTCACTTTAAAGCCTTTATAATATTTTATTTGGAAAGGAGATCAAGTGGTCACATTATTGTTTTTAAATTTTATAATATTGTTATATAAAATTTTATAGATTTTTTATTCCAAAAATAATAGTATTTGAAAATATAATAATATTAACTTTCACATGGAATTTTATTTTTAATTTTTAGACAACAAATTGAAACCATAATGTAATTCACAAAGATTATGCACTTTTAATTTAATTAATCAATAAATCAAATTAAGGATATTATAAATAATAAAATAAATATAATTCGATATTTTAAAGATAATTCAGGAATTCTATATATGAATATGACATTTATATAGTATAATAAGGTATTTGGTGTTAATTTTAAATCTTATTTGGATGTGTTTGAAGTCATAATTATGAATAGTTTTTATCATAAAAAACATTTTTTCATTAATAAAATATTTTATTAAATTATTTAAAAATATCAAAATTATTTAATAATTCGAAAAATGGTAATATTACTTAGAAAATTAAAACCCCCTTTAGTTTTAGTCCTTCTTGTAAGTCTTATACAATATAATATATTTATTATATTTTAATAATTTTTGTAATTCCTATCTTGCCCTCCACCTCACTTATAAATTGAGACTTATTCTTTCCAAAATATTAATCACCTTGAGACTTATTGTTTGGCTAATCATTTTGGAATCCCCTCATCCTCATCTCTAGCCACATTCTTGAGCTTCTAGTGTCACAAAAATACTACTTCCAAGAACCTTAAAGAGGTTCTCAGGGAGGAATTTTCAAGAAGTATGGTTAGTTTTTCTTCTCTTTAAATTTCATTTTCACTTATAAATTATCCAAAACTCTTATTCAATTTTTTATGACAACTATAGTAACACATATATATTGTATTGTTGTCATGTTTATAGTATGTGTATCATAAAATATCTCATTTCTTGGTGTGTTAATTCCTTACCTCTGTGGACAATAATTTTTCGTTTTCCTTGGCAATCTTAAATTCACCAGAAATTGTTTAAAATGACTTAAATATATATTTTTTTATCAATTTGGGATTATTATTTAATATTTACAAGGAGGACCATAATAAATTGACCTTGGAAACATTGAGAAGAATATACCCGAAATAACATGAATAAAAAAATATTTTAAATAAATGTTTCAAAAAATGGTAATAAAATATTAGGTATAGTATTATAATCATTATACTAGTTATATAAAAATTCTATAAAACTATTCAAACCCTATTATAGGGGGTTTTAACAAATTTTACAAATGTCGAACCCGAGGTAAGGGATATCTTAACTCAATTTCAATTCATTGAGTTAAACACCTTTTTCATTGGTTAAGTTTTTTCAAGGATATGTGTGAATGGACTATGATTTTTTATACTATCTATACAATTCTATTGTGTGGGTTTATATTTTACACATATAATTATGTCATTTATTCCTCCTCACCCTAATGATATGATCAATTTATGGGGTTTCTCATCTAGCTTTTAATTTAGTGAGATTTCCATAATTCGCTACTTATATCATGTATGTGGTGTATGTGTACTAATATTAGATAAATAATACCATGATTCTATTTACATTCATGTTATTATGTGATTTATTTGGTGATTATTAATTTTTGCTCATATGATTTTATTTATTACAGTGTGTTCAAGGACTTTGTCCCAATTTCCATTTCATTGAGACTTACTTGGTATTATGCAGCTAATATTTCTTATGTTGTGTATGTACAAACCCTTTGAGATCATTTTTCATTTGAAATTATAATTTTTTAAATATCCATTTTCTTGTATCATGAATTTGATTATTTCCTTAAGTTGTACACCATCCAACATATGGTGCTTATTTTTAATGCTATTTTAACTAGGGAAATATTGATGAATTAGTATCCTTTATTCAATATGGATATCGAAAAGGCACATTGTTCTTGTATTTAATCCATTTATAATGAATTATTTGGAATTAAAGTGATGATTAGGGATTTCTATATACCCTCGATGCATCGACGTGTCTCATGAGGCAAACTAGTTAGAGAAAACCTATTCAAGTTTGTTTCCAAAAATCAGATGGGATTCTACCCACAGACTTAAACTATCTCGATGGTATAATGGTTCATTTTCTAGATACATGACGTCCCAATAATAAGAATCCTCTATATTCATTATTCATTTATTTCATTCTAGGAGGTTTCACAATGACAAAATCTGTGGATGCATTTTTATTCTCAGCTTGGAAATGTTTTTCATTTATTCATCCTTCCATATTAGTTATGTATATTTTATTATGATTCACTTATTATTGATTCATGCTTGCACTATATAAAACCTTTATGGAGCATTTTATCTCACTCGTATTATGTTTCTTTTTCCTAGGTCATAAAGAAGATATCATTTATTTATTTTTCAAGGATGTTGTTTATTATCTTTTTTCATGTATCATATTTTGTTTCCTTTTACAATGTAAAATGGGATCCATGTATGTATCTAGTTTTTTCAAGGCTAATAAATAGATCAATCCTATGGGATTTGATTTCTTGTAATCATGCCAACATAATAAAGTAGTGCACTGGCTCTATGCTTCTAGGGTCGGGGTGTAACAGTTTTTATGAGAGGATGTTTAGTATAAACCTTGGGAACAATATTTAGAAAAAATTGTTTAGTGATCATAACCCTATGATACACTTTGAGGAAAACAATTGGTGAACCACCCATAACTATTTTTAGGTTATTATAAATAAAAAAATTTCAGGATGAAATTTCCAAAGGTGGGAAGAATATAACACCCCAATATTTTATAGTATGAATAACTTCAATTCATTAGATAACTTAAAATGAAATCAAGATTAGTCTCTGAAAAATAACACTTTTTTATATGAGATAGTAATAAATTATCCATTGAACATAATTTTTCTTCTTCTATGATTTGAATTTTGAAAAAAAAAGCATACACAATTGCATTCAGTAAGATATTTTGAGTTTGATAGGATCAATTTAATTTTTTGGTGAATAGTAATATAACCTTTTGAATATTAACATGACTTTTATTAATAGTTATATACCCTTATGAATATTAACTTGACTCTTTGGAATAGTAATGTGCCCTTATGATTAGTAACCTAACCCTTATAAATATTAATATATCTGTATAAATAGTAACATGAACCATATGAAAAATAATGTAACCTTATGAATAGTAACATGACCGTAATGGATAGTAATGTACCCTTATGAATTGTAACCTCAACCATGTAAGTATTAATCTAATTTAGGAACCTTACATATGATTGTAAATATTTTGAAAATTAACAATTAATTATTGATATTTTTATGAGTAATAAATAATGAATTACAATTTTAAAATTAATAGAATAATTTAAAACATAATTAATTTTCATAAAATTTATTCATGCTTCTATGTTTTTTTTATTATCATAAGATTATTTTATGAGAACTTAGTTAATTTTTTGAAGAGTCATAATATAAATTATAATATTAAAATTGGTATTTTTATGTTAATGATGATTTGAAATAAAAATAAAATTTCTAATATGTCTAAAATTATTTTATTAAAATGGTGTTTTTTATTCTACAAATTGAAAACTGGTTTGGATAAAAAAAATATTTTTATTAATCAATTTAATTTTTGGTGAATAGAAAAAAATATAGTTTTTTTAAATACAAAAATTTTTAGGACATCGTCATGAAATTATAATGATATGGAAATTTATTTAAACAATGTAATAACTATATAATTATAATAGAAGATTAATTTTTTATAGAATTATTTTATAACATAAAGTGTATATTTTTGTCATGATAAGTACTGAAATCACTGTCAATGTTGACATAGTGCCAGTACGGCACTGAAAAGGTCAAAATGGGTTACTTATATAAAATAATTGAGTGCTAAAAATTACATTTAGAAATTATTTATTAATTATTATGTATTATTTATGTCAATTATTGTTAATTTCTAATTTTAGTGTTATATAACATGAGTGTTTCCCAAACTTATATGGAATACTTCAACAGGGTAAGAATAGACAAAATAACAAATTTAAGAAGATGACCAGTTATGTACAAGAGTGAATATATGTAATGAAAGAATTTAGAATTTTATTTTGAAACTAATTAATTTTTTTTTATGATAGTAATTTTTTTAATTTTATTTATGAAATAATTAACATTAATGCTTATGAAATGCTGATGAAGTGATTTTATAAGCATAATAAAAATGAATAAAAATTTTTTAATTAAAATTCTAAGAATTATTATATGACGTATATTTTGGTTAATGGATTTTATATTAGTAGTATTAGACTCTTATCTTGTTTTTATTCAAATTTGGAACATTTTGGACCCACATGAGTCACTTTAAATCCTTTATAATGTTTTATTTGAAAAGGAACTCAAGTGGTATCATTACAGTTTTTAATTTTAATAATATTTTTATGTGATATTTTCTAGAGGTTTTATTTGAACAAGATTATTGTTTAGAAAGATAATAAAATTATATTTCACATGAAATTTTCTTTTTAGTATTTATACAATAAATAAAAACAAAAATGTATGTCACAACAATGATGCAATATTAATTTAATTAATCCATAAATCAAAATAATGATATTAAAAATAATAAAATAAATATAATTTATGATTTTCAAGATAATTCACGAATTTAAGAGAAGAATATGACAAGTATATTCTATAATAATGTATTTGATTTGATTTTGAAACTTTATTTTTAAGAGCTTGAATACATAGTTATGAATAGTTTTTATCTTGACAAAAAAATCATGAATAAAATATTTTATTAAATTATTTAAAAAACACAAAATTATAGAAAAATTATAAAAAATGATAATATTCCATTGAAAGTGTAATCCCACTTTAGTTTTAGGCATTTTTTATGTCTTATACACTATAACATATTTAATATATTTTAATAATATTTGTAATTCCAATGTTACCATCCTCCTCGCATATAAAATGAGACTCTATCCTCAAAAATATTAATCACCATGAGCCATCATGTTCAGAAAAGCTTTTCCAAATTTACTTCTAATCCATTACCACTTTATTGAGATTATGGTCTCACAAAAGATCTCTTCCATGATACATAAAGACATTCTCAAGTTGGAATTTTCAAAAAGTAAGGTTCCTTTTTCTTCTCTTATAATTTCATTTTCACTTATACCTTATCCCCACCTCTTGTCAACGTTTCTTGAAAACTCGAGTAACACATATATACTGAATTATTTCTGTATTTATGGTATATGTATCATAAAATCTCTCATTTTATACCATATTTCATAAATAATGAAATCTTCTTCCATGGTACGTTAATTAATTGCCTTCGGAGAGAATGAATTTTCGTTTTCCTTTTAACAAAATCATGAAAAATTTAAATTCATGTGTAATTATTAAAAATGACATAAATATATATATATGTTATCAATTTTGGATTATTATTTATTTTTTAAAAGGAATCCCATATTAAACCGACCTTGGAAGCCGTGAAAAAAATGTACCTAAAACAATAGGAATAACAAAATATTGTTAATAAATGTGTCCAAAATGGTATAAGAATATTATGTAATGCATTATAAACATTATTTTAGTTATCTAATAATTCAATATAACTATTTAAACCATATTACAGGAGGTTTGGACCAATTTGAAGGAATTGAAACCTCAAGTAAGTGATATAGTAACTCAATTTCCATTCGTTGAGTTAAACATCTTTGTCATTGGTTATGTTTTTCTATATATATGTGTGAATGGCCTCTGATTGATTTACACTATCTATACACTTGAATTGTGTGGGTTTATATTTTTCACACATAATTATGTCATTGATTCAACCTCACTCTAATTATACGATCATTATATGGGGTTTCTCATCTCACTTTTAATTCTGTAGGATTTCAATTATTCTCCACTTATTTCTTGTATTTGGTGTATGTGTACTGCCATTAGATATATAATATCATGATTCTTTTAACATTAATGGTACTACGAGATTCATTAGGTGATTATTAATTTTTGTTTATATGATTAGATTGATTACAATTTGGTAAGGGAATTTGTCCCAATTTCTATTTCATTGAGACTTACTTGGTATTGTGCAGCAAATCGTTCTTATGTGGTGTATCTACTATAACTTTGAGATCATTTTTAATTTGAAATTATAATTTTTTATAAATATCCATTTTCTGGTATCAAGGATTTCATTATTTCCTTATTTTGTATACCATTTCACATAAGATGCTTATTTTGAATGTTATTTTAACAAGGGAAATATCAATGAATCTATATCCCATATTCAATACAGATATCGAAAAGGAATATTGTTCATGTATTAAATCTATGTATACAGAATGATTTAGATTGGAAGTTATGGGTGGGGCCCTCTACATCCCCTCAATGCATTGAAAGGTCCAATGAGAGAAACTAGTGGGTGAAAAAAACTTCGAGTTTTTTTTGAATAATTAGATAGGTTACTACACATAGACTTAAACCATATCAATGGTATAATGGTTAATGTGATAGATACATGATGTCCAAATAATATGAATTCGTTTTATTCAGTATTCTGTTATTTATTTTCATGAGGTTTTCATTATGACTAAATCTTTGGATGCATTTTTATTCTCTGCTTATTGATGGAAAGTGTTTTCATTAATTCACCATGACATATTAGTTATTCCTATTTGATATGATTCAATTATTATTGATTCATACTTCTGCTATATGTAACCCTTACTGGCCATTTGTAATCACCCTTATTATGTTTCATTTTCCCATGTTATGAAGAACAGATCATTTATTGAGTTTTCAAGGATTTAGTTTATTATATTTTTTTAGGTGTCATATTTTATTTCCTTTTCCAATGTAAAATAGAATCCATATATGCATCTAGTTTCTCAATGAATACTAATCTGATTGGTCCTTTAGGACATGATTCCTTATAATTAGTCAATTTTAATAAAGTAATGCATTGGCTCTGGGTTTCTTAGGTCGGGGTTTTACAATTGGTATCAGAGAATGTTTAGTAGAATTCTAGTGAACATGATTTAGAAAACATAGTTTAGTGGACATAACACAGATAGATTTGAGGAAAAGAATAGAAGAACAAACCGCATCTATTTTTATAGAATTTTTAACAAACCCAGCAGGCCTAAAGCCCAACCAAACTCGGCCACGCCCGAGCCTAGCCCTCTGTCAAGATCGTTAAATAAAAAGCTAAAAAGGATTTAATTCGCCTCCTTCGTAACTCTAACCAGTGACAACAGGCTTAACAGCCAACCGGGAGCATTAACGAGTACCACTAATTATCTGGGTCAGTCTGAGGTGGGGTCCTATTATCTGCCTGTGGGGTGGGGGTCTGCTATCTTCCAGAGGGCTGGGCTTGGGCGTGGCCGAGTTTGGTTGGGCTTTAGGCCTGCCAGGTTCATTACAGAATTATAGATGAAAAATTTCTCAGATGAAATTTCTAAAGGTGGGAAGAATATAATACCCCTATATTTTGTTGTATGAAAAAAATAGATTCATTGAATATCTTATAATACATGAAATATTAGTCTCTACAAAATAAAACTTTGTCATAAGAGATAGTAGTAACCTATTCATTAAACCTAATTTTTCCGCTTTAGTGATTGGAATTTCAAAAACAAATATACACGGTTGCGTTCAGTACGATATTTAGAGTTGGATAAGATCAACTTAATTTTTGGTGAATAGTAATATACCCTTATGAATAGTAACATGAGTCTTATTAATAGTAATGTGGCCTTATGAATAGTAAACTGACTCTTATTAATAGTAATGTACCATTATAAATAACAAATTGACCCTTATGAAAAGTAATTTACACAAATATATAGTAACTTGACCCTTATAAATAATAAGGTCCCCTTATAAATTGCAACATGACCCTTATAAATAGTAACACGACCCTTATAAATAGTAATTCACCCTCATGTATAGTAACATGGCTTTTATGAATAGTAATTTACCCTTATAAGTTTTATCCTCACCCATGTAAGTATAAATATAATTTAGTAACCTTATAAATGAAAGTGAATATTTTAAAAATTAATAATTAAGTGTTGGTATTTTTATAATCAATAAATAATGAATTAAAATTTTATAATTCATAGAATAATTTAAAAGATAATTCATTTTCATAAAATGTATTCATGAGTCAATATTTTTTTTCTTGGGATATAAGATAATATTATGAGACCCTAGTTAATTTTTCAATGAGTCATAAAATCAGTTATAATATTAAACTTTGTATTTTTTGAGTAAATGGTGAATTTAACAAAAAATTAAATTTCTCATATTTATAAAATTATTTTCATAAATAGTAGTTCATTTTTATATTTTCCATGTTAAAAATGGTTTGGAAGAATTTTTTGTATTTTTGTGAAATAGTTTAATTTTTCTGAATAGTAAAAAAACAATTTTTTATAAAATACGGAATTTCTTGTGACATCGTCATGAAATTATTATGATATAAAAATTTATTTAAACTATTTACTAACTAAATAATTATATTACAAGTGGAATATTGTATTTAATTAATTTATAACATGAAGATTATATTTTTTTCACGATATGTATAAAAATCATTATCAATGTCGACGCAGTGCCTGCACAGCGCTGATAATGTTAAAATTGGTAAAATATATATAATAATTGAGTGATGAAAAATATTTTCATGAATTTTTTATTTTTATTTTGTATTATTTATGTCTTCTATTATTAATTTTTAATTTTTAGTGTTATATAACTTGAGTATTTTCCAAATATCTCAGCAATGCTAGCACAGGTCCAGAAGAGTCAAAATAACAAATTGAAGAAGATGAACTGTTATGTATAAGATTGAATATACATAATTAAATAATTTAAAATTTTATTTTGAACCTAATTTATTTATTTTTATGATAATAATTGTTTTTAAAATTTATTTATGAAATAATTAACATTAATTCTTACGCAACGCAGATGCAGCGCTCGTGTAAGCATAAGAAAAATAAATAAAATGTTTTTATTTAATATTATAATAATTATTAAATGACCCATATTTTGGATAAAACATTTTATATAAGTATTAGTAGACTCTTATCATGTTTGTATTCAAATTTTAGACATTTTGAGCCTAAATGATTCACTTTAAATACATTATAAAATTTTATTTCAAAAAGAAACCAAGTGGACACATTAATGTTTTTAATTTTAATAATATTTTTATATGAGATTTTACAAAGGTTTTATTCAAACAAGAATAGATTTTATAAAGATAATAAAATTATATTTTTCATGGAATTTTATTTTTAGTTTTTAGACAACAAATAAAAACCATAACGGCTTTCACAAAGATGATATAATATTAATTTTTTTAATCAATAAATAAAATTAATGATATTAAAAATAATAAAATAAATATAATATGATATTTTAAAGCTAGTTCATGTATTCAATAGATGCATAATATATTTTTATGTTAAAATAAAGTATTTTATTTGATTTTTAACTATTTTTTTGATGTGTTTGAAGTCATAGTTATGAATAGTTTTTATCTTCAAAAACTTTTATTTCATGAAAGAAATATTTTATTAAATTATTTATAAATCCCAAAATTATTGAAAAATTACAAAAATGATAAAATTCCTCTGACAATTTAATCCTCTTTAGTTTTAGTAAATTTTAAGTCTTATACACTATAATAGATTAATTATATTTTAATAATTTTCTTAATTCCTATGTTACCCTCCCCCTCAATTATAAAATGAAACTCTTTCATTCCTAGATATTAATAACCTTGAGCCTTCTTTTTTATCCAATATTTTCCACATTTACTCCTCCTCAACTATAGACACATTCTTTAGATTACAGTGTCACAAAAATTCCACTTATGAGAGCCATAAAGAGATTCTCAAGAAAGAATTTTTAAGAAGTAAGGTTCCTTTTACTGAAACAATGGCAAGTTTAAATTAACATTTAATTATATAAAATTAATTCAATATATATATGTTATCAATTATGGATTATTATTTCTTTTTTACAAGTAAGACCATTATAATCTAACATTGTAAATCATGAAAAGAATGTACCTGAAATAATAGGAATAACAAAATATTATAAATAAATGTGTCAAAAATGGTATAAGAATATTATGTAAGGTGTTATTAACAATAGTTCAGTTATGTAATAATTCAATAAAACTATTAAAACCCTATTACAAGTGGTTTGAACAAATTTTAAGGAAGTTTAACCTGTAGTATGGGATATCTTAACTCAATTTATATTCGTTGAGTTAAACATCTTTGTCATTGGTAATGTTTTTTCAAGGATATGTTGGAATGGACTCTGATTGTTTTTTTATCTATACACTTCTATTGTGTGAGTATATATTTTCCACACATAATTATGACATTTATTCATGCTAACTCTTATGATACGGTCATTGTAAGGGGCATCTCATCTCACTTTTAATTTTGTGAGATTTCCATTGTTCACCACATATTTCATGTATATGGTGTGTGTGTACTACTATTAGATATATAGTATCATGATTATATTTACATTAGTGGTATTTTATGATTCATTTGGTGATTATTTATTTTTTTTTATAAGATTTGATTGATTATAATGTGGTAAGGTACTTTGCCTCAATTTCCATTTCATTGATAATTACATTGTATTATGCCCCTAATGATTATTTTGTGGTGTATCTACTTCCCCTTTGAGATAAATTTTCATTTGAAATTATAATTTTGTTAAATATATTCTTTCTTTTATCATAGATCTGATTATTTCCTTTATCAATATACCATTTCACAAAGGTTACTTATTTTGAATGCTATTTTAATAGGGGAAATATTGATGAACCCATATCTTCTATTCAATATGAATATTTAAAAGGAATATTATTATTTTATTAAATCTATGAATAATGAATGACTAGGACTGGAAGTGATAGTTGTGGAATAATATAGATCATCAATGCGTCGGAAGGTCTCATGAGACAAACCAGTTGGCAAAAAAACCTTCAAGTGAGTTTCCAAAAATCAGACGCATTCCCCCCCCCCCATTATTCAACCATATCAACGGTATAATAGATCATATGACAGATACATGAAGTCTAAATAAAAAGCATTCTCTTTATTCTAAATTCAGTTATTTCATTCCATGAGGTTTTCACAATAACCTAATATATAGATGAATTTTTATTCTCATCTTATTGATGGAAATTGTTTTCATTTATTCATCATGCCATATTAGTTATGTATATTTAATTATTATTAATTTAGTATTGATTCAAGATTCTTCTATATGTAACCCTTATTGAGCATTTGATCTCACCCTTATTATGTTTATTTTTCTCATTTTATGAAGAACAGACCATTATTGAGTTTTCAAGGATCTAGTTTATTATATTTTTTTGTGTATCATATTTTTTTCCTTTCCCAATGTAAAATAAGATACATGTATGTATCTAGTTTCTACAAGACTACAAAATTGACCGGTCATTCACGATTTGATTAATTGTAACCATAGAAATGTAATTAAGTAATGCACTGGATCCAGTCTTCTGGGGACGGGATGTAATAGTGGGAATCAAGGGAAGTTTAGTAGTATCACAAACCAATCCAAGTCATCCCTAAACCGGTCACCCGAGCCAATCCGTGACATTCATCGATGGGCGTTCCTAATTTGCACGGCATGGAAACTAGCGTCAGGCACTAAAATTTAATCATTGGGAACAATTTAGACCAGGAACAAAATAAAAAAAGTTACATAAAAACTGTCGATAAAAATAAAATTACATATGGAAAGAATGTAAAATTAGACAAACATCCATGTGCCCTTCAAAGTCACTACCCAACCAAAGTCTGACCTTGTTCCAATAACGATAATCTCAACCAAGAGAACCTGAGAAAATGGAACCTACAACTGAAATGATAAAATGGTCCAGATCATTGAAAATTCTCAGTAGGGTTTCCAAGATAAACCACAGAATCCATGAATCCCACTTCCCAAAATAATCCAATGACACAAGTTATAAATACATTTATAAAATTATGGTTTCACATTTTAAATTAAGCAGCATATTTTTCACATTTAAAAATCCAACATAAGCCACATTCCATGTCCAAAATCATTTTTCATTTTATAAACAAAACCCAAAACAAAATATACCAAATTTGGGATAAAGTAGAACAACTAAATATTGAAATCTAAAAAAATTAGTATAATAGAAAGTGTATAAGAAATTAAAATAAACAAGTAAACATGGGTGATCATAAACATCCCAAGAAGACCCCTATACGTACTCAGTTCGAAACCACCTATTGTCACATGGTGAAGCTCCTATGTCTATAACTTACTGGCCTTCCAAAAACTAGAAAATCTATTGGCAAAGCCTATTGGCCTAACAAAAAATCTAGGGGGTACCAACCCGTCAAATCGGGGTTGGTCAACAACTGCCACTCGATCATCTAAAATACTCATTGGAAACCGTGGAAGTAATAGTATTGCTGTGAAATTATGAGTCCCTCACATGAGTGACTCTCCTTACCATGTCTTCATCGCACTCGCCTGCCATAGACACAGAAACTCTATACGATAACACATAAAGGGATACCCCCTATATAGGTGCCACAAAAATATATATATTTGAATACATATGTCATACCATCAAAGGTGCCAACTGAGCCATCATGATAGAAAATCATTAAAATCATTGGATACTTTTTTTACAAAATATTGAAGATATTAAATGGGCACAAAATAAACAAAAAAACATCCTTTCAAAAAATCAACACAAATATTACACTAAAGTTGAATGTTTGAAATGATCCTTTAACTTGTCATGTCCAAAAGTATTACCCAAAAAATCACACAAACACCACCTTTTCTTTTCCAAATCCATATAGGCATATGCTCAATGATTTCATTTCAAACCAATTTAGAATCCACAAAAAGAACCCAATGTATTTTATAAAGTAAGAATAATTTTCAAAAAATTAGCATTCACTTTGAAACCAAACCCAAACTCTCAATGAATCACTTTTCACCCAGGATTCGCATTTCAAACACCATTTAAAAAATCATTTACTCATTTATTAAAATATTTCAAAAGTACCAAACAATTTCTTACATCCTGATCTCACCAAGTTCACATGCGAATTCCATTTTAAAATAAAATGAATACCCAAATGATTAACAAAAACTACATTTGTACATTTCAAAAACTAACTCACACCCCTTGCACAACCAAATGACCTATTTTCCCAATTAAAGAGATCGTTTTCACTATTCAATAAACCACTGGGAAAATTATTAATCAATTTCAAGAAACAATGCATGTCCTAAAACAAAAAACATACTCACATATTATTTTATGATGGAATTCATATAAACACCACAGCAAAACATAGTTTCCAGTCCATGAACTTCTAAATACAATAATTGCATAGTTCATAAAACACTAGTAAACAGAACATTGTGGGTTTTCATAAAAGCATGCACTCCATATCACATGACATGCTATAAAAATAAATCACGCACCTTAAAATTTATTGAATACTATATTTTCAGAAAATAAATTAACTAAAGAACATGTTAAATTAATTAGATAGGAAAAATAATTTATCTTGTAATGTTCATACACCAAACTACCTATGCAAAATCATAGAATTATTTCAAAATCTATTTTTAACAATTTTAACTAATAAAAAACACTACAATGAGTTATGTATAATACTTATAGAAGTGTTAATGATATTAAAAAAAATTAATTTCAAGCAACCAATTTCCATTAATTGGGTGGGGATGGAAAAGTCTAGAAGACGCCTACCTTAAAGGTGTGTAAATGTGACACCGCTTTCACAGAAGGTATAATCGATCCTCACAGTCCATTCACACACGTAAAAATAACTATAAAACACATGAATTAAATATTGGGAATTAGGGTTTGTAAAAATTGAAGTCAAACCCCCAAAAATTGAAAAAAAACACACCGACGGAGGGGTTCACGGTTGGGAAGGGAAATGTTGGTGAGGGAGGGAATGACTAGGAAAAGCTGGTCGGAGCTTGGGAGGCCGGATCATAGCAAGGTCAGAGTGCAGGCGGCTAGAGAAAGCCTGGCCGAAGCACATGTAGCTAGAGTGTGGCCAAGCCCGAGGTGGGGATGGTGGGAGAGGCTGGGAGCAGTCCAGTGAAATCCCCTCGGAAGACACTTTCTACCCCCAGAAAGTCACCTCGTTGAACAATATTCACAACAAGGATACCTGCCCAAATGAAACCAAAAGAATCCACAATACAAGACAACAGGATAACACAAGAGAGTTATTCAAACCATAATAACTCAACTAGTGATGAAATTTAAAACCCACGCACATCACCCCAGGAAGGGGGGTCGACGTGGTAACTCCTAACTGATCCAAACTAACTTCTATAGTACAACTGAAACAACACCTACTCTAAAACATGGAACTCCTAGCTCTAACCAAAAACCACCAAAACTAGAGAAAACCCTCCGAGCAGAACTTACCCCATGCAAAGAACCCAAGCATAACAACAATCATTGATTCTTCCACAGGCACTTAAATCTCCAAACAAACTCAACTGAACAAAGATCAACCCATACAAGGGCCAAACACACTTTTATGAAAAACACATGATCCAGATAACCACATCCATGCAAACATGACTTCTTGTATTATAATAGAATGATTCCATCGTAACTTCATGAAAAATAATGAACAAACAAAAATTTAAAACATTAATAGTATTAAAACATGAATGAAAAGGCATTAAATGTACCACTACCAACATGGAAAAAAACACATACTAATGCATCACATCCCTAACAACTCCTGACTGTGCGCAAGTTTCACCCAAAGAACTGTAGTTGGGGATCTGATGGCTGAAGTATCTCCAAACTCATAGTCAAGCACTGGAATCCTCTGATCACATTTTCTATATCAAGAAAATCTTCCTGTAGAACTTCTCTAGATGACCCAAACACTTGCAAAGATTCCACATCATCGGAGCGATGCGACATGATGGATTTGTGTGCCCTAAACATCCACACTGATGGCACACCGTTGAACGATCGAATGAATTGGAAGCCAAAAACACTTCAGAGGACCCTTTCTAAATATGTCCCTCTAGCACACCCATCTCCCTAGATGGGGAACCAAGATGAACAATAGGATAAGCTGGATTTCCAACCATCTGTGCTTCGGAGACTAACTCTTCTAGGAAGGCCTCATCCACTAACTTCTCAAAATGATGGTCCATAGATGATAGGACCCGCTCCTTGATCTTTGGACAAAGTCCCCTGATGAAGAGAGATGTATTCATTAAATTTTATAATGCTACCTCTAATGAAAAGGAAAGATGTTCCTTGAAATGGTTAACATATTCTTCCATCGTCCATTGGTATTGTTGAATATGCATGAGCTCTTCCTTTTTCATCATCTCTACCTCTTCAAGTATAAACAATTAGATGAAGACAGATTTAAAGACATCCCACATCAACCCAACTTACATTGATGGTGGGGAAAGCATCACCCATTCGACCAGTGCTAGACCTTCGAATAGACCCAGAGAGGCACACACTCTGACAGCATTGGGAGTTCCTAATACCTTGAAAATGCACTCGACCTCTTCAAGCCACTCTAGTACCTCAAACAAACAATGATCATCATAAAGGACATGAAATGTTTGACAAACACAAAAAACTAGTCATGATTCATCAGAAACCTTAGGGACCATTCTGGGCAGCATTTTCTAAACAACATATAAAATACAAAGCTGAAACCAATATCAAATCAATGTATAATTAAAAGTAACATCCTGAGCTAAAATTTCTAGCTCAAAAACCAATCAAATACAGACACAACCCAAAATTCCCTTATTAAAATTACCTTTTCATTTTAGATTTCAAAACCGCCTTATTTCACGACCACTTTCCAAATACCAAACCCACTTTTCAAACCAAATTCAATTTCTAAAATTATTTCCCCCTTTTTTAAATCACTTTAGAAAAAACAAGGTCAAGCCTTTAATTCCAAGTACACAATTTAGTAATCCCATGAACCATTTCACATGTCTTCATCCACTTTCATCTATACACACTAACACATACTTCCCATGAATTCCCTCACATGTGAAAACATGTATAATGAGTACCTGAGGTTGTACCCAAAACCATTTCTCTACCATTTCCAAGAAAACACCATATATTTAGACCAAGAAATTTTAGTTTTAAAACATATTTCATTAATTTAGAGCAATTTAAAAGAAATCATTCTCATTTCAAAAACCATTTATCATTTTTAAAAGTTCACTTACACCAACCTGAACCAAGAAGACACTCAAATTCCATCAAACTACCAAAGTGAGGGACTAGAAGATATGCTTAACTTTGAGACATGGTAGTTTTCCATGCCCCACGTAAGAATAGATAAATAATAGGAACTTAAACCATGTACTCAGACTCCACATGGGTCACTACTCCAGGTGAAATCTAGATGTAATATCGGCCTGCCTCCATTGTCATCCCTCAATATGAAAAAACATGAACAAGATATGGACTCAATTTCTATATTTCCCCTGGCGACTTGAGGTTCAAAACGATTAATGGTTCATAATGCCCTTCCCATACCTACCTTCCAGGTCCTATAGTCTGAATCTCAATCTACTAAACAACCCAAATAATAAGGGTATCCTCTGATACTATTTTGTCATGAACCAACCTAGGTCGACCCTGAACTGATCACCTGAGAAGGTATGTGACATATCCTAAGGGGAATTCCCAATACCCACGGGATGGAATGTAGTGATGAGCACCAAAAATTAACCATTGGGAACAATTTGGACTATGAACAACATATAGACAGATAAATAAAACTATCAGTAAAAATAAAACTTATAGTGGAAAGAAAGTAAAACCACACATACCTCCACGTGAGCTTATAGGTCACCACCCAACCAATGGCCAACCTTTTTTCCAATAATGAAAAACCCATCCAGGAGAACCTGTCAAATAGACCATTCATCTAAAATGATAATGTAAGAGTGAGCATTAGAAATGCTCAGTAAGGTTGCCAAGATAAACCTCCAAATTCAAGAGTCTCACTTCCCAAAACAATCTAATGACACAAGTTTGAAATACAAATATTAAATGATGGTTTCCCATTTTAAAATAAGAAATGTGTTTTCCCATTTAAAAATCCAACACATACAACATACCATTTCCAAAATCATTTACCATTTTATAAAAAAACCCAAAACAAAATATACCAAAGATGGGTTAAAGTAGAATAGGTAAACAGTGAAAGCTGGAAACAAACTAGTATAACAGAAAGTGAACAATAAATTAAAATAAACAAGTAACCATGGGTGATCCCAAACATCCCAAGAATACCCCAGGAAATACTCAGTTTAGAATAACCTACTGGTATATAGTAAAGCTCCTATGTTTATAACCAAATGACCGCCTTAAAACTGACCAAATCTAGTTGCAAATCCCATATGGTCTATCAAAAAATCCAGGGGATACCAACCCATCTAATTGGAGTTGGTCAGTAACCAACACTCGATCATCTAAAAGACACCCAGGAACTCATGGTAGTAATAGTAGTTTTGTATAAGTATGAGGCCCTCGAACGAGTGACACACCTTTCCATGTCATCACCACACTTTCCTGCCCCAAACATGGACACTCTATATGATTACCCATAAATGGATTTCCCCATATAGTGGTGCCCAAAAAAAAATATCCATGAATATATATGTCATATCATCAAAGGTTCAAAAAAGGGTTATCATGCAATAAATTCAAAAAAAATAATTTGATACTTTTTTACAAAATGTTAATGTTATTAAATGAGAACACAACAAACAAAACTCTATCCTTTCAAATAAACAGCACAAACATTACACTAAAACTAAAATTGAAAAACAATCCTTTAACTAGTCATGTCTAAAAGTATTAACCAAAACATTACACAAACACCAGTTGTTCTTTTAGAAACACAAATAGGTATATGCTCAAAGATTTCATTTCAAGCCATTTTAGAATCCACACAATGAACCCAACATTATTTAGAAAGCAAGAATCATTTTCAAAAAATTGTTATTCCCTTTCATAGTAAATTATTTACGCATTCAGTAAAACAATTCAAAAGGACCAAACAAAGTCTTACATCATGATCTCACATAGTTCACATGCGAATTCCAATTGAAAATTATACATACCCAAAAACTTAAGAAAAACTACTTTTGTACCTTTCAAAAACTAACTCGCACTACTTTCACAAAAAAATGTAAAATTTTCACAATTAAAGAGATCATTTTCACAATTAAATAAACCTATAGGAAATATTATTAATTAGTTTTAAGAAGCAACACAAGGCTTAAAACAAAAAAAACAAACTCATGTCTTCTTTTATGATTGAATGCACATCAATGACACATAAAAACACAGTGTGTAGTCCTTCATAGTTAAAAACATTAATTTCATGGTTCATAAAACACTTGTAAATTACACATTATGGGTTTTCATAAAAGAACTCACTCCATATCACATAACATGCTACAAAAATAATTAATGAACATTAAAAATTCTTGAAAACTATGATTTCACCAAATAAATTGACTAAAGAACATGATAAAATAGTTATATAGGAAAACTAATTTACCCAGTAATGTTCATGCACCCAACTACCTATAAAAAATCAGATAATTCTTTAAAAAAAATTTACAATTTTAACTAATGTAAAAAAAATACAATGAGTTAAGTACAATACCTATGAAGGTGCGGATGATATTAAAAAAATAAATTTAAAACACCCATGTTCCATTCAGTGTGCGGGAAATGAAAAGATCAAAAAATGCCTACCTGAAAGGCGTGAAAACATGTAGTCGCTTCTGCAAAAGGTAGAACAGTTCCTTACGGTCCCTTCACACACCATAAAACAATGAAAAAAACAAGAGAATTAAAACTTGGAGATTAGGGTTTTTTTAAATTGAAGGAAACCCCCTACAATTGAAAAATATGAACTAATAGAGGGGTTCAAGGTTAGGAAGGGATATGTCACTGAGGGATGGTCAGGCAAGAAATGGTTTCTCAGAGTGTGGGAGGCAGGACACGGGAGGCCAAAGGTGGCTTGGCCAGAGCACCGGAGGCTGGAGGCAGCCCGGACAGAGGACGGAAGGCTGGAGTGTGGCCTGGCTAGAAGTGCAGAAGGAGGGTGAGTTGGGGAGAGGACCAAGGCGAGGCTGGCAGCGGACCAGGGTGAGGTTGAGAGTGAAGGTCTAGGGTAGTAGTCGAGAGCCAGCTGGAGTGCTGGCATGGAAGAGAAGTGAGGGGGCTGGGGCAGTGCTGTGAAGGGAAAACCAGGGAAGGAGATGAGGGTCGTGCTGAGGTTGAAGGGGGGTGCAGGATTTGGCTTAGGGTTTCCTTTTTTCATTTTATATTATAATAATAATAATAATAATGTTATTAATAATAAAATGAAATATAATAATAATAATAACCCAAATAATGATTATAATAAAAATAACAACAATAAAAATAATAATAATCATAATCATAACAATAAAATTAATAACAATAATAATAATAATTATTACAATAATAATAAAATTGAAATGATGACATTTAAAATTATATTAATAATTATATATTTTTAACAACATCCAAAATTTCATTAATGATAATAATAATAAATTGATTTCAAAAATAAATTTATCAAAAATAATAATAATAACACATTGTTAATAGTAATAATATTAATTACATAATAACATTATTATTATTATTAAAATTTAAAATTTTAACTCACTTAATTTTCATAGATTTTTATATATTTTAAATGTTAACCATTTGTGTCGTCACCCGGGATGACCATGCGGCTACTGCCCTCTGTGGGGTAACCACGCACGGGTTCAAAACCCAAAAAAATTATTTAACGTCAAAAACCTAAGACCCATTTTCAACCCACATCTCAATGAGGTTAACTGAAGCGTTGAAATAATAAATTAAAAATAAATTAAAAATTCGGGGTGTGTTAAGTAGAAAAATTGGGAATAGGATTTAGAAAACAATGTTTAATTAAAATAACCCTAAGATGGATTTTGAGGACAATAATAGAATAACATCCCAAATTTATTTTGAGGTAATTATATATGAAAATTTTTAAAGATAAAATTTCCGAAGGTGGGATGAATATAACACCCCAATATTTTACGGTTTGAATAAATTAAATTCATTAGATAGCTTATAATATATACAACATTATTCTAATCAAAATAACACTTTGTTATAGGAGAAAGTTATAACTTATCCATCAAACATAATTTTTCCACTTCTATGATTTGAATTTCAAAAATGGAAAAACACAATTGCATTCAATAATATATTTAGTGTCGGATATGATCAACTTATTTTTTAAAGAATAGAAATATATACCTTTATAAATAGTCACTTGACTCTTATGAATAGTTATGTACCCTTATGAATAGTAATGTGACCATTATGAATAGTAATTTACCCTTATCAATAGTAATATGACCCTTATGAATAGTAATGTACCCTAATAAGTAATATCTTGACCATTATAAATAGTATTGTACACTTATGAATTGTATCTTGAACCTCATGAATTGTAGCATGTCCTTATGAATAGTTATTTGAAAATTATGAATAGTAATGTACCCTTATGAATTGTAACCTCAACCTTGTTAGTATAAATATAATTTAGGGACCTTATAAATGAGAGTGAATATTTTGAAAATTAATAATAAAGTGTTGGAATTTTTATGAGAAAAAAACAATGAATTATAATTTTATAAACAATAGTTCAATTTAAAATATAATTCATTTTCATAAAATGTATTAATAAGTTAATATTTTCTTTTCTGATGATAATAAGATAATTTTATGAGACCCCAGTTAATTTTTCAAAGTTTCATGAAATCAGTTATAATATTAAAATTGGTATTTTTCAAGTAAATGATGAATTCAAATAAAAAAATAAATTTATCATACTTATAAAATTAATTTCATTAATATGATTTCCTTTTTGGATTATACCTGTCAAAAAATGGTTTGGATGATTTATTTTTATTTTTATGAAATCGTTTAATTTTTGGTGAATAGTATAAAATATTGTTTTTTATAAATACTGCATTTTCTTTACACTGTCATTAAATTATTATGATCAAAAATTAATTTAAAATATTTACTAACTAAATATTAATATTAAAAATGTAATATTTTATAGAATTAATTTATAACATGAAGAGTATATTTTTAATGATAAGTATAAAAATCATAATCAATGTCGACGCAGTGCCTGCACAGCACTGACAAAGTCCAAATTGGCAACATATATATAATAATTGAGTGCTAAAAATTATTTTCATGAGTTATTTTAAAATTATTATGTATTATTTATGACTTTTATTTTTAATTTTTAATTTTCCTGTTATATAACATGAGTATTATCCAAATTTCTATGAAATGGTTACACAGGGCCATAAAAGACAAAAAAACAAATTTAAGAAGATGTCTTGTTATGTTTAAGACTGAATATACATAATGAATTGATTTAGAATTTTATTTTGAATATACTTTATCTATTTTTATGATTTTAATTTATTTTCTCATTTTATATATGAAATAATTAACATTAATGTTTATGAAATGTCGATGCAATGTTTGTGTAAGAATAAGAAAAATAAATAAAATGTTTTTAATTAAAATTATAATAATTATTAAATGACCCATATTTTTGATAAAATGTTATATATAATAATTTTTAGACTCTTTTCATATTTTTATTAGAATATGGGATATTTTGGACTCACATGAGTAACATTAAATCCATTATAATATTTTATTTCAAATGGAAATCAAGTGGTCACATTATTGTTTTTAATTTTAATAACATTGTTATATGAGATTTTCTTGAGGTTTTATTCAATCCAAAAGTGTATTTGGAAATATAATAAAATTATCTTTCATGTGGAATTTTATTTTTAATTTTTAGACAACAAATAAATACCATAATGACTTTCACAAATAGGATGTAGTATTAATTTAATTAATTAATAAATAAAATTAATGATATTAAAAATAATCAAATAAATATAATAATTGATATTTTCAAGCTAATTCATGAATTCAATAGATGAATATGACATGTATATGATACAATAAAGTTTTTTATTCTATTTTTAAACTTTTTTTATGTGTATGAAGTCATAGTTATGAATAGTTTTTATGGGAACAAAATTGTTTCCCATTAATAAAATATTTTATTAAATTATTTAAAAATTCCCATATTATTTAAAAATTCCAAAAATAATAACATTACTTTGATAATGTAATCCAAATTTAGTTTTATCCCTTTTTATTTTCATATACCACATAACAAATTTATTATATTTTAATAATTTTAGTAATTCCTATGTTACCTTCCACCTAAATTTTTAAATGATACTATTTATTCCACAAATCTTAATCACCTTGAACCTTCTTTTTCTACCAGGATTTCTAAAATTTCCTCCTCATATCTATCCACATTTTGGAGCTTTTTATCTCAAAAAATGTTCATTTATAAGATCCTTAAAGAGGATCTCAAGGAGTATTTTTTGAGAAGAAATGTTACTTTTTCTTTTCTTTTATTTTCATTTTCATGTATACCTTATATCCACTTCATTTCCATTATTTTCTGACAACTCAAGTAAAACATATATACTATACTATTTTTTCTTATGGTATATGTGTCATAAAATCTCTCATTTTATCATGTTTTTTTAATAATGAAATCGGTCGTTGTGGTGCATTTATCCATCGCCTCCGTGGACATTGATTTTTTGTTTTCCTTTTAAAAAATTCATGAAATGTTTAAATTCACATGTAATTTTTTAAGGGTTCCCCCTAATCCCTTGAATGGGGGTTCTCAAAAATCAATAAAAATTAAACCATGGAAAGAATATACCAAAAACAACAGGAATAAAAAAAATATTATTAATAAATGTGTCAAAAATGGAATAATAATATTATGTATGGAATAATTTAAATTAGTTCAATTAGGTAATAATTCATTAATAATATTTAAACCATATTATAGTAGGTTTAGAAAAATTTGAAGGAATTCAAACCCAAGTTAAGGGATATATTAACTCAATTTCAATTCAATGAGTTAAACAACTTTGTCATTGGTTATGTTTATCCAAGGATATGTGTGAATGAAATCTTATTGTTTTATACTATCTACACAATTTTATTTTATGGTTTTATATTTTTCAATAATAATTATGTCATTTATTCATATTCAATTTAATGATTTTATCATTACCAGTTGTTTCTCATCTCACTTTTAATTTCGTGAGATTTCTATTGTGCAGCACTTATTTATTATATGTGGTGTATGTGTATTGACATTAGATATATAATATCTTGATTATATTTAAATTCATAGTATTCT
This sequence comes from Viscum album, assembly GCA_963277665.1. Lineage (NCBI taxonomy): Eukaryota > Viridiplantae > Streptophyta > Magnoliopsida > Santalales > Viscaceae > Viscum > Viscum album. The sequence continues at coordinate 693,537,041 of OY728130.1, forward strand.
CTGATTAATTAGTTGATTATTAATTTTTGGTTGAATGATTTTATTGATTACATTGTCATAAGGTACATTGTATAAATTTCCATTTTATTAAGACTTGTGTGGTATTGTGGAGATAATATTTCTTGTGTAGTGAATCTACTGCCCATTTGAGAAAAAATTTCATTTGAAATTATAATTTTGGAAAATATAAATTTTATTTTATGATGGATTTGATTATTACCTTAAGTCATATACTATTTCACATAAAATGTTTTTTATGAATGCTATTTTAACTCTGGAAATATTTAAGAATAGGTATCCTCTATTCAAAACAGACCTAAAAATGATTATTTTAATTTTATTAAATCTATGTATAAATAATTATTTGTACTAGAAGTGATGGTATGGTCCCTTTATATCCCATATATGGATCCACAGGTCTCAGGAGACAATCTTAATGGCGAAAAACCCTTCAAGTTTGTTTCCAAAAACCAGATGGGTTTCTACCCGCAGACTTAAACTATCTCGACGCTATAATGGTTCATGTTCTAGATAAATGATGTAAAAATAAAAACCATTCTCATTATTCAGAATTCAATTATTTATTTCCATGTGGTTTTTACTATGAAAAAATATATGGATGTATTTTTATTCTCAGCTTATTTATGGAAAGTGTTTTCATTAATTAATCATGCCATATTAGTTTTGTCTAATTGATTATGATTCACTTATTATTGATTCATGGTTATTCTATATGTAACCCTTACTGATCATTTCATCTCAAACATATTATATTTTTTTTCTCAGGTTATGAGGAAGATATCATTTGTTCAGTTTTCAAGGATTTAGTTCATTATCATTTGTTATGTATTATATTTTGTTTCATTTACCAATATAAAATGGGACCCATGTATTTATCTAGTTTCTCCAAGACTATAAAATAGATCAATCCTTCAGGATTTCATTCCTAATAATCATTCCAATGTAAAAAAGTAATTCACTGGCTCCTGGCTTCTTGGGTCTATGTGTTCAATAACTTCCATGACAAAACATGCATGAGAAAACAAGGAAATTAACAATAGAAACATAGAAAATAATTAAATTTTATTAAAAAATGGGGGGTAAAATGTTATAAGAAGATTATATATCATATTATGAATATTAATATTGTTATAATATAAACTAACAACATGACTAAAACCATTATACCTGATTTTGAAGCACATTTATCAAAAAAGAAGCACGAGGAAAGGTATTTCTTTAAAATTTCCATTTAATTGGGAAGTATTTATCAATATAAACCTATTAAATTTTTATGTGGTCTATATAGTTTCCATTGTATTTATATAAAATGAATACATATATAATCATAATTTATATTGTTAAAATTCAAGTTTATTCTTTCATGGGTTATAATTAAAAAGTTACCAAAGTGGTAGGAATCTTTTTCTTACAATTTCATATTCTGTAAGGATTTCATTTACTCTTTTTAAATAAATATTATAATTAATCCCTCACAAGATTCATTTATTATTTTAAATATCCATATAATTTTTATCCTAGATATGATTACCTCTCAAACCATATACATGATGTACATACAATGTTTATCTTTAATGTTTTTTGATTAACTGGGGAAATATGGAAAATATTTATACTTTAATCAATATGGATATTTCATGATAAGGAATATTATTTTGGAATTAAATCACATACTTGATATATGAGGTATTCATAGGATATGTGGTGATCATTTGGGACCATAATTATATATCCTCTTGATGTATTGGTATCCTCATTTGGAGAATCAATAAGCTATTATTATATGATTTTTAACCATAGTTTTTGACTGCCTTATGAAATCTCTTAATTGTAGTGGTATAATGACTTCTTATATCATGATATTAATAATTTATGTGATTCCTTTATTAATAATTCAGTTATTATTATCATCCATGAAATGTTCAAATTGATATTATCTTGGGATTAATTTCATTCTCTTTAAATTAATTCAATTGTGTGTGTACTCATTTATTTACCATTCTATATTGATTATGCCTTATCTATTCATGATAGTAATGTTACTGATTAAATATAGAGTTTGTTAAATTAGTTAACTTTTAAAATTTATTATTCCAAATTAGTTCATAATAGCTTAAAATATACAAAATCTATACTAGTATTTTATATCAACCTTTTCTTGTTTCTTTTACCCAAGAGATAAAGTTGAATTCATTGAATGAGTTCGAGGATGCTGATTTTTTTCTCTTACTCTGATTTACAGTTTTTTTATTATGAAAGTAAAATTTGTAACATGTATGTATTTTGTTCTTTAATACTACTAAATTGATCTATCCTTGTTGATTTGATCCCTTGAATATTATTCCGATGAAATAAATTAGACACTATCTCCATGTTACTATAGTCGAGGATGTTATTGTTTGTATTATAAACTTTTAGTAGAAACATTACAAAATAGAATAAGGAAAACATAAGTTATAAAACATATCCCTATGATAAGCATTATAATATGTATTTATTAACATTATAATGTTTTGGTAGGATATATATTATGTTATTTTCCTTATAATTACATTGTAATATGGGTTCTAATGGGTTTTGGGTTTCTATAAAAGATGTACTTGTGGTAATAACTATGAAAAAGGTGCATCGGGTTTGACACAAGAATCACCTGATATACAATAATGGTCTATACTATTGACCAGGATTGACACACCAAGGGGGTGTTCTTAATATAATTCACATTTTCTTTACAAACTGTTATTAGTTATTTTAAAATAATTAAATCCCCAAAGACACCATGTTTAAGATTATATGAATAAAAAATGCATCAATTTTTTATTTATGTAAAGTATTATACCATATTTAGTATTATGCATTATTATTTAAAATTAAAAAATATATGATCTAATATACAATATTCTATTATTTATAAATGTTTATTTGAATAAAAAATGGTATTAATATTTGTGGAAAATTTAAAGATTTTTTTTCAGAATAACCATTACAACTCATATTAGAACTAACAAGATTATGTATATAATAGGGATTATTAATATGGTTACAATAAATAATATTTCAGGAATTTAGAATCATGTAGTTCCATAGTGAGATACTACTATGTTGGAAAACATTATGATATAGATGAAACCATCATTTAGTGGGATTACTAATCTAGTGGTAAATCAGAAATTGACTATGCCTCTTGAGAGGATATTTCATTCAATGGGATGTAATGAAAAGGAAATAATTTTAATAGTAGTGTACTATCGTAATGATGATATTGATCAATCATGGGCATTAAAACAAAATACTATGGTTCAAAAACGAATATGAAAAATGAAATGGATATATTTTAAGGATGCATTGTTCAAAAAATACTTCCTTCATGGGAAACAAACTGATAAGAATTGATTGTTCTTTATCATAAAAAAAGATGAAGAAAGTGTGGTGGAGTATAAGGCTACCACTATAATACAATCTAGGTACTCTATTAATTACATATGAAATAGAGAATTCAATATCAACCACTTCATTTAAGGGCTTAATAAATGTCTTTGAAGGGTATGGGTCACTCATTATTTTATTCCATACCATGAAATAGTTTAATACACCCTAAAAATGGAGAATTATTTTTTCTATATCCTATATGTTCAAGAGAAATTAGAAAAATAAGTGGTTGATTGATAAGTCTAAAATATTAATTCTTCAATGAATAATAAGTGATTAATGAAATTATCATCTTGTAAAAACAATGGAAAGGATAATCCTATAATTTTATTGAAATACATGGGAGTTTTTTTCAAGTGAGGGGATTAGGGTGACCTTGATCATGAATAAAATGGGAAGAAATAATTCAATTATTTCCAGTGTTATAAATGCAATGAAATTAGAAATTTCTCAATCCAAATCCCTAAGAAAAAATGGAATCTAAGATATAATGGTCCAAGGGGTGAATCCAAGCTTATGAGATCACTAAATGTAATGTGTAAGTAACCTATGAAGTGGTTGAAAACAATTTAATCATAGCTCCAAATTTAGCAAAATATTTATTAGATTTTGGATGTTCATACAACTTTATATCTTTAATGATTTCTAGGAAAATTAGATACATCCCTTAAAGCATTAGAATGTATTTTTTATTTAAAACCCATAGTGTAAGTCCTACTATAATAAGGATGTTTCACACAATCCCCATTATTTTACATAAAAGGTTTTTATTAATAAAAAATTGAATTAGACATATGGTTGACATTGATAAAATCCTTAGTATGTATAGGAATTCAAAATTTTACTAAAATATTTATTCAATGGAAAAATAAATTATGATTCATCATCAACATTTGGAATTCATTATTATCATTATAGAGAATTAATCATCAAATTCATGTCAATATACACCCCCAGTAGGGCAACTAAATAATATTATTAGGGAGGAAGAAACAAATAGTGGATGGAAAGGGTAATATTGAAAATTAGTCTGTACCTGTTATATAAAAATACAATGATTTATTTCCTGAGTAATTACCATGAAATCCAATAGAATGTGACATTGGGTTTTCCTTTGACATAATCCCTGATGAAAGACCAATATCAATGAATCCCTATAAAATGTCCACTTTAGAATTAGTGGAGTTAAATAAATGACTGGAGTAATTTTTTGATAAAGGATTTATTAACCCTAGTATATTAGCATGGGGATCCCATGTTCTCCTTGTTAAAATGAATGATAGATCCAGAAAGTTTTGCATTACTTGTCGGTAAATTAATGTCATTATAATAAATAAAAAGTATCCACCTACCCTCATTGAGGACTTATTCTATCAAATTTCTAAAACTTAATATTTTTTAAAGATTGACCATTATTCTAAGTTTTATCAATTTTGTGTAATTATGAAATAATTTCCTAATATAGTATTGCAATGGTGGTATGGTCATTATTAGTTTACAAAAAATCCATTTGTATTGAAGAATACACCCTCTATTTTTGTGGATATAATTGACATAGTATTCAATGAAAATCCGGATAAATTTTTAAGTATTAATTGATGTCACATCGATGTATTATAAGAGCTATGGGGACCATTATAATAACATGAAGATATTTTTTGAGACTCTTATAAGTAATATTTTTATGGGATGTTTAGAATGTGTAATTTTTTACATCAAGATGTTTATTTAGTTTTATATATGGTATCTAATGATTGAATCTCATTTTATTAGGAAAAGACAAAGTTAGATAGAGAATGGCCTACACCAATAAACATAATTGAGGTACATATTTTCATTCCTTAGTAGTTTAATATTCAAAAGTCATTCATATTTTTTCTCATTTAGATTATCCATTAACCAAAAATATACATAATGGAACTATTTTAATTTTGAAAAAGTGTTGTGAATATTTTTTTGATAAATTGAAGAGGATATTGGTGAATTATCTGCTTCTGGATCTACTATTAGAATAAATGGGTTTGATATATATAGTGATGCATCAAAGAATGGAATTGGTTGTGTGCTTATGAAAAATGTTGAACTTATTAAATATTAAATAAGTATGTTTTAGACACGTGAATAGAACTTTCCACCTCATGATATTTAGTTAGAATCTATAATAATTTCTTTAATGATATGGACACAGTATGTCTATAGAACAAGGTGTGAGATATACAGATACTTTAGGATCTTAAAATATATATTTTCAAAAAAAATCTCAAAATGAGGAAAATATGATGTCTCTATATACCATGGAATCACCATGATATATAGGGATTTGGTGGAATATTTTTTGGGGATAATATGAAGTAGTGATAATTTGAATATGTTTCAAGATTTTTGCTTTTTTTGTAATTGAATGATTAGAAACAATAGTCTATATGATTCATCATACCTCTTCCTATTGTGGTATGAAAACAAAATGAAATTACTATATAAATTATTATAGGACAATAAATTAATCACATAAATAATGATGAAATATAGGTTATTGCTGACCATGTAACCAAACAAGCAAATTTAGATGGTATAAGATAAGATTTACCCCTTGATAACCTCAAAAAGATTTATATTAAAAAAATTAAGACATCACAAAACAAATATTTATATCATGTGTGACTGTTACCCCCATTTTACACAAATATATTGGTAGAGTTTTAACAAAGGTTGTTGATATTGTTCTTAATTTGATCATATCCTTCCATACTCAAACTGATGGATAGTACAAAATAATTTCTATAACATTGGAAGTCATTTTTAGTTAACATCACATTATTATTTTGGTATGTGGGATAATTATTTATCTTTAATGGAGTTTTAATATAACAACAATTTTCATTCATGTATTCAAGTGGTGTCTTATGAAGCATTATATGGAAAGAGATGGCGTACATCAACTTTTAGTTATGAAGATACTTCATGTAAACTTGTAAGCCCATAAATTATTGAATAAAAAACAAAAAAGTTAAATATAATTCATGATTTGATTAAGGAAATTAAAATAGGGAAAATTATTTATAGTGATATATAGATGAAGGATTTGGAATTCCATGTGGTAGATTATATTTTCTTAAATATATCTCCATGGAAGGGTTCCATAATGTTTTATAAGAATGAAATTATGAGACTAAGGTACATCAAACCCTTATAAATTCAAGAAATTATTGGATTTATGGATTATCATTTTGTAATGCCACCAATACTCTATAAATTACATGATTAATTCCATATATCATTATACAAGATGTACATTCCAGACCCAATACACGTGATCACCTTTAAACAGATAGAATTCATACCTGAACTATCATATTGTGAAGAACATGGTCTATCCTAATATGGATTCAAATATAACATTATCTAAATAATATATTTATTAATAAAAATTAGTTCATTGGAATCAATTTCATATTTGATTTATATATAAAACATTTTAAATTGTTTAATGTTTTTATTTGGAAAATCTGTTTTTTCGACCCATTTGTGGACTTAATTTTAAATCTGATTCCACCAAATCTATGAATTAAATTTGGGAAAATTTATTTCATATTTTTAATTGTAATTTTTTATATTATCTAATAAGGATAAGTTATTTTTTTACAATTATGAATAGTGAATATAATAAAAATTATTTATCACGATTAAGGTGAAAACAAGTTTTGGGGGTTAAATTAAGAATTCAAAGGTTAGAATCAACTAAAACAAGTCAAACACCAATTTTATACGCACATTCAAAACATAGAAACTATAAGTCTCAATTATTTACTATTATGGAGCCATATGTCTTGGGAAAAATGTTTCTATGCATTCTTATTTTCAAAACATCCATGTGTGTTCATTCTATGTATTCTGGTCTTCTAAAAATACATACCCTAGTGTTCTCAAGAAGAGATAAAAACAAGGGTCCTTTGGTATCCAACTAACAATGAGGGCCTTATGTGTGATAATGGGGAGACAAATCCCTCATTCAAGAGTAAGAAACATGAGAAATTTCTATGTATCATACATCATAGGAAAGTAAATAGAGTGGATGTAGTAAATAACTAAAAATTAAACATGGAATAATAATAGATGATAATATAATAAAATACTGAATAACTATATCATAAAATACAACCCTGGTCACCCACTAGCTCAACCACATATATACAGAAGTAAAAAATAAACAATAATTAAATGCATAGGGATCTAAAAATATCTTCATGCTAGACTATGTACCTGGTATCCAGACAATATATAACTACAACAACCCAATCAAAGGAACCACACAATCCTCTTCACTCAAACATGCAACTTTAGGCCTGAGTCTAATCCACCATGCACCTCATGCTCAAACTAAAAAATATACAAATTTTCTACATGTACTCTGAGGTTCACATATATGAGTGAAAAATAATATCAATAGGCAACCTAGAAAAGAAACCTATAAAATTGATTATGTAAGTGTATGGAAAAATATACTAACTAGCCTAGCTAAGTCACAACTAAAAAGGAAGTAAACCGAATATAAAACCCTAGTAAAACCTCATGTCTATAATCCCATCCAACTACGAATGTGCCACCATGGATTCCCATATCTGTATACTGGCACATGTATAATCCCATGCTTATACATATATACAAAAATATTAATATTCTCTAATATGTGAAATCATATAATATGAAAAGCAATCTATAGTGTATCCATCAGTCTCTAATACTGATCTCCTAGATATCTTGTTCAAGTTAATTGAGATGGATTTCATTCCACTCAAGAAAAGTATCATTAATTCGATATCTAGGTCTATAATTCCAACTAACATATATATTCTTCGGCCAATTCCAAAATTATAACTCTAAGAAAGCTACATCACCACAAGGGGATACTCACCCTACACCTATGTAAACATGTACTCACATCCAATTACTAATAAGGATACCATATACCAATGGTCAATCCAAAAATAATGATATTGTATACCAATAATAAATCTTATAAAGAAGAATACCATTTACTGACCGTCAATACAATAAAAAAGTATTCTAGGGGTACATCTGAAAATATTGTAAAAGGTCACTAATTCAGTCACTACACAACCTAGACCTGGAAATCTAGTCTAATCTTTGATCCCTAGGTCTCGGTCTATAGGTGGCCAGGAAATTCAGAACACAGAATAACTCTAAGGTTCTTACACTTAGGTGGTTTCTAAAGAGATAACTCACCAGTGAAAGGCAAAGAAAAACCCCTCAAGTCTTGTAACTGATATTGGAGAGTGTAATTATCTAGATCATAGGATGAGGAGATCATAATCATCCCTATCACACAAGAGAGCATAATAGACTATGATTTTTGGGTCTCTATTCCAGTATAAAGAGAACTCATTGGTGAGATGTCAGGCCACACCCCTTGATTCTTGTAACTGGTCTAAGAGAGTGTAATCATCCCAATCATTAGACAAGGGGGTCATAATCATATCCAACACTTGGGAGAGCGTAATATACCACAATTCTTAGGGTTCTATTACTGTATATCAAAATCATATTATAAATATCTGAATACAATAAAACATCACATGTCATCTGAAAAAAAATATCACAAAATATATACATCCTAGATCAACATCCAAGACCCAAGTAGAACCTATGGGTATAACAGTAAGTATCATAATTAACATGGATCAAAATATGGATCTTGGGTATGAAAATATGGGTATCCCAAAAAGAATAATAGATCCCTGGAAGAATATCCAAACTTCCAAAAATAAATAAGATTCCTCATGTCGGGCTCAAAAACTACCAAATAGGAATCACCTCTGGCAAACATCGTTGCATCAAAAAAAATGTGATATATATATAAATAATGACTTTGGGTGGTCCAAACAACCAACCATACACTATATCCACATCCCCATTGGAATTCATGTTTGTAATGGGTTCTATGGTGAGACCCTACACCATATCTACACAAACCTAAAATATTAGACGACGTACAATCATATAACGGGTACCCACTAGGTCCTATAAGGCCAAATATTGAAGGTGAATCAAGTTTGGGGTATTCCAGTATTATCCCTAGTGAATCCATCTTACTTAAGGTCCCAAAAAATGCATTCACATACAGGATCCTATAAGATACTCCCTATTTCATCATATATGTAAATTCATCCCTTGGGGAAACCTTGATATCTAGATAGAAGATAGAGGCATCCTACACTAGACACTCTAGGCTAAAACAAAAATAGAGGAATCATATAGGCTTTCCTAAAAAACAACTTTTGTTAGAATATATTTGGCCAGAAGGGAACCTCTCAAAAGAGAGTTATCCTAAAAAATTCAATAAGTCATTAGTCAATTTATATAGTTCTCAAATCAACATAGATCAAATGTCTCAAACTAGGTCGGTCTGAACACCCATCCTATCATTATCATTCAAGTTTATCTGGAGATGAATGGATTCAAAAGTCGGAGGAATAATGTATCAATTTATATACAATCCCCAAAACGTCCTTTATGAGCCCTCATAATGATCCACCATTTTCACCAATGGGATCTAGGTAGAAAATAGTCATAATGGACTACTCTAGGGTTCTATTCTAATAGTGGATCACAATAGAGGAAAATACCCTCAAGGGTATCATAGTAGGAGTACATAATGTCCAGAGACCATACACGGTGTGTACCCTCATATTTTCTACATGGTCATGAACCCCCTCCAGAAAGGGCATGAAATTCCAGATGTATACATCATGTAAGGTGGGTACATGACATGTAACCTACATGGGGTACATGCCCATGTCCCTCAACTGGATTGGTTGTATACCATGCTAGTCTGTGTATTTATGCATAGTGTGCTACCCTACATGGTGTTTGGTTGTGTACCCTACATGACCATATACCCCTACACCTGTTTTAATGGATAGTTACTCAACTACATGATCAAGGAATAGTAATTGGATTGCACACCCCAGTACATGGAATGTACTTTGTAAACATCATCTTCCCCAAACAATAATAATACATGGCATGTTCCCCCAAACCACACATTATGTAACCTACTTTTCCTGAATAAAAAACATTCTGATCATCCACAACTCCCATTTAAACCCTCAAAACAATAGATCATGCCTTTAGGGGTTGTTTGAAATCATAATAGAGATGTAAAAACTAAAAATGAAAACATTGGGTAGGGATTATTGGTAAATATTAAAAAAAATACCGTCTTTGGCAATAAACAGTCGAATCGTTGTTTCATTTAATGATCCATGGTTTTCACATGTCGAACCAGTGTGTCGAGAGCTTCATGGTGGAACCTCCTTTTATCCCGCCCTCTCTTTTAATCTCATCTACCTTTTCTCACTTTGGTCTTTCACAAGGGGAATCATCATGAAGTTTGTTTGAGAGAACGATGAGGAATGAAGGGAAATGAAAAAGAATGAAAAAGAGGAAATGAAAATAAAAGTACCAAACCATGTTTATGCCTCACCATGGATATACACCCCACTTTAGAATCAAAGATGTAGATGAAATCTCAATCCGAATATCTGTTCAAATTTATAGTTGAACAAACCTACACAAAAACTCTAATATTTATTTTATTAAATATTAATTTTTAAATATTTCTCTAAAATTCAAACAGCTCGGATTTCTACCAAAATCCATTAATAGGGTAGAACCCCTATTTCATAACCAATATAGTGGTAAGAAAAAATTATCTAAGGTCATTTTATGGGGGGGGAGGCCATTTGACCCTAGAACATTTTTTGACAGAAAAAATTCAATGTTTTTTCTTAAAATTTTAGTCTAAAAAACCAATTGGCCATAAAAAATCCCCACCATAATCCTTCTATGTATCCATGCTCTCAACCCAAGCATCTTCACAACCAATCTATCTAGACTATCCAACAATTTTCCCCATAGTTCCAAAAAGTATCTCTTATATGGAAGGTGTTTAATTGTGACTGATCTAGTACTCCCCACCGTAGGAATACCATTATCGTTATCTCAAAACCAAAATACAAGCTCATTAGGCCATAGTAAAGACCAATGATCAACTGAAAATGAGGAAAACCACACTAAAATGGCCAAAGGTTCACTCCCCACCATATCTATTACCTGAAAAAACTTTTCAACTTCAACCTCAACTTATTCCTTTCCTCAAAGATGGAATAACATCTATAATTAAATGGACTTTAGCACATGGATGATGCTCTCTCAACATAATCATGAAGAATCAATTTAGAACCAAATAATATATAATAGGTGTACACTATGATTCTACAAATGGGAATGTATTGCTCTCTCTGATCCACACTCACATCCTATAAAAACATGACCGGGATTCAACCAAGTGTCAATCGTCTCATGGTCACCCAATTTACTTCTAATGTCACCTTTACCATTAAGGTGAATTTGTTATATAAACTTAAAATCCTTGGAATCCAAATCATAATAAGTCCTTTAAACCATCGGTCTTCAATTCACACCTGACCACCATCTGATTAAGATTCAAATGATACCACACGAACAGGTGAGTACCTTAAACATCATAATCGTACTCCTATGATTCATACATTACAAGTCTATTCTGACTGTACTACATGAAACGTTAGTTTCATTAATCCTGATGATCCCTCGAAACTCCACATCAAAATCTGGAACCTCAACCCTGAAACAATTTATTCCATGACCACCCATCACCATGCATCATTCCAGTCATGAGAATCTATCAGATCTCCACTATATAAGAAATAGAGGAATCACTAACTGGCTAGGCTTGGCACCCAAATAGTCTTGCCTATCGAAGCCAGTTTCGATACTAAAACACCTATGGTTATTCATAAAAATCCAATGGCATCAATATGGATGAAAAACAAAACCCAATCATCAACAGTGCCTCAAACTCAAAATGAGTGTAAAACCAAGACCACTACCCAAAATTAATCTCAAAATGTGGACCAACCTCTCTCTTATATGTTTCCCTATCTCAAAATGGATATCGATCTCTATGGTTCTATGTAAAAAAAGGGTCTCTAGGTCTCCCACCTAGAAAAATAGAACAATTATATCCTAGAAACTTGGTCACAAGTCCCAACCACATAAAATAAAATATCCAGTCACTCAATAGAAGCTAAATATAACAGTGAAATACAAGGATAAAATATGAAAATATGGTGTACAAGGGACCTGATCGTCACTGAACCTTCACAGAAGTACATGCTCCATAGAGGTCACAAAACCAATGCAGAAGAGAAATTGAACTGATAGTCACTAGACATCTATACATAGTAATACACCGAGGAGTAGTTCACCTAAAAAGTACTAGTATAAATATACATCCTACTTATTGATCTGACTAGATAACCATGACCTGAGAAACAACAACCTACAATGGGGTATAACAAAAAATGTCTCATGTGACATAACATCCTACTTGGGACACTTCACCTCTCATACATAAGGACTGAGTTTTCAGCCTCACAAAATAACACCTCAATATAGAACCAAATAACCTACCATTAGAATAAACATATATTCAAGGACCTATAAAATATGCATCAGTCATTAGCAAAATTTCATAAAATGATTCTATTATAATTTGAATCCTATGTTCCTATTATGATGCACGAGAAGGAAATTTCCATTACTGGAAAATAGTAAAAATCCATCACTAGAATCATTCCAATAGGCCATGATTGGGAGATCCACAACTAATCAAATTATTCCCACAACATGTGAATCGCTAAAAGTGAAAATCACACAGAACTGTAACATAAGAAATCATAGCATTAATCCCATACCCTAGAAACCAAGACTTCATACCAAAACATGTGTTCTAGATGCCCGAGTATGATATCCATCACAGGTTCTAACACATTGCTTATAATCTTTTTCCACCATATCTCAAATATAAAATTCTATGAAAATAATTTCTCAATTACAACTTTGTAACAACCCGACCAGGATGCCACTAAATCGGTGCTCGAATCCAGTGGTTTAGGAGGCCTCAAGAGCGCCTCCCCACATGCTAGAGGGTATTAAATAATAGTGAGGTCATAGGTTGTAATATTTGTAAGACTATTCTCACATATCAGAGTAAGAAACAATAGAAATAACAATGTATCCTATATAGTGAAAAATTCAACACTATGTAGAAGTAGCTTATAACTAAAATGGAAAGATCCTATTATAATAAATGAAAATGCTACCAAATCTCAAATAGGTAGGTCATATAATATAACATTGTTCACACACTTGTATGACCATATAGATAAATAAGTATAAAATAAACTCAAATTAATGGTACAACAATCTACTACTAACTCTAAGTCTGACAGTGTCCCATGTCTACCTACAATGTCGAACTGCACTAGCTCGATCACAATAACGACATTAGCATCTCTGCTCGAACATTCTATTATAAGCCTCATACCTATCAACCATGAAAATTTTGTTCAACCAAAAAATAAAATAATAAGGTATATAGGTACACTAAGGTGTATATTCATGGGTGAGAAATAATCTCAGTATGTTACCCCAACAAGAAACCAATAAAATTGATTCTATTCGTGTATGAAAATGTAAGCATCCTAGCATATCTGAGGAAAAACTAAAAAGTAGTAAACCATACATTAAACCATAGTTGATCCTAGGTTTGTAAACCGAATCAACTCAGCATGTTCCACTATGGATTTCCATATTTATATATGTATACATCTATACTACCATACTTATAAATATTCACATAAATACGAATATTCCTTGGTATGTGAAATCAAATAACATGAAAATAAATATACCATGGATACCTTGGTTCATAATCCTGATACCTTGGATATCATGAGCAAGGTCATTAATCTTAACACTGTACCACTCAATCATTTTATAATTAAGTCGATCTATGGGTTCCTAATCCCAACCAACATATACCTACATTGGGAAATGCTGAAATTATATCTCTGATAAAGTTAAGTCACCACAAGGGGTTACTCTCCCAATGCCTAGGTTCACCCATACTCACCTACAATCAATAACAAGGATACCATATAACAGAAGTCAATCCTATAAATAAGGATACCGTATACCAATGGTCAATCATTTAAAGAATGAAACCATATATTGATGGTCATTCTTATAAATCAGGATCCCCGCGATTACATCTGCACAACCTATAAAAGTTCACTAAGAAAATCTACATTCTACATAGGCCGATAAATCCTGTCCAATGAAAAATCCCTAGGTCTCAGTCTATAGGCGGTCACAACATTTGAAAAATGGATGGACCCTAAGAGACTTACAATTAATAGGACTCTTAATAGAGAACGCAATGGTGAGATGCCATCTAACACCCCATGAGACTCTTAAATAATATGGGATAGTGTAGTCATCACAATCATAGGCTGAGGAGATCGTAATCATCCCAAACACTTGGGAGGGTGTAATCTACCATGAGTATGGGGTCACCATGCTCGTATATATAGAAATCATCTATGAGATTCCATGTAACACCCCTCATGTCTGGTAACTAATCAAGGAGAGTTTAATATTTCCAATCATTGGTCGAGGAGATCATAATCACCAACAAAACTTGGTAGAGAAGAATATACAATGATTCTTGGGTGCTATACCTGTATATCATAATCATATGCTCTATAGGTGTATTCTAGGAAACACCTCTCAAAATCCAAAAAAATTATACATCTTAATATATATATATATATATCCAAGCTAAATTTACAAGTCTCAGGTATTACCTTTGGGAAAATTAGAAAAAATCAGAAATAGCATGCCTATGAAGTCGGATCCCAGGTAAGCACGTCTCGACATCATAAAAAGCATAACGGATCTGAAGAAGAACATTTTGGAATCCCAAAAGAAATAAAACACCTCGCATCATTCCCAAAATACACCAAGAAATATGAACCTCTAGTGAACATCACTACATCAACAATAAATATGTGAAGTATAAAAACTAAGAGTGAGGGTGGATCGAACGCCCAAACCTATACTATATCCATATACCCAAGGTGTTAAATTTTTAGAACGAGTTTTTTGGTGACACCTGCAACCATATCTTCCCAATCCTGATGTATTAGAACAGGTTCAATCAAACAACAAGCCCTTGTTGGGTCCCTTAGGACAATCATTAGAGATGCATCTTACTCAAGGTCCTCTTCTCTTAACACAAGTGAAGGCATCATACAAAGAGTACTCAAAATAGAAAACAGGTACATTGATACCAGAAGGGATTCCTTATATCAAAAATTATTTGAAGAGATCCATCAAGAGATCCTTGGTATCCAAATAGAAGATAGTGGAATCCAACATGGTATCCTCTCAGTAAAAACATAAACATAGGAATACTATAGGCATTCCTTGACAACAACTAGGCTCATGGCCTCTTAGGCCATAAGGGAACTTATCACAAGGGATGCGTCCTCTGTAATAAAAAAGAATGAATTAATCATGGTAGATAGCTCTCAGTTCTTCTCAGATCGAAGGTCTCAAACTATGTTGGTTTGAACACCCAACCAATCATTCTCATTCTAGTATCTCAGGAGATGGTTGTATTCAAATGTAATTGGAATAATCTCTCCATTTAGATATAAGTCCCAAAATATCAATTAAGAGTCCTCACAATTCCCCACTAGTTTCACCATTGAAATCTACGCTGAAAACTACTCAGAAAGTACAACTCTCATGTCTAATTATATCAATGGATAAAAAAATGGAAAAGGGCCTCAAATGGTACCAGTAGAGGAGTACACGATGTGTAGAGACAATAAATGGTGCATACCCTCACATTGCAACATGAGCGTGTACTCACTCTCAGATGGGAATGTAGATTCCTTGTAATATATCATGTAAGGTTGGTATATGGCATGTACCCTACATGGGGAATATGCATGTTTCCCTCAACTGGTCTGGATGTATACTTGGCAAGGCCATGCACTCATACACGACATGCAACCCTATACGAGGTTTGGATTTGTACTCTATATGGCCATTTACACTAACACAATTTAACCTGGCCTGGTACTCTAGTACTTGTCAGAGTACCCATACATAGTGTTCACATCCCATTACATGGCATGTACTGCTTAAAAATAATCATCCACAAATGCAAAGAACACATGAGTTCTTCCCCTTAACCACAGGTCGTGTAACCAAGTTTTCTCAAACTGAAAACATTTAGATCACCCAAAACACCCGTTTGAACCCCTAAATCAATAGATAAGGCATCTAGGGTCTATTATTAAGTGTAATAATACTTTAAAAATTAAATAGGTAAACTCTATGGGTTATTTACGATAAATTTAGATAATATCCTACCTTTGGGCTGAAACTGCTGAAGCTTTGTTCGATTTCAAGGTCTATGGTTTCCGGGCATCGAACCGGCTCATCAAGGGCTTCACAGTGACACCTTCTTTTATCCCCTATCTAATTATCTATCACACACATTTTTCTCTCTTAGGTCGTAAAATGGGGGAATCCAATCGAGGGGAATGCATGATAAGGAAGAGGAAAGAAGATAAAAGAAAATAAAGAAAAAGATGAAAAGAAAAGAAAAGAAAATTGAAAGGGGCCCAGGCTGACCCCAACACCCAACTCAAGTTTATTCAATTCCTATAGTAAACAACACACTTCAGAAACAATGATAGAGGAAGAATCCCAGTCAGGCCCTCCATTCAAATTTTATGGCTAAATGAAGCTGTGCAAACAATTTAATATTAATTTCCTCATATATTAAACATCGATTATTCTGTAAAAATTAAAACTACTTGGAGTTATACCAAACTCATGTCCTAGGGTGAACTCTATATTCTAGTAAAAACAAAGTGGTCAAAAAAATTATCTGAGGTCATATTCTAGGGGACATGGCTATTATACCCCAGGCCAATATCTGACAGTAAAAAATCAAATTTCTACTCAAAATTGCAGTCCAAATAAACACAGGTCCTTACATATGAAAAAATAAACTATATTAATACCTATATCTAACAAATACTAAGATTTTATTATTTTTATGAAATAATATTTTTCCATCTAATCCTTTATCAAATGGGAAAAAATAATCAATCTTGTATATGGTTGATACTGCCTCACAAACCAAAGTAACTCGTTTTTAATCAACACATCTCATAAATTGCATATAATGATGGATATACTGTATATATATAATAATTATTATATAATTATTCTTATGGAATTACAATATCACATCTTATGATTGACTATCAATTCAATTTAAAATATAATAATGTTGGTTGTCTGTACAACAGACACTCATCGTTCAATGTGATGTGATTTGTTTTCACTTATGATTTACATGGAAGATAAAAGGTTTAATTTAATTAATATATGTGATAAATGAGAAGATATTGATTATATAAAATTAATACATCACCCACATCATTACCCTTTCTCTGGTTAATGAAATTATATTGTTTCTCATGTGTAGGTACGACATACTACCTCCAGGAAGAGATATGATTCATTTTCCATATCCAACATTAATTATTGACATTATAAAAATGTATGTAATGAGTAAATGTGATATTATTATAATAAATATCATTTTTTAGATAATGTATCTTTATATTATACACATGAACCTAAACACTGATCATAAAAAACCTAATAAATCCAGGAAATTAACATTTTTATCAATGAAAATTATGAAATATTATTAAAATATCAGTGATATGGTATTATAATAAGATGATATATGATATTATAAATATGAATATGGTTTTATTATAAATTAATAACATGCCTAAAATAATTATAATGGATTCTAACTAATGTGTAACCAAAATGATGTGTGATGTAATGGATATTGTCTAAATTTCTTTTTCATTGTGACATATTTTTTAAAATACAACTAATCATTTCAACGTGTTGTATATAAAAACTCATTGATGTTTTTATTAGGAATAACTATTTACTAATGATGTTTAATTTCATAAAGAAATATATTTATTCATGGGGTACAATTTTAAATTTACTAAAGTGGTAAGAATCCATTTTACAATTATTCATTCTTATGGGATTTATTTTTCTATATTTTATGGAATCTTATCATTTACACTAATTAAGTTCCATTAAATATATTAAATATCTATATTCTCTATTTTATTTAAATTGTTATTTTTTCTAAACCATATTAAATTTGTTCATTTGGTGTTTACTTTGAATTTTATTTGATTTGGTATTTTAATGTTGACAAATCTATATTTTGTACTTAATATAGATATTTGATGATAATTTATTTTATTTATGAATTAAATAATTAATTTAACATATGAATAATTATTGGGATATGAAGTGATGGTTTGGGAATAAAATTATTTATCCCCTAGATGAGTTGACATTCAAATATGGTGAATCAATAAGCTATAATTTAATTGGGATTTACGTGTAGTTTTAAACTATCATATAAGAATATTAAATAGTAGAGAAATTATGATTCTTAAGATTATCACATCAAATAATTAAGCATTTATTTAATTTATAATTCAATTTTTATTATCATCCATGATATGTTCATATTGATATTATCCATAGGTTTATTTCATTTATATTCGTTTAACTAAATTCCATGTGTATTTAGTTATTTACCTTTCCAAATTGATTGTGCCTTATCTAATCATGATCATACTGTTATTGATAAAATTTATTTTTTATGTTATTTATCATGACATATTGATTATTCCATATTGATTCATGGTAGATTTATTTTTATGTAAACCTTACTAAATAGTTTATCTCTCTATTATGTTGTTTCTTTTCTCTAAGACATGAAGATGAATTCATTGAATGAGCTTAAGGATAATGAATGTTTCCCATTACTATGATTTCTATTTTATATAACCAATATAAATTGGGTAACATGTTTTTATCTAGTATTGGATTACTAATAAAATGATCTATCCATGGGGATGTGATCAATTTTTTCCAATGAAAAATTTATAATGTAGAAATCCAATTTAGCTTACTAGAGTATGGTTCATTACATTAATATTAGGTGGTGGCTATGATTAATAATTCTATTAGAAGTTGGAATTTTTTCATGTAGGAGTCTATTATATTTGGTTCATAGATCTAACTTGTAACACCCCAAAATTATAAAGTATAATTTTTTATTTAATAGCGGGTATGAAACACAACACCAACTGTAATAGGAATATATTATCCCAATACAGTGTAATTTATTTACTATATTAAATATATAAAATATATTCCCTAGAATGGAAAACATGAAACAAGGAGTTATATTGCAATAACTAAAAGATAAACCTTCCCCAATAGCTTTTGTTACATGCATGAGTGACCTTACATAATATCTTTTGTTGCATGCAAGACAATGTTTCACAAAATAATAATGTATTATTAAAATATTATTATTCAATAATATATGATATAACCAAGCCACTATATTAGTATTTAATGTAATTATTAACTATATTATGAGAATTTATTATTTATATAATTTAGAAATTTATTCACAGGTTACCAATTAATGAGAAATGAAAATAAGAACCAACTCGATATAAAAAGAAATGTTATTATTTTTCTTTTTCCAATAGAGATTTATCTTATTAAAAATAATTAATTACAAATACTAACTGATTTTAATGAAATATATGTTTTATATATTAAATAATATATTTTATATATTCAACCAAATGATTTTATAAGCATAATATAAGAACAAGCTCAATTTTACACATAAAAACCAATATTTTAATAAAGGGAATTTTAGATCATTCTAATGAAGAACCCATTTTAAAACTCAATTTTGACAATTAATTTGATTTAATATATCAAAATAAACTTCAAAATTTAAATAGAATCATAAAAATTATGTAAGGGTTATTTGTTGATATTTTTTAGATACATATCATTTTTTAATGAAAAATGAAATATATTTAATTTTTTTTCAAAAATGATTTTAAATATAATTTATTTATAGTGTTAAATCTTAATTTTAATTTATTATAATTCTTAATTAGATAATATTTATATCATGTAATAAAATTTATGTCATTGGAATCAAATTCACTTTGAAGTTGATTATAAAAACATAGAAAACATTCATACATTTTTATTTTAAATACCCGCATTGTCGTCCCACCAATGTGATGATTTATAAATTATTTTTTTCAATTACATGAATGAAATTTTGAAAAATATATTCTATACATGGAATAAGGAAAATTTATAATTCCTATTCAGGTCATTTTTTACCAAAACATTTAGTGAATGTGATTAAAATTAATTACAATGATTTAGGTTAAATTAATATTAATAAGAAACTAACATTAATCTTAACGACCAAAATGACCTAGACACATCTCAAATACCCATTTTATGGACATAATTATGCATTAGCTGTACTTTATTGAGTTTTTTTGTTTATTGAATACTTTTTTTGGTAAAAGTGTGGGTACACCTAACTTCTTTTCAAATATATAATGTGAGTCATTTTCTTCCCCTATAAAGGGCCCCACCTATTCTCATTCCTCACACCTCAAACCATGTAGTTTTGGCCATGATTTTCCAATATAGTATCTAAAAATCCCTCCCCTATACCTATAATCTAACAATTGGGTTGAAATAAACCTAAATAATCATTTTGTAACAAACAAAAAGAAGTTACCCAATTAAGAGGTAACAACATTATTTAATTTTTTCAATTTTATTTCCATTCTCTACCCTCTAAAATATTATTCTTATATGTTAATAAAATAAAACCATTATACTAAATATACTATGATTTTTTTGTAAAATGGTTTTATCCTACACTATCATACACATCCATCTAATGGGTAATAGGCATATTATTTCTGTGTATAGAGAAATACTATCTCACAATACAATGATTGTTCACTTCCCTTTACCAGCATTCATGTATAGACATTACGATGGAAAATCTATTTATATATGTTATATATTTTATTTATTATGTATTTATTCTTATTTAATTATTTTACCACACAATAACCTTATACCATCCAATTTTTGGTAATATGATAACATCGCTTGAGGAAGTGTGGACTATATCCCCCTCAAAGCGAAGTGATTCTTTCATACTATACTTGCAATAAATAAAGGATGGTTTTAATTAAAAACAGGTGACATAAAAAACCTATATATTATATTCATTACATAAATACCTTTATATAAATATAATATATATATATATATGTACCATCTTATTTGTTACCCTTTCACACATACCTAAAAATTGATAACATTATTTGTGGACATGCGGACTACAACCTCCTAGAAACAATGTGATTCCTTTTACATCAAAATATGTTTATATGTAGAAATATATAATACTTTATTTATTATATTATTATTATTATGTAATTATATTTTGTTACTTATCTAATTTCCATAATGATCATTGATAAATGAGAATGTTACTCATGCGTGTGTAAGGTCTACCATCTCCGAGATTTCTATGTTGGTTCCATTTTTCTTAACCATATTTAATTTTTGTTTTTAAAATTATAATTTATCTATACATTTTCTAGTTATATCATTAGTATTTTTATGTATATGTTACATAATGACCCCTTTATCCACAGTTGACCTGCCAATGTTATTTTTGACACATAAATAGAATTTCATCAAAACAACTGTTGTAATATTAATTGGTTAGGTAGTTCTATACAACATTATAATAAGCCAAATAAAATTAATGAAAAACATGAAAAATGAGCGGGAGAAAGAATATAATTAATATATGTTTATTACTCCAGATGTTAAAGGATAGTCGCTAAAAAGGAAATAAAAAATAAGGGATTCACATCTCACTTTTTACATCCATGATATAATTCTCATCTTCACCACATACATCTTTTGTGTGGTGTATTTACTAAAACTTTTTTTATATAATATCATTAGGTCTTTTATCTTCATGATATTTTAAAATTTCATTTAATATTATTCCTTCATGTGGTTTATGATTTAAAATGTTTCAATGTTGTTTGGGACAATTTTGGATTGTTTAAATATTATTTTCCTCTACAACAACTTTAATTATATTTCAATGTTATTTTAATTCAAGGAAATTATATGACCTTTTGTTCAACGAAACCTTTAATTCTCTACCCTATTGTTATTAATAGACACTTTTAGTTATTAGTACCATTTTCTACTCTTTGCTGCTCAATATATTTTAGAAAATTTTTTTAAGAAAACCCGACTTGGTTTTTCTCTTTAGTCAGAGAACCAGTTTTATTCTAAAAACAATGTTTTACTAAAAAAATCAAAAATTATTTTTAAATAAATTGGTAAAGTCATTTTTACCCTTTTTTTCTTTTTCCAATGCTTTAAAAGAAATAATATAGTTTCTTTCATAACAATGCATTTTTATTACCTATATCCATGCAAAATGAATTTTCTTTTTACTATGTACAACATGTAAGTATTTCCTGACCATCATCTCTTTGATGGTTCCACTACATTTTTAAATGGATAATTTTTAAAGAAAATATATCCCAATGTGATTTTGAATGAAATGAATTTTCAAAATGCTAAAAAATGATATTTTCACCATGAATGTTTTTAAATGATCTTTTTATAATGTTTCAATTCATCAAATAAACAACATATTATTTAACTTTACTTTGGTTATGTTATATTGATTCCATCCTAAATATTACTATTTATGGATTTTGATTTATGTTTCCAAGGATATTACTCACATTCCATTCCTTGATTCCCTGTAGTCACCTTTAAAAATTCAATTTCTGATGATCAGTTAACATTAAATTTCCCCTAAATATACACATAATTTATCATGGATATGATTATTGCCTAAACCATATAATATTTTTCATTCTGTGTTTGATTTTAAAGTTATTTCATATTTGGGGTAATATTCATAAATAGTGATACTTTATTCAATACTAATTTTTGATAATGAATATTATTTATTCGATATGAGGAACTATTTGGTCATCCAGTACATAGGTTGGGGATATTTTAAGGAAAACCCCATGGGTTGGGGACCAGTTAATGAATGCCCCTCAATGAATTGGTAATATGATGAGACAAATTAGTAATGTAAATTGTAATAGGTAAACTATCACTTGACATCAATCATTCCTTGAACCTAGGAAACATGGCGTCTAATAATTATGAATTTTACATCATTTAGTTTAACTTATTATTCATCCATGAGATTTTACATTAAAAATCAATGGATACATTTCATTTTCAGTTCATTGTTTAAATGGATTGGGTTTTATTTTCTTATCATTCCATGTTTATTTAACTTTATATATTTTTTAAATTCCATGTGTTTTCATTTACTTTTCTATACATTTTGTTTCACATCATTTTCAGCCTATTGGTTTCTAGGCGTGTGTGTTTAGTTAATTACCAAGACATAATTATTATACATATTTATTTGTTATTTCTTCCTATATACTTTACCCTTACTAAGTATTTGAGCTCCCCCATATTATTTTTCCTTTCCCTAGGAATCCAAGAGGCTTATTATGAATGATATGTAGGGATTTACTAGATTGAATAAATTCATCCCTACTATTATTTATTAAAACAAAAAGTTGTAATTAATGTATTATTTTGTAATACACATTCTATTTATGTATTTTATTTTTTAAGACTATTAATCTCTCAGTTCATTGGGGCTTGATTCCTTGTAATCATTCCATTGTAATTAGTAGAAGACATTTGATCCATTCTCTCTAAGATTTGTTTTCTATAGTAGGTATTAGTAGAAGTTTAGTATCAATATTGGGAACTAGATTTAATAAAAACATAGGTTATATAACATGAACCTAAGGTATAATTTCAATATAAGTGTATAAGAACATTATATAATTTTTTTATGGTAGAGAATATGTTGGTATTCATAGAAATAAATTTCTATCCAGATACTACAAGTGGATGTGGTTCAAGCACATATGTACCTAGGAGCAATAACTCTAAAAAGGTGTTTTGATCCTAACTTGGGGTAACCTGGTACACGAAAATGGGTATATTGTGCACACGGTTTGACCCAAATTGGGGATACACTTAGGATGATTCACATTTTATTTACAAACCACTATGAGGGATTTTGACAATGAATAATTAGGGTCAAAGCTAAGGTGTTTTAGATTGAATATAAGGTTTCATGGTTTAGAAATACTATAAATTATATTATGGGAATACCCTAGACCAAGTAATGGCCTATGAGGATATAAATGCATGAAATATTTATGTATTTAGGTTGTATTGGTATCCTTTAATAAAAGTATATTTGATGCTTAACCATATTTCATGAATGCCGATTAGATTTATTTTCAAAATTATATTAATTTGGTTTTAGAAATGGAAAACCTATAATCATGGTAAAAAAAAATATAATCTGGAAAGGCTATAGGTCTTCAACCCATAACTGAAAGGCATTATGTGTTTCATTCCTACCACTTACCTACACAATGTCCTAGTTAATTTGTTATTGTTTTTAGTTAATCAATTTTACGAATAAATATTAATGATTCCACTGTGATGATTTTATAGGTTTAGAGAATAATTTACTAACCAAATTAGTTTTTAAAAGTTGTGATAGAAAAATAGATAGACATTCCACTCTTTTATAGTCTTTACGGTCCTTTAAAATTTTATTAATGTGATCGAGGCATTAAAAATCCATTATTGGTAATTAATTTCTGAGCATAAAAAAATGAATTAGAATTTGGTCAAAGAACAACAAAAAGTTATGATTTTTCTTATGAAATTGAAACCCACTAAGTAAGAATAATTCCTTATAATATTGGTTAGTATGAGAATTACCCAAAATTTGGAAAATAGATTCAAAATAAAAAATTTCATAATACTATAATTTCAATTAAACTAGTGGTCTCTTAAATCATCACAGATTTATAGAATCGAGGCCCTCAACTTTATAATGATCATTCCCTTATTTTTGATCGATTTCCTCATTCAATCCATATAAATATTTATGCTTTCCCCCAAGTATTTATTTTCATATTCCACTAATTTATGTTACTTATAAACCTTGTTACATGGTAGTCCATATAACCTTTGTACTTCTCAATATCTCTTTTGGATATGATGTTTTACATGCCTTTCTCAGGATGTGGTATTTAAATGTATTAAAAATAAAACAATATATCACCAAGATGATTTTTAATTTACTAGGAAACAATTTAATTAAGGTGTGGAGAATGTGACACCCCAAAATTCTAATATACAACATTGTATTAAATAGAATGTATGGCATTCAATGCCATGTGTAATAGGAATATATTAACCCAATACATTACAATATATTTAATATCTTAAATAAATATAATATACTTGATATCCAATAATGCATGAAACACCATGTTATGTCACATTACAAGCAAGAGCGACCTTCTTTGATAGTTGATGTTACATACAAGAATGACCTTCCATGATAGCTTTCATTACATGCAAGACCAAGGTTTACCAACGAACATTGTATTATTAAAATATTAATATTTAAAATAATATGATATAACCTAGCCATTAAGATAGAATTTATCAATATTATTACATAAATTATGAAAATATATGGTTTATATATATATAATTTGAATTAATGGGTTAGAAATTAATGATAAAAAAATAAGAACCAATTGGATATAAAAAGAAATATTGTTATTTTTAGGATTACAATTGTTGTTTATCTTAGTAAAAACAAATAATTACATTTCCTAAAAGATTTTAATAAAATAGATATTTTTTATTTTAATTTGAATAATTTTTATATTCATATAACAGATTTGATAAGTATAATATAAGAATAAACACAAGTTTAATCAAAGAACCCTATATTTTTATAAAGATAATTTAATACATTTTAATGAAAAATCATTTTTTAATCCTAATTTTAAATATTTTATTCATTTTTTAATGATAAAATAAACTCTATATATTAAATATAAATACTAAACTGATTTTAGGGTTAATTGATGATATTTTTTGAAACATATCATTTTTTAATGAATATGGAAAATTCTGAATTTTAGTTCAAATCTGATTTTTCATATAATTAATTTATAAGGATAAATTATGATTTTAATTAGTATTAAAGTTACATTAGATAATATTTTTATCAATTAATATAATTTATTTCATTGTAATCAGTTTCACTTTGAAATGGATAATAAAAACATAGAAAATGTTTGAACATTTTTATGTTAAAAACTAATATTGTCACCCCCGCAAGTGGGATGAATTTTAAAATAATTTCTACCACTTCTATGAATGTAATTTTAAAAATTAGATTAAATATTTTGAATTATAATAATTTATAATTTATAACAATACTAAATTTTTTTGGATGAAAAATATTAGTGAATGTGATTAAAATTAATTAAAACGTTTAAACTCAAATTATGCTTAATAGGGGACTAAACCTACATCTTAAAGGCCCAAATTACCTATCCAATTTTCCAAAAACTATTTTCTTGAAATAAATCGTCAATCAACCTTAAATTAATGATTTTTGTTGGTTTTTGAATAATTTCTTAGGAAAATCGTGGGTACATCAAACTTCTTTTCAAAAATACAAAGTGGGGGCTTCCTCCATTATAAAAGGAAACCACATCTCCCCATTCCTTGATCTTCTAAAACCACTTATTATTTGCCAAAAATTTCTCATATTGTAACCAAAAGTGCCTCCCCCTGACTAAGATGTCTCACTTTGGGTTTTAATCCACATATGGAATCCATTTCATACAAACCAAAAGTAGTTATCTAATAAAAATATAACATATTTCCTTAATCTCTTTAGTTTTATTTCCATTCTCCATCCACTAAAATATTCATATTCCATGTACATATAAGAAAACAATCATCCTAAATATAATTTAATGTTTTTATATTAATGTATCTTCCTACACTAATACACGCTTCCATCTAATGGATAACAAACATTCAGTTTTTGTGTGTGACAAACTACTCCCTCATGGAATGATGATTGCTCATTTTTCTTTTACAGACATCCATGGTTGGTAATTATGAAGAAAAATCTATTTATATATTTTATATATTTTATTTATTATTTATTTATTCTTCTTTATTTCTTTTATAATACATACTATTATACACTCTATTTTTTCGGAATACAATAATAGCGTTTGAGGAAGTGTGGACTACCACCCCCTCAAAGTGATGTGATTTCTCACACTATAACTAGAATGTATAAAGTAAGGTTTTAATTAATCATATGTGACATAAAAATCTTATATATTATATTCATAATATATTTAAATTTCTAGAAATATAATATATATATATATATACCATTTTATTTATTACAATTTCATAGACACTTAAAATGTGATATCATCTTTCGTGGATGTGTGGACTACCTCCTCATCGACACGATGTGATTAATTTAACATCACAAGAATTATATATTTATAATTATATAATATCGTATTTATCATATAATTATCATTTTTTAAATATATATTATTACTTATCTTCTTTCTATACAGGTCATTTAAAAATGAGAACTTTACTCATGCGTATATACGAACTACAATCCCCATGATTG
Source organism: Viscum album (assembly GCA_963277665.1). Lineage (NCBI taxonomy): Eukaryota > Viridiplantae > Streptophyta > Magnoliopsida > Santalales > Viscaceae > Viscum > Viscum album. The sequence goes on from OY728130.1 coordinate 693,565,089, forward strand.
CAACGTTGGTTCATTTTTCATAAAAATATTTAATGATTATTTTTTCAATTATAATTGATTTATAAATATGATAATTATTTCATGATTATTATTCTAGATATGTTATATAATGACCCATTTGACTATAAAATACTTACCAATGTTGTTTTTGACACATAAACTGTATTTTTGTCAAAACACCCAACGTAATCATAATTGATTGATTTTTTTATAAAACATCATAATAAGTGAAATAAATGTAATGATAATCAGGAAAAAGGTATTGAATAATGTAGATATTCAAAATAATATTATTATTAAGGAAGATAAATTTCATTCACCAGAAAGGAAACATAATGTAAGGGATTGTCATATATCTTTTTACATCTGTGTGATAGTTGTCGTGTTCACCACATGAATCTTTTTTATGGAGTATATACTACCCCTTTTATTATATTATAAAATCAATCCTTTTATCTTCATCGTATTTTATATATTCATTTAATATTATTCCTTCATGAGGTTTATGATTTGAAGGGTTTCAAAGTGGTATGGGACACTTTTTATTGTTTAAGGACTTGTTTCCTCAACAAAAACTATATTGATCTTTCGATGATATAACCATTAGAGGAAATTGTATGTACATTATCCAATGAAGCCTTTCATTTTTTTTACTCAGGTTATGGATTAACATTTTCATTTGTTATTACCATTTTCAACTTTTTTGTACTCAAAATGATTTACAAATTTTTTATTAAAACACAACTTTGTTTCTCTCTTTAGTCGAAGAACAGGTTTAATTAAAAAAACCATGTTTTATTAAAATATTTTTAAAAATATTTTTAAAATGATTTGGTAAATAAATTTTAACACTTTTAACTGTGATTAATGTCTTCAAAAGAATCTTCATATCTCTTTCTATGCAAGGCATTTTTCTAAACCTTAACCATGTGAAAGGAATTTTATTTTTAGCTCATAAGGCACGTACAGATTTACCCACAATAATTTCATTGAAGCATCCTTTTTGATGTTTAAAAAGATAATTTTTAAATAAAATATTTTCAAATATTATTTTCAAAAAATCAAATTCTTTTTTAAAATAATATATTATATTCTCATAAAGAATGATTTTAAATGATATTTTAATATTATTTCCATTCATCAATGACAATAATCCTTTATTTTAATTGAATTTGGTTATGTTGTATTGATACCATCATTAATATTCCTATGGATGTAATATTATTGATTTCATAAAGAATAGAATTCACATTCACTTCCTTAATTCCATTTAGTTCCCTTAAATTATTCAACTTCGTATGATCATTTGACATTTAATTTACCCAATATATCCATATGATTTTTCATGGATATGATTATTGCCTAAACTGCGTACCATTTTTCAATAAGATTCTACATTGAAATATATTTGATTAGTTAGAGAAATATTTATAAATATGTATAATTTATTTAAAAAGAATATATGATAATTCATATTTTTAATTTTATATGAATAATATTTTAGAGATGAAATACACAGGTTGGAGACTGTCTAAGGAAAGCCCTATGGGTTGGGGAGTAGTTAATGAAATCCCCTTGATGCATTGCTAGTCTCATGAGATGAATTAGTTGTAAAAATTGGAAAAGGTAAACTATATCTTGATGGAAATGGTTCCATATACATTAGAGCTATGAAATCCAATAACTAATCATTTTCCTTAATTTAGTTTCTGTTGTTATTCAACCATGATATTCTACGTCGACATATCTATGGATACATTTCATTTTCATTTCACTGTTTAAATGGAATGAGATTCAGTTTCTTACATTTCCAAATTAATTTTTCCTTATATAGTTATTTTAAATCCATATGTTTTAATTTAGCTTTCCCGATAGTTTATTAAGTTCTTCTCAGCTATTAGTTATATGGAATGTGTTTCTACTTAATTACCATGCCGAAATTATTATTCTTATTGATTCATTATTTTTTACTCCATACTTTACCCTTATTGGTAATTTGAGCTCAACCTTATTATGTTCACTTTCCCTATGAATAAAAGAAGCATGCTGTGAAAGATATGCATGGGCTTACTAGATGGAATAAAGTCAACCTTGATGTTATTTATAAAATCATTATGTTGTAAACATTGTATTATTTTGCAATACAAGACTCGTTTATGTGTTTTTTTACCAATAATACTAAACTCTATGTCCTTTGGGAATTGAGTCCTTTTAATAATGCCAATGTAATTAGTAACAGATAGTAGATCTGAGTTCTCTTGTGTCAGTTCACTACAAAAAATATATTTACTTTTTGATTCATTGAAATAAATATGTCTTTATCAAAACATGATTATTCTTCAATTTGAAATTCAATGTGATAATATATTAAAGGGACATGTCACACTAAAGGTCTACAAAAATTTTCAACAGGGATATGAACAGATAATTACAATGAAAATATTTATTAACACATGTTCTTTTAATTTATGGAATTGTCGAATAAATATTTCATGATTTATTGATTTTTATTTTTTTGACAAATTACAAATTACAATCATTTAATTTCATGTTTTTTTATTTATCATAACCTCATATTTTTTCATATTTGATTAATTTCTGTTATATATAGAGTATATTTATATTAGATATAATAGTTTCAATTTTTCTAATTGATTATTAGTTTATGATATTTTACTTAATTATATCATTTTTTTATATATCCATTCATTGATCATTTAGTAATAAATCAAATTACTTTATGAAATTATTTTTCATTACTCTTATTTTTTAATTATATCAAATTTTTTTAGAAATATATTATTCCATCCAAAGATACAACAAGAAAAATTACTTAACTTAAGATAACATATAAATAATTAAACCGACCACATATTCATAACCTACCATGAAGATCTTATTATTCCATGTGATTCATTATATAAACAGCGTGATCTTGAAAATTAAAATATACATTATACAATCATAGAGACTAAACCATAAATTATCTACCAACTATCTGCATGAGTAGGATAATTTCCATAAGGTGGTCATTGACTATGATTATTATATATATGATAGAAAACTTTATATGTGTGTTATTTCAGTATAGAAAAATTCTTATTTATATTACTAGTTATATAATATCTAATCTTTAAATGATATTTCTAAATATGAATCAAATGTATCAATTATCATCAAATGTTTTTAGTATACATGATGTAGCATGAAATGAATCAAGAAATCATCCACAATGCATATTCTTAAGCACATAGAGTTTTCAAATGTGCTAATATCTATATATAGTGATTAAATGTTCAAAGAGACTCATTACTCATAATGAATCTTGCACATAGTATTTCTAAAGAAATGTTCCTAGAAGATAGTATATTATGAACACACTAATCCACAACAACATCTATGATCTATGATCTTGACTCACAATACAATATGTCTCTTGCAATTTTTATGAGGTATGGGATCTTGACTATATAAAACATGAGAAGAAGGATTAAGGTGTAAATCAATGGCATGGATCTATATATTCTCCACAATGGTCAGTATAAAATGAAAATAATTATTTTTCCACATCGCGTGGCTTAAGGATTACATAGCATATTAAAATAGTTTTTTACCATTATTCGTTATATATATTACATTCACAAAACATTAAAAATAATTTTTATGTAACTCAGTTCCAAATAAGTGACATCATTTAGAATGTGTAAATATTGCACTTAAGTATCTATGTGAATTTATTTCATTACCATTACATAGACATTAATTTACATTTTCGTAGCCTATGCGTACTGAGATTACATTCACGTAGCTTATATGTAACGACCCAGAATTTTATCAGTAAAATTTTCTCAATATAATTACATCATAAATCACAAACATCTCATATAGAAGAATATAAAAAAATTACTCTCATAAATTAATAATGAACCATTTTTCAACAAATAAAATATAATTAATTACAACTATTATAGAATGATAACAAATAGAAAATAAGAAAATGAGAATGAGAAAATTTGGATCTACTTGATTCACTGGAATGACCACTCTCACAAAAAATGTTGTAAAAATAAGACATAAATGTAAAATTAAAGTAATTATTTTTAAATATGAATCTATATCTTTGATATTGAGAAAAATTAGAAGTTAATGAATAATGAATAAAAGAAATTGTATTTTTAGAAATTATGGAACCTATATGTCACAACCCGTCCTCGGGCCCCGTGCCGTGACTACCCCAAGCCCGCCTTCCATAGGCCAGGGGCTGGCGACTAGCACCAAGGCGTAAATCCCGGTAAAAAGGGAAGGCATTGCCTTTGTAAAGTAAACAAGCACCACAGAGTAATCAAGCGGAAAAAAGTAAACACTGACTACAACTGTAAGTGGGGAAAGTAAGTGGGCCAGTATACAAACCCAAAATGAAAGTAAAGTACAACTCGAAAGGGAAAACAGCAACTGAAAAGTAAAAGCCGCTATGCCAAGCTATCCACTGGAAATCCCACCTGAAGGGTGGGTACAGATAGCTCCACTGCTCCTCGGGTCCCGCCGTCCGCTCCGAGTACGTCCCGCCCAGTGGTCCACCTCCAGGTACCGTCCTACTCTGCAAGCCTCAACCACGATCAATGCAGTCCGTCGTCTGCAACCAACACAACGTAGTGCGGGCATAGCCCGTGCAGGGGTGAGTATAAGCTACTCAGTAGGGACCCCGAGACCCCCGAAGGTCTCCCAAAATTCACAAAGGATAAACCACAAAGGAAAGATACAATCACGAAGTAACAATCGACACTGCTTAGGTATATGCCCATACATATACCTAAGTCATCAATTCCAATACGCTCCAACCTCCGAGCCCAAGTACAACCCAGTCCACACAGGAAAGTATATGTATTCCACACAAGAAAGCAAAACGTAATCCACAAAGGATAGCACAACACAATCCACATAGGAAAGCAAACAGGATTCAGCTGACACAGGTATACTTCTTTGAAAGACGATAGAGATGATCACTGATCCATCTAAGTCGTCGGACCCACAAAGGATCGATAGGTACTAACCCCCGCAAAGACCCACACAGGATCGGACCCACACAGGATCTGTAGGCGCTGGCTCACACAGAACCGCTGAGCATTGACCCACACAGGATCAGTAGCACTGATCCACATAGGATCGCTGAGTGTTGTAGTCATCACCGTCGAATCCACTGAGGATCTCTGTACAGTCGTCGTCGTCACAGTAGCAGTCGCAGCCAGCACTAGGGTTCCCGCACACAGCAAGCTCGTTCAGGAGGGTCCGCTCCACGAGCCGAGAGGCTGATACATCAACTGACACATAGTCCAGAGTTGATGTATCCAAAAGTTCTGTATCGTCAACAGTAACTCAACGTCGCAGACGGCGCGTCAATCGGACGCCCGGTCTGAGAGTTATTGGCTTTTTCGTCCTAGGGGCCCGGTTGGTTTTTAAGGCAAAACCAACCCGACCATTCTCCACCTGCATCCAAACCTCGGGCGTAGTATGCCAAAAGATCCGTCTCACTAAGAGGAACTCAACAAAGTTGACGGTACGTCAATCGGACGTCCGTAGCTCAAGATATGGGCGTTTCCGCTCCGAGGGCCCGGTTGGTTTCGTGTACGAACCAACCCGGCCGAACTCAAAGTATTCCAAAACCTTGAGTTCGTTAAACCAAAACGACCGTCTCGATCCAAGGATCGCATCTCCACTGATGGCGCATCGTTTGGAGGTCCGTAGCCCGAGTTATGGGTATTTGAACCCAAACAGTCCGATAACGTGGGGTTTCGGGCCCGGACCGACCCGGCCCGAGACCCCCCCGGTCGGCCCGAACTGGGTCGACCCGCCCCGGGTTCGGGTCGGCCCGGCCCGGCGCGGCCCGGACCCGGGGTGGGTCCACCCGGTTCGGGCCGACCGAGGGGGTCTCAGGCCGGGTCGGTCCGGGTCGTTCCGGGCCCGAAACCCCCCGTTATCGGACTGTTTGGGTTCAAATGCCCATAACTCGGGCTACGGACCTCCAAACGATGCGCCATCAGCGGTGATGTGATCCTTGGATCGAGATGGTCGTTCTGGTATAATTCACTCAAGGTTTCAGAATACTTTGAGTTCGGCCGGGTTGGTTCGTACATGAAACCAACCGGGCCCTCGGAGCGGAAACGCTCATATCTTGAGCTACGGACGTCCGATTGACGTGCCGTCAACTTTGTTGAGTTCCTCTTAGTGAGACGGATCTTTTGGCATACTCTACCCGAGGTTTGGATGCAGGTGGAGAACGGTCGGGTTGTTTTTTCCTTAAAAACCAACCGGGCCCCTGGGACGAAAAAGCCAATAACTCTCAGACCGGGCGTCCGATTGACGCGCCGTCTGCAACGTTGAGTTTCTGTTGACGATACAGAACTTTTGGATACATCAACTCTGGACTATGTGTCAGTTGATGTATCAGCCTCTCGGCTCGTGGAGCGGACCCTCCTGAACGAGCTTGCTGTGTGCGGGAACCCTAGTTCTGGCTGCGACTGCTACTATGACGACGACGACTGTACAGAGATCCTCAGTGGATTCGACGGCGACGACTACAGCACTCTGCGATCCTATGTGGATCAGTGCTACCGATCCTGTGTGGGTCCGATCCTGTGTGGGTCAACGCTCAGCGGTTCTGTGTGAGCCAACGCCTACAGATCCTGTGTGGGTCTGATCCTGTGTGGGTCTTTGCGGGGGTTAGTACCTATCGATCCTTTGTGGGTCCGACGACTTAGATGGATCAGTGATCATCTATATCGTCTTTCGAAGAAGTATACCTGTGTGAGCTGAATCATGTTTTCTTTCCTGTGTGGATTGTGTTGTGCTATCCTGTGTGTATTACGTTTTGCTTTCTTGTGTGGAATACATATACTTTCCTGTGTGGACTGGGTTGTACTTGGGCTCGGAGGTTGGAGCGTATTGGAATTGATGACTTAGGTATATGTATGGGCATATACCTAAGCAGTGTCGGTTGTTACTTCGTGATTGTATCTTTCCTTTGTGGTTTATCCTTTGTGAATTTTTGGAGACCTTCAGGGGTCTCGGGGTCCCTACTAAGTAGCTTATACTCACCCCTGCACGGGCTATGCCCACACTATGTTGTGTTAGTCGCAGACGACGGACAGCGTTGATCGTGGTTGAGGCTTGCAGAGCAGGACGGTACCTGGAGGTGGACCACTGTGCGGGACGTACTCGGAGCGGACGGCGGGACCCGAGGAGCAGTGGAGCTATCTGTACCCACCCTTCAGGTGGGATTTCCAGTGGACAGCTCGGCGTAGCGGATTTTACTTTTCAGTTGTTGTTTTCCCTTTCGAGTTGTACTTTACTTTCAGTTTGGGTTTGTATACTGGCCCACTTACTTTCCACACTTACAGTTGTACTCAGTGTTTACTTTTTTCCACTTGCTTACTCTGTGGTGCTTGTTTACTTTACAAAGGCAATGCCTTCCCTTTTTACCGAGATTTACGCCTTGGTGCTAGTCGCCAGCCCTTGGCCTATGGAATGCGGGCTTGGGGTAGTCATGGCACGGGCCCTGAGGACGGATCGTGACAAATTGGTATCAGAGGAGTTCGGTTCTACCGCGGACTCTGATCTTTTCTATGTGAAGCAATAGTGTTTACTATATTGAGTGTGGTTATCAGTCCAGGGAGTCCAGTGTTGGTGCGGCGGCCGACGTATCCGTACACCAGGACCCTGACTTCTGACTTCCGACTTAATGCACGAAAACATTGATTGTGTGTGTGTTTCAATTTTTCTTTGTGATTACTTTGTATCATCTCACCAGGTATATTGTTCTGACCGTGGCGCACCTGTTTCCTTTTCATTATGGCCCCACGACGGCAGCTAGCTAGGGTTCCGAGAGTCGAGCATGACGACAACCCACCGAATGACGAGGCCTCGGTGCAGGGCCCTTTGTGAGCAGTGGCACCGACGGTAGCTCTACCCACCGAGCCACCGATGCTTCCAGCACCAGCCGCTGACGATGCATGTCGCCTCAGTGCACTGCATGAGTTCCAGCTCCAGCGACCGCCCAGGTTCCGCAGGGAGACAGACCCCCAGGCTGTCGAGGACTGCCTGGAGGCAGCCGTATGAGTTTTCAGGATAGTGAGGACACCAACAGACCTCATGGTGATCCTCGCTGCGAGCCTATTGCACGCAGCAGTGGGCCGATGGTGGAGCTTGATGCTCCAGGTGCACGATGAGGCATCTCTACTTTGGACGGACTTTGAGAGCCTCTTTCGCTTGGAGTTCGTCCCAGCCACCCTCCGTGCGGTGCGCATTCAGGAGCTTCTTCAGCTGCGGAAGGGCAGCATGACGGTCGCTCAGTACTCGGCGAGATTTACTGATCTCTCGCGCTACTCGACCGACATGGTACGGGACCCATTCTTCCGGGCCCGGACCTTCGAGCAGGGTTTGAGACATGAGATCAGGGAATCGCTGATCTCCCTCAGCATACCGAATCAGACAGGAGTACTGGAGCGGGCCCTTTTGATTGAGAGCTTTCTTGCTGAGTCTACACCAGCGTCGAGACCCACCGCAGGGCGGCACGTGGCAGAGTCTTCTACAGCTGGCAGTCGACGGATGACTCAGGGGTCCAGGCAGACCAGACCTTCAGGCAGACGACCTCAGGACACTGGTTCAGCAGTGCGGGGCACACAGCGTGGAGCCAGTCTTTCGAGAGGCAGACAGTGCTACTCATGCGGCGGGCAGGGCCACATGGCTCGTGACTGCCCGACCCGTCGTGCCGAGGAGCAGCAGACGGTTGAGGTACCACCAAGGCAGAGGCAGAGGGTCGACCGTGGCGGTTCGTAGGGAGGAGGCGGACGAGGCAGAGGAGCTGTCCGAGCAGCAGGTGGTGGGCGACGCTTTGAGGCTCTACCACCACCACCACCAGGAGGTCCACCCCGACCACAGGGAGCTGGCGGGTAGAGACAGGCACAGCTCCAGGAAGCAGAGGCCTACGACCACGGCGCGCCCGAGATGATTTGAGGTACTATCTGTGTCTATTCCACACTTGCTTCAGTTCTTATAGACATAGGAGCGAGTCACTCTTTCATAGCTGCTGCCCTTGTTCTGAGCTCAGAGATTTCGACAAAGCCGTTGGCTCGATCCTTACGGCTAGAGACTCCTACGGGAGCAGACTCGACGATTACGCACTGGTGCCAGTAGTGTGAGCTTACTCTAGGAGGCGAGATCTTCAGCTGGGATCTTCTTGTAGCAGCGTCGAGGCCTTACGATGTCATCTTGGGCATGGATTGGTTATCTACGGTCCATGCACAGATTGCCTGTTTTAGGCGCAAGGTGCGATGTGTACACACTGACGGGAGCAGGTTCACCTTCACCGGCGAGAAGGGAGCCTTTGAAGCACAGGATGGACTCTCGTAGAGGAGAGGACAGCCCATCACTCATCAGTTGGCTAGCCTCATCCTAGGAGCAGTTGACGTACGGAGTCCTGGTTTTCCTGCAGTGGTGGATCACTTTGCGGATGTTTTTTCCGATGACGTCCCAGGGTTACCTCCTCGCAGGGAGGTAGACTTTTATATTGACATGTACCAGGGACAGCCCCGATATCAACTCCAGCATATCGGATGGACCCCGCCGAGCTTCGAGAGCTACGGGTACAGTTGGAGGACTTGCAGGGCAAGGGGTTCATCCGACCCAGTGTTTCACACTGGGCTTCCCCGATATTGTTCGCCAAGAAGGCGGACGGGAGCTTGTGACTTTGTGTTGACAATCGTCGCCTGAACCAGGTTACAGTGAGGAACAAGTATCCGCTACCGAGGATTGATGACCTTTTTGATCAGCTCAAGGGAGCACGGTGGTTCTCGAAGATAGACCTCAGGTCAGGCTATCATCAGCTCAGAGTTAGAGACGAGGACGTGCAGAAGATGGCCTTCAGATGTCGGTATGGCCACTATTAGTTCTTGGTTATGCCTTTCGGCGTAACCAATGCTCCAGTAGTGTTCATGGCCCTCATGAACAGGATCTTTCAGCCATACCTCGATCAATTTGTCATGGTCTTCATCGACGACATTTTGATTTACTTGACGACTGAGGAGGAGCACGCCTACCACTTACGGGTTGTACTAGACACACTCCGAGAGCACCAGCTTTATGGTAAGCTCTAGAAGTGCTAGTTATGGATACATGAGGTCCACTTCTTGGGACACGTCATCTCGGAGGTGGGAGTTGCAGTAGATCCTGCGAAGATCGAGGCAGTGTTAGCTTGGGAGCCACCCAGGTGTGTGATGGAGGTGCGGAGTTTCTTGGGACTAGCTGGATACTATCGGAGATTTGTGCCAGACTTATCTAGAGTTGCGGCACCACTCTCAGCTTTGATGAAGAAGGGGAAACCCTTCGTGTGGTCAGACAGATGTCAGTAGAGCTTCCATGAGCTGAGACAGAGATTGACCAGCGCACCTATCTTGAGGTTGCCTGAGGAGGGAGTAGGGTACGTAGTCTACTGTGATGCATCAGGGATCGGACTCGAATGTGTCCGGATGCAGGAGCGGGTAGTGATCACCTATGGATCACGTCAGTTGAGGCCGCATGAGCAGAACTACGCTACCCATGACCTAGAGTTAGCAGCAGTGGTCTTCGCTCTGAAGACATGGCGACACTATCTTATGGTCGAGCGCTTTACAGTATTTTCTGACCATCAGAGTCTCAGGTACATCTTCTCGCAGAAGGACCTGAACCTGAGACAACGACGATGGCTCAAGTTCCTACAGGACTATGACTTTGAGATAGTCTATACTCCTGGTAAGGGGAACGTAGTAGCCGATGCCCTCAGCAGGAGGATGGGCATTCAGCTACTCGAGGAGGCGACGGAGCAGCTAGCCTCTTTGCAAATATCCTTTGTGGATAGAGATGAAGCAGCCTTCCTTCAGTCTCTCACAGTCACTCCTCCACTACTGCAGTGAGTTAGAGAGGCACAGCGTGGGGACGCTGACTGTGAGACGCGGCATGCACAGATATCCTCAGGACAGGCACCTGATGGTTTCTTCTTTGGAGTAGAGCACGACATCCTTTTCAGAGGACGTACCTCTGATACCAATTTGTCATGACCCGCCCTCAGGGCCCGTGCCGTGACTACCCCAAACCGCCTTCCATAGGCCAGGGCTGGTGACTAGCGCCAAGGCGTAAATCCCGGTAAAAAGGGAAGGCATTGCCTTTATAAAGTAAACAAGCACCACAGAGTAAGCAATCGGAAAAGTAAAAACTAAGTAAAAACAGAGTACAACTGAAAGTGCAGAAAAGTAAATGGGCCAGTATACAAACCCAAACTGAAAGTAAAGTTCAACTCAAAAGGTAAAACAGTAACTGTAAATTAAAAGCCGCTACACCGAGCTGTCCACTGGAAATCCCACCTGAAGGGTGGGTACAGATAGTTCCACTGCTCCTCGGGTCCCGCCGTCCGCTCCGAGCACGTCCCGACCAGTGGTCCACCTCCAGGTACCATCCTGCTCAACAAGCCTCAACCACGATCAACGTTGTCCGCCGTCTGCAACCAACACAACGTAGTGCGGGCATAGCCAGTACAGGGGTGAGTATAAGCTACTCAGTAGGGACCCCGAGACCCCCGAAGGTCTCCCAAAATCCACAAAGGATAAACCACAAAGGAAAGATACAAACACGAAGTAACAACTGACCCTGCTTAGGTATATGCCCATACATATACCTAAGTCATCAATTCCAATACGCTCCAACCTCCGAGACCAAGTACATCTCTATCGTCCTCGAAGAAGTATACATGTGTGAGCTGAATCCCGTTTTCTTTCATGTGTGGAATACGTATACTTTCCTGTGTGGACTGAGTTGTACTTTGGCTCGGAGGTTGGAGCGTATTGGAATTGATGACTTAGGTATATGTATGGGCATATACCTAAGCAGTGTCATTTGTTACTTCGTGTTTGTATATTTCCTTTTTGGTTTATCCTTTGTGGATTTTGGGAGACATTCAGGGGTCTCGGGGTCCCTACTGAGTAGCTTATACTCACCCCTGCACGGGCTATGCCTGCACTACGTTGTGTTGGTTGCAGACGACGAATAGCATTGATCGTGGTTGAGGCTTGCTGAGCAGGACGGTACCTGGAGGTGGACCACTGGGCGGGACGTGCTCGGAGCGGACGGCGGGACCCGAGGAGCAGTGGAGCTATCTGCACCCACCGTTCAGGTGGGATTTCCAGTGGACAGCTCGGTGTAGCGACTTTTACTTTACAGTTGTTGTTTTCCCTTTCGAGTTGTACTTTACTTTCAGTTTGGGTTTGTATACTGGCCCATTTACTTTTCCGTACTTTCAGTTGTACTCTTTTTTTACTTAGTTTTTACTTTTCCGCTTGCTTACTCTGTGGTGCTTGTTTACTTTACAAAGGCAATGCCTTCCCTTTTTACCGAGATTTACGCCTTGGTGCTAGTCTCCAGCCCCTGGCCTATGGAAGGCGGGCTTGGGGTAGTCACGGCATGGGCCCCGAGGGTGGGTCGTGACACTATATGACCATTATAAATCTCACCGTTGTAATAGTAAACTGACCATCCAGAATAGTAATTCGGTTGTTATAATAGTAATGTAACCTTTATAGGTATAAATATAATTTATGTATCATATAAATTAAAATATAATATATTGAATTCATCATATAAGTATATAAATGTTTTAAAAGTGATAAATTAAGTGATCGTATTATTGTTAAACAAAAACATTAATTTACAATTTCAAAATAAATATACTGATTTAAAATAAAATTTATTCTTATAAATTATTTTTATAAATTAATATTATGTTTTATTATAAATATATTATAATTTAATGAGACCTTAATGAATATTTATAAGGTTCATAAAATTATTAAAATAATTTAATCGGCTTATTTATCATATAAATAATAATTTAATTTAAAAACTTTCCTTCTGTTTAGAAATAGAATTTTCAAAATTGTTTCGATTTTTTAATTATATGTGTTAAACAAATTTTATGGTGAATTTTTGGTGTTTTTCAAAAATAGTTTAATTTTTCCTAAATAGTAAATTAGGGTATTTTTTTGTATAAAACATTATAAGATGAATACACAAATTTTTGAGTCATGGATAATGTATGAATGAACTAAGCACCCATTGTTTCAACCTATCATGAAATATTTACTATATATAGTCATAAAAATCAACATTATTTATATTCAATAGAAAAAATAATTAAATAATTAATATAATAATTAAAAATACTTATCTCCTCTCCCTATAAATACCAACCCTCACCACCACTTCCCCTCACACCTTTTATGAATTATATATTTTCAATATTCTCCCTAATTACCTTCCCAAGAATCTCCCCTACATCCAAGAGCTATTATTGTAAAAACAATACCAAACTCAAGTGTATTGAATAGGTTTTCAGTTTGAGTACATTCAATAGGTAAAATCCCCACTCCTTCTCTTTTAATTTTATTTATTTTCTTATCCCCTAATAACCTCCCCTATCAATAGTGATATGATAAATCAAATATTTACATATAATGGAATGTTATTTTTTTAATCAAGTACCAATAATCCAACCTCATCTCTTCACCTTTTATTCTAAAATGAAAATATCGTTCGTGATATGTCGGTCCGCCAACTTCATGGATTACAAGTTTTAGTTTTAAAGTACTATCAAATAAGATGGTCACAAAATCATTATTATGGTTAAAATTTGTATTAATATGTATATTATAACTTTTTTTAATTTTTTAATTAATATATAGAAAATATATATAATAAATGAAACTATTTCATGATGATCATAAAAACAACCAAACTAAACTAAAAAAGTATAAATAATGCTTTCTCAAATAAATTATCATCATACAAGAAAAGAAAGTTATTTGGGGAGAGTATTAATGCCAAATAATTTCAATTATGGTGGATGTTTTCCATTTAACAGGAACTTCCATAATTAAACACAATTAAACCGATCATGAATCTTGGAAAACTAATTCTATGAGAATGAATAAATTGAACTTTATAAATCAGAAAAATAGCCACAAATGAACTTAATGAAATGATATTATAAGAGTTTCTTAATAAATAATTAATGAATAAAATTTTATTATACAAAACAATATATGTTTGTGTAAAACACATTCATACATAAGGTAAGTAATCTCTTCGAACCTAAAATTTTTTGTTTTGGATACAGATTATCTCTCTACCCCCAATTTATTTCCTCATTATTCATATATAATTCTTCTAAATCCTGTTTATATATTCCAAAAATGTGTATATATCTCAATTATTCTTTATTTAATGGTAAAATACATGTTATATAGGGTTCCCTTCTAAATTCTCACGATAATCAAGCCTGATTAAGGGGGAATTAACAGGTTATTACAAACGTTCAAGAGCAGTCCATAAACTATTTATGAAAGAAAAATTTTCTGAAAAAAGATAATTTTATCTAGAAAAACTATGTCAATTCAATTATGGTTTTTTAAAAATAATTATTTCATTTTCCCTATAATGACTCTTTAATATTTACCTTAAACCATACTAGTGGTTCATTTTTTAAGATTCCTAAAATTTATTTTTCATGTGCTGACTTCAGTTTTACATCATTCTTCATGGTCAATTCATATTTTTTAGCTTCAATATTTTACTGAAATGATTCAATCCATTCTGTCATGGATACTATTTTGATTCAATATTTGGTTATTCATCCAAAAATAAATATTAAACTCATTTCCTTCCATGGGTAATCCTTATGTTTATTCCTTATTTTTGATTAATCATGTGGAACACATATGAATGAAAATTTTATCATGGTTCTCCAATATAATGATCCAATGGAATGGATAATGTTTAGTCTCATGATACATCATTTATGAGATTTGGGAGTAAACCTAATCTGTTACGGGACATTATCCACCATGTGACATAGTATTAGTAGTTCTTTTTTACTCATATCTATTATATGTTATATGTTTCTACCACATTAAGATAATTCCATGATAATATGATTCCATGTTATATATTATATTCTTTCACATATATATTCATGATCCATTCATTTTTTGTTATAATTTTATGCCTTCTAACACATGTGATTTTGTTTTATTCATTTGTTTATTCTATTAAATAGCTATTTAGCTCATCTTTGTTGTTTATTTATTCCTTTGTTTATCCTATATAGTTATAGAAGCTCAATAGATTAAACAAATCCTTATAGATATTAAATAAATTATTTTTTTAATTTTACATTCATGTTTTCTAATAATATACATTGTATTCCAAAGAGAGTTGACTTGTCTACCCTTGGTTTTGTATATCATGGATAATAATTATTAAAATCGAGTAATAATATGTGTAAAGGGATTTGGTTGTTATCATTGGTAAGAGATTACAAGAGACTTAATTTTTGGGTTAGAACTAACAAACTATAGTAATAACCCATGGGATAATTTTATCACCAGGGATAATATAGATCAAAATATAGGGAATAAAAATTAGGATAAATTTTAATTTAAATATTTATCCTTCTATGTTCATAGTTTCCTTTTTATATTATTATATGAAAATATTTCAACATCATTAATTGTATTTTATTTTATTTTCATATTTAATGGAATTAAATAGGAGAACCCATTCCAATAATCAATGTGAAAGGAAATGCGATGATTTCCCTAATAAGATGACATACCCTATTAGAATAGGATCCCAGAATATTGTAAAGACCCGTAAATTTCAAGGAAATTTTTTTTCTTAATTTTCTTTGGAATTTTACAAGAGTGCAGCTTCAGACGGCACCTGATTCCGAGGCCCGGTGTGCCCGGAATCAATTTCCGAAGTTTGGCTCGGGGACGTTCAGTGAACGGACGAGCGGGTTTTTCTATCTTTTGAACCGGTGCTCGGAATCGAATTCTGAGGGCACCGATGAAATCGCATCGCCGGTTTTTTCTTAGAAACGCCTCTTTTGGAGTTGCGTTTGCTCAACCGTGGTTTTTAAAATTTTGGGCTTTAAGTCGGAAATAAAATAAAGGTTGTGCGACAACTTTATTTTATTTCACTTAAGCCGCTTGGAAGTCGCTTGAAAGCCACTTGAGCTGAGTTAAGGCGGATAGGGTGCTATCCGGAAATATCTTACCCTCTTGGTAGGATATTTGTGCGGTGGGGCCCGCACGAGCCCCGCCGTTTCTTCCGCTAAGTAACGCACCCGCGAAAACCCGTCAAAGTAACTGAAAAGTCAACCGACGCGTTTTCTTAAATTCTTAACAGACCATTTAATTGGGCGGTTTATTTCGTGAATTAAATGGGTTGTTTCATTCGTTGAATTAATTCAACGAATTTAATGGGTCGTTACTTACGCGTTTGCGTTTGTTGGCAAATTAATAAAATAGACAAACTTGTCTATTTTGAAGGATCCTCCTGTTGTGCGAGATTCTCTGGGCCTCCACCCTCCCCGCGAAGAACGCGAAGAACGCGAAGAACGCGAAGAACGCGAAGAACGCCGGAACCAAAATTCGACGACGCACACCGTGATCCGTGACGTCGACAAACTTTTCCGCGACCTTCTTCTTCTTCTTCTTCGGCGCCTCTTCTTCCGCGGCGGACCTACGATCGGCGGTTAAAGGTGAGAATCGAATCTTCTAAATTCTCCCCTTTTTTTTATAATTCGATATCAACGGATTTAAATTAATTAAATCCGTTTGATCTTGATCCGGAGATTGGCGACGCGACGCCGGATACCGCGACGACGCGACGATCCCCTTCTTCCGCGACGAGCAATCCCGCGACGATCCCCCGTTCGGCAACGACAGCTGCGAGGTAGGGGTTGTTTGGAATATTTTATTCCCCGTGTTTATTCTTTTAAAATAAAGAACCGATCTCGGAACAATTTTAATTTATTTAAAATTGTTGTTGGTTATTTCTTTTCCTCCCGTTGATTTTATGACTAACGCGGAGGGTGCGGGTCTAACGAACAAGACCCGGCAACCCTCCGCCGATCTTTTTGTTGTGCGGATTTGGCGGACGACGACGAACCGTGCGGCAGGGGCGATCCGTTGATTCCGCAGTGAAGATCGGCCCCCGGGAGGAGCAACGGCGCAGACGGAAGAGGAATCGGGCCACCGGAGCAACTCCGGCGGCCCGCGGAAGGCGGCGGCGGCGCGGGTCGCCGGCGCGGCGGCGCCGGCGACCGGAGGCGGCGGTGCCCGGCGCGCCGCCGGAAGAATCCGCCGCGGCTCGGCCGCGGCGGAGCGAACCGCCGGACCGCTTCCGCGGTCCGGCCACCCAGCACGCGGCCCGCGCGAGCCGCGTTTCTCCAAGCCGCGGGTCAAACCCGCGGCGGTTTCTTCGGCCGCTCGGCCGAAGCCGAGCCGGCCGGTCCGGTCGGCCGGGCCGTGCCCAGGCCGGACCGGACCCGGCCTAGCCGGGTCGGGCCGGGTCGGGTCGACCCGGTTCGGCCGACCCAGGGGTGGTTCGGGTCGGGTCGCCCCGGGCCCAGAACCCCCGTTTTCGGGCCCTCTTCGGTCTTTTGCCCATATCTTGGGCCTGGGAACTCCGATTGACGAACCGTCAGCGGCTTACGCGATCCTTGGATCGATACGGTCGTTTCGGTATATTACACTCAAGGTTTCGGAAGACTTTGGGTTCGGCCGGGTTGGTTCGTACACGAAACCAACCGGGCCCTCGGAGCGGAAACGCTCATAACTTGAGCTACGGACGTCCGATCGACGTACCGTCAGCTGTGGTAGTTTCCTCTAAGTGAGACGAAACTTTTGGCATACTCCGCCCGAGGATCGGACATAGGCGGAGTACGGTCGGGTTGGTTTTGCCCTAAAAACCAACCGGGCCCCTGGGACGAAAATGCCAATAACTCTCAGACCGGGCGTCCGATTGACGCGCCGTCTGTTGCGTTGAGATCCCGTTGACAATACGGAACTTTTGGATACATCAACTTCGGACTTCGTGTCAGTTGATGTATCAGCCTCTCGGATCGTGGAGCGGACCCTCCTGAACGAGCTTGCTGTGTGCGGGAACCCTAGGCTGGCTGCGACTGCTACTTCGACAGCGACGACCGTGCAGAGATCCTCAGTGGACTGCGGCGATGACTGTGGAGATCCTCAGCGGACTGCGACGACTACTGCACTCAGCGATCCTACGTGGATCAGTGCTACAGGTCCTGCGTGGGCCCGATCCTGTGTGGGTTACTGCAAGGTTAGTACCTATCGATCCTTCGTGGGTCCGACGACATAGATGGTTCAGTGATCATCTTTATCGTCATCCGAAGAAGTTTACCTGTGTGAGCTGAATATTCTGTTTTACTCGATAGAGGTGGTGCGCTTGGTTGTAGCGGCAGACCTGCGATACTGGAGACGAGCGTTCAGAGTACGGAGACCGTGTAGCCGGCTGAGACCTGAAGACTGCTCGACCGACTCGACTTGGAGTGAGTCGACTAGCCCAGTGGACGGAGCGCCTAGTATTTGGCGGCAGACCCACGGCGGACGGAGCGCCCGGTAGTTGGCAGCAGACCCGCGATACTCGACTGGAGGAGTACCTCTGTAGGCTATTTGGGTGAGCGCCCGGTATTTGGCAGCAGACCCTCAGCGGACGGAGCGCCCGGTAGTTGGCAGCAGACCCGCGGTACTCGACATGAGGAGTACCTCAGCAGTCTTAGGTTAGTGAGAAGTACCTCGGAGTCGTGACAGGACCACTGTACACTTCAGAGATGGGGCTCTTCAGCAGTTACATTTTTGATAATGAAAATCCTGGTTTGAGCTGAGTCAATGATCCTTGTGTTTCCTCTTGATTGAGAAGAGTTATCTGTTGAGTTTTCCTGTGTGGATTACGTTTTCCTCTCCTTTGTGGATTGTGTTGAGCTATCCTATGTGGATTTACTGTTTACTCTCCTTTGTGGATTTGAGTCTTGCTTTCCTGCGTGGATTGAGTTGTTCTTGACCTCGTGAGCAGAGCTAGAATTGGGGACTTAGGTATATGTATGGGCATATACCTAAGTCGAGTCAGATGTTACTTCGTGATTGCACCTTCCTTTTGTGCTTTATCCTTTGTGGATTTCGGGAGACCTTTGGGGGTCTCGGGGTCCCTACTGAGTAGCTTATACTCACCCCTGCACGGGCTATGCCCGCACTTCGTGGTGTTGGTTGCAGACGACGGACAGCGCTGATCGTGGAGGAGGCGTGCGGAGCAGGACAGTACCTGGAGGTGGACCACTGGGCGGGACGTACTCGGAGCAGTCAGGTGGACCCGAGGAGCAGTGGAGGCTATCTGTACCCACCCTTCAGGTGGGACTTCCAGAGGACGGCTCGACGCTGCAGTTTTTCCTTTTCTTCAGTTGCAGTTCTTTACCTTTTCAGTTGTACTTTCAGTTGGGCTTGTATTCCGGCCCCCTTTACTTTTCTGCACTTGTAGTTACTTTCCGCTTGCTGACTCTGTGGTGGTTGTTACTTATAAAGGCAATGCCTTCCCTGTTTACCGGGATTTTACGCCTTGGTGCTAGTCGCCAGCCCCTGGCCTATGGAAGGCGGGCTTGGGGTAGTCACGGCACGGGCCCCGAGGTCGGGTCGTGACAAATTGGTATCAGAGGCGGTCGGTTCTACCGCAGACTCTGATCGTCTTTTCCTTCTATATGAAGCAATAGTGTTTAGTGTATTGAGTGTGGTTATCAGTTCAGGGAGCCCAGTGTTGGTGCGGCGGCCGACGTATCCGTACACCAGGACCCTGACTCCTGATTTCCGACTTAATGCATAAAAACATTGATTGCGTGTGTGTTCGAGTTTTCTTTGTGATTACTTGTGTCAGCTCCCCGGGTATACTGTTCTGACTGTGGTGCTCTTGTTCTCCTTTTCAGGATGGCCCCGCGACGACAGCCAGCTAGGGTTCCGAGTGTAGGGCGCGACGGCAGCCCACCGAGCGACGAGGCC
Source organism: Viscum album (assembly GCA_963277665.1). Taxonomy (NCBI): domain Eukaryota; kingdom Viridiplantae; phylum Streptophyta; class Magnoliopsida; order Santalales; family Viscaceae; genus Viscum; species Viscum album. The sequence goes on from OY728130.1 coordinate 693,585,020, forward strand.
TCGGTGCAGGGCCCTTTTCCAGCAGTGGCACCGGCGGTAGCTTTACCCGCCGAGCCACCGATGCTACCAGTACCAGACGCTGACGATGCACGTCGCCTCAGGGCACTGCATGAGTTTCAGTGCCAGCGACCGCCCAGGTTTCGCGGTGAGGCGGACCCCCAGGCCGCCGAGGACTGGCTAGAGGCGGTGGTACGGATCTTTAGGCTAGTGAGGACACCAGCGGATCTCATGGTGATTCCCGCGGCGAGCCTCCTGCAGGCGGTGGCAGGACGATGGTGGAGCTTGATGCTCCAGGTTCACGATGAGGCATCCTTGCTCTTTACGGACTTCGAGAGCCTCTTCCGCTCTGAGTTCGTCCCGGCCACCCTCCGAGCGGTGCGCATCCAGGAGCTTCTCCAGCTGCGCCAGGGCAGCATGACGGTCGCTCAGTACGCGGCGAGGTTCACTGACCTATCTCGCTACTTGACCGACATGGTACGGGACCCCTTCTTCCGGGCCCGGACCTTCGAGCAGGGCTTGCGGCAGGAGATTCGGGCGTCGCTGATCTCCCTCAGCATTCCGACCCAGGCGGGAGTGCTGGAGCGAGCCCTCTTGATCGAGAGCTTCCTGGCAGAGCCTTCTTCAGCGGCGAGACCTAGCGCAGGGCGGCAGGTAGCTGAGTCTTCGGAAGCAGGTAGCCGACGGATGACTCAGGGTTCCAGGCAGACCAGACCTACCGGTGGCCGACTGCACGACTCAGGCTCAGTTGTGCGGGGTAGCCGGGGTGGAGTCAGAGCCAGGCGTGCCGAGAGTGGGCAGTGTTACTCCTGTGGCGGGATTGGTCACATGGCTCGTGACTGTCCGACCCGCCATGCTGATGATCAGCATTTAAGTGAAGAACCTCCCAGGCAGAGGCAAAGGCTCGACCGTGGCGGTCCGCAGGGAGGAGGCGGACGAGGCAGAGGAGCTGGCCGCGCAGCAGGAGGTGGGCGACGCTTTGAGGCTCTGCCACCACCACCACCAGGAGGTCCGCCCCGACCACAGGGAGTAGGTGAACATGCGAGAGCTCAACTTCAGGCAGCCGAGGCCTTCGATCATGGAGCTCTGGGAGCAGATGGACAGGAGCAGAACTAGTGGATACGTCCTTTGTACTTCTGGTTCCTTGTTGCTTTTGTGTAGCGTCTTGTATTAAGAGCTGAAATAATAAAAGACGCATACCTTTGTGATATTTTCGTTCCTGTCCTCTTTCGTGATGTTACTAAGAGGTTCCAGTTTTGGCTGTTGACTTGACCCTCACTTGTGAGACATCTACTGGAGGAGACCAGTTACCACACACTGATGCCGACAGTGTGACTCAACCCTTGGAGGCGAGAGTAACGGTTGGATCTCTTAGTAGTAGCGTCGAGGCCTTACGACGTCATCCTTGGTATGGATTAGCATCATCCATGTTAGGATTGACTGTTTTAGGCAAAGAATGTGGTTCATCCAGGGGATGAGACCAGGTTTCTCTTATCGGCAAAGAAGAAATCTTGCAGCTCTTGTGGGACCAGAGATGGTCCGGGCCACGTCAGAGAAGGTCCAGCTCATCCAGGAGCGGATGAGGACAGCACAGAGCCGGCAGAAGTCATATGCTGACAGGAGGTGGAGGCCACTAGAGTTCGAGGATGGTGACCACGTCTTCTTGCGGGTCTCACCTCGACGTGGTTTGAGGAGATTTGGCCGAGGCGGCAAGTTGTCTCCACGCTTCATCGGGCCTTTCCAGGTCCTCAGCAGGATTGGCGAGGTGGCTTATCGCCTGGCTCTGCCACCTCAGTTGCACCGGGTGCACGATGTCTTCCACGTATCCCAGCTGAGGAGATACGTGCACGACCCGACGCACATCATTGACTATGGGGAGCTAGACGTGGATGATGGAGCGACTTTTACGGAGGTCCCAGTGGAGATAGAGGATCGACAGGAGCGGGTCCTACGTGGGCGATCGATTCCTCTTGTGCGCATCAGATGGCAGCACGGGAACCTCCAGGAGAGCACTTGGGAGCGGGAGGCTCAGATGCGTGCTCAGTACCCACTTTTGTTTCCCTAGTTCTTGATGTATCTTTACGGGGACGTAAAGTCCTGAGGTGGGAGTAATGTAAAGACCCGTAAATTTCAAGGAAATTTTTTTTCTTAATTTTCTTTAGAATTTTACAAGAGCGCAGCTTCAGAAGGCACCTGATTCCGAGGCCCGGTGTGCCCGGAATCAATTTCCGAAGTTTGGCTCGGGGACGTTCAGTGAACGGACGAGCGGGTTTTTCTATCTTTTGAACCGGTGCCCGGAATCGAATTCTGAGGGCACCGATGAAATCGCAGCACCGGTTTTTGCTTAGAAATGCCTCTTCCGGAGTTGCGTTTGCTCAACCGTGGTTTTTAAAATTTTGGGCTTTAAGTCGGAAATAAAATAAAGGTTGTGCGACAACTTTATTTTATTTCACTTAAGCCGCTTGGAAGTCGCTTGAAAGCCACTTGAGCTGAGTTAAGGCGGATAGGGTGCTATCCGGAAATATCCTACCCTCTTGGTAGGATATTTGTGCGGTGGGGCCCGCACGAGCCCCGCCGTTTCTTCCGCTAAGTAACGCACCCGCGAAAACCCGTCAAAGTAACTGAAAAGTCAACCGACGCGTTTTCTTAAATTCTTAACAGACCATTTAATTGGGCGGTTTATTTCGTGAATTAAATGGGTTGTTTCATTCGTTGAATTAATTCAACGAATTTAATGGGTCGTTACTTACGCGTTTGCGTTTGTTGGCAAATTAATAAAATAGACAAACTTGTCTATTTTGGAGGATCCTCCTGTTGTGCGAGATTCTCTGGGCCTCCACCCTCCCCGCGAAGAACGCGAAGAACGCGAAGAACGCGAAGAACGCGAAGAACGCCGGAACCAAAATTCGACGACGCACACCGTGATCCGCGACGTCGACAAACTTTTCCGCGACCTTCTTCTTCTTCTTCTTCGGCGCCTCTTCTTCCGCGGCGGACCTACGATTGGCGGTTAAAGGTGAGAATCGAATCTTCTAAATTCTCCCCTTTTTTTATAATTCGATATCAATGGATTTAAATTAATTAAATCTGTTTGATCTTGATCCGGAGATTGGCGACGCGACGCCGGATACCGCGACGACGCGAAGATCCCCTTCTTCCGCGACGAGCAATCCCGCGACGATCCCCCGTTCGGCAACGACAGCTGCGAGGTAGGGGTTGTTTGGAATATTTTATTCCCTTTGTTTATTCTTTTAAAATAAAGAACCGATCTCGGAACAATTTTAATTTATTTAAAATTGTTGTTGGTTATTTCTTTTCCTCCCGTTGATTTTATGACTAACGCGGAGGGTGCGGGTCTAACGAACAAGACCCGGCAACCCTCCGCCGATCTTTTTGTTGTGCGGATTTGGCGGACGACGACGAACCGTGCGGCAGGGGCGATCCGTTGATTCCGCAGTGAAGATCGGCCACCGGGAGGAGCAACGGCGCAGACGGGAGAGGAATCGGGCCACCGGAGCAACTCCGGCGGCCCGCGGAAGGCGGCGGCGGCGCGGGTCGCCGGCGCGGCGGCGCCGGCGACCGGAGGCGGCGGCGCCCGGCGCGCCGCCGGAGGAATTCGCCGCGGCTCGGCCGCGGCGGCGGCGAACCGCCGGACCGCGTCCGCGGTCCGGCCACCCAGCACGCGGCCCGCGCGAGCCGCGTTCCTCCAAGCTGCGGGTCAAACCCGCGGCGGTTTCTTCGGCCGCTCGGCCGAAGCCGAGCCGGCCAGTCCGGTCGGCCAGGCCGCGCCCAGGCCGGACAGGACCCAGCCTAGCCGGGTCGGGTCGCCCCGGGCCCAGAACCCCCGTTTTCGGGCCCTCTTCGGTCTTTTGCCCATATCTTGGGCCTAGGACCTCCGATTGACGAACCGTCAGCGGCTACGTGATCCTTGGATCGATACGGTCGTTTCGGTATATTACACTCAAGGTTTCGGAAGACTTTGGGTTCGGCCGGGTTGGTTCGTACACGAAACCAACCGGGCCCTCGGAGCGGAAACGCTCATAACTTGAGCTACGGACGTCCGATCGACGTACCGTCAGCTGTGGTAGTTTCCTCTAAGTGAGACGAAACTTTTGGCATACTCCGCCCGAGGATCGGACATAGGCGGAGTACGGTCGGGTTGGTTTTGCCCTAAAAACCAACCGGGCCCCTGGGACGAAAATGCCAATAACTCTCAGACCGGGCGTCCGATTGACGCGTCGTCTGTTGCGTTGAGATCCCGTTGACGATACGGAACTTTTGGATACATCAACTTCGGACTTCGTGTCAGTTGATGTATCAGCCTCTCGGATCGTGGAGCGGACCCTCCTGAACGAGCTTGCTGTGTGCGGGAACCCTAGGCTGGCTGCGACTGCTACTTCGACAGCGACGACCGTGCAGAGATCCTCAGTGGACTGCGGCGATGACTGTGGAGATCCTCAGCGGACTGCGACAACTACTGCACTCAGCGATCCTACGTTGATCAGTGCTACAGGTCCTGCGTGGGCCCGATCCTGTATGGGTCCGATCCTGTGTGGGTTACTGCAAGGTTAGTACCTATCGATCCTTCATGGGTCCGACGACATAGATGGTTCAGTGATCATCTTTATCTTCATCCGAAGAAGTTTACCTGTGTGAGCTGAATCTTCTGTTTTACTCGATAGAGGTGGTGCGCTTGGTTGTAGCGGCAGACCTGCGATACTAGAGACGAGCGTTCAGAGTACTGAGACCGTGTAGCCGGCTGAGACCTGAAGACTGCTCGACCGACTCGACTTGGAGTGAGTCGACTAGCCCAGTGGACGGAGCGCCTAGTATTTGGCGGCAGACCCACGGCGGACGGAGCACCCGGTAGTTGGCAGCAGACCCGCGGTACTCGACTGGAGGAGTACCTCTGTAGGCTATTTGGGTGAGCGCCCGGTATTTGGCAGCAGACCCTCAGCGGACGGAGCGCCCGGTAGTTGGCAGCAGACCCACGATACTCGACAGGAGGAGTACCTCAGCAGTCTTAGGTTAGTGAGAAGTACCTCGGAGTCGTGACAGGACCACTGTACACTTCAGAGATGGGGCTCTTCAGCAGTTACATTTTTGATAATGAAAATCCTGGTTTGAGCTGAGTCAATGATCCTTGTGTTTCCTCTTGATTGAGAAGAGTTATCTGTTGAGTTTTCCTGTGTGGATTACGTTTTCCTCTCCTTTGTGGATTGTGTTGAGCTATCCTATGTGGATTTACTGTTTACTCTCCTTTGTGGATTTGAGTCTTGCTTTCCTGCGTGGATTGAGTTGTTCTTGAGCTCGTGAGCAGAGCTAGAATTGGGGACTTAGGTATATGTATGGGCATATACCTAAGTCGAGTCAGATGTTACTTCGTGATTGCACCTTCCTTTTGTGCTTTATCCTTTGTGGATTTCGGGAGACCTTCGGGGGTCTCGGGGTCCCTACTGAGTAGCTTATACTCACCCCTGCACGGGCTATGCCCGCACTTCGTGGTGTTGGTTGCAGACGACGGACAGCGCTGATCGTGGAGGAGGCGTGCGGAGCAGGACAGTACCTGGAGGTGGACCACTGGGCGGGACGTACTCGGAGCGGTCAGGTGGACCCGAGGAGCAGTGGAGGCTATCTGTACCCACCCTTCAGGTGGGACTTCCAGAGGACGGCTCGACGCTGCAGTTTTTCCTTTTCTTCAGTTGTTGTTCTTTACCTTTTCAGTTGTACTTTCAGTTGGGCTTGTATTCCGGCCCCCTTTACTTTTCTGCACTTGTAGTTACTTTCCGCTTGCTGACTCTGTGGTGGTTGTTACTTATAAAGGCAATGCCTTCCCTGTTTACCGGGATTTTACGCCTTGGTGCTAGTCGCCAGCCCCTGGCCTATGGAAGGCGGGCTTGGGGTAGTCACGGCACGGGCCCCGAGGTCGGGTCGTGACAAATATCATGATATTACTAGCTCAACTAGATCATGTTATGAATAATAACATCAATAGTGTGGAATTTAATATTTACAGTTGCATTGAAAAATTTTCTATTGAATCCTTTATGTATAAAATAACTCACACCTTAAGTGTATCTTCTGATTCCCTCGTCATGGACCAGTGTATTAACACTGCTTAGAATATATTCTCTATCATTAAATTAATAGAATAAGAGAAAGTCGCACTAGTGGTCTATCAATTTGATGGAGAATAAAATTAGTTTTTGAAACCAATAAAAAAACAAGTATAAGGAGAAAATTTTTTATACGGTCTTTTATGGATTCATGAAAATATTTTTTAGTGAATATTTTCCCTAAACTCTCTATCTTAAGAAGGGGAGAGATTTCATAAGACTGAAGAAAAAGTAAAATGATTATATAGAAGAAAATGAGACAAAATTTATAAGGCATGAACAATACAACATTGGATTTGTTATGAACATTGAATGTATGATGGATCCCTTATTTATTATATTAAATCTGATTCTAAGAAAATCCATGGTGATTTTAGAGTCATTTATCAAAAAGAATATTTTTTCTTATAACCTAAATATTGAGATGGAAATTGGAAACTCTTAGTGTCCATGTGGTATTAGTAGTAAAAGATGAAAATAGGGTTTAATATTGGATGATAAAAGGATAAATTACATTATGGGAAGAAAACCCTGAATGAACCCAGATCACCTTGAGATTATAGGGGTAAATCAGGTTGTCAAATTTTTCTTCTAAAGTTATGGTTTCTATTACCATGTTGGTAAGAACCTATTCAACATGTATATTTAAATTTATAGTAATTTAAATTAATCACACGCATAAAGACAACACAACAATTTCACTTGGTTCAACACAAAGGTATAGTATAGGGATAATATGTTAATAGATTATCATTCGTACATAAATCCACCATTCTTTATTATATGTGGAAAATATAAATCCAGACACAGTCACTATGTTCCATGCACATTACCTTTGCATGATTTTAGGGATAGTGCATTGTGTCCCTCAAAAGACTTCCTTTGACTCCCACTAGCCCACTACTTTGAGATAAGTCTAGCTCTGTTTATCTACTTGAAGGTCACATCAATGGATTGGCATTAAATTTTGTTCCATATATATAATGAGACAATGATTGAACCGCAGATCTAAGTTAATGCACTCTAAAAGCATAGTTCACAAAAAACTAATTTCCAGAACTTCCTTTCATGAAGCTCACTACCTTCATGAAGCAAACTGATTTCACTGAACAAACAACCTTCACAAAGATCAAAAAGTCAATGTGTAATACCCCATCATCCCAAATCACAAATTAATAAAAATAATTTCCATCAATCAAGTCTCAAAAATTCCTTTTGTGATTATCAAGATCACATAGAAATCCTGATATACAATGCTTCTCAGGCTTTGTAAAATCAGGGCTATTCTGGATCTTCATTAGAAAATTTTGTGTGAATTGAAGAGGGGTATCCTTATATTCATAGACCCGGCCATTCATGATTCTCCAACACCACTTAAAATATTTTTTGGGATCATTCAAAACCACCTTTATCTATCTCATCCATACACAATTCTCAATTGTGTTTTGACATTGTATTGAAGCTTTTCATCAAACCATCACTCACCACGGGGCTTGAATTATCATAATCACAAAGATCACCATCACAATTTGTGATGATAAAATTCTTCATCATTTGTGATGCTCATTCATTTCATGTATCACACAATCATCTATTATTGATCCTTCAAAAAACACCATTCTAAAAAAACAATTTCATGAATCTCACTAATTTTATGTATTTTAATCAGGGATTCAAGGAAATCCACCTTTCAAGATGTGATCCATCATCTAAATTTTATACCCAAAATTTGGAAAACAATGTAAAATGAAACCACCATCATAAAATCATTTACTAAATTTAAAAGGTTTCTTATAACACCTGATTCTCATTGTGTCACAGATGCATTGAATGGTTTCTCAAAAAACCTACAACCCGAAAACCATAAACTTTTCATTCTCCCACTTTTTTATACATTCTCCCACAACTTCCCATATCTCCTAAAACCTCATTGACTTGAATTTATCAATTCTCCACTATTGTAAATAAAACTAGAAAACCTATTATTGAACATGTGGAGCTCAGAAAACACTCCCTTTTGATCGTATCTCCCCCATAACAAGCATCAGTACCACAAACGGATTAAAATATTTAAAACAATTGGGGAGAGTGGATCACCTGTAGACTCCTCATGCACTATATGTGGATTGACACTAAGGTTCAACCAATGTTTCTAGAATATAAGTGTAGCTAATGTCTTTGTCAGAATACCATCCACATGGACATCAGTTCTAATATTATCCATTTTAATCATTCCTTGTACACCGTTTTCATTGATGAAGTGATATCTGATTTCAATGTGTTTTGTATGAGAATTATGAATATAATTCATCTTATGATCAATAGTTCTATTTTAATCATTGTGAATTTCCATTGTTTATTGGTCTTCATCACTAATATCAGTTAGTTGTTGCTTCATCCAATGTAGCTGAGTGCAAGGATTTATAGTAGAGAAATACTTAGCATTAACAGTACTAAGAGAAGTTCTTTCCTCTTTATTACTTAAGCATCACACAAATTTGATTCTAATAAAGGATGATCCAACACATATGGAATTTCTATATACCACATCTCCAGACCATTAAACATCTGAAAATGGTGATAGTTCATTATTTATTCATGCAGAAAAGTATAATTCATAATTGTGAGTTCAATGAATATACCTCATGATTCATTTAACTACTTCCATATGTTCTTCCTTTGGACTACATTGAAATAAGGCCGCTATATATGTTTCAAATACAATATCATTCCATGTTTCAATTAAATATAAAAACCTTCTGATAATTATCCTATATGTGGGGGATCTAAAGAAGTAAAATCCTCAGGATTTATAAGTTTAGTTCCAATCGTAATCGATGTTGATATTAGTTATGTGTCATGAATATTTAATATCATCAAAAAATCTATTTCAACAGTTTCATAAGAAATAAAAGTGTAGTCTTTCCTATCAATCACTTGTATCCCCAAGATGTATATGAGTTCACCAATCATAGACATTTCAAATTATGATTTCATGTGGTTATAAAATTCATCCACATACCCCTTTTGGAATACAACAAATATAATATCTTCCACATACACCAATAACATTAAATTTTCATTTTGATAATTATTCACAAAGTGATTGAGAACCATTCCTCCTCTTTTAAACTCAAGCATCCTTATATAATAAGCTAATCATTAATTCCATGCATGTAGTGCCTTATTTAGACAATAGAGAGACCTCAATAATATGAAAACCTTCATTTCATCATTACCAATTAGAAAACACACTAGTTTTTTAATGTAGACTTCTAAATCAAGCACACCATTTATGAAAATTGTTTTGACATCCATTTGATACACTTAATATCCTCTTTAAATTTACATAGCAAGAAAAACATTGACTGACTCCAGTCTAGAAACTTGAGAAAATGATTCTTAAATATCAATTCCATCTATATTTAAATAGCCATTACCCACTAATCTTGCCCTATTTCGTATCACATTTCCATGATGAAAAAAAATATTATTATAAATACACATCATACTAATTACATTGTGATATTTAAGTCTTTTAACTAGATCCCATGTTTGTTTCTTATCAATCTGATCCAACTCTTCATCCATGCCTTTAACCTAGGATACATCCTTTGAAACATCATCAAATAAGGATTGTTTCACAGCTAATATATTGGAATATTGTGCATTATTTTTCATTCTTAATTCCTGTGTGGGGGAATTATAATCCTTAAGGATGTTTGATTAATCAATTTATTCTCATTGACTTCCCCTATGTGATTCAGAAGAATTTTCTTCAGCCCTGGTTTTCTCTTCTGATTCTTATTCCAAATCAATAGTGTTTTTTGAACTTCGAATAATTTTCACTCATTCCTATAATTCTTCATTTGAATCTATTCGATGTCCACTTTTTTCTACATCATCCATTATATCAGTATAAGATCTCCACAACATATTTGTGGACTTATAATAAATCATAAAAACATCACTACATTCCAAAATTCTTCCACGATGAATATGGAATCATTTGTAGGATTTCATATTCCTTAAATATATGTGGAATATTCCATTTTCTACAGCACCACTATATTTTACTTGATTTCCTTCTTTGTTTCAAAATGAAATATTTAATTCCAAAAAATCAAAAAACATCAAAGAGGGATTCCTTCCATGAAACAAATCATATTGTGTCTTAGTTTGTCTTATATAAATCCATTTTTTATTTTGAGTATATAATGAAGCTTCAAAAACCTCTTTATAGTAACAAGAAGAGATACAAATCTCAATCAACATTGTTCTGGCCATATTTTTCACCTGTCAATTCCTGCACTCAACAACTTCATTTTGTTATGGGGTTCTCATATCATCCACCTAATATTGTATCCCACGTTTTTACATATAATTTTCAATCTCAATGAACGTGAATTCCCCTCTATTATATGTCCATAGAACAATGATTGTCCATCCATTATCATTATTGGAAATTCCATGATATGTTTTCATGAAATCATGTACTTTCTATTATCTATCTATAACCATCAAACAAGCCAATATACTAAAATCATCAATAAAAATAATAGTTTACCTTACTCTATATGTTCTATAAATATTTATCAGGCCACATACATTTGTATAGATGAGTTGAAGAAGATTTTACACCCTTTTCTTCTTTGGAAGATATGAAATACAAACCATCTTCCATCGTACAGAGGCATCATAAGTATTTCCCCATACATGATTCAGATTAGGGGTGTCCATGACTATCTTCATCTTAGATATAATTTCGATGACATATTGATTAATGTGACCCAACCTCCGGTGCAACAATTCTTCTTATTATTTAATAATTAGGTATAATATATTCTCTCCACTATCAACCAAGTATAAGTTTTCAATTGTTTAACAACCTCACATTAGTGTTTACCTATCTTTCCTTTTACTGTGAACCCCTTTTGATTTAATTTCACTATATGTATGGAGTCATGGAGTTAACCCACACTAAGTATTTTTTGACGTAAACTATCCACTCAAAAAACACATGTTTTCTAAATATCATCACATGCCAGTTTAATAGTCCCACAACCCTTGATCTTCAATGTATAATCACTGCGAAACCTAACTATTCCATCAACCATTTTAATTAGTTTTTTCAATAAATATTCATTTCTCATCATATGGTATGAGAATACGCTATCAATAATTTATATTCTTCAATTCTTGGTATCTTAGATGTTTTCTTCTATAAAAATGGATTTAAAAATTTCATTATTTTCCTTCAATGAAAATTTAGGTTGAGTGAATGATAAAGATGAACTTTCATATCTCTTTTCCATTTTCAAGGGTTCATCATAATCATTATCTTCATATAGAGGATAAAACTTGTTAGTAAGAGTAACACAATATAGTTATTGATTATTGATTTTTCCATGTGTTCAATATGTATTGTCCTTTTCTTTCCTCTTCCTTCAATAAACAAATTTATTTACAAATTTAAAATAAAGAAAAAAATATCCATGGAAACAATTTTTTTATAAGATGTAGTATATGAATTCGTTCTCCTTTGTTCGCATCCTATCTTTTTCCCTTTAAAATCTATCCTTTTTTATTCATTATATGATATGGTTTGGATCATATAGCCACACAACTAACATTTAAAAAGTGGAAATTCCTTCTTATCTCTATTCCTCCCTATTTATAATTTCATATGAATAGAGTTTGACTGCAAATCATTTTTTTTAAACAGGGATAACATTAATCACTTATATCTTTTTGATTTGAGTCATTTATTTTTTGGACATTAGGTGAATTTGGTAAATGTTCAAATTTCATCTTGCCTTTAATCTAACCAATTTTATTTATAAAATTCAATACTTTAACTTACTAAAAAATTCCACAATTTCACATTCTTATGTGTCCTTGATCATTCAAAATCATTTCAACTCTATAAGAACCACACTTATCCCTCTCGAATGTCTCAACATAAATGAATTTTATAAATTTAATTATATTCATTGAGCCTATTTAATTTGATTCACATTCATGTTTACTCCTAAGTGTAAAAACTTATTCTTTAAGTCCTTCAATTTTCTCAGACTTCTCTCACAGTCTGTTAAAATTCATTGAAGACCGTTTCATGTTTTTCAATTATGTGATTTTGTTCAAAAATATCATTTGTACCTTCCAAATTTTTTGAATGTTCTTTCACTGTTTCTTTGAGTCACTTAATTTTAGATTCAAGATGATAAACATAATCTGATGATTCTTCCACAACATCTCTCTACATATTTCATTTGTTACTTTGATTATCAAGATTACCATAGTCATCCTAAAGTAGGAACTTGAGATCAACATTACCAAAAAATCAATTATTTCAAGCTTTGTCATTTCATTTTTCTGACTTTTCAACTGTATCCATCATAAATGATTAGGTTCAAGATTTATACTCTAGTTCTTATTCCTCAAAAAATTCATTTTCATCTTGTTCTTATTTATAGAAAAAAACTATTTTATTGTAATATCTTTCTATATTTGAAGTCTCTATTATGATAAAATATTTTCTGAGGATTTTGTGAGTTTATAGCTTCACTTTCTTCATCATAAAATTACATTCCCCACTAAGAGGAAATGTGCCAAACTATACCATAACAAAAAACATGTCAATGCTAGATTTACACTGAATCTCCACTTTCCTCTTTGGAATTTCTTAGAAATTAGAGAAATTATTTCATCTTCCTCATTATCATCATCAAATATATATCTATAAATGTTAAGTTTTTACATTTCTTTCAATTCCATTTCCTTGATTACCTGAGTCATTACATCTTCTGGTTTGACTTTCATTTCATATGCCACCAGAATCCTTATAAAATCATCCAAGGAATGTTTAGAAGGAACCATTTCCCCAAATACTGACACATTGGGAATGTAGAGATATGTTAGACATATTATGATTTTATTTAGGATGTAAATATCTTTAATTTCATCTCTAAGTCCTCTAATTTCACCAATAACTTCAATAATTTGATTAAATAAGGAATCTAGATTTTTATCAGGATGTATCTTCATATCATCAAGTCTATAATTCAAAACATCGAGTTTTTCACCATTCACATTGTTGTCACCTTAATATATATTTTCAACTCCTTACCATATATACTTGGATAACATGAAACTCATCACCTTTAGATAGATATCATCATATAGAGTTTTAGTAATACCATTCTAAGATTTTTCATCTACATCAAGCATTTTTTTATCGATTTCAGTCATAGATAGTCATGTTTCATCAGAGACGAGAATCCCTTGAGAGATAAAAAAGATTACTTCAATTCGAAGACATATTAGATGAGATATCATCTTATTCTCAAAAATCTGAATGTTTCTTCCACTAATAATGGAAACTCTCCTAAAATTAACTAAATTTTAAAAGATAGAAAAAGAAAGAAAATATTTAACACCATCAACCCCGCACTAATACAACATAAAATACCATAGAATACCCATGGAGGGGAAATGTGAATCAAGGTGCCATATTTTTATTTTAACATGATGGATCTTGTACCCATGTTGGTAGAAACTTAATAAACATGTCTTTTTGTAATGTAAAATAATTTAAACAATCACACATAGAAGGAAAACACAAAAATTTTACTTAGTTCACCACAAACAGAAAGACTTAGGAGCATATGCCGAAAAAAAAATTGTTGTGTCTAAATTTAGTAATCATTAATATATGTGGAATACATATGTTCAGACATAGTCACATTGTTCTAGTCACACTACCTTTATTATATTTTAGGGATTTATCACTGCATCCCAAGAAACACTTTTGTCGAATCCCACTCTCTCACTACATTGAGAGATGTCTAACTCTTTTTATCCACATGAAGGTCACTTCAATGGATTGGAATTAAAGCCTTTACCTATCTAGAACATGACTCTATTTTCACCATACACCTTAGTTGATTCAAAATGAAAGAATTTTTCATTAAAAACTGATTTTTAAAACTGCCTTTCACAAAGCACTTTCGTGAAGCTCACTACCTTCGCAAAGATAAATAATTTCACGGAAGAAATTACCTTCTTGAATCTTAATGATTGAATGCGGAAAACACCATAATCATGAATCACTCATTAATAAAAATCATTGGAATCTTTCAAGACATGAAAATTCATTTTTCAATGCTCAATATCTCATAGAAAGACTGATTTACGAAGCTCCCATGGCTTTACAAAATCAAAACGATTCCAGATTTTTCTTGTAAAAATTCATGTGAAATGAAGAGGGGTAACATTATATTTAGAACCTCAGATAATTTTGTGAAATAGAACCACCTTCAATATTGTTTTCAACTTGACTTTTAAGATCCCTTCCCTTGAAAAATCCATGATCTTTCATGTGAGGATTGATAAGAAACATAAAACATAATCCATTTGTCATAAAGAACATCCTTGGTTCCATGAAACCCAATATCTAACCTGTAAAATGTGTGGGAAGAATAATCTCAAGAAAAATCTAATGGAAAACATGAGATTATTTAAACATGGAATAGATGAGAATAAAGATAATCTTTTTTGATGGGATTTGATGACTTCCACTAATTTGGAATCATAAATGATGTTTTAAATCAATAATAATTATGTATTATAGTATTTAAAATGCAAGGAACCCTGAAATTTTGAGAGAAAATAAAACAAACCATGGGTTTTGATAGATAATACACAACAATATCCTCCAAGGAAGAATGTAAGGGAATATGAAATCACCAATGATGAGGAAGAGTCTGAAATTGATGTGGTGACATGTATTCTAGTTATTTATTCAAGAATATTAAAAAAATTATTTCATTTTGGTTATATGAAAATTTTCATATTGATAACGTTAAGTATAAATATTAAAACACCACTTCAAGATATTGAATTAGATTTATCTAGGAGAATATATAATAGAGAAATGATATCATCTAATGTATATTACTCTTCCTCGATTAGTTTTTTACTAAAACTCATATAAAATCTCATAATACTTCATTTGGTGTAGTTTTATTCTATATTGGTCATGGATTGGATATCTCCATATAAATCCTACATCATCTTTTGGGAATAATATATCACTCTTCACAAATTGTGCATCCCCTAATTCTGTATAAGTGTAAGGAATGTAATGAACATCCATAAAAATATACATCTAAATTATGGATATTATTTCCTTATGAGTAAGATTATATAAATCAAATGATTGATACAAAGGATAAAATCATGAATGATGACTTTCCCACAGTGATGGACTACAGTAATGTGTTACTTGAAGAATTTCTTGGTCTTCCTCCAGAATAAGAGGTTGACTTCCAATTTGATCTTATACATGGATCTCTATCTCTATCAATGACTCCTTATAAAATGTGTACTATTGAGTTAGAAGAAATGGTGAATAAGTCATAAGATAATATGTACAATATTTTTATATACACAAGTTCTTCAATATGGGGTATGCCAGTCCCATTGGTCAGGAAGAGGGATGTATCAATGCACCTCTACATTGATTATCGTGAGCTCAAAAAAATCATGATAAATACAGAGTATCCACTAACATGGAGATAAGTATTTTTTTTTAGAAACATGTGACCAATTATTTCTATAAGGTGAACATTAATTAAGGATATCTCCAATTAAAGGTGGGGAAAGAAGATATTCCCATTAATTACATTCTAATGAGGTATGGCCCAAATAAATTTATAGTTACGCACTTCAGAATCACTAATGATATAAAAAGTTTCATCGACATAATTAATAGATTCTTTAGATATTACCTCAATAACATTTTGGTATTATTTTAAGATGAAATTATTATTTACTCTAGGAGTTGGAGGAACATGAGTAGCCTTTTAATATTATGATAAAGAATTTTATTGGGATAAAATATATGAATGATATAGTTAATTTGTGTTCTGAATAGAGGATGTATCATTCTTTTATCATGTTAACACTATGGTTGTAATATTTGTTGAAGTTTCTAAAAAACAAAATTAAGGAATTTCATAGACCAACACATGCAATAGAGATATGTAGTTTCCTTGGTCTACCTAGTTTTTACCAAATAATTATAAGGAACTTCTCATGATTTTCAAACCCAGTAACCAATAAGACTCAGATGGGAGAAAAGTTTTTATGGAACAGTGATTGTGAAGGATACTTCAAAAATTGAAAAACTTGTTTATATCAATAGTAGTAATTACACAACTAACTAGTGCAGAACTCTTTGAGGTATAAAAACACACTTTAAATAATGCCTCTAGTTTTTTACTAATGAAAAATAATGATGTGATATCATACACATCAAGGACTCTTAAATTTCATTAGAAAAACTATCACATTCATGATCTTAAGGTAGAGGTCATCATTATCACGTTGAAAATATGGTAAGATTATCTATATGGGGAGAACTATGAGATATATATTGATAATAATATCCTCAAATATATAATCATAAAAATAGAGTTTAATATGATCCAAAAATTATAGTTAGAGAGAATCAAGGATTATGACTTCTAAATCCACTATCATCCTCATAAGAAAAATAATGTGGCATATTCTCTAAGAAGAAAAGATCCAAAAACACTATCAATGAAGATAATTTAGAATGATCCACTTTTATTATAATTATAAATGATGGAAATGGGAATAAAAAGTGGAGTAACAACATAATTAATTTCACAACTGACTTTCTAAATATCCATTATGGTGAAAATAATGGATGCTCATTGTGATGATGTGGAAATTTAGAAAAAGGAGGAGGCTATAGGAAAGGATAAATACTCTAAGTTAGAAATTTATGTGGAAGGACTTGTAAAAATTGGTTCAAGACTAATTGTACCCTAAAATATAATATATGGACGGATAATTTGAATGATACATATAGATCAACCTTCTCTTTCCACCGAGGGAGAACAAAGATGTATCATGATCATAAATAATAGTATTGGTGGGACTATATGAAGAAGGTGATTTTTTATAATATACATCAAGGTGTCTAGTATTTCATCAAGTGAAGGATGAAAGGATAAAATATAAGGTGATGAAGTAACCATTACCCATACCCACATAGAAATGGGAAAACAATAGTATGGACTTTATATCTAGACCTCTGAATACATCCAAAAGAAATAATTATATATTGATCATTAGGGACCATCATATAGAGACTGATCACTTTATTGTGATTAGAGATGACTTCTCACTAGAAAAACATTCCCAAATATGAAAAAAAAGGTGAGGCTTCATGGATTACAATAATAAATTATATCTGATTGACATCTAAGATTCACCTCCATGTTCTGGAAAAGTCTCCAACATGCTCTAAATACTATGTAGGACTTCATTATGGCTTATCACCACAAAACTGATGTCCCGTCTTGTTGGACTGTTTAGACAATATAATACATTTTGACAGCACGATCAATGTACTTTAATGGTGGATGAGATTAACATATTCCACAACTCATATTCTCTTACAATAATATATTCCACTCAAGAATCCAAATTGTAACACCCCAATATTGTACAATATGTCTTTTTAAATAAATATATTTAATAACATACTTTTAACAAAACACTTAACTCTAATAAATATTATTATTTTATTATAATAGTTATCACATATTCATTAAAATACTGAAGAAAATGAGATTAATTAAATTATGAAAATATATTTTAAAAATGTTTATAAAATTAATTTATTCATTAAAAATTCATAATATATGAAAATGAAAACTAATTAAACAAAAAAGGAAGTATTTTTATAAAAACAGTTTTATGCCCACAATGGAATTTTCATTAAATAAATTAAATTATTCAATATTAGTGAATTTTATTAATAAAATTCATAATTTTTATATCGTAGTTTTTTCTAAATTCTTAAAATATGTTTTATAGGTTAATTACAATAATAAATATAATCTTATGCATAAAAATCTATATATCTCTAAAAGGAAATTCTTCCACCTTTTAAAGATGCACAAGTTTTAAAACTAAATTTTAAAAAAAAATTAGAATTTATTTGAAAATATATAAATTAAGTTTGAAATTGTTATAAAAATTTATCATATGGTTATTTTTTATGTTTCTTAGATATGATTCATTTTTTGATAAATTGTAATTAATATTGAATTTTAATTGAAAATTTACTTGTTAACTAAATAAATTACAATGTAAAATTATATTATAAATTGGTTTCAAAGTGTAATTAGTTAAATTATAAATAAATAAATATAATTTATGTCTTTATAATCTATTTTATATTAAAATTATAAATAAAAATATTTCAATATTTTGAACATTCTCAGTTTAAAGCCTCATTTCCCATTGTGTTTATAGGATTAATTTTAAATATATTTTTCAAAATATGTTATTTGAATTTAGAAAAAGGGATTACATATTTTTAATAAGAAGGTACGTATTAGGTATTAGGTTCATTTTAATTTTTAGAAATAAAAAATAAAACAGTGTAAAAAATATATATTAACTATGGTATAGGTAAAATAATTAAACATGTAAAAGTTAAATGGTAAAGGATTAAAATAAGTAAAAACTAAAAAATTTATTCAACGTTTGATGTACTTATCAATACTAAAAATCATATAATAAAATTATTATCAACTAATTTCATAGAAAATAATTCCATCTCAATGTCATTGGCTTTAATTATAAAATTATCATTAATTAATCACTTAAAACAACTTATCCTCAAGTATAAATACCACCCCAACTACCCCAATTCTTCTCATAAGCCTTAAAGGTCCTATAATACCTGAAACAAATCTTGCACTAACCCTACCTACTTTCATGTGATTTTATCCTAATCAAAATATCAAATCCAATGTTCTCAAGGGGTTCTTTAAGGAGGTGATATTCAAGCAATCATTTTCTCCAAACACCTCTCCTATATAATTTTATTCTTATACATTATTCTCACCTTCTTAATCCATAAAGGAATTATTAGTATAAAATCATTTATATATAGATATTCTATGTTTATAATATAATATATCAAAACCATTTAATTTCTCATATTATTTAATTTGATGAAATGAAACTATGGTAACAATTATGATGGTTAATCACCATCGTGAATAATTATTTTGTAAGTTTTCCATTACTACCTTCATGGATTACCATAATACTAATATTATTATCAAATAAGAATGAAATTAATGTATTATAAACTACTTAATGTTTTGGAAGAAAAAATATAGATATGAAATTAAAGAGAAAAGTAGTTCTTTATGGTTATAAAACCCATTAAATTTAACTAAATATTTATCCTTAAAATTTGATCAAAATAATAAACCTCATCATAAAAGGAAAAATGACATATTGGACTATTTAAACTATAGTATATTAATGAATAAAATTTCATTTAAAATCATTAGTTTTATTTCCATTTTATAGGTGAATCCATAATTATGCACAAATGAACCGATAATTAAAACAAGAATCTAATGCACCAAAATCAATGAAAATAATAAAATATATTTAATTAATGGGTAGTTATATATTATAAAAGTATCATATAAATAATTATAAATAATATTATAGTTATGGAATTAATTAATTACATTATTTAAACCTTTTTACATGAATTTAATATATACAGAACAAAAGGGAAGCACGAGGTAAGGATTTCTTGTTTCACTTTTACTTCGGTGAGATATGTGCCTTATTCGCCACACATTTCTTATGTGTCTTTTATATACTTCCTTTTTACATATCATATCATGATTGAAATTATATTCATGTCATTAAATTTTTTATTTATAATTATTAGTTTAATGGGGAATATTATTATATACATTACAACATGGTAATAGAATTTTAAACCCAATTTCAGTTATTTAGGTTAACCTTCTAATTTATAGATTATTACATTCATTGATTATGTGTGGGATTAGTTTTGATTATCTTTTTTTCACTTTGAATTTTTTTATATATATTTATATTTAATATTCATAATTAATTAATTTTATTAATTCTCATTTCAATGATATGATATTTATAAGATATTTTTTCTTAAAATTATCATTTTAATGTTGCAATTAAAACTCTATTTTTCATCCTAGATTTTTTTCAGAATTTATTTCGAAAATTTTTTCTAATATTATCTTATTATTTTTTTTTTTTCATGATGGAATTTTTAAAAAACTATTAGAAATGTATTTTTTTCATTTTATAAAAGAGGTTCATTGTGACTTTTCTGACAATAATATGGATGAAATGTTTTTTTATCTTTTTCGACCTGGACTATTTTTCCAACTCACATGATTCCATAATTCCTTTAATATTAATATAAATGGTTATTATTTTTTTCAATGAATTCATTTCATTTATAATTTAGTAACAATTAAAAAAATAAAAAAAAGGTTATTTTACTCATAGATTATTTCATGTGATCTCTAAAATATTATTTTCCATATAAGATAAAAAAAAATTTGATGTTACTTATTCAATAATAGGGAAATTATTCAAGGAAATTATCCTTACTATTTGTGGTTAGTTTATAATTGTATTTTTTAAATAATTTTCTTTTCTATGGGTTATTCTATGATGAATTTTTTATGAAACCAATTTCATTTTATATGTTATGATACGATTAATGATTTTTGTTCTTTTGAAACATATATATAAGGTTTTAATTATGTGATGGGTGGAACCTATGCCTCTAAAAAAATTCTTTAGATAATAATATTATACCTCATGAGATAGATAGCGCTGTAATGGGGATTGAACTCGGTTAAGATAGGATTGGAACAAGAAGTGAAACTAATTTAGTAATGGACTTTTCCCTCCCTGATAGTCTTCATAATGAACCTTAACTAACATGATGGTTTGTGGAGTATATCCAATCCACTATGATAGTCTTCCAAAGGGAATTGAATTCTAGGGAAATGATATTCTATTCTTGTTTGTTTTACAAGATTCCATGTAAATTATAATTTAAAAATTTTATGGTCATTTTTTGTATACACTTATGTTTGTTAAGATTCAAATCTCTCTTTTGTACCCTTACTGAACATCTAATCTCACCCTTCTCTTATTTTTCTCTTCCCCTGAGATAGGAATGGACTTAAGAATTAAATGAAAAAAGGGTTCTAGTTAAGAAAAAATTGACAGAAGATGATTTAGATGTTCTATGCATCAGTTTATTATGTTTCCATGTTTATAAAGAAACAAAACTCATAATATTATAGAAAGTTTTTTCATGTTTTCTAATGAATATCCATTTATTTAGATAAAATATATATGTATTAAAAGCATGATCTTTTATAGTTGGGATTAAATAATAGTATAGATATCCTTTACCAAAAAGTATGAGAAGACCATATTAATAACCCGAAGGATAATTCTAGGTTACAGTCCTAGAGTTTTACTAATGATCATAAATAATATAAGTTAAACATGAGCTGTTATATATTGAAATTTTATACATAATTTACCATTATTATGTGGTTTTACCACTATGAATAGTGTTTCCAACACTATGATTTTTGGGATTTAGATGACTATTACAACTAGGAGGATTCATCTTAATAGAGAATGTGGGGGATAATGGAATGATATTCCTCATGATAAACCTAATTAAATGGTGGTCGGAAGGTGATACCATGTTATTATTCCTGGTTCGAAATCATATAATATGATCAATAATCTAAAAAATTTTGATATTTTTAATCCCTATAATAATAAAAATATTTTGTTTTGTATTTAACTTAGAGGAATTACAGTTCTATTTTCCTCATGTAAATCATGTGGGAAAGGTAATCAAAGAGAATGTTTCGAAGGAACATGATGATGCTTTGCATGTGGAAAATAAGGACACAAACAATGAAAATCCGAATAAAATTT
Organism: Viscum album; assembly: GCA_963277665.1. Taxonomy (NCBI): domain Eukaryota; kingdom Viridiplantae; phylum Streptophyta; class Magnoliopsida; order Santalales; family Viscaceae; genus Viscum; species Viscum album. The sequence goes on from OY728130.1 coordinate 693,607,012, forward strand.
GAGAGGTTTAGTTAACACAATGGATGAGAATAATGGAATTAATTTTGAATCCCCAATATATATATGTTTCAAATTTTTAATGTATGTAAATGATCCAAATAAATCACCTTGGGTGAATGCTTGTGAAATGAATTAGAAAGGATTTATGAGTAATGATTACATTGTTGAATATGAAGATACTATGAATAAAATATGATTTGGAAGAAGTGTTGTGGAATAAATTGATTAATCCTGGATAATGGTTTAATAAGGATATGGAATGAATTCTTATTTATATATTAAAATTCATGTATAATTCCATAGTATTAATTTTATGGTATCACTGAATAATAAATCATTTATAGATTGTAACATAATTATTTTTCAATAATTAATTGATTGTATATCATGAATGGCACTAGAAACCATGAAAATTTATTAAGGTGGTAAGATTATATTTTTGGAGAAAAATGATTAAGGAAAGTATTAATCTTAATATATACATGATTATGGGATAATAAGGTCATTAAGGGATGTTTGTTTGTAATAAAAAATAGAAAATATTGGTAGACTTAGAACTAAATAGTTATTGATGATAATGTGGTTTATGGATTGATTTTATAATATTTTGGGATTTATGGTTTGAGGAAACAATTAATTATGGAAATAATTCATGTTTTTAGTATGTTTTTATGGTAATTAATGTTATTTCCATGATTCAAGAGGATACATGATAATGATTTTCACATGTTTGGTGTTTAAAGATTAAGTTATTTATCAGGGGTGGGATTAATGATAAGTTAACTTTAGAAATGTATTTTCCATTATTCCAATGTTTTGGATTTTAAACCTTTGTAATGTTTAAAAGGGTAACCATTTATGAAATTTTTTATATTGAACATTGTAATTTGTTTTTTAGATTATTATATTATTTAACCAAATAAAGAATTTATGAATAATGTATAATATATGTTAACCATTTTTTGTTATAAAAACTAATGACATAAATAATACCATATATTCCCATTATGGATCTTATTATCCACTAGTTCTGTAGGTAGTAATAAAATTTATTTATTTCATGGAGTAATAAATTAGGAGGATATTGATCAAGGAATACCAAAAGAGTGATATTGTACTCATGTGATAAAATCATATATGTATATCTTCTGAAATGATTTTGAAATAAAATGTTATCCAATTTTCATCATTTCAAAAGATATCAATGAAAAGTTTTAGAACTATTTGGTCTATGTTTTTAAGTTAATTAACTTTATAATCATTATGTTCTCAAAATTTATCCATCAGATCATGATAGTTATAATTATCATTCATATACAAGTTTTCACTTACCATTAATATTCCCCAAATGATAAATCTATTTATGTGATGATCTTCGCCTTTTACATTCCCTATTTTTAGGATGGGGGCTTATGGAACCCTTTTCCAATGTGTGTTTTCTATAAAGTAAAGGTTAAAAGACCATATTTTATTTTCTATATCAATTTCAAATTTTCAAGAATGTAATTTTTTAGGATCTAGATCATCTCGAGATAGTAGTTTATCAATTCATTCTTCTACCTAATCTATATCAAATTTATTATGTGTTCTATGTATCTATATTGAGGAAGTACATAACTAATCCTTAATATGTTCTAAACATAGATGTTGTACCACCATAGTAAGATATTTAGTACGAATAAAAACTACTAGAGATTCTGTATTTTAGGGATAAATTTCTATGATATAATACCACTTACATGATAAATGATTTCTAGTGAAGCCACCAATTGGATGAAGCTGTGTAGGAACCTAAGTATATTATAAGGAAGCAGTATCATAATTTTTTTATATCTGAGAAATAAATTTCGTGGACAAAATTCATGTTAAGGTGTGGGGTAGTTAATTTAACCGCCTAAGATTTTACAGTATGTGTTTTTAAAAATAAATCTCTCTGATAGCTTATTTTTAACAAAACACTGATCTTAAAAAAATTCCAAAAATATTATTACATAATGGTGGTAGATATCACCAAGAAAATGGTATGGTGGGAAAATTTGAGAATATAAAAATTATGAAAAATCAATTTTCATTTTTTTCAAAAATGAAAACATTTGTTGCTAGTTAATTAAAAATGAAATTAAAAACCCATCGAACATACAAGAATAATTTTAATAAAAAAATATTTTTTGTACATAATGGTAATTTATCATAATAAATTATACTAATAACTATTAACTAAAAATAATATTGAAATTAAAATATTATATATCAAATTAAATGACTTTAAATTCATATAATATGTTTTATAGGCTTATGATGAGAACAAATCTAATTTTAAGCTAAATATGCATCAATTTTTCTAAAAGGAAATTTTCCCCAATTTAATGGATAATCCATTTTAAAATTATATTTCTTAAATTTTATTTGTTTTATTTTTGAGAATAAACTTTAATTTTGATACAGGGGTATCAAAAATATCTTAGTTTATTTTTTGGTATTTTTTTTATATGTTATATTTTTTGATGAATAGTAAAAGAAATTACATTTTAATTGAAAAATGACTTTTCATATAAACAATTCAAAACTAAAAAAATACATTAAATTGTTTTACAGTATAATTAAGTTAATAATACATCAATAAATACAACTTATTTCCTTAAAATAAATTTCAATTGGAAATATGATATAATAATATTTCAATGTTTTTAACTACATCATATTAAAAACACACTTTCTTGTTGCGTATGCATGATTAATTTTAAATCTAATTTTTTCAAATATGTGAATTGAATTTATCAAAATTTATTCCATATTATAAATAATAATTTACATATTTGGTATTATGGTCATTTCATTTTTTAGTAATTAAAATTTTACCACATTAAAAAGAATGATTTTCCACGATAAAAGAAAAAATAATGAATCAGGAAAAAGATAAAAGGTAATAGATGAAAATTAATAAAAACTACAAAATTTAAAGTATTTTAGTGCTTTTTGTTGACCCTAACAAAAAAATAAAACAGTAATTGTCATCAAAATTCATGAAAATTTATTCAACTTTAATGTTTTTGGAATTAATTATAAAATAATCATTATTTAATATCATAAAACTAGCTCTCCAAATGTATAATTGCCTTCCCTCAGCACCCCATTTCTACTCACATTAATTGAATATCCTAAAATCAAGGGAAAACCCTATCCTATTCATACTACCTATTTCAAAATACTTTTGGTCTCACCAAAATACCAAATCAATGGTTATCATTGAGTCCTTCAAGGAGGTGATATTCTGGAAGAAAGTTTCTGAAAACCCCTCTCTTATTTTATTTTATTCTTATAATTTTTTCTAAAATACTTCATAAATAAATTCATTTTAACTATATAATTATTTATATACTATAGTTTTATGTTACTAATGGAATATCTCATAACCGTTTAATTTCACATCTCCTCTTATTAAGTTGAAAAAAAACTATTGTCAAAATTATGGAGGTTAATCACCTCCATGAATCATGATTTCATTCATTTTCCATTACCATCTTCATATATGGTTATAATACTATTAATATTGTCAAATAATACTATAATAATAATTTTATAACATTTTTATTTTTTGGAACTAATATATAGACATTATACTAAATAAAACATAACTAGTCTGTGGTAGTCGAAAAAACCGCCAAATTAAACTAACCATTTATCATTAAAAAAAATTCAAATGAATCATCCTCATATTATAATGAAAAATGATATATGGGAATATATAAATTTATGTATTTTCATGAATAACATTCCATTTCACTTATGGATTTTGTTTTATTTATGACCAAAAAATCCATAATTATATACAAATGAACCGATCATGAAACCATGAAAATAATGCACCAATGATAATGAAAATAGAGAAATAATATTAATATATGGGGTAAGGTATTGTAAAAGTGTCTTAAAATTTATATTTAATATTATTAGAGCTCAATAATGAATAAATAACATTCTTTAAAACATTATAATTGAGTTTAAGGTATTCACGAACTAAATTGAAGAATGAGGTATAAATTTATCATCTCAAATTTACTTCGGTGAGATATATGGATTATTCATCATTTATTTTCTTTGTGGGGTGTATATACTTCTCATTCATATATTATATCATTAATATAATTATATTCATGTAATTAAATGTATGTTATAATAATTACTTTTCTTATTGGGCACATGATTCTATTGATTACCACATGGGAAGTGAATTCTAAACCAAATTTCTATTCTTTGGGATAACCATCTTCTTCATCAAATATGTCATGAAATAATTATGTGTGGGTGAGTTTTGATTATATTAATTTTAAATTCGACTTTTTTCTGTATTTAAAGAAAATAAAAATAATTAATTAATATATTAATTATCACTTCAATGATTGGATATATTATGGGACTTTATCTTAACAATTATATTTTTAATGTTTCCCTTAAAACTCATCTTTTCATCCAAAATTTATATTTTCTAAAATTGTATAATTTTCTAGTATTATATTATGATTATTTAAATTCATTTTACTCATGTTTTACTTTTTTCAAAACTTTTTAAATGGATTATTTTTTTCTAGTTTTAAATGAATTTATTTCTGAATTTTCAAATAAAAACATTGAATGAATGTTTTTTAACAAATATAGAATGAGTGGATTTTCCCACAATCTGGGAGGATTAATCATGTGAATATTACATTATATGATTATAGGGTCATTTTCAATTAAAACCCTTTATTTTATAATTTTTCATCATTTTAATAGAAAGAATGTTTTCATAATAGATTGGATCTTTTATTCAAGAATTATTTGTTGTGATATTTCAAAAATTATTTTCCATCAAAGATAACATTATTTAATGTTACATATGATTTATTGAGGATATTGTTAAAGGAAATTATCATTATAATTCATTGGTTGGTATATGTTTATATTTATTAATCCTATTTGTTTTCTATGGATTATTCTATGATGAAATGTTTATGAAACCTATTTACTTTTATAATATATGATATGATGAATGATTTATTTTTTTATTGAACAAATATATATGGTTTTCATTATGTGAGAGGTGGTACCTATATCTCCTTCCAATTTATTGGTTAATGATATTATATCTCATAAGATATACCAGACTAAAATGGGGATTGAACTCGTATTAGATAGGATTGTAATAGGTAGTGAAAATGGTTCAATAAAGGAATTTTCACACCATTATAGTATTGGTATTGAACATTGACTATTATGATGGTTCGGGGAATAAGACCAATCCACTACGATAGTATTTTCAAAGATCCTTGACTACTATGTAAATGATTTTCTCTTACTGTGTGTTTTCCAAAATACTATTTCTATGGAAATTTATTTTTTATGATTCATTTTTATGAATTTTTATGATTTTTTAAATGACTAGAGATTATGATCATTGATATGAAGGTTTTAATTTTAAAATTTTATTTTCATATTATTGTATTGTTATGTTTATTTTAGGATTAATGTCTCTATTTTTTACACCTACCATGCATCTCTTCTCACCCATCACTTGTGTTTCTTTTCCACCAAGATAAGAATGAATGTATTATTAATAAAATTTAAACAAATGTTATATTTTATAATAAATATGGTGTTAATGATGTAGATATTCAATGAACTAGTTTTTTGTGTTTTCATGTTTCTGAAGGCACTAAGCACATATGATTATGGCTTGGTTTTTACATGTTATGTAATGAATATTAATCTGTTTACATGTAATATCTATGTATAAAAAGGGTGATTTGTAATTAAAATGACTCTATATAAAAGTTTTTATGGTAAAACATGTATAATACCGTCATGATTGGATGAAGTAACTAAATATAATATATTAGGACTGAAAATGGTCATGGAAATAGAAAAAGGTGAAAACCATCATGCAGTATATCTGGGCTACCCAATGTCAAAAAATGTACAATGAAGATAACCATTAATGGTACATCGAGGTCGATATTTGTGTCAGGTTATTACTATGCATATCTCCATGGAATATGGTCATGATATTTCTGAATAAATTAATATGATTTCACATTCACATTATTCCCTTTTAGATTCATTATTGAATTAGAGTTGTAGATTATCGACATGGACTTAGACTAACCATGTATCATATACATGATATATTACATATATCCCTATTATGTATATACATACAATATCCCTAAAATTTTCATGAACTCAGATGTGGTATGGTTGGAAAATGAACCCTCTTGTGAGGAACAACTTGTGATGATTTGGGATGATAGAGACAGGGTTCTACATAATAGGTCCACTCACGTAGTAAATGTAAAATGTAGAAAACATAATAATTAAGAAGTGATATGTGAACTGATGTAAAATGATGTAGAAATACCCTCACTTTTGTTTACCTTTGTTGGTAAAATAAAATTTTGAAGGAGAAATTCTAAGCGAGGGGAAGAATGTAACAACCCATTATTTTATAAACAGAGTTTATTTAATATAATAATGATAAAAACAATAAATTACATAGATAATAAACTAAATTAATTATTTTGAGAAACTAATAAGGAAACATTAGTAAAAATAAACATATCCAAATTTTACAGCATAATAATAAATACAAAAAAGATAATAAAAAAGGAAAATTTTGGATATGCTCGATTCACTAGAATAACTATACTCATGCAAATAGATACAGAAATAAAAAATTATTTTAGTAATAAAATATTCATTTTTAATATAATTTTTTATATGTAATATTTAGATAAATTATAACTAAATGAAGAATAAACGAAATAAGTTGTATTTATAGATATTATAAAACCTATATGACCATTATAAATCTTACTGTTGGAATACTAATCTGATTATTAAGAATAGTAATATGGATTACAGAATAGTAACCTAACCATTTAACGTATAAATAAAATATTTTTATATTATAAATAAAAATATGATATAGTTTTATCTTGGAATAAGAAAATAGTTTTTTAATGATAAATTAAGTGTTGGTATTTTTGTAAAATATAAATGTTTTTTAATTATTTAAAATTAATATAATGATTTAAAATAAATTTGATTTCCAAAAATTAACTCGTAAATAAATATTAAGATGTATAATAATTATAATATAATTTTATAATAGATTAATTATTTTTTCAAAGGTTCATAAAATTGATTACAATATTAAAATTGGTAATCATTGAATTAATAAATATTTTATTTAAAAAGTCAATAAATAATAAAAATAAATATATTTTCATAAAATGGATTCCATTTGTTAAATCTACATTTTCAGAAATGGTTATGGTGGGTTTTTATAAAATAATTGAATTTTGGAGAATAGTGAAATACTGATATTTTCTTATATTTGTCATTATAAGATAAATACATGCATTTTTGAGTCATGGATAATTTATTCATGATTCAAGAACCCATTTATTTGAAATATAATTTAATATTTACAATATTTATTATTTGGGATCAACATTATTGATAGACTAGATCCAAAATAATAAACCAAGGAATATAACAATAAAAAACACACCTCTCCTCTGCTATAAACACCACAACTCACCTCCCATTATCTCACACCTTCTATGCCATGTATCATGACAATATTTTTCCCAATTACATTCCCAAGAATCTTACCTAGGTCAATGATCTTGTGGTATCAACAAAATACCAAACACAAGTTCCTTAATGAGGTTCTCAAAGAGATGAAATTCAAGAGGTAATGTCCCCAATCCTTCTCTTGTATTTTCTTTTCTTTTCAAATATTATCACAAATTCCTCTTTCCAAAGTATAATTATAACTCCATGGACAAATATATACTTAAATTTTATTTTTTTAAATGGAATATAAATCATCAAATCTTATATATTCTATTTTATTCTTAAAATGAAACCATCACTTACGATATGTCGGTTCATCGCCTTCGTGGACAATGAGTTTTCATTTTCAATTAATGCCTTCAATTCTAGTCATAATAACATTATTATTATTAAATAAAATTTTAATATAAATATATTAAATTTTTTCATGTTTTATAAATAATATATATAAATAATATCAAACAAAAATAAAAGTTCGTGATGATCTTAAAAACCGCCAGAATAATCTAAACGAATAACATTAATGGTTTATCAAATGAATCATCATCATAATAGAAAAAAAATTCTATATTGGACCCTTTAAACATAATTATGTATATTAATACCATATAAACTCACATATGTAGAATTAATCCCATTTAAAAAGATCGTCAATAATTATACAAAAGTAAACCAACCACAAAACCATGAAAAAGAATGCTCATGGAACGATAATATTGAAAACTATAACTCATCAAAATAGCCCTAAATGAACTTAATATATTTAGAGTAAATAAAACACATATAGAATATATTTTTATGTATTTTATTAGTGAATCAAATTTTATTATATTTTAAATTATATGAAACTTCTGAATGCATTCAGACATTTGGAAATGGATCTCTTCGAACATCCAATTTACCAATTAGGTCACACTTTCTCTCCCTTTACCCCAATTAATTTCCTCATTATTCTTATTTAATTATCAATATTTTTTTATATTACTATCACATATTTATATATATAATATCAAGTTTTTTTTTTGGTTAAATGAATTTTTTTCTGGTTCTATTATCAATTCCTCTTGATAAGCAATAACAATTGAAGGGGTATTCTCTATTTCTTACCCATTACAAATAACACTCCATAAACTATTTTTAACAATAAGAAATTTTCTAAAATCACAAATTTTATCATGAATAAATATTTAGTTCATTTATAGTTTGACTTGAATTATTATTTCACTGTTATTTTTTAAACACTCTATACTAATTTCACTTTAACCACACTAAAGTGGCTCATATCTACTATTTTCTAAAAACTCTTTTTCATGTCATCAATTTTGTTGGAAATCATTATTATTGAAATATTATTATATTTACATCATTATTGACCATATAATGATTTAATCACTACTTCCATTGATACCCATTTGATACACACTTTGGTTATGCCTTAGGACATCATTATGAATCTATTAGCATTCCATGGGTAAACATTTTCTTTATTCCTTATATTTGATTCTTCATGTGGAACACATATTCAAGAAAATGATATGATGGATTCACCTATATATAACTATAATGTATTGGGTACTTTTTTGTCTCACTAGACATCATGTATGAGATTTGGGAGTAAACCTAATCCATTATGGGACTTTTTCCATGTGATATATTCATAGTAGTTAGTTTTAAGTCATGTTTATTTCTGGTTATATTGTATTTCCACATTCCAATATCGACATGATCATATGATTATATATTCTATATTTTATTCATCCACAAGTCTTTTCATGATCTTTTCCATTTATTTCATCAATGTATGCCTTATAACTAATGTTATATGTTTTATTCTTATGTTTATTCACCTACTGGGATTTTTAGTTCATCCCTTGTGTTTATATAATACCAATGTTATCCTACGTAGTTATATGATCTCAAAGGGATTTAGGATATCATTATGGAGAATAAATAACTAATTTTTTTTAATTTTTTTTATATTTTTTCTAATTAGGAATCAAGTATTTTTAAGATAGTAGACATCATTGTCCCAAGTTTTAATTTCAAGGATAAAAATTCATAACATAATTTAACAATATGTGTAAATTGATTGTGTAACTATATTAGAGAATTTTTTAATAACCTTTTCATAATTATTAATTTTTAAATCAATTTGGAGGCTTTATTTTAATTATATTTTGATATATTTAATTACTTATTGCATATGAGATTAATTTTAATTGATTTATTATTCTATAAAACAATTTTATTCTTATAATGTTTTGGAAAGTGTTTTTTAATTATTTACTAAATGATTGTGAATGTGTTATTTAAAAATGCATTAAATATTATTAGTTAGTATTATTTCTAAATCATGGTTTCCTATGATTTATTCTCAATATGAATTTTATAAATAGATGCATCAGTTTTATGAGGGGGGTTAGCTTTTGATATGAGATCAAGATAGAAATTATTTAACCAAACTCAGCATATTTATATTCAACTGTGAAACATTCAGGAGGAAAGATATTTGTGGGATAATTTTAAAGCATTAATTCCCATATGTGACCAATGTTTCATTATTGAGATCATAATGGAATATAATTTTTTATCATCGACCACTATAAGGATCAATGTTATTGAGTTTCAATGAAATTCTAAATATATATCACATTATTGTTCCTCATTTCCTTTGTGATTTCATTGATGTATAATTTTATATTTTATATATTTTAATTTAGAGTCATTTTATTATTTTAACATCTAATGTATTTATTTAATAGGTTATTCCTCCTATTAAAAATCAACTATCGAGAGTGAGTCTCAAACTAAAGTATATTTGGTAGTTTATTTATACTCTATTAAAATTTAGTTGAGTTATAAATCTAGGTGAGAAAAATTCACATCTCTAATTAGGTTTCCAGTCCCCATATAGAGTGAGTTTTTTAGGGTTTTTCAATCTCATTAATGATTATAGATGAATAAAAATTCTATGTAAGATATTATTTCTCCGTTCTACTATAAAATATATATTGTTCGTTAATTTATTTTTAACGATAATAAATTTGGTTAATAATTTCTTATTCATAATCTGATATATTTATAATTTAATTTTTTCTCCACTGCATAAAAAAATTTCTATATTAAAAGACTAATATTTATAGATTCAATAATTTTCTATGTTACTTTTTTATAAATATTATAATTTTATATTGATTAAATTTTTTAAACATGAAATTCACAGTCTTTGAGCATGTTTTTCCATCTCACTCAGTCCTAACATATTGCATTCAAGGGTTAGGTTCCTTTTAAAGAGTTTAATAGATTTTTTTATTAGTTTATCCTAACCAATATCCTAACCCTAAAAATCAATGCACTGATCATGTTTTTAGCTATAGAAAGCAATGAAATCAGGTTTTCAAATCCCATCCAACCACCTCATTTCAACTGAATCGACTAAGAGTATTTTAAGGATTAGAATGAGGTATTTAAAAACAATATAGGTTTTAATTATTTTTATACCATTTAAAACATTATAAATTTTTAGAGGTTTATTTATACACTCTAACTAGTATTTATTCTTCCAAATTCATTCAAAAATAAAAAATGAATTATATTTACTATTCTTTAAAAAGAAATAATTGTAGCGATATCTATTCTTATAAAACAATATATTAAATTATTAGGAAATTATATTTCACTTATGAAAGAACATATATGTCGTATAGAACCTTGTTAGGGATTCAATCTAGTGAGTATAATGAATTTTTAATGAATGATCAAGGAAGAATCAGCAAGACGCAATACATTTTAACTAAAATTTTAAATTGTGTGGTTTTTCTCATGGAAACTAGGAAAAATGATTTTCATATTGAATCAATTCAATGAAACCTTCCAAAAATCTTGGAATCAATGAATCATGGTAAAAATGGAAGTACGTATTCTACTAAGGACCCAATTGATGAATTATTAAGATCAATTCTTCAGTAACATATGGCATTGAATAATAATAGTGATTAAGTTAATGATTAAAGAAAAATTATACCATTCAAATCAAATATAATTTTTTTATTAATACATTTGATACTCTATTTCAAAAAAAATGAAATAGATAAAATATCCAATATTACTGGAAGACTTTTTATGTATGTATATTCATAAATTTTTTCTCGAAAATGTAAAATAAATTATAATAAGAAGGGATGTAACAAACATAATGGAATTAATTAAAATAGTGTTTCATAATTATGATTTTACGAGTATAGAAACAAGAAACCTATCAAATTAGATTATCAAAAACAAAATTAAGATGGTAAAGGAATCAAATACAAGTTTTCTTTAAGATGTGCATAACATACTATATGGAGCTTAATATAAGGGTAAAACATGAGTAGAAATGATTCACTAAATGTAAAATAATCCAATTTTTTTATAGAAACCACCTTTAGTAATATATTTATTTATTCTGATTTTAGATCTTTTAATGAATCTCATTTTTAAAATTGTGTTAAAGATTTAGCTAAAAAATTACAAAGGAATTTTAGGAATATAAAATAATATATAAATAATTGAAAAAGGAAAATAAAAAACTGGTAAAATAAAAAATTAAAATCTTTTTGGGATTTGAAATTTTTAATTTGGGTGTTTTGAATGTAATGGTTTCCTTTAAATGTATCCACATAAAGCTGAAAAAATAAAAACATAAATATCAACATGATACAATTCATGATTTTTAATCAAAAATGAAAATGATCATGACCAGATATTTTACACAGTTTTAGATGGCATGAATTTTTTATAGTTGAATTTAAATTATTTAAGAATGAAAATTAAAAATTAAGATGAAGACAGTAATGTTCAAATGAAAACAATCATTATATGGATTTCAAAAAAATAAAAATTAAAATTATTAAAATTGATAAAGCTGATTTAAAGGGAAACTTCTCCATTTTTTCTTAAGGAAATGAGATATATAATACGATTAAGGCTATGAACAAAGCAGATAAATTATATTTCTCTGGTGTTATGGTCTTTAGATGCAATTTCATAGAGAATTATGAAAATGAAACTTTCTTAGTAATTAATAAAACTTTAGTTCATAAAAAGACTTCTATATCTAATAATGTATCATCTAGAATAACATAAAATAAATTTATTATATATATATGTAAAATATTCTAATGACTAATAAATATAGACTAAAAATATCTAGTTTACATAATAAAATTATATTGTTAAAATATTTTATATGAAATTAGAAAGTAGTGTTATACACATACATAGTAAATGGACATCCTATATTAAAGGAACAGGACTAGTGATATTTTTAATTTTTTATCATTTAATTTATGTTACGAGGGCTTTGTAACATTTTGAGATAACTCTAATGGTAAGGTACTAGGTTTTAGAGAAGTAAATATATTAAAATCTATTTTAACATCAAATATATTATAGGTTGAAGGAACAAAATAGGATTTAATTGATATCTCATAGTATTTGGTGGGTGGAATTATTTTTGTTCTTGAAGATAATAATTTTCATGTTTCAAAAGATAATTCATTATTATAATATTATAAAAAAATTAACTCTTGATATTCAAAAACTATCCCAAAAAAATGAAATGTGTTTAAAAGTTGGAAAAATAAACAACATTATCCACTAAAGAAGGATAATACAAATAAAATTTTATAATTATACATGATTTAAAAACACATATAGTTTCTTGAAATACATAGACTAATGTTAAAAATTGAGTTTTATTCATATTGAAAAGGTAATAAACAAAAAAAATGATTATTTAATACTTTAATAAAGCTTGATTATTAGAAATGCATCATTTTGATTAATTTGGCCACATGAATACTACTAGAATAAGAGGTAAAAATATTTTTTTAAATTATAGAAGGATTTAGTAGGTTTACATGTAATCAATTATTATATAATAAAATTTATAACATATATAATATTATTTAAATTTTTAAATAAATTCAAAATCAAAAAGTTCATTTAATAACATTAATTTTAATAGATACATCAGTAAAATATCAAAAATTAAAATTCTATAATTTTTTAAAGATAGTGGATACATTAAAAACTTTTCCCCACAAGAATAATCAAACAATTGTGTGGTTAATATGGAAAATATAAATATTTATGAAATGGAAAGGGATATACATGATGCATTTAGATTACAATTTTTTTCTTAATCAGTTAATAATTCTTCAAATATCTTAAATAGTGTTTATATTATACCATTGTAAATGAAAAATTCTTGTGATATATTTAAGAAAATGATACCATGTATTTGTAATGTTAATTTATTTTATTCAAAAATTTATATTGTAAATACCAATGATGATTTGGACAGGTTTTTTACTAAATGTGAAGATAACAATTTTATTAGATATGAGCATAATACAAATTCATTGAGAGTATATTAAAAATAGAAGAATTTAATTGTAAGAATCTATTATTCTATGTATCATTGAAAATAATGAAAAAAAATGAAGGAATTTTTTAAAAACCCTAACAAATAATTTAAGGAGTTCAATTTTTCTAAATATAAACATGAAAATAAGAATGTGTTAGTTGAAAGGGAGTATATTCCCTCTCAATCTGTTAATGTGAATTATAAAACTCAAATAGATCATTATTTATAATATCTTATTGGAAATTTAAAACTATAATCATATCATTAAAAATTGTTATAAATTATTAGGAAAATTATTTATTTGTTTTTTTGTGATAATTAATTACAATGAAGAATTGAATTATTCAAATTGGATAAATAATATATATGATAAAAATAAATAATTTAATGGAAATAAAGTTTTTTATTTGGTTGAGTTTTCTAAAGGAAAACATTCCATTCAAACAAAGAGTTTTTTTTAATCAAATTGATTAATATAGTTACATAGTTACAAACAATTATAGGATAGTTTCCAAATGGTATTTTTATGAATAAGTTATTTATTTTGAAGATCCATTTTCACTTGTTTTAAGAATATATTATATTCAGAATTTTTTATATTTTCCTTATTATCAAAATTTTAAATAATGTTGAATGGATGTAAAAATTTCAATTTTATATATTGAAATTTAGGTAGAGATATATTTTAATCAAATAAATTATTTCAAAGGTAAAAAAAATTATTGATTTTTTCAAACTATATAATTTTTTGATTGGTTTAAATTCATAAAATAATTATAGGTATTATAGGATAAATATATTTTTTTGAAAAATAATTATAATAAATGAATTTTGGATATATAAATGTTTATAAAGAATACTTTTAATGATATATTAATTTTAAAAAATATATATTGATAAAACATTATTTTTTTATAAAAATTCTATGATTAGTAATGATTTTTGTTAATAAATGTTAAATGAATTTTTATGATTTTAAAGGATGAATAAGAAAGTTTTCTTTGTTCATAAAATTTTATAAAGAAAATGTTTAGTAGTTATAAATCAATGAAAATATGAAAACGATATCGTTAATAAATTTAATATCAATTCATGTAAAATAATGATAATATCTTTGAGAACTAATTCAAAATATGATGAATGTAAATCTATAAAATCAATGAATGATAAAATATATTTCTAGATTATTGGAAACATACATTATTTTAATATATCAAGTAAAATCGTTGTGTTTTTTCTCTAATTTCGTTTTGAAGGTTTCTTTATATTCTAAAATAAACTCATTACAATATTTTAAAAGAATAATCAAATATATTAATGTAATTACTAAAATTATATTTTCTTCTACAGTTATATTTTTTTGACTTGATAACATGTTCTAAATCATAATTTTTGCGCTATTATCTTAGATAACAAACCATATTAGGTACACTCCACTTACTTAATAAGAGTATAATATAATGTATTTAAAAAAAGAAATTTTATTTTGTATTTTCCATTGATGTGGGTGAGTACATTGATCCTACATACCATTATGCTCAAATTAATTTGTTAAAATAAAAATTATATGAATTCGATGCTTTTGGTGAAAAATTACAATATATATTGATAACACGTTTTTTATTTCAATATCACAAAACACATTAAAGTTATTCAGAAGAAAATATATTGAGATTAGATTAAATTTTAACAAGATTGATTTTATACTTGGGATAACAATCAAAAAAATTTGGAAATTAAAAATTAGAATGAATATATATATATTAAATAATTAAGGTTTCTGGGGGTTTATAAATTATATTACTAAAATAGTGGGTCTAAGGCCTTTTAATAAAGAAATGAAAAAGATAGAATAAAGGTAATGTGGTCAAACAAGGACACCTATTCACATTCATAAACTGAAGAAGTAAAAAGGAACTTCCATGATCAAAATAAAAAATGTTATAATAATCAAAATCATTTTAAAATTCATCTTATAGGTAAGAAAGTAGTTACATTGGGATTTTCAACTTTATGAAATAGATTTTTTTTAATTTTGTTGCTAAATGTGATTATTCATTAATAGACTCAATATATTTATTACAACTAAAGAAAAATGTTGAGTCTTCATCATGTAACCTTTTACAGCAGTATATCAGAAATATTATTTCTATGGTGATTCATCATCAACCATGTATGTCCAATTATCCCCAATGCAATTTGAACTCTGTTTTTTATTGTATTTCTCTATGATTTATGTTCCTACAATCAAAAAATCACTATTATCCATATCTGTATATTGTATTAAAGAATATCCTTTATTAAGGATCCCTTGATATTTCCTTCACATACTTAGTGTATGATACATCCACCTCTCTCTAATGAATAACCTTTTCTATTTCTAAATTACAACCATCAAAACATTCATATGTATCACTCAACTAGATATAAATTTTCTCTTACACATAAATATATCCCACAATAGCCTTATTATGAGTTTCCACCTATCCTTCTGTTATTACATCATCTTCTAAGGCATCAACCTATGGTTTTTTAGCATCAATATCATGCCTTGGTTCCAACACATAAATACAAACATAATCTAACATAATCCCTTCAAGATCCATCAAATGTCTATCCCTATGATTTCCTTTAAATATCCCTCCTAGATAATTAGGGGTGGAACCACCCTTTAATTTATTATTAAAAATATTTTAGGAGGCTTTTTTATTAAGTAACATTGAATAAAAAAATAAAATTTTAATTCCTAAAACAATCATCCTTGGGATTACTAATAGACTTGTAGTTTAAAGAGAATAGAGTAAGCTTCTTATATTTGATCTATAAAATTGTATCAGCATTCAAATTAAAAAATAATTTATCAACTAATGTATAATAAGGTAATAATTCAACTAATATAATAGAAAAATATAAATATTTAGCTAACAAAGTGGTTCTTCCCAAAATTATTGAAATACTAATGTATGATAAAATATCTAATAAAATGTGGAGACTCCATAATATCTGTTTAATATGATATTTTTTATCAAGACCTACATATTGGTGTTATTTATAGAGAATGATTAAAACATAAGTCCCACTTCTGAATGATGATCATGCCCTACTTCAAGGATATCGAACTATGTGCCCATGAATAAATTTTATTCACTTCATACAAAAAAAGTAAATTTAAAAAGACTTTCCCAATATAAATAAATCCTAATTCAAAGAAACATCATACCACATTTAACCTTTCTATAAGGTCAAAAACATTAATAGTTTATTCCCCTACTGGTGAAATCAATTAAGAAATAATAAGGAACCAACACATCTTATACCATTCTATAATAGCATTCTCATTAGATTTAACATTTGAACCATGTAAAAAATCGGGACACCCTGAGAGGGGAGGGGTGAATCAGGGTGACCACTTTTTCTTTTAATGTGATGTATCTTGTTCCCATGTTGGTAGGAACCTATTAAACATGTATGAAAAATATGATCAGAAAGTAAACATTCACATGCAAAGAGATGACACAGCACTTTTTACTTTGTTCACCGCTAAGGGCTACGTTCAAGGTGCATACACCGACAGGTTTTCAGTTGTACCAAATTCCACTAAACTTCACTAGCTATGGATTACAAAGGTTCTGGAATAGTAACTCTGTCCCAGGCTCACTACCTTTACAAAGGTTTAGGGATAGCTCACTGTGTCCCTCAGGTCACTCCCATTGACTCCCCCTGGCTCACTGCCTTTGGTGAAGTCGCACTCAATTTACAGACGTGAAGGTCTCTTCAGTATATTTGCATTGAAGAATTTGTCTCTGCTCAGCACGAGACTCTTCTTGACTCGAAATTCAGAAATGATGCACTTTTATGCATAGAACCACTGAACCGGATAACCAGAACGAGTAAACAATTTTCTCTGAAAATCACGTACAACACCAACCCTTTGTGCGCAAGACCAAACAATTTCGCGCAATATTTATTTTTCGCACGGAAAAATATTTCGCACACCAAAACCCTTTTTTGCGCATGTGAATATTTTATGTGCCACCTCAATTTTTACGTGCAGCTCTGACTTTTCGTGAAGCTTAGAATTTTTCATGCAAGCCCCTTTACGCGAACCTTTTATGCGCACCAGACCTCAGATCTTCTCTAAGTCTTCAATCGTGCCGAATGATGGGTGTCACCTCTTATTTATAGGCGTCTGAGACCCCCCGCGTGCAAAAACCCCTTTGGTATGTAAAACATCTCATCTGGCGCGTAATATTTCACGCCCGTAGTGTTTTTCGCACACATCTCCAGATTTTTTGCACAGCCCATGCCTTTTCAATTTTTCGACGTTCTGATTCTGAAACACTGTTTGCATGAAAAACCTCGATCCTCTATTTTGCGCACCACACTATTTTTCACGCAAACCCACTATTTTACATGCAAATCCACAGTTTTTCACATAGCCTTTGATTTATCATGCACGCCTCCCGGTATTCTTCACACCACTTCCTCTTTGTGTTTTTTCAACAACTTGTGTCTTCATTTCCCGATTTTGAGACCCAAAAATTTGGAAAACACTGGGAAATAGCGTCACCTTCAATACTGTTATCTACTTGAATTGTATGATCACTTTGCTGGCACACATTCTGAACTTCCACTGAGGATTGACAACAAACACATACCAAACTCCAATTCCTGCATAGAACAGCCATGGTTCCAACAAACCATAAATTTTAATATTATTTGTTTAGGGATTAAATCATTTAGAGTAGTTAACTTTATTCTTTTTACTCTTTTATAATAGATATTTTTTTCACAAAAAATGTTAACAAATTTGTGAAAGGATATTTCCACAATGGTTCATTGAACTTGTTATTCTACAATATACACTAAAATACAATTCATAAACATTATTATGTTATTTGATTCAATTTTTAGAATTATTATTTCAAAAATATGCTTTATTTACACTCTTAATAGACTATAAATATTTACAAATTTAAAAAAGTTGGTAGAGTTATTCAATTTAAATCAATATTTTTTCAAATTTTTTAAATATATTTTTTGATAAATTTCAAAATGGGGTATGAAAACTTATAATATGACATTGTCAAGTAATTATTTATTAATTTTGGTTGGGTGATAAATTCTAAATTTTTATGATCATCAAAATGAATTCTGGATCTTTTAAACATTTGAATACGTCTGTTATGAAAATTTGTATAAAGTATTATAATTTTTTATACATTAGGAGATGATATTTTTTGATTAATTTTTATTAATTTTTTTGATAAATTAGAATTTACTAATAATTAATATTATTTTGATTAATCGTAGAATATCAGTTAAAAAATGGATTAGTGTTTATTTTTTTAGAGTATATTCTTTTCTATTATAAGGACGGTTTATTTATATAAATATATTTTTTTGTTATATTTAATGACTTATTATATTTAATATGTGTATTTTTATCAACCCTTATGTATATAGTTTTGAAATAATTCATACACCATTAAAAAGCCATATTATATTACACTTACATTAAAATTTTCATTATATTCCTAAATTACATACCATACATTATTATAAAACTATATAAAAACATGAATGAAATATACTATAAGAATTATTCATCCAAATACTTTTTCACACCCAACTATGATGATATGAGTCTACAATTTGAGGAATTATAACTTCAATGTGAAAAAGAAACCACTATTAGTATTTATACAACCATGAAGCCTCATCCTTATTTTATATACCAATAAACAATGTTAGTATTAAAATTTCCACCAAGAGGTCATCATCTAATATTATTTTATACCATACTAGAATGTCACCTTTTTTTATTTTTCTAAAAAAAATATGTTCTCATAGTACAACATATAAAATCTCTTCTCCTAAATAGATGTTTCTATTTAAGTATTAAAAGAATGAATTATCTATAAATTATTTAAATATTTATGTTTTATCTGGAAAAAGATCCAAAATTCAACTACAATTAATCTTATTATGAATATATATTTTAAAATCCATTGAACTTAATCTACAAAGAATCATGCATGAGGGGATTATTTATACACCTTGAATTTTAGGTATAAATATTTTGATGCAACATGCTTTGAATTAAGGATGTGAAGATGGATCCAATTATATATCATGCCCCAAAACATTCTTTAATGTCGAGGATGAGGATTTAATGTGTCCTGAGGTGCACCTCCTCATACACTAGAGGATACAAACTAGCAGTGAGGGATTAAAATTTGCATTCATTATAAAATGCCCATGAAATCGTAATAATCAATAATAAGAAATAAAATAATAATATCTACATTAGAGTATACATAATATCTAAAAAATATAATCACAAATATGATGTTTCCATACATATAATAGAACTAATAAACTACTAGGCTTGATCACTAATAAAAATCAACCAAAATAAAAAAAACATGCACACTCACACTACTTCCATCCTTAACTGACATCCAAATACATTTACACCCTTTTGTTTATCCATCTTGATTCTCTTCATGGAATTATTCCATCTCTAAAATGAAAAATTAATGTTTTAATATGCACCATGATTCTCATGAAGTGTGTGAACATAAAAAAATGTAGAGTTTCACAAAGGACTCCTAATATACACCATTATATATACAGATATATATATATATGTATATGCATGAAGAAATAAAATAAAATATACATTATTTTAAATTTTTTGTGTATAAAGTAGTTAATAATAACACTTAATTAGGTACTAATTCCTATTAGGTCATTCAGTGTTAACCATAACACTGTGATCCTAGCTATACCTTCTATAAACCCTTCCAAAATCCAACAAGCTTCTTATACCATCAGATTAATTCCTGATTACATCACCCTCAATTTTAGGTACATGATCATTTATTCATATATTTTGAGTCTATATAATTTTTTCCTTATGTTTATAGAGGTATTGATAAGTTTAGAACATTATTAGATCCTATATAGAGTTTTTTAATTTCTTCATAATTAATTGAAATTATTTAGTATCTCCAATAAAACGTGAAAGGGGAGAAAATGAGAACAGGTAGGTAAACAGTTGGTATACTAGTTTTTCAAACTATAAAGATCCCAAAGAGAAAACATTATTCCTAAAACAGATTGGAATATGGTGGTGGCAGATAATTTTTCAAAATTTGTGAGCCAACTGTGCGATTTAGGGCCTTGAGACTTTAACAATTCATGACTGACACATGGGTTTCCAAACCGTTCATGCTAACCATTTAGCATATATATGGAACTCCTTGAAAAGTGTCTTAAATACAAATTAATCCCTTAGTTCCATTTCTTTCAATATCCTCTCTATAAATTCAATTCCTTATTTCTCCCATGGTGAGGGAGATGATCGCCTTTAATTTGGGAGTGATCTTTAAGCGAATAAAAGTGAATTAAATTCATGTATTCATCATTATGTTCATATTATACTTAATTGTTTTTATATATATGGTTTATCTCTCTCTCAAAACCATATATCTTATCCTTTACTGATATATATATATATGTGTGTGTGTGTGTGTGTTATATACATGATTTTAATGGTAGTAAATTATTGGATCTAATAATGGAAACCTGAGTTTTGATCAGATCTTGGTGTTTTGTTATATCTTTATTTATTATGGACATCCATTCTAAGGTTGGGGTATTCTCTGTAAACATGTCTTAAATAATAATTTAAGGCTTAGGATTAATATAATTATTTCCTAGAATAATTGTAAAGTCATTCTGTGATTCTTGATGGAAATCATGTTTGTTATTAGCTTCGTAATTTTGGAATGTGATTTTTTTGGAATACATGTTGTTTATAATATAAAAATTATGATTTTAATATTATGGCTTTGTTTGATTCATGAAAGGTATATTTTGAAATTATTTAAAAATATATACGTTTTTATTGAAAATAGTTGTCTTGATTTTGGCATAAACTTTTGGTTGTGATTTGAATGAGATGGATTATATTTATAAATTACCACCAAAAATGTGATGGATAATGGTTGTGACATACCAAATTTAATGGGATGAAGTATGGATATTAAGTAACATTGCTAATGTTGAGACCATAATGTAGTGTCTTTGTCTTTGTATCCTTATTTTAGGTTGTGTGTGAGCGTATGGATAATAATATGCCAAATAAATTGATAAAGGTTTTAAAGGCTTCATATACGATATCCTTCAAATATATTTTATGGATTTGAAATGATGTATTTTTTCTTTTTAAAATGTCTTTATAAAATGTGATGACATGATTTTTATAGGTGGTGTGAGTTGGGAAGTCCTTAGGGAAATCCTACTAAGTTTAGACTCATACATTTCATAGGCACTATTTTTCATTTTAAGATGCCATCTATCAAGACATGAATAAAGTTAAGGTGTATTAGTTAATTATCTATGCCTTTTGATTATATTTTATTGGAATGTGTCGTTTATTTTTGAGTGGGTTGGGTGTTCATGGTTCATTTCACATTGGAGATTAGAGTTTTGTGGTCATTTGGCCCTCTTGGGTATGTATTTTGGTTTCTTCTTGAACTCTGACATGGTTTATTGGTTTTATTATGATCTGAGTTTTATGTTTTTACAAATAAATCATGAAAAGGTTTTAGATTTTATTCTTTTTTATTCTCTATGGTTCATTATACATAGGGAAAACTAAACAAAAAAAATTATTGGGATCCTTATAATTTATTCCATGGATTTCATGCCATTGGGATGTCACCTAAGGCCTAGTAATGCCACCTCATATTCCAAAGACAATGGGTATGGGGTGGTATGTTACAAATGGTATAAATTTTATCATTTATAGACAGAAAAAATGGTATCATTTCTAATTTATCCTAACATCTACTAGAGATAATTGTATTTATTCATGGTCGGTCCAAATATCGTTTTAGGGAAAAAAATATTACCATTTGAGGTCATTGAGATAAGAAATGACGTCGACTTTATTTGATCATAGAGTTTGAAATAATATCCGTCTATCTCTTAGTATATTAGTTGGGATTAGGATTGTCATAACATGAAATATAGAGCATAAAAAAGGAGTAGCTAACAACTTTATGTTGAACATCAAATTACCATGATGTTGCAGTGCATGATTATTCTATGACACTTCTAAGTGAGTTGTCCCCTCATTTTCTTGTGTTCAGCCGATGTGTTTTTCATGAAATACATTGATGGAATGAATTTATAATAAAACTTAACTATTCATTTTTAGTAAAATGGTTTATTAAATTGAAAAAAAATTATAATTTTTTAAAATAGTAAAAATGGTAAATTGTGAAAGGCATGATTTGAGTATTTTTAAAAATGATTAAAATGTTTATTATAGGTGAATTATGAAAAATTATTTTTTTATATGTGTTAATGTGACATATTTAAATTGATACACCACCACTTAATATTGATTGAGACTAAGTGGTGATGCATTCTATTTATATTGAATGGCACCATGTAGTCTTCGTAGAAACCAACTAGAAGTGGATTTTGGAAATTTGGATACACATAATCCATAGGTGAATGAATTGTATGTTCAAATCATTTTATTATAATTATAAGTTGTGGATAAGGGTAATGGAAATGATTAACTTTGTAATGTGGACCATTTAGTTCAGTTACAAAAAGAAGAATCCACCCATCTTTTGGATGGATTATGAGCTGGGAATGGTAGGTGTCTGGTTAAATTTGATCAATCAAATCTTCAATTTCATTATGAAAATAGAAGTGTTGAATGAGAAGTTAGAAATGAATATTATTGAAATATTTTCATGACAATGGTGGGAAATTATATTTCTTGATAAATGGGAACAAGGTGTGACATGGGTGTATTTTTTATAGTTGTTTAACAAGAAAATTTTTACTAAAAAATTTCTTAATTCTAGAAAAAAAAAATTAATTTTGAAGAATGATAGACTCTTGGTGATAGATTTTGTATATAATTTTTTTTAATTGAGTATATTTTTCATCATTATTTTTTCCATGTGCATCCTTGAAATCCCACCTTTTTTTTACTATTTATTATGATAAGATATTTTCTCAGGGATTTTGATTCTCTATATAAAGAACTATACATATATGTTAAATAGAGATAAAATAGAAGAAAGGGATATCTTGAAAAATATGATTGATGGAGTAATGTTTATTCTTATGGGAACATATTAAAATAATAATACTGGGAACAAGTTGAAGAGGTACACCTATTTCCAAAGTCACGAGACACTCTAGAATTAGACTATGGGATCAGAAAATAGTTATCCTTGAAAAGAAGTAAGAGGATATGTTTTAACTGTAGTTCACTGGATAATATCAAGATATAATGTATGGCACCACCAAGAGTACATCACAAATCCAACAATATGGGTCATCTTTAGTACTATTGACATAGTTATTTAAGGTCGGATACTATAGAAATATCTCATGCTTCTCAGGAATCACATGATTCAATGGGATTAGTATAGTAGAATAATTATCATCATTATAATAGAGCATGAAAAGGTGATTCTAAGAAAATCATGACTACTCAATCAATGAAACCTATTTATAGTGATAATGAAAAAATGTTCAGTGGGTATGAAACTGTATAGATCATGGAAAATATTCATGGATGATGAATCTGGTGCTTCGATGTTGAGAGGTTAAATTATTTTAAATTCTACATATAATCTTTATTTGAAACAGGTGAATACCACTTGTTTATTTTTTCTCATGTTGTTAATAATTTGGGTTTTCATTTGGAAATAATTCCTTCACGTTTGAAAATTGAAAATACTCTTATTCAAATAGAATGTATAGGCATTACGTGTAAAATATGTATTATTCTTATTGGCGGGGCTGAGTTTCTTTGGGATTTTTCTATGGTAGAGATGGATTTCTATGAATTCATTTTGTCTATGGATTGGTTGACATCGTTTAAGGACTATATTGAATATTATTCCTTAAAGGTTTTTTTAGATCATAGAATAGAATTAAACATCTATTTATAGGATATTGGTGTGAAATTGGATGTAAAAATGACTTTTCGAACCATTGTATGGAACTATATATTATTTTTTTGTAATGAATACCTTGGAATTTATAGATGATAATTTGAATGGAGACTGTTCAGAAATTTTTTATCAGTTTCATGATGTTTTCCAAAAAAAATCTCAATTTTTCTACCCAAATAGAAGTGGATATTACTATTGATATGTTATATTGGACCAGTAGAATTTCAAATCTATATTATCAAATAGAATGAAATTAATTGAGTTAATTTATAGATCAATTAAAATAGTTTGGAATAAAAGGATTCATTAAATCATGCAAATCTCCATGGGCATCACTGGTTTAGTTTGTGAAGAATCTAGATGTAAATCTTAGATTGTGGGTGGATTATCATAAGATTAACCATGGAATGATAAAAATTAATATCATCCTCGACACATTAATGATCAATTTTTTTCAATTTAAGGGAGGCTAGTGGTTCTCAAATATTACTTTATATTTGGGAAATCACCATTTTATATTTGGGAAGGAAGATATTATAATTGGAAATTTCAAAATAAAGTATGAATATTACCAATATATTGTTATGACATGTGTTTATATGAATGCACTAACTATCACTATGAAATTAATGGATCAAATATTTAAGAGGTATCATGAATCCTTTTTTATGGTGTTTTTTGATGATATACTGTTGTATTGTAGGTAAAATGTAGATCCTAAAAAACACTTAACTATAGTGTTAGGTATCTTGTAGGGACATCATTTGTATGAAAAGTTATCAATGTGTGATTTATGGATATAAGAGGTATGTTTCCATGGCCATGTTATTTATAGAATAATATTTTCTATAGATATAAAAATGATATAAGATATTATCTTGTGGAAACCACCAAATAATGTATTCTATATGCATAATTTCATTATATTTGTGGGATACTAAGAACATTTGGTATTTGATACCTCAAATTTTTATCACTAATGAAAACTTTAAAAATAAAAGTAGTTCTTTTCCAAAGGAACAAAAAATTCGAAAATTCAGTCATGATTATATTGTTAGACATAAATTCAAACCTTACCCCATGATTCAAGATCCTGGATAGGACTATGTTTTTTAGTGTGATGCATCCAGATCTAAGTAGGGATGTATTATCATGTAGGGAGATCATGTTTGTTTCTTATGGATAACATAATTTATGGTTTCATGATAAGAACAACACAACACGTGACATAGAATTCATTCTCATGGTCCCAAATTTAACAAATGTTGTCATTAGATATTAGGTTATAAATTCATTATTTTAACATTTTATAATTGATTAAAAAACATATTTATATTAAATAGAAATTAATTCAAGGCAGCATAAATAGATATAGTATCTATAGATGATTGAATTTGTATTTATGTATACACTAAGTGAAGGGAACTCTGTGTAATATTTATAATGAAAGAAATCATATTCTCTATTGGCTAAAGAGTCTTTGTACTAGTGGAATCAATTATTTGTCAATTGAGGATTTGAAATAATATTTCTTGTACCAATTTGATGTTTCTATTTACTTTTCGATTTTGTTTATTCCTAATTTAGTTGGTAAGGTTGAAGTTGGTCATACATATTTTCCTAGTTTAATTACTATGAGATCAAAACTCAATGGTTGGGACACCATTAAGGGATGGAATATTGATGGGAATTCATTGTATATTTTTGGGGATCAGATATACTTACCTTTGGTTTTATAGAGAAACTTCTTAGTGCCTAACATGATTTGAGATGGTATATTAACCTTGTGATTTATAAAAATTATAAAGCATTGAAAAAATAGTTTTAGTGGGTCGAAATGAAAAGTCTATTTAATATTGTGTCTCTATATTCTTCACCTTTTACTATTTAAAGGTGGATCATGAAGGAACAACATTAATTTTATAGTATATAATGACCCCCATGTGGAAATGGGAGACGATTTCCATGAATTATGTAATATGTCTTCTAAAAATGTTTTGGAAACACAATTCCATATGGGTGAAAGTGGATTGGCTCAAAAATATGGATTAAATCAACATTATTTGTAAAACTAATTAGGTAAAATACCTATCAATAACTTAAATTTGAAAAATTATAAAGATGAAAAAATTTATATTATTGGTGGTATCAGATAGAGACACTAGGATTATGTATTTTTTTAAAATCCATGCTGAAATTACTTGGAATAGAAATGACTATGAGTATATCATATCATCCCCAAACGGATGGACAATTTGATTATAAAATTAAATCATTTTAGGATATTATTAGGGATTTGTGTGATGGATTTTGGTGTCTCGTAATAGGATAATTTACTATTAGTAGATTTATCATTTAATAATAGTTACCATAATGTGATACAAATAGATCATTTGAATGATTTTTTGGGAATCAGTATCGTTATCCACATTTCGGGGTGAAATTTTGGGAGACATTACTAATTTGACCCATCCATGTATAATAAAAAAAATATAATATTAAGCTAATAATAATGAGAATTAAGACTAATCAATGTCATTATAAATCATATAAATATCATTATCAATGACCATTTTCATTTAAGGTGAGTGATCATGTGTTATTATTAATATATCCAAGACATAGGAACCATATTGTTGGAATGTAGTTCAGGTTATCTCCTAGATAAATTGGTACTTTTGAGATAATTTAATGAGAAATTGACTTGAAATTTTTGTAGTATTTCCCACCATTGTTCAGTTCATTGAATAATGTGTTTCATGTACTCTATTTAAGAACTATAAAATTGATATTAATCTTATGAATTGATGGGATCAGGTTGACTTTCTTATCAATTATATTGTGGTTCAAATTCCAGTATGGGTTGGGGATGGGAAACATAAGATCGTTCATGGGAAAATCATCAGTCTAATAAATGTATGATAGCAACATGGTCAGCGTCAAGAAGAAACATGGGAGCATGATATGTAAATAATAGTAAAATGAAATAAACTCTTCTATTTCAATTGGGATTTTCTTCTTTCCGATGAATGATCGGACAATGTTAGGGATAATTTTCCAACATTAGTTTTAGGAAAATAAACGATTAATCCTTTAATTTGAGTGTTTATGATGTTCATTTTAAGATTTATGAGGGTTTTAGGGGTTTTGGAATGATTTGAATGATTTTATGGAGGTACATGATTTGTGAACTATTTGTATAAACAAATTATTATATCCCATAAACCATGAAATATAATAGATTTGTCACTAGAGAGAAGCAGAATTGGTGTGTGTTTTGGCCAAACCGTGTGGACTACTGGGATAAATTTTGCTTCTTTGAAAAAGGTAAATTCATAGTTGGTGCATGTTTTTTAACAATGTAATACAACTTTGTGAGTTATGGCCTTAAGATAATATCACTAAAAAGTTTCCCAAATTGTGAAACATAGGAAGGAAAAGTTCAACATTCCCTCCCTGAAATGTTTATGTGACAAAATTGATCCATTAATCTATCAATTTTCCCATAGGCTCTCCATAAATAAAATTCATTATTGATCCCATAGTAGGGGAGATGAACCCCTTCGATCCAAGAGTGATCCTTATTTTAATTATAGTGGGTTGAATTCCTAAATCTATCAGTAAGTTCCCATTATTCCTTGTTCTAATTAGATATAGGGAACTTTTTTATCTCTAAAAAATCTAAATCTAGTACATTAATGATATATTTATAATTTTTTAATGATTTTATGATGATATCGAGTTAGATCTCATCAAGGTAACATGATTTATGATGGGATATTGATATTTTGTTGTTCTATTCTTTGATTAATCCAACAATTGTGAGGTAGATGGTTTCTCTCTCGACTAAACATGAGTTAGACAAGATGGATTAGTTCAAAGGGAATCAGTTTCTTCAAATGATTTCAAAATATTTGGGTGATTCCTACGTGTTTTTTAATTGGCATGGAAACTTTTTAAATTGATTTTTTTTTGTAAAATATCAATTTTTATAATTTTGAATAGATTATTTAAAAATTATTCTATGGATTGATTCATGTATATACATTTTTGAAATGAATGAAAATTTATGAAATGTTTTGAATGAAATGACATGGAATGATGATAGAATAAATATATTTTCATTTTTTTAAGGGGATGGAAAATGGATAAGTTGTACAACCCATAAATATTATAGATAATGGTCATAAATTACAGCCACCAATGTGAAATAGAAATAATGTGATGTTCAAATATAAATGGGGACACTAAGATTGAGTTTGTGTGTGTTTGTGTGTGTGTGTTTGGTTGTGTATGTGAACATATAAAATAATATACCAAATAAAACGTGAAATGTCTGAAATGATTATTTTTATTCACTTAAAAAACTAGTTTATAGATTTGATATGAATTTTTTTACTGATAAAACTAATTTTATAAACTATGATAAAAAAATTTCAAATATTTTCATGAGTTGGGAAGTCAATGGAGACATCCTACTGAGTTTTAGATCACCCTATAATGGAGAACTATTTTGCATCTACATATTTAATCTATCAAGACATGAGTAATGGAAAAGAGTATCAATTATTTATGGATAGATTATAATGTTGTGTTCTTGGAATATGGGGTGGATATTGAACTGTGTTTATTATTTCAAGTTGATTTCACTTTTGAGGTTTTTGTTTCATGATATTTTGTTCCTCTAAAGTATTATTTTGGTTTCTTCTTATACTCAAGTATGTTATATTGGTTTATTTATTCATTTATATTTATTTTTGTACACATTAATCATATATTGGGTTGTTCAGTAATTTTATATTGGTTTTCATGTTTGATCATTCAATGGAAATATCATCCCAAAAATGTTCTTGACTCTATTTGAATTTATTGCAAAATTTTGGTGTCATAGGGATGTAATATAATACCCTATAGCACTACCACTTCTTCAAAATACAATGGGAGATTGTAAGGAGGTTACATTGACCCATAATAAAAGGATCCACATAGGGAAAATTATTTTTGTGTAAAAGGTGTGGTAAGACTGAGAGCTTCAAAAAATATGTGTTTCCTATAAATATGAAACCACAATTCATTTGATAAATATAGAGATTTTGGAAAAAAAGTGAAATTATATGATTTTGTAATGTTCATTTCAAGTCGGTAATTATCAGTGATTCAGTAACTATTCAAAAACTTATGATTATTGAGAATTGTTGTTATGATTTGAATGAATTTAAGAAAAATACAAAAATGTGGTTTCATGAAGACATGGAACTTTATGAGTGTTTGGTGTTTCATAAAGTATTGGTGATTCATGAAGTCTATGAGCTTCAAGAAAGGTAGTGGTATTTGAAGGCAAATTTATATTTGAAATAATGAGGGAATTTGATGAAAGTTATAAGTTTAGTGAACAGGGTCATTGATCATCTCCTTTCTATCGATAGTGATTCCAAGGGCATAAAATCAAGACTATGGTGCCATAATATTATCTTTCTAATTAGGAACAAATATTTAAATTCCAAATATGTTGAATTTACCATCATTTAAATAAGTTGAGCTAGTTTTCACCCAAGAAAGTGAGCATAGGATAGTCGAAAGAAGTTATTCTAGGGAGGCATTGAGTTATTCCTAAAATTAATTTAATTTATGTTTTCCTAGAATGGAGTGACCATGTATGAGAAATTTTAATCCCAAAGTTCTAGTAAAGATTAGTGTATTTTTTTATGACTATATCACTATCATTTTTTGATCCATGGATTATCCCTTAGCAGTTAACCATGTAGAATAAATGTATTGTGTTTTTTTCTACAATAATGTGTTTGATAATTTATTTTTTCCATAAGATAGGTTTAATAGCTTCCTATCAACAATGGGACATTATATATTTCATTTAAAGAAAATATTAACACTTTGATTCAATGATCCACTCTTAGGGAGTTATAGGGTCTTATAAGTGGTATCACAGTAAGTTTTAAGGTGTTAAATCTTTGCACTATAGTTCTCAAGGACAATTCAATGAATTTTAGGGGATTTTCCCTCATTGATGTAAGAGAATTATAGATTTAGATAAATATAGGGAGATCTCATCTTTATTCTCTTTTTATTGAATTTATCTTTATCAAAACTCAAGGGATTAATGTTAGTGATTTGACAAGTCTTTCTATGACTAAAATAAATAGAAAAATGTTGTATTCTAAGGCCATAGATAAAAATTCTTTAACTGCATCACTATATTGTCAAATATATCTAATGGTGATTAGTATCACTACATCCTAGTCCTTATGGAAGCAACTAAAATATATATATAAAGGAAATAACTATTTGAATCAGTCCAAAAAAAAAAATTTCACAATCATATTGATGATTGGAAAATTCTTCCATAGGAAAATTTAGATAGATTCTGTTATAGAATTACTAATTATTTTGGAGATTTAGTGGACTTGGGGAAGATATTAATGATATTTACATTGTCAAGAAAATCCCTATAATTTTTCCACCTTTGTAAAATTGAAAAGTGTCAGGCCATGTAGATATTAAAGTAGAAGTTATGTAGAATCCATATAAGAGTTTCCCAAAAAAGGGAGACATCAAACTAGAAAATTAATTATCGTGAAAGAGATTTATCTAAAAAAATAATAAGATAATAATTAATTTTGGAGGATTTAGAGCCAAATTTTAAACATGATAGTGAATATTCCATGATTTCTACAGCTGAAAAAAGAGAGAATAAAAAAGTTTAATATAATCAGTAAAATTTTGTTTTTGATATCAAGGAGGAATATGAGGGTTCTCTTGATGATATTGACATTCAAACAAGGAAAAACAGAAATATATGATCGTTGTTGAAGGAATCTACAATGTATTTGGACAACCATGAATCATAGACTGTCCTACTCGAAAGGTATATTGAATAACATTTAATAACTCTTGAATGCTTGGAAGAGGTTATTGTGATTATAATTAAGATTGAAGAGTTGGAAAAATTCATCTAGGAAATTACACGGTGATTAGAGGAAAATGATATGATAGTTTAGGACCATGAAGAAGAAGTTGTCAATTTATTTTTAAATTATGAATCTAAATCAAAATAAATTGAAATGAAGAATAAATTATATATTGAAATATTTTTAGATGCAGAGATTTTGGAATGATCTCTATATGGTTATAAATAAGTATAAAACCCTTAAATGATCAAAGATCTTCATTAATGGGAAAAATATGAAATATGTGTGATAGAGAAACATCAATATCTAGAAATGGGATGATCCAACGTAAAGGGAAGAATATTGTTTGAAATATCACAAAGTCACCTGATGTATTTATAGGGATATCTTCAATAAAAATATATAAGAGAGATTGAAATAATTCTCAGCTATCCATATAGGATCCTTGGTAGAATATTTAAAAAATAAGGGTTTATGTGGAGGAATATAAGTGCTGAGATATTTCATCTATTGAAATTTCATTTCAATGGAATGTTGGTCAATACCTTGTCTTACTATGAAGTGGAAAAAAGATACCAAAATGGGGGAATAACCTAGAAGTCAAAAAAGAATAGTGATATCATATCCTTCATCATATAGATGATATTATTTCTCTGGATAGTTTTTCACTATTAAAACATTGGACATAAATATATTCATTGTTGGTAGATTAACGATGGGAACAACAACTACAGAACCCCCAGACAAGTCAATACTGATAAACCAAGATGAATCTCCCTTAAAAATATATATTATCATTTGAAAGAAAAATAAGAATATTATGAACCCATTCATGTTTAAAATAAATTGAATATTCCACATTTTTCTTCAAATCTATCTAGTACCTCATGGAATCAAAAATAATAATGTTGATAAATCCATATTTGATAAAATTTCCCTCAACGTAATAAAGAACATTAGCTCTGGTATTATTGACCATATATTCTCATCCCACAAGAGAAGAAATGATTTTTATTGAAAAAAATTTATAAAATTATTAATAGAAATGAGAGAATCATCAATTATGTATCTTTAAAGATAAAATATAGTGATAATAATAAATTAAAAATAATAAGATAATGAAGACATAATTTCTCTACATAAAATACCTCTATCCTGATATTATAAGAGTGATTCAGCTATGTGACTCATGAATAGAGGTGAAATTTATTGGTAAGTTGTTAAATATCAATGTAAGGACGCGTAATTCTCCCATGAAAGGATATAGGAAAACCCACTTGTTTATTAACAATAGGACATGAAAATAATTTGTTGTGTTAGTGGTTGGGTCACATTATTTATAAAATAATGGAAAAATATCAATGTTAACTTATTATGACATCATCACTAATCTGTAGCCTGATCTAGAAAAGACATGTTATGTTTGTTTTCTTGGAATGGTTATCCAGAATTCATATAATCCAAAGAAAAAAAGGGAATCAAATCAGTATTATATCATCCACGTGGATATGTGTGTTCTAATGAACATTTTATTAACATATTGAGAGATTCATTACATTATTTTTATTCATGGTTATAATTTAATAGATTTGGTTATGTCATGAACTAGCCTGAGTCAACCTTGAACCAGTCACCCAGGCTTCTCCACAATAAGTCCAGATAGGCATTCCCGAACCTCTTGAGATATTGACAAACACCTAGGGAATTAGTAGATTAAAAAGGGAATTATATCTCCCATATATAAATAATCAAACAAATAACATAATGAAATGGACATCCCAACTCATATTTATATAAAAGCTGAACTAAACATTATTTAAACATAAAGGGGACATTATAACTAAACAAGGAAACTCAACTGAATGAACCTGAAAACCAAATAACACCATGTGACCCTACTAGTCACTCTCCAACACATCAATCACATATCACCCATGGTGATCAGACTCAAGCTAAAACCCAGACAAGGGATAAAAACAGAAGAAGACTATAGGCATTGGTATTAAAATGTAGTAGGTTATCCAAATATTTTATTCCCAATGCACAAACTTTAAAATAAAAGATACATCAATTTCATCTTTTAAATTCATTTTATAAAATACATTTTTCCAAAAAAAAACATGCTATAATTTTATTTAATTAAATGCTTGAGAAGTCTCATAAGCATGAAATACTATTAACCAATTTCAAATAGTTGCAGCTGCAAAATGAAAACATTTTTCAAGAGGGATAAGTTAAATAATGTTCACTTTTCAAGAAAACAAACATGCTACTAAATTTACTAACCAAACAAACCGTATATTGATAGTGAGAAAAAAAATATCTATTAATCACTAGTTATAGGAACACCCCTAGGAACTAGTTCATTGTGGGCTATAGGTACCTCATATCTCGGTGTAAAAGTAAACATAAAAAATCATGGTTCTCATGTACAAGATACTAGTAGGGAACAATAACCATAACCTCGTGGTCCAAAACATCATCAGTGTAGTTTATTTAGTGTTTTCATCATCAAACTTGCTACGTGAAACAGGGATGAAACTACTCTGGATCACTAACATACTAGTAGACGTTCGCAAACCTAGATACCAAGGTTTCCCTCCTTGTTTTCAATCAAGTTAAAAATGTTAGAAAATACACTTTTCATATTAAAATTCTGTTTTCTAAATCATACACACACCAAATATCTCATAACCATGTTTCACGTATCTTTTATAGATCTATAAACAAATTAAAATTATTATAAAACAATTTCAGGAAGTATAACAAGCCTTTGAAAATAAAATCCAATTAAAAATACTCTTTTAAGCTAAAAATCCCCCCAATACCATATAAAACTAGATTTTGAATCCCCAAAAATATTTAATAAATCAATTTCATGAATCATAAAATGACCCCATATGATACAACATGGAACACACATGAAAAACCTTTTCTTAAGAAAAATTCCAAATGGGCCTTCAATCCATCTTCAGAAAAAACAACATTTATCAAAGGAACCAATTAAAATGTTAATAGAGAGGTATAATAACACCATTTGAAGAAAAAAAATTCTTAAAACCCCTTAAAATGTTAGGTTACACATTCAAAACCCATCCATTTTTATAAGGATTTCATAGAGTCCATTTTTTCAAGAACCCATGCCAATAAACTCAAACACCCATTATCATTGAATTATAAAACCCAAAACCAGAATGGAACCCACATAAGGAACCCATAAAAATGATTCACGTGATTCTAGTAGTTTTTCTAAGACAAACTAATCATTTTATATAACCATGAGCACAAAAAAACCAACTGGTCACTTTCTCAAAAACTGGGCACGCAACATTTAGTAAAACAATTATTATTTTACACTAAAAAGATTCTAAAACCAAATTTTCATTACAAATAGTTATTTTAATTTCTAAACCAATTTCTAAAAATCACAAAATAGGTTTAAAAGATAACAGAACAAATATACAAACACTTAGTGTCCACTCTTATAACAAAACACCACTACTTTTCACAAAACAAGGCATAAACACAACCTGCATAAAAAATAAATTTATTTAAGGAATATAAAACAATAATTAGAATGTTTAGAGGTTGAAAATAACCTGAAAAAGGTTAATCATAAAAAAATGACATGTGGAATGGGAAACCTTCCACAATTCCTTGGCTGAATGGAAACACACACCCGATATCACCATCCAAAGGTTTATAAACCATAAACCCATGAAGACCAACCCCAAATAAACATAACCCCCATAAAATATAATGGTATAACATAACCCTAGATCATTCATGTCCATGGAAAATGATATATCCAATATATAAGGGATGGAGGAGGAGGAATGAGGATAAAGGATGAGGAAAATGACCTTGGAAACTAGTCAACTCTTCATCTTCATTTAGATCTACACCCTTAGGGGATAGGGATTGGATTGGATAACCTAGGAGAGGCTCATTGGGTCTGAAATAACTGATAGAAGAAGATTTGGTCTCATTAGGGTATAATATTCATGAGGGTGAAAACCTGGAAAAACACAATTTTTGTGTTCTGGGATTCCTGCACGGTTTAGTTGCACAGTTTAGTAAAATGTGCACCCAAACCGTGCACAACCCCCAATCTTTCCAAAAGATTCCATTTTATCCAAAAACACTAAAAATATCTAGGTTTAAACCATTCTATGATTATTATGCATATATGGTTCTTCAAAACCCAACATTCATTTCACCCAATTCCCAAGAAAGGATCAGGATTTCCAATAAAGCGGATCAAAACCCAAACTTCATAAACAGGGTGTAGCAATTCTCCACACTAATAAATATTTTCACCCCAAAAAATCCATAAAACATTCCATGTGATTGATCAACACCTAATAATTCCTTATCCACATGGTCCATCCTCTCAATCTAAGGACATCTCATCCAGCATTAATGGAACTTAAGCCTCTTTCCCAAACAAAACTCCTACTCACAACCACTTCATGAGAATCAATAGAAATATCCAACCACCACCTCCACAACCATGTCAAGAACCAGATTTTTGGGACTTCTCTTAATGAACCCAATGATCAACCAAACCAAATCCCACTCAATAAATCAAATGACTTTGGGGGGGTTGAGTCTGGAATAGACTCCCCACCATAAATGTATAACCAGCATCTGAAAAAAAAACATCAAAGGAAAGATCTTCATGACCCGTAGTGGGTATCCCCACAATTAAAAACCAACTAGAAATGAATAAATAAGAATTAAACATGAACAAGAATTGGGCATCACCCATAAATTCCCACCAAGACTCTCCCACAACAACCTACAATCTATGTTAATAGAATTATATCGTGAACATTTAAGCCACCCACTCCTGATCGAAGGGGGAAATAATTGGGCCAACACTTTCTACATGGATCAAAATCACCACCACTTGGGGTTGGGGTGAAAGGGGAATCAATCATTAAGCCACTTAAATCACAAAATAAATAAAGGAACTTCCCACCACTCTTCGATTAAAAATAGTTAAAACCAAGACTGCACCTGATTCACATTGGATTTCCACATAGGGGTATTGATCAGAAATCAACATCCGATAAGAAATAACTATAGACAAGGAAGGATGGGTAAGTCCATCATACTCTTTGTGACAAGAGAAAATTCATAGTGATCCGGAACCACAATAGACACATAAAAACTACCTCACCACAACAGTGGAGGTAAGAGTTTAGTCGAGCTCCACACACCTCTTGCGATTTCTTGACTGCCTGAAAAGATTTACTCTGAGGCCTATGGTTGGAGACTAGATGTTGGAAGAATCTGTTGTTCTACAGTCAAGATCTATAAATCACAAAACTTCACAAAAATCCCTAACTCAAAGAAAACACCATTACTCAACAAAGACTTTGGGATACAAAACACTATTCTTACTTACCCTAAATGAAGATTCAAAATGAACAACAATCATAGTGAAACACACCAAGAATCCCCAAACTGAACCTCTATAACCGAGAGAATCACCATAATAGGAAGGAACTTTAAATAGAGCCCAAACAACTCTCTATATCAATATACAAACTGAGGCATTATTCAAAGAGGTGGATCTAGCTTTTGGAAACCAGAGAAAGAATACATAGGTTGATCAACTAGAAATATTTTCAATTGAGAACCATACATGTCCACATCACAACATCCAACACATTTTTTAAAATCCCCTAAACATTGCTCCAAAACTGAGCTACCAACAAGATACCATATAAATACAAACCATGAGTATCACTTACAGATCATGATGAAGCATACCAAAAAAAACCACACATCTAAAACATGAAAAAGAAACCCACATAAAGACAGATTTACAATAACATCACTAATTATAAACATAAAGCACATTTGAAAAACAAAAAATGTGTTGGAATTTTCACACTCACCAATTGGGTTTAATAGAGTATCACTCAAATTCACATTTCCATGCCACCTCAGTTACCCATAAACTATTCCATAAAGGGCATCCGTTAACATATCTATATAAACCCATGTATGTGAGTTACCATGAAAACACCAATGGCCAAAAAAAGACCCTCATCTTTCATACCAAATCATTCAACCCATTTCAAAAATCATGTACCTTCCAAAGGAAAACAAACTACCAAGTCAAAAACCATTCTCATATTTCAACAGAACAAACAATTTTATCATGCTTGAAAAGAAACCCCATAGGTCTTTATAAAAATACTCTCCCTTTATTAATTTTTTTTAGAATCTCAAAAAACCACACTTTTCCAATTAATATTTGATTAAGAAACAATTATTTTTTTTAAAAACCACCAAAAACAACCATGCCATTCTAATATATGTTTCCCATTTTCAAATATTCAACAAGATCACTTCTCTAAATCCGACAAGCATAAAGGTCAAAACCATTTTTAAGAAAACAACAACCATTCAAAACCAATTTATAAAACTAATTCATTAGAATCAAAAAAAATCAATAGCTCATAACATCCCATTTAAAACCAATTTTTAGAATCATCTTAAAATAATCTACGATTTCCAATCATTTTCTTTCAAAATCCTTGGATTAAGGAAATTCAATCCCATTAAATCATTTCCACTTTCTCCCAAAACATTTTCTCACAAAAACCCAACTTTACCAAAACCCTTATTATATTATTTATTGAAAACCCACTTCCCCAATTACCACTCAAGGATTTTAAAATATAATAATTAGAATTCAATAAATGTCCAAGAGACCCACTTAAGGGAACTGCTTTCAATGGTGACTTAACCATATGGTTGGAAACCATATGTCAAACACACCACCAATACATAGAGCCTTCTTAGGACCATTCCATGGA
The DNA here is from genome assembly GCA_963277665.1 of Viscum album. Taxonomy (NCBI): domain Eukaryota; kingdom Viridiplantae; phylum Streptophyta; class Magnoliopsida; order Santalales; family Viscaceae; genus Viscum; species Viscum album. The sequence goes on from OY728130.1 coordinate 693,645,800, forward strand.
TACATATGGCCTTCCAGGACTTGTATTCTCATGGAGGCCATTAGTGCAACTCCCCTTGTTGTATCCTGATCCCCAAACAATCCCTAAAAACCGAGGAAACAAATAAAACTGGACTTCCCATAGACACCTAAGGATCGGAACGAGCAAGAGTTTGTGACACACTTCCCAAACCTACCCTTAAAATTATGACAATCCTACTCCATCTAAATTCAAATCTCCCAAAAAAAATGGGTGATATAAAAAATAACGTCTGCAAAGAGCCAACCTACTCTGATACCATTTTTTCATGAACTAGCCCGAGTCGGCCCTAAACTAGTCACCCGGGCCAATCCACGATAAGTCTCGAGAGGATTTCCCGATCCTCCTAAGATGGAAAAAAGCACCAAGGTAATCAGTAGAATTAAAAGATAATGATTTATCCCACATATAAACAATTAATAAAATAGTGTATAGAATTGGACAACCAAACTAAATTTTATATAAATGTTGAACTAATCAATATTTTTCACATGAAAGTTAAAGTACAACTAAACCAGAAAACTCAACCGACCAAACCCAACTACCATCAACATCCATGTTACCTTAATAGTCACTCTCCAAAACATCGATCACATGTTTCCCAAGTTTATCAAACTCAAGATGAAACATGCACAAGGGGAAAATAACAGAAGAAGACTATATAAATGAGTATTAAAACTCAGTAGGTTTTCCCAACATTCTATTCCAAATGAAATTCCTTTAAAATAAAATAAAAATCAATTTCATGTTTAAAATAAATTATATAAAATTATGTTTTTCTAACCAAGATTCTATTATATAATCATTATAAAATTAAATGTGTTTATGTTTTCATAAACCATAAATACTATTAACCAATTTCAAAGAGTTTCAAATTCAAAATGAAAACAGTTTTCAACATAGAATCCTTAAATAATGTAAAATTTTAAATAAAACACACACATTTCTGAATTTACCATCTACACACACCATATTCCAAATGTGAGAACAAAATATCTAATTACCACTAGTCATGGGAAAACTCTACTCACTAGTTCATTGTGGGACCCAAGTACCTCATGTCTTAGTGTAAAAGTAACCATAAAAAATATCTATTATCGTTAATGATCCCCTAATAGGGGGGAAATACCAATAACCTAGTATCCCCCCATCATCATCATAATTGTTTAGTTTGTGTTGTCATCATCAAACTTGCAATGTGAAACATGGAGTAAACCACTCTGGATTCAAAGCGTACTAGTACATTTCTGCCCACATAGATACATAGGTTTCCCTATTTGTTCTAAATCAGTATCCACATGTCATCAAATACACATTTCACATTAAAATTCATTTTTAAAATTCATACACATAGAAAATAGCCGGAAATCATGTTTCACATATCTTTCAAGGATCAATAAACCACTTGAAATTTTTGTAAAACAATTTCCAGAAGTATTACAACTATTTGCACATAAAATCCCTTTAACATGAACTTTTATGGAAATAGTATTACCAATACCATATAAAACCATATTTGGAAGCCCTAGCACTATTTAATAAATCAATTTCAAGAATTATAAAATAACCCCTCAAGGGGCATTATGGAACACACATGAAAACCCTTTTTCTTAAGAAAAGTGGCAAATGAGCCTTCAAACATTCTTCAAAAAAACAATATTTATCAAAGGAACAATTAAATTATTCATAAATGGGTGTAAAAAACCATTGTAAGAGACAAAAAATTTACTTAAAACCCATTAAATATTCTGGTTACACATTCAATACCCATCCATTTTTATAAAGATGTCAAACGATCCATTTATCAGAAACTTGTGCCAATAAACTCTAAAACCCATACTAATTTCATTATAAAACCCCAAACCCAAATGGAAACCGCATAAGGAACCCAAAAATCATGATTCACATGACTCAAATAGTTTCTATAATCCATAAATAATTATTTTATATCACTATGAGCCCACAAAATCCAATCGGGCAATTTCTCGAAAACAAGGCATACAACATTGAATAAAAAATTTCTATTTAACACTAAAATGGCTATAAAACGAAATTTTCATGCCAAAATGATACTTAAATTTATAAACCAGGTTCTCAAGATTAAAAAAACAAAAAATATAACAACAAATTTAAACAATCACTTTGTGTGCACTCTTATAACAAGACAACACTACTTTTCACAAAACAAGGCATAATCACCACCTTGAACAACAAATAAATTTATCGAAGGATTAGAAAAAATAATCAGAATTTGTAGAGGGTGAGAATAAAATGAAATATAATAATATTAAATATAAAGGATAGGTTCAATGGTAAAACTACCTCAAATCCTTGGGGGAATGGAAACGCACACCCGATATCCCCTTCTGAGGGTCTATAAACACTAAACCTATAAAGACCAGCCCCAAACAAACAAAACCACCATTAAAAAACCAAGGATAACTTAAACCTAGGTTGTTATATACCAGTTAAGAAGATATATCTAAGAAATAATCAAATTATGAGGAGGAAGGATGAGAAAAAAGGATGAATCTAACCATGGAAACAAGTCAACTCTTCATCATCCTTTAGATATACACCCATTGAGGATATGGGTTTTCTTGGAACTTCATAGAGTGGCTCCATAGGTAGGGAAAATCAAGGGGAAAATATTTGATTGCGTTAGGGTATAATAATAACATTGGGGAAAATATGGAAAAGAATAATTACTTTGTTCTGGGCTAGCCGCATGGTTTTATTGCACAGTTTAGTGAATCGTGCCCCAAAATTGTGCACATCCCCAAATATTGCCACAAAATTCAATTTTCTCCAAAAAAAACTCCTAAATAAGAAAGGGTTAAACCATGGTAGGATGATTAGAAATATATGGGCCTTTAAAAATCAATATTCATCACAGGAAAAGCCCAATAAAAGGATTGGGGTTTCCTACAAACTAGATCAAAACCCAAAATTGAAAAACCTAGTGTGTCAGGTTATATTTATACAGTGTAAATAAAAAATTCATAACAGCATGAAGATATTTTTTCAATGAGTATACAATTAAATTTCACACATAATCATGATATTATGATATAATAATGGAACATAATACAAGTCCATTAAATTTTAAAATTACCTAAAATGGGATAAATAATGATGTCTCCTCAGTGGGAACACCTACAAAATGGGATTGTTTGATACTAAAATAGATAGGTGAAAAATATTGTCAAAACTATATTATTTTAGATTTTTTTTTCTCATCATAACTAGATGGAGGTGGTTTAACTTTCAGGGTACACTCAAAATCAAACAAGTCTATTTTTAAGAGATGACAACTCACCATATGATATATTTATTGGACGGAAGCCCTCTCTGATGTATTTTTGTGTTCTTATAAGTAAATGTTTAATATAAAAAATTGACTTTAATCATGAGATATATGGGGATGATACGGATTAATGAATGTTCCTTATATATTTATTTAATTCTAAAGAGTAAAAATTTTACAATAATCATCTTATAAAGATTGTAGAGAGAAATTAGGTAAAGACCATTGATGATAAAAAACAAAAATAAATAAAGGATCTCATATGTTGATATAATTGAATATGAATAATAAAATCGAAAAAGAATGTTTTCAAATATAGAAACTATGTATGATCCATAAAACATTCATGGATCTCAAAAAAATGATTATTCATAATAGGAATATATTACTGATGAAGCACTAACATATCCTAAAATGAGAAATATAAGAGAATAATTTTTTCGAAATAACATCACAAGGTCTTGGAATAAACATGCACAAACAAGAATAATGTGGAATAAATCACATTCTTCACTCTTATCAATTTTGTAACCAAATTTTTTGAAGAAGAAACATGTGATGAATCATTTGTTAAGTCCAATAATGAATAATTGGATCATATTTTTAAAAACATGACTTTAGATCTTATAAAGATACTATAAAACTACAATGATATGGGACCAATATTGATCTTGTAAAAAAATCGATGAGCATGAACATGTGATTAGAAATAAGGTAAACATTGTGTGAAAAAGAAATGCATAAATTGAAGGAATTCAGGGTGAAGAATCATTTTCTCTAGTATCATGACTAGAGTCAACTAGGATATTCCTATGAATTGAAATTAAAAGAGGTAGCAATGTTTATAATATGGATTTAAAAAATTTATTCTTAAATAGTGTTTTTGAAGAAGAAGTATATATTGATAAACCAGTGTGAAATATATTTTCAAATGCTGAAACAAAGGTATTAAAATTAAATAATGGTCTCTATGGCCCAATGAAGGAATAACGAGAATGATATTATCGATTGGTTTCTTATGTAAAGAAGATAAAATATAAAATGGGAGTTTTTGACCATAATATCTTTTTGAATATTTCTTTGGATGATCAATTTATAGTGCTTCTATATCTGGAAGATATTATATTGGTTTCCAGCAAGCATGGTGTAGTGAATAAATTTTCTAATCACATGAATTCAGAATTTTAAATTTCAATGATTGGGGAACTCATGTACTTATTTATAATGTAGGTCATTCAAAAGAAGGAATAATTATTTATTTCTTAGGAAAAGTAATCAAGGATGTTTCTAATGAAATTCAACAAGTATAACTCCAAACCCCTATCAACTCTGATTGTGGTACAATATGTACAAAGAAATCAAAATGATGGTAAATATTTAGAACTCACCTTGTCTGGTAGGATGGGTGGAAGCTTCTTATATTTTAATTAAACAGATCCAGGTATCTTCTATGAAACGTTTTTAATGGATCTCTTCAAATATAATATGATTGAAGAGTATTTTTAGTTGTAAAAACATTCATGATGTATATTCATGGTACTCTCAATTTTTTTATAGTTCATAGTAGGAAGAGATAATTAATTATCAGAATATTATAATGATTATTGGAAAATATATGTGGAGGATAAAAATTCAACATGTGGTTGTGTATTATTCATTCGAAAAAAAAGTGTGGGCTGGGTGAGAATGAAACAATAGAGCACATCTCCTAGTACTAATGAAGCAGATTATATCATTGTTAAAAAGGCATGCACTCATATATTTTTGAGGAAGTAATAACATACTGATATAGTAAATGAGATGAAACAATTGATGGTAAAACATTGTGACAAAAATAGTGTGATCTATCCTATAAAAATTTTAGTTCAACACTATTGTACTAAATATATTGAGATTTGTTATCACTCCATCGAAGAAAAATTTTAACAATTTGTGATTTAAATGGAGGTTGTTAAAACTAATGTTCAATCAGATGACATTATGGATAATACGTTGGATACATAAATGTTCTGAAACATCACTTTAACCTCAGTTTTCAGCGACCTTCAATTATATGTGGAGGTTATGTTTAGTCCAACATACCCATTAATATTAACTTTTTAATCTATTTTTTATATCTAATACATGTCTCTTAGGTATAAATTATCTACAAGAATAATTCATTGAGCTCTATCAGTACTAATCTTGTTTCTTTGTTTTTATTTATAAATGGGAAGATAAGTGAAATTTAATGAATTGCTCTAGGTTTAGATAGTGGTCTATTGAGGCATGTAACAATCATTTTTTCCTTTTTTTTTTATAAAAATTTATATCAGGATTACATAGAATACTGGATGAGTTATTTCAGGCCTATAAGTTTATTGATGGAGGTCATTGATCTATTTAATTTACATACAGTTTTCCAACAAACCAAAAGGGGATATTGTGGAACCTGTGTTTTTCAAAGCTAGAAATAGAGTATATTTGTTTGTTTGTTGACAATCCAAAATTGGTTTTTTGGGGAGATTATAAGGAATATTTTTATTATTGTGCTATATTTTATAGTGTTTAAGGTGATATCATTTCCTAGTGTTTGTTCAGAATTTTGGATCTCAAAATCTTGAAGAATAAGTAAGGACAATGAACCAAATATTTTCAAGACTTCCTCCTAATGAATATGGTAAGGGAATTTATTTTTTGATGATTGGTGTTTCTCAATGATTTGGATCTTTTTGAAGTAATCTATAATATAGTTTGATAATGGTTCATTCTACTCAACTATTAATTCATGAAGATTGGATAAGGTGTGATGGGGATATGGTAATCTATGTAACTATTAGAAGCTTCATGGATAGAATTTTTTTAACTAACATTATGGGAATAAAATGGGGTTTTTGATAATATCATGGTGAGGCATAGATATTCATGAAAGTTTTTTTTTCATTTAAATAGGATATCATACACAATTTTATACATGGAGAGAATTTGGAATATTATTTAAATTCTCATATTTCACAATGTTCCTTTTAGGAAGGGAATATTTTTTGTTTGTTTAACTCTTCAAAAACATAAGTTTCACAAACAATATTATTAATTATTGGATGAAACCGTGGAATTTCCTAAAAGGTGGGCATCATGAAGAATGTAAAAATCATGAGTGTTTAGAGTTCTGTGAAGGAAGGTTTCTTCAAAAATATTAGAAGACATGTGAAATGAATATCTTTGAGAAGGTTGAATTATTATTGAAATAAGTAGGGGATTTCATAATGGGTAGGATCATCGTGAACAAAAGAGTTGAAAATTTTGTTTTAGTGAATTATGATTCCAATTTCATCAATTTTTTAATATGTCAAAAGAAGAGTCTGATGCCAATAATGAAAAAATAATTAAATGACCAATCTATTGAAGAGAGCATTAATTCAACAAACTGAGTAAGACTTCACCCAAGGAAATGTTCATGAGGGAGCTAAAAAAAGTGTTCTGAGTGAAGAAGTGAGTTGTCCATAAAAGTATTTTAAAGGAATTTTTCTTGGAAAGTAGTAACAATGTTCAAATAATTTTAATCCAAAAAACCATTTAAAGATATTTTTATTTAGGTATAACCAACACAGAGTTGTCGTATACTCCTTGAAATAACCTATAGTGGTGAACCAAGTAAAACTAATATATTGTGATTATATTTATACCACATGGTTTTTTATTATTTAAGGATTCTATGAAATAGTTTTACTAGGTTCCAACCAATGTCAGGAAAATATCCATCTCATATAAAGATAAATTTGACACCTTTATTCACCCCTCCCCTCTTAGGTTCTTCTTGGGTCCAAAAAATCCACAACACAACACACGTTATCAATGGGAATGGACATACATCTATAAACCACGTCCAATCCCTCAATAGAGAGAGGGAAAATCATATCATCTTATGTATTCCCATAACCAAAACCCATTATATCATCCTCTACCATGGCCCAATTCTATCCTAACAAGGTCCATTTCTATATATCAACCTGCATCCTCTAAATAAGAATGTTCCCAGCCAAGATGTATCACATAAAGAAAATGAACCTTCTATGAAAACTACCATATCACTCTAGGGGTGGCCCAACTACATAAAAACCAAACCATTCCACATTTGAAATCATCCTTGATCGACCATTAAACCATACACCATCACATAGGACTTGGTTATCCAGTACATCTATCATAAAGATAATCCCCCTTATTCAACCACTAACCAATCACTAATGGTATGTCCTAGTTACATGCACACTAATAGTGCTCACAGGCCATCATGAATCCCATCAGCAGATCCCATGGTTCTAGATGATCGAGACCCAACTGCTCATCCAATTATTTATCAACCTTCCTAATATGTCATATATTAGGTCCTACAAATGTATCATACTATCTCTTTATTGATAATAGACAAAACTAATATTTTACCAGTGACACCACTGTATGATGTTTCCCACTAACCTGAATTATGCATGTTCAAGAAACAACATATCCAATGTCTCTTATAACACATAGTCCTACAACCTAGGGACCATCCCAAGCTGTTTGTCTCATTATGAACATGGATATAAAGTCCCATACCTTTCAGAAATATATATCACATATTAAAAGATCAATACTCATTAAATAACATAATGTTCTACACCATAATTGTAACACCCCGAGCTTCCACAATACACTTCTCATTCAATAATGCAATAGCTTGCATTGTACGAAACTTCGAGTTATAAAACACCGCGACTAATCAAAGTAGCCGTTATGAATAGTAATAACCACTTTTTAAATTTATAGAAATTTTATATTTCAAAATGGACTTCATTTTTGTATTCCTAATATTGAAATTAGCCTATGTTGAATTTTTGGTATTTTTCTGAGAACTTCTAATTTTTTATGAATAGTGAAAAATACTTAAAAACAACTTTTTTAATCAAAATAATTTATAGTGATAAATTATACTATTTAGTGGTTTTAAAGTATAATTAGAATATATTTTTACCATTTTATCCAATGGTATTCATTAGAATTAATTTCACTTTGAAATTGGACATAAACAATTGTCAATCTTTTGATATAAATTGTTTCTTAAAAACACGCTATTTGTGGTGATAGCGGGAATTAATTATAAAATTAATTAATGCAACTTATATTTTTGGAATTTCATAAAATATACATCATTTTTGAATTCGGAATATCAATTATAGCTTAGGGTGAAATTTTGGCATTGTTCTGAAAAACTTCAATTTTTGATGAATAGTGAAACCACTAAGTGGTAGTTAAATAACTGATTTTTCGTTTAAATGAAATATTACCACTTCTGTGATTTAATTTTCAAAAATCCTACATAAATTGTTGTCATTTATAAGTAAAATGTGGTTCAATTAGATTAAAATAATTTTTGGTGAATAGTAACTTTTAAGTTCTTAATCTCGATTAGAGGTAATTAGTGTAGTTTAAGGTAAAAATAATGTTTTAATAATATGAGATGAGCTTGAAACATGTCCTAGCCTCATTGGATGTGCCATGGCCGACCAAGACAATCCATGGGTCAACTTTTGGACCCCATGGAGCCACTTTATTTAGAAAATGACATAAATACCTTTTATTTAATGTTAAAGTAAAAAATGACACAAACATGAAATGTTTTACTAAAAAAATTTTTACATGGGGTTATACAAGTCATAATTTTGACTATAAATAGTCATTGGAAAGCTAAAAGGATTTACTAAATCATAGTATTTTTTTTATAATTTTTAGACATTAAATAAATTAAATTATTTATGACATCATGATGATGCAGCGATGACCTCATTATTTAACGATTTTAATAAAATGAAAAGATAATGTACAATAAAAGGCTTAAACTTGTCCAAAGACTATTGGATGGGTAGATTTAGAACCCTTATCACCTTATCCACGAATTATATAAGTGTGGGACCTTTAGAATCCGAAAAGCATTGTATAATAATGTAAAATTTCCTTACTTTCCAAGAGTGCCCCTCCTCTCCTCTTATAAAAGGCCCCCATCTCTACCACCTCATTCACACTTTCAAGCCATTTGGCTCGGCCAAACTCTGCCCAAATACTCTCCCAAAGTCCCTCCATTACTCCTAGAAGCCTCACTTTGGGCAGAATTCTTCCCAAGGAATCCTTTGGCTCAAATCAAAAAGAGTTACCCAATTTTTAGGTAATGTCTTCTCTAATGTTTTTTTGTTTTATTTAGCTTCTCCAACCCCTTAAACTCTTTTTATTAATTTATTTTGTAACAAAACCAGTATACTAAATATACTAGGATGTTGTTATAAGAAGGATTCGAGCTACACTTACACACACCTACATCTAATGGTTAAAGAACATACTGTTTCTGTGGATGGCGAATTTCTGCCTCACGAAACGATGATTGTTCAACACTCATATAACACCCTCAAAGGTGGCCATTAAGATGTCACTATATTTATATATGATATATAATATGTTTATGTTTAACTTATGCTTCTGTATTTCTCATTTATGGCATAATTTATGATTTCCATTATGGGTAAACGCGATAATTTCATTTTAGGAAGTGCGGACTTCCGCCCCCTGAAAGTGATTTGAATCGTTAATGCCATATGTGGGATGTATAAAGGATGGAGTAAATGGTATTATACACTATATTATACTGGAATTATATTATACATTTATATCATTATGATTTCATTCCATTAAATATGAAATAGAAATGAAAGTAGCGTTCATGCGTACGTACGGCTTACCGTCTCCATGAACGGTGAATTTCATTTCTTACCTCTAAACGTTTTGGAATATTATAAATGCATGTATATAATGGATATATATGAGATATATGATATCTATATCATGAATATAATTCTGGATATAATGGATATATCACCACATGAACAACTTGTAATTATAAGAATGTTATTTTTGACTCAAGTACCTAAGATCGACAAAATGACCGTTATAAACTTAAATAATTACATAATGTTCATAACATGGTAATAAGGGATATAAAAGGAATAATGAACATGAAAAAGGTTCTTAATTAAATAGTAATTAACTCTAGTTTATTATTCAGGAGGTTAAAGAACGGTCGAGTCAGGACAGGACGCAAGGTAAGGGAATTTCTTAACCCAATTTCCATTCTTTGGGTTAATCTCCTACTTTCAAATTATGTCATGATATTATTAAGTCATATATTGTATTTGTAATTTATTTATGTGTACTTATAGTTAATACACATAATAGACCTATTTTATTTTAAAAATGATCTTTGTAAGGACTTCGTCTCAATCTCCTTTCATTGAGGCATATTTGGTTTTATACACAACTTTCTTTTATATGGTGTATAAACCCCTTCGACTTTTACGTTTATTCAAAAGGAATCTTTTTTATACGAAGAGTTTTACTAAACGACAAAAATGAATGTTTTTCTTGCCATACGTATGCGGCGACAATGACTTCTCCACCGCCGTGACCATTATTTGAGTTTCGGCTTCCTCTACAAGACATCACTTTTTTTTAATGAAAAATAAATACAAAGTTTTAACTTTCTTTTATTTTGGTATTGAAAATGGTTTTGAAAGCATTTTTATTATATCAATGTGTTGTATTGATATCTTGTGATTGAAATGTGGAAATTTTATGTTTCCTTTATGCATGTTTTATGTGATACGATTATGTTATGGTTTATGATATGTTTAAACCTATTCATATGAGGAATGCATTGGACTTAATAAGTGATGGGTGGAGCCTGCTACAGCTCCTCGATGCATCGGTAGGTCTCATGAGACAAACTAGTGTCTTGGCACGAGGCCTTGACAAAATCTTATTTGTGGTCTTGGCACGAGTCCTTGGCTACGTGGTTATGATAGTCTGGCATTATGCATTCCATCATAATGAAAGTGGTTATTGATATTGCATGTGATTATTCGACCAGTAGAATATCCATGTGAATAAGTAAATGGAATTATCTCATTTTACTTTTGCCATATTATGTTGATGTTCAAGTTTAAAAGGCTTTTGTTTTAGTTATACATTGCCATAAATGTTTATGTTTATTTATGAAAGCTTCCGCAATATTGTTATCCTTACTAAGCATATGATCTCACCTCTTTCAATGTTTTAATATTTTCCAGGATGTGAAGAAGTATTTTATGAATGACCTGTAGGGATAGTCAGAAGAGGATATGAGTGTGGACTATGGAGACTTTGTTATTGTAGTTTTTCAACTTATGATGTAATGTAAGACTTATGAATGTATCTAGTGTTTCCAAGGCTAATAAACTAATCGGTCTTTAGAGACTTGATCTTTTGTGATCATGCCAATATTATGAAGTAATGCACCGACTCTGGGTAGCTGGGGTCGAGGCGTTACAAGAATCATATAGGTATAGTATCTACATATTGTTAAACATATAAAAAATTGGTTCATAAGTGTCACCCATTATGTTCTTTATATCTAGAATATTTTTTATAAAAAACATTCCCCAAAATTTTGATCATAACCCTGGGAAATAAGTCATAAGAAAAGATGATATCAAATGCTCTATAAGAGTAGAAAAAGGAGACATCAATGACCACATAAGCATAACATGACTAAATAATTATGAGAACATGATATGAACATTTTAAATCCATACTCTACAAATCATAGATTATAATAATGAACCACAGAATAAATACAGGTAGTTCATAAGACATAAAACATAATTAAATTAAAGAACAAGATCCATGATATCATAAAATTATCACAAAACATGAAATTGATTCATAAAAATATGTATAGAAAATTCCTTCAAATGAACTCAAGGATCATTTCAAAAGATACAATTTTAGAATGGGTTCACACTCCAAAACTTCACAATAGTCAAGTTTCACTCTCAGGACAATCATAGTGGACATCGTCCCTTACTATATTAGGTTAACTCCCCATTACAGTCCTATATATCTCATGAGATATCAATCATTCCGTAATGAATTGGAGGGTAGCATAATTCTAGTCCCACCCATCCTTGGTTATAATGTTATTGTTATCCTTGGTTGTGATGTAAACCCCATCCTTAGTAATAGCGTTACATATTTCACATAATGAAAAACATATATATATTTTTCATAATATAATAATAAAGCTAGCATATCAGAATATAATAACCAATGAAAAGAAAATACATTTCATAAAAATGTCATTCATTCATTATAAAACAACCCTTTGAAAATAAAAGGTCTTCACATACATAAAATCAATATAAACATTAATCATCTAGAGAAATATTAAGAATTGTATCAATAGATCATATACCCAATATAGTATAATAATATTGAATGAAATTATCATATATCAAAAAAGATTTAAAATATCACTAAAATATTTCTTAAGGAGAATAAACATTCCAATTAAAAATTCCCATTGAAAATAAAAATATTTCAAAAAAATGGAATTTTTTTCTTTCAAATAGACATTTTAAACATGGGATTAAAAATTCAATATATTGATCATTCATAATAGTGGTTAATTATATTCATGTCACATTATTTAAAAGAAAACATTCCATTCAAATTTCTCGTAATAAGTCATAAAGTACCTCATTTATAAAATGACAAGATGATTAATTTAAAATAACATTGTAATAATTAAAACACAGGTAAAGATGGATTTAAAAAATATTAAGAGAATAGTAATAGGATTCTTTAAAACATTTAAAGAATCATGAAAATAGAAAAAATATTTTTTTGCCTAAGAGATAGAAAAAATATGATTTTACTTAAAACATAATTTGGATCTCTTTATATCATCCCAGAATTCTAAAATAACATCTCTTTATTCGATATAATATGTGACGCACAACAATAAGCTTACACGAGCCATGAAATTTAATTATTTAAATTTAATCTCTTCGATAGCATGTGGAAAATAGAACCCCAGTCAAAAATGAACGATAATATGGTATATTGTTATAAACTAGATGTTCAATTGGTTATTTTTAATAAAACTGAAAAAATTATGAAAATTTTGGTTATATATTTATTAGAAATAACATAATAATATATTAAATAGAAATGAATAGTTTTCTATAAATTTTATTTTCTTAAATGGTATTGTCAAGCTTTGACGACATTTTCTAAAATTAATTTTTTTTAAATATAATATTAAATTTAAAAAGGATTTTTTTTTTAAAAAAAATTACCCCATTTGAAACTTTTGGTTTTTTAAAATGTTCTATTTTTCATTCAGTTGTAAAAAATACAAATGTTTATTGAAATGCAAATTTCCATTTAAATAATGTACAATGTTAAATTATATTTTTAATTTTTCTAAATTAACAATATTTCAATTATGTTAAAATATAAATAATTTATGTTATTATAATAAATTCCATATTATTTTTCTTATGATATTAAGACCTTCTATACTAATGAGAATTTTCTCTCTTGAAATAGGTTTTTCCATTAGGTATGTGGGTGTTATTATAATAAGTTTATACCACTTATGTGAAATTAAATTTGTAAAAATGAACTCCATATTTTAAATCATTATAGTATATATTACCTAATATATTCAACATAATATATCACCATAATGAATAATGAATCATAAAAAAATTAATTACCATGATTAAGTTTAAAATGTGTTTTCCATGTGGTTAAACTAAGGGGATAATTGTTTAGAAGGACCTAAAACTTGTTTAAACCCCATTTTAAGGCCATATATCGACACCATAACCTTAAATGTTCTATAATTATTCATTTTGAGGGATTTTTTAATCATATAAATGTGTTTCTAATTGAATCTTTTCAAACATTCCTTTTATTTCCACTTCTTAACTTACAAAAGGACACATATATCCTCCCTTAATAACACTTAAAAATCATTTTGGCTTGTCCAATACTAGCCAAAGTCACTTATTTAATCACATACCAACATATTAGATCCCATGTTTATAACATAAATCCAAAATCTAAAGGTTTTCATTATAGGCCTTAATATGTTGTTCAAGGAAAATGTAATGTTAATAAACAAGAAATTTTATTTTGATTCTTCCTAAACATCATTAAAATGATATTAAACCATAATTGTATAATTTCCTCAGTATTCTATATATATCAATAATTTTTTTGTTAATAACCTATATCTATTTTCACTTCCATCTAACGATAAATTAAAACATCGATCATGTGTATAGAGGACTACCACCTTTCAAATCAATGTAATCTGTTTCCCATAAACACCATTCATGGGTGGACATAATTATGTATTTAACACATATATATGATATTTAAGATATCATTATACTTATTTAAATTTTATTTCATATATATGTTATTTTATTACATATATTTTTAAAATAAGAAAATGTTTCTCATGTGTACGACGGTCTACCACCTCACAATGTGCAGTTGTTCATTTTAAACATACGGTATACTTGTAAGGTAATTAATAAAATTTAGGAATATATGTGATATTTAAGAATTTTTTTTGAATATATAAATTTAATATGTCACCCACCTCCTTACCCTTTCACCCATTATGGAAATGATAATGTCACTCATGTGTACATATGCCATACTATCTCCACTAAATTATGTGATCCATTATCCATGTTAAAAATTAAAACATTATTCTAACAATGTATCTAATGAACCAAAAAGTAATATTTATCATATTAATATAATTATTTATATTATGGTACTATATAATAAATGTAATAACCATAACATTTATGAAAAAATACCCCTGAGAAAACATTGTAATTAACACCTGAAACTGTAAAAAATAAACTATTATAAAAAAACTCATAATAAGATGTTATAAGAGGATAAAATATGATATTATATTAATATTTTAATATTAAAAATTAATTACATTCATAAAAACATTATATATATGGTTATGTATTGATCAAACAAATGGAAGTGTAAGGTAAGGGAATGCATCTCATTTTCCATTCATTAAGGTATATTGAATCTTCATCCACCAAATCTATTTAACGAGGTGTATAAACTATCCCATTGAGATATAATATTATTATTCAATAATAATTATTGTATTTTTAGTTTCAATTCAAATTATTTTATCTAAATTAAATTGTCTTGAAAATTACCCAATGATAATAAATTCCATTTATCAATTTCTTTTTATTAGGTTATATTTCTTCTTCATTATTTTCAATATACAATGATTATTTTTTTATTCATTTTTTACTATATAATGATTTATATCCACTTGTTTTATTATTATATTAATATGATACACATAATTGATTCATTTTTTAATTATCACTTAAATAATATGATCTTTATTAGAGTTTATTTCACAATATCATTTTAATAGGGATTATTTATTCTTGAATTTCATTAGATGTAAATTATTTGATAATTTTATAATAAAATACTTTCATTTTTTCTCAAATGGTTATTCATTATTTTTCAATTAATAGTAATTTTTTTCCAATTATTGGTAGTAAAAATTATTGATAAATTATTTTAATAAAATCCAACATCATTTCCATTTCATCTGAAAAACATAATTCTTCCAAAAAGAAGTTTCTAAAACTATTTTCTATTTTTTAAAAATTCTAAAAAATATTTATTAACAATGTTTTTACTAATTTTTGAATTTTTGATAATCATTTTAAGGTAGACTTCTTTTTTTCAAAACAAGTCCTGTTTGAATTTTATAAAAAATTTGAAAGGAATCTTTTTTTAATGTGAAAGATATATACACAATTTCTTATAATCATTATCAATAAATGTGTAAGGTGTTCCTTTATAAGTGTAAAATTTTATTTTAATATAAAATTAATTTTAGAATATTTAGTGATATTTTATTTTTAAAAATATTTTCAATGTAAAAAAGAATATTTTCCATCATGATGTTTTTATTAACATTTAATGGTATTTTGGTTCGTTAACAACAACAACCCTATATTTTATATCTACCCCAAGAGGATATATTTTATTGAAACTATAATCCATGTATCTATGAATGTTTTATGATCATTATGAGAATTTAGTTTCATTCACTTTATTGATTGTTTTTGTATTCATTAAATTTCTCTTTAAATATTCACTATCATGTGATATATGGCCATTAAATTTCACCTAAATATGTATATTATTTATTACATAAACAATTTTCCATTTCATCCTATCATATTTTATATTGAAAATTATTTTTTTATGGGAAAATACAGATAATGTTGTATTGTTTACTCAATAAAATATTTGATGATAAGAAACATTTTCTTGAATTAAATTGATTATTTGATATATAATGAATGATATGGACATTAAGTAATGGGTGAATATAAAATTATTTAGAACCTTTATTCATCTATAGTCTCATAATGTGAATCATTTAGATAAAATTAAATGGGTTTTGAAAAATAGTTTTAAACTGACATGTGAATGGTCTTGACATTAGAGGTATCATGATGGATATGATCTTGAAATTCAATATCCAGGAATTTCCTTCCTTAAGAATTAATTAATTATTATCCATAATATTTTATTAATGATGTTTTATCAACATGAACTTCATTTTTAATTATTGATTAAGGGAATCTATTTTCAATTAGTTAAAATTTCATATTGATTATGAATTATCTATTAATGATAGTTAACTTATTGATTAAATAGAATTTATTTTTATGTTTTCTAAATTTACATGATAATTATTCATTATCTAATCATGATATTAAATTTATTTTTATTTCTTTTCTTTTCAGTTATTTACCATTCCATGTTAATTATGCCTACAGTTTTTAAGTAGCTTCAGATGTACTTTACCCATTCTGAGCATTTGAGCTCAAAATTATTATTTCTTTTGGAGGATTCAGTAAATTTAACTAAAAAATATATTCATGTATGTTCTATAGGTAATAATGATATTTAAAAATTATTATGTTTTAAATTGTGTATTTAAATGTATCATGAGAATCATTTATGCATCTAGTTTACCCAGAAAACTAAAAGGTTTGGTCCTTTAGGATGTGATCACTTGTATCTAGATCCAATGTAAGAGTAATTATAAAATCATATAAATAATATATTTTCATTAAATATATCCTTATCAGTATCTATGTCAAAATGAATTGAAAATAAAATCAGAATGCTTCATAGAGTTGGTAGTCCACATGTATGTATGAGTTATGTTATCATTTTACAACGGAATGGAACGTAAAAAAGTATATGATATATTATAATTACATAACTATAATTATGTCATTTTATCATAAATATACATTAAATTAATTATAAGTATCATCCATAAATTATGGTGTTGTGAATGGACTGTATTGTTATGTGGAGATGATAAGTCCTATGTACACATGAGAAATAGTATCACATACTATTAGATAAAAATAGGGTGAATAAAGGTTTTTCAATAATCATAATAAAATTTCACCAAAATTAGCATAATGAATTTAATATTTCTGGAATAAAATAATAGATTTATAGAAGGTAAAAAAAGAATTAAAAATATTGTGATCTGTTATGATAATAACCCCATCTTTAAAAGAACTCCTTCATATATCCTCATAAGGATCCTCAGGATGTCTTTTTGGGGATACCAACATCTATATAATATGAATAAGAATGTTTTAGAGGGACTTTGGAAGGTTGTGGTATGGACAGAATCCACAAAATTTTGTAAGAATTGAATTGAGAGGTGTCCATTTATGAATGCAGGGAGCGAAACTATTGTAATTTCATAAAGTATTAAATAAATATATTTTTTTAAAGTTAAAATGGATACAATGCTATAATATTAAAATATAAGATGATTCTTATTTTAAATACTCTAATATAATACAATTTGGTCAAATTTGGATTATATTTTTACCCTTATCATTTTTATTTAAACATTTTTTAACCAAGTTGATAATTACGGTGATATCAATGTTTTTGCTATTATTGATTTAATATAGACAATATAATGGAATCAATGGACCAAAAAAGACCATGGATTATGTTAAAAACCATATCACATTCATATGGATGAATATATGATTTTTATGAATATAAAATTATTTAATAAATATTATTTATTATATAGTTGCAGTGGCACATGATTGGTAAACAACATAGTCATGCATCTAAAAGCCCAAGGTTTGAATACTGGAAACCCCATGGGGGATTTAAATTGTAGTAAGTGATGCATTCATGAAACGTGAAGGTATTTAGAATATAATACATAAGAAAGTTATCGAAGGCATGACATTGCACTAGGCCTTAGGCCATGATTAAGGATCAACTGGCCATGGGCTGAGGGGATATGTAGTGGGTCTCCCTCTATCCAAATTTAATTAAGTATTTTATTTCATAAAAAATAGATGCTTCAACCTCAAATACTTTTAAAAAATATAATTAATTATAAAATATCATTGATTTAATTAATATCATGATTCATTTAACATGACATTAAATACATCGAGACAAAGGGGGAATTCCAATATAATTCCTTCAAAACAACCTAAAATTTCATATAAATATTTTTAATTCATCACACCCATTAAAAAAATTATATTATATCACTTTTCATATTTTTAAGGTAATTTATTTTAATTTCCTATTAATTTAATAAATATTGTATTCTAGTTCCACTAGCATTTAATAAAATTATAAAATTTAAAAGAATTTTAAGTAAATTTCTGACATGAAATTAATTTCATTTATCTCAATATAGACATTTTTATTCATTAACAAAATTATTTTGTCACTAAGTGGACACATAATTAATAATTAAATCTAAGAGATAGTCATTTTGTATGTTTCCTTAATTTAAATATTTTATAACTCATTTTCAAGGACAATCTTCCATTAAATGACTCAATTCCAAGAATATGTTGATACTAGTATAATTCCCTTCCTCTAAAAAGAATTTATAATAAAAATAATGGTTTTATAAATTATAATTAACCAAGCTGAACATGATATACCCATTACGGAGGTGCTAATTTTTTCAATAGTTATTATTCATATTGACATAAAATAAAAGTGGCCTATTTTAAAAATTAGAAACAACTAATACCAAAAATTAAATGAATTATATTAATTTCAATTCCATAATGTTGAAAAAAATAAATTTAAAATATGTGCACAAAATGTGAGAAAAATATTTTTAAGAAAAATACATCTTTAGGCATAAACATGGATTATTTTTCTCCCACATAAGAAAAATTAAATTATTTGTAATTTATTTTATTAAATATAAATTAAATAATTTTATTAATATAATTATACAAAAATTATTAGTTTAATTTATTATGGAAAATAAAATTGATCACATAAAATGACTTTTTTATAAAAACATCACTTTTAATTTCGAATGATTTTATTTTTCATTTGTAATTAATTTGAAAAAAAATAAATCATAAAATATAGTGTGAAAAATTATACCCAGTTAACATGTATTATCCCTCAAAATAGTTCACTCTAATAGTAAAAAATGATAACATATTTGTTTAATTACATAATCGGGTCCCCATACTGCTTCTTTGAAATGGTGATTTATTTTGAGAACATTCTATAGGTAAAAATTATTCTTCCATATCACTTATGATAAAATATTTATAATGGTTATTATTCATATTAAATATCTTTTCCAGTGGTGAAACCTATTAGTTTTGTACATGTGATGAATCAGGTATATACTTTGATAGGGGTGACAAGTTGAACAAATCTTGAACTCAGGAGATGTTCGATTGAAGCTCCAATAGATAAGATATCATCCCTACATAATCAATAAACTCTAAGGGTCAAATACAAATTGGGTTTATCATTCCATTATTTTAAAATATCATAACTTCTATCCATTGTGGAAATTTAAAACAAAACCTTCCAACCATATTCAAATTCCAAGAAATGTTGAGGACTTTAGGTGTAACTTTCCTTTTGACTGTGAGTTTAATTTATGTGTTGCAAAGTAGTTTTGACTCTCTTTGTTATTTATTCATGTATGATATGTCACAATAGATATTTTTCTCTAATATCATCATATCAAAATTTATTTATTTAAATATTTCCATATAGGACATCATAATGAGCCATATGAATGCTTCACTGAAAGATATGGTTGTAATAAAAATTTACTAGAGGAAGGTGTTGATCTGAAATATCATTGAAATCTATATAACTAGAACTAAATCTACCATATATAGATTGAACGGTTCACTCAGACTAACCATATGTATTATGGTGAAAGGGTATAATGAATTTCAATTTTGTATTTGTACTTAGCAAGATACGTCACTATAACATTGAGGTAAACCTAGGATTCCTATTTGATACCATAGAATCTATTATTTCATATAACCATAAAACATCTATAATGTATATCCTTTAAATATGATCTAAATATATATTTCTCTAATGTAAATAATGTGTGATGAATTTTTTTTTGCCAACTGACTATATCCCATATAACAATATGACCTATAGGTGTTTTCGGGAGTCAGACATCAAACCTCATTATAATGTTTTTCCATTTTTATTCTGGTGTGAATAATGGTTGTAATAACACTGTATACTTATATCTCCTATAATTTAATTCTCAACAATGAAATTAATGATATACATAGTCTAGAAAGTCTCTCTTCATTTTATCCCATCACAAATACTCATTTAGATCATTATATATAATTGTATTTCCAAGAAGTACAGACAGTGATGAAATATGATCCTCATCCAATAGTTCCTTTATCAAATCTAGTATGAATGGAACATTCACAGGGTTACTAAGAAATATAATTCCTTCATAATAAAGGTTAAATTTGGTAATATCTATCACCTTTTTCTGTAAATTTTCCTCTTCCTTATGATCATATTTTATCATCACTTCGATAGATGGTTGAACACCCATCTGAGAAAAATAATATTTATCCCCGTCCTAAAATATTTAATGATAAATATTTTTCATGTCCAAAAAACTTTGGAAGTTGTGTGATACTTATCATAGATATGATGTAATGATCATTTAAACTTATTACAGCTACCACCTTGTTCGCCTTACAATCGTAGTAATGTATTATTTAGTGATACCAATAGTTAAATATAACCATCTTTTTATAGGGAATAGATGCACTTTATGAGTTAGTATATATGTTGATCATTTTTTATCAGTATATATATCACACCTTTATACATTATGATACTAATTTCATCTCTTTAAAGAATAAATTAACTCTAGTAAATCTAGATCACGAGTTGGGAAATTTTTCTTATGATCCTTTAATTAGAACGATGTATATGATATCCCCATATCATTCTGCATGAGAACGCAACCCATTCCCTTCTTGGATTCATTTTTTGGGATTATAAACCATTCCACACAACATGTTAGTTTGAGGATAGGTGCACTGACCAACCTTCTCTTCATATTAATGAATTTTTCCTAGCATTCATCAATCTAATGTATCTCTACTCTTTTTTGTGTTAACATTGTGAGTAGATAATGTAGACATGATAAATTATGCACATAGTGCATATAATATTCAAGAAAACCTAAAAAAGTATAGATCTCAATAAAATTGGTTGGTATGTACTAAAAGTCAATAAATTATATCTATAAAGGATCTTCTGATACACCCTCACTAGAGATTAAATAACCCAATAATGAATCTTTATGAAGAAAAAAAGAATACTTGTTAAAATTTTCATAAATGTTATCCTTCCTTATAGACTTCATAAAAATCCTTATCTAATATTTATTCTCTTCCTTTATCATTGAATATATTGGAATTTAATCTATAAATACTACCACTAACTCATAAACATAAACTCTAAAAACACTATTATTATCTATATGATTTTCATATTTATATTATATATAGATTTATTTCATTCATAGTTATTTATAAATGGATTTTTTTCAATTATATACTTTACCATTTGATTATTCTTTATTTATTCATGATAGTAACACTATTTATTAAATAGAATATGTTTTTAGTTATTTAATTTTCCATATTGAATATGACTTATATTTTTGAGTTAGGAAAGTTTTTGATTAAATGTAATTTTTTAGTTATTTAACTTACCATTTTGATTACTTCATATCTAATCAGTATATTCAATTTATTTAAATTTATTTTTTTGTTTAGTAATTTACCATTCCTTGTTGATTATGATTATTTATTCATGACAGCTCCCACTATACATAACCCATTATGATCATTTGACTTACACTTATTTTGATTCCATTTGAAGGAATTAAGGAAGTGTACAATGAATGATATTCTCGAATATGCTATAGGCAATACTTATATTTTCAAAAAAAAATGTGTCTTAATTTGTAGAATTTAATGTAATATGGGAATCATGTATGTGACTAGTTGACCACGAATACAAATCATTTTGGTCATTTAAGATGCGATAACTTGTATCTAGTATAAATTTAGTAATAATTCACCATCCCTTAATAATTATTATATAATATTTATAGTATTTTATAATTAAAACTTTCTCTATTATAATTGTAACACCCTGGACCCAGAAGCCCGAAGTTAGTGAATTACATATTACATTGACATTATTAAAAGTAATTAAATCATGAAGGAATGTTCATTTTAGTTTTATTAAATAAATTAGATACATACATTTAACTCATATTACATTGGGAAAGGTAGAAAAGTATAATACATAACAAAAACTAATAAACTACTTACACGAGAACTCAATAAATGGTCTACTATTAATAACCCATTAAAGGTAAACAGATGAAAGAGGTGAGGTCAAATGCTCTATAATGGTTACTAATAAATGAAACATGAATCAACCATAATTGATTTATAGAAAAATTAGTATATTCAATATGGTATGGTGAATAAACAGAAACCAAAATCCATTAATAAACTGAAAATGAAACTTCATCCATAGAATTTTTAATAGTGAAAACCTCAGGGATAGTAATAACTAAAAATGAAAAAAAAAATTATATTTAATTGGAAATCATATATCTGTCACATTATACAACTATACCTTCTAAATGGTTTAAGTTTGTAGGAAGATACCCATCTTATTCTATTTTGGAAACAAACTCAAAGTGTTTTTCACCAAATGACTAGTCTCATGAGACCTATTAATACATAAAGGGGATATAGAGTCCCCTCTTATCACTACATGTCTAAATTATTCTTTATATATAGATTTAATACAATTAGCATATTCCTCCTCAATATCCATATAGATTAGAGGATAGAGATTCCTCAATAATTCCATAGTTAAAAAAAATCACAAATAAACACCATTTTTAAAAGGTTATACAAACTATTACAATAACAATATCAATGAAAAAAATATATTTATATATAATATCTTTAGAAGTTCAAATGAAAAATTATCTCAAAGGTGCCATAGGTACATCACAAAAGAATTATTAAGTGCACAATACCAAGTGAAGCATAATGAATTGGAAATCAAAACAAAGTCCCTTACAATATTGTAATCAATCAAATTAATAATCATCAAGTGAATCCCTGAATACCGTGATTATAAAGTGAATCATGATATTATATATCAAATGGATGTAAACATACACCACATACATGAAATAAGTGGCGAACAATGAAAATACCACGGAAATAAAATGGAGATGAGAACCCCTTACCACATTGTAATCAATCGAATCGTATGAATAATAATTAACAATAACAAAATGAATTAAAAAATACCATAAATATTAATAGAATAATGATATTATATTTCAAATGGGATTACACATAAACCACATGAATAAATAAGTGGTGAACGGTGGATATCTCACCGAATTAAAAGTGAGATGAGAAACCCTTACCTTATACCCGAATGTGTTCTTGATTGATCTTAAAGACCTGAATAATCAAATTTAGCTTCATTAATTAAAAATTACATTACATAATATAAATTTAGTTGATTTATTATAACCTTATTAGGTTCATTCATTGCCTTTTTTATGGCTTTAAGAGGATCAATTTTATTGTTTTGGAAGCATTTTCTTTCTTGGTTTTCATGATCGGTTTACATGTATTTATGAATGGAAGTTCATTTTAAATGTGGTTAAACATACATAATTTTTAAAATATATTATTAGTTACATTATAGATATATAAATGATCTTATAATTATTTTTGATTATATACCATGAAGATGACTCATTAGTTAAAAGTTAATGATAAACGCTTTTATTAATTTTTTGCAGTTTAGTGCATAATGAACTTGTTTTATATTATTATTTTATATTGTGAGTGTGTAAGGATTAAAGAAAATTAAATAAGGTAAGATAAATATATTATGTTCTGTTTAAACCATTAAAATGGTTTCATTATCTTTCTTTAAGATAGTAATAGAAATTGAAATCTCATCATCCTTGAATGTGATAAATTAACACATCTCAAATGGTATTTTCATTTTTTATGTATGAGGAGGAGGAAAAGAGATATGATTATGAAATACTCAATTAGAAAAAGAAAACTATAGTTCATGTAAGTTACAGGAATTATCATAGAATTAGGATGTGGGTATGTGAAGAGAGAGAAACAAAATAATGGAACTTGTAAAAGAAGTTGAAATAAAAAGGAAGAGATGTTCACCTCTTGAGTACTCCTCCTTGAGAATCTCATCAAGGCCTATGCTTTTCCCTATTTATGATACTATAATGACTGGTGCATGGGGGTATGGCATAGAAAGTGTATTTGGTAGATCATCGGCAAGGCTCAAAGCTTGAGTGGTGTGGGAGGAAGAGGGGTAATGTGTGGTTTATATAGTGGAGGTGAGGAGGGTTTTCATAATATTTTAATGATTAGTCAATTATTTTACCCTAAGAAAAGAAATAGTGAAGATTCCATAAACTAGAATAGTAATAAGTGCTCTTGATTTTGAGATTTGGTTGCTTACATCACTCATGATGTTAGGAATCGTGGTTAAAAACTATAATGTATTTATATGATTAATTAATGTATTTTACTATTCATAAAAAAAATAAAGTATTTCAAGAAAATATCAAAAAAATAACCTAACCATTTTTTGACATTTATAATCAAAAAATAAACTCTATTTTTCAAAGATAATTATCTAAATATGAGAAATTAAATTTTTAATTAAAATAGTCATTTAATCTAAAAATACCAACACTTAAAATAGTCTTCTTCATTTTAAGGTGCCTAAATTTTATTTACACTTTCATGGGTAAAGTTACCATTAATAAGGGTAATATTAGTATTAATAAGGGTAATTTACTATTAATAAGTGCATGTTACTATTCATAAGGTTATGTTAATATTCACTAAAATTTAACTTGATACTATCTGACTCCAAATATCACCCAGATCGCAACTGTGTATGTCCGTTTATTGAAATTCAAAACATGGAAGTGAAAAATTTATGTTTAATGGCTTGGTTATGACTATATCCTATAATAAAAAAGTTTTGTATAATAAAGACTTAGTGATTCATTCAATATAGGCTATCTAATAAATTGAAATGATTTAAGAGAAACATACCATAAAATGTATGGGGTGTTATATTATTCAAACCATCAAAATTTTCATCCTAAAAATTAAATCCCATTAAGAATATGATGATGGTACTTATTCATAAAATCATCATGGTCCCAAATTTATCCCTCTATTTTATGGTTTCTTTAATGAAACATTTCCAGATGAGTTTTTTGATTTCTCAATACTTTCTCTCTAGTCTAATGAATCTTGATAGTCTCTTAATAATAAATGAATCAGGTTCTAGATCTATTTCTTCATTGGGGAGTACATTCATTGAGTATGGCATGTATTTCTCTCAAAATGACATGTGAAAAAAATTATAAAATTTGGAGAGACATTGTGGCATTGAAAAATGTTAAGCTACATGTCTGATCCTTTCCATAATTTCAAATAGTCCGATGTACATGGAGCTTAGTTTCCCTTTCTTACCAAACCTTAAGACATGTTTCCATGGAGATTCTTTTAGAAAGACATGATCTCCTAATTGAAATTAAAAATCCTTTCTCTAATTATCACCATAACTCTTTTTCCAACTTTGGGATGCTTTAATATGGACATGAATTTTCATTACCATTTCATTTGTCTATTAGATAAGTTCTGGGCCTATAAGTTTCCTTTTCCAACATCATCCCAACATGTTGGAGTTCGACATCTATTACCATATAATGATTCATATGAAAGCATTTGAATTCAATAATGGAATATATTATTGTAGGTAAATTCTACCATTGGAAATTACTGATCCCACATACCTTGAAAGTCAAGATTGAATAATCTCAACATGTATTATAGTGTTTTAATAGTCCTTTCAAACAGTATGTTGGTTTCAGGGTGATAAGCAGTACTCATACGAAGCTCAATATCCAAAAACTTCTGGGGACTTTTACTGAATTTTGATGTAAATTAGGGATATCAATTGGACACAATTGTTATAGGTTCACCATTTGGTCTTAAAAATTAATTAATTTAATGTCTTGTTAGGTTCTCAAGTGGTAAATCCTCTCTTATAGCTGGTAAATGTGATGATTTTATGAGACGGTCAAAAATTACCCATATTGTATCATTCATTCAAGTTTTCCTCGGTAGTCCTCTGAAAAAATCCATCATAATGTCATCCCAATTCCATATAGAAATAGTTTTGTGGTTTCATGAACCCTCTACGATATTTTCTATTATCCTTAACTTTTGGAAAAACTAGACACCTTCACACATGTTCAGCAATTTCTAACTTTATGTTATCCCACCAAAAAAAGTTCCTTCATATTTCCGGAGAGCTTAGTGCTACTATGGTGTATAGAGAAATTTTAGCTATGAGAATCATCTAATATTTTTCTTTTTAAGATCAAGTAATGATGAAATATGTAACCTCTTCCAAAATTTTATAACTCCATCAACATACACAAACTATTTCAATCTTTTATCCTAAATAGCTATAATTTTTTTGTAGAATTTTATCTTCAAATTGATAGATTCTTATCTTCAATAATAAATATTGTTTAGCAATCATTTGAAAGTGGAAGGACGTTTCCCCTTATTTAAAAATTCACATATCCATATTTATTATATCCAAGAGTATATGATATATCTCAATCCTTATTTGGTTCGTAAGTCGATGATATTTCCTACGTAAGGAATTTTCCACATATTTTCCTTTCCTGGGAGGTAGTGTATTGAAAACTTATAATCATTGTGTAACTAGGGTCATCTCCTTTTCCACATGTTGAGTTCCTTTTATGTAAAAATTTATTTCAAACTCTTTTGATACATATATATCTCACATCTTTCATCATAGAGATAATGTCTCTATATTTTAACAGCAATGATTATGGCAGCTAACTCAAGATCATCAGTTGGGTAATTTTTCTCATGAGTCTTTAACTTTCTTAATCCATAAGAAATAACCTTTCATTTTTCATAAGGATGCAACCCAGTATATTCTTTGATGCATCACTGTATATCACAAATTGATCGTTTCCTGGTGGAAGAGTCAAAATTGAAGAATTGATCAATCTTATTTTCAATTCTTCAAATAATTCTGTACATTATTTCATCCATACATACATAACCCATTTACATGTTATCTTGGTTAGCAGGTTATCCAATTAGGTGAAATTATGAACAAAATGCTGATAGTAACCTGGAATGCCAATAAAACTATATACCTCGGTTATATTCATCGGTGTGTGTCATTCATGGATTTCCTTTTTCTTTGAAGGATCAATTAAGATTCCATCTGTAGAGAAAATATGGCCACAAAAAGAAACTAACTAAATCCAAAATTTACACTTTCTAAAAATTCCATATAATTCATTTCTTCAAATATTTTTCAGAATAATATAGAAGTGGTTCTCATGGTCTTCGTAGATATTGGCGTATACCAGGATATCATCAATAAATACAACAAAAAATTCATCAAGATATTCCCTAAAAACACTATTAATTATATCGATGAAAATAGATGGTGCATTAATCAGTCGAAAAAGAATTACTATAAACTTGTAATTATTATACCTAATTCAAAATTCTATCTTTGGAATATCTTACTTCATCAAACACAACTAAATATGTCCATATCAAAGGTAAATCTTCAAGAAATATTGGGCTCTATGATGTTGGTTAAATAAATTAGTGATTTTTGGCAGAGGAAAATTGTTCTTTATTGTAATAACATTGATTTCTATATAATCAATGCATAGCTTCATGGATTAATCTTTCTTCATGACAAAGAGGATAGGGGATCCCCATGGAGAAACATTACGTTGAATACATCGAATGTCACTTAATTTCTCTAGTTGTTTCTTTAGCTCCACTAATTCCACGGTGGCCATTCTATAGGGAGTCATTGATATTGGTCTTGAATCAAGAATTAAATTAGTAGAGAAGACAACTTCCTACTCTGGAGTATGTACAAGTAAATCATATGGAATAAATCAATGTATTTTTACACAATATTTACATCATAAATTTTATGATTTCTTTCCCCACCCATAGATATTGTGTTCCCTTCCTCACCTAGAATTGAATTTAGTAGAGATATTGGGGTGGATCTAGATAATAATCAGATAGTGAGGTTTCTACTCTAAAGATAATTGATTCTATAACATTCCCAAAAATTGTAACGTTATTTTTCTTGCAATAGATCTTTGAAGAATAATTTGACAGCCAATTTATACTAAGAATTATATCAAAGTCAACAATTGGTATGATGATAAGGTTAGAAACTAAATCACATTTATGTGTCATGAGGGGGACTGGTCAACACATCTTGATTGAAATTATACATCCCCTATGAGTTTTGACTAACAACTCCTTCAATATATC
This sequence comes from Viscum album, assembly GCA_963277665.1. Lineage (NCBI taxonomy): Eukaryota > Viridiplantae > Streptophyta > Magnoliopsida > Santalales > Viscaceae > Viscum > Viscum album. Next base: position 693,674,915 of record OY728130.1, read on the forward strand.
AAATTGGACATGTCCAATATTCATGGAAAACCAGGAAGATATAAATTAATGCAATTATCCAAAATCAAATAAAGCATTGGCTGAGTTTGAGTAAACAATTAAAGTACCCTCCACCACATCATTAAGAACTAAAAACTCTACAGTTGTAATCACATATTCTTTCCCTTGCTCTCGTGGCCTTTTCTAAGGAATTTTTCCTTGGAGCTTAGGACACTCATTATCATAGTGTCCCTTCTCTATATAATGGTAGAATTGGAAATCATTTACTTGTCTCTTCCACTTTCATTCACTAGATATATGACCCTTTTCTCCACACTTATAAAAAACTCCCATGCCTTTCATGAAATTCCCACGATGATTCATTCCACAGTTCTCACATAATGGAAATTACATCATTCCCTTCTTATTTATTTGCATTTCTGCTTTTCCATGGTTATTAGAATGCCTGTTCTTATATTAATTTTCCAAGAAAAAAATTGATCAATAAAATTATTTCTCTATAATGATGTAACTTAATACAATTTCATAATATGATGAAAATGTTTGAGAAGCCAGTGCCCTTCGATGACTTGGCAAAAGAACTTCAAATAAATGATCAATATTTCCTTCTGAATTATGTACGTAATCTATACCATACTTGGAAATTATTATGAAGATAGAATCATACTCTGTAATAATCTCTTCTTCCCTTTGCTTTAGACTAAGAAATTTTCTCTCTATTTCAGTTCATTATTCAAGAGGGAAATATTTGTCGAAGAATATTTCCTCAAAATTTTACCATTCCATATCTTCTATTTCTTCTTTCACCATGGTATTATAGATCAAGGAAAGTTATTTATCTGAATCACCCATGAGGACATATACTTAAAGTACTACATTATCATTTTCATTGCATCTTAATTCCAAAAATATCATTTTAGGGGACTTGATCCACTAATCAGCTACCACCAGATTAGTAGTCCCTCTAAAATACGGGGGCTTCTTCCACATGAAATAATCAAGTATAGGTGAAACATTTTTTTTCATCACAGCCTAATTAAGTTGTCCTAATATGTTCGAGATATGATCTTCTCCAACATTTATTGGGTTGACATTCACAGTGGGAAAATCCATATATTGTTTGCAGGTACTGATTCCCCTTCTTTAATTATGCTCCATCACTAAATAATGAAATAACACTAAATTTGGTCAAATTTTATAATTTCAAACTTTAAAAAACTTAAGATAATCTGAGAATTTAGGCACAAAAAATCTCATAATCATAAAAAAAATTATATTTACTTTTAAATCATTCATAATGGGTTTTAAAAAAAATGTGAATTATAAAAATTATATCCCCTTAGAGTGTCAAACCATGTTCATAATAAGGCATGTTTTCATGTACCAGGATACCCTAGGTCAAGCACAAAACTCCTTGTTAGTGTTGTTACACCAAGGTATATCTATTCCCAAACCATGTCCACTTGAATTATCCAGGCAGAGATGTATTTTCTTGGAAGACCAACATTATCTATACTTTACCAAAATTCTATGATTTTATTCTATGATTATCCTCAAAATATATCTTAGGGTTTTTTTCCTCTAAACTATGTTTCCAAAATCTAGTTTTAATGGTTGGTGCTAAACTTTCATTGATAGAAACTATAACTGCCTAAACCTAGAATCCCAGAGTCGGTACATTAATTATTACAATAGAATGATTAATGAAATGAAATTATGAAGGAACAATTAGTATATTAGTCTTGAATAAACAAGATACATACATGTAACTCATATTACATTGGGAAAGGAAACAAAATACAATACATAACAAAAACTAATAAATTACATCAATGAGGACTCTATAAAAGGTCTCATCTTCATAAACAGTTGAATATAAACAAATGAAAGTGGTGAGCTCAAATTCTTAGTATGGGTTACTAATAGAGGAAGCATGAATCAATAATAATTGAATCATTATCAAATTATCATAGTTAATATGGCATGGTGAATAAATGAAAAACATACAACACTAATAAACTAAGAATGAATATTCATCCATATATTTTTTCATAGTAAACACCTCATGGATTGTAATAACTAAAAGTAAATAAAAAGAATGCTTATTAATTTGATGTCATGTATCTATCACATGATACTACTATACCATTGAAACAGTTTATGTCTGGGGGTAGATACTTGTCGGATTCTATTTTGGAAACAAACTCGAAGTGTTTGTCAATAACTAGCATGTCTCATGAAACCTATCAATGCATAAAGCGGCTATAGTGGGCCCCTCCTATAATTTCATGTCCAGATAATTATTATAAATGATTTAATACAATTACAACATACCTTATCAATATACGTATAGAGTAGAGTATATCAATTCATCAATATTTATGTAGTTAAAACAGCATCCCAAATAAACACTATCTGTAGAAGGGTATATGGATTAAGAAAACAATCATATCAATGAAACCATAATATGGATATATAATATATTTACAAGTTCAAATGAAAAATGATCTCAAAGTGGCAGTAGGTACACCACAGAATAATTATTATTTGCACAATACCATGTAAAACACAATGAAATGGAAACCGAAACAGAGTCTCTTATAATGTTGTAATCAATATAGTTAATAATAATCATGTGAATACTTAAATACCATGTATATAAATTGAATAAATATATTATATATCAAATTATATTAAACATACACCACATAAAATAAATAAGTGGTGAACTATGGAAATCTCATGGAAATAAAAGTGAAATGAGAAAAACCTTGCCAAATTGTAATCAATCAAATCATATGACCAAAGGTTAATAATAACCAAATGAATCATAGCATACCGTGAATATAAATAGAATAATGAGATTATATATCAAATGGTAGTACATGTACACCACACACAAGAAATAAGTGGAAAATAGTGGAAATCTCTTAAAATTAAAAGTGTGATGAGAAACCCTCAACTTATGCCCGAATATGTTCTTGATTGATCTTACCAACCTGAATAATAAAATTTAGCTTCATTAATTAAAAATTAAAAGACCTCCTATACATTTAATTGATTTATTAAAACCTTATTGGGTTTATTCAAGGATTTTTATGGATTTAAGAGGTTCAATTTTATTGTTTTTTATGCATTTTCTTACTTTATTTTCGTGATCGGTTTACTTGTATTCATGAATGGAAGTTAATTTAAAATGTGTTTAAACATATAGAATTATTAATATATATTATTAGAGAACATAAATAGATATAAATGATCTTATAATGATTTTGGGTAATATACCATGAGTAAGACTCATTTGTTAAAAGTTAATGATAAACGCTTGGATTAGCTCTGCGGTTTTCTGTATAATGAACTTGTTTTTTATTATTATTTTATAATATGAGTGTGTAAGGATTACATAACATTGAATAAGTTAAAATATATATACTATGATATGTTTAAACCATTAATAAGGTTTCATGACCAGTCTTAAAGATAGTAAGATAAATTAAAAACTAGTCATCCTATAATGTGATAAATTAACACAACTCAGACAATATTTTCCTTTTTAGTGTAAGAGGAGGGGGAAAAGAGATACGATGATGAAATATTTCATTAGAGTAAAAAAATTCCAGTTCAAATAAGGAAATAGGATTATCATATCTTTCTAATGTGGTGAGGTGAGAAGAGAGAAACAAAAGAATAGAACTTATAAAAGAAGTTGAAAGAAAAAAGAATAGAGGTACACCTATTGAGTACTCCTCCTTGAGAATATTTTTATGGACTTTTTTGGACTTTTTTTTAGAATATATTGTATTGGACATGGGGGAGGGCATGGTAAGTGTATTGGGATGAATGTAGGAATGTCTCAAATCTTGAGTGGTGTGGGAGGAAGAGGGGGTGAGGGGTGGTTTATATAGTGGAGTGGAGGAGGGTTTTCTTAATATTTTAAACATTAATTTATTGATTTACCCTAATATATAAAATAGCAAAGATTCCATGAACTGGAATAGTAATAAGTTCATGTTATATTGAGATTTCAGTGCTTACATCACTCATCATGTTACGAATAGTGGTTTTAAATTATAATTTATTTATACGGTAAATTAATCTATTTTAATATTCACCAAAATTCAAGTATTTCATAAAAATATAAAAAAATCACCCTTACCATTTTTCAAAATTTAGATTCCAAAAATAAACTCCATTTTTCAAAAAAAACTTAAATATGAGAAATTAAATTTTTAATTAAAATAATCATTTCATCAAAAAATACCAACACATAAATATTCATCTTCATTTTTAAGGTGCCTAAATTTTATTTACACATTCATGGGTAAGGTTACCATTCATAAGGGTAATATTAATATTCATAAAGAAAAAGTTACAATTCATATGGGTATGTTAATATTGCAAAGGGATTTTACTATTCACTTAAATTTAACTTGATTCTATCAGACTCTATATATAACCCTGATCGCAGTCATGTATGTCTATTTTTTGAAATTCAAAACACAAAAGCGGCAAATTTAAGTTTAATGACTAGGATATGACTATCTCCTATAATAACCAAGTGTTATATCACAAATAAATAGAAATTAATTCACTATATTTAATATAATTAATGGATATTATTCAATATAATCATACCATAAAATTTCTGGGGTGTTATAATTATCCATGTAAAATATAAATGAAAAAAAATCAAATCACTTCGTGGTGGTGGTGGTCTACACAAACGCATGAGAGACGTTATCATTTGTCATTGGATTTAAATTTATGAAGGTTAAAATTATATTATAATTACAAATGTGTAATTGGGTTATAATTATAATATATATACATTAAGTCAATTATAATTCCAATTCATAAAATTTGGTGATAAGAAATAAGTTGTATCGCCACATGGAGATGGTAAGTTACATGTACGCATGAGAGAGAATTTAACATCATATTTTACAGAAAGAGAGTTAATAAAGGTAGTTTAATAATAGTATTAGAATTTATGTATAATTATACTACTATATTAATTATATTATTAATAATATGTCAAATTTAGGGGAGTAAAAAAGTAAAAAGAAAGTGATCATTTAAGTGAACAACATCTTTTAAAAAAAACTCCATTAGATATCCTCTTAAGGATCTTAGGGATAAAATTTCAATGATGTAAACAACTCTATAATGAGGAGATGGAATTTGAGGAGCAATTTGGGAAGGTTTTAGTCAAGCTATAATTCTCAATGTTGTCTAAGGAACTGAAAGTAGAGGAGTCAATTTAGCATTAATGGGAGGTGAATTAATGGATTATCATAAAAAATAAAATTATTATAAATTATTATTGTTTTAAAAATGAATCCAAACATATAATTTAGAATCTAAGTTGTTTTTGAATTTAAATAATCTCATCCGAAAAATCAATAGGTTTGGATCACATTTTTACCATTAATATTTTTATTTAACCCTTTGTTAAATCTTTTAACAATTAATTTGAAATTGATGTTTTCTAATATTAAGGTGTTAATATACATACAATAAAAGTAAAAATGTCACATAAATGAACAATGGTTTCTTTTTTACAAACATATCATATTGATTCCCTTGAAAATAGTATTTTTATAAATTTGAAATTATTTAATAAATATTATTTGATAAAACATATCATTAATGTAATTTATAAAACTGTTAGATTAATTTTGAATTTATATACATCCTGAAAAAAGGGGAATTCAAATATAATTCATTCACCCCACCCTTGAATGTCATATAGATATTTAAAATTCATTGGTCACATTACCACATTCATATTATATCACTTTTAATATTTTTAAAATAACATATTTTAATTTCCTATTAATTTAATAAAAATCGTATTAATGTTACACAAGTATATAAGCTAATTATATAATTTTTTTAAAAAAAATAAAATAATTTAAATCCAAAAAATAATTTCAATAAGCTCAATATTAACATTTATATTCATTAATAAATTTATTTTTCCTTATGTAGACACATAATACATATTTAAAATTAATAGATTGACATTTTGTATTTTTCTTTACATTAAATATTACATAACTCCTTTTTAAGTAAATGTTTCCATTGAACAACTAAATTTTGATCATATTCTAATAATGGTATAATTACCTTCAACAAATAATAATTATTATGAAATATTATGGTCTTAAAAGTTAATTTTACCTTACACTAACATGATTTATCCTTTAAAAAGGTGATAATTATTTCAAAATCAACTATTTGTATTGACTAATAATGAAGGAGAAAAATTACAAAATTTAAAACATCTAATTCTTGATATAGAATGATTTTATAAAAATAAATTCTTCAATGTGTCCAAAATTAATATTAATGTAAGCACTCATCACGTGTATAATATCATTTTTGTGAAAAATACATTCTCAAGAATAGCTAACGAGCATGTACCCAAGTGGTAAAGGCTTCTGCTTGGCATCAAAAAAGGCACATGATTGAATCCGGGTAGGGATGAGTTTACAAGAACTATAGAAGTATTGTAGAAATGGTGGAATAGTAGTAGGGGTGACCCTGTAGTGGTAGAGGTACTATAGCAGGAACTGTAGTGGCGAAGGTATTGTAGCAGTCCACGTACTATATCATTACTATTCACTGAAGGTCTCTTTGGGTCAAAAAAAGGGAATTTTAAGCCTTTTATTCAGGCCACTTGGACTTGGGACTTCGGGATATGTAATGGGTCTCCATCTACCCAGACAAAAAGTGGTTTTTTCTTTAATAATAAAAATGAGGTTTCATTCCCAACCTTTAAAAAACATTCTTCAGTATAAAACATGGATTATATTTATCGAATGGTTATAAAAAAATTAAATAAATGGTAATTTTTTATTAAATATATAGTAGATATAATTTCGTTAAATAATTTACTAATAATAATTAATTTAATTTATTAATATAATAACACGCCATATACAATAAACTAGTTTTTCATACAAATATCTCTTTTACATTCAAATGATTTTATTTTTAATTTCTAATTAATCCATACCTAATTAATTTATTTTTTTCCATTATTAAGACATAAGTTTTTCATAATTTATTTCATCTTACTCATACCAACCAATTTTAGGGATATGCGATAATTTTTATATTATATATTAATTTTATAATAGTATATTGTTGTTCGTTTAAACTCAGTATTGTGGGTAATGAATTTTATTGAAGAAACCAAATTCACATGAATGAATATTTCATAAAATCTTATTTTTTGAAATTACAACCTCATAACATGGATTATACATCAAAATTCATCACTCTGATAGAAAAAAAACGAGGACATATTTTTTTAATTACATTCTTGGGTTCCCTATCTACTTCTTCAAAATTTTAATTTCTCTTAAGAACATTACCCAAAGGAGTAGTCTTATTATATATAAATTTATATCTATGGACCAAGATTTATAATTGATATCATCAAATTAATGATCATTTTCTAGGGGTAAAACCTCTTAATGTAGTACTTGTGTTGGATTAAGTATGTACATCCTCAGTTGAAATATATGGATAACATCTTGATCTTGGAAGAGGATCGGTGGAAGCGATAACTAATAAGATATTGTCCCTAATTTATCATGATTCGTGAAAGGAAAAATATACCTTGGGGTTATCATTCCCCTAAATTCAAATATTTTAACCAAAATCAATAGATAAATTCAAATAATTAGCTTTTCACCAACACCAAATTCCTGGTCAAGATGATTATTGTTAACAGAACATTTGTTCTTTTCAGGGTTTCCAGGATGTGATGTTTGATGGTTTTGACATTTTATATAATTTACACATAAATCATAGGTCTAAATATTTTTTTCTCTAATATCAACCCATCGTTATGGATTTATGTACTTCATTACATAGAGGGATTCATAAGAATCCATCTGAATTCTCGAGTGAAATCTATGGTTGTTAGAAAACATGATAATATGAAATTTTTTATCCCACATACATATTAAATCTATATAAGTCAATATAAACATATCATATAGGGTTTTAATGGTTCTTAGAGACTGACCATAGGTCTGTGGGTGATAAGCAGTGATGAAACTCAACTTTGTATCTAAACCATGCTTGCGACTTCACTAGAACATTGAGGTAAAACATTGATCCTGATCAAATACCATAGTATCTAGTACATTATTAAACCATAAAAAATAATTGTTGTATATACTAGAATATTTTCTATATAGATATATTCTCTAATTTAAATGAAGTGTGATGACATTGTATGAATATGAACTGCAAACAACATAAAAACAAACCATTTATTTGTTTAGGGGATTTTGACTACAAAATCCATTTAGATGTTATTTACTTTTTTAGTTTGGTATGGTTAATGGTTGTAACATCCCATTATATATATATAAACTAGCCTTTATGTAACACCCTGACCCTAGATTCCAAGAGTCAGTGCATTATTTTAATACATTGGCATGATTACAAGGAATCAAGTCTAGATAGACCGATCAGTTTAGCATTCTTGGAAATTAAATTACAGACATGAATGTTACATTGTACTTTCTAACATACAACACAAAAAAAATACTTTCAGAATGCCATTGTTCCTTTAGGTTAACCCTATATCTCAAACATAAAACACTTCTTGGGATCCTGGGAAAATAAAACATAATAAAGGGGTGATCTCAGATGCTCAGTAAGGATAAATAATTTAGCGGAAGCTATAAACTTTTAATGCAAGATGTGTAATAAAAATAATAGCCTTTTAAACATAAAATTGAACATAATATGGAAAAAATAAATCAAAAATTACCATATAAACATGCACATGGATATTATACTAGTAGAATAATCACATGTAATAACTAATTTCATAATGAGGGAATGTATGGTACCAGACTTTAATTTTTGTGTCAAGGACTCGTTCCAGGAACTAGGGGATAACTGTAACCGAACCCCAACTCGTAGATCCTCTGTAATAGGACTCCAACCTGGAGAGCCTCTATAACCAGATTCCAACCTGGAGAGCCTTTGTAACCGGACTCCAACCTGGAGAGCCTCTATAACCAGAATCCAACCCAGAGGGTCTTCTATAACCAGACCCCAACCCGGAGGGCTTACTTTTACTGGTCCCCTACCCATAACATACTATTCCAACACACTTATCTTAAGAAGAGGTTGAAATATAACATAAACATTCATATTAAACCTAGTATATGAAATGTCAATACTTTAACCATCAACCATGAATAGAATAAAAAAACTCATCCACAGTCAAACATATCACAAAACTTTAAATATAATATGGAAGATTTTTATAATAATAAATCAACTTCAAACAAGTGTAAAATTTATCAAAGGATGTTGACATAGATGAAATCAAAACAATTTTAGAGAAATATCTCTTTTTATTTTGAAATCATTTAAGAGTCACATAATTATAAAGAAAACATTTATTTTGAAAATATTCTTATAATCTTGTAAGGGAAGCTTAGATGATGTTATAATGGTGTAAAATAGCCTCACCCACCATATAAGTTAAAAAATGGCATTCTTACCTTAATTGTTTTGAAAAGGTTATAAAGTACCTTGTTTGGAAAACGACAGAAGGATTCCTTTCAAAAACATATAAGGTCAAATAAGGGTATAAATAAATTTAACCCATTGTCGAGTAAATAGTAAAATTTATTCGAAATACATTTTAAGAAACATGTATGTGGATGATAAAGAGGTCCCAGTAGATAATTACATATAAATAACCTTGAATAATGAAGAGATTATATAATTAACCCTTACCTTGTACTTTTCCTTTAGTCGACAGTACATTTAACCTCTTGAATAATGACAATAATACGTTATTAAATTATAAAAAAACTATATTCATATTTATTATATCATACATTATTCATTTAGGACTTTATACTACCCATTTAATAAATATTTCCATGTTAAATTAACATTTTGGGTAATAATCGCTTTCTTTCTACATAGTTTAACTTGTTATTCTTGATCGTATCATTTAGATCATGATTTAAATAATTCAAGAATATAAAAATGATTTATATATCATATATATTTAAAATTTAATTATGTATAATATATAGTTATATGAATTGGAAAACACCGTTTATGGAGAGGGTAGGTCGTACGTACGCATAAACGTTGTTTCTGTTTTCATATCGTATTGAATGGAAGTAAGTGAATGAGATGAATATAAATACACACACACACAAACACACACACAAAAACACACACATATATATATATATATATATTGTATCATTATTATTTCATATATTACATACTTATTAATAATATATATTTTTATAATCATCGTTGAACGGTGAACGTGGAAATGAATCTCATCGCGTCGTGGAGACGGTAATCCGTACGTACACACGAGCGAACATATCATTATATTAATGATGAAATTGTATAAAATTGGATGGTATATCATATATAAATAAAAATTAATGTGTTATATTTATTATTTACATCAATTATACTCATTATTATACACATCCAAACAGTGAATTGTTGAATGACAAACTACACCACGACATGGAGTTGGTAAGTTGTACGTATGCACGTATGGTGACTTTTTCATTTATAGGATGGGGAGAATAATGAATATGGTTGAACCATATTTATAATAACATTAATGTTTTTAGAAGTTACTGGAGCTATTACTTTAGTATGGAAGCAACAAAGAAAGAAGAAGTGGAAGAATAAAAGAACTTGAAAGAGGGTGGTGAAATTATAACCTCTTCTTCGGGTGTTTCCTTTTGATTTGATCAAAATGGCTCCTTATGTTGGATTTATGACTAAATTAAGGCCTCTAGTATGAATGGAGAAAATTGTAGGGGATATTTGGGTAGGGTTTTTGAAGATTAAAATGGCTTTGAAGGTGGGAATTCGAGATAAGGGGAAGTGCCATTTAATAAGCGGGGTGAGGGGCACCTCAGGAAAAGATTGAAATATTATTTTATAATAAAATCATTTTCTATTTATAATGGCTCCAAAAATATTTATTTCGAGGATATTGTGGGAATGGGTCAAGATCCACTCAACCAATATGTTTTAGACAGGTTTGGGTCACTATATCAAGCTTATCTTTTAGATTTAACTCTTAGTTAAATAGTTTGACATTTACCATGTCTCTTTGTATTTTGATATTATATGGTAAATAAAAATACTATAAACTTAAAATAGAACCCCAAGTGGTTAATTAATGATACACCTATCATTATATAAGTCTTTTGGCCGAACTTTAAATATTTATTATTATTATATCAACCAATAATATTATATTTGTTTTAAAAACTCATTTACGTCAATTCTAAAATTATTTAATAATTGATTTTTTTAAATCCCTAACAACATTATTACTTCGAAATAAATACATTTAATAAACTATAACATGTCATATTAACCTATAAAATTAGTGTAATTCATTAAATGTCTCAAATTATATTTATTTGGGTATTTATAATATCAATTATTTTAATATTTCATTAATTAGGTAATTACTACATCATCATTGTGTTAAAAAAAATTAAATTATTTAACGTATAAAAATTATAAATAAAATACCATTATGTATGAAATATTTTTATCTTTCTAATGAATATATATAGTCGAATTTATCTTATGTGTAACCCTATATTAAAAATGGTTTAGTTATTAAACTTTGAATTTAACACTTTTAACTCTTTTTTAAATTAAATAATAATAAATGTCATAATCTAATCCAAGTGGACCTAAAGGATCATATTTTATTCCTAAGGTTTTTTTTGGTCGAATTACACTTAACCAATAGAATTAGTACATGTGTTAGGGTAATAATAATATCATTTTTACCTTTAATTACCCTATTTACTTTTAACCGTGGTAAATAAGTCAAAAATTACTATTCAAAAAAATTATTTTTATCTTATTGAAACACATTTTACTTATTGATATCAACTGTGTCTCTCATATTTTTGAAATTAAATTCACATAAGTGGTAAAATTAAGTTTTATACAAATTTGGAAATGCTCCTAGGAGGTCGGTAAAAGACGGTAAAAAGTTCAATAAAATTTTTATATATCTAAACTTATTATAAAATGACTCCATTGAATTAAATTGAACATATATAGATATTATGTATCTATTTTTAACTAAAATAAATTTAAATAAAATAATTAATTATTTAAATAAAAAGTTGGCTTTAAACAATAACGCAGTGTTTTCACTATTAATAAAAAATTGAATGTTTTCAGAAAAATACCAAAAAATCACCCTAAGCTAATTTTGATATTATTAACTCAAAAATTAATTCTATTTTACTAATTTTACAACATAGAAGTTGAATTAATTAATTTAAAATTAATTCCCCTTGTCAAAACCAAAAAGCGTATTTTTAAAAAATAATAACTATCAAAAGATTAACAACTGTTTATGTCCAATTTAAAAGTGAAGTTACTTCCAATGACCAACATTGGATTAAATTTTAAAAATATAATCTAATTATACTTCCAAACCATTAAAATGTATAATTGAATGCTATAAATTATTTTGATTAAAATAGTTGTTTTCAGTTAAAATATAGTATTTTTTACTATACACCCAAATATGAAAGTAATCAGAAAAACACCAAAAATTTATTAAAACTAAATTTTTATGTCCTTATTCTAAATAAGAAGTTTATTTTGTAAAATTGAATATATAAAAGTTTCAAATATTGGATTTAAAAAGTTTTCTCCATTAAAAGGTGGTAAAATTGCATTTTTTGAAAAATACTTCTTTTATCTGAAAAAAATGAATTTGTTCTTACATTATGTATAAGAAACTCATAATATGGATTCTAAAATTATAAGGATTATATAATGTTCAAAATTCAGTTAATACTATTCATAACCGCTTTTGAACGGCTAGTTTGGTAAGTCGTGGTGTGCTTGAACTCGATGTTGTGTGTAGTGCAAGTTATTGAATTACTTTGAAGAAATAATGTACGATAAAATCTTGGGCTGTTACATTCTCCCTTTAATAAATTTTTTCCTCGCAATTTGAAATTTTTCTTCTAAAATAAAAGGTTGAAAATATAAAATACCTTTTTGGAAAACCCACATCGAGAATTGGGTTAATAAAATTTAGTCTTAATAAGAGGGAAAGGGAAACGAAAGTGTCACCACCAAAATATGATCTTGATTAGGAGAACATTGGTGGAAATTAGAGACACATAATTGGAGTAAAACATGAATATTTATAGGGATTTATTGAGGTCATCAATCACAAGTAAGTGTAAAATTGAGGGCCTCCAATCCATCAGTCTATGATGATTTAAAATACCATCAGTTCAACAAAACATAAGGTATTAGGATAACACAATTTTGGTTTTAAGATCCCTTCCCTAAAGATTATGAATTAATTTATCCATATAATAAGCAGAAAAATATATATACTTGACAAGTAGAGTTTCATCCTTCAACTAATTCCTACCACAAACTCATCTTTCACTCCAAAAGATTTCAAAAAAATATTCTATTTATCCTAATCGTATAGGGTTCCAAAAATAATGAATTTATAATTCACCTATTAGACATTTTAAAAACAAAAACTACATTACACAATCCAAGACATCACATAGGCCAGTGGTAGGTGATGCACCCTTGTCGCCCTTCTGTTCTGGGTTCAAGTCTTGGAGCCTTGCAGGACGCGATGAGTTATCGCCCAACCTCCGGGTTGTCCTTTTTATAATAATCCAAAAATAATTTTCAGAAATGATTTAACCATAACGATAATATCCATTTTTAATCTTAATCCATTCCAACCTTTAGTCTTATCTAAAATACTTCTGTCCAAACTCATATTCCAAAACATATAAGTAAGGTAAACACAATGAAGATCTTTTTTTCCACGTAAAAACATGGGAATACCTTCATCATGTATAATTTTGAAACTTAGTAATACCCTGAATTACCATAAAACCTTATTTATTACATTCATGCTCCCTTATTCCTTTTAGAATACTATATACATTTTTTATATCCAAAAATTTTTAATACTCCAATAATGTTAAAATAAACAAACCATTAATTAGTTCCAAGGTAGTCAAGAATATCCAATGTAATTTATCCAAATCAACCATCTCTTATTCCAAAATTACAACCCTAGTATCAGGACCATATTAAGGTTTATCTTTCCTCCTAACATATATTTTCCAAAAAATTTAACTTGTTGTTGAGTCACTTTTCATAGAACTATATAATCTCAAATCCTCAATGAAATAGTACAACAGTACAATCCTTACTTATTTCCATAATTCATATAATTGGTACATCATCAATACGACACTGAAATTACATAATTATTTAATAACAATATAATAACACTAATCATTCCTCTTCATCTTTTGTAGTATCATAACGTGATTATTATCCAATAGCATCATTTGTGGTATACTCCGATGATTGGGACATTGATTCGCGTAGTGTCCGGACTCCTTGCAAATGAAACATTTTTCATTTGAAACATTTTTATTACCCTTGAAATCACATACTTGGTGTCCTTTTTCTCTTTACATATAACTAACCCCCATTCCATTCAAGAATTTACCAAGGTGATTCTTTCCACAGTTATCACATATGAGAAAATCCTTCTTTCCCCTCTTCCTTTATCCATCATTCTCTCTACCATACTTTTCTTCTCTTACTTCCCTTCAAATCCATAGGACTCAGAGAATTTTTTTAGTTATCTTATTAACACATGATACTATTTATTCATATGATGAGAATATGTGGGAGACTATTTCCCTTCTAAATGTTGGCTTAATGCCATGAAACATATGATCCTTCTTACTCTTTGGATCAAACATATTGTTGGAGTTCTCATTCCTTCTACTGGGGGCCATTTCTAAATAATGGCTTACACTAGGTCAGTTTATGGATCACAATGCATAATTCCAAACTTGTAAAATACCTAACATAAATTGAAAAGTTTATGGATATAATCCATAATCATAAAAAAGTATTCTTTGAGGAAGTATTAACTCATAAATCATTCATAATGGCTTGTAATGAAAATGTGAATTATCCTAAGCATATCCCCAGGGAGTGTCGTAACCAAGAGTGCAGCAAGGCCTGTTGTTGTGCACCAGTTCCCGTTCAAGTCTAGCTCAAATTGGTGTTCTAAGGTTTTACCCCTAGTTACATCTGTGCTAGAGCCACCTCTACCTGCTCGTATCCAGACATGGATGTATTGCTTCGAAAACTCACAAAATCTCTACATTACCAAAATTCTGGGAAGTTATTCTATAAAAATCCTCAATGTATATCTTAGGGTAATGTACTCTAATCAGAGTTCATCTAAATATAGTTTACAAGGTTATTGCTAAACTTCCTCTGATACCAACTGTAATGCTCTGACCCTGGATTCCCAGAGTCGGTGCATTATTTTAATAAATTGGCATGATTACAAGAAATCATGTCCCGAAAGACCGATCAGTTTTGCAGTCTTGTAAAATATATTACACAAATGAATGTTACATTACACTTTCTAATATACAACACAAAAAAAAATCCTTTTATAATTCCATTGTTCCCTTAGCTTAACCCTGCATCTCAAACATAAAACACTTCTTGGGATCCTAGGAAAATAAAACATAAGAAAGGGGTGATCTCAGATGCTCAATAAGGGTAAATAATTTAGCAGAAGCTATAAACTTTTAAGGCAAGATTTGTAATAAAAACAATAACCTTTTAAACATAAACTTGAATATAATATAGAAAAAATAAATCAAACATTAACATATAAACATGAACATGGATATTCTACAAGTCGAATAATCACATGTAATAACTAATTTCATAATGAGGGAATGTATGGTACTGGACATTAATTTCTGTGTCAAGGCCTCGTGCTAGGACCTAGGGGAAAACAATAATTGGACCCCAACCTGGAGAGCCTTTGTAACTTGACTCCAACCTGGAGAGCCTCTATAACCAAACTCCAACCCAATGAGCCTCTGTAAACGGAATCCAACCTAGAGAGCCTCTATAACTGGACTCCAACCCGAAGGGTCTGCTGTAACCGGACCCCACCTGTAGGGCTTACTTTTACCGGTCCCCAACCTGAAATATTCTAGTCCAATACATTCATCTTAAGAAGAGGTTGAAATATAACATAAACATTCATATTAAAACTAGCATACGAAATGTCAATACTTTAACCATAAACCATGAATGGCATAAAAATAACTCATCCATAGTCAAACATATCACAAAACCTAAAATACAATATGGACTACTTGTATCATAATAAATCAACTTCAAACAAGTGTAATATTTATCAAAGGATATTGATATAGATGAAATCAAAACTATTTGAGAGAAATATATTTTTCTATTTTGAAATCATTTAAGAGTCACATAATTATAAAGAAAAAATTTATTTTTAAAACATTATTATAAGATTATAAGGTAAGATTCGATGATGTTATAATGGTAGAAAATAGTCTCACCCACTATATAAGTTAAAAAAGGTATTCTTACTTTAATTTTTTCGGAAATGTTATAAAGTACCTTGTTTAGAAAACGACAGAAAGATTCCTTTCAAAAACATATACGGCCAAATAAGGTTATAAATGACTTTAACCCATTGTTGATTAAATAGTAAAAATGTTTTGAAATACATTTTAAGAAACATGGATGTGTATGATAAAGATGTCCCAATATATAATTACATATAAACAACTTCGGATAATGAAGATATTGTAGAATTAACCCTTACCTTATACTTTTCCTTTGGTCAAGGGTACGCTTAACATCCTGTATAATGAAAATAGTATGTTATTAAATTATACCATAGCCATATTCATATTTATTATATCATAAATTATTCATTTATTACTTTATACTGCCAATTTAATAAATATTTTCATGTTAAATTAACATTTAGGGTAATAATCACTTTCTTTTTCGTACGTAGTTTAACTTGTTATTCTTGATCATATCATTTAGATCATGATTTAAATACTTCCATAATATAAACATGATTTATATATAATATATATTTATAATATAAATATGTATAATAGATAGATATCTGAAATAGAAAACATCGTTTATGGAGATGGTAGGCCGTACGTACGCATAAACGTTGTTTCTGTTTTCATATCTTATTGAATGGAAGTAAGTGAATGAGATGAATGTAAATACATATATATATATATACATATATTCAGTAGAATTATTATGTCATATATTACATACTTATTAATAATATATATTTTTATAATCATCATTGAATGGTGAACGTGGAAATGAATCTCATCGCGTCGTGGAGACGGTAATCCGTACGTACGCATGAGCGAAAATATCATTATATTGATGATGAAATTGTATGAAATAGGAAGGTATATCATATTTAAAAAATCATTAACATGTTATATTTATTATTTATATCAATTATACTCATTATTATACCCATACAAATAGTGAATTTTTGAATGACAAACTACACCACGACATGGAGACGGTAAGCCGTACGTACGCACATATGGAGACTTTGTAATTTATAGGATAGAGAGAATAATGAATATGATTGAACCATATTTATAATAACATCACAGTATGTAGAAGGTACTGGAGGTATTACTTTAGTATGGAAACGACAAAGAAAGAAGAAGTGGAAGAAGAAAAGAACTTGAAAGAGGGTGGTGAAATTATTACCTCTGCTTCAGGTGTTTTCTTTTGAGTTGATCAAAAGGGCTCCATAGGTTGGATTTATGACTAAAAGAATGACTCTATGATGAAGGTAGGAAATTTGAGGGGATATTTTGCAGGGGTTGGCTGAGCCAAATGGCTTTGAAGGTGTGAAATTTAGAGAAGGGGAAGTGCCCTTTTATAAGAGGGGTGAGGGGCACCTTAGGAAAAGATTGAAATATTATTTTATAATAAATTTATTTTTGGCTTCTAATGGATCCAAAATGATTTATTTCAAGGATAAGGTGGTTATGGGTCGAAAACCACTCAAAAAATATGTTTTATACAGGTTTGGGTCACTATATTAACCTTATCTTTTAGATTAAACTCTTACTTAAATAGTTTGACATTTACCATGTCTTTTTGTATTTTTATATTATATGGTTAATAAACTTACTATAAACTTCAAATATAACCCCAAGTGATTCATTAATGATACACCTATCATTATATAATTCTTTTGGCCAAACCTTAGATCTTTTGGATTATTATATCAACCAATAATATTGTATTTGTTTTAAAAACTCATTTGTGTCAATTTTGACATTATTTAATAATTGATTTTTGTTAAAGTCCTAACAACATTTTTACTTCAAAATAAATACATTTAATCAACCCTAACATGTCATATTAACCTAGAAAATTAGTGGAATTCATTAAAAGTCTCAAATTACATTTATTTGAGTATTTATAATATCAATTATTTAAATATTTCATTAATTAGGTAATTACTGCATCATCATTGTGTCATAAATAAATTAAATTATTTAATGTCTAAAAATTATAAATAAAATAAAATTATGTAGGAAATATTTTTAGATTTCTAATTAATGTTTATAGTCGAATTTATCTTATGTGTATCCCTATATTAAAAATTATTTAGTTATTAAACTTTGAATTTATCACTTTTAACTCTCCTTTGAATTAAATAATAATAAATGTCTTAATCTAATCCAAGTGGACCTAAAGTATTATATTTTATTACTAAGGTTTTTTTGGTCTAATTATAATTATCCAATATAATTATAACATATATTAGGGTAATAATAATATCAGTTTTACCTTTAATTACCCTATTTACTTTTAACCATGGTAAATAAGTCAAAAGTTACTATTCACCAAAAATTATTTTTATCCTATTGAACCACATTTTACTTACTGCTATCAACTGTGTCTCTCAGATTTTTGAAATTCAATTCACAAAAGTAGTAAAATTAAGTTTTATACAAATTTGGAAAATCTTCTTGGAGGTGGGTAAAAGACGGTAAAAAGTTCAATAAAATTTTTATATATATAAACTTATTATAAAATGACTCCAATGAATTAAATTGAACATATATAGGTATTATGTATCTATTTTTACCTAAAATAAAATTAAATAAAATAATTAATAATTTAAATAAAAATTAAGTTTTAAACAATAACGCAGTGTTTTCACTATTAATCAAAAATTGAATGTATTCAGAAAAATACCAAAAATTTACCCTAAGATAATTTTGATATTATAAATTAAAAAATGAATTCTATTTTACCAATTTAAAAACATATAAGTTTTGTTAATTAATTTAAAATTAATTCCCATTGTCAAAACCAAAAAGTGCATTTTTAAGAAATAATAACTATCAAAATATTGACACTTTTTTATGTCCAATTTCAAAGTGAAATTACTTCCAATGACCAAAATTGTATTAAATTGTAAAAATATAATCTAATTGTACTTCCAAACCATTAGAATGTATAATTTAACTCTATAAATTATTTTGATTAAAAAAGTTGTTTTCAGTTAAAATATAGTATTTTTCACTATTCACCCAAATATGAAAGTTATAAGAAAAACACCAAAAATTTATTGAAACTAAATTTTTATGTCCCTATTCTAAATAAGAAGTTTATTTTGTAAAATTGGATATATAAAAGTTTCAAATATTGGATTTTAAAAGGGTTCTCCAATAAAAGGTGGTAAAATTGCATTTTTTGAAAAATACTCCTTTAATCTGAAAAAAAAATGAATTTGTTCTTACATTATATCTAAGAAACTCATAATATGGATTCTAAAATTATGAGGATTATATAATGTTCATAATTCAGTTAATACTACTCATAACTGCTTTTGAACTTCTAGTTTGGTAAGTTGTGGTGCGCTTGAACTCGGTGTTGCGTGTAGTACAAGTTATTGAATTACTTTGAAGAAATAATGTACGATGAAATATTGGGGTGTTACACTTTACTTTTTGACATTGCGAGAGACGGGATAAATACCCACCAATATCATTATTCATTCTATCCTAATACAGATACTCTTTTAGAAATATATATATATATATACTTACATCTATGATGTATTGATATTGATGAAATTTGATCGTTATTAAATAGTTCCTTATTCAATATTTTGTGTATAGAAAACATACATGGATATTAAGCATTATCAATCCATCACAATCAAGGTAAAATTCAATAGCATCATTACTTTCTTCTCTATTTTAATATCATTCTTGTGATCCCCTTTTATCTTCAGTTGGATTGATGGTTGAACACCTATTTGAGAAATATAAGTTTTATCCCCTTCAATCATTATTTTAATATCAATATTTTACGTGTTTAGGAATATTTTATATTGAGTGATACTCTTCAGAGATAAAATTGAATGATCATTTCAACTTAGTGCATATGCCACCCTATTCGCTTTCACAGGGTGGTAATGTATTGGGAAGTCATACTCATTAATATTATATAACCACATACTCAAGGGAATATTATCTCATTATTAGTTAATATATATTTTATTATTTTGTTACCCTAATATACATAAAACATTTCTTATAAAATATAATGCCTTTATATATATAATTCATAAAGTAATGCTGCTATATCCAAATCATTAGTTGAGTAATATTTATAATGATGTTTCAATTAGAATGAGTCATTGTATATTAAGACATCATTATACAAGAGAATGCATCCCCACACCTTCTTGGATGAATCGTTTTAGAATAAATACCATTCTCCACTACAATGTAGTTTGAAGATAGCTTCACCAAACCAACATTATCTTCATTTTCTTGAATGCTTACTTGAATTAATCAATCAAATGGAACTCTGATTATTTATAAATTAACGATTTGTATTGATAAAGTATAAGTGATAAATTCTTCATAATGTGGTAATAATTTCTAGGAAAACCTAGAATTAACAGATCTCAATAATATTGGATTGTCTAGTCCAATATTCAATAAGTTATTTCTTTCAATAATCTAAGGATATAGCCCCACATGTTATTATATAACCCATTAATGAAATATTATGAGGAAAAAATTGTACTTAAAAAAAAATTTCATAAAGATTCTCCTTCTTTAGGGTTTTTAGAATAATCCTAAAAAGATATTTATGCTCTTTATATATCATTGAATATATAAAAATATCAACTCCAAAGAGTTACAAAAAATCCTCAATGTTGTCTTTAGAGAACCTATTTATTAAATCCATAAGGATGGTGGTGGGATTGGTGATACCAAATGGAAACCAAAAATTTACATACAATATGCATATCTTATACTTTGAGTTTATCTACAATAATCTGAAATAAACACCCCCTTTGAATCGAAATCCGAACCCATAAAATATATGTAATATGAATTAGATTATCATATTTAGAATTTAACTAATAAAAAATATAAGTCTATTTCAGAATATCATATGCGACATTCCATCATCAGAAAATGATTAGGGATTTATCTAATGATTTATAAAAAATTCCTAAGATAACATCAAACTAAACTATCAAAATAAAAATATGATTTATAGGATATAAATTCCCACAAACATCAATATAATTGGAATCACATAATTAGGATTTTTTCACCATACAATTGGGGGTTTTAAGAAATAACTCAACATGAATTTATTAAGGTGGTACTATGATACCTTGGGAAAATTATTATTATATAAATGATTTTGTTAATCCATAATCCAATTAGACGTTAATAGTTAGAGAGTGGAGGATATGTTTACCATTCACCACATTATTCTTGTAACATAAATTAAAAATTGGGACCTCTCGTGTTTTCCCTTTTTTGTGGGACTAGGTGGTTATTGAAACTGATCATAAAAAGCATTCAGATTCATGAAAAGGTTTTCATTATTCCCATAATCCATTCATTTGAAGCATGATATTGTGGGTGGTGAATTCATTGGTTCCTTCCTTTACTCTATTGTATCAACTAAACATTTCATCAATATTTTGCATTCATAGGCTCATTGAATAGACTTCCTAGATTATAAACACATCTTAGATACAATCATGATATTTTGATGATGTTTCTTACCATATTTAAAGCTTGTAATAGAATAGAATTTCTTCCCACCATGTGATTTATTCAAGTTATCATATTACTCGATCCATCTTTTCTTATCAAAAATATGGGATTGTTGTGAATCTTCAATATCCATTTTTACTATGATTTATATAAAATTATTTCATTATATATACTATTATATCTTATAGAAATATCTATTCATATACTTGGTTTTATTCCACCAATGAATTGTTTAATTTTTCATTTTTGGTTAATGATAAAACTATAATTAAAAATTTTAGTTCTTCTAAAATTAGTATCATAGATACAGATATTTTCATTATCATTATTCATTAGCTCAAGAAATTTATTCTCCATCCTTGTATATAGAATATGAGGGAAGTACTTTCTAAAAACTATTTTCTTAAACTCAACTAAATACATAGAAAAATTTTCATCTTCTTGAGTTTATTTGTAATAACATTCCAGTGTTGTTCTGTTTCACCTTTCAAATGATAAATGACCAGAATAAATTCCTCATGTTTTAACCACTGAAGAATAGAAAATTTCTATTTATCAGTACTAATTTATTACTCAGAAACTATTGGATATAATGGACTACTAAATGAATTTGTACATTGCCTCATGAAACAATTTCTAGAGCATTTCCCCTCATTTTTTTTTAGAAATTTTACACGATTCGATTCATGAGAAACTTTTTTGAGCATAGCATTGATATTTTTCATTCCATCTCCCATAACATTTATTTTCATAGAATGAAAATTAATTCATTTTTTGTTTCATTTCATATTAATATGGATTTTTTGGATCTATCCATTGACTAAAGATGAATATAATTGTGTATATAATAATAATCATAATGGAAAAAAACATATTCATAAAAAAGCTATTGTATTATGTCTAAATTGTGACACATTCATTAATGATTATTTATTATTAACCTAGATCAATAATTCTCATTATAAAAACGTTTTTATTTTGTCTTATTCTTCTTTATATCCCCAAGGTTATCACTATAGTTATCTTATCCTAGTTGAAAAAAAAATTGACTAAAAATTTCTATGACCCTATCTATAGTGACCCATACTTTTCATATATACATATCACATCATAATAGATGAATAATCATTTCATTACATAATGATCCATACCAAAATCATATAGGTCAAGTATCTTTTGAATCATGGAAATATAAACAAATGTATGATGGGATTCTCCTAATATGTTATTCATAATAGATACCTTTCATACATATCATTTTTTAAAACATTTTTTATAACCTCGAGAAGGGAAACATAACAAATATCATGCTAAAATTCTATGTATTGTTAAACAACAGAAATGTCAATAATCCCAAAAGTATAACATGTGAATAACAGTATAAGAAAATGAGTTTAACAATTTAAATACATACCTTTCATATCATATATCATAATATTGATTCATGACATAAAATTTTGCAAATTCATAAATTATGAATCATAAAAAAATGAAATAAAATGATCCATGAAAGATATAATTGGTATAATCCATGAAAATGTGGGATATACATAAGCATATAAAATAATTTACCTAAAATTTGAGGCTCATTTCAAGGTATATCATAGTGGAATGGGTTCTCTTCCAAAAGTACCAATGTAGTAATAGTTAACACCAATGACTACGATAGTGGATATAGTCCATTACTTTACTAGTTTCATTCCTCGTTCTATTCCTATTTATATCACGAGTTATCGATCCTTACGAAAGTCATTAGAGGTAATCCTATATCTGGTTCAACCAATCATTGGTTATAAAAAATCATTTTCCTTGGTTATAACATAACCAATATCCAGAAATATAAAACGACCTCTATCACATAACAAAAACCATATATATGATAGTCAAAAGATCAAAACAATTCATCACAATGCAACCTATGCAATGAAAATGGGTTTTATAAACATTTTATCCATTCAATATGACATAAACTATGAAAAATAAATATAAATAGTACAACTCGACAATAGAAAAATTAATCATCTATAGAAAGAGTAATAATGTAATTAATGGATCATATTCCCCCTTAAATCCTAACTAACATCAAATTCTATTATCAAATATTAAAATTCCATTAAAATATTAAAGAAATATATCTTGAGGTAAATAACCCTTCTATTTTGAAAATTATTTACAAAATACAAATGGATTTAAAATATTATTGAACAAAATCCATTGAATTAAACCCTATAAAATTATAAAGGAATCTAAAAACACAAAGATGTCATGTTAGACATAAATTAGGATCATTTTTTATAATATAATATAAAATACTCCTTTCAAGTTTTTGGTAAAAAGTCAAAAATACATGTTTCGAAAAATGGCTTGAAGATCCCTTTTAAACGTTTTTTAAAAAATTCAGACATGTTTAATAATTAATTTAAAAAATAATAGGATAATAGTAAAATACTTCATAAAAACATATTAGAAAACATGGATATGAAAGAATAATTTATTCTGACTAGAGAGAAAAATGAAGTTGATTGTCCTTAAAACATATTTTTGTTTACTATTGTGAATGTGGTATAGAAAATAAAAGGAAATCATGTGTTCTATATAAATAAACCTATGATATTAAAAATAATGATTTTATTGAATTTTATATCACATGTTTTCAAAATTAGAAACATAATCATAAACAATCCTACAAAATAATTAGATTGAAACATACAACCATTGCTACATTGGTATCATTTGAATCATAATCCCCATGAAATAGATAACCATAAATTTACATATTAATCCCAAAAAATATAATAATAATAATCATAATTTTAATTCATGGGTATTATACACTCTATATAAAAGAAACAAGTGATTAATATTCCATGTACCTCTTAAAAATAAATGTGAGATGAAAATATCATACTTTGAGTTACACTTGATTTGAAGGAAATCTAACATCATATATAATAAATATAGATTTATTATAATTCTATATCATAATAATATGTATTATTATGATATCACATATATATATCCCTTATATACAAATTTTTAATCATTTATAAATGTCATACAGAGAAAAATGTAATACACCGTTAATTGGGATAGTGGGTCCTACATTCACATGAACGTTGTTTTCAAATTTTCATGAAAGAAAGGTAAATAGTAATTAAAATTTTAAAAATAAATTTTATACCATATATATAATATATTTTAATTAAATATTTCCTTACTACCATCCATGTAAATTGGGAATGAATAATAAACTACATTGCTTTGTAGAGGTGATAGTTTACACATATGCACGAGCAATGTTATCACTTTCCAAAAAAATGGAAGGTAAGATAGTAACTGTTATATTATAATCATATAATTTTAATTATTTAAAAAGTATCATATATAAAAATTAATCCCATAATAGTATCCATACATAAAATATAGTGATGAGAAAATAATTGTATTTCTACATAGTGACGATAATTCGTACGTAAGCATGAGTGATACATTCACTTATCATTTGAATGAAATAGGGTTATTAAATTTATATTTATAATAAAAATACAATTTAATTGTATTTATAAAACATAAGTTATTATTTTATGAATACTATATTGGATTTACATGTTGTAAAATAATAATTATAAATAAACTGATCAGTTATGGCGATTACCTCTTCATTAAATCAACTCCTTTAGACCTCCCCTTAAGGATCCTAGGGTTGGTATTTTGGGAATACTAGAACATATATAATCTATATAGTGTTTTTGGGAGCTATTTATACTGCTTAAGGTCATTCTAGAAGACTCAATATATTGTAAACAATATATAGAAGGGATGTCTTTTAAAATTGTGGGAAGGGAAATTCATGGAATTTCTTAAAGTATTAAATTGATATAAATTATTTTTTATGTCCAAATTTAACAAAACTGATTAAATTTTATTTTAAGATGATTATGAGTAGAAATAAAATAATCCAATAAAATTTTGACAAGTTTGGATCACATTTTTACCTTTATTGGTTTTATTTAACCCTTCATTAACCAGTTTGTTAGTTATAGTGATATCAATGTTTTTTTACTGTTAATGTGTTAATATAGATTCTATAAATGGTAAAATTTCCCATAAATAGAATATAATTTCTATTAAAAACAATATACAACTAATTTTTTTGAATCTAATTATTTTATATATTTTAAATCATTTAATAAATTATTGTTTCTTTTAAAATAACATCATTGCAATTTTCAAAAATATTCATTTAAATTAACATTAAATAAATCAATAAAAATATGTTATTCAAATAAAATTCCATCACACCACTGTAATATGGTTTATCAATATATAAAATTCATTTAATATTTTAATACATTAAAATTGTATCACTTTTAACATTTGAAATATCCTTTTATTATTTTTTTGATAATTGAATAAATATTTTATTAGTTGTAAACAAGAATTTCAGTAAATTAATAAAATTCTAAAAAATAAAAATTAATTCATTTCAAGAAATTAATTTCATTAATATCAAAATATACATTAATACACATTCATAACATGACTTTTCCCTTTTGGGACACATTATAAATAATTTCAAGTAAGTGAGTGCCATTTGGTATTTTTCATCATATTAAATATCACATTGGTCCTTCTCATGGACAAGTATCCATTAAATAACTCCATATTTATTTTAATATGGTAACGGTCAAAATATATCCAACTAATAATAATTAGTATGAAAAATTATGTTGGAATCACTTATTGTTAACTTTTATTAACCTAATTAACCCTTTACCAACATGATAAATTTTACCATTATTACTATTAATGTTGAGAAAAAAATAAGAGGGGTATATTTACCAAGGTTGTACCACATTATTCCAAATATATAATATATTTAAACTAATTAAATTTATAATATTAATAAAAATTATTTTTATAATAAGCATGAAATAGACAATGTAAACTATTTTTAAGTATATTTTTAATCATAAAAATTTATATAATATTGTCCTATATCTATAAAAATATTAAATGAATGAAAAAAAATTGACAAATTATAGAATAAATAAATTTATTTAAAATAAATCACCAATATTGATTAGTTTAATTGGTTAGGATACAATCACATTGTGCACATAATAATACATTTTTAAAAAGTGTCTCTTTTGTTTTCAAATGTTTTTTGTTTTCATTTCTCATTAATTGATAAACAATGAATTCAAATTAATCATATATAAACACTAAATTTTTCATAATTTTTCCTTTACTTTTATTACTCACAAATCTAATATCTAGTTGAAAACCATTATATTATACAATAATATTTTAATAGTATATGATTGTATGTTTAAAAACAGTGTGGTGTGTAACTCAAACTATAAAATAAACCTAATTCATTAGAAATAATATTTTATAAAATACATGGGTTTTACACTGGACACAAAATCCGGTTACATCCTAAACCAAAACCATGTTTTCATCCTATTTATAATTCTCAAAAAACTCTAAAAAATATCCCATAATACCCATCTCACATACCCTAATACAGATCCCTCTTCTCATCACATAGAGGAAACCCATCCCTATCATGATACTCTAAGACCTCCATGATTTCTCTTCCTCAATGTGAATTCCATGACCCACCTCCATAGATAGGATGGAAATCATCATCTCTCCAGAGACCTATAGTCATCTCATCCAATATCGTCTTTTTAAAATCCTCCAATTCCTTCCCACTATCCCTAGGAAACCATCCTAGACCATTCTCACCTAATCTCACTTCTATAGATCTCTATGATATCCAATGAAAACTTATTACAATACCTCCCCCTTAGGGACATAGTCGCTGGATCGGTCCTATATTTTCCCATGTTATAATGAGTGTTGCTCCTTATTCTGGGAGGCTCAATCCACCCAATGATCTCACACAAGGAATTGACCTATCTGAAAACCTATTCTTAAACCCATATAGCCACTCAAGAATAAACTCTCATATATATAAAAAATCATATCCATTTTTACCACAGTTCCCATTGAATACAGTCATGAAATTACTAACAAATTCATGCTCTCCCAAGCCTAAAATAAACTCATCCTTTCTATACCCAAGCATATACCATCACTAGATCTCCTTCCTTACATTATACGCCAATAATAAATAATTATAGAAAAATATATTCAATTATTTAATTTTAACCAAAGAGGTATAATGACCAAAAAACTCTATGAGCACTCCTATCATGCTAGAAAAATGTCCAACAACATTGATAGAGTCCAAATTACACACCATCCCTAACTCAATAAAATCTACCACAAACAGAACATATTAATTCTTTAAATTAATTTAATTTATTATATAAAACATGATCAATTCATTATAGTTAGATAAATCTCCAATATGTATAGATGAATCATGCAGATAGCATCATAGGATATCATCTACCTATACTACATGAAATTGACATTCATTTTAGTCACTTCATCCATTTTCAAATTCAATAAACCCCAAAAAATAAATAAACCATGAAAAATAAGATGTAATCAATTATAGGATAAAGAAAATATGAAATTAGACAAACTCACCTTAGATCATCACCAATATGCAATGAGACTCGCTCATTATCTAAGGTGGGAAGGGGAGGTAGGGTGGGTGAAACCAATAAAATATAGAATTTATAGTGTCCCCATTCCCATTAAATAATAAATAAACTAATTTTGAAAATAGAGAAAATTTGATCACTAAAAAAACACACCCAAGCCCCACTCTTTAGTTGGTGCATCCCACCGTTATAAAAGGGAAAATTCCAACCCTAGGACTTGCCACTTGTGCAATTTTGGTGATTCAATGGCATATATTAATAATTTTCAATAGACATCACCACCCAAACCTAATTATGATTTTTTAACCCCTTAGTCACCTCATATACCTTTTACCAAGTCCAAAAATATATCATTGTGATATTTAGATATTCATAAATCTACAGTTAGCTAATATTCTCAAAACTAAAAATTCACTTACTCAAAATGTAATGGCTTTCCCAAAACATAATGACCCAAAATACATGGGGAATTACCCAATACCGGTCATAATTCTTCTCTTATTTTTATAATAGTGGTTATCCTAAAATCACACATCTTCATCATTCACAATTTCCAATCCTCTGTGAACTCACCATGTTCCATTCCAAAATGCTAATTTTCTTATTTTTCAAAACTAAAAACACTTCCTTCATCACAAACTAATTCACCAAATCATTACCATATCCACAATGATTCTCAACAAACCCATCTATCTTCAATGTCCTTAATTTCCATAAAGGATTCATCTAAATTCATGTGGTACTTTCAAAAATAACACTCCACTCAACGAGCATGATCCCATTCCTTAGTTCTCCCCACCATCTATATTAAAAACCCCAAAAATACTATAGTATACCAACATTTTATCCTTATTTTGAAATATCTTTACATATGTGGATCTAAAATCAAAGAATCTAAACCCAATTAAAAACACCAGTAAAACAGGAATAAATTTTCCAAAAAAAAATATTAGTATTACCCATCAACACACCACAACAACACTATATCAGCATACCGTAACACCTGAAGGAATCATATAATTATTTAACTACAAACAATGTAGTTTTAATCCAACTCATGATGTGATTCCATGAATGGATCACCAACAATCTTCTCCAATTTCCATCATTCAACTATGAGCATTTCTGTACACCAGATCTAAATATTCATCATATCACACTGATAATCCCATAAATTTGATGTCAACATATCAACTCCAACTACTATGTTGTCCAAATTCTCTATTTTTATCCAATATATATTCATATCACATCATATATTTCCTCACATAGTTACGAAATGTTATGTTTACTATATATCAACCAGTATCCCCACCCTGATGACCCTTCTATTAGGAATGTTATTCACTCATTACTGATATGACAATACTTACCCTAGAAGTATCATTATCATAGCATGATGAAGAACCAAGACACCCATGATCCATGGACCAATCTTTTATCATCACTGAATGAAATGAAAGGTAATTGTGGTACAAATCCAACATGAGTTCCAACGGAGAACATAAACCACTTCTCATTCCCCACATACCAGAAATGATTTTCTCTAGCTACCAATGGTTTTAGCCCCATCATATAGATCCCCTTACTTTGATCCTTGAGAGATGAACTGGAAGGGTGTATTCAACACCACTCTCATGTTTCATTTCAGTCCTTGATAGGGATTTAGTTCATCGGTCAGACAAGAGTACCTTGATCCTACACTGATGTTACCTCTCACTAGCAATAGATGTCTCACTCTATCACCTGACTCTCAAGTCACCACACCCACATTAATTCCACCACCATAATGTAATTTTATATCCACTATTTTTATTCCACAACCTAAACAATTCCAAATACACCCCCACATGCATGTTCACTAATTCCTAACCCAAACCAAAACCCCATGTACTGAGCATGTACCTACTCTCATACACCAAGTATTTTTCCAAAAAAATATTTTTGAATCGCAATATCCTCCACGAGAATATTGATCCATGAAGAACACACTCACATGTTCTTTCTTATGTTATAACCTAGTTTGAACAAATCCCAATTATTGTATTCCCCCATGAAACATGATTTCACCCTCTAAATCATGCCCTCATGAGTCATTTCCTATCTAACATAGGCACACATGCCTCATCCACTAACCATTTCATAAAATAAAATCATTCTACACTGATAGCATAAGGAACCTCCCATACTAATGCTAACTACACAACCATAGGCCACAAGAACATCATCTAAAAAACTAAAAGAGTTCACCCATGATCTCACTATAATCTATGAAAGTGTATCTTGAGAACCAAAATTTTACGTAATCCAACTTATCCAAATATAGAAACTAACCTTGATTCCAAAAACACTTTTATAATTACACATCATAAAATCCCTTGTTAATTCATTTTCAATTTCCTAAAACATCTCTAGGTTTCCATAGAACCACCTGGAATTATTTTTAAAGTAGAACCAAACTATGTTGGAAAATTAAATACAATTTTTTTTACCATATAAATAACCCACCTATAACCCAAATAATACCTAAGGGACAATATTCCTCTAGGAAACTCATGTGGATCCATGTATCACACCATAATAATTCCATTATTTCATATATTCATCACTCAAGTATCATGTCCTGCATCAACCCCACATGGGTCTCCACAAATACCTTGATGTAGGGACAATATTTCAACCATTGAAGAAATTCATGTTGTAAGATCCATAAGACAGATAATAAAAAACAACCATTTGAGTATAATTCCACCAACAATTTATATGTTTAAAAAACATATATTATGTTATTAAATCATTAAACAATTGAACATATCATATGATAATAATCATAATTAAGATGTAATAAGACATGTGATACTACATTTTCACCCTGATCCATGAAACTTGCGTCTTTCTAAAGGTACAGGACCCATACATGGGCCTCTTTCCAATAGGCTAGAAGAAAAACCACAACCAATCATAAATAAAAAAAATTATGTGTGCCGCTATAATGAAATCATACAACTATAACATCAAAACCCAAAAAGAGAAATCTTATTACCCTAGTAACTGCAATATAGTTTAGAAATAGGTGTTCTAAATAATCCTGTCATATATATTTTTTAGGCCAAAAAATATTCCTATATCACATGTTATCCTTCTCCCAAAATCATATAATAATATAATTATCTAATTCCATTTCATAACACCCATCCTAGGGAAAAAGACAGTGTCAGGGATGAGTATTCCATATAACCCTAGACATGCCTCCCAAAACACAAGAAGCAACCAACTTGTATATATGTCCTAAAACATTCATTGGGGAGTCTATGAAATCGATATCATAGTTTCCAATAAAAATAAATAATAATAAAATATAAGAGTGCAAATAATATATAATCATCTGATAACATATATGACATTTTTATACATAACATTTAGGTAATCCCCCACTATGTAAATAGAAATTACAAAACAATCCAAAAATACATCAAATGAACACCTTCTATACTACCATCCTCTATACATAAAAAAATCATAATACCATCGAGCTACTCCAAAAAAATATTTTACAAGACCTCTACTCTTACAAGTAATATAGACATAAATTTTGCATATTTATCAATATACCAATTATTTTTTGACCTCAAAACAAAATAGGGTCTCCCCAATAATCTAAAATATATTACTTCATATTCATTTGAACACACATGGAAGATATATAAAATAAACATGTTCTTTATGTAATATTTTACAAACCAATTTTCTATGACACTTGATAATGTACACAAACCCATCAGTTCATTGGGTGTCAACTAGGGCACCATAAACCCGACTATATATTATTTGGTAACATGTACAAATAAACTCATCTATTTTTACCATCATAATGATACCTAAACCACACCCAAAGACTCAATGTATGGTGATTTCCAAAACCTCGAACCAGCTCCACTAGATATTGGGCATGATCATATAACCATATTCTTTCACCCATCGCTCACATGAGAGATGTCCTTTAGTCATACCTCACATCATCCACTTACATAACCCCTATGGTGGTCATCTTACATAACCAATGCCACTCCTAATATGTTCCTTTATTATCTTTCCAACCACACCATCTCATTCATGATGTGGTCCACCAAATCTTCTAACTCAAGGAAAAGTCCCCTTTCTTAACCATGACACTATAACTATGGGTATGTCCTAGATACATACACCCAATCCTATTAAAAATATAGAGTGTTCCTCTGCCATCCCTCTACCAATTCACTCTTACTAAGGACATGATCATCTTGGACTTCTCTCTTAATGAAAATTCCACTTCCACAAGAACTATCTTATAACATATGATATGTCCCAACTATAAAACCATAAATAGGGAACCAAGTACACCATGTATCTTATTATAGGATCCCATTATTTTGGTTTCTTGATATATATCCCCTTATCATATCATATCTCAACAAGATTGAGAAGATTTCCAATGGATCTTCGGGACCTATAATGGTGTCTGCTTTTCTATACCACCTAAACCTTATCACCTACTACTAACAACATTTCTAGAAGGCTCCCAATTAATCATACATCTTGTTTTTAGTTCACAAAAATTCTAGTTTTTCCCACCAAAAATGGTTCTACTTCCAATTGATCATAATAGGACATATCAATTCATAGACACTTGCATTACATGTCATATCCAACCATAACCAAAACAACTGATACATCTTGATGTCAAGTCCCAAAAAACTCTCCCAACCCTTATATAGGTCCAATATCACAACAAAAAATCGATATCCCTCATCTTTTCACCTGGAAACAACCCATCATTTTCATCCAATTCTAGGTATCATTATATTCATCTTATTCAAATCACATCCATCCTAGATAAGGTTCTCCCCCTCAATCGTGAGACATATAATTGTCTCTCCTATCATAATCTATCCCAATGCCTCTAAATCCTACCCACTATCCTCATGAAACAATCCTAGGACACTGATACATTATCACACGCCAGGAGACCTCCTAGAGGACAAATACCATCTTAAACCAAGTCCTTAACCTTGGTGATATTATCAATAATGAAATCATAAATTCACCCAAGAGATCTAGTGAATTGGGCCCCATTCAAGATGTTCAATATGACTAGTCACCTAGGGATGACCTGCCCCTATCAAGGAGTTATAATCCATGTCAAGCTCTAGAATGATTAAATCTACCATAAAAAACTCTTTCCCGAGACTGTACCACTAATTAAGTTCCTTAATAAAATCATAAAAAAAAGTTAATTAAATATTAATAATTTTAATAAAATATTTTACAGAAGTCATGTAGGAATAACGGTCAAACAAATCACTATACACCATTATCAGGCAAGTTCCTCAAACAACCACAGTCGGAGGGTCTAAAACACACCCTAAAAACTATCCCATGAAGAACCCTAATCCACTGACAATCATAAATTCTATAAATTAACTTAATTTAGTCTAAATATATTAAAAAATTCATATTGTGACATATCTCACCATTGTTGAATGAGGAAGCATGCAAATAATATCTGAAGATTTTATCTTGCTATGATATACGATAGGCCATCCAATTTCATTTGATTCCACCATGATGTATCAAAATATTTTTGAAATCAATAATTGAAAATGAAAAAATAAGAGGTGAGAAATGAGGGTTTATATAATGAAATAAAATGGAAAAATTCATGTTCAATCATTGTAAGAATACAACAGGATTCGCCTCTATTTAAGGGGGAACACGAAAGTCAAATAGAGGGGGGATTGATAAAAGAATCCACCCATTATTTTCAGTTCCTCATTAGATCCTAAATAAAATAAAGAAGAAAATAAAAAAAAATTACCCAATGATAAAAAATGCACTCGACCCCAAGCTCATGCCAGTCAGAGTTTAGTAGTCATTTAGTGGTCGACTAGCTGTTTAGTGAGATATGCTAGAATGGCAGGACACTAGCCTACCCACTTGCTATTCAGTTTTTATTTTTACTAATTTTCCACATCCTTGGACCCCTAAAAATTCATTAAACACTTAACAAAACCCATAAGTCACCACTCATTACTTGTACCATATTTACAAACACATTTTTGTGATGTTAAAAAAATAAAAATTCCATTCCATGATTTGGTAATAAAAATGAATAGTTCCACAACTAATAATTCATGCCAAATCTCAACACATAACGGCCCTAAATCTATGTGGTGTGTAAAACCCCAAGAAATTACTATATCTATATTTTAGAATAATATTAATTTTTTATATCTTTCTTTGTACACAACATCATGTTGATCTTATTCTACATAGAACACCAAGATAGCTTGAGT
Source organism: Viscum album (assembly GCA_963277665.1). Classification (NCBI taxonomy): domain Eukaryota; kingdom Viridiplantae; phylum Streptophyta; class Magnoliopsida; order Santalales; family Viscaceae; genus Viscum; species Viscum album. The sequence continues at coordinate 693,709,874 of OY728130.1, forward strand.
AATATGTAAAACCGAGTTTTACACCCTTATAATGGTGAAACTATTTTTAAAAAAAGTTTGGAAATATTATAGGTTTTATTTGTCAAAATGAAATTATTTTTTGAAATCTAAATGTAAAAATTAAGATAGGGGGATTTTTTTATTTTTTGAAAAAGAATCATTTTTTGATGAATAGTCCAAAATATTGCATTGTGGTTAAAATTTTCATTTTTTGATTAAATAAGTATTAATGATAAATTATATTTAAAAAAGGGTATTAAAGTAACAATATATCAATTTTTCATAAATTAATCATGTTTACATAATTAGAATCATTTTTTATATTGAAATTGGAATTCATACTTATTGAATATTTTAAACTTTTTTACTTTAAAACCACAGTTTCTCACCACGTTTGCAAAATTAGTGTTAATATTAAGTTTCCAATTTATGTGAATTAAATTTTTAAAAAGGAAAAACATAGTTTTCATCAGTATAATATTTTTGGTATAATAATGTCAATTTACTTTGGATCAAAAATATCAGTGAAAATTATTAAAATTAATTATAGTGATTAAGGAAAAATTAAACATGACAAGGGACTAAACATTAATATTTAGGTCCAAAAGGACTTGGAAACATGTACAAAAACCATTGGCTTCTAATATTTCATCCAAATACCCTATTGGTTCTTATTTTATAAATTATTCAGAAATTATTAAATGTAAGTTCCCTATTTAATATGTTAAGTAATGAAAGAGACAACATGGGAACTTTCCATACCCTTGACATTTAAAAAATGATACATATAAAAAACATTATATTTTAGATTATACAAAATATTTTGAAATTTAATGGTTTAATTTGTATAATAATAATTTATCATTAATTTTTAAATATTATTTAGTTTCTTAAAATGCTAAGGAAATGACAACATAGTGATTATTTAGTTAATAAATAACTATAATAAATGATACTTTAAATATTAAAAGTGAATTATTTTGATTGAATTGTTGTAGAAGAAAAATAAATAATGTTACATAGATTTAAAATATATATATAAATTCCAATATTAAGTTGATATTTTATAATTATAATTAAAAAATAATGTCCAAATTGACATTATTATTATTTTACAATAAATGGTATTTTATTAAATTATTTAAAATTTATAAAAATATGATATTATTAAAAGTTATTTTGAAGTGTTAATAATTATTAAATATAGAATATTAATTGACAAATTTATCTTTTATAATTAACATATTGACCCATATACTATAAAAACATTTTTATCACGGTCTGGGTTTATAAAGTGTTTCAGCACGTCACATGCGCTTGTATTTTTATTTTATAATTTATATGTATTATTAATAATTTTTGGAATCTATATATTATAATAAATATAACTTTACTTTTGTCTTGATGGTAAAATTTCATAGGTTAGACAACTAGTTTTTTTTAATAAATACCAAAATGATAAAATTGGGGAAACATAGAAGTTAAGGAACCAAATTATTAAACTACACATATTTTTATGTGGTGTAGGTTCTTATATTCCCCAAATCCCCTTTAATCCATTATTTTTCAATTTTTGAGACACGTTATGTATGGTATAACTCTATATAATTAATACCTTTTGGTATTTGCCAGAGTGACACTCCCCCTCTGTTACAAATAGGAAAGCACTATACCTCTTCCTCACATATCTCAATTCACATTGTATCACCCAAAATATTCCAAAAATAGTCTCCCAAAATCCATCCCCTAAACCAAAAATCTCCCCTTTGGTAATAAATTTTCATATGGAATCCCTTTTGTACAAACTAAAATGAGTTACCTGATTAAGAGGTAACATCTTCCAAGAAGCTGTTCTAATTTATTTGGTTCTCCGCCTATTAATTATTAATTATTAATATTTTATATAATAAAAACAATATCCTCAACATAATGATAATTTTTTTATTAATTCTTCTAACAACTCTCACACACACTACCATAAATTGGGTGATGAAATTACTATTCGTGTGCGGTGAACTACTGCCTCAGGAAACGATGATTGCTCCAATTTCCTTTACCAAATTTCATGGATTGTAATTATGTAAGAAACTATGTTTTAATATGTTATATATGATATTAATATTTTATTTATAATTTTTTAATTCTTATATAGCACCTAAATTCATGAATTTTGTATTGTGGGCATATGATAATATCCTTTTGGTCACATGAGGACTAAAACCTCCTCAAAGTGTTGTGAACTGTTAACACACTACATGGAATGAATTAAGGATGGTTTTAATTAAAAAAACTTGAAATAATAATAATATTTTTTATATTCATCACATAATTACATATCTTGAAGACATGATATATAATTTTATTTATTACCCTTTTCATGCACACAAAAAAGTGATTATGTCGATCATGGATATGTGGACTACCACCTCCTCTATGTGATATGATTCATTTTACATCACATTAATTATATATAAGTATATATGATTAAAAAACATTTTATTGAGGATATAATTATCATTATATAAATATATATTGTTTCTTACATTCTTCTTATAATGATCATTGAAAAAATGGGAATGTAACTCATGCGTATGTAGGGTCTACCATCTCCATAACTATGGTGTTGTTTAATTGTTAATGACCAACATTATTTATTGGAGTTAAAATTATAATTTATGTATAAATATGATAATTTTTTCAGTATTATGAATCTGGAAATGTTTATATAATAACCCTTTTGACCATAGTTGACCTACCGTAGTCGTTTTTGACACATGAACCAAATTTGGTTAAAAGACTCGACTTAAAAATAATTATTTATGTAATTAAATAAAAAAATTTAATATGTTATGTACAAGTAATAATAAACTTAAAAAAGTTCTAAAGAAATTAGATTTTATCATAAAATTCTTATTAATTAATACAATGTCATATGTTACAAGTTGGAGTCAAGGTAAGGGATTATGTTGTCACTTTTCATTACATGAAAAATACGTTATTATTGTGAACCTAATTTCTTATATATGGTTTCAAATTGACATATAATATCATGAATTATATTTTATTCATGGTATTTAAATGTTACATTTGATGATTTTTTACATATGGGTTTTCTAATTCTATTGTTACCACAGTGGTAATAGATTTCTTCCCAATTTACATTACAATTATACTAATTTGTTTACATGCACCAATTCACATTTATATGGTTTATATTCTTCCCTTTAAGATGTTATAATAAATATATCATGATATTATAAGATTAATTTAATGTTACTCCTTCGTGGGGATTATGATTTAAATTATTCAAAGTGGTATGAAACACATTGAAATGTTGAATGATTATTTCTATTAAATATGTTGTAATGATCTTTAAATGCTATTTCCATTCATCACCATCAATGAACCATATTGATACTTGTACTTTAGTGGAGAATTATTGAAAAATCACATTATTTTTAAAATATAGATATTTTATGATAAGGAACATTGTTTATTAATTAAATTTATTAATATACATATGAGGAATACATTGAATTTATTATGTGAGGGGAGAGGCCCACTATACCCCCTCAATGCATCAGTAGGATTCATGAGACAAACTAGATAAGGTATTGGGGGAGGGATTACCAATTTTTAGATTCATGGCATTAATCCATGAATATAATAGATTTTTGGCATGAATCCTATGCAATATTAGATTATTTGAATGATTCCTTGAAAGTGTTAGATTCTTGTCATGAAGCCTCAATGATATGGTTTATATATCAATCAAAATTCATTCCATCATTATATATTTAGTTATTATTATTCCATATTATTATTCAATTTTCTATAATATCCATGGTTAAGTTTCATTATTATTTTAAATGGCATGTGTTATAATATATTTAACATACCATGTTGATTTATTCTCATGAGTTCATTATTTCTTCTTCATTTATTACCCTTATTGAGCATCTAATCTCACCATTATTATGTTACCTCTCCCTAGGTTATAAAGATGAATCCTTTGAATGAGTTTCATTGATTCAATTTATTTCATTTTATTATATATCTTGTTTAAATTTTCTAACTTCACAAGGTATTATGGGTAACATGTATGAAATTTGGATTTAGAAAATTACTAAACTAACTGGTTCATCAAGATTTGATTCCTAATAATCATGCCAATATATTAACATAATGTGTAGGATCTAGGCTTCTTGGATCAAGGCATTATATTTGGTATCAATGTATGTTTAGTAGTATCCTTTGAAATAAGATTTAGAAACCATAGATTAAGGAAAGTAACCCTAAGGTAAAATTTTAGGTAAAATATAGAATAACATCCTAAAATATAGGTAAGGTAGATATTATGAGGGTATTATTAGAAATATATCCATTTTTTAATATTACATTTGGTCATGGTTCTGGAACAGATGTACCTAGGAACAACAACTCCAACATGGTGGGTCGATCCTTACTCGGCGTAACCTGGTACACAAAAATATGCCTTACTGTTCACCTTTTTTGACACTTCTGGTGGATACCCTTAGGATAATTCATGTTTTCATTAAAAAACATTATAAATGATTTAAAGATATCCCTAGAGAAATCATATTTATAATAATTAGATTAGTTTTGTATAATTTTTTCTATTTAGGTTACGTGATATGCCATATTTTTAATCATATGATGTTCATAATTTTATAAGATAATATAGTATATGCCATTGTATAGAATGTAACATGTAAGGAATAATATTATCAACACTCATGGTCAATGTATATGTTTCCCTACCGATAATTTCAATGTAGCTACTATTTGAAACATACATGTTATGGATATATTGGGGTAGAATAATTGTGTTATGACACATAAACTTTCTCAAATAGAGAAACTTGTTCCACAACAAGAGTATCATTTTGGATCTCTTTTAGATACATAGGTCCCCATCCATGACTCAGAATACTAGTCCAATTATACTTCAGCAATAGATTAGGTCTTTAGAGATGATATTTGTGGCATTGAGATGTGGTGAAAAGGAAAAGGAAACACTTATAGTGTATTGACTTAGAGATGATGTAAATAAGTGGTGGTCATTGATCCAAAATACCAAAAATGTAGAGGATATAAAACTCATGGAATGGAATTTTTTTAAGGATACATTCTTTAATAAGTATATCCCTTCTGTGAAACAAATTGAGATGAAGAGAATGTTCCTTAGTTTAAAGAAAAAGGTGGAAGAATGTTTTGCGGAGTATGTAGGCACCTTTATAAGGTTATAAAGGTATGCTACTGATTTCATAAAATACATGTAATATAATATTTACCATTTATTTTAAGGCCTTAATCTATCTATCTGATGGGTATTGGTGTTTTAAAAAATTTCCACATATGATGAAATATTATTTTGTTCTATCAAGAATGAGAAAAAATTCTCCATGTATTTCTATATCAAATAGAAGCAAGAGAAGAAGAAGATATTAGAGCAAAATGTGTATATAGGTAAAAGGGGTAAATAAGGATTTTCAATCTTGTGATACATGTGGAAGGAATCAATATAGAAAATTCTTAAAAGGGAAAGGATTTTTCATGATGTGTGGTGAAACAGGCCACCATTCTCAGGATTGTTAGGGAAAGAAATAATTTTATAATGTACATTTCTTTAACTAGAAGGATATGGGAAACTATGAAAATGAATACCCCAAGTTCTAAGAGAATATACCATAGAAGAGGATAATTGTCCAATTTCAATTATATTTTATCGAAACAAATAAATTGTAAAGATTAACGTTCTTTTTTATTTTTATCTAAAAATTTTTTTGTTTCAGTATTTTGTTAATGATTTTCTGATTATATGATTTATGGAATATAAAAATAATTGATCTGCCATATTTTTTCATTATTGGTTGATATTATACGTTAAATAGTAAAAAAATTATTCAATATCAAGTTATATATTTATAAAAACACATGGTTGAAGGAAAGATAAACCTTTAAATGTTCTTGATTTTGAGATAATTATGTTTGGATTACAAGATGATTAATATGGATAATGTAATCTAGATACAACTAAATATAATGGAAATGATTCTAATGTGTTGGGTAATTACATTTTGGAATGGTTATAAATTTTTTAAATTGATTATGTTGAAATTTGGATGTGGTTATAGAGGATAATTTCTTACTTAATCATATGAAAAAACATGAGCTAAGAGATGTAATATAAATAGTTCAAGGCACAATCAAAGGATAAGAATGTGTTTATAGAAACATATATTTAATTATATGCTTAAATACTAAAAGAATCAATCAATTATAGTAAAAAGGGTCTTAAAATAATTATTATGTCCTTTTATCCTTATTTTTTATGTTATCAAGGGTTTGTATTCACACATCTAGTTTATGGTTTTGAGGTCCACAACATTCAGCAGAACATGTTCCCTATCAATCTCCACTATAACATTATGGTCATATTTCTCTTATGTGCCCATGTTTTCACTAATGCTATCCTATTTTAAAGCATAGTTTTGTGGTGACTATTACATTTTACATTCCCTCAGTTTATGAAAATGTGTTATTAACCCTATTTTTGATTTGGGGTTTTCAACAACAGTATATTCAAATATCAAACTCTTGATTACAATGATTAAGTTTTAATTATGAGGACACAATTTAATTAATGTGGGTAGAATTTTAGACCCTAGGACATAACTATATTTTTATTTTAGAATAAAATTATATATATTTATAAATTTATTTTTATGAAACAATATGTTATACTTACACTCCATAGGACACTGAGTTATCTTGCATTACATGTAAAAAGGCATTTTACCTCTTTTAATGGAATTCCTATTTTAAAAATAAATTTTTTAAATTATATAAATTTAATTTTCGAAAATAAACTTCTTTTTTATTTTTTAATGTCAATACTATCTCAATTGGGATTTTTTGTATGTTTTGGAAAGTTTAATTTTTTGGTAAACAATAAAAAATATGGTGTTTTTGTTAAAAAAATAAATTTTTGTTCAAATAATTATTTATGTAAAATTATATTATAAATTTTTCATTAAAGTCCAAATATAAAAATTATACATATAATAATCCCATTAATTTCATTGGAATCATTTTTACATTGAAATTGGATATAAAGACTTATTGATCATTTTGAACAATTTTACTTTAAAAACCAGCTTTGGCTCCATGTCTCCAGGATTAACGTTAATCTTAATTTTCCCATTTATGTGATTTTAATTTTGGAAAATGGACATATAGGATTTTAATTATTTAAATATTAATTGTCAATCAAGACCAAGGTAGCGATCCAGCCCTAGAATCATGAAGAAGGTCTTTATTACTAATCACATTGTCATGATTACAAAGAATAAAAAGTTGAAGGAACAAAGATTTTATTAGTATTAGAAAACCAGACACAAAAAAGATACATTTATTAAAAAATAACATACTAATTACAACATAATTTTTTTCTCGATATGAACTTTGAGGATAACTTTATTCTTCGAGTATAATCATGCTTGTCTTTCTTAGTAGACTTCTTATATTTTTAGGGAGTAGAAACAAAATAAGGATGAGTTAAAATTATCATTATGTGAAGGTAAAGAAGAAAAAATAATAAATCAATGATAATAAAATAACTTTTAAATCTAAATAAATGATAACACATTCCATTCAAATAACTATATATGAAAAAATTAATATGAAATGGTATAAAACTAAAACGCATGCCATTTAATCAATGAACTGAAAATGAAATGTATCCATAGATATGGGGATGAAATATATCATGGATTAATAATAAATAAAATTAAATTAATTAAATTTATAATTATTGGATTCCATGTTTCATAGGTATATGGAACCAGTATTGGCAAGACCTTTCACAATACGGTTTCGTATATCAGGTAAAAACCAATCTATTTTTTCTATATATTTTGTCTCATTAGACTACCAATGATTTTAATGGATAACCATAATAGGGCCCCAACCATGTATTAACTTTCAAAATCATTCCTCATATATCTAATAATCTATTTAGCTCCTAAAAATGTTTCTTATCAAATATCAGTATTGAATAAAAGATAAAACTTTATCAGTAATTCCGTAGTCAATTAAATAAATGTCGAAGTAAACACCATATGAAAAAATGGTATATGGTTTATGAAATAATAATATCAATTTAATTAGAATATAGATATTTTTGGAAAAAATAATTTACTAATAAATTATAAAAAGGATATGATTATTTCTATTGAATGTTAGAAATCACAACAAAATGTGATAATGCAATGATAACTTTATCCACATTGTAATTTTCAATTAAAAATCCTTTGGATGAGTGAATTATAAGTATATCCATAAATATAATGAATTTAAAGTATTAATTATATAATATATCAAAATGGTCAATAGGTACACCAGATAGAATAAGCGGTGTAAATGGTGTATGCCTTCTGTAAAGAAATGTGAGACATGAATCCCTTACATTCTATTTCCATTCCAGTAAATGTCTTGTAATTACTAGTATAATAAAGTTATTTTAATTATTTAGTATATTTAGACACATTTTATGGTTCATCATTAATTTTACTTCAATTTTTATGATTTTTTATAAAAATACTTAATCTATTATGTTTACATCGGGCATTTTGACCAAGTTTGGTTCAAGTGCTAAAACAACTTTGGTTGGTCAACTATGGTAAAATGGGTCATTATATAAAATCCATAGAATAGTAATAAAAACATAATTTCTGTATTTATAATCCAATTATACTTTTAAAACCAATCATTAAATACAGTTCCTATAAATGAATCAATGCTACAATCATAGATACAGAAGGTTGTACATATGAATCAGTAACGTTCCATTTTCCAATTATTGTTATGGATGAAAGGTAAGTAGCATAATATATTTCCATAATTTAAATTATTTCATAAATAAAATATTAATTAATCATATGTACTTATATATATATCATGTGATGAAAAAGGAATCACATCATGTCACGGAGATGGTAGTCCACACCTCCACAAATGACGTTATCACTTTTTAATTGTGTGAAAGAGTAATAAAGAAAATTATATATATTATATTTCTAGAAAGTTAATTATGTAATTAATATCATATATTGTTTTTTATGTAAAATATTTTTAATTAAAAAGCATCATTAATACATTACATATATAGTGTGAACGAACCACACCACTATGAGGGGCAGTAATCCACACTTCCACAAACGATGTTATCGTTCTTATAAAATTTGGAATGTATAAGGGTGTGTTTGAAAAAATAATTAAATAATAATAAATCTATAAATAATATTAATGAAAATATATAAATATATTTTCTATCATAATTAACACCATGAGATGTGGTAATGGAAGAATGAAAAATCATCATTTTGTGATAGATAGTAGGTTCGTTACACTTTAGATAGACGTGTGTATAATTTTAGGTATAAAAAAAGAGCATAAAACAACCTATTATATTTAGGATAATTTTTTTATTATATTTTCATGAAAGAATAATTTTTTGTGTGGTAGATAAGAAATTAAAAGAAAACTAATCATTTGAATGCATTACCTTAAAAATCGGGTAACTCCTTTGGATTTATACCAAAGGGATTCATTGGAAGGATTCATGACCAATGAGAGGCTTCAAGGTATAGGGGAGGGATGTTTGGAAGTAAATTTTTTAGTTATTTTCCAATCCTATTTGGTTTTATAGATGTGAGGAAGTGGCATAATTGGTGACTATTTATAGTGAATGAGGAGTGGCACTCCTGTAATATTTTGACAACGGAATTCTTCCACCCATTTTTCAAGTTGGAAGTGGATCCAATAATGAACCAAATTATAGAAAATAGTGGATATGTTGGATATATGGCCATCCAATAGATCTTAGAAATGTTTATAGGTCATTTTGGTTCTTATGGTTAGGGTTTAGTCCCTTATTAGGTTTAATTTAACCATGGTTGTTGTACTTAATTTTAATTACCTTCACTAATTGTTTTGGTTAAAAACTATTTTTTTTAAAAAAAATTAAAAATTATTTTTATCCCAAATATGGAATAAATTTTTCCAAATTTCAATAATATATGTTTTAGAAATTAATTTAATTCTCATCCCACAGGCGAGACAACAATGTAGTTTTTTAAAGTATAAAGGTCGGAATTCTTTCTATGTTTTTATTGTAAATTTTAAAGTGTAATTGATTAAAATGGAATAAAATGTATTATATTATAAAAAATTTATCCAATAAAAATTTTAAAGAACTTGAAATTATAATGTATCCTTATAAATAAATTAAATTAAAATCGATTTCGAACAAAAAAAATTTATTTTTAAATATTCATTAAAAATGAAGTGTTTTAGGAAAATATCCAAAATTCACCCTAACCTATTTATTATGTTTAAATTTCAAATATCTAGTATATTTGGACTTAATAAATCAATTTCAGGGTTAAAATTTATATTTCAAATGGGTTCCCCATTAAAAGATTGTAAAATTGTGTTTATAAAAATATAGGTTTTTATATGTAAAATCAATATTGTACTTATCTTATGCCTATAAAACCTAATTTTTGAATATAAAAAATATTTTATGAAATATATAACATATATGTTTCATTAAAATAGTTCACTAATTTTAAATAATTATGTTTATTAAGATACAAATCCTTTGGGATTAAAAAAATGATAAAAAAATTTATATTCAATTGGTTATTATTTCTTTTCTCATTAACTGGAAACCCATTAATTAATTTTATATATTATATAAACCATAAGTTTCAATAATCCAGTTAATAATATTCATAACCTCTGACATAATATATTAGTTATATCATATCATATTAAATCATTATATTTTGATAATACGTTGTTTATTTGTTGAAACTCATTCTTGCGTGTAATGCAAGTTATCATGGATGGTATCTCTTTGGTGTAATTCAAGCTAACTCAATATCGCATTCATTTAAATATATAAAATATATTTAAAATAGAAAATATATTATAATGTATCTAGATATTATATTCCCTTATGCTCTTTATGTCGCATCTCATACAAGCTATCGAATACAAGGTTATCACTTTAGAATTTCAGTGTGTTACATTTTCCATGCCATAATAAAATTGTGTCCCAAAATTTTAAACTTGATCATGGTGGTATATTTTTTTATATTTATTATATCACAATTTGAAATTGTGTTAAGGTTTCATAATAAATCCTCTAAAAAATAGATAATGGGAATTACCAATGGCACATGGCATACCATGTAACAAGGTCTCAATATTGGAGAACATTAGTGGAAAGAAGAGATACATACTTAGAATAAAAGAGTACATATTTATAGGGACTGAATGAATTCATCAATAAAAATAAAGTGAATGGTTAATCTAAATTATTGGTGAAAAAACCCATAAATCATGGATGATTATGAGATCATCGATTCAACATAATTTAAGGTATTAGGAAAATATTTTATTTTGAATTCATTTTCAAAATATTGGGTAATTCTTTTATTGATCAAGAATATAAGGAATCATTCATATATTATAGTTTTCAATTTATCATGTACAATCTAAAATTTTGGTTCTACTTTGATCAAATTTTAATTCATCGAAAAATAATTTTTGATTCCTAAAGAACTAAAAGAACCATTAAAATTATCATAAGGCATATAAAAGAGTGAAATTTCTACCTATTTGTCTCTAACTATCTTCAAAAATTAATATGGATAAAAGTTTATTCTCTAATTCCCAAAATTGATATTACTGATTCATCATTAACATTTATTCATCAAATTTTATAACAAAAAAATGAAAAATAAACCATGAAATTATGTAGGTTAGTGGGTGGGGTAAAATCCTTATTGTTATTTAGTCATAGGTTTAAGACCCGTGGCCTTTTCCAGACTTCATATGTTTTCACCCGTAATACAATTTTCCCATTTATAAAACCATATTAATATAAATTTAAAAATAAATCTAATGGACATCCTTAAAATACAGTCAATTAGTAAATATCATTTTAACATAATTTTTAAAACAAAATTAATACATAAATATTCCATCCATTTACATCCACATAGTACCTTCTATAGTCTAGGGTTTATCCATAGTATCATCTATAGGATTCCTAAATCATGAAACCATTTATTTAATCATAAACACCTTAGGTTTAACCTAGTATATTCATTTTTATTGTCTATTTAAATCCTTAATAATATTTTGTAAATAAAATTTGAATTATCCTAAGCACATCCCCCAAGAGTTTCAAATTGGGTGAGAAGTAAGGCCCATTTTCATGTACCATTTTACTCCATGAGAGGATTAAAACACCTTTTCAGAGTCATTACTCCTAGTTAAATCAGTTCTAGAACCACATTTACTTTTAGTATCTACAGATGGATGCATTTCTTGGAAAGATCACATAATATCTACCCTAGAAAATTCTAGGTTGTTTTTTTATACTTATCCTCAAATTGTACCTTAGGGTTATGTTATCTATTCTATGTTTTATTAAATCTAGTTCTCATGGTAGCTACTCAAACTTTTTTAATAACAATTGTAGTGACTCAACCCCAGAAGCCTAGAGCCGGTGTGTACTACAAATCACATTGGTATGATTACAACAAATCAAATCCTGAAAAAATGAAGAGTTTAGAAGTATTCTTAAATAAGATACATAATTGAGACTTATATTACAAAATAATACAGTAATTACAACATATTTTATTTTTGGATGAGAAATTCATGAATAAATTATTCTTTCTAGTATATTCATGCATGTCTTTCTTAGTACACATCATTTATTCCTAGGGAGAGGAAACAAAATAAGTTTGAGATAAAATGATTAGAAATGATATGTAAAGTTGAAGTAATAATGAATTAAATAATTAAATAACATGGTTAGGTAAATAACTATTTACACATTCCATTAAAATTACATGGTATGGAAATATCAATATAGAACTGTAAGAAACTAAAACACATGTCATTTAATCAATGAACTAAAAATGAAATGAATCTATAGATATTTCAAAGAAAAATACCATGGATGAATAATAAATGAAACTAAATTAAGGAAGAACTTAATTATTGGATTCCATGTTCCCTAGGTATATAGAACCAGTACCATCAATACCTTTCACAATTCAATTTAGGATATTGGGTAAAAACACATCTATTTTCTCCATCTATTTATTATCATTAGACTACTGATGAATCGATGGGATATAAATAATTAGGACCCAAAAGTTTTGTACCTATCCAAAGTATTCCTCATATATCAAATAATTTGTTTATCTCATAAAAATGTTCCTTATCAAATATTCAAATTCAACAAAAGATATGAAATTATCAATAATTCCTCAGATAATCAAATAAATATCAAAGTGAGAACCGTATGTAAAAAAGGTATACGATTTAGGAAATACTAATATCCATTTCATGAGAATATGGAAATTTATAAAATTTTAAATTCACAATTAACTTATCATATGTATTTGATTGATTCAAGAAAAATTTAATAATCACAACAAAAAGTGATAATGAAAAGATAAAATTTACCACATTGTAGTTTTCATTTCAAAATCCCTTAGAATATATTATTCAAAGTAAAACCATTAATACAATGAAGATAAATGATTAATGATATAATATATTAAAATGATCATTAGCTATACAACAAATAAATAAGTGATATAAATGTCGTATGCCTCGCAAAACGAAAAGTGAGACAAGAATCCCTTAACTTATGTTTCCTTTCAACTGAACACGCATTACATTTATATATAATTAAAATAAATTTAAAATATAAATTATTTAAAACCTAATTTCTTATTTATAAATACTTTTATTTAAATTATTAACTTGTTATTTACAACTACATAATAAATTATGGTCATGTTGGGTGTTTTGACCTAATTTGGTTCATGTGTTAAAAAACTTTGGTATGCCAACTATGTTAGAAAGGATTATTATATAACATATCTAAAATAATAATCATAAAATAATTATTATATTAATACATAAATTATTATTTTTAACCCAATAATTAAATATGTTTATGAAAAAAATCAATGTAACATTCATGGAGATGTGAGGTCATACCCACGCATGAGTAACATTCTCATTTTTTAATGATCGTTAGGGAAAGAAAGTATGTAGTATTATATCATTCCAAAATGATAATTTTTTAAAAAATACCATAATATTTATTCATATATACTAATATATATAATTATTGTGATTAAAAATTATTCACATCATGTTGAGGAGGCGATAGTCCACATGCCCATAAATTACGTTATCTCTTTTTAGTGTTTGAAAGGGTAACAAAGAAAATAATATATATTAAATTTCAGGAAAGTTAATTATGTCCTAAATGTCATATAGATATTTTTAATGTCACATATTTTAAATTAAAACCATACATTTTAAAATCCATGTCTAATAGGAATGAATCAAATCACTTTGTGGGGGCGGTAGTCCATACTTCGACAAACAATGTTATCAATTTTACACAAAATGGAAAGTATAAGTGTATGTGTTATAAAATAATTAAAAAATAATAAATACATAATTTATATGACATATAACATATATAAATTTATTTTTTATCATAATTAATAACATCATAGGTGGTAATGGATGAAATAACAATCATCATTCCCTAAGGTTGTAGTTCTCTTTTCCATTAACAGTTTTTTTGTTACCAATTAAATGGATATGACTGTAAGTGTTGGTCAAGAAATTATAATAAAAAAAACCAAATTACATGAGTATAGTGGTGATATTATATTAAAAAAGAATTATATTATTTGAGTTTTTGTATATGTAATTGACTGAAAAGTGATTATTGGAATGCATTACATTATAATTGGGTAACTCCATTTAGTTTATACCAAATGGATTCCTTGGAAGTATTTATGCCCCAAAAGGTAGTTAAATGAAGATTTTTGGGATGTTGGAATGATATTTGGGATAATTTTGGCTGAAAATAATTGGTTTGAGAGTTGTGAGGATGTAGGGGATGTGGTGGCCTTTTAAAGTGAAGGAGGTGTGGCTCTTTTGTAATATTTTGACAAAGGAATATTTCTAACTTTTTTCATGTTTCAAGTAGACCCAATAATGGATATAATTAAACAAAAGATAGTATAAGGTAGATATATGGCTATAAAATATCTCTTGGACAAGTTTTTATTTCATTTTGGGCCTTATGGTTAAGGTTTTCTTCTTTATTAAGCTTAATTTAATTAACCTTAATCGTTGTAATTAATTTTATCACCTTCAATAATCATTTGGATCAAAAATAGTTTCTATTATTATAAATTGACAAATTTTTCTGATCCCAAATATAGAATCCATTTTCCAAAATTCCAATCATATATATGGAAGAAAATAATTTAAAATTCATCATGTAGGTGGGACAACAATGCGGGGTTTTAAAGTAAAAACATCCGAAACATTTTTTGTGTCTATAATCAGTTTCAATGTTAAATTGATTCCAATGACATAAATTGTATTAATTTATAAAAATATTAAATAACTTAACTTTAAAACCAATTAAAATTATAATTTATCCTTATAAATAAACTAGTTGAAAAATAATTCTTTTAATAAAATTTATTATTTTTAACTATTCATGAAGAAATGAAATGTATCCAGAAAAAATATCCTAAATTCACTCTAACCAAATTATTATGTTTCTACATCAAATTTGAAGTTTATTTCAATATAATAAATCAATTAATTTTTAAAAATCCATATTTAAAATGGGTTCTCCATTTAATATCAATAAAATTGCCTTTATAAAAATATAGGTTTTTATGTGTAAAATAGAGTTTATTCTTATGTTTTTTCTATCAAACCTAATGGATGAATAAAAAAATATTTTATTGAATATATAACATATATATTTAAAAAAAAATCATTCAATATTTGTTATTAATTATTTTTATTAAGATAATGCTCCTTTGGAATCATAAAAATAAAAATATTTATTTTTATATCGAATTGGTTCTTATTTACATTTCTCGTTAATTGGTGACCCATAATTTAATTTAATTTATATATAAACCAATATTATTCAGAATTTAGTTAATACTATTCATTCCCACTATTATATCTTCTAGTTTATATCATATTTTATAAAATAATAATATTTTAATAATACATTGTTATTTGGTGAAAGTTGGTCTTCCATGAAACACAGGATCTCTTGGAAGGTCTTTCGTGCATATAAAAAAATCAATCGAGAAAGGTCGCTCTTAAATGTAATGAAATCTAAATCAGTGTTCCATGCATTGAAATATATAGAATCTAATTTAAATATTAAATATATCATAAATTATTTGGATATTATATTCTTTTATGAATTGGGAACCGCTTGACATACATGATATCAAATACAATTTTTTCACATTATAATTATTGGGTGTTACAACAAACAATGTTTTTTACCCAAAATATTAGTCAATGTGATGATAATTAATTATGGTGGTTAATGTGAAATTAATCTTTACAGGGGACTAAACATTAATAATGTTGGTTGTAGTGGAGTACTCAAGATGGGGGTGAATTGAGTATCTATAAAATTTTCTGTTTGAAAAGTATTCTTAAAAGGATCCCCAGTAAAATAAATACAGCCCAGTTAATCAAATTAATACAGTTATGAAAGTTTAACTGTTTAAATATATTCTCATAAGATTTATTAATTCTCAGTAATCATAATATCAATTATTAACATTACTTTTGATGTTATTCTAATAAGGCAAGAACAATTATAACTTCTTTCTAATATTAACTATCAAAGTAAATTTAGTGATTTGTGAATTATACAGTAAAACAAAGAAAACTAAATTAAAAAAAAAAACATCGTATATAAAATAAGTGGTTCATTCTCAAGCTGAGACCTAATCTACTCAACTTGGTGATCACCTATCACTAATAAATTTATATTAATAAACTTGATCTACACCCTGGATCGTGGTAAACAACAGTGCACATGACTGTCCAGGTCACGTGACCTCTTCTACAGATCATCATGTGTTTAAACAAACAAGTCACACATAGAATACTTCTACACTTATTTGTGGGAGTAAACAAGTGTAAAAGGATGTGAGAGGAAGTATGTATTGTATCCTCCAGTTTAATGTAGGAGACAGTGTGTGTTTTTATACAGACACACAAACTAAATGAAAGCTAAAAATAATACACAACATAGCAAAAATGATGATATAAGGTTGGATGTGATCTGAGTGTTAGTTTATATAACTCTGTACTTCTAGGATGAAGCAGATGTTAGAATCGAATCCCCATGCAAGAAACAGAGTATCGCAAGTCTGATGCTCTGGTTTTCAGTTAGATCTGGCTCATGTTCTTTGTGTAGTTGATAATGAGAAGATGTTCTTGACTCTATTTTATGTTATCCCATATTTTTGTATTCAATAATTCTTCATGTATTCTTCAGATTTATTGAGTTTAATTTGTCTATTCTTTTCTCAAGAATGCTAGTGCTTCTTTGTAATAGCGCACTCCTGGTTTCTGGTCCACACTTCTCTTTTTATTCTTGGATTTCATGAGTTTGAGCCTATATGATGCATGTATTATATACCTATTACCTCATACTATCAAGAGACGTGTTTTCAAATAAATATTTATTATTTTAGTTCATTTAAAAGACTCAAATATGACCATTAGAAATTAAATTGAAAACAACAAAATAGATTAAGGAATAGTGTCACGGTCTGTCTGGAAACAGTGCCTCTATGAAATAGTGTCTCCATGAAACAATGTCTCCTTATTTACCATTGAGTGGTGAGATGGTTATGATGGAATAGTTTTATAGAGATTAGGAACTGGTACCACAAATGCATTGTCTGGTCACAATGCCAGGTTCTCAATGTCTGGTCACAGTGTTTGGGTCACGGTGTCAGGGTCAGGTGTCTAGGTCACGGTGTCTGGTTATGGTGTCTGGGTCACGGTGACTTGTCATGGTGTCTAGTCATGTTGAATGGGTCATAGTGTTTTGGTCATGGTGTTTGGTTCATGGTGTCTGGTCATGGTGTCTGGGTCACGGTGTCTCAGACTTATCCAAATATCTATATACATACTTTAATAGTGATATTCATAGAATCTAATAGACTTAATAATTTATCATGGAAATCCATTATGACACAAATTAAAAATAGTTTACAATAAGCAAACATATCACTTGAAATCATGGATAGGTTTATTTAAAGTATAAATAAATCAACCATCTGTATACATGATTTGAGATAGATTAAATAGGACTAACAAGGTTTACCGAATGTATAGAATTTGTGATCATTAAAATAAGATTAACAGGTGAGGATTCCAAAAATCTCCCCCTTTTTTATGATCACAAATCATGTGATTGAGATATCTATTCTTAGTGAATGTGTCTCTTCCTTAGTTTGCAAGTCTCTCCCACTTTTGGGGTTATCAACAATAGTAAATAAGTAAATAAGATAATAGATAATAAGAGTTCACAATGAATTAGATGGATAAACAAGTGTCATTACAAATAGTAAGCAACAAAAATACATAAATCATCCCTATAAAAAGATAGTGTTCATTTTTCTTCAGCACCTGATGTCTTCTCTTTGCCCTTGGCAGCAGCATCAGGAGAAGCCACAGGAGCATAAGTAGAAGTGGAAGAGGGAAGTGAACCAACTGACAGAGAAGGTAGAAGAAGTCCTTCAAAAATAGAGTGGTCCATGTTTGGTGTAGTGGAAGACCAAGGTAACTATTGTTCAAGGATAACATGCCTGATCTGACTCAGAGCCAGAGAGACAAACATAGAAGTAGAGGCAAGGGTAGAGGATGGGATGGTAGTTAAACTAGTTCTCAAGGGAGCAGCTGCAGGAGACACAATAGCAGTTCTCTGGACATAAAGATAAGGCCTCAAGATCTTGATGAAGTCATCAATAGTATCATCGCCATACTGCATCGCTTTCTCAAAGTTATCCTTTTTATCCATGAACTTGTCCAACAATGGAGTGAAATCCATAATATTTTGAACTTGAGTTTTGAATGCTTGAGTGACATGGGGGATTTTTAGATTCTCTACAAGGTACTCGAAATGGTTTGTTATATCATGCTTAGAAAAGATCCTATTGAATTAGAATTCAACCTTATTAGTAATTTCCTCTTGTTCATCATTGGAAATCATGGAATTAATTCTCACCAAATCAATAACTCTGTCACTGTTCTTGAAAATCATAGATATAGACTCGTTGTTAAAGCCACTGAGCACAGTCTGAAGTTCTTCTTTAAAAACGTTTCTGAGAATATCACTATCTAAGGAAGGTTGAGATTATTGTCCAGAGGCACTAGAAGTTGTAACAACTGAATTAAGAGACTTTCGTTGATTCGTAAATTTTAGGAGACAAACCTTATACTCGTCAGTCATCTTGTTAAGACCATTAACAAGCTCAAACATTTTGTGAACAATTTTATTATTTCTTTTAGAAACCTTAGCCACTAAGGAAGTAAGGTTAGGTTGAATCAAGGAGGATAAAACCTGTGGAATATGAACACTAACATCCTCAACAAAATTAGTAACAAGTTCTAGTCTTGAGTTCAACACTCTATACAGAGCTTCAACCATAATTCTGGGAGACTTCATGTCATCACTGAGTTGTTTGTTCTCAACTCTAACTTCTCAAATTTCATGAAGCATTTTTAGCTAAATCTTCCAAATAATCTTCTCTAACAATAGGTAAAAATCTCTTTCACTCATGTTTCTCATAGGATAAGGATGAGTATTCATGATATTTTCAACCCTAGCCAATAGGGTAGCTCCAAATGATTTCAAGTCATCCATATGCACTAATGTGGAAGGTTCTTATAATGTTTGAGGGATAGGAGCTGAGATAGGATAAGGTTCCTTTGCAGCCATAACATCAAGAGCAGATAATGGATTCAATTGAAACATAGTAGATAGATCTATAACTTTAACTAAGTCTTATAGATAATCATTCACATCAAAATAGCTATGGAATTTATACTATGTATCCACAGAGCATGAATCAACCAGATTTGGCACTTCAACACTTTTCAGATTCAGGTGAAACTCCCCCTAAATGTGTTCATCTTTCTCAGGAATATGAGATATAGATCCTTGATCTAATTCCAAGATTTCATCCCCAATAGCCTTACCCATTTCCTTTCTATATAATTGAAATTATTTCTCCATTCTCTCTTCATCAGATGGGATAACCTCAGGAACAACTTGTTTCTACAAATTATCCTCATATGCAGCTTCTTTCTCAAGAGAGAGATCATCTTCTAAACATTCTTCCAGAACAGCCTTTTCACTTTAAACAATAACAGATTCTTCTTTAGAGGTAGATTCTTCTTTTAGATCAACAATTTATTCAAAGACATGTATTTCCTTCTCAATTAAGACTTGAGAAACAGGTTCAATGTCTTTCTCATCCATGGCAGTTTTCCCTATAGGTGGATCAACCTCTTCTAATTATTCCTCTTCATAATAGACAATGATTTCATCTGGTTCCAAACCAGAATTAGAAATGTCTTTAGGTCTTAAAGATTTCTCAACTATGTTGATCTTTTCTTATACCCTGTCATTATATTACACCCATGCTTTTATCAATGGATTCCAACTGATTTTCATTCTCTTGACTGTAACTTTTGAAATAAAAAATTCATTTTCCTTAATGAATTTTTCATCTACTCCAACTAACCCTTTTGCATGAAGCATAGTAGATATTAACCTTGAGTTGGACAAGGAGGTTGACTTGTAGGTTGTCTTGATCAACTCACACATATGGAGGATAACATAAATGCATAGGTTGATCATGTGTCCATTTTTTATATGATGTATCAAAAATATATCCTGATACTTGAGTGTAGCAAAATAAAATTTTCAGGGGATAATCATATTCGCAACAAATTTAAACAATAGTATGGTTTCCCCATCTAGCTTAGCACCTATTGATCTTCTATTTGTTTCATTCCCAGTTAATCCTCTCAATGATTCTTACAACATAATGATCTCACATTGAGGTGGAGGACCTCTCTAGTAGTCCTAAAAAATAACCTCATGAGGTATCCTTAGGCAAGCCATCCATAACCTTGATGAAAAGGTACATCTTTTCCCATTGATCCAGATTTTTAGAACAAAACCATCTTTTGTATCAAAAGAGAATTGAACGAACTAATAAAATTGTGCAACCATCTTTGGGTATATCAACCTATCCTCATTTGTGAACAAATCCAGTCACCCTTGCTCTTTTATCACCTTCAATAATAAAGATCTACTTGACAACAACCACTTGGGGAAAATTTCCTTTTCATGTACCACTGTTATGTTCACTAGGTTCGGATTCAATGGTACTTCGAGTGCAAACTTCAGTGCTATTTTCATCTTCTTATTTGATCTTCACTTCTCAGGGGTTGATGAGGACAGAAGTTTCACTCTGGGCATTAAATGAAGGTTCAAGAGAGAAAAGACTGAAATAGGGGTTACAGTTTGAGAGAAGAGAGCTCAGGTGAAGAAATGAGTGAAACCTCTTTTGTTTGTATCATTTAGGGATATCATGTGTCGCAAAATCAAAAGTGTCGGAAAGTAAAAGAATAAAATAATTAACTTCCACAATACGGGTTATAATTTTTAAATAAAACCATAAAGCATCTTTACGGTGAGACCGTAACAAAACTTTACGGTGAGACTGAAATTGGCTTTCATGGTGAGACTCTAACAGGCATTCACAGTGAGGTTGCAAAAATGTGATTTCTAAACTGTGTGACTGAATTGTTTGAGACAGTAAGTGCCAGACAGTAACTGAGAGATTGTAAATGTGAGACCGTAAAAATAAAACTACAACTTTTAAGATAGTTACACTATAGAACTATTAGAGTTAGACATTAATCTTAAGACAGTGACTTGTGAAACCATAAACTGTGAAACAATAAGCTGTGAAATAGTATAATTAATACTTAAGATTTATCATTCTCAACTCATTTATGATGTAATCTATTCTTTTCGAATTTAATGGTTTGGTGAATATATCAACAATTTGATATTCAGTTCCAATGAATTCCAAAGTGATATCACCTTTTTGATAATGATCTCTCAAAAAGTGATGTCTTACATCAATATGTTTTGTCCTAGAGTGTGAAACATGATTTTTTGAGATATTAATAGCACTTTTATTGTCACAATTTATAGGTACATGCCTGAATTTATATCCATAGTCTAGTAATGTGTGTTTCATCTGCAAAATATTTTCACAACAACTACTAGTAGCTATGTACTCAGCTTTGACAGCAGATAATGTAACTGAGTCTTATTTCTCACTACACCATGATACTAGTGACTTGCGTAAAAAGTTACATGTTCCAGAGGTTCTTTTTCAATCTAACATATGACCTCCGAATTCAACATTATAATAACAATCTAATTCAAATGATTTTCCTCTGGGATATAATAGTACTAGATTGGGTGTATGCTTGAGGTATTTGAAAATTCTCTTAACAGCGTTTAAATGATATTCCTTAGGGTTTTTTTGAAAATGAGCACACATACACACACTAAGCATAATTTCAGGTTCGCTAGCAGTTAAGTAGAGTAAGCTTCTAATCATTCCTCCATAAGTGGTTTGATCAATATATTTTCCATCTTCATCGAGATCCAACTTACATGTGGTACTCATTAGAGTTTCACTACTTGTAGTGTTATCCAAGCCAAACCGATTTATAAGATATCTAGTATATTTTCTTTGATTTAAAATAATACCATTATTATTTTGAATGATTTGAAATCCAAGAAAGAATTTTAGTTGACCCATTAAACTCATTTAAAATTCGTTTTTCATCATTTTAGAAAATTCAATACATAATGAATTGATTGAAGTTCCAAAGATAATTTCATCTACATAAATTTGAACTGCTAAAACATTATTTGAAATTCGTTTTATAAAAAGGGTAGGATTACCTATCCCTTTTGTAAAACCTTTGAAAATAAGAAAGGTTCTTTATTTATCATACCAAGATCGTGGATCTTCTTTTAAACCATATAATGATTTTAATAGTTTAAAAGCATGATTTGGAAAATGGGGATTGGTAAAACCAGGGGGTTTCTCAACAAAGACATCCTCATATATGTACCCATTTAGGAATGAACTCATAAAATTCATTTGATATAGTTTGAAATTCAGATGTGCATCATAAGAAAGCAGAATTATGATGGCTTCAAGTCTAGATACTGGTGTAAAGTTTTCTTCATAGTCAATTTCTTCTTCTTGACAATATCCTTGTGCAACCAATCGAGCTTTGTTTCTAACTATGTTAACATATTCATCTACTTTATTTCTAAAAAACCACTTAGTGCCTATGGTAAATGTGTCTTTGGGTCTATCAACAAGTTTCCTAACTATGTTCTTTCAAACAGATTAAGCTCTTATTTCATAGCCATCACCCAAAATTCATCATTGATATCATCATTAATGTTTTTAAGTTCTGGTTGTGACAAGAAGAGTTGATGTTCAACCTGATTTTTTAGAGAATCTCTAGTTTGAGTTCCTTTATCTAAATCTCCTATAAAAGCATCGAAAGGATGATTCTTAAGAGTTCTATCAGCTCTAGAAAAAGAAGGACTAGTGATTTCAGGTTCTTCAACCAGTTCGGGTTTATTATGTGTTGAATCTAATGAATTTCAAAAATTGGATGTTTTCACAGATTCCATTACAGGATGGTTAGAGGATGTTGTATTGATGTCCATATTTGATACAACATCTTCCAGGTTCTCTAGAGTGGTCTTAGGCCCATGTGGATCTATTTCATCAAATTTGACATGAACATATTCTTCCACACATTTAGTTCTTTTATTAAACACTTTAATGGATTTACTAAAGATTGAATATCCAAGAAATATTCCTTCACCACTCTTGGATGCGAATTTTCCAAGATTTTCCTTAGTATTAAAGATATAGACTTTGAAACAAAAAAACACTAAAGTATATTACTTTGGTTTTTCTGTTGTTCCATAACTCATATGGAGTTCTTTTAAGAATGGGTCTAATCAATACTCTATTTATAATATATCATGCTTTATTTACAGCTTCAACCCAAAAATAAATAGGTACATCATATTCACTAAGCATAGTTCTAGGAATATCTTGCAAGGTTCTATTTCTTTTTTCTACAACTCCATTCTATTGAGGTGTTCTATGGGAAGAGAAATTATGACTATAGCCATTTTGTGAGCAAAAGGATTCAAACTCTTGATTTTCAAACTCACAACCATGATCACTTCTTAACAATTTAATTCTAAATCCAATATCATTTTCTACAGTTTTGGAATATTTGGTAAAATGAGAGCAGGATTCACATTTGTGAGCCAAAAATATTGTCCAAGTATATCTACAAAAGTCATCTACAAGAACATAAACATAGTTCTTCCCATTTAAACCAGAAACTCTATATGGTCCAAACAAATCCATGTGAACTAATTCTAGAGGATGAGAAGTTGAAGCTTCTTTCTTTGGTTTGAAGGGAATTTTTTGTTTCCTTCCCTTTTAACAATGATTACACACATTATCATTTGGAAACTCAAGTTTGGGTAGGTCATTGACAAAACTTTTTCTAGTTATCTTTCTAAGGGATTGAATATTATAGTGACCTAGTCTTATATGCCAAAGAAAAAACTCTTTGTGAAATACACTTAAACATGAAGCATTTTGAGAGAATAAATAATATATGTTAACAGATTATGCATTTTCATTTCTTAATACAGAAAACAATAATTCATATTAGGATAATTTTATTAGTTATAAGATTTAATTTCATCATTTTGGAGTGTTCATTTCATGGGATTTCATGATTGGTCAAAATGTATAAATTTATGAAACATCATGTAAAATGGGAATAGATATATAAAATTTAGGTTAAATTTTATTAATGAAAATAAATAAGTATAATTGGTTATATAATTCATTTGAATATTTGGGATGAGGATTAAACATTAGAAATGTCTTTAGTGACAATCATTTAGATTATTTTGGTGGTTTTCTAATCATCACAAACTAGTTTTTTCATTATTCATTATTGTGTATAAATGTTAGTTTCAAAAAATAAAAGGGTTATAAAATAAATTTTAAAATTTGTACCAACCATTATAATGGTTTTATGTCCATTATTGATGGAGATAAATGAAAAATGAAAAATTTTCGTCCTCAAAGTAGATAAATCAACACCATACAGATGATATTTTTATTTTTAGAATAAAAGGAAGAGGAGCAGAGGTCTGATGGTGGATTTTCAATTAATATAACTACATTCAAATATATATATATATATATGATAAATTAGTTACACCCCATGTACCATAAATTCTATTGTTTTTCGGTGATTAGGTACATAAAACTAAAAACATAGAAATAGAATAAAACATATTTATGTAAATCACTAATAAATAGATCCTAACTTATATTTTTCTCATATATATTATATGATAACCTCTGTAATATATGACCAAAGGGGATGATTTAAACATCCCAGTAAAGGTGTGAACATAAGGATAAAGAAAAAATCATGGGTCAAAATACATAACATAATGACATAAAAAGGCATTTAACATGAATAAACTTTATGAATCATAGTTGACACCAGAAAATGCGTCCCCAAAATATTCCAAATGCTTCCATACATGATCCAAGATCATAGATCTTTTCACAGGCTTCAATTTGGTAGGTCGTAGGGCCCGAATGGAGTTACATATTAGGAGTTATGGACATTTGAAGTTGGGTTGGAAAATTGGTTTACGGAGCCCATTAGCGAAGCCCCCTCCACGATCGCGAAGTGTGGGAACTTGACCGGAGTCCTTGGGGACCCGCGCCACTGCAAATCTCCCCCTTTGTGAAGCCGCTGTGGAGCAAGGATGCGGGATTCTTTGCGAACACCTTTGGCGTTCATGAACTCGTCACAGGGCAAGGAGGCGGGATGCATCGCGAACCCCTTTGATGTTCGCGAACCCACCGTGGAGCGAGCTCTACTTCACGAAGACCCCATCGCTTATAAATACCAGGCTCACCCCCCTTTAGACAATGGTCACTCCGCCCCTTGGGCATCTGATCTCCCATTTCGCAGAGCTCGCTTTCCTTTGCGAAGTGGCTCCGCGAGTCCATGCTTTTTGAGTAGCTTCCTTCGCAAAGTTGCTCCGCGAGTCCATGATTCGCAAGTAGCTTTCTTTGGGAAGATGCTCTGTGATTCCATACTCCGTGAGTATCTTCCTTCATGAAGCTGCTCCATGATTCCATGCTCCATGAGTATCTCTCTTACGAAGCTACTCTGCGACTCCATGCTTCGCGAGTAGCTTCCTTTGCAAAGATGCTCCGCGGGTCCATGCCCCGTGAGTAGCTTCCTCCAGGAAGCAACTCCGTGAGTCCATGCTCTGTGAGTATCTTACTTCCTGGAGATTCTACTCAAGTCTATGCTTTGTTATCACCTTTAATTTGCGAAGATCCCTTCACTACCATCACCGACCCCCATGAAAAATGGACAGTCGCACCGCGAACTTTTTGACCTGGGATGTCGGCATTTTCCATTGCACCCTTTTGCACACCTTCCTTCCACCTATGGAATACCATGATTTGGGATACTCCTCTGCACACCATTAAAAAACTTAAGTCAACATATTCCTCTTGGTTTGTTTCCCATGTCGTGAGTTGAGATACTCATCATCAGTTCCCTGAGTACATTGAGTT
Source organism: Viscum album (assembly GCA_963277665.1). Lineage (NCBI taxonomy): Eukaryota > Viridiplantae > Streptophyta > Magnoliopsida > Santalales > Viscaceae > Viscum > Viscum album. The sequence continues at coordinate 693,736,639 of OY728130.1, forward strand.
GAACCACTCCTCATGTAACTCATCCAAACCCCATCACCTGGCTCGTATACCAAGTTGAACCACCAGGGCCACTCTTGCATAAGTCCCAACACCATCTATTTCTATGTGCCTTATGCCTAACAATCCTATCTACATGATTATTAATGGTAGTAAACCCTATGTTCCAAACATAGGATGCCTCTTACTCAATATAAGAGATTCCTTCTGTGCTAAGCATAAGATGCCAACAGTCCTATCTACATGACTATAAACTGTAGCACACCCTATGTGCCAAACATAGGATGCCTCTTACTCAATATAAGAGATACCTTGTGCGCCAAGAATAAGATGCCAACAGTCCTCTCTACATGACTATAAACTGTAGTACACCATATGTTCCAAACATAGGATGTCTCTTTCTCCAAACAAGAGATGTCTTATGGTCCAAGCATGAGATGCCAACAGTCCTTTATACATGACTCTAAACTTTAGTACGCCCTATTTTCTAAATATAGGATGCCTATTGCTCCAAAAAAGAGATGAATTATGCTCCAAGCATGAGATTCTAGTAGTCTTTTCTACATGACTATAAACTGTAGTCTACCCTATGTTCCAAACATAGGATGCCTCTTGCTCCAAACAAGAGATTCCTTATGCTCCAAGCATGAGACACCAACAGTCCTATCTACATGACTATGAACTGTTATACAATCTATCTTCCAAACATAGGATTCCTCTTTCTCTATAAAATAGATGCCTTATGCTCCAAGAATAAGATGCAAACAGTCCAATCTACATGACTACAAACTGTAGTGCACCCTCTGTTCCAAACATAGGATTCCTCTTGCTCTAGACAAGAGATGCTTCATGCTCCAAGCATGAGATGCCAATATTCCTATCTACATGACTATAAAATGTAGTACACCCTATGTGCTAAACATAATATGTCTCTTTCTCTATACAAGATATGCCTTCTGCTCCAATAATAAGATGCCAACAGTCACCATTGTTGCTCCATAGCGGCACCTGGGCAGCCTCCTTGCGTAAGCCCCATCCACCATTGCCACTCCATAGCAGCACCTGGGTAGCTTCCTTGGGTATGCCCCATCCACCATTGTCTCTCCATAGCGGCACCTAGGAAGCTTCCTTACGTATGCCCCATCCACCATTGTTGCTCTATATCGGCACTCGGGAAACTTCCTTCTGTAAGCCCCATCCACCATTGAAGCTCTATAGCGGCATCAGGGAAGCTTCCTTGTGTAAGCCCCATGCACCATTGTCGCTCCATAGTGGAACTCAGGCATCTTCCTTGTTTAAGACCCATCCACCATTGCCCCTCCATAGCAGCACCCGTGCATCCTCCTTGCTTAATCCTCATCCACCATTTCTGCTCCATAGCGGCACCCGGGAAGCTTCCTTGTGTAATCCCCATCCACCATTGCCACTCCATAGAGACACTAGGGCAGCATCCTTGCGTAAGCCTCATCCACCATTGCCACTCTATAGTGGCACCCGGGTAGCCTCCTTGCGCAAGCCCCATCCACCACTGCTGCTCCATACCGGCACCCGGGCAGCTTCCTTGCGTAAGCCCCCATCCACCATTTCCGCTCCATAGCAGTACAACGAGAAGCTTCCTTGCATAATCCTCATCCATTATTGTCACTCCTTAGAGGCACCTATGCAGCTTCCCCATTTAAGCCTCATTCACCACCCTTCATGGACGCACCTTTGCACTGTGATCATCAGGTCCTTGCTGCCTCATGTTTCTCACACCAAGTATGACTCACATGGGCTTAGAGTAAGCATCGACCATGACATCCTCTTTGGGAAGCCTAGAGTGTAAGTCCCAACGCCATCCTGAAATACGTGGTCTTTGATCCTATCCAAGGCAAGGTACATAGGAACCCTCCCTGAGGTTCAATCCCAACACCCGGTCTTTCCGACCATCTTCACATTGGTTCACCCAAACCATACTAACTATGCGGACTTTGATCCTTGCCAAGGCAAGGTATGTAGGAAGTCTCCCTGAGGTTCAAGCCGAACACCCGGTCGCTCTGACCCCCTACACGTCGGTTCGCCCACACCTAAACTACAAGGTATTTGATCCTTGACCAGGCAAGGTACATAGGAAGCCTCCCTAAGGTTCAAGCCCAACACCCAGTTGCTCTGACCCCCTCACGTCAGTTCACTCAAACCATTCCGAACTACGTGGTCTTTGATCCTTGCCAAGTCGAGGTATGTAGGAAGCCCCCCGAGGTTCAAGCCCAACAACAGGTCTCTCTGACCCCCTTCACATCGGTTCGCCCAAACTATTCCGAACTACGCGGCCTTTGATCCTTGCCAAGGCAAGATATGTAGGAAGCCTCCCTGAAGTTCAATCCCACCACCCATTGGTCCCGACCATCTTCACGATGGTTCACCCACACCAACCTAAACTACAAGGTCATTGATCCTTGCCAAGGCAATTTATGTAGGAAGCCTCCTCGTAGTTCAATCCCAGCACCCATTGGTCCCGGCCATCTTCGTGTCGGTTCACCAACACCACCTGAACTATGTGGACTGTGATCATTTCCAAGGAAAGGTACATAGGAATCCTCCCTGAGGTTCAAGAACAACACCCATTGGTCCCAACCACTTCACGATGGTCCACCCCCCCCCCCCCCCTCTGTCCTATATGACATTAAAGTGTACGCCCCCTTTTCGTCTTGTAATACATTAAAATATACCCATTCAAACTACGTGGGATTTGATCTGTGTCTCCTAGAAATGGTACGTAAGAAGCCTCCCTGAGGTTCAACCCCATTCAGAAGTAATCTGTTGTCAAACCCATCCATTGATAAGACATTAGAACCTCAACCATTGGTAAGCTATTGGAACCCCCACAAAACTATGCAGACTTTGATTCCCTGCCACAGGGATACGTAGGAAGTCTCTTCGAGGCTCAAGCCCAACACTGACGTCACCTTCATGATGGTCCCATCTCATCCCTCCCCCCCCCCCCACTTCATTCAACTCTCCATCATCCATCCTGATTCTTACCCGGGTCGCCACATCCCGGTGAGATCATGCCATTCATCCCAGCATCGCTTATTGCGGCACCCGGGAAGCTAACCATGCATAAGCACCACAACATCTATAACCATCAACCTAAGTTTATCTATCTTTTTATGGGATTCTATCCAAGCGTAAGCCCTAGCATGTATTCAGGTTGTTTTACTCTGTGTACACCATGTTTAATCACCCCTTCAAACAACGTGGGTTTTGATCCTTGTCTTCTACCCAGGGTACATTGGAAACCTCCATGAGGTTCAATCCCATCCAATGGTAAACCTTGGTGTTCCCCCATTCTGGGGTTCACACTCCCTGATCCGCCCTTAGTGGTGTCCATATCAGCCTTCACGGTGTGACATATTCTCTTTATGAGACACACCATTCTAGGTCTTCTCTTATTAAGTATTCTGACCAATCTACCTAGTAAACACTCCTGGAGCTCCTTCCTAAGGATGTACCAACCTGATCTGTCTCTATGGGGTGTTCTGATCACCCTCATTCTGTCTCCGCAAGATGTTATACTTGTGGCCTACCTCGTGTCAAACATGAGATTCCTAAGGAAAACCTCAGAAGACATGTCATTAGAATAACCATCTCTGCAAGACGTTAAACATGTGACACACCCTGTGATAAACATGGGAAGCTGTGGAAAACCTCAGAGACATGCCTCTTGCATATGATACCCCATGACTGATGAGGAATGACTCAGGTTTTGTTCCTTTGAGATGCCCTCTTATAAGGAATAATACAGGTTCTCCAATTTCTACACATTCATATATTCCCTGACATTCCTGATGTTACCGTCAACTCTGACCGAAGGTTGCTACCATTTCTAGACCCCATGGAATGTTCTGACGGAAGTGGTTTAATTAACCGGCATCCACAAAGATATGGAACTGAGAATGAGATTCACGAACCACTACTCAATCTTTAAGGGAGACTTAGACTAGGCAATGAGTTCTGAGGAGGAATCCACAAAATGAGGAACTGACATCCCATATTCCTGTTTCGATCAAGGATAAAACTTCCCTGAATAAGGAACAGATGCCTCCGGCCTTTGGAAAGAGGGAATGTGGGGAAACAGATGTGTGTCCTCCATAGACGGATGCACGCGCCCTGGTGAAAGCATCAGAAAAAGAAATAGTGAACCCGATGTAAATCTCTTCTCCTTCAATAGTGAGTGGATCAAAAAATTCAGGAAAATTGACGCATCACCCATTTAAATCCCCTCTCCTTCATATGTGAGATGATGAGTACCATTGGGTGTGTGAAGACTACAGACCATCGGCTCCTCACTGACCCCACCGCCTTAAGATACCGCGTAGGGGGCATCCGCCCCCGTCTCCTTCGGCTCCTCGCCGACGCCACCGCCTTAAGAGGCCGCGTAGGGGGAATCTGCTCGCGATTCCTTCGTCTCCTCACCGACCGTGCCGCCTCAGGAGACCGCGTTGGTGGCATCTACCACCCAACACCATCGGCTCCTCCCCGACCTCACCGCCTCAAGAGGCCGTGCATGGGGCATCCGACCCCGACTCCATCGGCTCCTCGCCGACCCCACCGCCTCAAGAGGCTCCGCAGGTGGAATCCGCCACCCGACTTCATTGGCTCCTCCCTGAATCTGCCGCCTGAAGAGGCCACGCAGGTGGCATCTACCACCTGACACTATCAGCTTCTCCCCGACCCCTCCACCTCAAGAGGCCGCGTAGGAGGCTTCCACCCCTGATTCCTTAAGGTCCTCACAGAATCTGCCACCTAAAGAGGCCACACAGGGGGCATCCGCCCCTGACTCCTTCGGCTCCTCGTCGACCGCACCGCCTCAAGAGGCCGCACGGGTGGCATCTACCACCCGACTCCATTGTCTCCTTGCTGACCCCGCCACCTCAAGAGGTCGCACAGGGGGAATCTGCCCCTAACTCCATCGGATCCTCATCGACTCCGCTGCCTCAAGAGGTCGCCCAGGTGGCATCAGCCACCCAGCTCCATCAGCTCCTCGCCGACCCCGCCGCCTCAAGAGGTTGTGCAGGGGGCATCTATCCCCGACTCCATCATCTCCTCGCCGACCCTGCCGCCTCAAGAGGCCGCGCGCATGGAATACATCACCCGACTCCATCGGCTCCCCGCCGACTCTGCTGCCTTAAGAGGTCGTGCAGGGGGAATCCACCCCCGACTCCATCGGCTCCTCGCTGACTCCACCGAATGAATAGGCCGCACAGGGGGCATCAACCAACCAATCCATCAGCTCCTCACTGACTCTTCAGCCTCAAGAGGCCACGCAGGTGGCATCTTCCACCCAAATCAATCGGCTCCTTGCCGACCCCACCGCCTTAAGAGGCTGCGCAGGGGGCATTCGCCTCGACTCCTTCGGCTCCTCACCGACTCCACCACCAGAAGAGGTCGTGCAGGGGGCATCCACACCTAACTCCTTTGGATGCTCGTCAAGTGCGCCGCCTTAGGAGGCCGCGCAGGTGGCATCTGCCATCGGACTCCATCACCTCCTCACCGATCCCACCACCTCAAGAGGCCGCACAGGGGGAATCCAACCCTGAATCCATTGGCTCCTCGCCGACTTCGCGGCCTCAAGAGGCCGAACAGGTGGCATCTGCCACCCAGCTCCATCGGCTCCTCGCCGACCCTGCCGCCTCAAGAAGCCGCGCAGGGGGCATCTGCCCCCGACTCCATCAGCTCCTTGCCGAATCTGCCACCTTAAGAGGTCGCATAGGGGGCATATACCCCCAACTCCATTGACTCCTCGCTGACTCTGCTGCCATAAGAGTCCATGCAGGGGGGAATCCTCCCCGACTCCTTTAGCTCCTCGCCGACTTCGCCACCTCAAGAGGCTGCACAGGGGGCATCTGCCCCCGACACCTTTAGCTCCTCGCCGACTCTGCCACCTTAAGAGGTCGTGTAGGGGACATCCACCCTCGACTCCTTCAGCTCCTCACCGACTCCGCCACCTGAATAGGCCGCTCAGGGGGCATCTGCCACCAGACTCCATCGTCTCCCCGCCGACCCCTCCGCCTCAAGATGTCGTGCAGAGGGCATCTGCCCCTCACTCAATCGGCTCCTCATCGACTCTTCCACCTTAATAGGCCGTGCAGGGGGCATCCACCCATGACTCCATCAGCTCCTCGCTGATGTCGCCACCTTAAGAGGCCCCGTAGGGGGAATCTGCCCCCCGACTCCATCAGCTCCTCGCCGACCCCGCCGCCTTAAGAGGCTACGTAGGTGGAATCCGCCACCTGACTTGATCAGCTCCTCACCGACCCCACCACCTTAAGAGGCCGCGCAGGGGGTATCCGCCCCCGACTCCATCGGCTCCTCGCTGAACTCACCGGCTTAAGAGGCTGCGGAGTGGGCATCCGCCTCCGACTCCATCGGCTCCTCACCGACTCTGCCGCCATATGAGGCTGTGCAGGGGGAATCTGCGCCCAACTCCATCGGCTCCTCGCTGACTCCGCCACCTTAAGAGGTTGTACAGGGGGCATCCTCCCCCAACTCCATCGGTTCCTCGTCAACCCTGCCACCTTAAGAGGCTACACAGGTAGAATCTGCCTCCCGACTCCATCGGCTCCTCGTTGACCCCTCCGCCATAAGAGGCCGCACAGGGGGCACTCTGCCCCCGACTCCATCTGCTCCTCACTGACCCCACTGCCTTAAGAGGCTACGCAGGGGGCATCCGCCCCCAAATCCATCGGCTCCTCGCCGACACCACCGCCTTAAGAGGCCGCGCAGGGGGCATCCGCCCCTGACTCCATCGGCTCCTCACCGACCCTGCCACCTCAAGAGGTCGCACAGGTGGCATCCGCCACCTGAATTCCTCATCTCCTCGTTAACCCCACCGCCTTAAGAGGTCATGCAGGGGGCATCCGCCCTCGACTCCATTGGCTCCTTTCCGACCTCGCCGCCTTAAGAGGCCATGTAGGGGGCATCTTCCCTCGACTCCTTCAGCTCCACACTAACCATGCCGCCTCAAGAGTTCGTGCAGGTGGCATTCACCACCCAACTCCATCGGCTCCTCGCTGACTCCGCCGCCTAAGGGGCTGCGCAGGGGGCATCTACCCCCAACTACTTCGTCTCCTCGCCAACTCTGCCGCCTCAAGAGGCCGCGCAGGGGGAATCCGCCCCTGACTCCTTTGGCTCCTCACTGCCCCCGCCCCCTCAAGAGGCCATGCAGGTGGCATCCGCCCCCGATGCCATCATCTCCTCACTGACTCCGCCACCTGAAGAGGTCGCGCAGGGGGCATTCGCCCCCGACTCCATCGGCTCCTCACCGACCCCTTCCCCTCAAGGGGTCGTGCAAGGGGTATCCTCCCTGACTTCATCGGCTCCTCACCGACTCTGCCACTTGAATAGGTCGCCCAAGGGGAATCTTCCCCCGACTCCATTAGCTCCTCGCCGACCTCGCTGCCTCAAGAGGTCGTGCAGGGGGCATCCGCCCCCAACTCCTTCAACTCCTCGCTGAACCCGCCACCTCAAGAGGTCGCTCTGCTGGCATCCGACACCCAACTCCATCGGCTCCTCGCCGACCCCACCGCCTAAAGACGACGTGCAGGGGGCATCCACCCCCGACTCCTTCGGCTCCTCACTAACCACACCACCTTAAGAGGCCGCGCAAGTGGAATCAACCACCCGACTCCATCGGCTCCTCATCGATGCCACCATTAAGAGGTTATGGAGGTGGCATCCGCCACCTGACTCCATCGGCTCCTCACCAACGCCGCTACCTCAAGGGGATGCACATGGGGCATCCTCCCCGACTCCTTCATCTCCTCACCGATTCTGCTACCTCAAGAGGCCACGTAGGTGGAATCCGCCACCCAATTCCATCGGCTCCTTGCTGACGTCGCCGCCTCAACAGGTCGCGCAGGGGGAATCCTCTCCGACCCCTTCGACTCCTCATCGAGGTTGCCGCCTCAAGAGGGCGTGCATGGGGTATCCTCACTGACTCCTTAAGCTCCTTGCTGACCCCGCCGGCTCAAGAGGCTGCGTAGGGGGCATCCGCACCCAACTCATTCAGCTCTTCACTGACCCCGCCGCCACAAGAGGCCGCACAGGTGGCATCCGCCTCCGACTCCATCAGCTCCTCGCCGACCCCACTGCCTCAAGAGGCCACACAGGGGGCATTCGCCTCCGACTCCTTCAGCTCCTCTCCGACCCTGCCACCTAAAGAGGTCGCGCTGGGGGCATCCTCCCTGACTCCTTCGGCTCCTCGCCGACTCAGCCGCCTCAAGAGGCTGCGTAGGGGGAATCCTCCCTTCCTCCTTCAACTCCTCTCCAACTACACCACCTCAAGAAGCCTTGCAGGGGGCATCTGCCCATGACTCCTTCAGCTCCTCAATGAATCCGCCGACCTCATGGGCCGTGGAATGCTGGGAGAAACCACCCCCAATCCAATAGCACATCTCCAAGAGCACCAATAACCACTGCAAAGATCTTCCCCACACTGTTATCACAAGACACTACGGAGGTTCTCCCAGTACCTCCACCATTCATCACGAAGGATTCCATGCCTTTAGGGCTCCATCGCCCCCGTTGTACTGATGTTCAAGGCTTCCACGCCTTTCGGGCTCTATCACCGTCATCATACCGATGTCCTTGCTTCCACCCCTTCCAGGCTCCATCACCCCCGTCGTACCGACGTTCAAGGATTCCCGGCCTTCCGAGCTCCATCACCCTCTTCATACCGACGTCCTGGCTTCCACGCCTTCTGGGCTTTGTCGCCCCGTCGTACTGACACTTCAAGCTTCCATGCCTTCTGCACTCCGTCCTCTGCATCGTACCGACGTCCAGGCTTCCATGCCTTCTGGGCTCCCTATCCCCGTCGTATCGATGCTTGAGGATTCCATGCCTTTTGGCATCCATCGCCCCCATCGTACCAATGTTCGAGGCTTCCATGCCTTCTAATCTCCATCACCCCCATCGTACCGACGCTCCAGGCTTCCAAGCCTTCCAGGCTCACTCGACCCCATCGTACCGACGCTCTAGGCATCCACGCCTTCTGAGCTCCGTCCCACCCATCGTACCGATGTTCAGGCTTCCACACCTTCTGGGCTCCCTCTCCCCTGTCGTACCGACGTCCAGGATTCCACACCTTCCTGGCTCCATTTCCCCCATTGTACTGACGTCCAGGCTTCCATGCCTTCTGGGCTCCATCGCCCTGTTGTACCGACGTTCTAGGCTACCGCACCTTTCAGGCTCCATCGCCCCGTCGTAACAACGATCCTATCTTCATCACCCCTTTGGATTGAGGGAATGTTGTCATCCCTAACACCCTTACGACACTCTGTGTCATCCCAACTACCCCATTGCATCACCCACAGAGGTCCTCCATGTGGCCTTGACACCAACTCATGGAAGGTTCATTATGAGGTATTCCAGCTCACGCATGGAGAACATTCATGCATACTATCAGGGAATTTTAGGAAAATCTCATCATATAGATCCCCCCTCATCCCAACCAACCAGAATGGGGTAGCCTCTACCAACACAATCCTTTTGGTTTCATGTCCTAGTTGCATGACGTTAAACTGCATAACAACAATCGTCTCGGTCACATGACGTTAAACTGCAAGACAACTTCTTGGTCACATGAAGAAAAACTGTACAACATTTTGTTCAAAGCTATGCGACCTAAAAAACTGCAGTAACCATGGTCAAATCTACACAACCTAAAACTGAAGAAACCATGGTTAAAGCTATGTGACCCTAAACGCCAGCCATCACTCGTCCTACATGGCGTTAAACTGCATCATCATCCTGTATGACGTAAAACTGTTCATCTTCGTTCGTCATGACGTTAAACTACTCATTATCATCCTGCATGACTTTAAACTACATCATTGTCCTACATGATGTTAAACTATTCATCTTTGTCCCGCATGACATTAAACTGCATCATCATCCTGTATGACGTAAAACTGTTCATCTTCGTCCGTCATGATGTTAAACTGCTCATTATCTTCACGCATGACGTTAAACTGTATCATCATCCTAAATGACTTTAAACTACTCAAATTCGTCCCGCATGATGTTAAACTGCATTATCATCCATCGTGACATTAAACTGGTCATTATCATCTCGCATGATGTTAAACTACATCATCGTCATGCATGACATTAAATTGCTCATCTTCATCCCGCATGATGTTAAACTGCATTATCATCCCGCATGAAATTAAACTTCATCATCATCCTGCATGATGTAAAATTGTTCATCTTTGTTCGGCATGATGTCAAACTGCTCATTATTGTCCTGCATGACATTAAACTGCATCATCGTCCTGCATGACGTTAAATTGTTCATCTTCGTCCCGCATGAGGTTAAACTGTATTATCATCCTGCGTGACTTTAAACTACATTATCATCCTGCATGATGTAAAAATTTCCATCACTCATCCCGCATGATGTTAAAATACATCATCATCATGCATGATGTAAAACTGCATCATCGTCCTTTATGATGTAAAACTGTTCATCTTCGTCCGCCATGATGTTAAACTGCTCATTATCATCCTGCATGACATTAAAATGCATCATCGTCCTGCATGATGTAAAACTATTCATCTTCGTCCGTTATGATGTTAAACTGCTCATTATCTTCCCTCATGACGTTAAACTGCATCATCGTCCTACATGACTTTGAACTGCTCATCTTCATCCCGCATGATGTTAAACTGCATTATCATCTCGTATGATGGTAAACTGCATCATCGTCCTACATGATATTAAACCATTCATATTCATCCTGCATGATGTTAAACTGTATGTCGTTCGTCATGATGTTAAACTTCTCATTATAGTCCGACATAACTTTAAATTGCATCATCGTCCTACATGATGTTAAACTATATATCATCCATCATGATGTTAAACTTCTCATTATCATCCCACATGATGTTAAACCATATCTCATCCCACATGATTTTAAACTATATGTCGTCCCACATGATGTTAAACTGTATGTCGTCCCGCATGACATTAAACTGTATATCGTCCCGCAAGATGTTAAACTATATCTCTTCCTGCATGACGTTAAACTATATATCGTTCCACATGTCGTTAAACTATATTGCTTCCGTCATGACGTTAAACTACTCATTATCATCCTGCATGACAATAAACTGCAAAATGGTTCGAGCTCTATGACCTTAAACTAATATCACAACCATCCATATCACACGACGTTAAACTGTGTGATCCGTCCAAACTGAAGGACGTAAAACTAATCCGCACTTGTCCCACATGATAATAAACTACAAACTGGTTGGGAATTCCCATCCTGGGCCCAACCTCAGCTCCCTCAACCTTTCTGAACCCCTGGCCTGAGTTATCATTTGGGATTTTGGGGTGTGGTATGGACTCACGTCCGTATTCACGTCGGGGTATTTTTCCACGCCACACATCCCCCCCTTTTGATACATCCCTATATTTATCCTCTTTTCCAAAAGCACAGGCCATGTCATGCTTCACGAGCCCCATCATTTTCATTTCCATCACATTTTATATTCAAAAGGACCCCGAATGGCATGGATGCTCGGCCCAAGGGCCCTCCTACCATTACAAACTAACATCCTTGAGGATCATGAGTAGCAAATTGATACAAGTCCCATGTTGTGAATATGGTCAATGGTCGACGCTCAATTGTTTACACTGAATTCTGGTCATGCAAGGGTGGATACTGTGTTGCGAACTTTTTCAATAGTTGTCCTCTATTATTGATGTCTCTTTGTGGTCATCCATAGGCACGATGATTTTTCCTCTCTGTCCCATGCATATGACATTAAACTAGGAATATACGGTCTGATATCTATGACCCTAAACTAATATCACCTTCATCCTCACTGTAAGATGTTAAACTGCAAGCTGTCCATGACACACCATACAGGGCCCAGTCTTAGGACCCTTGGTCTTTTCGGGCCCCTGGCCCAAGTTCTCACTTAGGGTTGTATAGTGTGGTGCGGGATTATGTCCTCATTCACGTTGGGTTACTTTTCATTCCATACATGCCCATCATTGGGGTATCTTTCCCTTATTAGCATCATCCTTTTTTCCAGAACTATGTGTAGCTTGATTCCCATCCCCATGAGATATGTAGGACCGCCCGAACATCTAGACTTCGGGTACAACCCCATCTCTTAGAAACCTCACTATCATTTTGGCCCCTTGGCCCATTTTCTTCCAGAAGAGGGGTATATATTGTTGTATAGGCATGTTTCCCCATTCACATCATGTTTATAACAACCATTCTGCACACCTCTCTCTCCAGAGTAGTCTTCTCTCCCTTTCCCTACTTTCACCTCTTTGAGTCGGCTGCCCTTAAGTCGGGTCCCTATGCCCTCTTTGGTGATTCACCAATTGGCCCATGAGTGCTCTAGTCTAGAACCTGGAGTGTCAGATTCTATGTGGACATGCTTTCGCTCACTTTTTAGGCTTCGTGTTCCCCTTCATTTGGGATTCCATTATCTTTCACATCTGAAGAGATCCCAAAATGGCATGGATGATAGACCTAAGGGCTCACCTACCCTTATAGGCCAACATCCTCCAGGGTTTCAGACAAAAAATTGATACAAGTCCCGCATTGCGAATATGGTCAACGGTCGATGCTCATTTGTTATTCCCATTTCAGGCCACACGATACGGATGTTGTGTTTTGAAGACGGTCAACAGTTTTTCTCCATCGTCACACCAGCCCCTTCAATCCTTGAATGTTGGTTACATGATTCACATTATTTTACACCCCATAATGTCCAAATGGAATTTCGACACTCCTAGCACTATCCCTTAGTGCACATTTTCACGTTAGGAGTACAAAATCCATGGTGAAGGGATCATTTGGTGCTCCACACCGACCACCCTTCGGCGTGCATTCCAGGTATTTACAGAAACCTCTTCCACCCTTATTTCCCACACCGAGTTTGACTCACGTGGGCTTAAGGATCGAGTCAAGGTCTGCAATTACTTATAAGGATTCTGCTTCTCTATGGTCTGAGATCTAAGACATTAAACTAATATCTCTTCAAGAACTATGTACGGATTGATTCCCCTCCTTATAGGATTTATAGGAATGCCTAGACATCTTGTCTACGGGTTTAGTCCAAGGAATCTGAAATATGTTCCTCTCTCTTTCAGCCCCTGGGCCCGAACCCTTTTTGGAACATGTGGTGTGGCGAGTACCTCATGGGTTCTCATTCACATAGGGTTTTGAAAAGGCCGCACCATGTGCCTTCTATGTCTTCTCCCAACCTGGTCTGAGCTCTATGACCCTAAACTAAGATCTACTTATGGGAACGGTGCATCATATTTGGCCACTTCGCCACCTTGTGAACAGTCCATTAAGTCAATCTTCACTCAATGGCTCATCCTATGACCGTTAAGCTAGAAATGTAAAACTTCAGGACCCTTGTCCTTGGAGGGGAGGGACTTGACTCCCTCTATCTGATATGTCTTATATTCATATTCAAATGAGTTTTGACAGAGATCCCAAAGTGTGGAATTTTCACAAGGACATTCCCCTCATTCCATGTCCAAGCTTCGTGAGCTTGTCATTTGGATACTCATCCTCTTCCATGATTGAAGGGATCCCCTTTGTGTCCTAGTCTCATGCCTCATAGGCTTACCTACTGTCTTGGTCCAACGTCCCTGAAGACCTTAGAGGATTTTTGCGACAAGCCCCGTGTTTTGAACATGGTCAGCAGTTGACCCTCATTTGTCTGTCCCCATTCCAGGCTAACGCAATATGGATACTATGTTTCGAACATGGTCAACAGTTATCCCCTATCATCACACCACCATAATTGTGATCCATATCTCGAGCATTATGATTCACATATTTCCACTTCTCTATGTTCAAATGGAATTCCTACATACTTGGATTTACTCCTTCGTGCATCTAGGTGTGTTATATAGGCAGGTCAGCATCAGTGGGACGTTATTCACCTAGTGTCCCATCATCCCTAACATGTGCCTTCATGTGCTAGGAAAGTCTCATCACTACTTCTAGTTTCCCACATTGAGCATGACTCACATGGGCTTAGTAGTTTTGGTAGGATGTTTACAGGCATAGTCATGCCACACAAGCCTTCCTCGTCCCTCATGATGTTAAACTGTGCCATCAGAACTATGAATGGCTTGATTCCCATCCTAATGGGGTACGTAGGAATGTTCGGGCACCTTTCTTTTAGCATAGACTAACTTTCACTTTTTGTCCCTTGACATAATGAATTTACTTCAGGGATATGTGGTATAGTGCAGACTCCTTATGTCCTCATTCACGTCGGGTTCATAGCTACCGCACCATATACTATCTTCCTAGGATCTCCCCTTTCACCCTACATCCTATCATATGACGTTAAACTACACGAGTCCACATGTCCTTAACGCATGACACTAAACTACGGTTCTACCCTGAATAAGTTCAAGATTCCCCATATTAATCATGGGATGCACCAGATCCCTTGCCATAGAGAATTTCCTCTACCAATATTGGTCTATGAACACTCTGTGATTCAAGAACTATGTTTGGCTTGATTCTCATCCTTATGGTATACATAGTGATGCCCATGCATTTCACCTCTGGCCCAGCCCCAGGGTCATCATCCCTTCTGAACCCTCGGCCCCAATTATGGTCCATGTGGTATGACCTTTAAACTATATGCACCATCCTTCTTTTATGACATTAAACTACGTGACTATCATCCTCATTGGTATTACATAAAACTATATGTCATTCTTGGTCCTTACCAGAGAGTTCCTGATCAGAAGTATGTTTGATCCCTAATCAGACAAATACACCCACCTAATGTGTTTCCACCATGGTGGCATGATTTTAAGAGTGTTGGACTCCATTCAAACAACCCACACTCAATGCTTTGTGTTCCCTTTATTCGGACCCTCATCCTCTTTCATGTATAAAATAACCCCTAACAGTATGGATGCTCGGCCTATGGCTCACCTACTGTCCTGGGCCAACGTTCTAGAAGACTAATGGGTAGCATTTTGAGTCAGGCCCTGTGTTTTGGACATGTTCAGCAGTCGTCCATCATTTGTTATCCCCATTTCAGTCTAATGCAATAAGGATATTGTGTTTCAAACACAATTCACATTTATCCTTAATTTTCATGCCATCCCTACAGTGTTCTGAATTTTGGGTATTGTGACTCAGACCTTCCATTCCCCTCTGTTCGGATTGATTCTAACGCCCATAACATTACCCCGCTCGTGCACTAGAGCACGGTGGGAGAAGCAAGTTGGATGTCCAGAGAACCATGTTCTCCATCTATGACCCCCCTTTCTTTTCATGATGCTCCCAATGGCGACTGATGTCCCATTCCAATCCCATCACATATCCCGCTATTTAGCACTCTCGTATAGGTGAATGGACTTCTATTATCTCTTTTTTCCTGCACCTATTATGGCTCACAAGGACTTAAATATTTAGTTTGATGTTTCCTCAATGTGATCGAGATACAGTGGACACCAAGGCAGGAATTTTACTTAGCTGTTTCCTCAGAGCGCGGTCCGCCTCACCCTCCTCGTCCTCATTGGACCACATTCTTAGGGGTGGCATTTGTTAAAACCAGAAAATGAATCTCCAAAATATTCCAAATGCTTCCATACAAGATTCATGATCGTATCCCATTTCTCAAGATTCGATTTAGTTGGTCATAGGGCCCAAAAGGAGTTACGGATTAGGAGTTATGGACATTTGAAGTTGGGTTGGAAAACTAGTTCGTGGAGCCCATTCGCGTAGCTCCCTCCGTGATCACACAGCGAGGGAACTTGACCAGAGCCCCTGAGGCCCCGCACTGGTGAAAAGCTCCCCCTTCGCAAAGGCTTTTCATAGAAAGGAGGTGGGATGCTTTGTGAACCCCTTTGACGTTCGCGAACCCGCCACAGAGCAAGGAGGCAGGATGCTTCGTGAACCCCTTTGACGTTCGCGAACCCACCGCGAAGCAAGGAGGCAGTATGCTTCGCGAACCCCTTTGATGTTCGTGAACCCTCCTTGGAGCAAGTAATGAATCATAGCACCTCCATCACCTATAAATACCAATCTCACCCCCTTCAGACGACAGTCTCTCCACCCCTTGGGTGGACGATCTCCCATTTTGGGGAGCTCCACTTTCCTTCGCGAACCGGCTCTGCGAGTCCATGCTCCGTGAGTAGTTTCCTTCGTGAAGCTGCTCTGTGAGTCCATGCTCCGCGAGTAGCTTCCTTTGTGAAGTTGATCTACAAGTCCATGCTCTGCGAGTAGCTTCCTTCGCGAAGCTGCACCGCGAGTCCATGCTTTTATTGGATAGCTCTTGTTCCAAACAAGAGGTGCCTTATGCTCCAAGCATGAGATGTCAACAGTCCTTTCTACATGACTCTAAACTTTAGTACACCCTATGTTCCAAACATAGGATGCGTCATGATCTAAACAAGAGATGTCTTATGCTCCAAGCATGAGATTCCAATAGTCATTTCTATATGACTATAAACTGTAGTCTGCCCTATGTTCCAAACATAGGAAGCCTCTTGCTCCAAACAAGAGATACCTTATGCTCCAAGCACGAGATGCCAAAAGTCCTATTTACATGACTATAAACTGTAGTACACCATATGTTCCAAAAATAGGATGCCTCTTGATCTATATGAGATATGCCATATGCTCCAAGCATAAGATGGAAATAGTCCTATCTACATGACTATAAACTGTAGTGCACTCTATGCTCCAAACATAGGATACCTCTTACTCTAGATGAGTGGTGCCTCATGCTCCAAGAACGAGATGCCAACAGTCCTATATACATGACTATAAATTATAGTACACCCTATGTGTCAAACATAGGATGCCTCTTTCTCTATACAAGATATGTCTTCTGCTCCAAGCATAAGATGCCAATAGTCACCATTGTCATTCCATAGCGGCACTTGGGCAGATTCCTTGCGTAAGCCCCATCCACCATTTTCTCTCTATACCAGCACCCCGGAAGCTTCCTTTCATAAGCCCCATCCTCCATTTCCACTCCATAATGGCACCTAGGCATCTTCCTTACTTAAGCCTCATCCACCATTGTTGCTTTATAGCGGCACTCTGGCAGCTTCCTTGCATAAGCCCCATCCACCATTTCCACTCGATAGCGACACCGGGGCAGCTTCCTTGCATAAGCCCCATGCACCATTGCTGCTCCATAGCGGCACCCAGGAAGCCTCCTTGTGTAAGCCCCATCCACCATTGCCACTCTATAGCGGCACTCGGGCAACCTCCTTGCGTAAGCCCCATCCACCATTGCCACTCTATAGCATAACTCAGTCAGTTTCCTTGCGTAAGCCCCCACCACCATTACCGCTCCATAGTGGCACCCATGAAGTGTCCTTGCGTAAGTTCCATTCACCATTTCCACTCTATAGCGGTACCCGGGCAGCTTCCTTGCGTGAGCCCCATCCACCATTGTCGCTCCATAGCGGCACCCAGGCAGCTTCCTTACGTAAGCCCCATCTTCCATTTTCGTTCCATAGTGGCACCTAGGAAGCTTTAATGTGTAAGATCCATCCACATTGTCGCTCCTTAGCATCACCTGGGAAGCTTCCTCGCATAAGACCCATTCACCACACTTCATGGACGCACCTTTGTGCTTTGATCGTCAGGTCCTTGCTACCT
Organism: Viscum album; assembly: GCA_963277665.1. Taxonomy (NCBI): domain Eukaryota; kingdom Viridiplantae; phylum Streptophyta; class Magnoliopsida; order Santalales; family Viscaceae; genus Viscum; species Viscum album. The sequence goes on from OY728130.1 coordinate 693,754,308, forward strand.
CATGTTTCTCATACTGAGTACGACTCACATGGGCTTAGAGTAAGCATCGACCATGACATCCTCTTTGGGCAGCCTAGAGTGTAAGCCCCAACACCATCCTGAACTATGTGGTCTTTGATCCTTTTCAAGGCAAGGTACGTAGGAAGTCTCCATGAGGCTCAAGCCCAACACCTGATCGCTATTTCCATCATCACGTTGGTTCGCCCAAACCATCTTAACTACATGGACTTTGATCCTTGCTAAGGCAAGGTACATAGGAAGCATCCCTGAGGTTCAATCCCATCACCCGGTCCCTTCGACCCCCTTCACGTCAGTTCTCCCATACCTGAACTATGAGGTCTTTGATCCTTGCCAAGGCGAGGTATGTAGGAAGCCTCCCTGGGGTTCAAGCCCAACACCCTGTTGCTCCGACCCCCTTCACGTTAGTTCTCCAAAACCATTCTGAACTATGTGGTATTTTATCCTTGCCAAGGCGAGGTACATAGGAAGCCTCCCTAAGGTTCAAGCCAAAAATCTGGTCACTCTGACCCCCTTCATGTCGGTTCACCCAAACTATTCTGAACTATGCGGTCTTTGATTCTTGCTAAGCCAAGGTACATAGGAAGCCTCCCTGAGGTTCAAGACCACCACCAATTGGTCTTGGCCATCTTCACATCGATTCACCCACATCGACCTGAACTATGAGTTTTTTGATCCTTGACAAGGCATGGTATGTAGGAAGCCTCCCCGAGGTTCAATCCCAACACCCATTGGTCCAGAACATCTTTGTTTCGGTTCACCAACACCACCAAAACTACGTGTACTTTGATCCTTTCCAAGGAAAGGTACATAGGAAGCCTCCCTGAGGTTCATGACCAACACCCATAGGTCCCAACCACTTCACATCAGTCCACCCCATCCTATATGATGTTAAATTGTATGCCCCTTTTTCATCCTACAAGACATTAAACTATACCCATTCGAACTATGTGGGATTTTATCCCTGTATCCTAGATAGGGTAAGTAGGAAGCCTCCCTGAGATTCAACCCCATTCAGTGGTAAGCCATTATCAACCCCATCCAGTGGTAAGTCATTGGAACCCCAACTAGCGTTAAGCTGTTGGAACCCCCACCGAACTACGTGGACTTTGATTCCCTACCACGGGGATACGTAGGAAGTCTCTTCAAGGCTCAAGCCCAACACTGTCGTCACCTTCACGATGGTCCCATCTCATCCCCCCCCCCCACCCCACACACACACACACACACACAAACACACACACACCACTTCATTCAACTCTCCATCATCCATCCTGATTCTTACCCGGGCCACCACATCCCGATGAGATCATGTCATTCATCCATGCACCGCTCCTTGTGGAACCCGGGCAGCTAACCATGCATAAGCCCCACAACATATGTAACTATCTACCCAAGAGTATCCTTCTTGAAATGGGCCGATATCCTTGTGTAATCCCCAACATGTATTCTGGTTGTCGTCCTCTGTGTACACCCTATTTCATCACCCCTTCAAACTAATTGGGTTTTGATCCCTGTCGTCTACTCAGGGTACATAGGAAACCTCCACAAGGTACAATCCCAGCCAATGGAAAACCTTGGCGTTCCCCTATTCTGGGGTGCACACTCCCTGATACGCCCTAAGTGGTGTCCATATCAGCATTCACGGTGTGACATCTTCTCTTTAGGGGACACACCATTCTGGGTCTTCTCTTATTAAGTGTTCTAACCCATCTACCTGGTAAAATCTCCTGGAGCTCCCACCAAGGGATGTATCAACCTGATCCGCCTCTATGGGACATTCTGATCACCCTCATTTTGTCTCTACAAGATCTTAAACTTGTGGCCTATCTTGTGTCAAATAGAAGATACCTGAGGAAAACCTCGTAAGACACGCCTTTGGCATAACCGACTCCACAAGACTTTAAACACATGACATACCCTGTGATAAACATGGGAAGATGAGGAAAATATCAGAGACATTCCTATAGAATATGATACCCTATGACTGATTTGGAATGCCTCGGGTTCTGTGACCTTGAGATGACCTCTTATGAGGAAGAATACAAGTTCCCCAATGTCCATGTATTCAGATATGCCCCGACATGCCTGATATTACCATCTACTCCGACCTAAGGTTTCTACCATGTCCAAACCCCATGGAATATCCTAACGGAAGTAGTGTAATTAACCGGCGTCCACAATGATATGGCACTGGGATTGAGATTCACGAACCATGACTTAATCTTTAAGGGAGACCCGGACTAGGCAACAGGTTCTGAGGAGGAATCCACAGAATGAGAAACTGACATCTTGTCATCCTATTTCGATCAAGAAGCAAGTGTCCCTGAATAAGGAATGGATGTCGCCCGCCTTTGGAAAGTGGGAATGTGGGGAAACAGTTGTGCGTCCTCCATAGACGGATGTGCGCACCCCAGCGAAAGCATCGGAAACAATCATAACATATAGAGAAAAGGAAAACATAATAATAGAATCATAGGAATGTGAAAACAATTCATAATATGAATTTATCATGAGTGATGGCTAACTTCTAAGACTAAGGTACATGGCATACAATGTCCCAAAAGGCAATCAAGTTCACTACCTATCTCAACATGATGCCTTTTAACAGTAAACATTACCCAATGAATTGGAGTGATATATGGGTGCACCAATTATAACATGTTTTTTCATATATGTGAAATAAGAAGAATCAAACATGATGTAAAAACATACATGTTACCAATGTAATGAATTGGATATCATAAACATGTATAAGGTATAACCAAAGGAAGTATCATAAAATAGTTCCTGAAAGAATGCATTTACATGCTAGATGGATATTTATAATAGAAAATAGACATAGATAATGATAAATTATGTCCAAATTATGTTAAAATATTTAAAAACTATGTTTAGTAATCCTTAGAAATGAGCCACATTAGTTCTGTTTAAGGGATATCATTAAAGAGTTTTAAAATGGAAACAGAACCATTATTTGTATAAAACCAGAAATGAACCAATATTTTATTTCATGATATGATTAGTTATTTTATAATATAATTTTTGATTAAAATATATTAAGGATGGTACTTTAAAATGAGTAAGAATTTGAGAAGTTCCCTTTAATCAAGCATTCTTAATAAAAAGAAATGTGAAGGGGGCCTTTTAAAACATGTATTTCCTTGTGAAATAAAAATGAATTTAGAAAATTAAATATGTTAATAACATTAAAACATAATTTAAGAGGACTACATAAAAATAATTAAGAATTAAATTGGGTTAATTAGAATATATTGTGTAACCCTAAATAGAAACTGAGGTTCGAAAATAATCTTTTACCTTTTGACCAAAAGTGTTCTACACATGATCTCAATGTCACATATAATAAAATTAATTATATAAATTAATTATCTATGAAAATTTTATACATCTATTTTATTCAGGTTAATTTTATTATTTTTATTTACCTTCCTTTTTATGAGTTATAATATTCCATTTCATCATTTGAGAGTGTTTATTTCCTTGGTTTTCATGACTGTTTAACTTATATAAATGTATGAATGATCATGTAAAATGGGTATAAATATCAAGTATTGATGTTATATGTTATTAATGAATGTAGAAAATATTAAATGGTTGTATAATTCTTTTTACAATTTGAGTTGAGGTTGAATCATTAGATAAAACATTAGTGATATTCATTTAGATTTTTTCTTCGATCATCACAAAATAGTTTTGTTTTATTATTCATTATTTTTATATAATAGTTTATTTTAAAGAATAAGAAGATTTATAAGATAGATTTTATAATATTTAAAAACAATTTTAAGGGTTTTATTTCCATCAATGAAGGTGGTAAAGGATAATTAATACTTTTCATCCTTCAAAGTGATAAATCAATACCTCAAAGATTATATTTATATATTTAGAAATAATGGAAAATGAGAAAAGGATTGATGTTGGATTTTTTATTAACATAAAAAAATTAAATTATATATAAGATAATAGAGTTATCAATCATTTTTGTAAAAATTATGTTAAGGGAGTATAAGAAAAGAAAATAAAGTAAAAAAGAAAATAAATAAACTAAAAGACAATTTTACCTCTTGAATTATTCTCCTTCAGAACCCCCTTAGAGAAATTGGTATTGATATTTTGGGGAGACCGGAACCTCATAGACATGGGTAAAATACCTACAAAGAGTAATGGGTATAAATTGTACCAAAATGAATTCTTAATTGGTGTGAAGAGAAGAGGTGGGGAGAGGTGGTATTTATTTTTGGGTCGAAGAGAGTTTTTTGGAATATTTTACTCATTTATTTATTATTTTGGATCAAGAATATTATTAGTGAGGATTTTGTTACTAATTATAGTAACTAGTAATTATTAGTTTTAACCAATAGTTATTACATTATCCAAAAATCATCTCTGACTCAATAATTCATGTATTTATCTTCTATCATAAAGTATTGTATATCGCTATTCACCAAAAATTCCACTGTTTCATAAAAATCACAAAAATTCACCCTAACCATTTTTTGTGAAGTAGATTTTAAAAATGGAATCCATTTTATGAATATAATTTTATAAATATTGTAAATTCAAATTTTTCATTGAATATATCACTTATTCAAAAAAAATACAAATTTTAAAATTATAAATGAATTTATAAAAAAATTTAATAATTAATTAAGGTCTCACAAAAAATTATTATAACCATAAGATAAAAAATAATAATTTAAGATTATAGTTTTTTAAAATAAATTTTATTTTAGAACATAGTATTAATTATAAAATTTCTAATAAAAATCTATGTTTTATAAAAATATCAATCCTTAATTTATCATTTTTAAAATATTAATTTACTTATAGTATCATTTAATTTTTTTATTTTTTTTATTTTTTTTAAAGAGTGATTTTGAAATGATTTTTGTGAATTTTTTTAATGGATTGGTTTTAAAGAATCATTTTAAATGGAATTTAAATTGATGAGAAATGGTTTGGCATCCTGAGATAGTTTTTCAATAAAGAACTTTTTAGAACTTTGATTGGTTTTTCAAATGATGTGGATATGTGAGACCCTCTTGATCTGGATTTGTTTTTGATTGATATGGATTATGGCCTGAGGGGCATGATTTTTATTTCATGTGACATAGATGATATGTTAAAAGGGGTTTTTTCTTGAGAGGGTATAGGAGGTGAGATGAGATTTATTGCTTATGATTTATTAATGCACATGATTACTAACCACCTACTAGTTGATTTTCATGGGGATCCTAGGCATCTTAGAAATGAATGAGAGGTTGTAATTATCTAGTCCTGATTAGACAGACTAGATCCCCTATAGTATCAGAAACCATAGGGGAGTGCCACCGGTGGGGATAGTTGAGAGTAGTCGGTTGGTTATAGACTTATGAATGCATTGATAGTATTGTAGATAGTTCTAGTCTAAGTACATCTAGGATCACGTCATGGTATGTTTAGGACATTCCCATGTTTTATTGATGATTTCTCTTAGATAAATTTTCTATATTCCCTTGCTTGATTGGCACACGTGGCACCATGTATTCCCCTTGTGATATAGCGCCATGATGTTTCATTTTTTTATTCTTTCATTTGGTTTGTTTTATAATATATTTCCAATGAGATTAAAAAGGCACATTGATAAATTTACTTATTAAAGTGGGTTTTAAATGGGTGTTTTAGGAAAAGAGTCTTTGGCTGAAAAAAATGTTTTCTAAGTGATTGTTTTCATTTAAGAGAAAATGAAAATGAACTTTGTAAATGATAATGTATATGATATTGTATTTTTTGTATTATGTATGAAAAAATATTTTCTATTGTATTTCAAACTAGTATAAAATGAAATTACTATTTTAGAAAATTGCATGAATTCCATAGTGGGGTCCTACTGGGCTTGGTTTCTCTCACACCCTCCATACACCATTTAGTGTATGTGATGGGTTTCATTTGATCATAAAATGGACATTGTAAATGAAAGAAAATCCAAAAATAGTCTGATTTATATTAAAGAGATCATATGTGTAAATATATCATAAAATATATTTCTTGGAATTAATGTACAGTAGTAGCATCCAACTTCATATGTGAAGGAGAATGCTTGATGAAAACCATGAGGAGTAGTTGAACAAAGAAAACTGCCTTTGAGGGAGATACACTGGACAGTGGATCCATGGACATTTCATTAGGATTCATGAATGCCTAAAGGGGTGCTAGAGCCTTCATAGAACTATAAATGAGATTCAGTAAGGAAGAGAAATTTATCAGCTTTGTATGAAACTGATAATCAAAAATTCATTGAATGAACATAATCATCACACTCAAACACCAATAGAAGTGTTTATGTCTCCTATATAGTTGAATCCCAATGCAACACATCACATATGTTACAGTTTTTTTAGGTGTAACATTCATTGAGTGTTTCAATGAATAAATGAAAATCTTAAAAGAACAAACACTTTAGTTCATAACTGGTGAAAACCCATGTGGGGTGGAGTGAAAGTGTAAGACTTTTCACATGCAACATTACCGAATATACATCACACGCATATTAATATAATATTATATATATATATATGTAATGGGCTGGACCCTCTTGGTCCATTACATTGCCAAATTCTAGTGTTTGGGGTATCCTGGGGACCATCAGTGACTCATTAAAGAGATTTCCAAATTTTAGGTTGAACTGAATGGTTTCACTGATCAAGTCAGTGGCACCGATGGGTGTTGGTGGCACTGATCGGCTTCGATGGCATTGATGGGCGTCGGTGGCACTGATCAGCATCGGTGGCACCAATGGGCATCAGCGGCATCGATGGGTCCTCCGTAGCACCAATCGGCATCGGTACCAAGGTGACGGTGCCAGGGAGACAGTTCTAGGGCGACGGTACCAGGGCGACGGTGCCAGGGTGATAGTGTCAGGGCGATGGTGACTCACCTAACGGTGAGTCATTCCCATTTTTTCAAGGACTTTCTAGTTTCTCTCTAGTAACGTATATTTTGATGTAAAAGTGTTTTAATACCCATTTCAAAGCCTATTTAAGGATCGTAATAGATGTTTTAAACCCCTAAGAGTCGGGTGACCCTTGAGTTACCAAAATGTGTGGCCTTTTTTTCCCTCAGTGTCACGCCCCTTGTCGCGTTTTCCAGTTTCGCCCCTATTACGTGTTGTTTTCTATGTTTAAAGGAAATAATTTAACTCACAACCATTACCTACACCATATCTGAGAAGAATTATTAAATCTCAATTAATCCCAACATGTGAAACCACCCAACCATGAGGTCGATCCACGATCTGACTTTTAAGTACTTCGAAATTATCTCCCTGATTTTAGGATCTAGCCTCTTCTTAAGCCGAGATCCTCTCTTCTTTTCCTTTCGGTTTCTTTTAGTGTGCCTTGAGACTTCCTTCCCAAATGAATCATGCACTCATATTGGAGCTCTTCCCAGTTATCCTTGGAGTCCTTGGAGTTATTCCTTCACAAGTCGTGCATCCTTAGTTCTGGACGCAATGAGAAAAATTTCAATCCTTGATCATCCAAGTAAGGGTTTTCTTTTGTCTCTCTTTACTATGTATCATGCAGGGTGGGTATGATGATGTTCCCTTAGGATATAGATGAAACCAACTTTAAAAAATATAATAAAAGGACCTTTTGAAGAATGAAAGGGTGGGAATGATGATGTTTATGTTGTTTTGTCTTACCTTCATTTTTAAGTTGTGAATTGTATGGAATCATGTCCACTGAAAATTGTGGTCGTTGGTGGTCCTTTCTTGCACACTAATGAATCTCTGTTTTCTAGATAATCCTCTGATTGAATGACTGTAACTGAAAACTTGTTGATCACATAAACTTGATTGATTAAATGGATGCCCAATGAATAAGGATCCTTGTGTGATCACCCCGATTAACCAAACATAAATAAAGAACTTAAGGAATGGTGTTGGATAAATCTAAAAACTTCTTTTCTCTATCCTGGAAATATGCATGGTTGTTATATTTAATTTTTGTGGGGTGACGTGGATGGGAATGGAACCTCTGGTTAAGAAGTTGTTTGCTTTTGAATTTGAGGTCGTATGGAGCTGGTATGTTGGGGTTTGGTTTGGTTCCAATACTTTGAGGGATCTCACAGATCCCTTTTGTTGTTGTGACTTTACAAGAGAACTAGGTGTAAATTATTAAATGTATGCTCGGCTGTTTTTCCTTAAGTTGTTGTTTTGTCTTATGGTTATTCTTGTTAGTTTCCCACTAGTGAAGGAATGTTTTAAATGAAATCACTTAAACATGATAACGATAATAGGTAAAATGGGGGAATTTTTTCTATAATGGTTTGTGCTTTGGTTGTGGTTGTTGTGTATTTGTGCATGTAGGGATGGTAGTGAGAGTGGTTGTGTACGGGCTCGTTATCTATTTTGGAACCCTTAGGTTGGGATGAGTGCTTGATTACCTATATGTATAATATTTAGTTCTTGTGTTTATTATACGCACCCCATCCATGTTAATAACTTCATGTCAAACACCCCCATTTCATGGGGGAGGGTATTTTTTCCAACATTCCCATGAGTGGCTGGTTACTAGCTCTTTTCTGCTCCCTCTCCCAGGTATCCCAAGACTCTTCGGGCAGGCTATGATGGCCTAAGGTTCATTATGGACCAAGAATATTCGGGCAGGGTGTGTGGTGGTGGTTGGCCCAAGTGTGTGTGGGCAGGTTTGTTTCCCAAGTGTCTTCGAGATGAGGCCCAGGTGCCTTCAGGCATGGAAGTGCTTGTTTTGTCCCAGGTGTCTTTGGGTGTGGCAGTGGTTGTTTTGGCCCAGGTGTTTTTAGGTGTTGCGGTGGTTGTTGTGGCCCAGGTGTCTGTAGGTGTGGTTAGGTGTGGTTGTGGTAGCCTAGGTGTCTGCGGGTAGAATGTGTGGTTTTGGTGGCCCATAAGGTTATTATTGGGGTAGTAGTGGGACTATAGTGGAACCTTTGGGGGAGGTCTGATGCGTAGAATGTCCTAAGTAACTGGTGGAAAAGCAGTGCGGGGTACCCAAATATCGATATTTTATTACTATTACTTTACTTGGCTTGCATTAATTGGGGAGTGTGCCTTGGTGAGGCCGGGTGGATAGTTTCCTTGATAGGTGTTTTGGTTACCTCTTTTCTCACGGGGCATTAGAATTCCTCCCCACTTGTGCACAAGATATTTTGGTTTTCCTACTGAGTATACCTGTATGCTCACCCTGCGTATATAAAACTACTTTCAGGTTTCCCGGAGGACTTTGAGGACCATGTGGGACCTTACTAGCTCAGGCTTTGGGAGTTTTCTTTGCTACTTTTCTTTCTTTTGGTACTTTTCCTTGGAGTTTTTCTTGTACTTTGTATCAGTTTATTTTGGACATGCATATGGTAATGGGTTTTGGATTTACTTTTACTTTCATATTTTGGAGTTGTTTGGGATTTACCATCTTATCTCTCGATCTTGTTCTATAAAAAGGGTAATGCCTTCCATTTCACATGAGATTATATACCCTTGGTGCTAGTCTCCACTCCGGGGCATATTGAAGGCGGGACTCGGGGGGTCATTATCTCTCCTTCAACTTGAATAAGGAAGGGTCTGGAAGTTTGTTGTCTCGTCCCTCATTTTGGTGAAGGAAGGTCATGACAGAATGGTATCAAAAGGAGGTTGAGAGATAGGATGGAGTTCAGGGTTAGTCATAGTGGGGATTTCATGGTATGGTAGGGAAACAGTGTTAGGCAATCTTGGTGTGTGAAATAGGATAGGGAAGATCGGATAGGACATGAAATTTTAGGGGCCCTCGTGATATGATGTAGGGACTCTGGACCTACCGAATGACCAAGTGAGGCTACACTAATTATAGGGTAGAGACCCTAGGAAAGGTACATACATCATAATGACTTGTGTTCTTGTGTGTTCAGGGTGTTTTGGGAACTTAAAATAAATAAAAGGTTTAAGAAAAATTTAAAAGGAGTATTCTACACTATGTGGGCTTAGGAATTCCTTGTTTACCTTGTAGCTATGGCACTCTGGAAACGTCCATGAGTAGTGTGGGAAATTGAGGCCCAGTAGGATAATGTGGCTGATCAGTGGAGGGATGATCGAGAGGAGGAGGATGAACAATGGCAGAATATGATTCATGCCTTTCAATGGCAACCCTCGAGAAGTATGAGGGCAGCGTCACAGACATAGAGACGGAGAGCTAGCTCGATGAGCTGGTGATAGCTTTCAGCTTGATATGGGCTCCGGTAGAGTACTGGGTTCCTCTGGATGTAATCCAGATGTGGGGAGCGGCATGTTAGTGGTGTACGCTCTATCATGGGGAGAAGAGGGAAGTTGAGGTTTCATGGATTGACTTCAAGAAGGAGTTCTGGGCAGAATTCATTTCTTCCATGATGAAGGTTGAAAAGAGACAAGAAATTCTCTCCCTCCAGCAAAGGAGTATAACGGTGATGGATTTGGGGATCAAGTTCAAGGATCTCCTTTGTATCACTCCATACCTCTTCCTGGATAAGGAATCATGGGTGAGGTTCTTAGAGGAGGCACTCCGACCATCCCTACAGTACGTTGTTACTCCCTCCACTCTACTAACGTACTTGCAGGTTCAAAAGAAGTCTGAAGTGGTGGAGAGGATGAACATGATGGTAGGTGTTCCACATGAGGGGGGGCCAGTTGATCTCATCAAAGGGGAAGGTCATTAGCAAGAGGCCTCCAGCGTTTGGGCCTTCCAAGTTTCGACTGGCGGGGAGCATGCCCCAGCAGTTCCAGTTTCGATCTTCCGGTCCTTTCCCTTTCTCTATGAGCCTTAAACCGAGGTGATTTATCTATGGAATCCATGGGAATCTTCTAAATTAGTACCCAGATTAAGTGTAGTATAGTGGGGATGGGTAGGTTCAACACCCACCTCAACAGCAGTAGTTTCCAGCCAGACCTTTTCAGTAGTAGCAGTGGGGACAGCAAGCTCCCACTCCTCCAAGAGTAGACGTTGTTGGGGGAGTCTGACCATAGGGCACTCCTCAGGGACCTCGACCAGGGCATGGTCGGGGAGGCTTCCGACAACTGGGGGTAGGGGAGCTAGGCATGGGCAGTTGCACGCCACAGAGGCAGTAGTTACAGCAGGTCTGGAGGTCGTTCGAGGTACAATCATCTTATTTAGTACTCATTCTTATGCCTTGTTTGATTCAGGAGCTTCATACTTCTTTGTTGTACCCAGTCTATCCCATGCCTTGGGTTTAGATGTAGAGAGACTCTTTATTCCCTTGGTGCTGAGTACGCCATTTGGGGTTCGGAACATCATATTTGATGTTTTTTAAGGATGCATACTGATGTTAGGGCATCATCAGTCTAGTGGGGATCTCTTTTTGCTTCGAATGCATCCATACTATGTCATCCTAGGCATTGACTGGCTATTTTCTATGCACGCTATTATCGACTGCTTTCAGAGAAGGTTCGTGTTCTCAGATATGGGTGACCAGCGTGTAGCTTTCATCGGCAAGCAGGGTTTCCAAGAGGGCAATCGGCGTGTGGATCCCCTCTTTTCCTTGTTATCCAAGGTTTTAGTGGAATCATCATACTCAAATATAGTGGGAGTTCTGGGGATCATCAGTGAGTTCCTGGACATCTTCCCTGAAGAGGTTGTGACCCTACCCCCTCAACGTGATGTTGAGTTTGAGATAGACTTACAACCCGGTGCCCATCTGATTTCGATGGCTCCCTATCGGATGTAAGCTTTTGAGTTGCGGGAGTTGTGGATTCAGGTTAATGACCTGATTAAGAAGGGTTTTATCTAACCAATGGCATCACCATGGGGTGCTTTAGTCTTGTTCGCGAAGAAGGCAAATGGCAGTCTCAGGCTGTGCATAGACTACCGAAGACTGAATCAGGTGACGGTCGAGAACTGTTACCCTCTCCCAAGGATCTACGACCTTTTTTACTAGTTTAAGGGGGAACTTTGGTTCTCTAAGATCAACTTGTGGTTTGGATATCACCAGTTGAGGGTGAAGGAGGGTTACATCTCGAAGATTACCTTCAAGTGAGGATATAGGCACTTCGAGTTTGTGGTCATGTCATTCGATGTTACGAATGCACCATCCATGTTCATGGGGCTCATGAACTCTATTTTCCGTGAGTATCTAGACCGATTCACGATCGTGTTCATTGACAACATCTTGGTCAACTCAAGATTAGAGGAGGATCACACCTAGCATCTAAGGATAGTTTTGGAAGTCCTTCAACACCACCAACTCTATGGGATGTTGTCCAAGTGCAAGTTCTGGAAATGAGAGGTGAACTTCCTTGGACACGTGGTGTCCCAGTGGGAATAGCAGTGGACCCATCAAAGTTTGAAATAGTTGTTTCTTGGAAATCACCCAAGAACATGGCGGAGGTTCTTAGTTTTCTGGGTCTGGCAGGTTACTACCGAAGGTTCGTACCCGACGTTTCTCAAGTTTCAGCACCTTTGACATCCTTGACCAGAAAAGACCAGGATTTTTTATGGAGCAAGCAGTGCCAAAAATCTTTTAGTTACCTGAATGGGAATCTGGTCAGTTCCCCAATGTTGAGGTTTCTAGAAGAAGGGGTAATATTTGAAGTGTTATGTGATACTTTCGTTCTAGGCTTGGGGTGTGTGCTAATGCAGTAGCGAGGAGTGATCGATTATGGGTCTAATTAGTTATGTCCTCACGAACATAACTATGGCACCCATGACCTAGAGCTTGAAATAGTTGTGTTCGTACTGAATTTGTGGCGGTATTACCTCATCGGGGAACGCTTTGTGGTCTACACAAATCACAAGAGCTTGAGGTATGTCTTCTCCCAGTGAGACTTGAACTTGCGACAGCGGAGGTGGACGGAGTTTCTTTAGGACTATGACTTCAAGATATCCTGCACCTCAGGAGAGGGAGATGTGGTAGTCGATGCCTTGAGCAGGAAGTCGTAGAGGGAAGCTGTTTGAGAATCTATGGGTGCTTGGAAGGTGATGGAGGAGTTGGTTGCCTTACACCTGGATGCAAGGGTGGGTGGTGGTAGAGGCTATCTGTTTCAGATGATAGTTAATTCCTCTCTATTTTGGAAGGTGGAGGAGTCTTAGTGGGGAGACTCAGATATTGAAGTGATGCGCAGTCGGGTTGACTAGGGCAATGCTCCAGAAGGGTGGTCAGAGGATGGTCATAATCGGATGTTTTTCCACGGGAAGTTGTTTGTCCCAAAGATGATGCACAAGGGACTTATCGGTGAGTTCCATAAATCACCCCTATTGGTACACCCATGGGTTTCCAAGATGTATCAAGGCATGATAGGTCAGTTTTGGTGGCCCAGAGTGAAGCGGGAAATGGCAGAGTTTATGGCAAAGTGCATCATGTATCGACAAGTGAAGGTTGAACACCATGTTCCCGGCAGTCTGTTGTATCCCTTAGATGTTCCCGAGTGGAAGTTGGATAATATATCAATGGATTTCGTCTTAGGACTACCCAGAGCTTAGGGAGATTGTGATTCCATCTGGGTAGTGGTGGATCGGTTGATGAAATTAGCTCACTTCTTAGGGATTAAGGAGTCGAGCGCAGTGGATGCCTTGGCACAGAAGTACGTGGGTGAAGTTGTGAGGCTGCACAAAGTTCCCAGAACCATCATTTAGGATTGGGATATATGATTTACTTCACGATTTTGGAGTGGATTACAGCATTATTTTGGTACCCAGATATGCCTTAGTACTACTTTCCACCCTTAGACAGATGGGAAGATAGAGAGAACCATCCAGACATTGGAGGATATGTTGTGGGCATGTGTTCTGGACTTCGAAGGATCATGGGTATGACACTTGCCTCTGGTAGAGTTTTCCTACAACAATAGTTATCACTCTACCATTGGCACAACACCATTTGAAGCCTTGTATAGAAGACCGTGTCGTTCACCTATGTGCTGGACAGAGGTTGGGGAGGAAGATGTTCTTGGCCCAGAGGTAGTGAAGGGCACAACGGAGAAGGTTCAGCTTGTGCATGAGAGGATGAAGGAAACTCAGTACCGGAAGAATTCATATGTTGATTATAGGAGGAGACCCTTGGAGTTAAAGTTTGGGGACCCACGTGTTCTTAAAGGTATCCCCTTGGCGTGGGTAGCGGAGGTTCGGTGGGGGGAGTAAGCTTTCTCCCAGGTTCATCAGACCCTTCGAAGTGTTGATACAAGTCGACGAGGTGGCGTATCAGCTGGCGCTACTACCGCTGCTAGAGAGGATTCACAACATCTTCCATGTATCTCAGCTTTTTTGGTATCTATATGATGACTCTCACATCCTCAACTAGGGAGATCTATATATTGAGGACGATGCGGCGTTCATGGAGCGACCGGTGAGAATTGAGGATCATAAGGAGAAGGTGTTTTGTGGACGGACCCTTCCCTTGGTTCATGTGTTGTGGAGGCATGGTGGCTTTGAGGAGAGTACCTAGGAACAGGGGGCATAGATGCATGCCCAGTACCCAGAGCTGTTTTGAGTTTTTATTTTGTGTTTTTTTTGTACTTGGTTTTGATGTAATGTTTGACCTTATTAACTATGAGATTGGTTGTTTTCCTTATTCTATGAATATGTGTGAGAAGTCCTAAATATGGGGAGGGGAGGACCTAATTCTTAATCAAGACGCATTAAGGTGGATGCGATTAAACTCATGCGGGCGAGTCAGTGCCACCCAAAGTGGATAGTATCTTAACATGGGAAAAGATACCCCCTAATATGTGAGTCTGGATGGTGTGACCTTTATATGTTTGTGTGGTTACTTAGGGGAGAAGAGTAGTAGTGTATTCGTAGTTGTTCAAGATATAGATTAGGGAGAGGTGTTCCTAGATATCGAGGTTTGTTCTAGCTTTCAAGAAAATATAGGGTGGTTTGTCCCTAAGAGGTATCTTATGAGGTGGTTGTTTGGACCCCTCTCTTTTCTTCGAGTTTACTCTTTAATTCTCGAGGGAAAGAATAGTTTGAGAGGTATCTGGTGTAATGGCTCGGACCCTCCTGGTCCATTACTTTGCCAAATTCTGGTGCTTGGGGTATCCTGGGGACCATTGGTGACTCGTTAAGGAGTTTGTCAAATTTTAGGTTGAACATCGATCAGCGTCAATGGCACCTATGGGCGTTGGTGGCATCGATTGGCATTAGTGGCACCGATGAGCATTGGTGGCACCAATGGGCGTTTGTGGCACCGATAGGAATCAGTGGCGCCAATGGGTCGTCTGTAGCACCAATCGTCATCAGTGTCAAGGCGACGGTGCTAGGGCGATGGTGCCAGGACGATGGTGCTGGGGTGACGGTGCCAGGGCGGCGGTGACTCACCTAACGGTGAGTCATTCCCATATTCTCTAGGACTTTCCAATTTCACTCCAGTAACGTATCTTTTGACATAAAATTGTTTTAATACCCTTTTCAAAGCCTTTTTAAGGCCCATAAAAGATGTTTTAAACCCCTAAGAGTCGGGAGACCATTGAGTTACCAAAATGTGTGGCCTTTTTTCCTTATTGCCATGCCCCTTGTCGGGTTTTCTAGTTTCGCCTCTGTTACGTGTTTTTTTTCTCTGTTTAAAGTAAATCATTTAACTCAAAGTCATTACCTCCACCATCTCCAAGAAGAATTATTAAATATCAATTAATCCCAATGTGTGAAACCACCCAACTGTGCGGTTGATCCACGATCCTACTTTTAAGTACTTTGAAATTGTCTCCCTGATTTTAGGATCTGGCCTCTTCTTAAGCCAAGATCCTCTCTTCTTTTCCTTTCGGTTTATCTTATTGTGCATCGAGACTTCCTTCCCAAATGAATCATGTGCCCGTACTGGAGCTCTTCCCACTCAGCCTTGGAGTCCTTGGAGTTCTTCCTTTGCAATTCGCACATCCCTAATTCTTGATGCGAGGAAAAAAACTTTGATCCTTGATCATACAAGTAGGATTTTTCCTTAGTCTCTCTTTACTATGCATCATGCAGAGTGGGTATGATGATGTTCTCTTGGGTTGTAAATGAAACCAACTTTAATGAAGATAATAAGCGGACCTTTTAAAGAATGAAGGGGTGGGAATGATGATATTGATGTTGTTGTGTCTTACCTTAATTTTTATGTTGTGAACTGTATGGAATCATGTCCACTGAAATTCGGGGTCATTGGTGGTATTTTCTTGCACACTAATGAATCTCTGTTTTCTGGATAATCCTATGATTGAATGACCATAACATGGAAACCGGTTAATCATGTAAACTTGGTTAATTAAATGATGATTGACGAATAAGGATCCTTGTGTGATCACCCTGGTTAACCAAACGGAAAGAAAGAACTTAACGAATGGAATTGGCTAAATCTGAAAACTTCTTTGCTTTGTCTTGGTGATATGCATGGTTGTTCTGTTTAATGTTTACATGGTGATGTGGATGGGAATGGAACCTATGGTTGAGAGGTTGTTGGCTTGTGAATCTAAGGCCGTATGAATTCGGTATGTTGGGGATTTTTTTGGTTCCAGTACTTTGAGGGATATCACGGATCCCTTTTATTATAGTGACTTTACAAGAGAATTGGGTGTGAATGCTTAAATGTCTTCTTGGTTGTTTTTCCTTCAGTTATTTTTTTGGCTTGTGGTTATGCTTGTTAGTTGTCTGGTATTGAAGGAATGTTTTAAATAGAATCACTTGAACATAATAAAGAGAACGAGTAAAATGGGGGAATTGTTTTCCAGAATGGGTTGTGCTCTGGTTGTGGTTTTTGTGTATTTGTGCATGTAGGGATGGCAGTGAGAGTGGTTGTGTAAGGGTTAGTTATCTATTTCGAAACCCTTAGGTTGGGATGAGTGCTTGATTACCTATATGTATAATATTTAGTTCTTGTGTTTCTTATATGCTCCCACCCATGTTGGGCACTTTGTGATGAAAACCCCCCATTTCATGGGGGGTGTTTTTCCCGACATTCCCATGATTGGTTGGTTACTAGCTCCTTTCTACTCCCTCTCCCAACTAGCCCATGACTCTTCAGGCAGGCTGTGATGGCCTAAGGTTCATTATGGCCTAAGAATCTTCAGGCAGGGTGTATGGTGGTGGTCAGCCCAGGTGTGTATAGGCAGGTTCATTTCCCAAGTGTCTTTGGGATGAGGTCGAGGTACCTTCGGGCGTGGAAGTGGTTGTTTTGGCCCAGGTGTCTTTGGGTGTGGCGGTGGTTGTTTTGGACCATTTGTCTTCGAGCGTGGTGGTGGTTGTTGTGGCCCAGGTGTCTGCAGGCATGGTTAGGTGTGGTTTTGGTAGCCCAGGTGTCTGCGGGCGGGATGCGTGGTTGTGGTTTCCCATAAGGTTGTTGTTGGGGCAGTAGTGAGACTGCAGTAGAACATGTGGGGGAGGTTTGACACGTAGGATGTCCTAAGTAACCAGTGGGAAAGCGGTGTGGGGTACGCAAATATCGATGTGTTATTACTATTACTTTACCTAACTTGTGTTATTTGGGAAGTGTGCCATGGTGAGGCCAGGTGAATAGTTTCCTTGCTAGGTGTTTTGGTTACCTCTTTTCTCACAGGGCATTAGAATATCTCCCCACTTATTCATGAAAGATTTTGGTTTCCCTAGTGAGTAAACCTACATACTCAACCTACATATATAAAACTGCTTTGGTTTCCATGAGGACTTTAAGGACCATGTGGGACCTTACTAGCTTGGGCTTTGGGAGTTGTTGTTGCTGATTTTCTTTCTTTTGGTACTTTCCCTTGGAGTTTTTCTTGTACTTTGTATCAATTTATTTTGGATATACATATGGGAATGGGTTTTGGCTTTACTTTTACTTTCATATTTTGGAGTTGATCTTGTTCTATAAAAAGGGTAATGACTTCCATTTCACGTGAGATTCTATACCCTTAGGGCTAGTCGTCACTTCGGGGCATATTGAAGGTAGGACTCGGGAGTCATTATCTCTCCTTCAACTTGAAGAATGAAGGGTCTGGCAGTTTGTTGTCCCTTCCCTCATCTTGGTGAAGGCGAGTCATGACAATATACAAGATTGCTTTGGTTTATTTATACAATGTTGTTTATTCCTTATTATTCAATCTATGGTATGTCTTTTTATTCCTATTGCATGCTCTTATTTGATGTTTTATTATTGATCAGTTTGTTATTACTTGAGGGTGAAATTATTCCCAATGGGTATTTTTCATTTTTTTTTTTTTGTTTTTTGTTCTTTGTTCTTTGTTTTTTGTTTTTTGTTTTTTGTTTTTTGTTTTTTGTTTTTTGTCTTTTGTTTTTTTTTTTTTTTTGTTTTGTTTTTTGTTTTTTGTTTTTTGTTTTTTGTTTTTTGTTTTTTGTTTTTTGTTTTTTGTTTTTTGTTTTTTGTTTTTTGTTTTTTGTTTTTTGTTTTTTGTTTTTTGTTTTTTGTTTTTTGTTTTTTGTTTTTTGTTTTTTGTTTTTTGTTTTTTGTTTTTTGTTTTTTGTTTTTTATTGTTTTTTTTTTTGTTTTTTGTTTTTTGGTTTTTGTTTTTTATTTTTTGTTTTTTGTTTTTTGTTTTTTGTTTTTTGTTTTTTGTTTTTTGTTTTTTGTTTTTTGTTTTTTGTTATTTTTTTCTTGTCTTTCTTGTTTTTTTTTGTTTTTTTTTTTTGTTTTTTTTTTGTTTTTTTTTTTTTTTTGTTTTTTGTTTTTTGTTGTTTGATTTTTGTTTTTTGTTTTTTGTTTTTTGTTTTTTGTTTTTTGTTTTTTGTTTTGTTTTTTGTTTTTTGTTCTTTGTTCTTTGTTTTTTGTTTTTTGTTTTTTGTTTTTTGTTTTTTGTTTTTTGTTTTTTGTTTTTTGTTTTTTGTTTTTTGTTTTTTGTTTTGTGTTTTGTGTTTTCTGTTTTGTGTTTTCTGTTTTGTGTTTTCTGTTTTGTGTTTTCTGTTTTGTGTTTTCTGTTTTGTGTTTTCTGTTTTGTGTTTTCTGTTTTGTGTTTTCTGTTTTGTGTTTTGTGTTTTCTGTTTTGTGTTTTCTGTTTTGTGTTTTCTGTTTTGTGTTTTGTGTTTTGTGTTTTGTGTTTTGTGCTTTGTGTTTTTTGCTTTGTGTTTTTTGCTTTGTGTTTTTTGCTTTGTGTTTTCTGTTTTCTGTTTTCTGTTTTCTGTTTTCTGTTTTCTCTTTTCTGTTTTCTCTTTTCTGTTTTCTCTTTTCTGTTTTCTCTTTTCTGTTTTCTCTTTTCTGTTTTCTCTTTTCTGTTTTCTCTTTTCTGTTTTCTCTTTTCTGTTTTCTCTTTTCTGTTTTCTCTTTTCTGTTTTCTCTTTTCTGTTTTCTCTTTTCTGTTTTCTCTTTTCTGTTTTCTCTTTTCTGTTTTCTCTTTTCTGTTTTCTCTTTTCTGTTTTCTCTTTTCTGTTTTCTCTTTTCTGTTTTCTCTTTTCTGTTTTCTCTTTTCTGTTTTCTCTTTTCTGTTTTCTCTTTTCTGTTTTCTCTTTTCTGTTTTCTCTTTTCTGTTTTCTCTTTTCTGTTTTCTCTTTTCTGTTTTCTCTTTTCTGTTTTCTCTTTTCTGTTTTCTCTTTTTTGTTTTTTGTTTCTTGTTTTTTGTTTCTTGTTTTTTGTTTTTTATTTTCTGTTTTTTATTTTTTGTTTTCTACGACCTCTATAAATAAAGCATATATGTGTGTATGTTAGGATCTTAACCTCTTACCTATTTTATTTTGTAAAGACTTTACCACTCCAACAAGCTCTTCATGTTGTGGCTAAATAGATTTTAATATACATACATGCATACATACATACTGTAATGACCCGCCAATTCTCATTGGCTTGAGAGTGCAACGAGTCATTACTAGGCCTTCAGCAACATCCCCAAGACGCCAAAGGCTGGCAATAAATGTCGAAGGGGCTCAAGTATAAGTGGGGGATGACTTACCCTTTAAGAAATAAACTCATCCATTAACCATTCACTATATGATGCATGAACAAGGAAAGACCAACCAAAAACTTCATTTATATTAAACCACCTCAGAGTACACAACAGCGGAAGACCAAACCAAATATCAAGGTACACAGTGGAAGAACAACACGAGATTCTCAAAAGACACCACAACTCCGTGGTCCACAAGATCCAAGCTCCACATCATCTCCCAAACATGACCACAAGCCATTAGTAATGAGATGCTTTACCTTTACCTGTGTCTTAGAATACAACATCTGTAAAAGCACCAAAGTTCCAAAATAGGGGTGAGTATAAAACTCAATGGGTTTTCCCCAATGAATTCCCTACTCACACCACTAGAATAGAAGAGTTAGCCATATTTATATAAAAACAGTTTATATAAAACATTTTCACCAAAGCAGTTTTTAACTAAATATAAACAAGTTTTCCAAAACCATCCATGCTCAAAGCATCAAAGTGCAATTTAAACCATCTTTTCCAACATGTTATTTTTCCAGAAAAATAACCAAACAAATTTCCAAACCATTTCACAAACATCCTGTTTTGGTATTCCCAACCATTTCACAAACTCGTGAAATCAACCATGCATGCATCGTTATGACAGTTCCATACTCATGAGCGATTTCTCTTCGATCTACCAAGTCGTCACAAGGTAATTACTTCACATGTACCTTACACCTTTGGCACCGAGCATAAGGTCATATTTCAACCAAGCCTCGTACATATAGTTACCACGTTCCATTAAACGTTTGGCACTGAGTACAAGGTCCTATTTCAACCAAGCCTCATACATGCAATATGAACACACACCACACATTCCCAAAAACCATGACAAACCATCCTTTAAATAAAACACCTTTTATTGAAAACCATTTTCTATCCAAACCAAGTGTGTTCAAACAATTCAAACTATTTCAATAAAGCTGCATTTTTATTGAAAACCAAATCCATCAAAACCATTTCAATAAAACACCCTTTTTATTGAAAACTCATTTCTCATCAAACCATTTACAATTTCAGCAATTTCATAATTTAAAATCAACATTTTAAATTCAAATAGCCAAGTCACTTTGGACACAATTCACCGAGATTCCACAATTTCATCAAAACCATAAATCATCACTAAAGAAGATTTATTCCATGCTTTTCACAATCAATTCCATTCAAATGAACAATTTGGAACTAAGCCAACCAATTCTAACAAGAGGAGTCGAGAGTGAAGCCACCTACCTCAACAAAAAGGCGAAACCAAGCAACGGACGAAGAACGCTCAAGAACACCGGGTCAAATCTCCAAAAACCCACCTTAGATCTCTTCTCCTAACACAACCAAGACCAAATCTGAACATATTTGGCATCCACATACTTAGGTATACCCATAACGGGCATAGATCTAAGAAACTGAGAGAAAGGGAGAAGTAGATCTAAGTAGATCTAAGAAACCATTCAAGAACGAAGGAGAACGATCACATACCTCAAGAATCAGGCTTCGATTCTCCAAGAGAAGCCTTCGGATCACCTCTGGAATGATGGGAGAACCCTCTTTGACCTTAGGAGAACCAAAATCCCGAGTTAGGGCCACTTAGGAGCTTTAATGAGGCAATTAGAGGCAAAACGATTTAGATCTACAATTTAAGGATCTAATTTAAGCGATCGCACGGTTAGTCCGCACGGTTTGACAAACCGTGCGTTAGCTACTACCTCGGCCACCCTTCTCGCACGGCCTCATCGCACGGTTTCCCTTAACCGTGCGCCGACCATGTGGAAGCCACTGCCTCCTCAGTCAGCCACGCACGGTTTGGCCGCACGGTTTAGACAAACCATGCGCCACTCGTGCACCTTCCACTTTGCTTCAAACTTCAGTCCAGGATCTTTCGACTCTCCCATACGTCACCCTTAACTTTTAAAACCAAGAAAAGCATTAATTAAGGGTTATATACCATAAACTGGGGGTACTACATTCTCCCCACCATTGGCCTTTCCGTCCCTGGAAAGTAGAAAACCAGTGCTTGTCTAAAAGAGTTCTGGTCACTGCTCTCTCATTTCTTTCTCGCGTTCCCAATTCTCTTCCTGAATCTGACCATGTTGCCACAAACCCCACACTAGACCGATGCTTTTCCCAGGCAAGAATTTATCCTGCCTATCCACAATCTGCACCGGGATATGTACCAACGAAGCATCCGGCTCTAGGTCAACGTGATCCCATCTGATCACATGGTCAGGATCGGTTTGATACTTCTTTAACTGAGATACATGGAACACATTGTACACCGAAGTGAACCGTGGTGGTAATGCCAACCGATACGCCACCTCACCAACCCATTCCAGTATCTCAAAAGGGCCTATATAACGAGGATATAATTTGCCCTGTTTCCCAAAATGATAATGTCCAAGTCTTGGAGAGATCCTCAAGAAGACATGATCAACCACAACGAACGCCAACGGTTTGCGACGGTGATCTGCATAAGATTTCTGATGACTTTGAGCCGTCTTCATCCTCTTTCTAATCAACTGAATCTTCTCTGTTGTTTCTTGGACCAGGCTCGGCCCAACTAGTGAAGTTTCACCAGTTTCCACCCAACATAGTGGAGAACGACAAGGACGCCCATACAATGCTTCAAACAGAGCCATGCGTATCGAGGCTTGATAGTTGTTATTGTATGAGAACACCACTAAGGGTATATGCTCCTCCCATGAGCCACCAAAGTCCATTACACAAGCCCGAAACATGTCTTCCAATGTTTGTATCATCCGCTTAGATTTCCCATCTGTCTGAGGATGATGCGTCGTACTCATCGTCAACTGAGTCCACAGGGCTTGCTGTAATGATTTCCAGAAAAGAGATGTGAACCTTGAATCTCTATCTGAGACTATAGACACTGGTACACCATGCCTCTTTACCACTTCTCGGATATAGATTTTTGAAAGATATTCCACCATATGAGTTTCACAAATCGGGATGAAATGGGCCGACTTGGTTAAATAATCCACTATCACCCAAATGGCATCGTGTTTCTGAACCGTTCTTGGAAGACCTGTAACAAAATTCATTGTTATCTGCTCCCATTTCCACACTGGGATAGGTAAAGACTGTAACATATCAGCTGGTATCTGATGATCTGCTTTAACCTGCTGACAAGTTAAGCATCGTGAGACGAACTCGGCCACCTTCCTTTTCATGCCGCTCCACCAAAACTGTGCCTTTAGCGCCTTATACATCTTCTATGTACCAGGATGTACAGTCCATCTTGAATAGTGGTAAGTATTAAGGAGTTGTTTCTGACAAACTATAGGTACAACCATCCAATCTCTAAAACACAAAACTGAACTCCCATCCAGCTTCCATCCCTCAATGGTCTCCCCACCATTGAGTTTTGAACTCATTGCAACACAGTCTACATCGGATTCCTGTGCCTACTTTATTATCTCCATCAAATCTGGAACAAGTGTAGCTGAAAAGAAAACAGCAACATCACCTCGGTCTTCACATTCTACATGCATGTCAGCTAAGACCGACATCAACTGCCATTCATCTAAAGCTTCCTTTTCCAACTGAGCATACGACTTCCTGCTTAATGGATCGGCCACCGAATTTCCCTTACCCGATGTATACATTAAGTCAAAGTCAAACATTTGAAGATACTCCATCCATCTCCTCTGCCTCAGATTCAAATCTCGCTGTGAGAAAATGTGTTTCAAGCTTTTTTGATCTGTAAACACAGTAAATTTCTCATCAAAGAGATAGTGTCTCCATGTTTTCAAAGCATGGATGACTGCAGCTAACTCCAAATCATGTGTTGGGTAATTTTTCTCATGCACTCTCAATTGCCTTGAGCCATAAGCAACCACATGGTCTCCTTGCATGAGAACACAACCCAACCCTGTTCCCAAAGCATCACAATACACCACATATCCTTGCCCCGATTCTGGCAAGATTAAGATAGGTGTTGATGTAAGGCGAACATTCAACTCTTGAAAAGATCTATAATGTTCCTCAGTCCATTGAAATGCAATGTTATTCTTTGTCAATGCTGTTATAGGTGAATCTAGTCGTGAGAAGTCATGGACAAAGCGTCGGTAATAACCAGCTAGACCGAGAAAACTTCGTATTTCAAAGACATTCTTCGGCGGTTTCCAAGAAAGAACATCTTCTATCTTTTTTGGATCCACTGAAACATCTTTCTCATAAACAACATGGCCCAGAAAACGTACCTCTTGTATCCAAAAATCACACTTTAATAATTTGGAATACAACTGATAGTCTCTCAAGATTTCCAAAACTATCATCAAGTGTTGCTCATGCTCAGCTCTTTTTCTTGAATACACCAATATGTCATCCACAAACACCACAACAAAAGAATCCAAATATTGCTGAAATATCTGATTCATCAAATCCATGAAGACCGCTGGTGCATTCGTTAGACCGAAAGGCATGACCACATATTTGTAGTGGCCATATCTGCTTCTGAAAGTTGTCTTTGGAATATTCTCCTTCCGAACTCGCAATTGGTGATATCCTGATCGCAAGTCAATCTTGGAGAACCACTGAGCTCCCCTTAATTTATCGAACAGATCATCAATGCATGGAAGTGGATATCTATTCTTTATCGTAACTTGGTTAAGTTTACGATAATCAACACACAGCCGAAGAGTTCCATCTACTTTCTTTACAAACAAAACCGGTGTTGCCCACGGAGACACGCTTGGCAGAATGAAACCCTTGCTTTCCAGCTCCTCTAACTGCACTTTAAATTCCTTTAACTCCATTGGTGTCATCCTATAAGATGGAAGTGATATAAGACTAGTCCCTGGAAGGAGATCAATCGTGAACTGCACTTCTCTTACAGGTAGTAATCCTGAGAAGTTTTCAGGAAAAACATCAGGAAATTGATCCACCACAGCTGGAAAACTATTTTCCTCACTCTCTTCTAATGATGCCAAAGTAAACATTGCCAATGGGTAAGAGATTGTTCCCACCATTGGTGCCAATAATCTCTTTGCACCTTTCTTTACTATCCTTTCTCCTCTAAATAGATTCTCAAAGTCGTCATCAGTCGTGAAACTAACTGTTCTCCCATAACAGTTGATGTGAGCCTTAAACATTGTCAACCAATCCATACCCAGGATTAAATCATAGACATCCATATCCAACATAGAGAAGTCCCATTTCAGCTCAACTCCATCAAAAGTTATAGCACATGCTCTACACACAAAGGCTTGACATTCTCTTTCACTAAGAGGAGTTTGCAGTTTCAAGACAGAAGGCATCATTTCTAGTTTTAAGTTCAGCAAATCAGCAATACGAGAAGCAAGAAATGAATGCAATGCACCAGTATCGAACAACACTTGCATGAGGGTAGAATTCAAAAGAATCGTACCTCTCACCGTAGATGGTCCAACCTGATCATCGACCATCATCTGTTCGGCTCCATACAATTGCTTTGTTGCTGCACTTTGCTCCTTATTTCCTTGTTGAGATTGCCCTGCCTGAGGAGTCATAGTATTCCTGGAATCACCATAACTAGCTCTATTCTGCTAGCGAGACTGATTTTTCTGTCCTCGCCCTGTCGAAGCATACGATGCTTGTGACGCCTAAGAAGTGTCCCGAACACCCGATTGTGGAGCACTGCGACAATATCGCTGAAGATGCCACATCTTGTTGAAATTGTAGCATGCTCTCGGTGGTGCTGTACATTCTCATTTCATGTGATCAGTCAAACCACATTTAAAGCAACCTTCTTTGCTCTGGGGTTGTGGAGGAAGGTTGACCGATCCCGTCGTCTGGTTCTGATTCGCACTCCCACCTTGGAAGTAGGTGTCCCTCTTCTGCTTGTTCCCAGCATTGGAGTTTCCACCCGTTCCCATGGGTATCATCATGCCTCCTCTTATCGATCCCGAGATATCATGTTCAGCAATCATTGCTCTGTTCACTATCTCTGTATAATCCGTAATACAGAGCACCGCAATCTTCGATCGAATCTCCTGCCTTAGCCCCGATTCGAAGATGCGTGCCTTCAAAGAAGCACTTGCCACAACCTCTAGTGAAAAACAGACTAAATTAATGAACTCAACTGCATACTCTGTGATAGAGAGGCTCTCCTGTTTCAAGCTGAAGAAGTCCATCGTTTTCTGGATCTTGAACGTGTGAGGATAGAATTGTTTGTTAAATAATTCTTCAAAATCCTCCCATGTAAGGCCTTCATCCAATTTAGCATGCACCGCTAAATCCCACCACTGACGTGCAAGATCCTCGAGAATATACGTCGCCAGATTTACTTTCAACTCCACTGGTGTGCCGATGAAATCGAATATATGATTCATCCTGCTTAGCCACACCTCCGCCTTCTCGAGTTCAGCATCACCCCTAAAGTTCGGTGGATTCTGCTTCATGAACTGGATGGTATGATTCACATGTCATGGCTCATTCCTCCGGTTCCCCATATCCATAGCTTGAAAGGCTTGGATAATACTCTGAACCAGCTCTTGGTTCACATGTGGTTCAGGTGCAACCACATTCTCTGCAGCTTCTTCAGGTTGGTTTCGACGACGCCTACCAGGTGCCATTTTCTAAACCAACAACAAACTCTGTCAATCTCACTCTCTAGCAACTGTTGCCTTAGCATTTCAAATTATATCACATAAACTATCACAACATTGTTCTCAAACAACCTTTTTACATGTTCAACCATTTTTTAAAACATTCAACATACTTTTTGAAAATCAATCCATTTTAAAAATACACTAAATACCCTATTTTCAAAGTCTTTCGATTGAAAACAATTTCCACATTTTTCAAAAATTGTCACCTTTCACAAAATTCTTACTCATTCCTCACAATGAGATATGAAATCCTAGTGGGAATTCATTCCTCTACAATGCATGGCATGCTCCTCTCATTGGCTAATCCCATGAAAATGAGATTTCCAACATTCTAGAAGTGTATCCAAAACACTTATGTACCCAACACTCTGGTAACTTGAAGTTCAGCATAAACGGGTTAGCTATGTCCTTTTATGCTATAAATTTCAAGTTCCGACAATCCTACTCATGTCTAAGATGGCCACCCAAGGAATAGACAAGAAGGAATTTCAACTCCATGACCAAGAACATCGATGACCACTTGTTATGTAAGGACCGAACAAGCTGATACCATTTGTAATGACCCTCCAATTCTCATTGGCTTGAGAGTGCAACGAGTCATTACTAGGCCTTAAGTGACATTCCCAAGATGCCAAAGGCTGGCAATAAATGTCGAAGGGTCTTAAGTATAAGTGGGGGACGATTTACCCTTTAAGAAATAAAACCATCCATTAACCATTCACTACATGATGCATGAACAATGAAAGACCAACCAACAACTTCATTTATATTAAACCACATCAGAGTACACAATAGTGGAAGACCAAACCAAACATCAAGGTACACAGCGGAAGAACAACATGAGATTCTCAAAAGACACCACAACTCTGTAGTCCACAAGCTCCAAGCTCCACAACATCTCCCAAACATTACCACGAGCCATTAGTAATGAGATGCTTTACCTTTACCTGTGTCCCGGAATACAACATCTGCAAAAGCACCAAAGTGCCAAAGCAGGGGTGAGTATAAAACTCAGTAGGTTTTCCCCCAGTGACTTCCCTACTCACGCCACTAGGATAGAAGAGTTAGCCACATTTATATAAAAATAGTTTATATAAAACATTTTCACCAAAGCAGATTATAACTAAATATAAACAAGTTTTCCAAAACCATCCATGCTCAAAGCATCAAAGTGCAATTTAAACCAACTTTTCCAACACGTTATTTTTCCAGAAAAATAACCAAACAAATTTTCAAATCATTTCACAAACATCTCGTTTTGGCATTCCCAACCATTTCACAAACCTGTGAAATCAACCATGTATGCATCGTTAAGACAGTTCCATACTCATGAGCGGTTTCCCGTTGATCTAACAAGTTGTCACAAGGTAATTACTTCCCATGTGCCATTACACCTTTGGCACCGAGCACAAGGTCATATTTCAAACAAGCCTCATACATATAGTTATCACGTGCCATTAAACGTTTGGCACCGAGCACAAGGTCCTATTTCAACCAAGCCTCATACATGCAATATGAACACACACCACACATTCCCAACAACCATGCCAAACCATCCTTTCAATAAAACACCTTTTATTGAAAACCATTTTCCATCCAAACCAAGTGTGTTCAAACAATTCAAACCATTTCAATAAAGCTGCCTTTTTATTGAAAACCAAATCCATCAAAACCATTTGAATAAAACACCCTTTTTATTGAAAACCCATTTCTCATGAAACCATTTACAATTTCAGAAATTTAATAATTTAAAATCAACATTTTAAATTCAAATAGCCAAGTCACTTTGCACACAATTCACCAAGATTCCACAATTTCATCAAAACCACAAATCATCACTAAAGAAGATTTATTCCATGCTTTTCACAATCAATTCCATTCAAATAACCAATTTGAAACTAAGCCAACCAATTCTAACAAGAGGAGTTGAGAGTGAAGCCACTACCTCAACAAAAAGGTGAAACCAAGCAATGGATGAAGAACGCTCAAGAACACCGGGTCAAATCTCCAAAAACCCTCCTTAGATCTCTTCTACTAACACAACAAAGACTAAATCTCAACATATTTGGCATCCACATACTTAGGTATACCCCTAACGGGCATAGATCTAAGAAACTGAGAGAAAGGGAGAAGTAAATCTAAGTAGATATAAGAAACCATTCAAGAACGAAGGAGAACGATCACATACCTCAAGAATCCAGCTTCGATTCGCCAAGAGAAGCATTCAGATCGCCTTAGGAACGATGGGAGAACCCTCTTTGACCTTAGGAGAACCAAAATCCCGAGTTAGGGCCGCTCAGGAGCTTTAATGAGACAATTAGAGGCAAAACGAGTTAGATCCATAATTTAAGGATCTAATTTAAGTGACCGCACGGTTTGACAAACCATGTGCTAACCGTGCATTAAATACTGCCTAGGCCACCCTACTCGCACGGCCTCATCGCACGATTTCCCTTAACCGTGTGTCGACCGTGCGAAAGCCACTGCCTCCTCAGTCAGCCACGCATGGTTTGGCCGCACAGTTTAGACAAACCGTGCGCCGCCTGTGCACCTTCCCCTTTGCTTCAAACTTCAGTCCAGGCTCTCCCGACTCTCCCATACGTCACCCTTAACTTTTAAAACCAACAAAATCATCAAGTAAGGGTTACATACCAGAAACCGGGGGTACTACACATACATACATATATATACGTAATAGTTAAGGCCTTTTTGACATCCATGAGAAATGGCTTGGCATCCCAAATTGGATTTTTATTAAAAGGCCTTTTTGGAACTTTGAATGGTTTTTTAAATGATGTGGATGTGTGAAACCCTCTTGAGCCCTGTTTGATTGTGATTGATATGGACTGTGGCCCGAGGGGCATGCGTTGTATTTCACGTGACATGGATGATGTGTGAAAGGGGATGTTTCCTATGAGGGTGTAGGATGTGAGATGAGATTTACTGCTTATGATTTATTGATTCACATGATTTCTCACTTCTTATTGTTTGAATTCCATGGGGATCCATGGCATCTTAGTGAGGGATGGGTGATTGTTTTTATCTAGTCCCGATTAGATAGACAAGATCCTCTATGGTATCAGAGACCCTGGGGACTATCACCGATGAGGCTGGTTAAGAGTGGTTGGTTGGTTATAGACTTATGAATGCATCGATGGGCCTATAGATGGTTCTGACCTAAGTACATCTGGGATCACCTCATGGGATTTTTAAGACTTGCCCATGTTTTCTCGATGATTTCTCTTAAGGAACCTTTTTGTGTTCCTTTGCTTAATTGGCACACATGGCACTATGTCTTCCCCTTATGATATGGTGATATGGTGTTTCATTATGTTATTCTTGCATTTGGTTTATTTTATAAAATATTTCTGAAATGCTTGAAAAGGTATATTAATAAATTGATTTATGAAATTGGTTTTTTTTCAAGGCATGTGAAAGTGGATTTTAAATGGGTGTTTTGGAAAAGATTCTTTGGCCGAAGAAATGTTTTATAAGTGATTATTTTCATTTAATAGAAAAAGTAAGTTTGTAAATGGTAATATATGTGATATTGGATTTTTGTATTATGTACAAAAAAACTATTTTCTATTTTATTTCAAACTAGCATAAAATGAAATGTCTACCGTAAGGAACTGCATGAATTCCATAGTGGGGTCTTACTGGACTTGGTTTCACTCACACCCTGCATTCACCATTCGATGTATGTGATGGGTATCATTTGATCATTGAATGATCATTGGCAGTGGAAGAAACCCCAAAAGTAACCTGATATGTCTTCATGAAATCATGTGTAAATATATCATAAAATAGAGTACTTGGAATTCATATATAGCAGCAACATCCAATCTCTTATATAATGGAGAATGTTTAATGGTGACCATGAGGAGTGGTTGGACAAAGCCCACTACCTCCAAGGGAGATACACCTGTTAGTGGATCCACGGACATTTCATTAGGATTCCTAAACACCCAAAGGGGTACTAGAGCCTTCGTAGAACTATGAATGAGCTTCGGTAAGGAAGAGAGATTTATCAGCTTTGTATGAAACTGATGATCACAAATTCGTTGAATGAACATCGTCAGCACACTCAACCACCAACAAAAGAGATAAATCTCTTATATAGTTGAATCCCGACACAACACATCACATGTGTTACAAATTTTTTGGGTGTAACATTCATATTGAACATTTCAATGAATAAATGCACGGCTTGAATAAACCAACTCTTTAGTTCATAACTGATGAAAACCCGTGTAGAATGAAGTGGCAGTGCAAGTTGTTGCATCGCATGCAACCTTACCAAATATGCATCACATGCATATTAATATAATATATATATATTATATATATATATAATACATGCATCACATAAATGTATTTTAAGTGCACTTTCAATAGTATGTGGTTCTTATAATTTCTTTTCAGGTGCCTTAGCTCTGGTCTTCCTCTTGTTGGGTGTTTGGGATGTTCATGCTGGTTGGCTTGGGATGTGGAGAGTGACCAAGGGGACACATGGCGATGGTTGGTGACTGTTGGTGTGGGTTTTCTTTTTATTTTCTTTTGAGATGCTTATGTATCGGTCTTGTTGGTCAAGATTGCTTTGGTTTATCTATACTATGATGCTTATTCCATATTATTCAGTCTATGATATGACTCCTTATTCTTGTTGTGCACTCTGATTTGATGTTTTATTATTGATAGCTTTGTTATTCTCTTTTTGGAAAAGGTGATCTTTAGGAGTGGCATTTTCGAACCCTTTACACCCAGGAACCCCCCTTCCCACGAAGAGGTCATCCGGAGAAGCCTCAGTCGAGAAGGAGTTGTTGTCAGCCGAGATGGCAGAGCGTCCCACAAGCTAACAGTTTGATCAACGATGGTTCGACACAACAATCTGTCAGCTATGTGGTATGCGCCCTTCTTCCCACCCGGTGAGACACCGGGTGACCCGGCAAGGTGAGTGGAGCATGGGAGGCAAAAATTCCCCCAAAAGCGAGCTCTCGGGAATCGAACCTCATACCTCATCGAACATCGTTGTTATGGTCCTCGACCTTACACCACTGCACCACCGCTGAAGCAGTCAAAAGTATACCGGGTGTTTAGGCCCAGGGGGTTACACAGTATAGGTGGGTCGTCACCCACCACCGAGTGTCTTTATGTACTTCCCCAGCCGCAACCCCAAGTGTAACGACACCTGAGCTTTCAGGCCAGTTCCACACGGGGTAAATGGGTCTCGAGTGATATCTTTCAGGGATCTCAGGCATTGCCATAGCGAGGACTCGAACCCGAAACCTCAGTAATAGACTCCACACCTACTACTAACTCACCCATGCCCCGCGAGCAAAAGTACACCAGGTGTTTAGGCCTAGGGGGTTACACGGTATAGGTGGTTCGTCACCCACCACCAAGCGCCTTTATGTACTTCCCCAACTGCAGGCCCAAGTGTAATGGCATCTGGGCTTTCAGGCCAGTTCCACACGGGGTAGAGGGGTCTCGAGTGATATCTTTCAGGGATCTCAGGCGTTGCCATAGCGAGGACTTGAACCTGAAACCTCAGTGACAGACTCCACACCCGCTACCAACTCACCCATGCCCCGCGGGAAAAAGTACACCGAGTGTTTAGGCCCATGGGGTTACACGGTATAGGTGGACCGTCACCCACCATCGAGCGCCTTTATGTACACCAATAATAGACTCCACACCCGCTACTAACTCACCCATGCCCCGCGAGCAAAAGTACACCAGGTGTTTAGGCCTAGGGGGTTACATGGTATAGGTGGTTCGTCACCCACCACCAAATGCCTTTATGTACTTCCCCAACTGCAGGCCCAAGTGTAATGGCACCTGGGCTTTCAGGCCAGTTCCACATGGGGTAGAGGGGTCTCGAGTGATATCTTACAGGTATCTCAGGCGTTGCCATAGCGAGGACTTGAACCTGGAACCTCGGTGACAGACTCCACACCCGCTACCAACTCACCCATGTCCTGCGGGCAAAAGTACACCGAGTGTTTAGGCCCATGGGGTTACACGGTATAGGTGGACCGTCACCCACCACCGAACGCCTTTATGTACTTCCCCAACCGCAGGTCCAAGTGTAACACCACCTGGGCTTTCATGTCAGTTCCACACGGGTAGAGGGGTCTCGAGTGATATCTTTTCGAGATCTCAAGCGTTGTCGTAGCGAGGACTTGAACCCGAAACCTCGGTGACAGACTCCACACCCGCTACCAACTCACTTATGCCCTGCGGGCATTGATAAGTTTGTTATTACTTGAGGGTGAAATCGTTCTCAATGGTTATTTTTTTTATTTTTTATTTTTTATTTTCTGGTGCTTGCATAAATAAAGCATACATATGTGTGTGTTGAGATTTGAACATCTTACATCTTGGTTATTCTGTAAATATTTTATCACTTCATTAATCTCTTCATGTTGTGACTAAATAAACTTTAATTTACATACATACATACATACATACATACGTACGTACGTACATATAGAAAAATATATGTTGTTGTTGTTGTTGTTGTTACTATTATTGTTATTGTTGTTCTTATTATTACTATTACTATTATGAGTGTGTATATATGCTTAAAATTAGCAATAAATAAGAAATAAATAATAAATAATAAATAAATCATAAATACATGATAAATAAAAAATAAATAATAGCCCCACACAGGTGGTTGTGGTGACAGGGGGTTAGTAGTTTGGGGTGGTGGTTGCGGGGTCGAGTCCCCTGGTCGGTTTCTTTGCTTGCGTGCGTTGTAATATTTTTTTTAAAATGATAAATAATAGATACTAAAATAATAAATAATAATAATATTAATAATTAATAATTAATAAATTAATAAATAATGAGTAAATAATAAATAAATGATAAATAAATAAATAGTTAATAAAGAATGGGTAAATAAATGAATAATGAATACTGGATAAATAATAAACAAATAATATATAATATTGTATATATATAATACATATAGATATATGCATTACATCGATGCAAGGGAAATGGGGTATAGTACAAAGAAAGTATTTAACACACAAATGCAAGGAATTATTTGGCTATGGCCGAACTCGTGACCGCATTGAGACCCACAGGGGCAAGTACCACTAAAAAAATTATAAATAAATATAGATAAATACAAAAATATAAATAAATGTGCATAAATACACACACATATATATAATAAACATTTAATAGCAAATTATCAAAAGGGCGAAGGTCGCTACAGTTACAACACATACATATTGATATAAATGTAACGTCGTGAAATCAAATCATAGACCACCCAACAATCATAAGAAGATGTCTCTAAACGAAGTTGAAATTTCATGCAATGTTCAAAAAATTGGGTATCTCGACTAAAGACAAAGTTTTGGAGTCATTTTGAACCTTTTTGACTAAGAAAAACAGGGACTTGGATCCCTCTTGGTCCAAACGATGTAGAACTCTCTATAAGCTTCAATTAGATAGGTCATGGAACTCAAGTGAATACCCGGATAAGAAGTTATGAATGTTTGAAGTTGAAGTTCGATTTTTAATTTATCTTAGAACTTTAATAATTTTTTTATTATTAATTATTGTCAAATTAATATATAATATTGTTATAGTTGTTTTCGTGAGTTTCAATTTGATAATTGGATAGGTTGTAAAGCATAAACCGACACTTCGATTAAAATTGTAATCAGTGATGTTCGTTTATCAATTCCTCCTAGAACTAAACTAATATACTGGCGGTTTTAGAAAACTGCTCTAACAAAATAAAAACAAAACATTTGACGTTGGTTTTAAAAACCGCAGTTAAATGATGGTTGCTTTGTAGTGATATCTCACCTCTTATTGAATTTCCATTTGACAATTCGTTTATTGTTTTTTTTTTTTAACTGATAAAAAAAACTCAATTCCAGAGACGCATAAAAGGTGGAGGATTTGACGATCTTTTATAATATATATTTAAAAATATATAAAAATACGGATATATTATTATCATTAAAAAAATAACAATAAAAGCGTCTTTAAAAAAGGAGTCCCAGACGCGCGGCCCACCTGACAGGCTGGTGGCAGGACAGCCGGGCATCGAGAAGGGGCTCTGTGAAAAGAGATTGGCTCTGAAGGGCCCTTTGACCAGCATGTGGGCGCGTCGTTTCTTCACGCGCCATTGGTTAGTAAAACGATCGCAGTCAATTGGAATAAAATGAATAAAATTAATAAAATGAATAAAATTAATAAAATGAATAAAATTAATAAAATGAATCGTGTGTGTTTTAAAAAAAAAACCGGTCTTGAATAAGTCCACCCCATCCCATTTATTAAAAGAAAAAAAAAACCACAATAATAAAGATGAGGTTCGACCCAGATGCTCCAGATTGACAGCAAGGGCTCTTGGTCTTCATTTAATAAAATGATATTGATATTTATTGTGCCTTTAAGATCCTTAAAAGGGATCAATTCCTAGGCCCCAGATGTAATTATTCAAAAATTTAAATCGAAATCAGTTGAAAAAAAAATAGATCATATTTTATTTTATTTTAAAATTTAATGTAATTGAACGAGATTAATTCCATTATTATCCCTAAAATTAAGGGATATAGTCGTTCTAAAAAAGGTGGAAACGATCTCATGTTAAGGTTGGGTTTTGGAAAAAACATGTCAATGAATTTTCATTTTTTAAAATGAAACGTTATTCACTTACAAGATTGAATGCTATCTTTAATACATTTATTTTAAATAAAAATCGAGAAACGTTTTTCAAAACCATATAAAATCTCTGCCTTTTTTTCCACCGAAAAAACACGGTGATGAAAAATTAAGTTTTTTCTAATATGTTTTGTGGTTTAAAATATTACATAAAAATAGATAGAATTGGTGTATTTTAAAAAATGGGTTTAGGGAGGTGTGAACTCGCTTTACACTTACTCAACTACGGAATAAGTTTGAACGGAGTTCACGGTTCTTGACCCCGACTAAGGATGAGTCGATCGCTTTCACCTCTTAATAATTTTTTTTACAATATTAGTTAATAAGTAATATTTACAAAAAAATTATGAATTTTTATGAATTTTTTGTTGATATGATTATTATGATTTCTTAACACGTAATATATTTATTGATTATCAATTGCATTATTTATCATTAATTAATAATATATTATTATGTTATTAATATAATTAACAGTATATTAACTAATATTTATTGTTTAATAATATAAATAAAATAATTTGTATTCAAAAATATATTTACTAGCTAATAATTGTATTATTTTTAATATATTATGGTGTATTATTAATTAACTACTCATATACTAAAAATTATAATATTTATTATTAATATTAATAATTATTATAGAATTCAAAATAATAATAATAATATTTAATAATAAAATTAATATGATTATTTATTACACATAATATGGATAATGATTCTAAGAAGTGTTTATATAATTAGCAAATATTAATTATTATTATTACCAATGTATTTATTAAGATTAATGTTTCTTAATCGTTCAGAAGTATTTATATTAATTTCTAATTATATTATTTTGTTGTTTTATGTAGCAAAACATAATATATTAGTATATTTTTAAATAATGTACAAGTAATGGTTTAAAAAACATATAACATGTACCAGTCTAATCTACATCAGTGTCTTAGGTGCTCCTTCGTGCCACAACCATGTGTATAACCTAGTTGGTGATGCCAAAGTTGGGTGCGATATGAGTCATCTGAAGTAACTTCGTTATCGGTTGTCATTACTTGGTTCATGTAATCCAACACGTAAAGACCATTATGTAAATGTGTCTTAGCATAACTAATGTTATCTTTATAAAAGAAGCAACATTTATTTTGAAATTTGAAAACGAATCCATCTGTATCTAGTTCGAATACAGAAATAATGTTTTTGGTAACTGAAGTCACATAATAACAACCATTTAAAATCAAGATCATTCTGGTCGGCAATGTGAGGTGGTAGTCCCTGATAGCTACAACAAGAAGTTTAGCTTTGTTGGCTGTTCGTAGATCTACTCCCCCTCAGACAATTTTTTTGAATCTACTTGGTTCATGTATTTGAATACATATGTGAGCACCACATGGTGTATCTAATACCCAATTTTTATAAATAGATAAATTGCACTCGATAACAAAAGCACCTAAAGCTTCCCCTTGCACTCAATAACAAAATCACCCGCCTCTTGAGTAGGCAGATCAGACATTGATGATTCTAACATGTAGGATTTCCGTTCATGACATAAAGCAATTTGAAGGAGTCTAAACCACTCCTGAATAAATTATTTTCTATTAAAGACTTGGGCGATATAGCATATGTTCTTAGGATCAAGATCCATCGTGATAGATCTAAGAGGTTGCTCGACCTAAGTCAAAGTACATATATTGATAAGACACTAAAGAGATTCGGTAAAGAACAATTCAAGATGAGATTGTTGCCAGCATCACATGACATTCATATTTCCAAGAAAATGTGTCCTCATACCCATAAGGAAAGAAATAGAATAAAATGGATTCCATACGCATCAGCGATTGGGTCAGTCATGTATGTTATGCTATGTACTAGGCTAGACGTTGCCTACACATTATGTGTGGTAGACAGATATCAAGCTAATCGAGGTGACCACCATTGGATGACATTCAAGACTATCTTTAAGTATGTGCGGCATACCAAGGACATGTTCATAGTTTATGGAGGAGATGAACAACTAGTCATCAGAGGATATGCAAATACTATTTTCCAGACTGATCAAGATGACATGAAGTCACAAACGGGATACATCTTCACTTTGAATGGAGGTGTTGTGAGCTGAAAGAGCTCAAAGCAGGTTGTGGTCGCAGATTCTACAGTAGAGTCCGAGTATATTGCAACATCCGAGGCAGCTAAAAAAGTAGTTTGGATGTACAATTTCGTCGAAGAGTTTGATGTGGTACCTAGCAGTAAAGATCCCATCATACTGTTGGGATAATACTGCAGTGGTGGCTCTCGCAAAATATCAAATGTCACATCAGCGGATGAAGCACATACTTCAGAAGTATTACCCTTGGGGGATTTTTGTTAGAGAGGTGAAGTTGCAGTGAGCGTATTTCCATGGAAGATAATGTGGCAGACCCCTTGACTAAAGCCTTGTCTCAGCAGAAACATGATTATCATGTGAGGTCTAGCGGACTGAAAGTCGTAGGCAGTTGACTATATTCTAACTGGGAGTTCGTTAGAGTTGGTGTCCTAAAACCAACTGTTTGTACTTTGATTACATGAATATTTGATGTATTAAATATTGATGAGAATCTTTATGTTCTATGACAATATTCTTAATATAGTTCTACAGTTGAATAACATACTATGATGGGACACATAGTATATAAACCATCAGGTGCGTATACTCCTAAGTAGACGAGACTTCTTATCATGAAGTTCACACTTGGTAATCTCCAAGACGATAGATTATGAGAACAGACCCGCCAGTAGGAATTCCACATGTTTTGGTGTCATCAGACATTCCTATCTATGAGCGTTTGTAATGGTCTTTAGACTTTAAGATTATCATTAATGCATGTCACAACTTGCGTACTTAGATTTACTGACGAAAAACGTCACGCCATATGTTGGCAGGAAGTAGTGTAAGAACCCGATTTTTGCTGTGAAATACTTTGAAATATTCTTGATGATATTCCAGAGCAGCGCCTTCAGACGACGTGCGATTCCGAGCTCCGGAGTGGCCGGAATGAAACTCTCAGTGCGTTCACACTCGAAACACAAAATAAATGGTATAACTCCTAAACGGTGATCCAGATCAGAGATCTGAGTATACGGATGAGTCCAGAATGGGGTGTTTACCCTAGGAACGACATAAAACATGTCGGCGCGGGATGTTTGGACCCCTCGCTCGCTTTCAGAAAGTTAAACGGATAAATTAATTAATTACTTTATTCGTTTAATGTTGAAACACAAGTATCTCTTAAACGGTGGCTCGGATTGGAAAACTGAGGGCACCGTTGAGTTCGGAGCGTGCCATTTACCCTAGGAGGGGTATAAGTGTTGCGGGCGCGGGCCGTCAGTGAAAAATGGCCCCAGGGACGTTTTGGTAATTTGGTGCACTCGGGCGTTGAGATTAATAACTTTTGAACGGGGTCTTGGATTAAAATTCCGAGATCGCCGTTGCGCTCAGAGCGTGGTTTTTAGCCTAGGGGAGGTTAAATCCCAACCCCGTCGGGAGTTTGGGTACGGGGCCGCGGGAGGGTGTTTAAGTTAATTAATTTATTTAATTAACCTACCCCCCTCTTCTCCCTCATTCCCCCCTCCCCCTGGCAAGCCTCTCCCCCCTCCTCCTCCATCTTCGGCGAGGCGACTCCGGCGAGGCGGTCCGGCGAGGCGCGGCCACCCCGGCGGGTTGACGACGAAGCTACGGGCTTAGTCCCACGAGGTAGGCGGTGTTCGTTTGAGTTTTAAATCCCGAACCCCCCTTTGAACCCCAATTTTAGCGTCGATTTTTTGTTTAATCTTCAAACAAATCCCATTTTCGTGTAGTACACATTTTACTCTTTCCATCGCTTCTTTTGGAATCGAAATCCGAGTTACGAGGAGGCCGCAGTGGTCCGACGAAGATTACGGGAATTTCGGGAGTCCTGGAGGTTTTCCGGCGGTTTCCGGCAGCTTCAGGCGGCGGCGGCTCGGGCTTCAGGCGGCGCGGCGGACCTGGGTGCAGGCGGTGGGAGCCCCTCGGCGGCGGCGGCTCTCAGCGCGGCGGCCGTGCTTCAGGCGGCAGGCGGCGGGCGGCCGCGACACTCCGCGGTGGACCGGGGTCGCGACATGCGACCCCGCGGGGGGAGCACGACCCGCGTCGTGCGGGTCGTCGCACGGCGACCGGCCTCGGCCGATCGACCAGGCGGTGGACCGGGTCCACCGCCGGCCCGCGTGGCCCAGCCGCGGGCCGGCCCAGGCCGGTCCAGCCCAAGGGGCCTTACCCCTCCGGTTTCGAACGCCCGTATTTTCCGCTACGGGCGTCCGTTTTGCGTGCCGTCTGCGGCGACGCATTCCTAGGATCGAGGGAAATGTTTTGAGATGGTTTCGGGAATTTTTAATTTCCGAAACAATGGACCTCGGAGGCGCGACGCGTCTTTAAGTGAATTGTCGTTTTTCCGGGGGTTCTTGTTTTGAGTGGCGCAGACACATCCGACGTCCGTTTTGAGCGCCGTTAGTGGCGTTGGAACCCTGGCACCGAGGTGGAGCTTTCCAGGGTGGTTTCAGGCGTTGCAGCCAAAGTTGAGGCGCGGGCCCCACGTCCCGTCTTTTGAGCTGCGCGCAATGTTTAACAACTTTTTCATCGGGCGTCCGTTCGGGGCGAGTGGGCAGTCGTTTTTGGATGTTTTTCCGAGGGGATTGTAATGGTGCAATCTGCCCGCTCTAATTCGGCATGATGGTGCGGGGCCCACGAGAGCCGTTTGGGCGTCGGCGGTGATTTTTTCCATCTTTATCACCGGGCGACTGTTTTGGACAAGTGAGTAGTCCATCTTGCGTGCTTTTACGAGAGGATCGCAACAGTGCAATCCCTTCCTTGTGTTTCGGGACCGGGATGCGGGTCCCACGTAGCACCGCTCGTGCGCGGTGCGCCAGAATGCATCTTTTTCTCCGGATATCCGTTCCACTCAAGTGAGCAGTCTTTTTGACGTGTTTTCCCGAGGGGATCACAATGGTGTGATGCGCCTGACTGTTTTCGGGGCCGAGGCTCGGGATCCCGGGACGCCGTTCGGGCGTGAGGCGGTGTTGGTGACTTTTCCGTCGGATATCCATTGGAGTCGAGTAAGTAGTCGATCTCGCGTGTTTTTCTGCGAGGATTACAACGGTGCGATCTGTTTGATTGTGCGGAGCCTCGTACGTGATCTTATTAAATGTGGAAAGGTGAAGGTGCCCCGAGGGCGGTTCTTCTACTGTGTTTGTAGCGGACCCTTGGCGTGTGATCGTGTGCACTCCCGTGTGAGTGAAGTAATGCTTGAATAGATGTGGTGGGCCGTGCCCCAGTCATTGAGGCGGCAAGTTGGAAATGTTACGTCACGCCTTCGCGTTGACGTTGGGTGTCTTGTGCACGATAGCCTTAGGGCTGGAGACGTGGTATATTCTGGGAGCATACGAGAGCGCTCGGAGGTACGTGTGGTTTGTACTTGAGAATGTTTGTGCGCTTGGTTGGGGTTGACGTGGGGCCACACGTCGTGTGGCCCCCATGTGCGTGCCGTGTTCTGCTTTGCGTACTTTGACCTCTCGCGACGTAGAGGGTCCCTCTGTCCTCGTTTGTTTGACCAGCAGGGTTGAGTGGTCTCCCCCTGGTTTCGTTCTTGATAGATCGGCCGGTAGTGGTGCTAGTGACACCCAGTGATGGAGCAGACACTGAACCTCCTTTGGGTGAGTTGTTCTGGAGTTGGGTGGTTGCGCGATACCCACTCCGTGTTCGGTTGGCCAGTGTTGTACCCTCCAGTAGAGATGGCCAGAGCAGTTCTGAGTTTTACCCTCCAGCGGGGCTGGGCAGTGGGTTACTCATCGGCTTCTAGGGTCTACCCTCCAGCAAAGACTGGGCAGTGGGTCACCCGACGCTCTTAGGATCTACCCTCTAGCAGAGACTAGGCAGTGGGTCACCCGACGCTCTTAGGGTCTACCCTCCAGCAGAGACTGGGCAGTGGGTCACCCGACCCTCTTAGGGTCTATCCTCCAGCAGAGACTGGGCAGTGGGTCACCCGATGACCTCTTAGGGTTTACCCTCCAGCAGGGCTGGGTAGTGGGTCGCCCGTCGTTTAGTTCCAGGTCTACCCTCCAGCACGGCTGGGCAGTGGGTCGCCTGTCGACTTATTCCAGGTCTACTCTCCAGCGGGGCTGGGCAGTGGGTCGCCTGATGATGTATTAAGGTCTACCCTCCAGCGGGGCTGGGCAGTGGGCGCCTGATGATGTATTAAGGTCTACCTTCCAGCGGGGCTGGGCAGTGGGTCGCCTGATGATGTATTAAGGTCTACCCTCCAGCGGGGCTGAACAGTGGGTCACCTGATGATGTATTAGGGTTTACCCTCTAGCAGGACTGGGCAGTGGGTCACCCGATATCTGGTTATGAATTACCCTTCAGCAGGGCTGGGCAGTGGGACACCTGTCGGCATTCCAGGATCACTTCTTTCTACTAGGCTAGCCTGTGGCTTTCCCCCATGATTACCAGAGCGGGACCCTTGGTTGTATGGGTCAGTGATGGAGCATCTTGACTTTGAGGAGACCTCTCGACTGCGGGGCAGTGACGAGTTGTGGTTGACGTTCCCCCAGAACTCTCAAGTACGAGGAGCGCTTTCCCCACCGAGACGCGTCCTTGTGACGCGACCTAAAACCGTGCGGGCGAGTCAGTGCCGCCCAAAGCGGATAGTGTCGAGGTGCGGTGATTGAGCCCTTGACTTGTAGTTCGGGGTAGACGTGTGG
This sequence comes from Viscum album, assembly GCA_963277665.1. Taxonomy (NCBI): domain Eukaryota; kingdom Viridiplantae; phylum Streptophyta; class Magnoliopsida; order Santalales; family Viscaceae; genus Viscum; species Viscum album. The sequence goes on from OY728130.1 coordinate 693,796,245, forward strand.
GATGCTGGGCATTGATGGTGTTACTTCTGGGACTGCTGGCTACTCACTTTTCTGGGGCTGAGCTACTGGATGGAGATCCCCTTACGACGTTGTTCGGGCTTCTTGATTGAGCATAAGGATATATATATATACCTTGTTTCAGTACCCACTTCTTGGGTTTGGTTACTCTCCTTCAAGGAGAGGCGAAGACGCGCAGGGTATGCCACGTGATTTTCGTGTCTAGCTTCTCGTGGTTGGACGAGTCTACTCTCCTGCTATAGGTAGCGATGACTCGACGGGAAGTTCATCTTCTCACAGTTTCCAGCTCCTTGTGTCTGAACGATTCTATCTCCTTTCTCTTGTTGGGTTGAGCTGGACTCTCTACTAGTATTCTACTACACCCTCTGTTGTACTTCTTTACTTTCCCTGTTCGCTCTACTGCTCACCCTTAGGTACCTCCTTTGTTGCCCCCTTGAGCCTTTGGGGTATCCTACTGAGTATTTTTATACTCACCCCTGCTTGGGCTTTGCCCGCACTTAGTGTTCCCTTGCAGACGACAGACAGGTTGGTCATGAATTCAGTGGAGCTTAGGAGTTCAGGAGCGTGGACCGCGTGCGGTGGTCGGAGTCGGGTTCCAGGTGGGGGACCCTTCCAGCTGTTTTCCTTTTGTTTACCTGTTTCCGGGTTGTGATACTTTTTGGTTGGGCGTTTGTTTTTCCCCTTTTCTTTTCAGTTTACCTTCAGCTTGTACTTTGTACTGTTTAGAGGTTGATGTACATCTGTGGTTTATATATATAGCATTTTCCCTTTGCTTTTCTTTTTTACTCTGCACTTTTGCATTGAGTGTGCTGCGTGTGTGTGTACAGGTACTTAGGCAAAGGCCTACCCGAGTTATTGTGCCTTCGGCGCTGGTCGCTAGCCCCTGGCCTATGGAGGCGGGCTTAGGGTAGTTGCAGCTCGAGCCTGGGTAGGGTCGGGTCGTGACAAAGTGGTATCAGAGGTGGTTCGTTCCTTGGGACGCTGTTCGGACATCCCTAAAAGAGGAATTGGTTGGGATTTAGGTCAACAGTGTTAACGTGTCTCGAGAGCGGCTCTCAGGCCAGGGAGTCCAGTGATGGTGCGGCGGTCGACGTATCCATTCACCAGGACCTTGATAACCCGCTTGTCGACTCGGCATGCTGAGACACTTGTTGCATGGAAATTTTGGTTTGTGCATCACATAGGATTGAGTCTTTGACTGTCCTTCTTGAGTCAGCTCCCCATCGTTGTTGTTATTGGTATATACATATATGCTCATATGACCGCGACACGCCTTGATAATATTCAGGATGTCTCCACGAAGACAGCCAGACAAGATACCATCTTTGGTTCGTGGCGATGACTCTGTGAGCTACGAGGCCATAGTACAAGACCCATCATGCGAGCCCCTTTCTCCGAGTGGGCCGGTAGCAGGACCCCCACTTGTTGAGCAGCAGGCAGTTTCAGCAGATCAGGCTGAGCTTGAGCGCAGGTTGAGCGCGCTCCGTGAGTTCCAGCGGCAGAGACCGCGGAGGTTCAGTGGTGAGCCAGAACCTCAGGCAACAGAGGTGTGGCTCAAGGCAGTGGTTCACCTTTTTAGGCTTGTGCAGACGTCGACAGATCAGAGAGTGGCTTTGGCAGCCAACCTTTTTCTTGGATCAACTTGGCGTTGGTGGAGTCTGGTGACTTAGTTTCTTGACGAGTTGTCGCTTTCGTGGGGCGACTTTCAGTTGTTGTTTCGTGAGGAGTTTTGATCCTCCTGCTTGCGCTCCGTTCAGATTTAGGAGCTCCTACAGTTTCAGTAGGGAGGGATGACGGTGGCCGAGTACGTGGCTAGTTTTTCAGACCGTGCACGCTTTTACCCAGACTTGGTCCATGCCGACAACCTCCGAGCACGGAAGTTTGAGCAGGGTCTCCACCGAGAGATTCATGCTGTCATAGTACCCTTGTGCATTTCCACATATGCCGGGGTGCTAGAGCAGGTGCTGGTGACAGAGAGATTCTTGTCACATTCTAGAGTTGGTGGTGGCAGCAGACACGTTGGAGCCGAGACGTCTGTCACAGCTAGTGGGCATCGGCAAGTAGGACCTCGACGCAGGTGGCTTTCTGACAACCGGACCCAGGGGCGTGGTTGTACACCACAGTGGCGCCGGGGGGCACCAGTGCAGCCCAGAGAGAGTCGGTGCTATGCTTGTGACGGGCGAGGTCACTTGGCACGAGACTGCCTGACCCGAGTTGCTGTGAGCTTCGGGCAGGCAGAAGGCGCACCACCACGACAGAGGCATCGCCGTGATCGGAGTAGTACCTAGAGAGGTGGTGCTAGCAGAGAAGCGGGAGGAGCTGGTAGTGGGGGACGACTTTACGAGATCTTCCCATCACCACTAGGTGGTCCACGTCAGGCTCCGGGAGCTGACAGTTGGGACCGCGAATAGCCGCGAGCTTTGGATGTCTACGATCCTACAGAGCCTGAGGTGATAAGAGGTACGCTCTACAACTCTTCTACTTCTTGTAGTATAATTGATAGACTCTGCCTGTGAAATGCTTTTCTCCCTGCTCCTTGTTTGGGGTGTTACTAGGGTGACGCAGGGCATCGGGTGTAACCCTGTGTTAGTAAGGTAAAAGGCGTGAGACTATTTTCTTTAGTCGATGGTGTCGACTCCATCGCTTCCCGAGCGTGTAAGAGAGTCTTGGTTGCGAGACATCGACGGTGAAACCTTGCGTGACCAGATATCCTTGGGTGTTCCACCATATGGATATTCTGAAGGAGGGAATCACCGGGCCTTATTCCAGGTGCAGACAGTGATTCCAGTCGCGGCATGCAACGTAAGGGTTTGGTCGGGGAGGTGAGCTACCCCCGAGGTCCTTCGGACCGTTTGAGACCGTGCAGAGGGATGAAGAGGTTCCCTACTGCCTTGCTCTAACCCCAAAGTCTGGAGTGGGTGCACAACATCGGTAAGGGCCGAACTCGTGTGAACCGATCAATCCTTTGGTCTGTGTGCGGTGACGCAAAGCTGTGCGTGGGTTCTTCTGGGTATGGGAAAGCCATGTGTGGGCTTAGAACCCTGTGTTGCTCCCTAGTTTTGCTTTTTGGGGATGAAAATCTTGAAGGAGGGAATGATATAAGAACCCTATTTTTGCTGTGAAAGACTTTGGAATATTCTTGATGATATTCCAGAGCAGCGCCTTCAGACGGCATGCGATTCCGAGCCCCGGAGTGGCCGAAATTAAATTCTCAGTGCGTTCACACTGGAAACACCAAATAAATGGTATAACTCCTAAACGGTGATCCAGATCAGAGATCCAAGTGTACGGATGGGTCCGAAATAGAGTGTTTACCCTAGGAATGACATAAAACTTGTCGGCGCGGGATGTTTGGACACCTCGCTCGCTTTTGGAACGTTAAACAGATAAATTAATTAATTACTTTATTCGTTTAATGTTGAAACGCAAGTATCTATTAAACGGTGGCTCGGATTGGAAAACCGAGGGAACTGTTGAGTTCAGAGCGTGCCATTTACCCTAGGAGGGGTATAAGTGTTGCGGGTGCGGGCCGTCAGTGAAAAATGGCCCCAGGGGCGTTTTCGTAATTTGGCGCCCTCGGGCGTTGAGTTTAATAAATTTTGAACGGGGTCTCAGATTAAAATTACGATACCGCCGTTGCGGTCAGAGCGTGGTTTTTAGCCTAGGGGAGGTTAAATCCCGACCCCGTCGGGAGTTTGGGTACGGGGCCGCGGGAGGGTGTTTAAGTTAATTAATTTATTTAATTAACATAACCCCCCCTCTCTTCTCCCTCATTTCCCCCTCCCCTGGAAAGCCTCTCCCCTCTCCTCCTCCATCTCCGGTGAGGTGACTCTGGCGAGGCGGTCTGGCGAGGCGCGGCCACCCCGGCGGGTTGACGGGGAAGCGACAAGCATAGTCCCACGAGGTAGGCGGTGTTCGTTTGAGTTTTAAATCCTGAACCCCCCTTTGAACCCCAATTTTAGCGTTGATTTGTTGTTTAATCTTCGAAAAAATCCCATGTTCGTGTAGTACACATTTTACTCTTTCCATCGCTTCTTTCGGAATCGAAATCCGAGTTACGAGGAGGCCGCATCGGTCCGACGAAGATTACGAGAATTTCGGGAGTCCTGGAGGTTTTCTGGCGATTTCCGAAATCTTCAGGCGGCGGCGGCTCGGGCTTCAGGCGGCGTGACAGACCTAAGTGCAGGCGGTGGGAGCCCCTCGGCGGCGGCGGCTCTCAGCGTGGCAACCACGCTTCAGGCGGCAGGCGGCGGGCGACCGCGACACTTCGCGGTGGACCTGGGTCGCGGCATGCGACCCCGCGGGGGGAGCACGACCCGTGTTGCGCGGGTTGTCGCACGGCGACCGACCTCAAATGGTCGACCAGGCGGTGAACCGGGTCCACCACCGGCCCGCACGGCCAAGCCGCGGGCCTGCCCAGACCGGGCAGACCGGCCGGCCCAGGCCGGTCCAACCCAAGGGGCCTTGCCCCTCCGGTTTCGGACGCCCGTATTTTCCGCTACGGGCGTCCGTTTTGCGTGCCATCTATGGCAACACATTCCTAGAATCGAGAGGAATGTTTTGAGATGGTTTTGGGAATTTTTAATTTCCGAAACGATGGACCTCGGAGGCGCGACGCGTCTTTAAGTGAATTTTCGTTTTTCCGGGGGTTCTTGTTTTGAGCGGCGCAGACACATCCGACGTCCGTTTTGAGAGCCGTTAGTGGCGTTGGAACCCTAGAACCGAGGCGGAGATTTCCAGGGTGGTTTCAGGCGTTGAGACCAAAGTTGAGGCGCGGGCCGCACGGTCCGTCTTTTGAGCTGCGCGTAGCGTTTTACAACTTTTTCATCGGGCGTCCGTTCGGGGTGAGTGAGCAGTCATTTTTGGATGTTTTTCCGAGGAGATTGCAATGGTGCAATCCGCCCGCTCTAATTCGGCACGATGGTGCGGGGCCCATGAGGTCCGTTTGGGCGTCGACAGTGATTTTTTCCATCTTTATCACCGGGTGACTGTTTTGGACAAGTGAATAGTCCATCTTGCGTGCTTTTACGATAGGATCGCAACGGTGCGATCCGTTCGTTGTGTTTCGGGACTGGGATGCGGGTCCCACGTAGCACCGCTCGTGCGCGGTGCACCGGAATGCATCTTTTTCACCGGATATCCGTTCCACTCAAGTGAGTAGTCTTTTTGACGTGTTTTCCCGAGGGGATCGCAATAGTGTGATGCGCCCGACTGTTTTCGGGGCCAAGGCTCGGGATCATGGGACACCGTTTGGGCGTGAGGCGGTGTTGGTGACTTTTCCATCGGATATCCGTTGGAGGCGAGTAAGTAGTCGATCTCACATGTTTTTCCATGAGGGTTACAACTGTTCGATCCGTTTGGTTGTGCGGAGCCTCGTACGCAATCTTATTAAATGTGGAAATGTGAAGGTGCCCCAGTGGTGGTTCATCTACTGTGTTTGTAGCGGACCCTTGGCGTGTGATCGCGTGCACTACCGTGTGAGTGAAGTAATTCTTGAATAGATGTGGTGGGCTGTGCCCCAGTCATTGAGGCGACAAGTTGGAAATGTTACGTCACGCCTTCACGTTGACGTTGGGTGCCGTGTGCACGATAGCCTTAGGGCTGGAGACGTGGTATACTCTGGGAGCATACGAGAGCACTCGGAGGTACGTGTGGTTTGTACCTGAGAATGTTTGTGCACTTGGTTGGGGTTGATGTGGGGCCAAACGTCGTGTGGGACCCATGTGCGTGCTGTGTTTTACTTTGTGTACTTTGACCTCTCGCGACGTAGAGGGTCCCTCTGTGCCCGTTTTTTTGACCAGCAGGGTTGAGTGGTCTCCCCCTGGTTTCGTTCTCGATGGATCGACCAGTAGCGGTTCTAGTGACACCAAGTGATGGAGCAGACACTGAACCTCCTTTGGGTGAGTTGTTCTGGAGTTGGGTGGTTGCGCGATACCCACTCCGTGTTCGGTTGTCCAGTGTTGTACCCTCCAGTGGAGATGGCCAGAGCAGTTCTGAGTTTTACCCTCCAGCGGGGCTGGGCAGTGGGTTACTCATCGGCTTCTAGGGTCTACCCTCGAGCAGAGACTGGGCAGTGGGTCACCCGACGCTCTTAGAGTCTACCCTCCAGCAGAGACTAGGCAGTGGGTCACCCGAAACTCTTAGGGTCTACCCTTCAGCAAAGACTGGGCAATGGGTCACTCAACGACCTATTAGGGTCTACCCTTTAGCAGGGCTGGGTAGTGGGTCGCCTGTCGTCTAGTTCCAGGTCTACCCTCCAGCAAGGCTGGGTAGTGGGTCGCCTGATGATGTATTAAGGTCTACCCTCCAGCGGGGCTGGGCAGTGGGTCGCCTGATGATGCATTAAGGTCTACCCTCTGGCGGGGCTGGGCAGTGGGTCGCCTGATGATGTATTAGGGTTTACCCTCTAGCAGGGCTGGGTAGTGGGTCACCCGATATCTGGTTATGAATTACCCTCCATTAGGACTGGGTAGTGGGACACCTGTCAGCATTCTAGGCTCAGTCCTTTCTACTAGGCTAGCCTGTGGCTTTCCTTCGTGATTACCGGAGCGGGACCCTTGGTTGTACGGGTTAGCGATGGAGCGTCTTGACTTTGATGAGACCTCTCGACTACGGGGCAGTGATGAGTTTTGGTTGACGTTCCCCCAGAACTCTCAAGTAAGAGGAGTGCTTTCCCCACCGAGACGTGTCCTTGTGACGCGACCTAAAACCATGCGGGCGAGTCAGTGCCGCCCAAAGTGGATAACATCGAGGTGCGGTGATTGAGCCCTTGACTTGTAGTTCTGGGCAGACGTGTGGGATGCTGGGCATCGATGGTGTTACTTCTGGGACTGCTGGCTACTCACTTTTCTGGGGCTGAGCTATGGGTTGGAGATCCCCTTACAAAGTTGTTCGGGCTTCTTGATTGAGCATAAGGATATGCATATACCTTGTTTTAGTACCCACTTCTTGGGGTTGGTTACTCTCCTTCCAGGAGAGGTGAAGACGCGGGGGGTATGCCACGTTCTTTCCGTGTCTAGCTTCTCGTGGTTGGACGAGTCTACTCTCCTGCTATAGGTAGAGAAGACTCGACGAGAATTTCATCTTCTCACCGTTTCCAGCTCCTTGTGTCTGGACGAGTCTATCTCCTTTCTCTTGTTGGGTTGAGCTGGACTCTCTACTAGTATTCTACTGCACCCTCTGTTGTACTCCTTTAATTTCCCTGTTCGCTCTACTTCTCACCCTTCGGTACCTCCTTTGTTGCTCCCTCGAGCCTTCGGGGTATCCTAATGAGTATTTTTATACTCACCCCTACTTGGGCTTTGCCCGCACTTGGTGTGCCCTTGCAGACGACATACAGGTTGGTCGTGACTTTAGTGGAGATTAGGAGTTCAGGAGCGTGGACCAAGTGCGGTGGTCGGAGTCGGGTTCCAGGTGGGGGACCCTTCCAGCTGTTTTCCTTTTGTTTACCTGTTGCCGGGTTGTGGCACTTTTTGGTTGGGCGCGTGTTTTGCCCCTTTTCTTTTCAGTTTACCTTCAGCTTGTACTTTTTACTGTTTTGAGGTCGGTGCACATCTGTGGTTTATATATATAGCAGTTTCCCTTTGCTTTTCTTTTTTACTCTACACTTTTGCATTGAGTGTGCTGCATGTGCGTGTACAGGTACTTAAAGGCCTCCCCGAGTTATTGTGCCTTCGGAGCTGGTCACCAGCCCCTGGCCTATGGAGGCGGGCTTGGGGTAGTTGCGGCTCGATCCCGGGTAGGGTCGGGTCGTGTCAAGTAGGGTATGTTGGGTGTGTCACAAATGACATGTTATTAATGAATAATTCAAGAAAGGATTTTTCCCTTCCATATTTATGGAAGTTGATATCTCGACCCTTTGATTGAAATAGAACCGTCACTGTAAATTCCATGGCCATGGCGTAACGATGAGTTTATTTCAGATAGTAAAAGAATGACGTATCAAACATATAGGTTGATGACACTGTCATGAAACCTGCTTGATAAGATTATGTGACACAGAGATTATATTACACAACAGTCATTCACATGTGGTTGTCATCATTGAGACTTTAAGTTCTTTCTCTTGGGTGCCTTGACCCGTTGCTAGATAGTAATCTTGGACTTTAGACAAGGCCGCCTAATGCCAACGAGAAAAGAATCCTAGAGGGTCACACACTAAGTGTTTCTGGTGGTCTCGATTAAATTATATTTGAATTTAATTAATAAAATGAATATTATTCTCAACACTGAGGAATAATTTTATTTAAGTTATATTGATCACATAAATTAAATAGATATTTATTCATTAGATTGTGAATAAAATATATTTATTTATTTTATTGAATATTTAATAAATATTTATTTACTAGTTTGTGAATAAAATATTTATTTAAGAGAATAAAATATTTTTTTGGGTGTTCAATAAATACACACTACCACAAAAGAGTCTTTTATCAGCGCTAAAAAAGACCTTTATCAACGCTAAAAAAACATTGTTAATCGAGCCACTATTAATGGGGGTCCTTTATCAGCGCTCAGAAAAGCACTGATAAAGGCCCCCCTTTTATCAGGGCTATTCAAAGCGCTGATAAAGTCCCAATTTATCAGCGCTTTAACTAGTGCTGATAAAGGCTTCCCTATCTGGGCATGCTATTTATGTAACAACACACCTAGCAACCTATAAAAAAACAGCAGACCAAAATAATCAAACCAACAAAAATAACCTGCACAAACCAGCAAAAACCTGCTAAAAAATAACCACTCATAGTATATATATACATAAAAGAACCACATACACGATGAAAATGATGAAAAAACAAGAAATGCACACAAAAGTTTGGCCAACAATGCTATATACATTTAATTGACATCATGAATAAAAAAATATCCACTCATGATATATACAAAAAAAACACTACTATATACATTTTGAACAATGTTTTATAAAATTACATTTACAAATATCCAATAAATAGTTAAAAACATTAATGTTTTCTCTTTTGACGTCTGTGGTCTCCTCTAAAAAATGTCCTCCGATGGGTGGTAGTAGTCACCGAACAAATCATCCCAACTCGAGAAAAAGGTTCCACCTATACAAGAAAACAAATATTATGTTAGTAATACTATAAAGAGATAAATTAAACATTAATAGGAGGAACACATTAAAAAATGTCAATTTTTAATAAAAATGACACATTTGGAGTTATACCGATGACACCCTGCATCGTATTGAGGTGAAGTTGATTCCTACACATCACAAATGACTGATGAATCATTGTCCTAAAGTATCAAAACAATCAGAGTGAATTTATTTGGTTTTCAGTATGTCAGTTGTGTTTTTTTACTAAAATGTCATTTCAAATCGAAAACATGCAATTTGAGTCATATCGGTCGCATCATGTGTCGGTTTGACATGAGACTGCTTCATACACGTCACAAAGGACATACGAATCACTGTCCTTAATTTGGAAGACAATTAGAGCGCATTTTCTTGGTTTTCAGTGAGTGACACATTTTGAGTTAAAATGTCAATTTTAAATTGATAGAGGACACTTTTAGCCACACCAGTCACATTGTTCGTCAGATTGAGGTGGAGTTTATTCCTACACATCACAACTGACTCATGGATCGTTTTCCTAAAGTATCAAAACAATCCGAATGCGTTTTCTTGGTTTTCAGTATATCAGTTGTGTTTTTATACTAAAATGTCATTTCAAATTGAAAACATGTAATTTGAGTCATATTGGTCGCAATGTGCGTCGGTTTGACGTGAGAATGATTCATGCAAATCACAAAGGACTTACGAATCACTGTCCTTAATTTGGAAGACAATCAGAGTGCGTTTTCTTTGTTTTTAGTGAGTGACACATTTTGAGTTATAATGTCAATTTTAAACTGATAGCGGACACTTTTAGTCATACCGGTCACATCGTTCGTCGGATTGAGGTGGGGTTGATTTTTACATGTCACAACTAACTCATGGATCATTGTACTAAAGTATCAAAACAATTTGAATGTGTTTCCTCAGTTTTCAGTATGTTGTGTTTTTTTACTAAAATGTCATTTCAAACCAAAACCATGCAATTTGAGTCATACCGATCGCATCGTGCATCCGTTTGATGTGAGACTAGTTCATACACATCAAAAAGGACTTAATAATCCCTGCCCTTAATTTTAAGGACAATCGGAGTGCGTTTTCTTGGTTTTCAATGAGTGACACGTTTTGAGTTAAAATGTCAATTTTAAACTGTTAGTGGAAACTTTTAGTTATACCGGTCACACCGTTTGTCGGATTGAGGTGGGGTTGATTCTTAAACATCACAACTGACTCATGGATCGTTTTCCTAAAGTATCGAAAAAATCCAAATGAATTTGCTCAGTTTTCATTATGTCAGTTGTGTTTTTACTAAAATGTCATTTCAAAACAAAAACATGCAATTTGAGTCATACCAGTCACATCGTGCATCAGTTTAATGTGAGACTGCTTCATACACGTCACAAAGGACTTACGAATCGCTGTCATTAATTTGGAAGATAATCAGAGTATGTTTTCTTTGTTTTCAGTGAGTGACACATTTTGAACTAAAATGTCAATTTTAAACTGATAGCGGACACTTTTAGTCACAATGGTCATACCGTTCGTCGGATTAAGTTGGGGTTGATTTCTACACGTCAAAACCGACTCATGGATCATTTTATTAAAGCATCAAAACAATTTGAATGTGTTTGTTTGGTTTTCAGTATGTTAGTTTTGTTTTTTTTACTTGAATTAATGTCAATTTTAAATAACATGACACATTTGGAGTCATACTGGTGACACCATGCATCGGATTGAGGTGCAGTTGATTCATACACATCACAAATGACTGATATATTGTTTTCCTAAAGTATCAAAACAATTGGAATGAATTTCCTCCATTTTCAGTATGTCAGTTGTGTTTTTACTAATATGTCATTTCAAACCGAAAACATGCACTTTGAGTCATACTGGTCGCATCATGGGTCAGATTGACATGATAATGCTTCATACACATCACAAAGGACTTACAGATCTATATCCTTAATTTGGAAGAAAATCAGAGCGTGTTTTATTAGTTTTCATTGAGTGACACGTTTTGAGTTAAAATATCAATTTTAAACTGATAACAGACACTTTTAGTCATACCGGTCACACTGTTCATCTTATTGAGGTGGGGTTGATTCCTACACATAAAAACTGACTCATGGATCATTTTCCTAAAGTATCCAAACAATCTGAATGCGTTTTCTCAATTTTTAGTATGTCAGTTGTGTTTTTTACTAAAATGTATGCCAATTTTAAATAACAAGCCACATTTGGAGTCATATCGGTGACACTGTGCATCATATTGAGGTAGGGTTGATTCCTAAATGTCACAAATGATTTATGGATCATTTTCCTAATGTATCAAAATAATCGGAATGCATTTCCTCGGTTTTCAGTATGTCAGTTGTGTTTTTTTACTAAAATGTCATTTCAAACCGAAAAAATGAAATTTGAGTCATACCGGTCACATCATAGGTCAGTTTGATGTAAGACTGCTTTATACAAATCACAAAGGACTTAAAAATCACTGTCCTTAATTTGGAAGACAATCGGAGTGGGTTTGATTGGTTTTCAGTGAGTGACACGTTTTGAGTTAAAATGTCAGTTTTAAACTGATAGCGGACACTTTTAGTTATACCGGTCACACCGTTCATCAGATTGAGGTGGGTTTGATTCCTACACATCAAAACTGACTCATGGATCATTTTACTAAATTATCAAAACAATCCGAATGCGTTTTCTTGGTTTTCAGTATGTCATTTGTGTTTTTTTTACTAAAATGTCATTTCAAACTAAAAACATGCAATTTGAGTCATACTAGTCGCATCGTGCATCAGTTTGACATGAGACAGCTTCATACACATCACAAAGGACTTATGAATTGTTGTCCTTAATTTGGAAGATAATAAAAGCACGTTTTCTTGGTTTTCAGTGAGTGACACATTTTGAGTTAAAATGTCAATTTTAAACTGATAGCGGACACTTTTAGTCATACCGGTCACACCGTTCGTTGGATTGAGGTGGGGTTGATTCCTACATGTCACAACTAACTCATGGATCATTTTCCTAAAGTATAAAAATAATACGAATGCATTTTCTTGGTTTTTAGTATGTCAGTTGTGTTTTTTTACTTAAACTAATGTCAATTTTAAATAACAAGACACATTTAGAGTCATATCGGTGATACCATGTGTCATATTGAGGTGCGGTTGATTCCTACATGTCAAAAATGACTAATAGATTATTTTTCTAAAGTATCAAAACAATTGGAAGGCATTTCCTCCATTTTCAGTATGTCAATTTTGTTTTTTCACTAAATGAATTGCATGTTGATTGGTTTTTTAAAAGAAATTGGTGGTCCTTATTTACAGGGTATGTGTGTTTCTGATAGACAACAAAAGATAACGAGTATCTAGAAGTGGTTTCCCCATCCCCTGAGTTTGTTGTGACATCTTTGATCCATGTACGGTTAACATGGAATAACATCCTTCTTCTGCAACATAGCTTTAGTCAGCTCGGTGAAGAACCAACTGTCATATAATTAGGACCTCCGAATGAATATATGACAGTTGGTTTATAAGGACCCAGCCTTAAACCTTACTTAATCTTGAGTTATTACAAGATTACACATTGAGGATCTTTTCGGGTTTAGAGTTTTAGAGAATTAGATCATAAAACTTGCATTACATTCCACATATAAACAAAGTGGTTACATAAAGATAGTATTATTCTTTCCCATCAATGGAAACATATTTAAAATAAAACATGGATTCTTTCTTGACACTTCCTTGACACTATCATCATATCATGTACCTTTCCCTTGACCTGTGAAAAACATTTCAAAAAAACTTGGGATGAGCATAAAAAGCTCAGTAAGGGATATAAAAATATGGAAAGGAAACATGGGTACATATATACATAAGAATGAAATCATACTTTACCCATAAAACATAAGCACTTTAACATACCTCATCAAATCATGAATAAATCATAGAAATCATAAGACATAAAGGTAACTTGAGGCATTCATAACATTCTTACGTAGGGAGTAACCCTCTTGGTTACGTTTGGAATACCCATCACAGTATATTCCCTAAATCTCTTCGGAGAAACCTTAACGTTACACTCCTTCGTGTTACCCAATGCATTGGAGAGCTATATCGGGCTCACCCGCCCTTAGTTTATCACGGAACCACCCGTCTTCATAATAATTCCCAAGAACCTCAACATAATCATATCACATAAAACATGCATAAAGGAAACATAACATTTCCACCTTTCAATCACAAGATATCAATACAAAACATTGATATAAAAACATTATGAAAACCATTTTTAATACCAAAATAAAATAAAATTAAAACATGGTATTTATTTTTCTTTTAAAAAGAAGGTATGGCTTGTAGAGGAAGCCGAAACTCAAATAACGGTCACGGCGGCGGAGAAGTCGTTGTCGCCGCATACGTACGACAAAAACATTCCCTTTTGTCGTTTAGTAAAACAATTCATATAAAAAATATTCCTTTTGGATAAACGTAAAAGTCAAAGGGGTTTATACACCATATAAAAGAAGGTTGTGTAAAAAACAAAATATGCCTCAATGAAAGGAGATTGAGACGAAGTCCCATACCTCGGGTCCGACTTGACTCGATCATTCTTTAATGTCCTGAATAATAAACTTGAGTTAATTTCTAATTGTTTAAGAACCTTTTTCAAGTTCATTATTCCTTTTATATCACTTATTTCCATGTCATGAACACTATGTAATTATTTAAGTTAATAATGGTCGTTTTAACGATCATTGGTACTTGAGTTAAAAATAAACCCTTTATAATTACATGTTGTTCATGTATCCATTATATCCAGAATTATAATCATTATGTATATATAATATATATCCAGTATATACATGCATTTATAATATTACATAATCATTTAGAGGTAAGAAATGAAATGCACCGTTCATGGAGACAGTAAGTCGTACGTACGCATGAACGATACTTTCATTTCTATTTCGTATTTTATAGAATGGAATCATAATGATATAAAGGTATATTATAATTAAAGTATAATATCATATATAATATCATAGTTCCATCCTTTATATGTCCCACATATGGTATTTAACGAATCAAATCACTTTGAGGGGGTGGTAGTCCGCACTTTCTTAAATGAAGATATCGCGTTTACCCATAATGGAAACCACAAAGGTATGCCCAAAATGAAAAATACAGAAGCTTAAGGAAAACATAAATATATTATATATCATATATAAATATAGTGACATCTTAATGGCCACCTTTGAATGTGTTAAAAGAATGTTGAACAATCATCGTTTCGGGAGGCATAAATTCACCATCCACGGAAACAGTATGTCCTTTAACCATTAGATGTAAGTGTGTGTAAGTGTAGCTAGAATACTTCTTATAACAACATCCTAGTATATTGAGGATACTTGATTTGTTACAAAAGAAAATAATAAAAAGAGTTTAGGGGGTTGGAGAAGCAAAATCAAACAAAAGGACTCAAAAGAAGACATTACCTTAAAATCGGGTAACTCTCTTAGATTTGAGCTCAAAGGCTTCCTTGGGAAGACTTCTGCCCATAGTGATGCTTCAAGGAGTAATAGAGGGATGTGGAGAGCCAAAATGGGCATGGGTTGGCCGATCCAAAGGCTTTGGGAGTGTGGGTAAGGAGGTAGAGGTGGGGGCCTTTTATAAGAGGAGAGGAGGGGCACTCTTGTAAAGTTACAAAATGTTACTTTATTTTCAAAAGAGTTTCAGATTTTAAAGGTCCCACATTGATGTATTTCGAGGATAAGGTGATGAGGGTTCTAAAACCTCTCATACAATAGGTTTTGGACATGTGTATGTCTTAGATTTTACATTATCTTTCCATTTTATTTAAATCGTTAAATAATGAGGTCATCGCTGCATCATCATGATGTCATAAATAATTTAATTTATTTAAAGTATAAAAATTATAAAAAAAATACTATGATGTAGGAAATCTTTTTATATTTCCAATGACTATTTATAATAAAAAATCTGACTTGTATAACCCCATGTAAAAATTGTTTTAGTAAAACATATCATGTTTGTGTCATTTTTACTTTAACATTAAATAAAAAGTTATTTATGTCATTTCCCAAACAAAGTGGATCCATGGGGTCCCCAAGTTGACCCATGGATTGTCTTGGTAGTCCATGACACATCTAATGAGGGTAGGACATGTTTCAAGCTCATCTCATTTTATTAAAGCATTATTTTTACCTTAAACTACACTAATTACCTCTAATCGTGATTAAGAACTTAAAAGTTACTATTTACCAAAAAATTATTTTAATCTCATTGAACCACATTTTATTTCTTAATGACAAACATGTATGTCGGATTTTTGAAATTCAAAACACAGAAGTGGTAAAATTTCATTTAAACGAAAAATCAGTTTTTATAAGTACACCACTTAGTGGTTTCACTATTCATCAAAAATTGAAGTTTTTCAGAAAAATACCAAAAATTCACCCTAATCTATATTTGATATTCCGAATTCAAAAATGAAGTCTATTTTACAAAATTCAAAACATATAAGTCACATTAATTAATTTAATAATTAATTCCCGCTGTCATGACAAATAGCGTGTTTTTATGAAACAATAAGTATCAAAAGATTGACACTAGTTTAAGTCTGATTTCAAAGTGAAATTAATTCCAACAACCACTATTGGATTTAATGGTAAAAATATTTTCTAATTTCACTTTAAAACTAATTCAAAAGATAATGTAATCATGTAAATAAATTATATTAAAAAGAGTTTTTGAATTAAAATACAACATTTTACACTATTCATTAAAAAATGAACTTTATCGGAAAAATACCAAAAATTTACACAATGTAAATTTTGATGTCCCAATCATAAATAATAAGTTTATTTTGACAAACATAGCTTATAAAATTGTCAAAAGATATATTTAAAAATGGTTTTCCATTAAAAGGCAGTAAAACAATCTTTTAAAAATATTAGTGTATTCCATGCTTAAGATTGGATTTATTTTCATTTTAAGCCTCTAAAACACTATCTTAATCATTAATAGACATAGATAAAAATATCTATTATTCATTACTTACTTGGGATGTTACATCCTTCCCCCCTTTTGAAAATTGCGTCCCCGCAATTTATTTACTTATCGAATAAATGGGGGTACTTATCCCTCATTGCATTTTCAGATTCCCATGTTGCCTCTTCCATCATGTGGTTTTTCCACAAAACCTTTACCTGATTAATCACCTTATTCCGTAACACTTGCTCCCTGTGGTCAAGAATCTGTACTGGTTGTTCCTCATAAGATAGGTTCTCTTCCAGCTGAACTACCTCTGGGCTCAAAACATGAGATGGATCTGGCATATACTTTCTCAACATCGAAACTTGAAAAACATTGTGTACCTGAGATAAACGGGGAGGTAAAGCCACCCGGTATACAACTGATCCAACTCTCTCCAGAATTTTATATGGTCCAATAAACCTTGGACTCAGATTTCCTTTCTTACCAAATCTCATCACACTTTTCCATGGTGATACTTTGAGAAAAACATGATCACCTACCTCAAAAGAGAGATCCTTTCTCCTGTTGTCCGCATAACTCTTCTGCCTGCTCTGAGCTGTTCTCATGTGTTTCTGAATCAGCCGAAATTTTTCTACCAACTCTTCTACCAATTCTGGTCCCATCAACTTCCTTTCACCCACTTCATCCCAAAAAGATGGAGTTCGACACTGCTTCCCATATAATGCCTGAAATGGTGCCATCTGTATACTGGAATGAAAACTGTTATTATATGAAAATTCAGCCAAAGAAAGATGTTGGTCCCAACTTCCCTGATAATCCATCGAACAAGCTTGTAGAATATCCTCCAATGTCTGAATTGTTCGTTCTGACTACCCATCTGATTGAGGATGAAAAGCTGTACTAAAATTTAATTCAGTACCCAACGACTTCTGAAGGCCTTTCAAAAATTTAGAAGTGAACCTGGGATCACGGTCAGATACAATGGAGAGAAGAACTCCATGTAACCTGACTATCTCTTTAAGATACAAATGGGAAAGTTGATCTAGGGAAAAAGTATCTCGTATAGCAAGGAAATGAGCAGATTTGGTCAAGTGATCAACAATAACCCAGATTGCATTATTACCTTGAGATGTCTTCGGTAATCCCACAACAAAGTCCATGGATATATTCTCCCATTTCCACTCTGGCACTGGTAAAGGCTGAAGCATCCCTTTCGGTAACTTCCGCTCTACTTTAACCTGTTGACATGTCAAACACTTCACAGTAAAATCAGCAATATCTCTTTTCATTCCATCCCACCAGTAATACTCCCGCAGATCTCTGTACATCTTAGTACTGCCAGGATGAACTGAAAACGGAGAACTATGCGCTTCACATAACAACTCTCTCTTCAACTGTGAATCACAAGGCACACATAATCTCTTCCCAAATCTCAAAACACAATCACTATCAATGTTGAATTTAGGCAACTTACCTTTCTGAACCAGCTCTACCTTTTTCTGCAACTCACTGTCTTGCTTCTGTGCTTGCTTGATTCTATCTGATAGAGATGATCTCACTGATAACTGAAACAAAACAGAAGAACTTCCTGCACAAACAACTTCTATGCCAAAGTTCATCAAATCCTTAACCAAAGGATCACGTTCCAAACGCAACATTGCTAATGAAGCATTACTTTTTTGACTCAAAGCATCAGCCACTTTATTTGCTTTTCCTGGATGGTAATGAATTGTACAATCATAATCCTTGATTAATTCTAGCCATCTCCTTTGTCTCATGTTTAACTCTTTCGGAGTGAATATATACTTTAAACTTTTGTGATCAGTATATATTTCACACTTTACTCCATACAAATGATGCCTCCAAATTTTTAAAGCGAAAACAACAGAAGATAATTCCAAATCATGTGTAGGGTAATTTACCTCATGAGTTTTCAACTGTCGTGAAGCATAAGCAATTACCTGATCATTCTGCATTAGGACGCAACCAATTCCTTTCAATGAAGCATCACTGTATATAACAAACTCACCATTCCTGGAAGGTAGTGCCAAAACTGGAGCATTCACCAATCTTCTTTTCAATTCATGAAAACAATCATCACATTCTTTTGTCCAGATAAACTTAACACCCTTCTGAGTTAGCTTAGTCATTGGATTAGATAACCGTGAAAAATTTCTAACAAACCTTCGGTAATAGCCTGCCAAACCAAAGAAGCTACGAATCTCAGTTACATTTGTGGGTCTTGGCAATTCTTCAACAACCTTTGTTTTTGTAGGATCAACAGTTATCCCATATTTAGAAACAATATGACCAAGGAAAGAAATTTGTTGCAACCAAAACTCGCACTTGCTGAATTTCCCATACAATTTCTTTTCTTTCAAGGTTTGCAAAATAACCCTTAAATGTCTTTCATGCTCTTCTTTACTTTTAGAAAACACCAAAATATCATCAATGAAAACCACCACAAACGTATCCAAGAACTCATGGAAAATTCTATTCATTAAGTCCATGAATACAGTAGGTGCATTGGTTAGCCCAAAAGGCATTACTACAAATTCATGATGGCCATATCTTGTACGGAACGCGATCTTCAGAACATCTTCTTCCTTTACCTTCAGCTGATGGTACCCCGATCTCAAGTCAATCTTTGAAAAATACGGAGCTCCCTGGAGCTGATAAAACAAATCATCGATATGAGGCAAAGGATATTTGTTCTTAACAGTGATGTTATTCAGGGCTCTATAATCAATGAAAAGTCTCATAGAACCATCTTTCTTTTTAACAAATAAAACAGGAGCACCCCATGGTGACGTGCTAGGTCGAATGAAACCTTTCTCTAATAAATCTTGCAATTGCTCCTTCAACTCTAAAAGTTCAATTTGAGCCATTCGATAAGGGGGTTTTGAAATTGTCTTAGAATCAGGAACTAAGTCAACAGTAAACTCAACTTCCCGATCTGGTATTATTCCAGGAAACTCATCAGGAAAAACATCAGGATACTCATTTACCACTGACACATCATTAATCTGAACAGTTCCTTTATTTTCAACGATGTGTGCAAGGTAACATTCATTTCCATCTTTTACAAGTTTCTCGGCCTCTTGATATGTTATCAACAATAATGGTTCATTCTTGTACACAAACTGAAAGTCTTTTTGAAAAGAAACTTCTTTAGCTCTACAGTCAATCTTATCATGGTAAATAGAGAGCCAATCCATACCCAGGATAACATCAAACTCTACTAGAGGTAGAACAATAAGGTTTGCAAGTAGGTTCTATCCACAAATAAGGATATGAAGATTCTTATAAATTCTTTTTGCCTCAACATTTCCCCCAGGTGTTTTTACCAAAAGTTCAGGAGTCATTTCTTGAGATGATATTCCCATTTTACTAGAAAAGTTTTCAGAGATGAAAGAATGTGTATACCCCGAATCAAACAACACACTGGCATAATATGAAAAAACAAACAAAGTACCTGATACAACTTCATTTGATGGCCCGACATCTGCTGAAGTAGTTTTAAAGGATTTCACCACCCCTTTCTGCTTGTAGTCTAACTTCTTCCCATCACTCAAGCTCTTTGTCAGACACTCGTTTGCATAGTGACCCATCTCATTGCACTTATAACATTTCACTAACTGTAAATCAAATTTGGTCTTACCATCACCCTGATCTTTTTCAGTGTAATCACGAGCCTTATGTCCCATCTTACCATATCGGTAGCACTTTCCAGAATTCAGAAGACATTCCCCAGCATGCCTTTTGCCACATTTATCACAAACTGGAAACTTAGTTTTCTTACCATCAGACTTTTTTGAAGAATTCTTACCTTTCTCCTGCCACCTCGATCTCTTCTTCTGTTGGTTGTTATAGAACACTTGATCATCGACAAACTCCATTTCCACCTTCTCAGCACATCGAACAATCTTTTCATAACTTTTAAACTCACGAGAAGCTAATGACCTTCGATATTTTGTCTTTAATCCTGAGTAAAAACGATTGATTTTACTATAAAGGTCTCGGATAAAATTTGGAGCATACCTTGCCAATCGAGTAAACCTTTCTTCATAGGTAGCCACTGAGTCTTCCTCTTGACTCAATTCCAAGAATTGCTTTTCCATCCTAAGTCAAACAGCCTTAGGAAAATACTTCTCAAGAAACATACCTTTGAATTCATCCCAGTCGAGAGCATCAATCTCATCAGCGTCCCTGATATTTTTAACCATCGACCACCACTGATCTTTTTCACCCTCCAAACAATAAATAACAAGACTAACCTTTTGATTGTCTGAACACCCCATGCCATCAAAAATATTCTCCAGTGCTTTAATCCACCCTTCAGCTAGCACATGGTCAGATGATACTCTGAATGATGGGGGATGTTTCCTCATGAAATGTTCCACCACTGACATGTTCCTCTGCGGTTGATCTGGCTGATCTCGTGTATGGATACCACTGCCATTTATCGCTTGAGTCAACTGCGCCATTACTGCAACAAACTGTTCAGTTCCAATTCCGACCATCTCAGGATGCTGATTCAGAAGGTTATTTCCTTCTGTATGCCTTCCTAGCACTGCTTCCCTGTTTCCTCTGCAGAAAACCATTCTGAACAAACATGTCTTAGATGAAGCAACATGGTAATCTTCAAATACTATATCACTTAAATTTGACCATAAAAAAAATATTTTTGGATAATCATTTAATAGAATTCTAAATCCTAAAGTTATCTAAACCGACCTTTGATACCAACTATAAGGTCCCAGCCTTAAACCTTACTTAATCTTGAGTTATTACAAGATTACACATTGAGGATCTTTTCGGGTTTAGATTTTTAGAGAATTAGATCATAAAACTTGCATTACATTCCACATATAAACAAAGTGGTTACATAAAGATAGTATTCTTCTTTCCCATCAATGGAAACATATTTAAAATAAAACATGGATTCTTTCTTGACACTTCCTTGACACTATCATCATATCATGTACCTTTCCCTTGACCTGTGAAAAACATTTCAAAAAAACTTGGGATGAGCATAAAAAGCTCAGTAAGGGATATAAAAATATGGAAAGGAAACATGGGTACATATATACATAAGAATGAAATCATACTTTACCCATAAAACATAAGCACTTTAACATACCTCATCAAATCATGAATAAATCATAGAAATCATAAGACATAAAGGTAACTTGAGGCATTCATAACATTCTTACGTAGGGAGTAACCCTCTTGGTTACGTTTGGAATACCCATCACAGTATATTACCTAAATCTATTCAGAGAAACCTTAACGTTACACTCCTTTGCATTACCCAATGCATTGGAGAGCTATATCGGGATCACCCGCCCTTAGTTTATCACGGAACCACCCGTCTTCATAATAATTCCCAAGAACCTCAACATAATCATATCACATAAAACATGCATAAAGGAAACATAACATTTCCACCTTTCAATCACAAGATATCAATACAACACATTGATATAAAAACATTATGAAAACCATTTTTAATACCAAAATAAAAGAAAATTAAAACATGGTATTTATTTTTCTTTTAAAAAGAAGTTATGGCTTGTAGAGGAAGCCGAAACTCAAATAATGGTCACGGCGGCAGAGAAGTCGTTGTCACCGCATAC
Source organism: Viscum album (assembly GCA_963277665.1). Taxonomy (NCBI): domain Eukaryota; kingdom Viridiplantae; phylum Streptophyta; class Magnoliopsida; order Santalales; family Viscaceae; genus Viscum; species Viscum album. Next base: position 693,818,012 of record OY728130.1, read on the forward strand.
GTACGACAAAAACATTCCCTTTTGTCGTTTAGTAAAATGCTTCATATAAAAAGGATTCCTTTTGGATAAACATAAAATTAAAAAGGGTTTATACACCATATAAAATAAGGTTGTGTAAAAAACAAAATATGCCTCAATGAAAGGAGATTGAGACGAAGTCCCATACCTCGGGTCCGACTTGACTCGATCGTTCTTTAATGTCCTGAATAATAAACTTGAGTTAATTTCTACTTGTTTAAGAACCTTTTTCAAGTTCATTATTCCTTTTATATCACTTATTGCCATGTCATGAACACTATGTAATTATTTAAGTTAATAACGGTCGTTTTAACGATCATTGGTACTTGAGTCAAAAATAAACCCTTTATAATTACATGTTGTTCATGTATCCATTATATCCAGAATTATAATCATTATGTATATATCATATATATCCAGTATATACATGCATTTATAATATTACATAATCATTTAGAGGTAAGAAATGAAATGCACCGTTCATGGAGACGGTAAGCCGTACGTACGCATGAACGCTACTTTCATTTCTGTTTCGTATTTTATAGAATTGAATCATAATGATATAAAGGTATACTATAATTCCAGTATAATATCATATATAATATCATAGTTCCATCCTTTATACGTCCCACATATGGTATTTAACGAATCAAATCACTTTGAGGGGGTGGTAGTCCGCACTTCCTTAAATGAAGATATCGCGTTTACCCATAATGAAAACCACAAAGGTATGCCCAAAATGAAAAATACAGAAGCTTAAGGAAAACATAAACATATTATATATCATATATAAATATAGTGACATCTTAATGGCCGCCTTTTAAGGTGTTAAAAGAATGTTGAACAATCATCATTTCGGGAGGCATAAATTCACCATCCACGGAAACAGTATGTCCTTTAACCATTAGATGTAGGTGTGTGTAAGTGTAGCTTGAATACTTATTATAAAAATATCCTAGTATATTAAGGATACTGGAGTTGTTACAAAAGAAAAGAATAAAAAGAGTTTAGGGGGTTGGAGAAGTAAAATCAAACAAAAGGACTCAAAAGAAGACATTACCTTAAAATCGGGTAACTCTCTTAGATTTGAGCTCAAAGGCTTCCTTGGGAAGACTTCTGCCCAAAGTGAGGCTTCAAGGAGTAATAGAGGGATGTGTAGAGGCAAAATGGGCAGGGGTTGGCCGAGCCAAAGGCTTTGGGTGTAAAGACCCATAAATTTCAAAAAAAATTTTTTTCTTAATTTTCTTTGGAATTTTACAAGAACGCAGTTTCTGACGGCACCTGATTCCGAGGCCCGGTGTGCCCGGAATCATTTTCCGAAGTTTGGATCGGGTACGTTCAGTGAACGGACGAGCGGGTTTTTCTAACTTTTGAACCGGTGCCCGGAATCAAATTCTGAGGGCACCGATGAAATCGCAGCGCCAGTATTTGCTTAGAAACGCCTCTTCCGTAGTTGCGTTTGCTCGGGTGTGGTTTTTAATTTTCGGGCTTAAAGTTAAGAAATAAAATATTTGTTCGACAAACTTTATTTTATTTCTCTTAAGCCACTTGAAGCCACTTGAAGCCACTTAAACTGAGTTGAAACGGATAGGCTGCTATCCAGAAATATCCTACCCTCTTGGTAGGATATTTGTGAGGTGGGGTCCGCATGAACCCCGCCGTTTTTTTTCCGCTAAGTAACGCACCCGCGAAAACCCGTCATTATGAAAGTCAACTGACGCGTTTTCTTAATTTCTTAACAGACCATTTAATTGAGCGGTTTTATTCGTGAATTAAATGGGCTGTTTCTTTCGTTGAATTAATTCTACGAATTAATGGGTCGTTACTTACCTCTTTTCGTTTGTTGGCATAATAATAAAATAAGACCAACACAACATTTGGAGGATTACTCGTTGAGAGGTTTTTGTCAGAGGTTCTTGTGCATTCACCTTTCTTCGCGAAGAACGCGAAGAACGCGAAGAACGCGAAGAACGCGAAGAATGCGAAGAACGCCGGCCTCCGACGAAGAACGCCGAACCCGCGAAAATCGACGACGCAATGCCGTGTGCCGCGACGCCGACGTTTCCTCTCCCGCGACGTTCTTCGGCGACGTTCTTTAATCCGCAACAAAAACCTTCGATCATCCGTTGAGGTAAGAGTTTCAGATTTTCTTTTTAATCTCCTTTGTGGTTTTTACCAAAACACGAATTTAATTATTTATAATTAAATCTGTTGTTTCTTGGTCCGTTGAGTTCGTCGACGCAACGCCGGATTCCGCAACGACTCGACGCCCTTCCGCGACGACGTGACGATCCTCAATCCGCGAAGAACCCGCGTTGACGACTTGACGAGGTAGGGTTTTTATTTTGGAAATGCCCTTATTCCCGTAAACGTTTCTTTAAATTAAAGAACCAGATTAAAATGAACAATTTTAATTTATTAAAATTGTTGTTTCATGTGTTGAATTATTTTTCTCCTGTTGTTTTATCTAATGCGGAGGGTGCGGGCCAAACGAACACGACCCGACAACCCTCCGCCGTTCTTCGTGGTTGTGCGGATTTGGCGGGCGACGGAAAATCGTGTCGCAAGGGCAGTTTGTTGATTCCGTAGTGAAGAACGGAACCCGGGAGGAGCACCGGCGCAGACGGGAAGGAAAACGGACCACCAGAGCAACTCCGGGGGCCCGCGGAAGGTTCCGGCGGCGCGGGTCGCCGGCAGCCGGAGGCGGCGGCGCCCCGGCTCGCCGTCGGACGAGGCTGCCACAGCTGAAGCCGCGGCGGCGGCGGCCACGCAGGTCCGGTTCGCCCGCACGGGACGCGGCAGAAGCCGCGTCTGCGGTTCTCCAGCGCGGCCCACGCGGGGCCGCGACATCTCCAGACCGCGGGGGCAGCGCCCCGCGGCGCATGGCCGTTCGGCCGCTCGGCCGAACCGAGCCAGGCCGGTCCGACCGGCTGGACCGGACCGGGTCGGACCGGGTCGGGTCGACCCGGTTCGGCCAACCCAGGGGGGGTCGGGCAGGGTCGGCCCGGGCCCGGACCCCCCGTCTTCGGACCATTTTCAGTAAAATGCCCGTAACTTGAGCTAAGGGCCCCCAAATGACGCGCCGTCAGCGGAAACGCGATCCTTGGATCGAGACGGTCGTTTCGGTATATTGCACTCAAGGTTTCGGAATACTTTGAGTTCGGCCGGGTTGGTTCGTACACGAAACCAACTGGGCCGTCGGAGCGGAAACGCTAATATCTTGAGCTACGGACGTCCGATCGACGTGACGTCGACTTCGTTGAATTCCTATAAGTGAGACGGATCTTTTGGCATACTCCGCCCGAGGTTTGGACGCATGTGGAGTACGATCGGGTTAGTTTTGCCTTAAAAACCAACCGGGCCCCTAGGATGAAAACGCCAATAACTCTCAGACCGGGCGTCCGATTGACGCGCTGTCTGCGACGTTGAGTTCCTGTTGACGATACAAAACTTTTGGATACATCAACTTCGGACTTTGTGATAGTTGATGTATCAGCCTCTCGGCTCGTGGAGCGGACCCTCCCGAACGAGCTTGCTGTGTGCGGGAACCCTAGTGCTGGCTGCGACTGCTACTTCGACAGCGACGACTGTGCAGAGATCCTCAGTGGACTGCGGCGACGACCGTGCAGAGATCCTCAGTGGACTGCGCCGACGACTGTGCAGAGATCCTCTGTGGACTGTGATGACTACTGCACTCAGCGAGCCTACGTGGATCAGTGCTACAGGTCCTGTGTGGGCCCGATCCTGTGTGGGTCCGATCCTGTGTGGGTCAGCGCTCAGCGGTTCTGTGTGAGCCAGCGCCTACAGGTCCTGTGTGGGCCCGATCCTGTGTGGGCCCGATCCTGTGTGGGTCATTGCGGGGGTTAGTTACCTATCGATCCTTTGTGGGTCTGACGACTTAGATGGATCAATGATCATCTTTATCGTCATACAAGAAGTATACCTGTGTGAGCTGAATCCTGTGTTACTCTCCTTTGTGGATTGTGTTGAGCTATCCTGTGTGAATTTACTGTTTACTCTCCTTTGTGGATTGTGTTGAGCTATCCTATATAGATTACTGTTTACTCTCCTTTGTGGATTGTATTGTGCTATCCTGTGTGGGTATACGTTTTTGCTTTCCTGTGTGGACTGGGTTGTGCTTGGGCTCGGACGTTGGAGACGAACGGGAATTGATGACTTAGGTATATGTATGGACATATACCTAAGAAGTGTCGTTTGTTACTTCGTGATTGTATCTTTCCTTTGTGGATTATCCTTTGTGGATTTCGGGAGACCTTCGGGGGTCTCGGGGTCCCTACTGAGTAGCTTATACTCACCCCTGCACGGGCTATGCCCGCACTTCGTTGTGTTGGTTGCAGACGACGGACAGCGCTGATCATGGTGGAGGCGTGCGGAGCAGGACGGTACCTGGAGGTGGACCACTGGGCGGGACGCACTCGGAGCGGACGGCTAGACCGAGGAGCTGTGGAGGCTATCTGTACCCACCCTTCAGGTGGGACTTCCAGAGGACGGCTCGACGCTGCGGCTTTTCTTTTCAGTTGCTGTTTTTCCCTTTCAGTTGTACTTTACAGTTGAGCTTGTATTTCTGGCCCCTTTTACTTCAGCACAACTTTTTACAATTTTACTTAGTGTTTACTTTTCCGCTTGCTTACTCTGTGGTGCTTGTTTACTTTTCAAAGGCAATGCCTTCCCTTTTGTTGGGATTTACGCCTTGGTGCTAGTCGCCAGCCCCTGGCCTATGGAAGGCGGGATTGGGGTAGTCACGACACGGGCCCCGAGGACGGGTCGTGACAAATTGGTATCAGAGGGGGTCAGTTCTACCGCAGACTCTGATCTTTATTCTATATGAAGCAATAGTGTTTAGCGTATTGGGTGTGGTTATCAGTTCAGGGAGTCCAGTGTTGGTGCGGCGGCCGACGTATCCGTACACCAGGACCCTGACTTCTGATTTCCGACTTAATGCACGAAAACATTGATTTCATGTGTGTTTCAAGTTTTCTTTGTGATTACTTGTGTCAGCTCACCAGGTATACTGTTCTAACCGTGGCGTACTTGTTTCCTTTTCAGGATGGCCCCACGACGGCAGCCAGCTAGGGTTCCGAGAGTAGAGCGCGACGACAGCCCGCCGAGCGACGAGGCCTCGGTATAGGGCCCGTTGACAGCAGAGGCACCGACGGTACCTTTACCCGCAGAGCCCCCGATGCTTCCAGCGCCGACCGCTGACGATGCACGACGCCTCGGAGCTCTGCACGAGTTCCAGCGCCAGCGACCACCCAGGTTTCGTGGGGAGACGGACCCCCAGGCAGCCGAGGACTGGCTGGAGGCGGTCGTTCGAGTTTTCAGGCTAGTGAGGACACCAGTAGACCTCATGGTGATCCTCGCGGCGAGCCTACTGCACGCAGCAGCGGGACGATGGTGGAGCTTGATGCTCCAGGTGCACGATGAGGCCTCTCTCATCTGGATGGACTTCGAGAGCCTCTTCCGCTCAGAGTTCGTCCTAGCCACCCTCCGTGCGGTGCGCATTCAGGAGCTTCTTCAGCTGTGGCAGGGCAGCTTGACGGTCGCCCAGTACGCGGTGAGGTTCACCGATCTTTCTCGCTACTCGAACGACATGCTACGGGACCCCTTCTTCCGGGCCCGGACCTTCGAGAAGGGATTGAGACACGAGATCAGGGCATCACTGATCTCCCTCAGCATCCCGACCCAGGCAGGAGTGTTGGAGCAAGCCCTTCTGATCGAGAGCTTTCTGGCTGAGTCCATAGCGAGACCTACCGCAGGGCGGCAGGTAGCGGAGTCTTCGGCAGCAGGTAGCCGACGAATGACTCAGGGTTCCAGGCAGACCAGACCTTCTGGCAGACGACCTCGGGACACTGGCTCAGCAGTGCGGGGCACACAGCGCGGAGCCAGTCTTCCGAGAGGCAGGCAGTGCTACGCGTGCGGCGGGTAGGGCCACATGGCTCGTGACTGCCCGACCCGCCGTATCGAGGAGCAGCAGACGGTGGAGGGGCCACCCAGGCAGAGGCAGAGGGTCGACCGTGGCGGTCCGCAGGGAGGAGGCGGACGAGGCAGAGGAGCTGGCCGAGCAGCAGGTGGTGGGCGACGCTTTGAGGCCCTGCCACCACCACCACCAGGAGGTCTGCCCCGACCACAGGGAGCTGGCAGGCAGAGACAGGCACAGCTCCAGGCAGCAGAGGCCTACGACCATGGCGTGCCAGAGATGATTCGAGGTACGATCTGTGTCTATTCCACCCTTGCTGCAGTTCTTATAGACACAGGAGCGAGTCACTCTTTCATAGCCGCTGCCCTTGTTCGGAGCTCGGAGATTCCGACAGAGCCGTTGGCTCGATCCTTACGGCTAGAGACTCTTACGGGAGCAGACTCGACGATTATGCACTGGTGCCGGCAGTGTGAGCTTACTCTAGGAGGCGAGAGCTTCGGCTGGGATCTTCTTGTAGCAGCATCGAGGCCTTACGACGTCATCTTGGGCATGGATTGGTTATCTACAGTCCATGCTCAGATTGACTGTTTTAGGCGCAAGGTGCGATGTGTGCGCACCGACGGGAGCAGGTTCACCTTCACCGGCGAGAATGGAGCCTTAGCAGCACAGGATGGACTCCCGTAGAGGAGAGGACAGCCCATCACTCATCATTTGGCTAGCCTCATCCTTGGAGCAGTGGACGCGCGGAGTCCTAGTTTTCCTGCAGTGGTGGATCAGTATGTGGACGTCTTCCCCGATGACGTTCCAGGGCTACCTCCTCGTAGAGAGGTAGACTTTTATATTGATATGTACCCCGGGACAGCCCCGATATCCACTCCAGCATATCGGATGGCCGCCGCCAAGTTTCGAGAGCTACAGGTACAGTTGGAGGACTTGCAGGGCAAGGGGTTCATCCGACCCAGTGTTTCACCCTGGGCTTCCCCGATATTGTTCGCCAAGAAGGTGGATGGCAGCTTGCGACTGTGTGTCGATTATCGTCTCCTGAACCAGGTGACAGTGAGGAACAAGTATCCGCTACCGAGGATTGATGACCTCTTCGATCAGCTCAAGGGAGCACGGTGGTTCTCGAAGATAGACCTCAGGTCAGGCTATCATCAGTTCAGAGTTCGAGACGAGGACGTGCAGAAGACGGCCTTCAGGTGTCGGTATGGCCACTATGAGTTCTTGGTTATGCCCTTCGGCGTAACCAACGCTCCAGCAGTGTTCATGGGCCTCATGAACAGGATCTTCCAGCCATACCTCGATTGATTTGTCGTGGTCTTCATCGACGACATTTTGGTGTACTCGACCACAGAGGAGGAGCATGCCTACCACTTGCGGGTTGTACTAGACACACTCCGAGAGTATCAGATTTATGTAAAGCTCTCAAAGTTCCAGTTCTGGTTACGTGAGGTACACTTCTTGGGGCACGTCATTTCTGAGGCGGGAGTTGCAGTGGATCCCGTGAAGATCGAGGCAGTGCTAGCTTGGGAGCCACCCAGGAGCGTGACGAAGGTGCGTAGTTTCTTGGGTCTAGCCGGATACTATCGGAGATTCGTGACGGACTTCTCCAGAGTTGTGGCACCACTATCAGCATTGACGAAGAAGGGGAAACCCTTCGTGTGGTCAGACAGATGTCAGCAGAGCTTCCAGGAGCTGAGGCAGAGATTGACCAGCGCACCTATCTTGAGGTTGCCTGAGGAGGGAGTTGGTTATGTAGTCTACTGCGATGCATCAGGGACCAGACTCGGGTGTGTCCTGATGTAGGAGCGGGCCGTGATTACCTATGGATCACGTCAGTTGAGGTCGCATGAGCAGAACTACGCTACCCATGACCTGGAGTTAGCAGCAGTGGTCTTCGCTCTGAAGACATAGCGGCACTATCTGATGGGCGAGCGCTTTACAGTCTTTTCTGACCACCAGAGTCTCAGGTACATCTTCTCTCAGAAGGACCTGAACCTGAGACAGTGGCGATGGCTCGAGTTCCTCCAGGACTATGACTTTGAGATAGTCTATACTTCTGGGAAGGGGAATGTAGTAGCTGATTCCCTCAGCAGGAGGATGAGCATTCAGCTACTTGAGGAGGCGATAGAGCAGCTATCCGCCTTGAAGATATCCTTCGTGGATAGAGATGGAGCAGCCTTCCTTCAGTCTCTCACAGTCACCCCTCCACTAATGCAGCGGGTCAGAGAGGCACAGCGTGAGGATGCTGACTGTGAGACGCGGCGTGCACAGATATCCTCGGGACAGGCACCTGATGGTTTCTCCCTTGGAGCAGAGCACGATGTCCTTTTCAGAGGACGTACCTTGGTACCAGTCGCTTTACGAGAGGAGGTGCTGAGAGAGTTTCACACTTCTCCTTTGGCGATACATCCTGGAGTGGCGAAGATATACCAGGATCTCAGACGACAGCACTGGTGGCCGGGCATGAAGAATGCTGTGGCAGAGTTCGTTTCACGGTGCCTCACCTGCCAGCAGGTGAAGGCAGAGCACCAAGTACCAGCAGGCTTGGTACAACCCTTGGAGGTCCCGGAGTGGAAGTGGGATGGGATATCTATGGACTTCGTGACTGGGCTTCCACGCACTTCCAGAGGTCACGACTCCATTTGGGTGATTGTTGACCGACTCACCAAGTCGGCACACTTCTTACCCATCCGAGAGTAGGGATCAGTGGAGAGCTTGGGGCATCTCTACGTTCAGGAGATTGTACGGCTTCACGGTGTGCCATCGACTATCGTCTCCGATCGGGACACTTGTTTTACTTCCCGGCTTTGGAAGGGGTTGCAGGAGGCGTTCGGAACGCGGCTACGTCTGAGCACCACCTTTCACCCTCAGATGGATGGTCAGACGGAGAGGACCATTCAAACTCTCGAGGACATGCTCCGCGCATGTGTCCTCGACTTTGGTCGCAGTTGGGAGGACCACCTACCCTTGGTGGAGTTCACGTACAACAATAGCTACCACTCCACCATCGGGATGGCACCATACGAGGTGTTGTACGACAGACCTTGCAGATCTCCTTTGTGCTGGACAGACCCTGGGGAGTCAGCACTTGTGGGACCAGAGATGGTCCGAGCTACGACAGAGAAGGTCTAGGTCATCCAGGAGCGGATGAGGACAGCTCAGAGCTAACAGAAGTCATATGCTGACAGGAGGCGGAGGCCACTAGTGTTCGAGGATGGTGACCACGTCTTCTTGCGGGTCTCACCTCGACGTGGTTTACGGAGATTCGGCCGAGGCGGCAAGTGGTCTCCACGCTTCATCAGACCTTTCCAGGTCCTCAGCAGGATTGGCGAGGTGGCTTATCGCCTGGCTCTGCCACCTCAGTTGCACCGGGTGCACAACGTCTTCCACGTATCTCAGCTGAGGAGATACGTGCACGACCCGACACACATCATTGACTACGGGGAGCTAGACGTGGATGATGGGGCGACTTTTGCGGAGGTCCCGGTGGAGATCGAGGATCGGTAGGAGCGGGTCCTATGTGGACGATCGATTCCTCTAGTGCACATCAGATGGCAGCACGGTAACCTCCAGGAGAGCACATGGGAGCGAGAGGCTCAGATGCGTGCTCAGTACCCACATTTGTTTCCCTAGTTTTTGATGTATCTTTACGGGGACGTAAAGCCCTGAGGTGGGAGTAATGTAAAGACCCGTAAATTTCAAAGAAATTTTTTTTCTTAATTTTCTTTGGAATTTTACAAGAACGCAGTTTCTGACGGCACCTGATTCCGAGGCCTGGTGTTCCCGGAATCATTTTCCGAAGTTTGGCTCAGGTACGTTCAGTGAACGGACGAGAGGGTTTTTCTAACTTTTGAACCGGTGCCCGAAATCGAATTCTGAGGGCACCAATGAAATCGCAGCGCCGGTATTTTCTTAGAAACGCATCTTCCAGAGTTGTGTTTTCTCGGGTGCGGTTTTTAATTTTCGAGCTTAAAGTTAAGAAATAAAATATTTGTTTGACAAACTTTATTTTATTTCTCTTAAGCCACTTGAAGCCACTTGAAGCCACTTAAACTGAGTTAAAATGGATAGGCTGCTATCCAGAAATATCCTACCCTCTTGGTAGGATATTTGCGAGGTGGGGCCCGCATGAACCCCGCCGTTTCTTTTCCGCTAAGTAACGCACCCGCGAAAACCCGTCATTATGAAAGTCAACTGACGCGTTTTCTTAATTTCTTAACAGACCATTTAATTGAGCGGTTTTATTCGTGAATTAAATGGGCTGTTTCTTTCATTGAATTAATTCTACGAATTAATGGGTCGTTACTTACCTTTTTTCGTTTGTTGGCATAATAATAAAATAAGACCAACACAACATTTGGAGGATTACTCGTTGAGAGGTTTTTGTCAAAGGTTCTTGTGCCTTCACCTTTCTTCGCGAAGAACGCAAAGAACGCGAAGAACGCGAAGAACGCAAAGAACGCCGGCGTCCGACGAAGAACGCCGAACCCGCGGAAATCGACGACGCAACGCCGTGTGCCGCGACGCCGACGTTTCCTCTCCCGCGATGTTCTTCGGCGACGTTCTTTAATCCGCAACAAAAACCTTCGATCATCCGTTGAGGTAAGAGTTTCGGATTTTCTTTTTAATCTCCTTTGTGGTTTTTACCAAAACACGGATTTAATTATTTATAAATAAATCTGTTGTTTCTTGGTCCGTTGAGTTCGTCGACGCAACGCCAGATTCCGCAACGACTCGACGCCCTTCCGCGACGACGCGATGATCCTCAATCCGCGAAGAACCCGCGGCGACGACTTGAAGAGGTAGGGTTTTTAATTTGGAAATGCCCTTATTCCCGTAAACGTTTCTTTAAATTAAAGAACCGGATTCATATGAACAATTTTACTTTATTAAAATTGTTGTTTCATGTGTTGAATTATTTTTCTCCAGTTGTTTTATCTAACGCGGAGGGTGCGGGCCAAACGAACACGGCCTGACAACCCTCCGCCGTTCTTCGTGTTTGTGCGGATTTGGAGGGCGACAGAAAATCGTGACGCAAGGGCAGTTTGTTGATTCCGCAGTGAAGAACAAAACCCGGGAGGAGCACCGGCACAGACGGGAAGGAAAACGGACCACCGGAGCAACTCCGGCGGCCCGCGGAAGGTTCCGGCGGCACGGGTCGCCGGCGCGCCGCCGGACGAGGCCGCCGCGGCGGCGGCGGCCAACGGACCCACGGCCGCGCGGGTCCGGTTCGCCCGCACGGGATGCGGCAGAAGCCGCGTCCGCGGTTCTCCAGCGCAGCCCACGCGGGGCCGCGACATCTCCAGACCGCGGGGGCAGCGCCCCGCGGCGCACGGCCGTTCGGCCGCTCGGCCGAACCGAGCCAGGCCGGTCCAACCGGCCGGGCCGTGCCCTGGCCGGACCGGACCGGGTCGGACCGGGTCGGGTTGACCCGGTGCGGCCGACCCAGGGGGGTCGGGCTGGGTCGGCCCGGGCCCAGACCCCCCTTCTTCGGACCATTTCGGTCAAATGCCCATAACTTGAGCTACATGCCTCCAAACGACGCGCCGTCAGCGGCAACGCGATCCTTGGATCAAGACGGTCGTTTCTGTATATCGCACTCAAGGCTTAGGAATACTTTGAGTTCAGCCGGGTTGGTTCGTACACGAAACCAACCGGGCCCTCGGAGCGGAAATGCTCATATCTTGAGCTACGGACGTCCGATCGACGTGCCGTCAACTTCGTTGAATTCCTCTAAGTGAGACGGATCTTTTGGCATACTCTGCCCGAGGTTTGGATGCAGGTGGAGTACGGTCGGGTTGGTTTTTCCTTAAAAACCAACCGGGCCCCTGGGACGAAAAAGCCAATAACTCTCAGACCGAGCGTCCGATTGACGCGCTGTCTGCGACGTTGAGTTCCTGTTGACGATACGGAACTTTTGGATACATCAACTTCGGACTTTTTTGATAGTTGATGTATCAGCCTCTTGGCTCATGGAGCGGACCCTCCCGAACGAGCTTGCTGTGTGCGGGAACCCTAGTGCTGGCTGCGACTGCTACTTCGACAGCGACGACCGTGCAGAGATCCTCAGTGGACTGCGGCGACGACCATGCAGAGATCCTCAGTGGACTGTGCCGACGACTGTGCAGAGATCCTCAGTGGACTGCGACGACTACTACACTCAGCGATCCTACGTGGATCAGTGCTACAGGTCCTGTGTGGGCCCGATCCTGTGTGGGTCCGATCCTGTGTGGGTCAGCGCTCAGCGGTTCTGTGTGAGCCAGCACCTACAGGTCCTGTGTGGGCTCGATCCTGTGTGGTTCATTGTGGGGGTTAGTTACCTATCGATCCTTTGTGGGTCCGACGACTTAGATGGATCAGTGATCATCTTTATCGTCATACAAGAAGTATACCTGTGTGAGCTGAATCCTGTGTTACTCTCCTTTGTGGATTGTGTTGAGCTATCCTGTGTGGATTTACTGTTTACTCTCCTTTGTGGATTGTGTTGAGCTATCCTATGTGGATTACTGTTTACTCTCCTTTGTGGATTGTGTTGTGCTATCCTGTGTGGGTATACGTTTTTTCTTTCCTGTGTGGACTGGGTTGTGCTTGGGCTCAGACGTTGGAGCCGAACGGGAATTGATGACTTAGGTATATGTATGGGCATATACCTAAGCAGTGTCGGTTGTTACTTCGTGATTGTATCTTTCCTTTGTGGATTATCCTTTGTGGATTTCGGGAGACCTTTGGGGGTCTCGGGGTCCCTACTGAGTAGCTTATACTCACCCCTACACGGGCTATGCCCGCACTTCGTTGTGTTGGTTGCAGACGACGGACAACGCTGATCGTGGTGGAGGCGTGCGGAGCAGGTCGGTACCTGGAGGTGGACCACTGGGCGGGATGCACTCGGAGCGGATGACTGGACCGATGAGCTGTGGAGGCTATCTGTACCCACCCTTCAGGTGGGACTTCCAGAGGAAGGCTCGACGCTGTGGATTTTCTTTTCAGTTGCTGTTTTTCTCTTTCAGTTGTACTTTACAGTTGGGCTTGTATTTCCGGCCCCTTTTACTTCAGCACAGCTTGTTACAGTTTTACTTAGGGTTTACTTTTCCGCTTGCTTACTCTGTGGTGCTTGTTTACTTTTCAAAGGCAATGCCTTCCCTTTTGTTGGGATTTACGCCTTGGTGCTAGTCGTCAGCCCCTGGCCTATGGAAGGCGGGCTTGGGGTAGTCACGGCACGGGCCCCGAGGACGGGTAGTGACATTGGGAGTGTGGGTAAGGAGGTAGAGGTGGGGGCCTTTTATAAGAGGAGAGGAGGGGCACTCTTGTAAAGTTACAAAATGTTACTTTATTTTCAAAAGAGTTTCAGATTTTAAAGGTCCCAAATTGATGTATTTAGAGGATAAGGTGATGAGGGTTCGAAATCCTCTCATTCAATAGGTTTTGGACATGTGTATGTCTTAGATTTTACATTATCTTTCCATTTTGTTTAAATCATTAAACAATGAGGTCATCGCTGCATCATCATGATGTCATAAATAATTTAATTTATTTAAAGTCTAGAAATTATAAAAATACTATGATGTAGGAAATCTTTTTAGCTTTCCAATGACTATTTATAATAAAAAATCTGACTTGTATAACCCCATGTAAAAATTGTTTTAGTAAAACATATCATGTTTGTGTCATTTTTACTTTAACATTAAATAAAAAGTTATTTATGTCATTTCCCAACCAAAGTGGCTCCATGGGGTCCCCAAGTTGACCCATGGATTGTCTTGGTCGGCCATGACACATCTAATGAGGGTAGGACATGTGTCAAGCTCATCTCATTTTATTAAAGCATTATTTTTACCTTAAACTACACTAATTGCCTCTAATCGCGATTAAGAACTTAAAAGTTACTATTCACCAAAAAATTATTTTAATCTCATTGAACCACATTTTACTTCTTAATGAAAACCATGTATGTCGAATTTTTGAAATTCAAAACTCAGAAGTGGTAAAATTTCATTTAAACGAAAAATCAGTTTTTATAAGTACACCACTTAGTGGTTTCACTATTCATCAAAAATTGAAGTTTTTCAGAAAAATACAAAAAATTTACCCGAATCTATATTTGATATTCCGAATTCAAAAATGAAGTCTATTTTACAAAATTCAAAACATATAAGTCACATTAATTAATTTAATAATTAATTCCCGCTGTCATGACAAATAGCGTGTTTTTATGAAACAATAAGTATCAAAAGATTGACACTAGTTTAAGTCCGATTTCAAAGTGAAATTAATTCCAACGACCACTATTGGATTTAATGGTAAAAATATTTTCTAATTTCACTTTAAAACTAATTCAAAAGATAATCTAATCATATAAATAAATTAGATTAAAAAGAGTTTTTGAATTAAAATACAACATTTTACACTATTCATTAAAAAATGAACTTTATCGGAAAAATACCAAAAATTTACACAATGTAAATTTTGATGTCCCAATCATAAATAATAAGTTTATTTTGACAAAAATAGCTTATAAAATTGTCAAAGTATATATTTAAAAATGGTTTGCCATCAAAAGGCAGTAAAAAAATCTTTTAAAAATATTAGTGTATTCCATGCTTAAGATTGGATTTATTTTCATTTTAAGCCTCTAAAACACTATCTTAATCATTAATAGACATAGATAAAAATATCTATTATTCATTACTTACTTGGGATGTTACATGGTTCTTCACCGGGTAGACTAAAGAGTGGAGTAAGATCCTGTGCCGGTTATGTCTTAATATGCCACAACAAACTCAAGGGATGGGGAAACCCCTTCTGGATACTCATTATCTTTTGTGGTCTATCAACAGCACACATACCCTGTAAATGAGGACCACCGATTTCTTTTAAAAAACTAATCAACATGAAATTCATTTAGTGCGCAAACAAGGGCCACCAATGGACATAATTTTCAGCAGGGAGTTTAGCCCGTACAAATCACAACATTACCATCAAACAAAGAGAAAGATAAGTTAGACACAATTATTAAAGTCGAAATTATTTGAGAAGTTTTCCATATTCATTGCATATTTTTACATTCTTCCATCAGGTATGTTGCCCATTCATTTTTAAGCATATCTATATCATCTTGTGAATATGACTATTTTTTAAAATCATGGTAGTACTGAAAAAATATAAATACACAAAGGATTAATAAGTATTTTAAATGAAATAACAATTATCTTTGAAAATACCTCTTCATAGATACTAGTTTGTTCATGAAATATGATCTCTTTCATAAATTTACAAACATAATAACCACAGTCTTTACCATTTTTTTATTTTGGGCACTCCAGAAACATTGAGAAAAATATGTTAATTTTTTATATGTGTTTGGATAGTGAAATCTTATTACATATACCCTGATACTTATCCAGTCATAGTACTTGTCAGGTTTCTTTGAAATATCCACTTTGCACACTATGTGCACACATGTAAGTCACAAAAACAAAATAGCAGTTCAATACCCTTTAATGAAACAAAAAATTCAGTTATGGGGCAGCCCCATGTGAACCAAGAAGTTATATCCTTTAAAAAACCCCATTTTCACACAAACACAACACTTTAAGCCCATTTGCTTCCCAAACACCATTTAAACAAACTTTCACAGCAACAACCAAAAAGAATAAACATTAACAACATGATTTCCAGTCCTAATACAATTCAATAAAATCAACTATGTAATTATAGGACAACACCAAATGAACCAATAAAAAGATTTGTATGAAAAACCCCCAATTTCACCGAAAATTGGCACTTAAAATTCATTTGATTTATAAATGACACCAAACCCAATTTTTTTAGAAACATTAAAATGAAATAAACATTAAAATACCATAAACACAGCATGCTAAGTCACAAAAATTGCATGCACAATGTAATCACCTACCAAATTAGTTAAAACCTTGAATCCTTTGTTTCTAAAATCAAATCGCACCACCACCGCACCAAGAGGGACCTAGATCAAACCTAAAACCACAATAAAAGACCAAGAAAACCCAAGGTTAAACCCTAGGTTAGAAACCCTACCCTATGAACATTTGGTACTTCAAGAAAAAGGGAATAATCCCTAATAAAATTGAATGAAAACCTAATCCATTCGAAAGAGGAATGAAATGGACTAACTTACTTGAGGGATCTTAAAGTAATATCCCCAAAACACCTGTAGCTGAAATTGAAAATAGCTACAATTCAGGGGTTGTTTGAACAAGATTTAGGAGGTCATTTAGGAACTGGAATGGAGGGAAAAGAGTAATAATTGAGAGAGTTAATAAGGGATGAAGTTACCTCTTCAATTCTGGCCGATTTGAGACACCCTATGAAGTTCTACCCTAATTCGCGATTTACAAGAGCTCCAAGGAGGGGGGAAGGAAATGGGAGCACGCCTGGGCTTCTTAGGGTCTAAAGGAAGGTGGAATAACTGAAAAATTCATTATAATGAATAAGATATTAAAAAATTAAAGAAATAATTTAAAACTGGAAAATGGGCTTTCGGGTTGGCCCAATTCTTAAATAAAAACCCAAATACTCCATTGTTATGGATTTATAAGGGGTCCAAATTTCATTGTTGGTGTTAAGAGATCAGTTGAGGATATATTTGAAGTAGAATGGGTGAAAAATATTTAAAAATGAAATAGTTATAAAATAATCAAAATCAGTTTTTAAATCTGGAAATGGGCTCTCGATTTGGACCAAATCATGAAAACTCACCCTTTCCTCCAGAAATGAATGGGAAACCCCTAAAACAAAGAATTAATGGAAATTAAATGAAATTTACCTTTAAAATAAGTTATGTATGTGAAAATTATCCCCACCATGAAAGACTTTCGACCCCAGAAAGTCAACATGAAGCTTGATTTGAAAACAGGAATGGGTACTCTTCCTCGACCCATGACTTCTGCTCCCATGTCTCATGAGTATAATTTACATGTTGCCATAGAACCTGGAATAATGGAATAAACTTCCCTCGAAGTACCTTCTCTTGTTAGTCCACTATTTTCACCGGCCGTTCAACAACAGACAAGTCAGGCTCTATCTCCAGTTCTTCCCAACTCAACACATGGGACGTATCCAGGTTGTATTTCTTCAACTGAGAGATGTGGAAGACATCATGGATGGACATCAACTGAGAAGGTAAGGCCAACCTGTATGCCACCTTTCCAATACACTCGAAAATATCAAACGGCCCGATATATCGCGACCTCATCTTCCCTTGCTTCCCCAATCGATGATGGCCCAGACGAGGGGCCACTTTCAAGAATACCCTATCACCCACATAAAACTCTAGGTCTCGACGCCTCTGGTCATAGTTGAGGATTTCAGTTTCACTCTCAACACCAATGAAGTCTATATATTCCCCTATGTACATATTTACTTCAAAATCAATTATGTGATTACCACCATCTTTCAACTTCATATCCACATGAGACTTCAATGATAATAAATGTGGATATAGAATGAGAGGGGTTAAGGTGATTTAGGTAGATCATTTTGATCAGTTGGTTGATACTTGAGATGATTTTGAATCGATCTTTCGTTTCACTCCCTTTTCTTTGTCCATTTTTAATAACATGTATCAGTTTAGATTTTTTTCATTAAATGTTTAAGGTTTATCTTGAAAATTAAATTGGAAATGAATACCTCATTGTCGACATGTTTTTTTTACAAGATGTGATTGCCATGCGATGAATGTTCCTAGAGATTATTCGACCATATGAATATCTGCATCATCAATTGGAATAGGTATCTCGATGCTCAGCTCTAGGGCTACAGTAATTGACACTCTGGCATGATCTGTCAGAAGTGGTCTATTGTGCAGCCTGTCATTCTGGATATTGAACACTGTAGCCCTTGCTATAAGGTGATGAGTGGGTGTTGATAGATATAAATCACAGTCATTTTCACCCTGTATAATATCAATACAGGAAAGGTATCAGTGTCTAGTGTCTATCTCATTCACATTTCACAAAAACAATTATTAGAAAATTGACTACCTTAGTTAAAAATTGTTTTTTGGGGAATTTATCACATCAAAACTAGTGAGGGGTGGGGCGGGATGTTCACACGTGGGTTGTTCTTGAGTTGCTTATTCTCTTTTCCTCCCCCCATCAAACTTTCTATTATCTCTCTCTGGTATTTTAATTTTTCTTGAAACATAGATAATGTTTCTCTCATATTTTTCATTTTTTTAGTTTGATCCTCCACTTGTCTTTTTTCTCAAAATATGTTCGTGGTGTCACCCCAAAACCCACACCTCTGACGCGACCATACTTTTCTGGCTGCTTTAAGGCCACTGAAAGTATGTCTGTATCCGATGCGGGTGTTGTTGATTCTTATGTCTATTTCAAATAGAAAATATAAGAAAATAAGTAATCATTGTTATGTAATAGCAATTTAAAGGATTTTTTTTAATATGTCATACTTACACATGTTTTCTACACTTTTTGTGTATTTTCATCTATTAGTTTTCCATCTTTAGTTACACACACTCCTTCCATAGAACATGGTATGTGATGGAAGTGGCTGTGGATTTGGACTCTTCAAGCCACATATAAACAAAATAACATAGTTATTGTGTTGTTTTATATCATATAAAAGTATTATGGTAGATTTAAAATATGTACCAATTTTTTTTCAAG
Source organism: Viscum album (assembly GCA_963277665.1). Classification (NCBI taxonomy): domain Eukaryota; kingdom Viridiplantae; phylum Streptophyta; class Magnoliopsida; order Santalales; family Viscaceae; genus Viscum; species Viscum album. Next base: position 693,836,633 of record OY728130.1, read on the forward strand.
TGATGCGTACCCCATCCTTACTTTACGATAGGGGTGCACTGGTTTTGATGCCTGTTGTTTATTTTTAGCACTCAATTGCTATTTCATAAATAAAACATTGTCAATCAAAGTGATGAATACACATACCATAAAACAACATATTACCAAACATGATGTACCTGAAAAGACTGCTTCACACAACGACCAATAAATGCATCCCACGATGCTTGGGTTATCAAGTGTGCATAAATAAGAGGTGGGTGCAGTTTTATTTTCCCTTCAGCATATTTAAGATGATATTTCATTATAAGTGTGTGAAACCCTCTATTAATCCTTCCATAAACCCTTAAGACATAGTCTTTGTGCGAGTCATCTACTATAAATGCACTCTACAAGAGATGATGAAGTGTAAGTCAATGTTTCATTATTTAATTTTTAGTAAATTAAAAAAATGATATCATAATGTTACCATAATATCTCCCCACACCAATGTCTTAATCTCAGCCACAACATGGTGCCATGAAGTTACATCAACTGTCACATGTTTCCAAGTGATGATTCCAATGTAACTACTAAACATGGCCTTGTTGGGGTTAACATGTTGGCCCCACTTATTCCATCCAATCTCAAATTTGATGCCTTTCTCTTTAGCCTTAATAATTTTTTTCTAATACCATCAAACTACGACGCTCCTATTTTTTCTATGTCGATGATTTTTCATCACCTTTCATTTCCTTGAATCCACCATCATCAATATGTTCCTCAGAATCTGGAGGGCTAGCATTGACATGTGCAGATGGTGGTTGTACCTCTACAATGGGTGCAACAATAGGTTGAGAAACCTGTTGTTCGTCTACACGACGAGCAACAACTGGTTGAGAAACTTGTTGTACTTGGGGATTGGGAGAATCATCATGTGCAACATTCATTATCTGCATTTTTTTAACATTTAATTTAGATAACATAAAATCAACAACGAACAATTATTAACATAAGGCAACATGTTGAGAAACCTATTGTTCGTCTGCACTGTAAGCAACAACAGGTTGAGAAACTTGTTATGCTTAGGGATTGAGAGCATAATCACGTGAATAAGTCATTATCTACAAAAGTGGTTTAAAATTTAATTTAGATAACATAAAATCAGCAACGAACAGATATTAACATAAGACAACAGGTTGAGAAGCTTGTTGTTTATCTGCACTGCAAGCAGCAATAGGTTGAGAAACCAGTTGTGCCTAGGGATTGGGATCATCATCACATGCATAATTAATTATCTAGAAAAGTGGTTTAAAATTTAATTTAGATAACATAAAAGCAGTAGTGAACATATATTAACATAAAGTAACACTATGTATATTAGAAAAAATATAAACCGATTATTGAACTCTCTTTTTTTAAAGGTTGAAGGGATTTGACCCCTCTATAGACTATCCAAATCCATTCATTATGGTCTCCTCTGATATACAAAACATTTTCTACACTAGGATCACTATGAAATGATTGTGACATACCAATGAAAGGGTTGTCCTTTGTTAAATTTTCATCTGACTCTTCAGTGGTTTTGGTCGATAACAGAACAATTGACCAGTTTTGGTTTGCAGGATCTAGAACATAAAATACTTGTACTGCCTATGATGCCATTATAAACAATTCATCTTTGTACACTTCCTTACTGAAATCAACTTTCACAAATCCCAACTCATCTATTTTAACAAAACTTCTATTATCGAACCACTTTCATTGAAAAATAGGCACTCGAAATGTCGTATAATCCAACTTCCATATTTTTTTGATGATGCCAAAATATGACATATTCGCATAAATTGGATTTCTCTACTTAGCACCAGAAACATGCATCGCTTCAGCCACAAGTGTAACTCCACTATTTTATCTAGTACTGTATTCATCATGTTCATTAGTATAGAATGTATAACCATCAATTACATAAGCATTGTAAGATAATTCGTACACACTTGGTCCTCCGAATAGACATGGAAGTCATTCTGAAATTGAGTCTGTATTTTCATTTGACTCCTTAAAAATATAGTCCTGAAACCATCTTATAAACTTTTGATTATGTTTATTCGATATCCATTTTTTATCCCTTGATTGATTCTAATGCCTAAGAATTTCTTTGTGGGTTTCAATATATGGGTCAACATTCAAACTATTATGCAAAATATAAAGGTGGGACCACTCCTGATCTGTAATATTGATTGTGAGAACCTCCTTTATAGAAATTCCTTCAGTCACAAGTTGTCCAGTGTGACGAGATTTTGTTAGACCAATTCTTTGCACACCAGACAGGTATTCGGTATAGAATTCAATGGTTTTCTCAACAATATATCGCTATGCAATACAACCCTCTGGCCAACTTTGATTTTTGACATACCCTTTCAAAATCTTCATATACCGTTCAATGGGGTATATCCATCTATAGTGCACAAGACTACATAACCGAATCTTTCTCACTAAGTGAACCATCAAATGAACCATCATATCAAAGAATGTTGAAAGGAAAAACATTTCCAATTCACATAATATGACAATAATTTCTCTTTCTATAGTCAACAATTTCGCTGTGTCTATAACTTTGCTACATATATCTTTGAATAAGAAATAGAGCTTCATTAATTTATGACATACATTATTGGGAAAAAAATTCAATGTAAACCTATAGGAATTAGATCTTGCATCAAAACATGGTAGTCATGTGATTTTAGACCTTTTAACTTTAAATCATGCATTGATATGATGTTCTTGATATTCGATAAATACCCCTATGAAACCTTTACGTCATTCAAGAAGTTGAAAAATCGACATCTCTCCTGCCTGGAAAGAGTGTATGTAGTAGGAGGAAGAAATGTTCATTTTTCATCCTTCACTAGTGCCAACTCTTCTCGTATTCCCTTGTCAACCATGTCCAACCTATCCTTAATTCCATCCTTCATTTTACTAGGTTCATTTAGCAACATGCTGATGACTCTATCACATATATTTTTTTCAACATGCATAACATCAAGAAAATTTCTGACATACAAAAAATTCCAATATGGTAATTCAAAAAAAAAAAACTGATTTCTTTTTCCAATCGGTTTTCGTAAGGTTTTTCGAAAACGCTTTGCCAAAATAAGTGTCCACATATTTAACATTCTCAAACAATTGATCACCTATTAGTAGAGATGGTGATGTATGTTATTCTAAACATCTATCAAATGATGTCATCCAAGATCGGTACTTATGTCATCGGGGTATAAATCTACGATGTCTTAGAAACACAGTTTTCGATAAATTTTTCAACCTAATTGATTGTGTACCTTGTTCACAGACGAGACACCTAATAGTTCCTTTAATGCTATATCCTAAAAAATTTACATAAATTAGGAAAGTCATTTATCATCCCGTACAACATGACTCTAAATGTAAAATCTTTATTTCTATTAGCATCATACATCATAACACATGAATCCCATAATAATTTCAAATCCTCAATCAATGGAAGAAAATAAACATCAATACCATTACCCGATTGTTTTGGTCTTGATATAAGCATAGATAGCATGATGTGTTTTAATTTCATGAATAACCAAGGTGAAAAGTTATAATTTACCAACATAACTAGCCATGTACTGTGAGTGTCACTTTGAAAACCAAAAGGATTCAATATATCTGTAGATAACGCAAGATAAAGTTTTCTAAGCTCATTTACAAATTCAGGATACTCATGATCAATTCTCTTCCACTGAGGAGAGTCTACTGGATGCCATAGTTTTCTATCTTTATTTCTTCTATCTGCGTGCCACATCAATTGCTCTATAGTCTTCTCACTTCCATATAGCCACCTAAACCTTGGATTTATTAGAAATTACCATGAAAATTTCGTAGGACCAGATTCATCTTTCTTGTATCGAGAAGCACCACACTTTGGGCATTCTTTAAGTGATTTGTGATCCTTGCAAAATAGTATACAATCATTCGGGAAAGAGTGTATTCTTTCAGAGATCATACCCATCGAGCATAGTATTCATTTGGCATCGTATATTTGTCTTGAGAGATCATTATCTTTTGGGAGAATGTCATTCAAGAGAGAAAGTAATTCCATAAAACTGGATTCACTCCATCTGTTTCCTTCTTTCAAATTATACAGTTTTAGTACGGCTGACAATTCTATATATTTAGTGCAACCATCATACAATGACATCTTTGTACAACTCTTTAACTACTCAAACAATTTTGGGTAATCACGAAGTTCATCTTCATCTGTCCTTGTCATTTCCTTAATCCGAACTTCATCATCATGCACATCTGTAATCACATACTAAACATGGTCTTATTCATTTTCCACACTTGTAATCATATCAAATGATCCATAAAATGTAGTGTTATCCCAATCACTATCTACATTCAACTTTTCCCCGTGTTTATTCGAACATTTATAACTTCGATGTATTCCGTGACAGATCAAGTGTTCTTCCAACTCCTTTAGACTAACTTGTCTTGAATAAAAATATCATAAACACGAACAAAGTATTTGAGAAGGATCATATGCATGATCTTTTGAAAACTTTATGAACTCTTTCACTCTATATTCATACTATTTTGTTAGACTATTGACATCTATCCATTATTTATTCATATCCATCCTATTTGATTCTATGATGTTAATATTTAACAAAATAAATACACAAAACATTGATATAAAAATTAACCAAGGCTAAAAAGGTTATAGACTTTAAATCTCCTTTCAAAACTATTTATAAAATCATAGTTAAAATCCCATTAAAAAAACAAAAATTTACATAAATTCCTCTTTAAAATAACAAACCCTTTTTAAAATAAACCAATTAGTTCCAAACATCCTTTCTCAAAACCCCAATTCTTTTTTAAACTATTTTAAATAAATTTAATACCAAAAAAGGGTATGTTGAACACATAATTTTTTAAGAAACATTTTAAAACACTTTAATCATTTTAAAAGTGAACCCCTAAAAAAATCACTAGATGTAATTGTTACTTCCCTAAGTATAGCTCTGATTACTAGTTTTCAGTGTTCCTTCTATCAACCTTATGGACTGGCCAACCAATCACTGGTTGGTGAACTCCTTTTCTAGTGTTTTGACCCCCCATTGGCTACTCAAAACCATATTCACATTTAAATTTATTATTATAGATTAACACCATCACATTCACCCATGAACATAACAACTTGCTAACTTATTCACATGTATTATTATGAGTAGAGCTTAACGCAATCACACTCACCCTTTTTGAACCTATATACTTACTAACCTATTCACATAACATTTATATATCATGATATATAATCTTTTATCTAATGCATTGGTGGGATATATAGGTACTAACCATCTCATAATACATAAATTTGTTTGCCACTTGAAAATCACACATTCATTATCTCATAAAGAACTCATATCAACTGGAGAAAATAAATTCACAATGAGGGAACCATGTGATCAAGGAAAAATATAATAGTAAATAAAACCAATATTAATAGTTACACTAATAAAAAAATCATAAGGGGTATGTAATAAATATAATAATTTAATCCTCTATATAGAACCACTGGTCAAGGAACAAAATGTCATGGGATATACCCTAGGTACTAGTGTGTGATGATCCAAAACAACACTATAACTACAGATACCAACATTTGATATATGTTTTATCCAATAATAACATGATCCACCCAATTAAACCATACTCAACTCATTATAATGGAACCTTCCCCCTAGCCTTGTCTTAAACACAACTAGGGGGACCATAGAAGTGTGTGTACCAACTAGGGTAACATGAATCAAGACCTCCCACCTAGAAACCCAAGTTACCATAAACAAACAACAATGGAGGTGATAAATAAATCAAGATAATTACCAAAAAAATGTCGCGCACATCACCTCAAATACCATCCCATATAAAATCCCATTTTCACATCATACACCCATCATATAAATAATCAATAACCCATAACTGGTGAAACAAGTATAGGGGAAATCATTGAGGGTCACATGAGAAATAAACCATTTACTTTTTAAAGTGAAAAATGGATCTTCACATGAAAACCAACTTAGTATGTAGATTCTCACTCCTTTTCTTTAAAGTATCATCATTTCAATGATTTTGGAATCACTTGAAAAAAAATCTCTTTTTCTTTCCAAAACATTCTCCAAGCACATGAAAAATTCCTTCGAAAAACCAAAAAATGCATAAGACCTAAATTTACTATAAAAAAGATTTAAATGACCCTATAAACCTTTTCAAATATTATTTTCATGAGAATTAATCTAATTTAAAAATAGTATAGGAAATTATTATGAAAAACCCCTTATTCCAAGACTAGAATTTAAGAAAGAAATTTATAATTTCACCCAAGAACCCATACATTACTATAATTTAATTGAAAATAAATTTATAAAGTATACACATTCCATGAATTATAAAATAAAGGAAGATAAAATAAACACCTACTTTAAACCAAATGGTAACCAATACACAACATGTCACCTTCCATGGAAAACACTCAAAAAACCTAAAGCCCTAAATAATCATAAAAAATGAATTTAAGTTCCCAAGAGAAATAGAAAACTACGAGAAATAGAGAAGAGAAGAGGGATGGGGGAGATAAAGGAGAAAGAGTGGGAAGAATGCTTGAAATGGGAAAATAATTTTTTTCTTAAATAATTCAAAAAAAATCACATAACACAAACTTAAGAAATCATAGAATATTATAATTCTCATTTTCCAAAATAAATAATATCATAATAACATATAAATTGTGACTAAAATATCACTACATGGAAGAAAAATCCTAAGATGATAAATATAAGTGAAAATACAAATCCTTTCACAGCATTTTTTTAAAATATTTAAGTGAAAATTATATTTACATTTTTTTGAAGAGAAATATATTACTATTGAAAAAATTATTATAAATAGTTCCTAATAAAAATTTATTAAATAGACACAAAGGTTTTAAAAATGAGAAGTAAAAATACTTTAAAAATGTTTACTTTTAATAGAATCCTTACTAATTAAAACTTGAAAAAAACATAATGTATTCATGGGGAAAGGCCTCTATAATGTGGTAAATAAGAGACCCCTAAGTCATGGTGTTGTAGGTGTGTGAGATAATCAGTTAGTTTGGGGAATGATCTATGACCTATCAAGGGATGAGTAGAGCGGTGATGAAATCCAAGATTGGAAATTCATTGTGGGTGTTAGCTCATCATGATAGTTTGTAATTTGAGTAATGATTAGTTGTAGTTCATGAAAATCCTATATTTTTTTGGATAATAACAAGCCCATGTAAGGATGTGGAGAGTCAAACTGTAAGAGTCATATCTAGGTAAGTGGATGGATCCTTGAGTTATTCCATTGGGTTCAGTGATGTGAACATGTATGGGAGTTGTTGGGAATGATTGTGAGTGTCAATATTCAGATGACAATGAGATATGTTCATGCTTATATTTTGGTAGTGATGTAATTTCTTAGTTCACATTGGGAGTGGTGTGTAGGCGAACCTAACCCGTAGGTAGAGGTGGTTGGTTTTGTGTGTGCACATAAGTGTCTGAGTTGCACTGGTAGATGATAGATACTCATGTAAGGGTATCAATTAGAGGAGATCAAGAATGAATCAATGATTCCAACCTATAGAGCGGGGCTTGGGTTGTTAAGGGAACATGGTGATGGGAGCTAGTATGGTTTGTCACTTTGTTCATGGGTTGAATCATGTGACAAATCATAATGAAGTTTTATTTAGACATCTACACTTGGGAAAGTAAGAAAACTTGGTATTATTTAGACAACATTTGAGAAACACTCATTTTTGAAATACTTTTTAAAGAAATACCATTCACGAGACTTTAAAATAAAAAATATATTTTCACACACATATTTGAAAGATCATTTTCAAATGAAAACAACCCAACACACCAGGGTCAAGAACAAAGTAAGAACCTCACATCATGAGCATATAACAATTAAAAATAAACAAGAAAGGTTCTATGATGATGAAACCAAGGTAAATGATATAATCAAGCACTAGATAAAACTCCCCTCAAACACTAACTAACCATACAATTGAATGTGTCATGGGATCTACCCTGGAAATCCTAATATGCCAAGAATCTAACCATATAAGGGTATAACCACTCAAACTAGCTACTAGCATGCACTAAGTTCATACTATCATCTCACTAGCCCACACAAGCATCCCTATAATGACAAGCCTCTACCTAGACCTTATTCCTATCCCGAATGATGGGAAACTAGTGATGTGTGAACCAAATAGAGGAACAAGCTAGATATTTCACTTAGTACCTGGCCTCTCATGACCAATAAGAAAGTGAGGTGTAGAATCAATGATCCAAGTCTACCCACAAGGCATAACCATAACTAACCCTACCCCTAACACCCAATGATGAAAAGAATCATATACACACAACATGAACTCAAGGCATAATAAGAACATTTCCACACAAGAGAAAAAACAAGCATCACATAGTGATCAAGAACCCACACAAGGAATAAACAAACAAGGAGAAATTAAGGGGGTTCCTTCCACATCCATCATTTAATTTTTGTTTCCAATCATTCCTTTGACACTAAAATGTGTCTTAGGATTCCAAGCCCTTTCACTTTTCCAAAAACACATTACCAAACATCCTTTGGAATAATGATGGAAAACACCCAAACATTTAAAACATTTCAAAATCACCCTTACATAAGGTATCTCTTCTTTGAAAATCTAAAACATGGCCAAGGTCCTTCATTTCCATCACATTTTTTCTAAATCCCCACATAAAAAATTTTAATAGGTTCATTGAAACTACCCATTTCATTAAAATGCTTCAAAGACACCCTTTAATAATGGTCTTCCTCTTTGAAAACCAAAACAAGGCCGCAAGACCATCCATTTCCATTAAAGTATTTAATAAAAGACACCATATCATTTCATAAGGTGTAAACCACACACACATTTCAAATCACCATTTAAAATCCAAAATAGAACCCCTTTTCAAACCATTTTGAGGCTAATACCCCAATTTAAAACCAAATTCCCTTTAAAACCTTTATTTTCACTCATTTTCACCCACTTAAATTCATAAGTTTCAAGCAATAATAATATTTATATTCTACCATGATGAAAATACACATTGAATTAAAGTTTTTTAAATCAACCAATTCAAAATATGGTATAGGAAAATTGAATTTTACCAAATATAACTAGTGCGCAAACAAGGACCACCAACAACCACAATTTTCAGTGGGGTGTTTAGCCCATACAATTCACAAATCACCATCAATATCAAACTGTAATAAGTGAACCCAATGAGAAAGAGGAAAAAAATAACCACAGAGGTGTGGTTAAGAATGTGGTGGAGGTACGTTCGCGGTGTAGGAGAGATGCGGTGGAGGAGAGGCGCCGCAGAGGAGAGGCAATCGAGGAGGAGAGTCACGATGAAGGAGAGATGCAGCGGAGGAGAGCTATTGGTGTAGGAGAGGTGTGGCGGAGGAGAACCGCATGGAGAAGCACGGTTCACAGTGGTCAAGGAGGAGGAGGAGGCAGGAGAGGAGGGAGGAGGGGAGGAGGGGAGGAGTGGAGGGAGGAGAGGATGTGACAACAGTGACAGAAATCCTCTTCTATGAGAGCTTGAGGGGCGCGAGGAAGGAGAAGATTAGGGTTTATTTATAACACCTAGTGACATTTTTATCGGTGCTAGATAAAAAACACCGATAAAAGTATGTTTTATCAGCGCTAAAATTGAAAGCGCTGATAAAGACCCATCTTTATCACTACTAAAAAAGCCCTGATAAAAGTATATTTTATCAGTACAACAATTGAAAGCGCTGATAAAGGCTGATCTTTATCAGTGCTAAAAAAGCACTGATAAATGGATGTGTTATCAACACTGATGAAACATACCATTTATTCATAATTATAAAATTATAACCAATATATTTATTATATTTATAATTTTATAAATATATATAATTAACATACTTATTATAATTTAATAATTTAAATTACAATTAAATATATATATATATACATTTATGGTGTTTGTGTATAAATTATAATTAATATATATATATATATATATATAATTTTATAATTTAAATTATAATTAAATATATATAAATATAAATTGATATATTAATTTTAATTTTAATTTCATAAGTATTTAAATATATATATATATATATATATATATATATATATATATCTGTGTCCGTGTAAATATTCATTAAAGACATATATTTATAAATAAATATATTCAAAATGGATTCATAAATATATATTTATCATTTAAAAAAAATATTTTGTAATTTTATAATTATTTAAACATATTTTTATTTAATTAGTTATATATAATTATAATTATATATAATATATTTAAAAATTAAATGATTATATATAACTAAATATTTATATTTTTAAATATAATAATTATAATAATTATTTATTTAAATATATTTATCATGATTTTAAGTATTTATGAGAAGATAAAGCTTCATATATATAGCAAATGAATGAATACACCAATTATATATAGTACTATAGTATATATAGACAACATTAGGGTAAGAAAACATATATTCATGATAACGTACACATCAATTGACACATTCATTTGGAAACATAAATTTATTTAAATATATATATTTAATAAGTATTTGTATATATATATATATTAAAAATATTTATATATAATATTATAAACATATAGTATAATAAATACATAATAAATATATAACTAAAACTAATAAACATAATAAACATAAATAAAACCTAAACATAATAAACAGAATAAACACGCATTTTTATTTAATGTATGAATATAAACATTATTTATGAATATAATTAAAATATTTTTATATGAATTAATAATATTTTTTATTAATTTTTTTTATCAGTGCTATTATTAGCGCTGATAAAGTTTCCTTTTTATCAGCGCTTTTTGTTAGTGCTGATAAAGGGGGGACTTTATCAGCGACAATATTAGCACTGATAAAGGGAACATTTATCAACACTTTTTTCTAGCGCTGATAAAATTCCCCTTTTTATCAGCGCTTTTTGATTAGCACTGATAAAATCTAAGCGCCTCCCTTAACCACATTTGTGGCAGTGACAAGAGGAGTTCGAATGGACCAAGACTGTGTCCGGTGATAAAATAATTATTTATGAGTTGGTAAATATTATTTATCCATTTTTCACAAGTTGTCACACCACAAAATAATAATAATAATAATATTATTATGTGTCATGAGATTTTATTAATGGTTATAATTATATTTAATGGTTGTTATGTAATTAAATTTTTAACCGAAATCCCAGCCCTATAAATAGACGACTACGTCTATTATGTAATTCATTCAAAACCAATTCCAAGTTTGGGAATAGAGAATTATCACGCACAACAAATTCTCTCTCGACTCCTCCTCTATCTCTCTCTCAAGAATGAGAAACCTAAGAGAGAATTTCTTCAAGACCTAAGAACGAGCAATCAAGAACAAACAATGCATGACATTTGATTTGTCATGCTAGAACATGTGGAATGAGTGACATTGCTCAGAGACCATTGAAGCACGTGTGAATCACCACTAGAGGGATTCTACCCTTGGATCCTCACAAGTGTAATGAAGACAATCCAAAATGGCCGTTTTGGATGATCAACAATCATTAATGAAGAAGGTTCTTAATCCCAGGTACTTATTTTTTCAGATATTAAATAAATTAATTATAAATTTGATGTGCAAGATCCTCACTCTTGGTTTCGTGCAATGATTATAAAAAATAAATTTTAATATATCACCCTCCCAACACATGCTTCCTCTGTGCTTGGAACCAACACTATGGTTTAGATACATTTTACTAAATGGACACAATATATGTTTTAATATCAGGTGTTGGGGGATCATAAGCATTGAAACTTATTTTCATGAAGTTTTCACTTTGTGACATCTAGTAGTGAGATCATGTGGATAAACTCACCAATACAAACACCACATGTTTTGGGTGTCATTGGTTGTTTCTATCTATGGACATTTGTATTGATCTCCTGACTTGAGATCATTACTAGTATGTGTCATTTGATCGTGTACTTTGATGCAAGACCAAAACCATGATATTGAAATCGCGACGAGGTAGCTTGTGTTGGGTGCGTCATTGGTGGTATGACATTGGTTGAATGGTCAAGAAAGGATTTGTCACTTTCGGGTTGAGGAAGTAAGATATCTCAGGCCTTGTTGATCATGATGGTAGTATCTTTATAAATCCTTGGCCAAGGTAGTCTAAAGGTAAATACATCTAGTTAGATCAACAAATAATAAAAAAAGAAAAGGGTGATGACACAAGAGTGTATCCTTCTTTATTAGATATCTAAAGATAAAGAGATTATAGTACATAGTATGTGTCTGTAGGTAGATAGTCATTACTATGACTATCCTTATCTCTTTAGGAGCCTTGATGGGTTTCTAAATTCTGTTCTTGGTCTATAAATTTTATTCACTGCTATTGATATAAGGGCCTAGAGATTCACACAAAATAGTGTATTCAAGAATCCACTCTATTCAGTTGAATATGTATTTTGGACATGGTGGGACCCACCATAGGGTCTGAGTGTTATCAAAATTATCAACCACTGATAAATAAATAAATTCATATTATTCAAGTAATGAATAATTGGTATTGAATTTAGTTATTAAATATATTTTTATGTTAATTAAATACAAGGAATAATATTAATCGAATGAATATTATTTTAATATTGTAAGTTCGTTTAATATTAAGCAGGAATTACAAGTCGAGTCAAATGATTTATATTTTATCACGTAATATATTTTTATTATATATTACAAAAATGTGATAAAATAGAAAATAATATTGACGCAGTTTAGTTCGTCATAATTATTTATCTAGTGAACGTTAAATAAATGGGGGTCTGGAAACCCTTCCAGGTATTTTGAACATCCACTATAAATAAAAGGAGAGAGACTCTCACCATGTATTATTCACTGTGAGATTTCTAGAGCCTCTCTCTCCTCTCCTACTTTCTAGAGAGGGGAACTCTTGATCTAGGCGTTCAGATTGAATTCATCTCCATGCATCAAAGGTACATCAATGCAGTGATCATCGAGATGTCAAAGGCATCATCGGATCTCCATGCTAGCACCCAGAATTCGACAATTGACGTTCAAGTGGATTTTTGAAGCATGTGTGGATGCTCTAGAGGGATTAGGTTTCAGATCCTTCATGCAACGATTGTTGATGACAAGCATATGTGGACCATAACTTCATATATGAAAAATTATGTTTTCAGTTAATTTTTTTGTGCTCTATTTAATTTACACAAGATCCTCAGATCGTATTGGGGCTCGGATCGTCAAAGACGATAAGTCTCATCATCCCAATAAGGATTTTTTTTCAAAATACCCAACTCACCAGCTTCTACTAAGTGCCCCATTACCTTCAATTTCTATCAGAGAGAGTGTGTAAATTATCCGAGTCAAGAAAAAATAAAATGCATTAAAATTAAGAAGAGTGTTAAATAGGTTCCAAGAGAACAAACCGCACGTTGATCTGATTTCGAACGACCAAGTTATGTCCATTTGATTTTTTAATACAGATTATTTGTAGTTTGATTTTGGGTATTAAATTTGTGTTATCATTTTTCAAGTTTATGGTTACTTTGAGTTTCTGACCATCAACCAGTCGCTAGAATAGTTTTCTCTATTGAATATGTTTATCACCAATCTTTTATTTAATATTATTATTACAATAGATTTTTGTAATATTTTTTAACATATCTGATTTCCACAATCAGATTGGAAAGCGATGGATATTTTTTCTGTATGTGGTTTTCTACAAATTGAAACAAAATTTTTAATTTATCACCTATGGGTTATCTTAACATGTCAACAAGAAGATAAGATTTTGAAATGGGAGGGACCCCATGTTGGGTGTCCCTTTCTCCCATGCAAGCTGCTGCCCGACTCCTCCTCCGATGATGACCTGGTCTGTGCTGCACCCTGCAAGCTAAAGTCGCCTCCTATGAAGCCTTCACTAACCCTATATATGAAGGAAAGGCAGATCCACCTAACTCCTCCCTGCCCATCTCTTGTTGCCGCCAGTACCCAGCTAGGTGTCCCTCTCCCTAGTGGTTCCCTCTCCCGGCTGAGGATCCCTCTTCCTCTTTTTTCTATGCTCGACTGGTGTGCAGCCCTGCTCGTTCATAATCGCTCCTCATGGTGGTCGAGACCTCTCCTACCAGTGCTTTCACCTCCACCGAGCATCACCTCAGGACACTACCCACCACATCTCCACCTCCCACTAACACTGTCCACGACCCTCACCGTCGCCTGCTTGAAGTCCCGAGAGTTGCCTCCCTTCAGCCTCTCACCGTCCTAGCTCATGCCACCTAGATCTGGCAGTGCCAACCTCTACTGGTCTAGATCTAGTGACCTCGAGCCGAACACCGCATACTGTAGACCACCGTCCACTGGATCCCCAACAGAGAGTCTTAAGTTGTAACCATTGTTGGAGTTGGTGACCTAGAACCAACTTCTGTGTACTTTATGATAACCCATATTCATAGTTTTTAAATATTAATAAACATATTACCACATCATGATTGTTCTTTTGTGTAACATAATATGCGATAATGTCCCAAGAGTAGTCGTTGCACTAAAAGGTCATGACATCTCCCCGCTATGATGAGAACCCATAAGTGCCATGACACTATTCTTGAATATATTTTCTATAGTTAGATGATATCATTTGAGGGACATAAATGATAGAGGCTATTAGAGTCAAAGACTCATAGGACTTTGAGACACCTTCTCATGGTGTACGCCCTTGGTAATATCGAGTAGGATATTATGATAACGAGACCTGCCAGTAGGAAATCCACATTTCAATCTGTCATTGGATATTCCTATCTTCAGACGTGTGTATTGATCCTTAGACTTTAATATTACTATTAATGAATATTATGAGTCACATACTTTGATGTATTGATGAAAACCATGACGATATATGTTCGTGGTGAGGTAAGATACGTTGGATGTGTCACGAGTAATATTGAATTAATTAATAGTGTGAGAAAGGATTTGTCCCTTATGTTTTAATGGAATTTGATATCTCAGTCCCTTTGATGAAAATGATATAGACTAAATAAATCAATGCCAATGGTGTTCGATATGCTAGTTCATTTTCTGAGAAATCAAATAAAGATACATAGAGCACTTTGGTTGATGACACCGACATGCAAACTACTTGATTAAAGATGTCATGATAAGGATAATATATTGTACAGTAATATCTCGTATGAGGTAATATGTCATTGAAACATCAACTTTTTTTTATGGGTGCCTTGTCATGTTGCTAGACACTAACCTTGAACTTTAGGCTACTTCACCTAATGCCACTAAGAAAGAGGCCTAGAGGGTCACTCAATAAGTGTATCTAGAATCTCAGTTAAAAAATATATTATTATTTATTATTTAACAAGTTGAATAAATATCATTCCCAATGTGGTTTAATAATTATTCATGTATGCTTGATTGCATATAAATATTTATTTTCTTTTTAGTAAATATAATATTTATTTATTTATTGGCGAATAATATAGTGATATTTAATTAATAAATAAATAAACATTATTCAAGGTCTGATAAAATATTATGGAGGAATTATGGATCAAGATTTTAGGTCCGGTGCGAAAATAATAAATATTGAATATTATTTGATTAAATAATATTTAATTTTAATTTGCAAGTTGAGCACATGTCGAGAAATAATAATAATAATATCATTATTTGACATGGGGTTTTTTCTATGATTAAATAAATAATTAATGGAACTTTTACAATTATTTTATTTTAACCCTAATGATATATAAACCTAGTTATGTTATTTTCTCAATAAAACAATTCATTTTTTTGGGTTGTGCACAATAGATTTGGAGAATTCTCTCAATCCCTAGAGAGATCCCTTATCTAAGAACGGTCCCAATAATGGTGAGTGATCTTCCTTCACCTCCCACTCTCAAGTCAAGAGAGATCTATGAGAACACTTTGGAAGTGGTTCTCGAAGTGATCAAAGCCGGACGATGCAAGCAATAGGATCTGCTATACTAGCACCTGAAGATTCCTATGACGACATTCAGAGATTTGTGGAACATGTGTGGATCACCACTAGAGGGAATATACTTTTATTCCTATAACACAATGATGGAACAATATAGATCTATTTTTAGATCCACCAATGAAGAAATTATTCTAACAAGGAAATTCTTTAATTAATTAAATTTATTATAAATAATATGTCATGATCCTCTCTTCGGTTCCACAATTATATCCCTGTCTACATTCTTTGATTCAATTCTTTATATCATAACGTCTATCATTGTGTAAATCTCAGATTGATCATCGATCATGGAAAAAATAAAAGTTTGGAACCACCCATCATATGATTCCACTACACCTAGAACATACAAGTGATATTAGAGCAGAGTCACATAATTATTTATAATTATTTAAATATCGTTGATTGATTTATGAATTTTTAATTTAGTTTTTCAATTCAAGTTTAATCATTCTTTTAATCCAAATTGCGAGACCTGCTTTCTCCTACTCTATTTCTTGTAGATATAATCAAATCAATAAATTTGATGAATGAAATAAAATCAAGGATCTCATTCAAAGGTTCCAAGGATTCTAGCTTGGTAACACAGGAGTACAAGCCGTGTAACCATAGTTACATGCCATGTACTTGAGTTCAATGCATCAAGAATTAATTCAAACCTAAATAACCTTTGTGGTGTTTTTTTTAACAAAGTTTTGTATTTTTTGACAAATAACCTTTTTTTATAAGAATGTTTTTATTATCCAAAAATTAAATCTAGTCCATCGTAATGAGATTTTGTAAGAAATTCCAAAGTTTCTGAAATAATCGAATCCATATGCATCGTATTCAGATCATCAGGTCCAAAAGAATTGAAGGTAGAAATTGTTGTTTGCTAGAAGTTTTACTTTATCATAATCAAAGAAAGAAAAAAGTTGTTGAGTGAAGAAGTTTTTTTATTGTTGAAGTGTTTTTAAAAGATTATGAAGTAAAGCATTATAAATTTTTCATGATTTATAAACCAAATCAGATGATGCTTTGTGTAACGACCGAAACCTTTATTAATGAAAATTTCTCTTGATTAAATTAAATGTATTATTATGTAAGATGGTTACATAAAACATATGCACTTCTTTGATTTTATGTTTTTGGATTTTAAAATACCATTAATAATTGTTATCATTGCTAATATATCCATTGAACAATGATCAACTGATTAATATAAATATAGGGCTTTAACAAATCCAATTTACTTAGACAAAGGAAGCGATGGACTCATCCAGTAGAATTTCTCCGTATGAAGCCCATTTTTTAAAGGTTAGAAAGGAGGTATAGTAACTGGGCTTCACTCTTGACCAATCCCAGGCTGAGCTTCAACACATTAAGCTCAAATGAAACTGCCTATGGGAGAAGTGAAAGTTGATAGAGATTACCACCCGAGCGATGTTATCTGAGCCACCCCAAGAGTCTGTCACCATCGCACACCTTACCTTTAGGTCATATACAAGTGTTATAAGGGTTTATGTAACAAGTCCCTATAACTATGATTATTTTCATTATTTTTGTATAGAATAAATAATATACATTCATTTTATTATTGTTACTTTGTAAATAGTTTTTAAAGCAAAAATAATAATTTTTTAGTTAATATTCAATTAAGAAATATATTTTGATGAATTAATGGATTTTTTAATTAAATAAAATTTTAATAAAATTTTATTACTAAATTACTTTTTATTAAATATAAAAGATCATATAATTTTTTTATGAATACAATTGTAATTTTTATTAAGGTTTGAAAGCTATTTTTGTCAAAACCCATGAATTTTTTATAAATGTCAGTTTTTATTTTAAAAGTAAAAATTCACATATTTAAAAATTTATTTAGATAAAATTAATATTATTTTTGGAATTAGGATGTCAAAATTATCCAATGGTGAATTTTTCATAATTTTCTCAGACAGTCGAATTTTTGGGTGAAAATTAAATACCGTTTAAATATATAATGTGTTTTATGACATCATAATGACCCAATAGTGATGTAATAAAATAATATAAAAGTTATGTTCATAAAATATATGTTTTATTTTTAAAATAATGTGATTTTAGATTTGTTTTATTTATTTTACAAAGTCTTGGTGGACCCTCCAAAACTTATAAAACATTTTAACTTTTTAAAAATGATTTCCTTGAGAGTGTGACTCACCTCCACATAAGCAAGCCTAATATTTTAATAAGTTCAGACATTGGCCTTATAAAATAATTTTTTCCACTCCCCTTCGGAAAAAACTGTGGGTAAAAACCATGGAATGGTTTGTGGTTTTGATTAGTTTAATGTGTAGTGTCCAAAACCCAAATAATAAAGAATTCCATCTCTTTTCCTATATAAAACCACCCAAAATCCCAATTCCTCTTCACTCAAAACCTTTGGAGATCGACCAAACTCTGCCCTGATCTCTCTAGAATCCTCCCAAGGTGCCCCAATCTCCCAAGAAGCCTCTCTCAAGCCCCTCATAAGCCTTTGGGATCACACTTCCAAGTAAGGGATTTATTCCTTTTTCATTTTGTCCAAATTTATTATATTGTTATACCATTTTATTTTTAATTTCAAATGTTGGGGTATGATTTATCACCTCCAACATACTTCTATTATTATGTTTGAATGATGAGATACCCCTTTTTCTCTCATTAATACCTCCCATGTACACCCGTTACTATGCTGAAATTCCGTAAAGGATTTCTCTCTCATTTACATTCTAGTAATTATTTTGTATTATGAATAAAAATTCCATTACAAATGTTGATACATGTATCTATATGACCCCTTACTTTCCATTTCATGTAAATATGACGAGACACCCCTTTATCTCTCATCAACTATTTTTATGAATTCTTATGTCACGTCGTTATGCTGCCAAAATTGCACC
Source organism: Viscum album (assembly GCA_963277665.1). Taxonomy (NCBI): domain Eukaryota; kingdom Viridiplantae; phylum Streptophyta; class Magnoliopsida; order Santalales; family Viscaceae; genus Viscum; species Viscum album. The sequence continues at coordinate 693,855,686 of OY728130.1, forward strand.
GCGATTTTCCAAGCCAAAGTCATTGTGTGGTAAATACAATGCCCATTTCTCTATTAGGGATATTATCCTTTATGCACATTTACTTATTGATTATAGAGTTTCATTTATGAATTACACATTCCTTTATTGTGGAATAAATGATTATGTTTAATGAATCCATGTTATATTATCCATGTAGCAAACTTATGCATGAAATGAAATGATTAAGAAGGGTGCGCCCTGATAGCGCTCCAATGCATTGGGTAAAGATTAGTATCATGATATGTCAAGTGAAATGATGGTTTACTCATGCTAATCCAAGTGAAATGAGGGTTTACTCATGCTCCATGTGCAATGAGCCTTGACTCATTCTAATATCATGTTAAATGTTGTTGCCACATTTCAAAGTTATGATAATCATGCTATATCATGCCTCTATATTCATGTTTCTCTTGTGCTCCATTGATATGCATATTGCCTAAAATGTACTATATTCTTCATGCTATGCCTTTCTTACTCCCTTACTAGGATTTATAGCTCACCCTTTTCTTATGCATGTTCTCAGGTTATCCCATGCAATGCAAAGTACGAAGGAATGTGTGTGGTCATGTGAAACAAATTTTCAATAAATATGTGTATTTAATGTTTTAAGTTTCTATGTAATGTTTCTAAGCCCCAAAGACACCATACCTATTTATATTCTATGTTGTATCAAGTGAATATTTTATGTAATAAATTGTATTTAAATGTGAAATAAATAGAAAATTTTCTATAGTTGATATCAGAGGATAGGTTTAGTTATTTTTGGGATTAAGATTAGAAAACCCTAGTGAAATACTTAGGGATAAAACTAAGTATATTAAAAACATTCCTAAATTTTGGAGAGTATTGAGTAAGTGGTTTATCAAGCAAATACATCCCTATATAGATATGAATAGGTAGAGGTGGCTCTGACACAAATGTATTTAGGGGTAAAACCTGAAAACACCACTTTGAGCTAGACTCTAATGAGAACTGATGCATGACAACGGGACTTGCTGCACTGTTGGTTATGACACTCCCAGGGGATATGCTTTGTTAAATTCATAAGCTTAGTAAGAACCATTATTAAGGGAATTAAAAAAATTCCCTTAAGAATATATGTTGGGAATTATATCATGGATAACATAGATTTAAGCCTATAAATTTATAAGTTAAGTAAATAAAAGTAATTTATAAGTTATCCGTTTTTGTCTTTGGATTACTGATTGTACCACAATTCACTGTTTTATTTCATTTTTATACCAATGTATTAAAGTAGTTTTGTATTGAAAATTACAAGTATAATAAAAAATTTCACTTCATTTTTGATTCAATAATTTTGTGTTTAACACTGTTAAAAAGAGTAATGTTACTTGTTTTGATAATTACATTGTAGGTGGAGGTGATTTGGAGGACCCATGATGAAGTCCAAGAAAAATGAGCCAATATGTACATGATCCAAGGATACTAGTGGAATAAAATGCATACTTTTACTAAACCGTGCATTCAAATGAGATGAAACATTGCGGGAAGGTCCAAAATTTAATTATCTACATTTCATCTGAAGGAACCGAAGGCCAATTCATCAATTAAGAGTCCCATACAGACTGGTCTTTCCAAAAAAACGAATCTGCATTGAGTCAAAACGTTTCCTCTATATTTTGGAAATATATCTTATTATATACATGAGATGGATGCCAAATATTACATAGAGGTAGAAAATGTGTCTAAAAATAACTATTTAGTTTTTTCCAAAGTTATTTAAGACTGTCTGATCATCCAAAACCATAGATCAAGAGGATTCTTGAAATTAGGGTGCCCAAAACCACTGCCCACTTTTCCTATAAATTGGCACCTTGGGCACCTTATGTTGAAGTTCAACCAGGAGTAAAGGTTCTGACATTTTGGAGTCCCCAATGAGTATTCTCATCATCTATAGAAGTTATAGAGGCCATGGGGTGTTACTTCAACATCTTCTTCTTCCTCCCATCCCATAGATTTCTAAACCCAATGTGATCACTTAGGGAGGAACTTGATGTAATCCCGAGCTTCATGTTTGTATTATTTTGAATTATCTTTTTAATTTCAGGTTTTATGTTTTTTTATTCATCCTATATTTTAATTTAATTTAGTTATATACTAGTATACTATACTCAAACTCAAATGATCATGTTTGGGGGTTCCCTTTCATGCGATGTTTCACACACCGTTCATCCCTTTTTCTTCTCTCATTCAATTACCATGTTTATGTGGTTCATATTGGTCAATTAAACTCACATAATCACTATAAATTCAATTTAAATTTATGTCATGGTATCACAAATAAATAACATACAAACCTGGACAGTACATCGAGTTCTTCGTGTGTTGCCTTGGTGAGTTTCGGTTATGAAGTCGAATACAAATCACCCAATCATCGGCGATGTCTGGTGCATTGTTGTGTGTTTTCGACTGAACCGTAGGAGGTATCCTATCATAAAATAAGTAAAAATATGGTACTAGTTTTTACAAACTAGTTATTAAAAGATCTATTCCCTTTCTCTTGAAGCGATGAAGGATGAGCATCACGAGACTTCCCCGAGTTGATCACGTTTAATTAATCTTGTTCATTTCTACTTTGTTTTATCACTTTAATTTTATATTGTCATATTTAATCATAAAAACCAATGTTTTAAAAAAATCTCATTCCCCTTCTATTTTCATAATCAAAAACCTTTTTTTAAATTAATGATCTAAGGCTCCATCGAGAGACGACCTAGGGTTGCTGTTATACTGTAGAAATTCTAGTTAAAATTAAATAACTAATTTGATGCGCTCGACAACATGATCAAATTTTGGAACCATTTATGGGTAGAAAAGATCATTTTATTCTATTTAGTTCTTTTTATTTATTTATTTTTCTTTTTAATTATTACTCCTTTTAATATCCCATCCCCCCTATTTTATTGTTTTTTTTATTTTTGTTTGTTTTTGTGTGTTCTCTCTATCTCTCTCTATTTTTATCTATATCTCTAAAATTGTAGTATAAAATTATATTTTATTTTACACTTTCATTTATTAAGTGTATTTATTTCATTAATCTTTCATAATTTTTTTAAAAGAAACAAAAAAACAACAACAAACAAACAATCAATCAAATTGGACATCATTGTTGCATGACAAAATCTAGAAAAGAAAAACTACTTGAATTTGACCCTAAAATTAAAAATACACTTCACACAAAAATAAAGGAATATAGAGTATGTTAATCAAGTAACACTGAGAAACCCCTTGTGGAACCTCAAGTGGTTCTAAACCACTCAAAAATTAAACCCATCCCCAAGAAAACATGACTGCAAATAATTGAACCTTAAAAGAGACGACCACCCCAGACGTGGAGCACCAACCTATGTACATCCAATATCATAAGGAAGCATCCAACTTTGATCTGAGATCAGGTCTCATCCACCTAATTTCAAAATTCCATGGTCTTCCTGTTGAGGACCCTCACAAACATCTCAAAGAGTTTCACATAGTGTGTTCCACCATGAAACCCCAAAATGTGTATGAGGACCTAGTTAAGTTTAGGGCCTTGCCTTTCTCCCTTGATGATGTAGCTAAAGACTGGATATACTATCCACCTACCACAATTGGGGGATAGAATGACCTTAAATGACTCTTTTTAGAGAAGTTATTACCTGCCTCCCAAACTGCATCAATTAGAAAATAAATCTATGGAATTAGGCAATCACAAGGAGAGACCCTTCATGAATATTGGGAGAGATTCAAAAGACTTTGCTCATGTTTCCCCCACCACCAAATTATTGAACAATTGCTAATTTAATACTTCCATGAGGTACTTTTTCCCATGGATCATGGAATTATAGATGCTGCAGCTGGTGGTACTCTTATTGATAAAACTCCTTCCGTCGCTCATGACTTAATAGCCAACATGGCTCAAAATGCACAACAATTTGGTACATGAGCAATTTCACCAACCTGAGGAGTTCATGAGGTAAGTCATTCAGTACTAGAACAAAAGGTAGGTAATAAACTTTATGAGATGCATACCCTTATAAGGCAATTAGCTCAAGCACAAGGTAACTCACACTCTACTTCTATTCCATTACACTGTGGTATTTGTTCTAATAACACTCATTTTTCTAACTAGTGCTGACAACTTTAGGATTCATCTGAGTCTTGTGTAGTAGTATTCCCAGGATGTCCTTTTTAGAAAGAACCACCCTTCAATCAAGAACCATTTAGGCCAAATCCAAACCCCGGGTGGAAAGAACAACCACAATTCCAACAAGGAGGCAACCCGAGCTACCCCAAGAAAAATTGGTATCAATAAGGCCAAGGTATGAAATATTATTATCCCTCAAATTCTTGGAATAATCCTACTCCTCCTCCCAAATGTGAACCAAGCCTTGAGGACATATTGAAGCAAATGGCATCCCAAAACCTCCAATTCCAATAGACCACACAATCAGTTATTCAAGACCTATGAACTCAAGTGGTATAATTGAAAAACACTATCAGTGAGATCAAGATGAAAGGTTATAGAAAAATACCATCCCAACCCATTGTTAATATGAAGTAAAAAGGTAATGTTTGTGCAATTACACTTCGTAGTGGTAAATAAGTTTCTCCTACTACTGATTCTACATAATAGGTATGTCCCCCTCTTGAAAAAACTCTTTCTCCACACATAAAGGATCCAGTGAAGAAAAAAAACCAAAAGGGTAAACCAATTATTGTTGAGGATTCCCATGAACAATCCATTCCTCTTACTTTCTCCCAAAGACTCTCTAAATCTAAGAATAATTGTGATAATGAAATTGATAAAGAAATAATGGATACATTTAAAAAGGTACAAGTTAATATTATTTTATTGTATGTAGTTAAACAAATCCATCAATATTCCAAATTTCTTAAAGAGATTTGTACCCATAGAAGGATACTGAAGGGGAATGAGAGAGTCAATTTGGGAAGGAATGTCTCATCCTTGATTCAAACAGAAATGCCAACCAAGTTCAAGGATCTGGGAACTTTCACAATACCTTGCACCATAGGGGAGACATTCTTTTCAAATGCTATTCTAGATTTAGGTGCTTCAATTAATGTAATTAATTACTATGTGTACACTTCTCTGCAGGTTGGAGATATTCAACCAATATGAATCATAGTGAAACTTTTCAACTGGAGCACAACACACCCATCAAGAGTGGTCAAGGAAGTCCTTGTAAAAGTGAAGAATCTCATCTTACCCGCCAACTTCTATATTCTTGAGATGAAGGATACCTGAACTCAAGGACATTACCCTCTCATACTTGGGAGGCCATTCCTCAAAATAGAAAATATGATCATCAATGTTCACAATGGTACACTGTCCATGGAGTTTGGTAGATAAAAGGTAAGTTTTAACATCCTTGAGGCTATGAAACACCCCATTGAAGAGAACTTCACTCTTCCTGTCCATTCGATGGAATTTCTCTCAAAAGATTCACACACACACAATTATCTTCTCAACCTATACTCTGATTAATTTTTCTCTTCTTCACCCTTGGACGATTTGAGTTTTGATTCATGTTTTGAGTGTTGTTTTGGTTATGAAAAGTGTAAATTTTGTGATTTAATTAATGAGTGTGTTCATTCTGAGGTACCCATGACTGTTGATGATTTTGAAAATCTCATTTCAATAGATTCTCTATCCTTAGAGAATAAACATGACCAGATAGATAGTTTCATGGACCTCACTCCCCCTAAAACCCCTCCATCAATCCAAAAACTATCGGTGTTGGAACTTAAACCACTTACTTCTAATTTAAAATATGTGTATCTTGAGGGTATTGACCAATTTCCCATCATTATTGCCAACAACCTCTCTCCATAATAGGAATCAAAACTACTAAACCTTTTGAGAGAGTTTAAAAAGGCAATAGGAAGGAAATTAGATGATATTACTAGGATTATCCCATCTATTTGTATACACCATATACTTTTAGATGATGAGGCTAATCCCGTAAGACAATCTCAACACCGGTTGAATCCCACTATCCTTGAAGTGGTAAAATTGGAAGTCAGTAAATTACTTGCTATGAGGATCATTTATCCTATATCTGATAGTAAATGGGTTAGCCTAGTGAAAATTTTGCCTAAAAAGATAGGAATAATAGTTGTGTCAAATGAAAGGAATGAATTGGTTCCAACACATTTGCAAACCAGTTGGCGAGTCTGTATTGACTACTGCCGACTGAATCAAGCCACACAAAAGGACCACTTTCCTCTACCTTTCATTGACCAAATGTTATAATGATTGGCTGGTAAGTCCCATTATTGTTTCCTTGATGGCTATTCGGGTTATTTTCAAATCCATATAGCCCCTGAGGATCAATAAAAGACAAAATTTACCTGTCCATTTGGCACATTTACATATAGAAGGATGACTTTTGGTCTTTATAATGCTCCTAGTACTTTTCAGCGTTGTATGTTGAGTATATTTTTAGAGTACCTTGAGAATTGAATGGAAGTTTTTATGGAAGATTTAATAGTTTATGGAACTTCTTTTGATGACTGTTTGTCACACCTTGGTTTTATCCTCCACCGTTTCATAGAAAAAGATCTTGTATTAAATTATAAGAAATGTCATTTCATGGTTGAACGGGGGATAGTTCTTGGTCATGCTATTTAAAAATAGGTAATTAAAGTGGATAAATAAAAAATTTAATTAATTTCAACACTTCCATATCCAAAATGTATTCTTGAGGTGAGATCTTTCTTGGTTCATGCTTGTTTTTACCTATGATTCATTAAATAATTCAGTAAGATCACACTTCCCTTGTCCTGGTTATTATAAAAAGATTCTGAGTTTGTGTTTGATAAAAATTGAAACAATGACTTAAATTCAATAAAAAAGAGTCTCACATCACCTCCCTTCATCCAACCACCAAGGTGGGATCTCACCTTTAATCTAATGTGTGATGCATCTAACTTTGCAGTTGGGGCAATTTTATTACAAAGGGTTGAGAAGGCTCCTCATTCCATTGTGTATGCCTCACGTACCCTTGACCCTGCCCATGAAAACTACACAACCACTAAAAAATAACTTCTTTATATTGTGTTTTACTTATAAAAATTCCATTAATATCTTATCTAGTAAAAAATCATTGTCTTTTTTGATCATACTGCCCTTTGTTTCCTCCTAAAGAAACCTGAAGCTAATCCCCACCTCATTCGGTGGATGCTCCTCCTCCAGGAGTTTAACCTTGAGATTATAGATAAGATAGGAGTGGAAAATGTGGTAGCTTACCACATTAGTAGGATTTCCCCACCATTGAACCATCATGTTGACTCAACCCTCCCCATTGGATAATTATTCCCTCATGAGAACCTTTGTGATGTTGTAGACCTTACCCCCTGGTATGCAGACATTGTGAATTTTCTAGAAACATCTAGGGTCCCCACTAATTTCAACACTTCACAATCCCAGAGACTTAAGAATTATTCTCGATGGTACATTTGGGATGACCCTTACTTGTGGAGAATTTTTAGTGACCAAGTTGTTTGTCAGTGTATTCCCGACCATGAGTTCACCTCTGTTTTGACCTTCTGTCACACTTTGGATTGTGGGGGTCACATTGAATCTCAACATACGTCTTGAAAGGTACTTGACTTGGGTCTTTATTGGCCAAAATTTTATATATATGCCCATTGGTTTTGTAAGTCATATACTAGATGTCAATTCACAGAGAATATCTCCAAGAGGAATGAAATTCCCCAATAGACCATGTTATTTTGTGAGATCTTTGATGCATTGGGCATTGAATTCATGGGGCCTTTTCTAAATTCATTTGGCTTTGTTTACATATTATTTTTTGTTGACTATGTATGTAAATGGGTGTAAGAAAAGGCCACCAAGATCGATGACTCTTGAGTGGTTGTTGATTTTGTGAGGTCCCAAATTTTCAATAGATTTGGTTTACCAAGATTCATCATTAGTGACCAAGGTTCACATTTTTTCAATCACAACATGACAAATTTGCTTCATAAGTATGGGTTTGATCATAAATTCTCAACTGATTATCATCCCCAAACTAACGAAAAATCAGAAATCTCAAAATGGGAAGTTAAGTGAATCTTGGAAAAAACGCTACAACCCAACATGAAAGATTGAAGTTTGCACTTGTATAATGCACTTTGGGCATACCGTACAACTTTAAAACCCAAATCGGAATGTCACCATATAGGATTGTGTTCGAAAAGTCTTATCACCTATTGGTGGAGGTAGAACACCATGCATATTGGGATGTTAAACAATGTAATATGAATCTTTCAGATGCAGGTGAGCATAGGAAGCTACAAATTCAAGAGTTGGAAGAAATTAAACGTGATGCATATGAGAAATCTTGGATCTATAAAGAGAAGACAAAGGCTATCCATGATATCATGATTCATTAGTGGAAGTTACATATTGGTGAGAATATTCTCAAGTATAATTCCAGGCTAAAGCTCCACCCAAGTAATCTTTGTTCCTGATGGATCGGTCCTTATACCATTACTGATGTTTACCCTTTTGGTACCATACGAGTTTTTCTTGCGAAGAGTGGATAGAGGATTACTATCAATGGGCAGAGGCTCAAACACTTCTATGAGGATTTTCCAAAGCATCTTGTGGATGAAATCCAACTGATAGATGCCACACATGACACCACATAGCAGTATATCCCTTCTCCCTACCTTTATTTACTTGTATATTTTTTTAAAATACATTCATTGAGTACAATTTAACTTTTAGGTGTGGGGGAGGGTGACATGTCATAGTTAGGATTAAAGAAAATAAAAAAAAAACAAATTTTTTTAAAAAATAAGTTTTCATTTTTGATTTCTTTTTCCATATTTTGTGTTTTTAGATAAAAATTGATCTTAAAAAGAATATCCGAAATCATTTTTCATGATTTAGTCGATTGTGTGGAAAATTACATTGTTTTTGGAAAAATGTTTTTCAAATGAATGTTGATATTTAATATTTTTCTAGATTTTTTATTTTCAAATCATTCTTAGGTGTTTAATGGATTTTTGAAAGCCATGCCTCATTAGCACTAACCAATATTTTAATCCCTTACTTGAGAGGTATTATAATCCCTTTATTGCATATTCTTCATTCTAATCACTTTCTTGAGAGTCTCAGGTCATGTAGAGAAACTAGAACTTTCCTTGATTCTGTTTGAAGCCATAAGATTCAAGTATGCTACATTCATGATAGAGGTAATCATTCATTGGAAAGCCCTGTGTACAATTATCCTCTATTTTTGGCCACCTTTACATTTTATCGTTCTTAAGCCTTAGAGACCATGAAATTCCTGTTAGGTAGCCACATTACAAGCTAATTTATCCCTACCTACCCATCTCTTGTGTATATTTTTGTTTATTTTCAGAAAGTGTGGGTGAGAGGGTGTTTTCATGGGAATTCTGGGGAGATAATCATTGTTATGGGTTGATATAAAGGGTGCCTACATTTTCCTTAGGCAATGGGTTCATAAGCCATATTAAATCATTTTTTTCACATGTTTCCATCTTTATCTCCAAAAAAAATCTATACATAAAAAAAATAGTTCTGTACATTGAAAAAAAAAACAGAACAAAAGAAAAAAATAGAGAAAAGAGAATGTTTACTTATTATTATTCACTGCTTGGTTGTGACCCACAGAGATAGAAAATGGAGAGAGTGACTTGAAGGTGATAAAATTTGTGAGGGGTTGAGTGTGTACATTCATTGTTAACACTTTCTGAATTTTGAAATTTTTTGTACATAAGATATTAAACACTCCTCTTCTGCCTCATATTTTTAAACATTAAATCCTACCAACCCTTGAACCTCAGAACAACCTGTTAGAAGTCCTCTTGAGTAGCAGACTAGTTGCTGTCGCTAGAAAAATGATAATCTTTGCAAGTATATAGTAAGATCACATAAAATCTGTGAAAATAGCATAAATACACTTTCATATGTTCTTTGATCGAAGAGGGAAAATGTTTAGGTGAGGTAGGTTGCGACATGTTGCATGAGTGAACAAATGAAGTTGAGCAAATTCAAATGTGAAAAAAGAAAAATGCTAGGAAAATTGATTCCATAAACGAGACATGATGAATTTTATTTAAAAATAATCTTGGATGTTTTTACACCTTTTATTTATGAATGGGACATGATTAGTATATTATAATTTTCTTAGGAGTGAAAATTTTTAGGTGTGAGGGTGTGATCGTACCACGATTCACTGTTTTATTTCTCCCTTATACCAATGTATTAAATTGGTTTTGTATTGAAAATTAAAAGTATAATAACAAATTTCACACCATATTTTATTCAATTATTTTTGTGTTTAAAACTTTTAAAAATGTAAAGGTTACTTTATTTGATAATTACATTGTATGTGGAGGTGATTTGGAGGACCCATGATGAAGTCCAAGAAAAATGGGCCAATCTGCATAGGATCCAAGCACACCAGTGGACTAAAACGCATACTTATACTAAAAAATGAATTTAAATGAGATGAAACTTTGTGGACAGGTAAAAAATTTAATTATCTAAATTTTATATGAAGGAACCTAGTCCCAATTAGTCCATTAAGAGGCCCAAACGGACTGATCTGTCCAACAGAATGAATCTGCACGGGGTCAAAACTTTTCCTCTGTAGTTTAAAAATATCTCTTATTATATATCATATATGGCCGCCAAATTTTACTTGGATGTATAAAATGTTTCTTCCAACAACTCTTTATTTTTTCCCAACGTTATTTAAGACTTTCTGACCAGGAAAAACCATGGACCAAGAGAATTATCAAAATCAGGGTGCCCAAAACCACTTCCCATTTTTTCTATAAATTGTCACCTTGGGCACCCCCTTTTGAAGTTAGAACAGGAGGCAAGATGATACCATTTTGGAGTCCCAAAGGAGTCTTATTATCATACATAGAAGTTGTAGAGTCTATAAGAAGTTTTACTTCAATATATTCTTCTTCCTCCCCTCCTATGGATTTCTAAACCCCTTGTGATCACCCAGGGAGGAACGTGATATAATCCCGAGCTTCATGTTTGTATTATTTTGAATGATATTTTTAATTCCATGTTATATATTGTTTTTATTCATACTATATTTTAATTTAATTGATTTATATACTGGTATGTTATACTCAAACTCAAATGATCATGTTTGGGGGTACCCTTTCATGTGATGCTTCACACACCATTCATCCCTTTTTCTTCCCTCACTCAATTGCGGTGTTTGTGTCGTTCATGTTGGTCAATTGAACTCACATAAGCACTATAAAGGACATGTAAATTTATGTCATGGTATCAAAAATAAATAACATACAAACCTAGATAGAACATCTATTTCTTCATGTGTTGCCTTGGTGAGTTTCAGTTATGAAGTCAAACACAAATCACCCAATCATCGGCGATGTCCGGAGAACCATCGTGTATTTTCAACTGAACCCTAGGAAGTATCCTATCATAAAATCAGTAAAAATATAGTACTAGTTGTTATAAACCATGGATTAAATGATCTATACCTTTTCTCTTGAAGCGACGAAGTATGTGCATCACGAGACTTCCCTGGGTTGATCACATTTAATTAATCTTGTTCATTTCTACTTTGTTTTATCTCTTTTGTTTTCTATTGTTATCTTTAATCATCAAACCCCATGTTTTTCAAAATCTCATTCCCCTTCTATTTTTATAATAAAAACATTTTTTTAAAATTAATGATCTAAGGCTTCATCAAGAGATGACCTAGGGTTTCCGCTATACTGCAGAAATTCTAGTTAAAATTAAACAAATAATTTGACGTGCTCGACAACGTGATCAATTACCCTTTATGTGTTACCCCTAAATTTTATTTTTTTTTTCTAGCCAATGTCTGGTAATAGGAGGACTTAGACTAAAAAACTATATGAATATCAATGTGATGATTGTTCTAATGTGATTCCCAATCTGATGGGAGTGAGAATCATGAACTTTGTCATGATACTCTCTCAGTAAACTCAAGTTTTGAATAGAAACATGGGTCAAGAGGAATGTTCAACCCCCCCTAAGAAAGAAAAAGTCTCAATTGAGAGCTTCATGAGACAAACACCTCCTACTTTTAATTGATCATCTGATCCCTCAATTGTTGAACAATGGATCAACTCCATTGAAAACATCTTCTCCGTCCTTCAATGTTACGAACAAGAGAAGGTTCTTCTGGATGCTTATCGTACAGAGGGTGAAACTGATCAATGGTGGACATTGATAAAAAATAAAAAACCTAAGGAGGATATCAAGGCGTTTGAATGGAAGTATTTCTAGAAAATGTTTTTTGATAAATATTTTCCTCGCACCCTCCTACTTAAGATGGAGAGGGACTTCCTTTCCCTTAAGAAAAAATATGATGAATCCATTGGAGTGTACGAGTCAAACTTCACAAGGATTTAATGATATGCCTATAACTTTCTCATTACCCTCGAATGAAAGCTTGACCATATCTTTAGTAGGCTAAAACCTAACCTCCAGAAAGACCTAGCGATCCATGACTTCGAGAGCTATGGGAAAATTGTTTGATGTGCCCTCAAAGTGAAAATGAAGATAAAAAAATCTTAGGGGTATCATTGGGATAAGAAGCATAAGGAGGACTTTAATTCTGGTGGTTCGATAAAAAAATCCAACAATAATAATAAATTCTATAACCCCAATTTCCAAAGGTGTAGAAAGAATCACCCTAGAAATTTCTTTAAAGGGACGAGGAAATGCTTTAGGTGTAGAAGAGAAGGGAACCTGGCCATTAACTATCAGCAAGAAAAACCCATGGCTAAGACATAGGAGAGGAACGCTACATTCAAACCTCAACACATTGTTCATTGCTTCAAATGAAAAGAACCATGACACTTTGCAAACCAGTTCCCTAATCCATGGGTTTTCAGAAGCATCCAACAACCTCCAAGGAAACAAGGGAGATATTTTTCCACCACTACCACTGTCACGACCCGTACCCCAGGGCCCGTGACGTGACTACCCCAAGCCCGCCTTCCATAGGCCAGGGCCTGGTGACTAGAACCAAAGGCATAGTTCCCTAAATCTGGGAAGGCATTGCCTTTATAACCTACAAACACACACACAAGCAAGAACACAACTGGACGAAACACCAAGTATACTGTATAAAAAAAGAGTGCTAAAAGTAAAAGGGGACAGAATACAAGTCCAACAGTAAAGGTACAAGGAACTGGAAGTACAAGTACAACTAAGGAAAAAGGAAAAATAGCTACTGGGTTGTCCTCCGAGGTTCCTACCTGAAGGGTAGGTACAGATCGCCTCCTCAGCACTCCTCGGCCATTCGTCTCCTCCGTGTACCGACTCGTCGTAAGGTCCACCACCGGGTACCGTCCAGTCCTGGTACTCTCAAACTCAGTCAGTGCTGTCCGTAGTATACATCTAACATAATAAAGTATGGGCATATCCCGTGTAGGGGTGAGTATAATGATACTCAGTAGGGACACCGAGACCCTCAAGGTCTCACAAAATCCACCAAGGATAAACCACAAAGAATGAAATCAATAGATAACCTTACTTAGGTATATGCCCTTACATATACCTAAGTTTTTAAGTGATCCATCTCAATCATGAGGAAAACACAGAAAAACTGACTCAGCTCAAACCAGGATTTTATTCTAGGGGGTAGTATCAAGTAACATCCCCAGTCACATTGTCGAAACTTAAGCAACTAGAGAACTCCCCCTCTATCGAGTACATTGGGCCTGCCTCAACACCAAGCGCACTTCCCACTAACCTTGTACTACTGAGGTACTCCTCCTGTAGAGTATGATGGATCTGCTATGTCACCAAGCGCGCTCACGACCGTGGGTCTCCCGCGTCACCAAGCGCGCTCCCCCTCGTAGCCTGCTGAGGTACTCCTCCTGTCGAGTACCGTGGGTTTGCCGCGACACCAAGGCGCTCCCCACTGTGGGTCTTCTACGACACCAAGGTGCTCCCCATTGGGCTAGTAGAGTCACTCCGATTCAGAATAGTCAGTATTCGTCAGGTCTAAGCCAGATAATAGGTCTCCACACTACGATCGCTCGTCTCTAAAAGGATCTCCTCCACAAGCTACTGGTCGATACTCCAACTGTCATGAAGTCCCATGAAGAAGTATCTCAAAGGTCCACCATGTCATAGGGGTCTCAACGCAATAGACAATGCATCAATCAGACGCTCGGTCTGTGAGTTATTAGACTTTTAGTCCCGGAGGCCCAGTTGGATTCGTGGATGAACCAACCTGACCGTATCTCAAATATATCCCAAACTCTAGTGGGGTATACTCAATGAGACTTTCACGCTCCAATATTTCCAACGCCACTGACGGTTCGTCAAACAGACATTTGGTGACAAAGATATGGACGAAGGAGCGTAAATGGGCCGTAGTGGGCCCGGGTCCAGTCCGACCCGGCCCAACCCAGCCTGGGCCGACTCGCTTCGAATCGAACCAGCCCGACCTGGTTCGGGTCAACCCGGCTCCACTTCGGGTCGACCAGGCCTGTTAGGTGGGCCAACCTATTAAGTTCGGGTCGGCTCGCTGGGCCCAGCCCAGTTGGCCGTAAGGGGCCGCAGAGAGCCATGAGGGCGTGGACCGGCCGTGAGGGTGCGGACCAGCCACGGTTCGGAGTGAGGGCAGTTTAGCCTGGAGGGTGCCACATGGGAGGCTCGGCCTGGAGAGTGCCGCGAGGGCGGCTCGGCCCGGGGCGCAGGGCTGGTTCGGCTTAGAGGGTCGTGGGGGCGCGGCTTGGGGTAGCTTGGCTTAGGGGATAGGGTGGCACAGTCGGGGCCAGTTCGGCCAGTGGGTGGCGCGACCAGGGTCGGTTCGACCGGGAGGACAGAGCGGCCGAGGAGGCTTGTCCGGCGGATGGTGCGGCCAGGGCGGCTCGACAGGGAGTCCGGGGTGCGTCACTGCCAGGGCGCGGCACGACTCGAGGTCAGTGGGGCTGGCGGCGGCATGGGGACGGTTTGGCCGGGAGGCCGGGGCGCCGCGGGGGCAGCGCGGGTCGTGAAGGCTATGGGTGGCGGTGCCGTTGCCTTCATCGCCTTCCTCCGTTTCGAAGAACACCGCAAATCAACACAAGGGTTACAGAGAGGACGAGCCATGTTAGTTTGGCCCGCACTCTCCGAATTAGAGTAGTAGCAAGAGGTTCAAAAGAACAAAGCACATCAAACCTTCCCGCAAATATTCTTCCCAACCTGTAAAATAAAAGAAGGGGGTGTACTTGTGAAGTGAGAGTCAAACAGCATTAAACCCCTACTTGTTTTTTGTTGGTTGATGTTGGTGTGAAAAGGCGGACGTTGATTATTTTTAGACGAACACATCCTTTGTCAGAGGAAGTTTCAAGGAAGAAAATCAAAGGAGGTCGACATTCTTCATTGGGGCGTGCATTCTTCGTTGGAGAACACATTCTTCGTTGGAGAGCATACTCCTCAAGTGTTGGGCGTCGTGTCACTTTACCAACACTTTGTCGCTTGGTGAAGCCATCCCAAATCCTCCTCCCAAGCTCCATATATATAGGAGAGGGGGTAGGTAGGTAACAATCATGGAATTTATGATGGTTCATTTATTAGGAACCTTTCTAAATTCCAACTACGCTGTTACTTAATTTAAAAAGGGGAAATCCAATCAACTAAGTTGGCACAATTAAAGGTATGTGCATTGGCACAATTAATGTGAAGGAATTAAAGAGGCTCCTCCAAATTAATGAGGGGGGTTGAGAGTTTCTCTCAATTAAAGGGGGGGGGGGGGGGTTTAGTCCCGGGTGGTCCCCACCACCATAAACTCTCATGGGAGGTTATGGTTCGGGTGGTCCCCACCACCATAACCTCTCACGGGAGGTTAAGGTCTGGTGGTCCCAACTTCTAACTTCCACATGGAGGTTTAGTTCTGGTGAACCCCAACTCCCAACACCCACATGGGTGTTTCAAATAAAAATAAAAATGTCACACACTTTTATTTTTATTTTATTCTTACACGAAAAACCCAAAAACTAACTTTCATCCTCGACTAACTACCATCGAGGTGAAAGTCTTCTTAAGCGAATACCAACACTACGAGTTCAACGGTGACCTCATATTTCAATTCTGAGAACTGGTTCAAAAGTTATAAAAAATCACTTGCACGTTTACTGAACGTACCCAAAATAAATTTCAGAAATTCATTCCGGGCATTCCGGGCCTCGGATGCACCGTCAATTTTTTGCGGACTTGTAAAATTACCATATATTTAAAAAAAATTACATGGAAATTATGTGACTTTACATTCTCCCCACCTCAGGATTTACATCCCCGTAAGCCACAACTCAAACTAATAGAACAAGTGGGGGTACTAAGCACGCATATGAGCCTCCCACTCCCATGTGCTCTCCTAGAGGTTCCTGTGCTGCCAACGAACGTGCACCAAAAGTATCGACCATCCACGAAGGAACTGCTCCTGTCGATCCTTAATCTCTACTAGAACCTCCATAAAAGTCACCCCATTGTCGACGTCCAGATCACCATGGTCGATGATGTGAGAAGGGTCATGCACATATCTCCTCAGTAGGGATACGTGGAAGACATCGTGCACCCAGTGCAACTGAGGTGGAAGAGCTAAGCAGTATGCCACCTCACCAACTTTGCTAAGGACTTGAAAAGGTCCGATGAACCTTGGAGATAACTTGCTGCCTCAGACAAATCACCGCAAAACTCGTCGAGAGGAGACCCGTATAAAGTCATAGTCTCCATCCTCGAACTCTAGAGGTCTCCGTCTCCTATCGGCATACGAATTCTGCCTACTTTGTGTAGTCTTCATCCGCTCCTATATGACCTGCACCTTCTCTGTGGTAGCCCGTACTATATCTGGTCCCATTAGTGCTGACTCCTCTGGGTCAGTCCAACACAAGGATGATATGAAAGGTCGCCCATATAACGCCTCAAAAGGTGCCATCCCAATGGTGGAGTGATAACTGTTATTGTACGCAAACTCCACTAAAGGAAAGTGATCCTCCTAGCTGCGACTGAAGTTGAGGACACAAGCATGCAACATGTCCTCGAGGGTCTGAATGGTTCGCTTAGTCTGACCATCCGTCTGAGGAGGGAAGTCGGTGCTCAAATGAAGCTACGTCCCGAAATCCTCCTACAACCCCTTCCATAGCTGGGAAGTAAAACTTGTATCACAATCAAAGACAATTGCCATGGGTACTCCATGTAGTTTCACAATATTCTGCACATAGAGGTGTCCCAAGCTCTCTACTGAACCCTGCTCTATGATCGGTATGAAGTGGGCTGAATTGGTGAGTCGGTCGACGATCACCCAAATCGAGTCATGTCCCCTGGATGTACGTGGAAGACCCATCACAAAGTGCATGGATATCCCATCCCACTTCCACTCTGGGACCTCTAAAGGCTGAACCAAGCTTGGTGGTTCCTGATGCTCCGCCTTCACTTGCTGATAAGTGAGGCATCGAGAGACAAACTCTGCAACTTCTTTCTTTATTCCTGGCCACCAGTTTTGTTGTCGAAGATCCTGGTACATCTTCACCACTCCTGGATGTACCGCTAGAGGGGATGTGTGGAACTCCATAAACACTTCCCTCTGAAGTGAAACTGGTACCATGGTACATCCTCTGAAGAGCATTATGTGATCCCCACCTTTAGAAAAACCATCGAGTGCCTGTCCTGTGGATATCTAAGCACGTCATGTCTCACAGTCAGCATCCCCACACTGCGCCTACCTAACTCGCTGAAGAAGTGGGGGAGTGACTGTAAGAGAATGTAGAAAATCTACTTCGTCTTTATCCACAAAGGATATCTGCAATGCGGCCAACTGCTCTGTCGCCTCACATAGAAGCTGTATACTAGATCTCCTACTGAGTTTATATGCAACAACGTTCCCCTTCCCCGGAGTATAGACTATATCGAAGTCATATTCATGGAGGAAATCAATCCAAAATATCTATGTCAGGTTCAGTTCCTTATGGGAGAAGATATACCTGAGACTCTTTTGCTTAGAGTACACTGTAAAACATTAACCCATCAGATAGTGCCACCACATCTTCAAGGCGAAGACCACTACTGCTAACTCCAGGTCATGGGTAGCATAGTTCTGCTCATGTTGTCTCAGCTATCGAGAACCATATGTGATCACTGCTCGCTCCTGCATTAGGACACATCCGATTTCGGTCCCTGATGTGTCACAGTAGACTACGTACCCTATGCCTTCCTCTGGAAGCCTTAGTATGGGGGTACTAGTCAGCCTTTGCTTCATCTCCTGAAAACTCCACTGGCATCTCTCTGACCACACGAAAGGTTACCCCTACTTTGTCAAGACTGATAATGGCGCTGCAACTCTGGAGAAGTCTGGAAGAAACCTCTAGTAATATCCATCCAAACCCAAGAAACTCCATACTCGCATTACACTTTTGGGTGGCTCCCAAGAAAGTACCGCCTCAATATTTGCTGGATCTACTATAACTCCATCCACTAAGATGACATGTCCTAGAAAGTGAACCTCTCGGATTTAGAACTAGCACTTCGAGAGCTTACTATAAATCTAGTGCTCTCGGAGTGTGTCCAGTACTACCCGCAAATGGTAAGCATTATCTTCCTCAGTAGTCGATTAAATCAGAATGTCTTTGATGAAGAATACGACAAAGCAATCAAGGTATGGATGAAAGATCATGTTCATGAGTCCCATGAACACTGCTGGAGCATTGGTTATGCCAAATGGGATAACCAAGAACTCATAGTAGCCATACCGATACCTGAAGGCTGTCTTCTACACATCCTTGTCTCGTACTCTAAGCTGGTGATAGCCTGATATGAGGTCTATCTTCGAGAACCATCGTGCTCCTTTCAGCCGATCAAAGAGGTCGTAAATCCTTGGGAGTGGGTACTTGTTCTTCACGGTCACCTGGTTCAGGCTCCGATAGTCAACACAAAGCCTCAATCTCCCATCCACCTTCTTGGAAAATAGAATCGGGGCTGCCCAGGGAGAAACACTAGGTCGAATGAATCCCTTCCCCTGAAGTTCATCCAACTATACCTACAGCTCATGAAGCTCTGTGAGAGCCATCCGATATGTTGGTGTAGATATCAATGTCGTCCCAGGGTACAAGTCAATGTAAAAGTCCACATCACTGTGAGGAGGTAGACCCGTAACATCATCAGGGAAGACATCCGCGTACTGGTCTCCCACTATAGGATAGCTCGGACTGTCCACATCAACAACTCCAAGGGTAAGGCTAACAAACTGATGAGTGATCGGCTTTACTCTCCTCCGGGTAAGTCCATCCTATGTTGCAATGAATCCCTTCTCACCGGTGAAGGTAAACCTGGTCCCATCCATGCGGACACACCGCAATTTGTGCCTAATACATTCTATCTGAGCATGGATTGTAGATAACTAGTCCATACCAAAGATGACGTCGTAAGGCCTCGACGCCGCTACTAGGAGATCCCAGCTGAAGCTCTCGCCTCATAGAGTAAGATCACACTACCAGAACCAGTGTGTAATCATCAAATTTGATCCCATAGGAGTGTCTAGCCATAAGGATCGAGCCAACATCTCCGTCATAATCTCTGAGCTCCGAATGATGGTAGTGGAAATAAAATAATGACTGACACCTGTGTCTATAAGTACTATAGCTAAGGTGGAGTAGACACAGATCATACCTCGAATAATCTCCAGAGTACCATGATCATAAGGCTCAGCTGCCTGGAGCTGAGCTCTCCCCTGTCCACCTGCTCCCTGTGGTCAGGGTGGACCTCCTGGTGTTGGTGGCGGTAATATCTCAAATCGTCGCCCACCGCCAGCTACACGACCATCTCCTCTTCCACATCCGCCTGCTCCCTTTGGACTACCTCGATCAAATCTCTATCTTTTCCCGGGTGGTCCTTCAACCATCTTTTGATCATCCAAATAATGGGTCAGACAGTCATAAGCCATGTGACCCTGCCCACTGCATGTAAATCATTTCCCACTCCTGGAATGTTTGTCTCCACTTCAGGTGCCCCACACAACCAATCCAGTGTCATGTGGTTATCCACATGTTGGTCTGGTCTTCTTGGACCTCTGCGACATCTGTTTGCTTCCAGCTGTAGAAGACTCCACTACATGATGACTAGTAGTGGGTCTTTATGCTGGTGACTTCTCAATAAGGAAACTCTCCACTAAGAGGTCTCTCTCTAACACCCCCGCCTACGTCGGGATGCTAAGTGAGATCACCGAAGCCCTGATATCCCGCTTGAGCCCCTGCTCGAAGGTCTGAGCCCTGAAGAATTGGTCTCGCACCATATCGGTGGAGTAACGTGAGAGGTCAGTGAACCTCGCTGAGTACTGCGCTACAGTCATTCTTCCCTGCTACAGATGAAGTAACTCCTGAATGCGCACTGTGCGAAGAGTCTCCGGAACAAACTCTACTCGAAACAGGCTCTCAAAGTCTACCCAGAGAAGCATCACCTCGTCGTGGACTTGGAGAATCAAGCTCCACCATCTTCCCACTACTGCTTGTAGAAGGCTGGAAATAAGTTTCACCATGAGATCGACTGGTGTCCTTATGAGTCAAAAGACTCTAACCACAGCCTACAGCCAATCCTCAGACGCCTGTGGGTCCGTCTCTCCCCTGAACCTAGGTGGCCTCTGGCACTGTAACTCGTGCAACGCACTCAAGCGGCATTCACCATCTGCTACTGGGGATTGTGGCATTGGTGGCCCATTGGGGAATGGTACCACTGGTGCCTCTACTAGAAGAGGGCCCTACACCGAGGCCTCGTCGCTCGGTGGTCTATCAGTGCGTACAACTATCAGAACTTTATCCGGCTGTTTGTGTGGAGGCATCTTGAAAAGAAATAGGTGTTCTATAGTTAAAAATTTATTCCAGGTGAGTTGACCTGGCGAGCCGACCATAAGAATTTTTTTGAAAAGACACACGTAATCATTGTTTTCGTGCACTGAGTCAGAAATCAGAAGTCAGGGTCCTGGTGTATGGATACGCCGGCCACCGCACCAACACTAGAATCCATGAATTAAAAACTACACTCACTACACTTAACACTATTGCTTCCCTGAAAAGATCAGAGTCCTAAGTTTTGTGGTAGAACCGACTCCTCTGATACCAATTTGTCACAACCCGTCCCCCGGGACCCCTTCCGTGACTACCCCAAGCCTGACTTCCATAGGCCAGGGGCTAGGGACTAGCACCAAAGGCCTAATTCTCTAAAACTAGGAAGGCATTCCCTTTATAACCTGCAAACACACACACAAGAAAGCACACAGATGGATGAAACACCAAGTAAACTATTGAAGAAAAGAGTGCGGAAAGTAAAAGGGGCCAGAATACAAGCCCAATAGTAAAGGTACAAGGAACTGGAAGTACAAGTACAACTGAAAAAAAGGAAAAACAACTACTAGGTCGTCCTATGAGGTTCCTACCTGAAGGGTAGGTACAGATCACCTCCTCAGCACTCCTTTCCTATCCATCTCCTCTGTGTACCGACTCATTGTAAGGTCCACCACTGGGTACCGTCCAGTCCTGGTACTCTCAACCTTAGTCAGCGCTGTCCGTCATCTGCATCCAACACAACAAGGTGTGGGCATAACCTGTGCAGGGGTGAGTATAAAGATACTCAGTAGGGACACCGAGATCCTCAAGGTCTCACAAAATCCACCAAGTATAAACCACAAAAAATGAAATCAACAGATAACCTTACTTAGGTATATGCCCATACATATACCAAAGTTATCAAGTGATCCATCTCAATCATGAGGAAAACAAAGAAAAACTGACTCATCTCAAACCGGGATTTTATTCTAGGGGGTAGTATCAAGTAACATCCCCAGTCACATTGTCAAAACCTCGACTGTTGGATAACTCCTCCTCTATCGAGTACAGTGGGCCTGCCGTGACACCAAGCTTGCTTCCCACTATCCTTGGACTGCTGAGGTACTCCTCCTATCAAGTACCATGGATCTTCCACGTCACCAAGCGCACTCCCCACCGTGGGTCTGTCGCATCACCAAGCGCGCTCCCCCTCATAGCCTGCTGAGATACTCCTCCTGTCGAGTACTGTGGGTCTGCCACAACACCAAGGCGCTTCCCACTGTGGGTCTTCCATGACACCAAGGCGCTCCCCACTGGGCTAGTAGAGTCACTCCGAGTCAAAATAGTCAGCAGTCATCAGGTCTAACCCAGCTACAAGGTCTCCGCACTATGCTCGCTCATATCCAAGAGGATCCGCTCCATGAGGTACTGGTCAATACTCAAACTGTCACGAAGTTCCATGAAGAAGTATCTCAATGGTCTTCCACATCATAGGGGTCTCAACGTAATAGACGACGCATCAATCGGACGTCCGGTCTGTGAGTTATTAGCCTTTTAGTTTAGGAGGCCTGGTTGGATTCATGCACGATCCAACCTGACCATATCTCAACTATATCCCAAACCCCAGTGGGGTATACTCAAATGGACTGTCATGCTCCAAGATTTGCAATGCCGGTGATGGTTTTTCAAATGGATGTTCGGTGCCAAAGATATGGCCGAATGTGCGTAAATGGGTCGTAGTGGGCCCGGGTCCGGTCCGACCCGGCCCCCAGCATGGGCTGACCCGGTTTAGGTCAACCCGACCCGACCCGGCCTGACCCAGCCTGGGCCGACCCGGTTCGGGTCAACCCGGCCTGACCCATTGGGTCTATCCCGACCTGTTAGGCGGGCCAACCCGTGGGGTTCGGGTAGGCCCGCTGGGCCCAGCCCAGCCGGCCGCAAGGGGCTGCGGAGAGCCGTGAGGGTGTGGACTGGCCTCGAGGGCGCAGACCGGCCATGGGTCGGTGTGAGGGCGGCTCGGCCCGGGGCGCGGGGCCGGTTCGGTTCGGAGGGAAGCAGGGGCACGACTTGGGGCGGCTCGGCCCAAGGGCCAGGGTGGCGCGGCCGGGGCCGGTTTGGCTTGTGGGTGGCATGACTGGGGGCGGTTCAGCCGGGAGGCCAAAGCGGCCGGGGAGGATCGTCCGGCGGATGGTGCGGCCAGGGCGGCTCAGCTAGGAGGTTGGGGCGCGGCGCGGCTCGGGGCCGGTGCGGCCGGCGGTGGCGCGGGGCCAATTTGACCAGGAGGATGGGGCATCGTGGGGGTGGTGCGGGTCGCGGAGGCCGTGGGTGGCGGCGCCGTTTCCTTCTTCTCCTTCATCGCCTTCCTCCGTTTTGAAGAACACCGCAAATCAACACAAGAGTTACAGAGAGGATGGGCCTTGTTAGTTTGGCCTGCACTCTCTACATTAGAGTGGTAGCAAGAGGTTCACAAGAACAAAGCACATCAAACCCTCCCGCAAATATTCTTCCCAACCTGAAAAAGAAAAGAAGGGGCTGTACTTGTGAAGTGATAATCAAACATCATTAAATCCATACTTGTTCGTTGTTGCTTGATGTTGGTGTGAAAAGGCGGATGTCGATTCATTATAGATGAACACATCCTATGTCGGAGGAAGTTTCAAGGAAGAAAATAGAAGGAGGTCGGCGTTCTTCATTGGGGAGTGCGTTTTTCGTTGGATAATGCATTATTCGTTGGAGAGCGTAATCCTCCAAGTGTTGGGCGTCATGTCACTTTACCAGCGCTTCGTCGCTTGGTGAAACCATCCCAAATCCTCCTCCCAAGCTCCATATATATAGGAGAGAGGGTAGGTAGGTAAAGATCGTGGAATTTATAAAAGTTCATTTATTAGGAACCTTTCTAAATTCCAACGATGCTGTTACTTAATTTAAAAAGGGGAAAGACAATCAACTTAGTAGGCACAATTAAAGGTATGTGCGTTGGCACAATTAATGTGGAGGAATTCAAGAGGCTCCTCCACATTAATGAGGGGGGTTGAGAGTTTCTCTCAATTAAAGGGGGTTTAGTCCCAGGTGGTCCCCACCACCATAACCTCTCATGGGAGGTTATGGTCTAGTGGTCCCCACTTCCAACTTTCACATGGATGTTTAGTTCTGGTGGAACCCACCTCCCAACACCCACATGAGTGTTGCAAATAAAAATAAAAATGTCACAAACTTTTATTTTTATTTTATTCTTACACGAAAAACCCAAAAACTAACTTTCATCCTCGACCAACTGCCGTCGAGGTAAAAGTCTTCTTATGCAAATACCAGTATTGCGAGTTCAACGGTACCCTCAGATTTCAATTTCAAGCCCCATTTCAAAAGTTATAAAAACTCACTCGCACGTTTATTGAATGTACCCGAAATAAAGTTCAGAAATTCATTCTTGGCATTCCGGGCCTCGAACGCGCCATCAATTTTTGTGGACTTGTAAAATT
Source organism: Viscum album (assembly GCA_963277665.1). Classification (NCBI taxonomy): domain Eukaryota; kingdom Viridiplantae; phylum Streptophyta; class Magnoliopsida; order Santalales; family Viscaceae; genus Viscum; species Viscum album. The sequence goes on from OY728130.1 coordinate 693,880,012, forward strand.
CTCATATATTTAAAAAAAATTACGTGGAAATTCTGAGTCTTTACATTCTCCCCACCTCAGGCTTTACATCCTCGTAAGCCACAACTCAAACTAAGGGAAAAAGTGGGGGTACTGAGCATGCATATGAGCCTCCCACTCCCATGTGCTCTACTGGAGGTTCCCGTGCTGCCAGCGAATGCGCACCAATGGTATCGACCATCCACGAAGGACCCACTCCCGTAAATACTCAATCTCTACTGGAACCTCCTTAAAAGTCGCCCCATCATTGAAGTCCAACTCACCATGGTCGATGATGTGAGAAGGTTCGTGCACGTATCTCCTCATTTGGGATACGTGGAGGACGTCGTGCACCCAGTGCAATTGAGGTGGAAGAGCTAAGTGGTATGCCACCTCCCCAACTCTTCTGAGGAACTGAAAAGGTTCGATGAACCTCGGAGATAACTTACCGCCTCGGCCAAATCTCCGCAAACCTCGTCGAGATGAGACCTGTAGAAAGACATGGTCACCATACTCAAACTCTAGAGGTCTCTGTCTCCTGTTGGCATATGAATTATGCATACTTTGTGTAGTCTTCATCTATTCCTGGATGACCTGAACCTTCTCTATGGTAGCCCATAATATCTCTGGTCTTATTAGTGATAACTCCCCTGGGTCAGTCCAGCATAAGGACGATCTGCAAGGTCGCCCGTATAACACCTCAAAAGGTGCCATCCCAATGGTGGAGTGATAGCTATTGTTGTACGCAAACTACACCAAAGGAAAGTGATCCTCCAATCTGTGACTGAAGTCAAGAACACAAGCACGCAACATGTTCTCAAGGGTCTGAATGGTCTGCTCATTCTGACCATATGTATAAGGATAGAAGGCGATGTTCAAACTAAGATGCATCCTGAAATCCTCCTATAACCCCTTCCATAGCTAGGAAGTAAAAAATATATCACAATTAGAGACAATCGTCATGGGTAATCCATGTAGCCGCACAATCTCCTGCACATAGAGGCGTCCCAAGCTCTCTACTGAACCCTTCTCTCTGATCAGTAGGAAGTGGGCTGAATTGGTGAGTCGGTCGACGATCACCCAATTCGAGTCATGTCCCCTGGATGTACATGGAAAACCCATCATGAAGTCCATGGATATCCCATCCCACTTCCACTCTGGGACCTCTAAAGGCCGAACCAAGCCTGCTGGTACCTGATGCTCCACCTTCACTTGCTGACAAGTGAGGCATTAAGAGACAAACTCTGCAACTTCTTTCTTCATTCCCGGCCACCAGTGCTGTCGTCAGAGATCCTGGTACATCTTCTCCACTACTGGATGTACCGCTAGAGGGGATGTGTGGAAATCCCTCAACACTTCCTCCTAAAGTGACACTGGTACCATGGTATGTCCTCTGAAGAGAATGATGTGCTTCCCACCTTCATAAAAACCGTCAGGTGCCTGTCTTGTGGATATTTGAGCATGTCGTGTCTCACAGTCAGCATCCCCACGCTGTGCCTCCCTGACTCGCTGAAGAAGTTGGGGAGTGACTGTAAGAGACTATAGAAAAGCTGCTCCATCTCTATCCACAAAGGATATCTACAAAGTGGCCAGCTGCTCCATCCCCTCACCTAGCAGCTGTATACCAGATCTCTTACTGAGTGCATCTGCAACAACGTTCCCCTTCCCAGAAGTATAGACTATCTTGAAGTCATAGTCCTAGAAGAACTCAAGCCAACATTGTTGTCTCAGGTTCAGGTATTTTTGGAAGAAGATATACCTAAGAATCTTGTGATTAGAGTACATTGTAAAACGTTCTCCCATCAGATAGTGCCACCACATCTTCAAGGCGCAGACCACTGTTGCTAACTCTAGGTCATGGGTAGCGTAGTTATGCACATGCTGTATCAGATGTCGAGAACCATATGCGATCACTACTCGCTCCTGCATCAGGACACATCCGAGTCCGGTCCCTGATGTGTTTCAGTAGACTACGTACCCTACACCTTCCCCTGGAAGCCTCAGGATGGTGGAATTAGTCAGCCTTTTCCACAGCTCCTAAAAACTCCGTTGGCATCTCTCTGACCACACGAAGGGTTGCCCATTATTTTTCAAGGATAATAATGGTGCTGCAACTCTGGAGAAGTTTGTAACCAACCTTTGGTAATATCCATCCAAAACCAGGAAACTCCGTACTTCCGTCACACTCCTGGGTGGCTCCCAAGCAATTACCGCCTCAATCTTTGATGGATCTACTACAACTCTAGCCTCCAAGATGACATGTCCCAGAAAGTGAACCTCTCGGATCCAGAACTGGCACTTCGAGAGCTTACTATAAAGTTGGTTCTCTTGGAGTGTGTCCAATACTACCCGCAAATGGTAGGCATGCTCCTCCTTAGTAGTCGAGTAAATCAGAATTTATTCGATGAAGACTACGACAAAGAGATCAAGGTATGGCTGAAAGATCATGTTCATGAGTCCCATGAACACTGCTGGAGCGTTGGTTACACCAAATGGAATAACCAAGAACTCGTAGTGGCCATACCGACACCTGTAGGCTGTCTTTTTCACATCCTCATATCATACTCTGAGCTGGTGATAGCTTGATCTGAGGTCTATCTTAGAAAACAATCATGATCCTTTCAGCTGATCAAAGAGGTCTTCAATCCTTGGGAGTGGGTACTTGTTCTTCACGGTCACCTGGTTCAGGCTCCGATAGTCAACAAAAAGCCTCAATATCCCATCTTCCTTCTTGGAAAACAGAATCGGGGCTGCCTAGGGAGAAAAACTGGGTCGAATGAATCCCTTCCCCTGCAAGTCCTCCAACTGTACCCAAAGCTCACGAAGCTCCGTGGGAGCCATCCAATATGATGATGTAGATATCGGTTCCATCCCAGGGTACAAGTCAATGTAAAAGTATACATATCTACGAGGAGGTAGACCCGGAATAACATCAGGGAAGGCATTTAAATACTAGTCCCCCACTCTAGGATAGCTTAGACTCTTCACATCAACAGCTCTAAGGGTAAGTCTAGCAAACTAATGAGTGATCAGATGCACTCTCCTCCGGATAAGTCCATCCAGCACTGAAAAGTCTCCCTTCTCACCAGTTAAGGTAAACCTGGTCCCACCCATGCGGACACACCGCACTTTGCACCTAATACAGTCTATCAGAGCATGAATTGTAGATAATCAGTCCATACCCAAGATGAAGTCGTAAGGTCTTGACACCACTACTAGGAGATCCTAACAGAAGCTCTCACCTCCTAGAGTAAGTTCACATTGCTGGAACCAGTGCGTAATCATCTAATATGCTCCCGTAGGATTCTCTATCCGTAAGGATCGAGCCAATGGCTCCGTCAGAATCTATGAGCTCCGAACAAGGGTATTGCCAATAAAAGAATGACTGAAACCTGTGTCAATAAGTACTAAAGCTAAGGTGGAGTAGATACAGATCATACCTCAAATCATCTCCGGAGTTCCATGATCATAAGGCTCAATTTCCTAGAGCTGAGCTCTCCCATATCCACCTCCTCCCTACGGTTGGGGTGGACCTCCTCGTGGTGGTGGCGGTAATATCTCAAATCATTTCCGACCTCCAGCTACATGACCAGCTCCCCTGCCACGTCCGCCTACTCCCTATGAACCACCTCGACCAAATCTATGTCTATGTCTGGGTGGTCATTCGACCATCTGCTGATCATCTGAATGGAGGTTCAGACAATCATGAGCTATGTGACCCTGCCTGCTGCATATGAAACACTGCCCGCTCCTAGAATTTTTGTATCCACTTCGGGTGTCCCACACAACCGATCCTGAGTCATGTGGTCATCCACTTGTAGGTCTGGTACTCTTGGACCTCTACGACATCTATTTGCTGCCAGCTGCAGAAGACTCCACTACGTGATGACTGGTAGTGGGTCTCTCTACTGGTAACTGCTCCGCAAGAAAACTCTCCACAAAAAGGTCTCTCTTTAACACCCCCACCTGTGTCGGGATGCTAAGTGAGATCACCGAAGCCCTGATCTCACACCTGCGCCCCTGCTCGAAGGTACAAGACCTGAAGAATGGGTCTCGAACCATATTGGCGGAGTAACGTGAGAGGTCAGTGAACCTTGCTGAGTACTGAGCTACAATCATGCTTCCCTATTACAGATGAATTAACTCCTAAATGCGCACTGCGTGAAGATTTGTTAGAACAAACTCCACCCGAAATAGGCTCTTAAAGTCTATCCAGAGAAGCGATACCTCCTCATGGAACTGAAGCATCAAGCTCTACCATCTGACTGTAGCTTCCTATAGAAGGATGGCATCAAGTATCACCATGAGATCGGCTAGTGTCCCTATGAGTCGAAAGACTCTCACCACAACCTCCATCCAATCCTCAGCCACTTGTGGGTCCGTATTTCCCCTGATCCTAGGTGGTCTTTGGTACTGGAACTTGTGCAATGCGCTCAAGCGGAGTGCACCATCTACTGCTGGGGCTGGTGGCATTGGTGGTCCATCGGGGAATGGTACCGCTGGTGCCTCTGCTGGTGCCTCTACTGGAAGAGGGCCCTGTACTGTGGCCTCATCGCTCAGTGGGCTATTAGTGCATACAACTCTCAGAACTCCAGCCATTTGTATGCGTGGAGGCATCTTGAAAAGAAACAGGTGCACTATGGTTAAAAAGTTATACCTGGTGAGATGAACTGATGAGCTAACCTTAAGAAAACTTTTTAAAACACACACGTAATCAGTGTTTTCGTGCACTGAGTCGGAAATCAGAAGTTAGGGTCCTAGTGTATGGATACGTCCGCTGCCGCACCAACACTGGACTTCCTGAACTAAAAACCATACTCACTACACTTAACACTATTGCTTCACCGAAAAGATCAGAGTCCTAAGTTCTACGGTATAACCGACTCCTTTGATACCAATTTTTCATGACCCGTCCCCCAGGACCTGTTCTGTGACTACCCCAAGCCCGCCTTCCATAGGCTAGGGGCTGGGGACTAGCACCGAAGGCGTAATTCCCTAAAACTGGGAAGGAATTGCTTTTATAACCTACAAACGCACACACAATCAAGCATACAGCTAGAAGAAACACCAAGTAAACTATACAAAAAAATAGTGATGAAAGTAAAAGGGGCCAGGATAAAATCCCAACAGTAAAGGTACAAGGAACTGGAAGTACAAGTAAAACCGAGGAAAAAGGAAAAATAGCTACTGGGTTGTCCTCTGAGGTTCCTACCTGAAGGGTAGGTACAGATCACCTCCTCAGCACTCCTCATCCGTCTGTCTCCTCCGTGTACCGAATCGTTGTAAGGTCCACCACCAGGTATCGTCCAGTCCTGGTACTCTCAACCTTAGTCAGCGCTGTCTATCATCTGCATCCAACACAACAAGGTGTGGGCATAGCCCATATAGGGGTGAGTATAACGATACTCAGTAGAAACCCCGAGAACCTCAAGGTCTCACAAAATCCACCAAGGATAAACCACAAAGAATGAAATCAATAGATAACATTACTTAGGTATATTCCCATACATATACCTAAGTTATCAAGTGATCCAACTCAATCATGAGGAAAACACAGAAAAACTAACTCAGCTCAAACCAGGATTTTATTAAATGGGGTAGTATTAAGTAACATCCCCGGTCACATTTTTGAAACTTCGGCTGCTGGAGAACTCCTCATCTATCGAGAACAGTGGTCCTGCCGCGACACCAAGCGCACTTCCCACTAACCTTGGACTGTTGAGGTACTCCTCCTGTCAAGTACCGTGGATCTGCCGAGTCACCAAGTGCGCTCCCGACCGTGGGTCTGCCGCGACACCAAGGAGCTCCTTAATGTGGGTCTACTGTGACACCAAGGTACTCCTCACTGGGCTAGTAGAGTCACTCCGAGTCAAAACAGTCAGCAAACGTCAGGTCTCAGCCAGCTACTAGGTCTCCACACTACGCTCGCTCATCTTTGGGAGGATCTGCTCCACGAGTTTCTGGTCGATACTCAAACTATAATTAAGTCTCACAAAGAAGTATCTCAAAGTTCTTCCACATCATAGGGGTCTCAACCCAACAGACAGCGGGTCAATCGGATGTCCGGTCTGTGAGTTATTAGCCTTTTAGTCCCGAAGGCTCAGTTGGATTGGTGCACGATCCAACCTGACCATATCTCAACTATATCCCAAACTCTAGTGGGGTATACTCAAAGGGACTTTCATGCTCCAATATTTCCAGCGCCACTAACGGTTCTTCAAATGGATGTCTGGTGCCAAAGATATGGCCTAAGGAGCGTAAATGGGTTGTAGTGGGCCCGGGTCTGGTCCAACCCACCCTGGGATGGCCCGGTTCAGGTCGACCCGGTTCGGGTCGACTCGGCCTGACCCGTTGGGTCTGGCCTAGCCCGTTATACGGGAAAGCCCGTTGGGTTTGGCCCGACCCGCTGGGCCCAGCCCAGTAGGCCGCGAGGAGCCGTAGAGAGCCGTTAGGGTGCGGACTGGCCACAAGGGTATAGACCGGCTACAAGGGCACGGACCGGCCATGGGTCGGCACAAGGGCGGTTCATCTTGGAGGGCACCATGTGGGTGGCTTGGCCTGAAGGGCGCCGCGAGGGTGGCTCAACCCAGGGCGCGGGGCCGGTTCGGCTTGGAGGGTCGTGGGGCCACAGCTCGGGGCAGCTCGGCCTGAGAGCTGGGGTGGCGTGGCTGGGGCCGATTCGTCTAGCTGGTGGCGTGACCGGGGCCGGTGTGGCCAGGAGGTCGGAGCGGCCGGGGTGGCTCGACCGGCAGATGGTGTGGCCAGGGCAGCTCAGCCGGGGCGTGACGTGACCGGGGCGCGGTGCGGCTCGGGGCCGGTTTAGCCGGCATCGGCATGGGGCCGGTTCGTCCGGGAGGCCAGGGCACCACGGGGGCGGCGTGGGTCACGGAGGCCATGGGTGGCGGCACCGTTTCCTTCGTTTCCTTCCTTCGTTTTGAAGATCACTGCAAATCAACACAAGGGTTACAGAGAGGACATGTTATGTTAGTTTGGCCCGCACTCTCCACATTAGAGTCCTAGTAAGAGGTTCATAAGAACAAAGCACATCAAACCCTCCCGGAAAGATTCTTCCCAAACCGAAAAATAAAATAAGGGGGTGTACTTGTGAAGTGATAATAAAATAGCATTAAACCACTACTTGTTTGTTATTGGTTGATGTTGGTGCGAAAAGGCAGACATCGATTCATTATAGAGGAACATGTCCTATGTTGGAGGAAGTTCCGAGGAATAAAATCAAAGGAGTTCAGTGTTCTTCGTTGGGGAGCACTTTCTTTGTTGGAGAACATGTTCTTCATTAGAGAGCGTAATCCTCCAAGTGTTGGGCGTCGCGTCACTTTACCAGCGCTTCGTGGCTTGGTGAATCCGTCCCAAATCCTCCTCCTAAGATCCATATATATATGAGAGGGGGTAGGTAGGTAACGATTGTGGAATTTATGATGATTCATTTATTAGGAACCTTCCTAAATTTCAATGACGTTGTTACTTAATTTAAAAAGGGGCAAGCCAATCAACTAAGTTAACACAATTAAAGGTATGTGCGTTGGCATAATTAATGTGGAGGAAGTCAAGAGGCTCCTCCACATTAATGAGGGGGTTGATATTTTCTCTCAATTAAAGGGGGGTTTAGTCCCGGGTGGTCCCCACCACCATAAACTCTCATGGGAGGTTATGGTTAGGGTAGTCCCCACCACCATAACCTCTCATGGGAGGTTAAGGTCTAGTGGTCCCCACTTCCAAATTTTACATGGAGGTTTAGTTCTGGTGGATCCCACCACCCAACACCCACATGGGTGTTGAAAATAAAAATAAAAATGTCACAAACTTTTATTTTTATTTTATTATTACACAAAAAACTAAAAAACTAAATTTCACCCTCAATCAACTATCGTCGAGGTGAAAGTCTTCTTAAGTGAATACCGGCATTGTGAGTTCAAAAGTGCCCTCAGATTTCAATTCCGAGCACCGATTCAAAAGTTAGAAAAACCTGCTCACACGTTTACTAAACATACCCAAAATAAAGTTCATAAATTCATTCTGGACATTCCAGGACTCAAAATCACGTGCCGTCAATTTTCACGGACTCATAAAATTCCTATATATTTAAAAAAAAATTACATTGAAATTTTGAGTCTTTACAACCACCTAAGTGAATCCCGATAGTGAAGTGGTGACATGTACGCTAGTTATTCATTCATGAATAGTGAACATACTTTTTGATTTTGGTTCTATGAATTGTTTTCTATCCAGAAATTTTAGTAGAACAATCCCACCACCACCACAAATCATAGAAGTAGAGATGTCGGTGAGAACGGAAAATGGGGAAATCATTACAACCCATGAATATAACTCCTCCCCTGTCATAATTTGTGAATTGAACTTCCTAGAGAACCCCATCATACTCTCTATGGTGGAATTTGATGAAATTTTTGACATGGATCAGCTTTCCTTGTATAGAGACAACATAAATTTCTATGAGAGGGAAATCACTCTTCATATAGCGAATCGACCCCCGATTCTATACAAGTGAAAGGAGGAGGATGAATCTTCTTTATCACCATCATCTCAAGTGTGGATATTACTACCCTATGAGAATTAATATCTTGATCAGATGATTGAGTCTAAGGAAACAACCATCCTTGAAGACATTCCTATTGTGAGGGAATTCGCAGAAGTATTTCCCGAGGAATTTCCTAGTCTTCCTTCTTGAAGAGATGTTGAATTCTCGATTGATCTTATACTTGGGGTGTTGCCAATATCCAAGAATCTATATATAATGGCTATTGTGGTGCTTGAGGAGATGAATAAACAACTACAGGAGAATCTGGATAAAGGGTTTATACGCCCAAGTGCTTCACCATGGGGTGCACCGGTCCTCTTCGTCAAGAAGAAGGATGAGTCAATGTGCCTTTGCATCGATTATCTTGAGCTCAAAAAAATCACGATAAATAAAAAGTATCCACTGTCCCGAATTGATGACTTGTTCGATCATCTATGTGGAGCACAATACTTCTCCAAAGCGGATCTGCGGTCAGGATATTACCAAGTAAGGTTGAAGAAGGAGTATATCCCTAAGATTACTTTTTGTACAAGGTACGGGCACTATGAATTCATATTAATTCCTTTAGGAATCACTAATGATCCAATAATCTTTATGGACTTGATGAATAGAGTCTTTAGAGATTACCTCGACAAATTTGTGGTAGTATTTATAGACGATATTATAATATAATCCAAAACCAAGGTGGAACACGAGGAGTATCTAAGCACTATACTAAAGACCTTGAGAAAGGAGAATCTCTATGAAAAGTACCGCAAGTGTGAGTTTTGGTTGAAGGAGGTCTCATTATGGGGTCATATCATCACAATTAATGGTATATCTATGGATCCTTCCAAGACATCCGCAATTGGGGGATGGCCGAGGCCAACATCGGTAACAGATATCCGTAGTTTCTTGGGTTTAGCTGGATATTATCACTGATTTATGAGAAATTTCTCACGATTGTCCAACTCTCTTACCAAGCTAATTGGGAAGGGAGTAAAGTCTAGTTAGAGTGATGAATGTGAAAAAAGCTTCAAGGAGTTGAAAAGGAGGCTTATCACTGCACCCGTGCTCACACTACCCAAAAGTGGATAACTTTTTGTGGTATTTATTGATTCTTTGAAGAAGGGCCTGGGTTGTGTGTTTATGAAAAATGACAAAGTCATTACCTATGCTTTAAGGAAATTAAAAGTTCATGAGTAAAATTATCCAACACATGATCTGGTGTTGGCTGTAGTGATCTTCGCTTTAAAAATTCAGCGACATTACCTCTTTTGGGAGAAGTGTGAAATATATATGGACCAAAAAATCCTCAAGTATATATTCACACAAAAAGAGTTGAATATGCACCAATGAAGATGGTTAGAGCTGATCAAAGACTATGACTACTCAATCCATTACAACCCTGGGAAAGCGAATAAGGTGGCATATGCTTTAAGTAGAAAGGACCCAGTGATTATATCATTGATGAGAATTGAAAAGGATCCAATATTCTTAGATTTGATGAATATGGACATGGGAATCATAAAGAAGGGAACATCATCAATCCTTTCACAAATAATTTCTCAACCATCTCTTTTGGAAAGGTTAAATAATGTTCAAAAGGATGTTGTGAGAATTCAAAAGAAAGTGGAAACTATCAGAAAAGGGAAATCCTTGGAGTTCAATGTTAATGAAGAAGTAATTGTGAGATTTGGGTCAAGACCATGTGTTCCATCAAATCTGGAGTTAAAGAAAGAACTTTTGGATGATGCACATAGTTCGAATTTCTCCATTCACCTAGAAAACACAAAGATTTATCAAGATATTCAAGAGATTTATTGGTGGGATAACATGAAGAATATATCACTATTTATACACCAAAGTGCCTGGTATGTAAGAAAGTGAAGGCTGAGAGGCATAAGTCTAAGGGGATGATGCAACCATTACCTAAACCAACATGGAAATGGGAAAACATCACTATGGAATTTATCACCAGAACTTCCAAAGAAATCCAAAGGAAACAATGCTATATGGGTTGTTGTAGATCGTCTTACAAATATTTCTCAATTCATTGCAATTTGGGAGAATTTATCATTGGATCAATTGGAATGGATATACATCAGAGATGTGGTAAGGCTGCATGGAGTACCAATATCGATTGTATCCGATTGAGATCCAAGATTCACCTCTATGTTTTGGAAGAGTCTTAAACATGATTTGAATACTGAGCTAAACTCCAGTACAACTTATCATCCTTAAAATGATGGCCAATATGATCATAATATCAAAACACTTGAGAACATTTTGATATCATGCTCAATTGACTTCAAAGGAGGATGGGATCAACATGTTCCTCTAGTTGAGTTATCTTACAATAATAGTTTCCACCAAAGCATCCAAATGGATCCTTATGAATCCCTTTATGGGAAGAGGTGCAGAACAATGACATGTTGGGATGAATTTGGCGAGCGGAAAATACTTGGTCTAGAAATGGTCAAAGAAATGGTGGAGAAGGTTAAGACCATCCAGTAGAACATTAAAGATGCTCAGAGTCGATAGAAGAGCTATGCTGATAATCATCGACGATACCTAGAGTTTAATGTTGGAGATATGATATTCCTCTTTATATCATCGTGGAAGAGAGTTATGATATTTGGGATGAAGGGAAAGCTTAGTCTAAGGTACATCATCCATTTTGAGATCCTTGATCGCATTGGAGTAGTGGCCTATTGATCAGGACTCCCACCAAACCTATCTCAAATACATGATATATTCCATGTATCACTCTTGTGGAAGTACATACCTGACCCATTACATGTACTCAATCTAGAGGTGGTACCTTTGGAGAATGACCACTCTTATGAAGAGAATTCGGTGAAGATCTTAGATCGTAGGGAAAAAGTTCTACAAAATAAGACAATGCCCTCTGTGAAAGTGTTGTGGAGAAACCACAAGTTGGAATAAGAAATGTGGGAACCGGAGGAAGTGATGAGGTTGAGTTACCCACATCTGTTTTAGTGTGGGAAAAGGAAATTTCGAGGGTGAAATTTCTTAGGGGGGGAAGATTGTAACAACCCAAACCTTTATTAATGAAAATTCCTCTTGATATAATTAAATGTATCATTATGTAATATGGTTATATAAAACATATGCACTTATTTGGTTTTATGTTTTTGGTTTTCAAAATACCACTAAGAATTTTTACCATTGCTAATATAGCTGTTGAACAGTGATCAATTGATTAGTATAAATATAGGGCTTTAAGAAATCCAATTTACTTAGAAAAATGAAGATATGGCCTCATACAGTAGAATTTCTCCATACAAAGCCCATTTGTCAGAGCTTAGAAAGGTGGTGGAGTCACTAGGATTTTCTCCTGACCAAAAACAAGCTGAGCTTCAACATGTTAATCTCAAACAAAACTACCTACGGGAGAAGTGGAAGTTGATAGAGATTACCACCTGAGCGATGTTATCTGAGCCACCCCAAGAGTCTATCACCAACACACACCTTACCCTTAGTTCATATACAGGTTTTATAAGGGGTTATGTTACAATACCCTAGCACTATGATTATGTGCATTATTTTTGTATGGAATAAAGAATATACATTCATTTTATTACTGTTACTTTGTAAATAGTTTTTAAATCACAAATAATATAATTTAGTTAATACTCAATTAAGAAATATATTTTTATGAATTAATGGATTTTTTAATTAAATAATAGTTTTATAAAATATTATTACTAAATTAATTTTTATTAAATAGAAAATATCTTATTATTTTTTATGAATAAAATAGTAATTTTTATTAAGGTTTGAAAGTTATTTTTTTCAAAACCCACGAATTTTTGATAAATGTCTGTTTTTATTTTAAAAGTAAAAATTAACATATTTATACAATTATTTATATAAAATGAATATTATTTTTGGAATCCAGATGTCAAAATTATCCAACAGTGAATTTTTCACAATTTTTCGAGACAGTTGAATTTTTGTGTAAAAATTAAATACCGTTTAAATAAATAATGTGTTTTATGAAATCATAATGACCCAATAGTGATGTAATAAAATAATATAAAAGGTATTTTCATCCAATATATGTTTTACCTTTAAAATAATGTGATGTTATTTTTTTTATTTATTTTACAAAGCCTTGGTGGACCCTCTAGGACTTATAAAACATTTTAACTTTTTAAAATGATTTCTTTGAGAGTGTGACCCACCTCCACATAAGAAAGAATAATATTTTAATAATTTCAGCCATTGGACTTATAAAATAATTTTTTATAATACCTTTTTGAAAAAACCATGGGCAAAAACCATGGTATGGTTTGTGGTTTTGATTAGTTTAATGTGTAGTGTCCAAAACCTAAATAATAAAGAATTCCCTCTATTTTCCTATATAAAACCACCCAAGATCCCACTCCATCCTCACTCAAAACCTTTGGATCTTGACCAACATATACCATACTCTCTCTAGAATCCTCCCAAGGTACCCCAGGCTCCAAGAAGCCTCTCTCAAGCCCCTCCCAAGCCTTTGGGATCACACTTCCCAGTAAGAGATTTCTTCCTTTCTCATTTTTGTCCAAATTTATTTATGTTGTTATACCCATTTATTTTCAGTTAAAAATGTTGGGGTATGATTTCTCACCTCCCCCATACTATCATACTTATGTTTTAATGATTATATACCCCTTTATCTCTCATTAATGCCTCCCATGTACACCCGTTACCATGCTGAAATTTTGTAAGGGATTTCTCTCTCCTCATTTACATTCATGTAATTCTTTTGTATTATGAATCTAAATTCCATTACATATGTTGGTACATGTATCTATATGGCCCATTAATGTCCATTTCATTTAAATATGACGAGACACCCATTTCTCTCTCATCAACCATTTTTATGAATTCTTATGTCATGTCGTTATACTGTCGAAATTGCACCGCGATTTTCCAAGCCAAAGTCATTGTGTAGTGAATACCATGACCATTTCTCTATCAGGGGTATTAAACTTTTGCACATTTAATTATTGATTATAGAGTTTAATGTATGAATTATATATTCCCTTATCATGGAATAAATGATTATGTTTAATGAATCTGTGTTATATGATCCATGTGGCACACTTATGCATGAAATGAAATGATTAAGAAGGGTGCACCCTGATAGAGCTCCAATGAATTGAGTAAAGATTAGTATCATGATAAATCAAGTGCAATGAGGGTTTAATCATAATAATCCAAGTTCAATTAGGGTTTAATCATTATCCATGTGAAATGAGCCTGGGCTCATGCTAATATCATGTTAAATGTTGTTGCCACATTTCCAAGTTATGATAATCATGCTATATCATGACTTTATGTTCATGTTTATCTTACAATACATTGATATGACTATTGCATAACATGTAATATATTATTCATGCTATTCCTTGATTACTCCCTTAATGGACTTTATAGCTTACCCTTTTCTTATGAATTTCCTCAAGTTATCCCATGCAATACTAAGTACGAAGGATTGTGTGTGGTCATGTAAAAGAAGTTTTCAATAAAGATGTGTATTTCATGTTTTAAGTTACAATGTAATGTTACTAAGACCCAAAGACACTATACCTATCTATATTATATGTTTTATCAAGTGAATATTTTATGCAATAAATTGTGTTTAAGTGTTAAATAAAGAGAAAGTTTGCCATACTTTTCTCATCATAAAGTTCTCACAAATCATAAAAAAATTTCATAATAAAATCTTTTGTTGAAATGGTGGAGAGGTTTGAAGATTTACAGAGTTTTAGAATGGGAATTCCATCATAATGATATTTCAATTATAATGATATTTCTATTAGAATGAGAAAATTATATCCTAATGGGAATTCCATCGTAATGGGATTTCCATCATAATGAGATTTCCATCAGAATGGAAAAATTCCATCATAATGGGAATTTCATCATAATGTAATTTCCATCCTAATGATATTTCCATCGGAATGGGAAAATCTGCCGGAATGGTAAATTACATCGTAATCATTGAGAAGGATACAAAATTCATAACCATTGAGAAGGATATAGAATTCGTAATGAGATGAGAAAGAAATAGATTCATAATGACGTGAGAAGGAAGCATATTTGTAATGATCTGATTATGAAGAAGAATCAAAAAGAAAATTCTAGAAGTTTTATGAAGAGTTTAAGGGGTAAAACTTGAAATTAAAATTTTCATAAATCTCAGAGAAATATAAGGGGGTTTGAAGAAATAAAAGTTAAAGTTTAAAGTGAGAGAGATTTTCATAACTTTGAAATTTGAGGAAGAAGGAAAAGTTTTCAAGTTTCCCACTTTTGTTTTCTGATTCTACTATAAATACTTGCTCAGATCATTCGTTCATTAGTGTTTTTTCACACAACCATAAAAGGTGGAGCACTAAAGAAATCAAGTTAAAGTCATTGTTGGATAGAGATCTTGTGAGGAGGATCAGACAACTAAATGTTTGTTTATAGGATTGAGCAAGATTTTATTGAGAAGATCATATTCAGTCAATCATATTAATTCAATCATACTGTACAAGACCATATTGAGCATTTGAGCAGAGTTAGAGTTTCCTATATTAAGAATGGGTTTATCGTATTGAGTCCATCATATTGATAGAATCGAATACAGAATCATTGTATTGAGAGAATGAGATCCAGACTCATCATATTGAGAGAATTGAATCCAGACTCATTAGATTGAGAAAACTAGATCCAGTCAAATTGGATTGAGGATTCAGACTGATCAATTGTAGAGAAGTTTCAAAAAAGTATTTATTATTTTTTTTGTCTCAATTTTTTTATAAGAAAAATATTGTAAACTGATGCAAGTTGGTATAATCATTCCTATCGAGAGATAAAATATGTCTAATGGGAGTTGACACAAGTTTTATTCACTTCTTCATAATAGTGTATTTCTATAGACCCACAAGAGTGGATATGTAAAGGATGTAGGTTCTCACACTAAGACCTAACCTTACAAATCTTTTATACTTTACCGAATTTCCTAATTTTTCATTCATGATTATTTACTTAAAATTTACAAGGAAATAAATCTTAACCTGTTATAGGGGTTAAGTTTTGAAAAGTATTAAAACTTATAATAAGTGAACAACTGATTCAACCCCCCATTATCAGTTGTTATTCGATCCTTTGAAAATTCAATTGGTATCAGAGTGAAGGTTCACTTTTTGAATCCTTATCATGGATAATATCAATTCTATCAATAGTAAAGGAATTCTTAAGTTTGATGAAAAAAATTATTATGGATGAAAAAATATGATGATTCCTCATCTCAAATTTCTTAGCCTGGAAGTTGTTGATGCTACTACTATTGGTTTTCTACCTATTGAGAAAGACGATCCTAGGAAATTTGCAGATAAGAGAAATATAAAAGTTGATGGAAAGGATAGAAATGAAATCCTTATATCCTTATTTGAGAATGCTTATCTGAAGGTGGTGAGACTCAATACTTCAAAAAATATGCGGGATAAGCTATAAAGTATTTTCGAAGGGAATACTAAATTTAAGGAAGCAAAGCTAAAAATATGAAATAGTAAGTATAAAGACACTAGAATGAGAGATGAAGAAACAATTGATGAATATTTCACTAGAGTGAATGAAATTGTTTGTAACATCATAGGATTTATAGAATGTCTTGGAAGATTCTATAATTGTGAAGAAACTTATGAGAAACTTTCCGGAAATGTTTTATTTTAAAATTTATTCTTTATAAGATAAGGATGATTTATCTCTTCATGAATTTCATAACTTTATTTTTGATTGTAAAATGATAAAATCTCTAATGTTTAAAAGGAACATGAAAGATGAAATGAATTTTAAAGCTATGAGAAATATGAAAATCCAAGATGTTGAAGAAGATGATCCTTGTGCATCTGAAGATAAAGAGGATGATGAGTTGAATGAAAAAAATCATGTCTCTTATATCCAAGAACTATCAAAGTGGAAGAGGAAAGTATAGACATAAACATCCTCTCAAATGTTTTGTGTAGCGACTTGGGTTTTGGCCCTGTCAGACTTTGGGATATTCCTATGAATAATTCCAGAGCTAGGCGCGAAGACGACGTGCGATTCCAAGGCCCGTTGTGCCCGGAATTAATTTTATAAAAATATCAAGTATTTTTATACTATGCACGTGGAAGGGGGTGTTATCTCCTAAATGGTAGCTCAGAACGGGAATCTAAGGGCACTGTTGCATTCGGAGTGTGCCGTTTACCCTAGGTAGGGTGTAAACTTTGCGGGCGCGGGCCTCTTATGAAAAAAGCCACCAGGGGTGTTTTTGTAAATAGATGGAAAAGTCTCTTTATGAGTGTCGGCTCGAATAACTCCTAAACGGTGTCTCAGATCACAATTCTGAGACCGTGGTTGAGTTCAGAATGCTGTGTTTACCCTGGGTGTGACATAATCTTTGTCGGCACCGGGTGTTGGTTCGGGGGCGTGTCAGGCTGGGAAGTTGAGCTGATATTTGTTAAAAAAAACCAAATATCTAATCTCTCTTCCCCTACCCCCTTTGTACATGCATCAGCTCCCTCTCCTACTCCGTTCTTCATCGCCGATCCACCAAATCGAGCAAATGAAGCGCCGTCGGTCTCAGATTTTAACCACAGTCACTCCTAGGTCATGTAGCAGGAGCAGTGGAGAGTCCGAAGCTTCGGCGGTCTACCAAAAGGTAGATGGTTTGAGTTTTAAAATCCTAGATCCTGTTTTTGTGTTATTTTTCTTCAAATTTTCATAAGGGTTGTGTAGTTCGGGTCCTGAGCATTCCGAAACGTGTTTCGGATCTGAATTTGGAGCACCGGGGTGCTCCCGGTAGCTCCCGGAAGTTTTCCGGCGGAAATTCCAGTCTCTGACTGCGGACATAGTAGATTCCGGTGATGGTAGCAGTGGTGCGGTGAATTCTGGTGTGGGCGGTGGCGGCGCGGTGGATTCCAGCGGCGATGCGGTGGTTTTCGGCGAGGTAAATGATGGTCCGGCCAGAATTGTTTTGGGGATTCTTTAAACCCCCGTAACTCGCAAACCGTAAGTCCGATTTGCGAGCCATTTGGGGCGATGCGAAGCTTGCATTGAGACGGACCTCTTGAGATTCTTTAGAGAATTTTTTGAGTCGGGTTTTTGGCCCGGGGCCATGAAATGTTGAAAATAATAATAATAATTTATTATTTTCAACTTCGATCCGTCATAACTCCTGCATGGAGTGTCCAAATGAAGTGCCGTCAGTGGAGTTGAGACCCTGATGGTACAGAGGAATTTTCAAGATAGTTTCTGGGTGTTGGGACTGAGAATAGGGTGTGAGCCTCATGAGGCAGGGTTCTGGCGTTTAGGGAGAAACGTGACTTTTCTACTGGGTGTCTATTTTGGATGATCGAGTAGTCGATCTCGTGTGTTTTTCCGAGGGGATCGCAATGGTCTGATCCAGTTGATGAGTTTTGGGATTGTGGTGTGGGCCCCACCCGAGCTGACTACGGTGAATAATACTTTTTTTCACCAGGTGTCCATTTTGGATGAATGAGTAGTCGATCCCGTGTGTTTTTTCGAGGGGATCACAATGGTGTGATCCGCTTAATGAGTTTCAGGATCACAGTGTGGGCCCCACACGGGCTAGCTACGGTGAATAGTGAATTTTTCACCAGTTGTCCATTTCGGGCGGGTAAACAGCCTATCCTACGCGTTTTTCCGCATGGATCGCGACGGTGGCCTCAGTATCGGCCTTGGAGGTGCGTGGTGTGGCATTGTGGCAGGTCACTTGGGTTAGCGACATTTGGACCAACAGTGGTTGAGGGTACTCACTTGGTTCGTTCCTACGAGGGTTTGCACGGAATCACAACCTTAGTATGGGTTTGTGATCCTCTCAATGGGATGTTTAATCTGTTAGAGTTATGGCATCCCTCCGGTGGGCCCAGAGCGAGATCCTCTAGCATCGTTTTCCAAGATCGGGTTCTTGGTATCGCTGTGACCACTTATCCACGTGCGACGATCCCCTATCTAGCAGGTTAACCTTGTAGGGTTTGTGGAATCATCAGGAATATTATCCTTTACCCAGTGGGCCATGCTCGGTAGGGTTGTGGCATCGTCGGGTATACGATCCCCTACTTAGCATGAGGATTATAGTAGGGTTACTGTATCATTGGTTATATGATCCCCTACTCAGCACAGAGTTTCTATAGGGTTACAATATTATCAGTTCGATCCCCTACAACATGAGATGTACCAGATAGGGTTTCGGCATCTTCGTGACTGTCGTGATACGGGTGACGACCCTCTATCTGAGTGATGTGTTTCTGACGAGCGCCAGATCGGGTTGTGGTATCCCCCAGCAGATCCTAGGAGTGATCCCCTATCTGTGAGATCTACATATGCCAGATCGGGTTGTGATATCCCTAGCGGACCCTGAAAGTGATCCCCGATCTGTGAGATCTTCGTATATTGGTGTGGGTTCTGGTATCCCCTAGCGAACCTTAGGAGAGATCCCCTATCCGAGGAGTTTGGTTTTTATGTTGTTTCAGCAAGGTTTCCTCAGTGACGATATCTGACGAGCGTGATCTCTCGGGTGAGCATCTGAGATGTTTGTGTAGGACCCGATGGAGTGTATCACTCAGATGAGTGTCATATGGGATGACATTGATCGTGGAGTATGCTCTCCTGGTTGTGAACCATTTTTGGTGATGAGGTCGGAACCTCATGTGGCTTGGTGCGGGAGCTGAGTATATCTGGTTGTTTTTGGTATACGTAAGAGCGTATATCTGAGCGAATGTTCAATGTGTATGTATGGGCATACACATGGATTGATCTGACTAGTTGTGTTTAGCTGAGGATGGTCATGAGATGGAGTTTCTATCTCATCTAGGTTCCCTCTGGTTGGGATGAGTGGACTGTTGCCTTTCAGTTTCTCTCTTTTGTTTTGGGTTTTTGGGGTGCCTACTGAGTATTGTTATACTCACCTCTGAACGGGCTTCTCCCACACATGTTTTTGTCTTGTGAAGACCAGATGCCTTTCGATGGAGTCCCAGGAGATGGAGTCCCAGGAGGAACCGGAGCAGGCGGAGCTGAGTGAGCGGGACTGACCATGGATTCTTACCGGAGCTGTGCCGAGGAGCTTACCGGTAGTTTATTTTTACAGTGATCGCCTCTTTCTGAGCAGGTTGGACGCTTTTGCATTTTTATTTTGGTGGGACCTATTTTTTCCCTTTTGTACTTCTATTTCACTTTGGTATGGGATAGATGTATGCATGAATTTTCTTTTCAGTTTCTATATATATCTCTGCATTTTTGCATGGAGGTTTATGTTGGTGCATGTGCACAGGTACCTTAGGCTAATGCCTCCCATGTGTGTGATAGCCTACTCAGCGCTATTCTCCAGCCCCTGGCCTATTAAAAGCAGGCTAGGGGGGTCACATATTGAGCCCAGTTGGGTCGGGTCATGTCAAAGTGGTATCAGAGGAGGTTCCACCTTTGGGATCTCAGAGCGTAGCTGGTCTAGCTATGAGTTTGGTTTGGGTTGTGTAGTGAATGTTTCAAGATGTTTCGAGTTCGGCTTTCAGGCTAGGGACTCCAGTGTTGGTATGGTGGCCAACGTATCCATTCACTAGGACTCTGATAAGCTGCCTTTCAACTCGGGACATTTTAACACTAGTCGCAGGGACATAACGGTACATGCATCATATATGACTGGGTTTTTGGGTTTCCCTTGTTATTCTTGAGTTTTCTCTCCAGATATACTCTTTTCCTATGGTGCATCTTGATTGTATTTCAGGATTCCTCCATGACGACAGCCAGCGAGGGTTCCGCAGTGGGATTGTAGTGACTATCCGCCCTGTGTAGAGGCTGTGGACCAGGGCACGTGTGCTGAGGCTGGATCTCCTGGTGGTCCACCCGTTGAGCCACCACCTGTCGAGCGACTGGTTGTGCCGGCCATGATGGATGAGGTTGTACACAGGCTGAGTGCACTGCATGAGTTCCAGAGGTAGCGACCTCTGAGGTTTTAGGGTGATCCAGACCCTTAGGCAGCTGATGACTGGCTCAAAGCTGTCACCCAAGTTTTCCACCTTGTGAGGACACCCACAGATCAGATGGTGGTCCTAGCGGCGAGCCTTATTCATGACTCGACCAGGTGATGGTGGAGTTTGGTGATGCAGTCCCACGACAAGGAGACACTCACATGGGAAGAGTTTGAGTGGCTCTTCAGGGAATAATTCTATCTACTGACGCTGAGGTCATTGCGGATTCAGGAGCTCCTACAGCCTCGGCAGGAGGAAGTGACTGTGTTGGAGTACTCAGTGAGGTTTACATATAGAGAACCGGAATTTTCTTACATTACTATTAAATCATTTAAAATATAAACAACATAATAGTATTACACATGGAGGATCCAAAGGTTTAGTGTCTTGGGAAAACTAGGACCACACGTAACAAATACAACATCAACTATAAACATTTATTTCATTTCATCTTCTATAGCTTCTTATTGGAACTTGTCCTCTCCTTAGTACATGTAGCCACCTGAGGATATACATCAATAGGGGTGAGCTAAAAGCCCAGTAAGAGGATAGATAAGAACAATATATCATGGGGTGAGCATAATCATGACATAGGAAAAATATCATGAACATGAGAGGAGCATAAATAAAAGACTTGAAATGCGGCAATGCATAAAAATGAAACATCATGTCTTAGTGGTTAACTACCACACATACTTGTGAACCAAGCTAGAATCTTGTTCACACATAATTTCACATTTACTCATGAGATTCATCACTTTACCCAATGCATTGGAGCACTATATAATTCTGGGCGCACCCGTCGCATTTAAACATTCATATTGTGCTATATAATTCCGGGCGCACCCGTCACATCATAACATTATCATTATCATGCTTGCCACATAGAACACATATCAAACATGTACATAAATAACCCATGGAAAGGAATGGGTTTCATCTCATAATAACACATTCATAAGCTTTGGGTTCCCAAAAGAAAGAGGGAACAACATACTTGATACAAGAACCATCAAACTTGAATGAGAGGTAAAAGGTGAGATCTTGAAAGAAGAGTTATTTTGGAAAACATTTTGATGGACATAAAAACTAGTGAAAAAAATTTATATCACAGAAAAGTAATTTAAATTATGAACAAATGATCTTTGAGGAGTAAGCATATCAAAAATGGAGTGAAAGAGGGAGAACCCGAAGGATGAAAATTGGGTTTCAGATTTCCCCTTACCTTGTACCCAAATGCCTCCTTCTCTTTAATGTCCTGTATAATGAAATTATATTCATTAATTAGAAATTATATAACCTTTTATACATTAATATTGTTCATTCTGGTTTCATTATGTCATATTATGTACCTTTGTATGACTTATAGAGTTTAAAAAACGTTGTTCGGGGATGTTCGTTTTTATGGTTTTCTTGAGCGGTCCACTTGTATTCTTAAATTGATGTTTGGGTAGATCATGGGTAAAAATACAGAACTGATATTACATGTTATTTATTATATTACAGAAGCTTGAATGATTTTATAATGAGTTATATTAGATCCATGTGGACGGATCATTAGATAAGATTTTAATGATGGTTATTTGGGTAAATTTGGGCGGTTCTTGGATCACAATGAACTTGTTTTAACTTTTCACTTAGTAATATGACCATACGTTATTTCCAGAACTTAAAATAGAACATAATACATATAACATATTCTGGTTCAACAATAATAATGGTTTCATGACCAGATCTGAAGGTAGAAATGGAAGAAGAGAGCATGTTGTTTTTGAAGGTGATAAATTATGACCACATGAACAACGTTCTCTTTAATAAAATAAAAGGAAGAGGGAAAAAGTGTGGGGTGATATAATATACCATTAGAATCATAAGATTACAGTATATGTATAATTATGGAGTTACAAAACAATTTGGATGAAGATAGGTGGGGAGAGATCAAGAAAAGAACCTTAACTTGAAAGGAAATTAAAGGAGAAGAGGGAGGGAAATTACCTCTTGAATCCTTCACTTGAGAACCTCCTTAAGGGCCTAAGCTTGGTCTTTTGATGAGACCAGAAGATCTTGGACGTGGGTAAGGGTATAGGGGAGATGATTGGGCAGATATTAGACAATGCTTGAATCTTGAGAGGTGTGGTTTGGCAAGAGGAGGGGGAGGGCTTATTTATACATGAGGGGGGAGGTGTTTTTTGGCATAAAATATTAAATAAAATAATATATCAAGAGTTAGACTTGTAATAGTAGTTTTTTGACATCCTAAATCATATATCAATATAATATAATTATTTTTAGGCTTTGAATCTTCTTTATAATTCGAATCCATTAATTTATTAAAAGGAAAGTGAAAGAAAGAGAAAAAGACACTTTAATAAATCACCTTTTGACTTTAGGATTTGGAAAGTTCTTTTTGGGTTTGAGAATTGGATTTATTGTATTTCAAGGAAAAATTTATGAAATTTAAAATAATTTGGCTGAAACTAATTCTCTAGAATGTTTATTTCATCATTACATCATTAATGATGCAATTTAGTGTACACCGATTATGCGAAAAACTGTATTTTTTACTATTCACCTGAAAATTGAAGTATTTTCGAAAAAACCCAAAAATGTAACCCTAACATTTTTCGACGTGTAGAATCCAAAAATGATGTCCATTTTTCAAAAATAATTTTCTAAATATTATTAATTTAATGTTTAATTAAAATCATAATTTACTTAAAAAACAGTTTTTAAAATTAAAACTGATTTTGTAGTTCTTTCAAAAATTACGTAGGGTCTTATAAAATTATCTAAAGACTATTAGACATTGATTCAATAATTTATGAATACATTTCATGGGAATAAATATTCTTTTAAATTAATCAATTAATTATAATTAATTATTTTGACATATAAAATACCAAAAACGTTTACTAAGGTCAAATTATCACTTTCTATGATGTCTAAATTTTATTTTATTATTCATAGGTAATGTTACTCTTATTTAAAATAAGGGTCATATTAATATTCATAAGGGTAGGTTACTATTCATAAGGGTAGGTTACTATTCACCAAAAATTATTTTTGTTTCATTAGACTCCAAAAACTATCTTGAACACAACCGTGTATGCCGTATTTTTAAAATTCCAAACATAGGGGTGAAAAAATTATGTTTAAAGGTCACTTATCACTTAGTAGTTCATTATTTTGTGTTTTTATGACATAAATATAAGAAGGGAATTTTCCATTGAAATACTTTAGGTCGCTACATTACAGACCTGTCGCGCTACTCCCTAGATATGGATTGGGACCTGTTCTTTAGGGCTCGGACCTTCGAGCAGGGCCTACGCAGGGACATCCGAGTTGGTGTGGTTTCCTTGTACCTGCCCACCTATGCTGGAGTGATGGAGCGGGCCCTAGTGGTGGCAAGCTTTCTGGCCGAGCAGATCCCGCTTGTTAGTGATGGGCATGCGAGAGCTGAGACTTCATCAGTAAGATCGACATCTGGTTGCCGACGACAGACTCAGGGGTCTAGACGTATGCGACGTTTTAAGAGGCGACCCCAGGATAGAGGATCTGAGGCTCAGGTCTCTTAGGCCAGTTTTAGGTAGCCACAGGAGAGACGGTGTTACGCTTGCGACGACCGAGGACATCTGGATAGGGAGTGTCTGACCTGCCGTGCAGTTGAGAGGGAGCCAGTTGACAGACCACCTTGGCAGCGACAACGTCTCGAGAAAGGAGGTTCGTAGGGCGGCGTACGTGGTGATGGAGCTGGTGCAGTAGTGGGAGGTGGACGGTAGTATCAGATGCCACCACCACCAAACCTAGGTGGTCCACACCAGGCTTAGGGAGCTAGTGGCCGAGGGCGAGGACAACTGCAATCCTTAGAGGCTGTTGACCCAGAGGCTCTGCGGATGGATAGAGGTACGCCTTGTGTCCTTTATACTTTCAGTAGTAGTTTTGATAGATATTGTTTAGCAGTACTCTTTCCTTTCTATTGCTTGCTCGAGTTTTGTTCAGGGCGTTGGTAAGACCTTATGTGGGTGTTGTTTGGTGTGCTTCGAATGTGTGAGGAAGAGGGATCCTTCCCCCCACCGAGACACATTTTTGTGACATGATCAAAACCGTGCGGGCGAGTTAGTGCCGCCCAAAGCGAATCATATTGACGTGTGGTGAGTGAGTCCCTCTGACTTATGTGTTCGGGCATGGGTGTTTGTTGGTGAACTCGCTAGTGTGGGAGACCCAGTTGAGAGTCCAGTTTCTTTCCTTGTGCTTATGGATTTTTGGGGACGAAAAGTTATAAGGTGGGGAGGATGTAACAACTCGGGTTTTGGCCCTGTCAGACTTTGGAATATTCCTATGAATAATTCCATAGCTAAGCACGAAGACGGCGTGTGATTCTGAGTTCCGGTGTGCCTGAAATTAATTTTATAAAAATATTAAGTATTTTTATACTATGCACATGGCGGGGGTGTTATCTCCTAAAAGGTAGCTCAGAACGGTAATCTGAGGGCATAGTTGTGTCTGGAGTGTGCCATTTACCCTAGGCGGGGTGTAAACTTTGCGGGCGTGGGCCTGCTGTGAGAAAAGCCACCAGGGGCGTTTTTGTAAATAGATGGAAAAGTTTCTTTAAGAGTGTCGGCTCGAATAACTCCTGAACGGTGTCTCATATCCCAATTCTGAGACCGCAGTTGAGTTCAGAATGCCATGTTTACCCTGGGCGTGACATAATCTTTGTCGACACCGGGTGTCGGGTCGGGGGCATGTCGAGTCGGGAATTTGAGCTGATATTTGTTAAAAAAAACAAATATCTAATCTATCTTCCCCTCCCCACTTTGTACGTGCAGAATCTCCCCCTACTCCTCCATTCTTCACTGCCGATCCACCAAATTGAGCAAACGAAGCACCGTCGGTCTCAGATTTTGACGACGGTCACTCCTAGGTCGTGCAACAGCAGTAGTTGAGCGTGCGAAGCTTCGACGGTCTACCAAACGGTAGAGAGTTTGAGTTTTAAAATTCAGGATCCCGTTTTTGTGTTGTTTTTCTACAAATTTTTGTAAGGTTTGTGTAGTTTGAGTCCTGATCTTTCTGAAACATGTTTCGGAACTGAATTTGGAGCACCGGGGTGCTCCCGGTGGCTCCCAGAAGTTTTCTGACGGAAATTCCGGTCTCCGGTGGTGGCCATGGCGAATTCCAGTGATGGTAGTGGCGGCGTGGTGGATTCCAGCGAGGGCGGCGGAGGTGCGGTGGATTCCGGCGGCGGCGCGGTGGTTTCCGGTGATGCAGGCGGTGGTCCGGCCAGAATTTTCTTGGGGTTCTTTAAACCCCAGTAACTTGCAAACCGTAAGTCCGATTTGTGAGCTGTTTGCAGAGATGCAAATCTTTCGTCGAGACAGACCTCTTGAGATTCTTTAGTGAATTTTGTGTGTCGGTTTTTTGGCCCAGGGCCCTGAAACGTTGAAAATAATAATAATAATTTATTATTTTCAACTTTGATTCGCTATAACTCATGCACAGAGTGTCCAAATGATGTGTCGTCAGTGGCGTTAAGAACCTGATGGTACGAAGGAATTTTCAAGATAGTTTCCGGGTGTGGGGACCAAGAACAGGGTGTGAGCCCCATGAGGTCGGGTTCTGGCATTTACGGAGAAACGTGTCTTTTCCGCCGGGTGTCTGTTCTAGACGATCGAGTAGTCAATCCCATGTATTTTTCCAAGGGGATCGCAATGGTTTGATCCTCTTGATGAGTTTCGGGATCGTGGTGTGGACCCCACTCGGGCTGACTATATTGAATAGTACTTTTTTCACCGGGTGTCCGTTTTGGACAAACGAGTAGTCGATCCCCTATATTTTTCTGAGGGGATCGCAATGGTGTGATCCGCTTTATGATTTCCTGGATCACAGTGTGGGCCCCACACGGGCTAGGTATAGTGAATAGTGCCTTTTTCACCGGTTTTCCATTCGGGCGAGTAAACAGCCTATCCTGTCTGTTTTTTTGTGTGGATCGCGATGATGGACTCGATATCGGCCTTGGAGGTGCACGGTGTGGCCTTATAGCGGGTCGCTCGGGTTAGCGATGTTTGGACCAGTAGTGGTTGAGGGTACTCACTTGGTTCATTCCTATGAGGTTTCACGTGGCATCACAACCTTAGTATAGGTTTTTGATCCTATCGATGGGATGTTTAATCTGTTAGAGTTGTGGAATCCCTCCAGTGGGCCCAGAGCAGGATCCTATTGCATCATTTCCCTAGATCGGGTTCTTAGTATCGCTGTGACCGCTTATCCACGGGCAGAGATCCCCTATATAGCAGGTTAACCCTGTAGGGTTTGTGGAATCATCAAGAATATGTCCCCCTACGTAGTGGGCCATGCTCATTAGGGTTGTGGCATCATCGGGTATACGACCCCCTACTCAGCATGAGGATTATAGTAGGGTTGCAGTATCATTGGTTATATGATACCCTACTTAGCGCGGGGTTTCTGTTGGGTTGCAGCATCGTCAGTTCGATCCCCTACAGCATGAGATGTACCTGATAGGGTTTCAGTATCGTCATGACCTTCATGACACGGGTGAGGATCTTTTATCTGAGTGACCTGTTTCTGACGAGTGCCAGATCAGGTTGTGGTATCCCCCGACGGATCCTGGGAGTGATCCCTTATCTGTGAGATCTATGTATGCCAGATCGAGTTGTGGTATCCCCTAGCGGACCCTATGAGTGATCCCTTATCTGTGAGATCTCCGTATGCTAGTGTGGGTTCTGGTACCCCCTAGAGGACTCTAGGAGCGATCCCCTATCTGGGGAGTTTGGTGTTTATGTTGTTTCTATGAGGTTTCCTCAGTGACGATATCCAACGAGCATGATCTCTTGGGTGAGCGTCTGAAGTGTTTGTGTGTGACCTGATGGAGTGCATCTCTCGGATGAGTGTCATATGGGATGACGGTGATCATGGAGTGTGCTCTTCTGGTTGTGAACCATTGCTGGTGATGAGGTCGGTACCTCATGTGGCTTGGTGCATGAGCTGAGTATATCTGGATGTTTTTGGTATACGTAAGAGTGTATATCTGAGTAGATGTTCAAGGTGTATGTATAGGCATACACCTGGATTGATCTGACTTGTCGTGTTTAGATGTGGATGGTCACGAGATAAAGTTTCTCTCTCGTCTAGGTTCACTCTGGTTGGGATGAGCGGACTGTTGCCTTTCAGTTACTCTCTTTTGTTTTGGGTTTTTGGGGTGCCTACTGAGTATTGTTATAATCACCTCTGCATGGGCTTTGCCTGCACATGTTTTTGTCTTGTGCAGATCACAGGCCTTTCGACGGAGTCCCAGGAGGACCCGGAGCAGGCAGAGCTGAGTGAGCGGGACTGACTGTGTAGTTTTACCGGTGCTGTGCCAAGGAGCTTACCAGCGGGTTCTTTTAATATCAATCCCCTCCTTCTGAGCAGGTTGAACGCTTTTTTAGTTTTATTTTGGTGGGCCCTATTTTTTCCCTTTTGTACTTCTGTTGCACTTTGGTTTGGTATATATGTATGCATGCATTTTCTTTTCAGTTTCTATATATATCTCTGCACCATTTCATGGAGGTGTATGTGGGTGCGTGTGTACAGGTACGTTAGGCTAATGCCTCCCATGTGTGTGATAGCCTACTCAGCGCTAGTCGCCAACCCCTGTCCTATTGGAGGCGGGTTTGGTGAGTCATGGCTCGAGCCCCATTGGGTTGGGTCGTGATAGAGTGGTATCAAAGAAGGTTCCACCTTTGTGATCTCAGAGCATAGCTGGTATTTCTGTGAGTTTGGTTTGGGTTTCATAGCGGCAGTGTGAAGATGTTTCGAGTTTGGATTTCAGGCCATGGACTCCAGTGTTGGTGCGGCAGATGATGTATCTATTCATTAGGACTGTGATAACCTACCTTTCGACTCAGGACGTTTGAACACTAGTCACAGGGACATAACAGTACATGCATTATATAGGACTGGGTTTTTGGGTTTCCCTTGTTCTTCTTGAGTTTTCTCTCCAGATATACTCTTTGCCTATGGTGCATCTTGATTGTATTTCAGGATTCCTCCACGACGACAACCAGCGAGGGTTCTGCAACGGGATTGTGGTGACGATCCACCCCGTGTAGAGGCTGTGGACCAAGGCACTGGTGCCGAGGAAGGATCTCCAGGTGGTCCGCCCATTGAGACACCACCTGTCGAGCAACTGGTTGTGCTGACCGCGCAGGATTAGGTTGTGAGCAGGCTGAGTGTGCTACGTGAGTTCCAGAGGCAGCGACCTCTGAGGTTCCGAGGTGATCTAGACCCTCAGGAAGCTGATGACTGGCTCGAAGCTGTCACTCGAGTTTTCCGCCTAGTGAGGACACCCTCAGATCAGATGGTGGTCCTAGTGGTGAGCCTTCTACATGGCTCGGCTGGGAAATGGTGGAGTTTGGTGATGCAGTCCCACAAAGAGGAGAAGCTCATATGGGCAGAGTTTGAGTGTCTCTTCAGGGAAGAGTTCTATCCAGTGACACTAAGGTCAGTGGGGATTCAGGAGCTCCTGCAGCTTTGGCAGGAGGAAGTGACTATGTTGGAGTACTCAATGAGGTTTACAGAACTTTCATGCTACTCCCTATATATGGTTCGGGACCCGTTATTTAGGGATTGGAATTTCAAGCAGGGCCTACACAGGGACATCCGAGCAGGTGTGGTTTCCTTGTGCCTACCCACCTATGCTGGAGTGATGGAGCGGGCCCTAGTGGTGGAGAGATTTCTGGCCGAGCAGATCTCTCCTGTTAGTGCTGGGCATGTGAGAGATGAGACTTCATCAGTCGGATCGGCATCTGGTAGCTGATGACAGACTCAGGGGCCCGGACGTATGCGGCGTTTCTAGAGGTGACCCCAAGATGGAGGATCTGAGGCTCAGGGCTCTCATGTCGGTTTTGGGTAGTCGTAGGAGAGGCTGTGTTACGCTTGCGACGACCGAGGACATTTGTCTAGGGAGTGTCCGAACCACAATGCAGTTGAGAGGGAACCAGTTGACATGCCGCCTTGGCAGTAGCAACGTCTCGAGCAAGGAGGTCCGCAGGGCGGCAGACGTTGCGATGGAGCTGGTACAGCAGCACGAGGTGGTCGGCAGTATCAAATTCAACCACCATCACCCCCAGGTGGTCCACGCCAGGCTCTGGGAGCTAGTGGCCGAGGGTGAGGACAACTAAAAGCCTTAGAGGTAGTTGAAACAGAGGCTTCGCGGATGGATAGAGGTATTCCTTTTGTCCTTTCTACTTTTTACAGTAGTTTTGATAGACACTGTTTAGTGGTACTCTTCCCTTTCTGTTGTTTGCTCGAGTTTTGTTCACGTCGTTGGTAAGACCCTGTGTGGGTGTTGTTCAGCATTCTTCGAATGTGTGAGGAAGAGGGATCCTTCCCCCCACCGAGACACGTTTTTGTGACATGATGAAAACCGTGCGGGCGAGTCAATACTACCCAAAGAGAATAGTGTTGAGGTGTGGTGAATGATTCCCTCTAACTTATGTGTTCGGGCATGGGTGTTTGTTGGCGATCTCATTGGCGTGGTAGACCCAGTTGAGAGTCCAGTTGCTTTCCTTGTGCTTATTGCTTTTCGGGAACAAAAAGTTCTAAGGTCGGGAGGATGTAGCAACTCGTGTTTTGAGCCTGTCAGACTTTGGAATATTCCTATGAATAATTCCAGAGCTAGGCGTGAAGACGATGTGTGATTCCGAGGCCTGGTGTGCCTGAAATTAATTTTATAAAAATATTAAGTATTTTTATACTATTCACATGGAAGTGGGGTGTTATCTCCTAAATGGTACCTCAGAACGAGAATCTGAGGGCACGGTTGCGTCCGGAGTGTGCAGTTTACCCTAGGTGGGGTGTAAACTTTGTGGGCGCGAGCCTGTTGTGAGAAAAGCCAACAGGAGCGTTTTTGTAAATAGATGGGAAAAGTTTCTTTGTGGGTGTCGGCTCTAATAACTCCTGAACGGTGTCTTAGATCGCAATTCTGAGACCGTGGTTGAGTTCAGAACGTCGTGTTTACCATGGGCGTGACATAATCTTTGTCGGTGCCGGGTGTCGGGTTGGGGGCGTGTTAGGCCGGGAAATTGAGATGATATTTGTTAAAAAAACAAATATCTATTCTCCCTTCCCCTCCCCCTTTGTACGTGTAGCAACTCCGTCTCCTCCTCTGTTCTTCGCCACCGATCCACCAAATCGAGCAAACGAAGCGCCGTCGGTCTCAGATTTTGACGACGGTCACTCCTAGGTCATGCAACAGCAACAGTTGAGCGTGCGAAGCTTCGACAGTCTGCCAAAAGGTAGGCGGTTTGAGTTTTAAAATCCAGGATCCTGTTTTTGTGTTTTATTCTTAAAATTTTCACAAGGGTTGTGTAGTTCGGGTCTCGAGCTTTCTGAAACATGTTTCGGAACTGAATTTGGAGCACCGGGGTGCTCCTGGAAGTTTTCCGGCAGAAATTCTGGTCTCTAGCGGTGGCCATGAAAGATTCCGGTGATGGTAGCAGTGGCGCAGTAGATTCCAGTGAGGGTAGCGGCGGCGTGGTGGATTCCGGCGGCGGCGCGGTGGTTTCCGGCGAGGCAGGCGGTGGTCCAGCCAGAATTTTCCGGGGGTTCTTTAGACCCCCGTAACTCGCAAACCGTAAGTCCGATTTGCAAGCCATTTGCGGTGACGCGAAGCTTTCATTGAGAAGGACCACTTGAAATTCTTTAGAGAATTTTGTGAGTTGGGTTTTTGGCCTAGGGAAATGAAACGTTGAAAACAATAATAATAATTTATTATTTTCAACTTTTATCCGCCATAACTCCTGCACGAAGTGTCCAAATGACGTGCCATCAGTGGCGTTAAGACCGTGATGGTACGAAGGACTTTTCAAGATGATTTTTGGGTGTTGGGACTGAGAACATGGTGTGGGCCCCATGAGTTTGGGTTTCGACGTTTACGGAGAAACATGACTTTTCCGTCGGGTGTCTTTTTTGGACGATCGATTAGTCAATCCCGTGTGTTTTTCCGAGGGGATCACAATGGTTTGATCCGCTTGATGAGTTTCGGGATCATGGTGTGGTCCCCACTTGGGCTGACTATGGTGAATAATAATTTTTTCACCGAGTGTCCATTTTGTACGAACGAGTAATTTATCCCATATATTTTTCCGAGGGGATCGCAATGGTGTGATCCTCTTGTTGAGTTTCGAGATCGTAGTGTGGGCCTCACTTGGGCTAGCTATGGTGAATAGTGTATTTTTCACTGGTTGTCCGTTTTGGGAGAGTAAACAGCCTATCCTGTGTGTTTTTCCGCGTGGATTGCGATGGTGGCCTCGGTATCGGCCTTGGAGGTGTGCGATGTGGTGTTGTGGCGGGTCGCTTGGGTTAGCGACGTTTGGACCAACAGTGGTTGAGGGTACTCACTTGGTTCGTTCTTACGAGGGTTCGCGTGACATCACAACCTTATTATAGGTTTGTGATCCTCTCGATGGGATGTTTAATCTGTTAGAGTTGTGGCATCCCTCTGTTGGGCTCGGAGCGGGATCCTCTAGCATCGTTTCCCTTTATCGGGTTCTTGGTATCGCTGTGACCGCTTATCCACAGGCGGCGATCCCCTATCTAGAAGGTTAACCCCGTAGGGTTTGAGGTATCATCGGGAATATGATCACCTATGCAGTGGGCCCTGCTCAGTAGGGTTGTGGCCTCATCGGGTATTCGATCCCCTACTAAACATGAGGATTATAGTAGGGTTGCAGTATCATTGGTTATACGATCCCCTACTCAGTGCAGGGTTTCTATAGGGTTGCGGCATCGTCAGTTCAATCCCCTACAACGCGAGATGTACCATATAGGATTTCGGTATCATCGTGACTGTCATGACATGGGTGATGATCCTATATCTGAATGACATGTTTATGAAGAGCACCAGATCGGGTTGTGGGATCCCCCAGGGGATCCTGGGAGTGATCCTCTATCTATGAGATCTACGTATGCCAGATCGGGTTGTGGTATCCACAGAGGAACTTGGGAGTGATACCCTATCCGTGAGATCTTCGTATTCCAGTGTGGGTTCTGGTATCCCTTAGAGGACCCTAGGAGCGATCCCCTATCTAAGGAGTTTAGTGTTTATGTTGTTTCAGTGAGGTTTCCTTAGTAACAATATCTGATGAGCATGATCTCTCGGGTGAGCCTCTGAGAAGTTTTTGTGGGACCCAATGGAGTGTATCTCTCAGACGAGTGTCATATGTGATGACAGTGATCGTGGAGTGTGCTCTCCTGGTTGTGAACCATTGCTGGTGACGAGGTCAGTACCTCATGTGGTTTGGTGCGTGAGCTGAGTATATCTGGATGTTTTTGGTATACGAAAGAGCGTATATCTAATCTGAAGTTAAAGGTGTATGTATGGGTATACACCTGGATTGAGCTGACTAGTTGTGTTTAGCTGAGGATGGTCACAAGATTAAGTTTCTCTCTTATATGGGTTTCCTCTGGTCGGGATGAGCAGACTGTTTCCTTTCAGTATCTCTCTTTTGTTTTGGGTTTTTGGGGTGCCTATTGAGTATTGTTATACTCACCCCTGCACGGGATTTTCCCGCACATGTTTGTGTCTTGTGCAGACCACCTTTCGACGGAGTCCTAGGAGGACCCGGAGCAAGCGGAGCTGAGTGAGCAGGACTGACTGTGGAGTCTTACCGGAGCTGTGCGAAGGAGCTTACCGATGGGTTCTTTTGACAGTGATCCCCTCCTTCTGAGCATGTTGGATGCTTTTTCAGTTTTCTTTTGGTGGGCCCTGTTTTTTACCTTTTGTACTTCTGTTGCACTTTGGTTTGGGATAGATGTATGCATGCATTTTCTTTTCAGTTTCTATATATATCTCTACCCTGTTTCATGGAGGTTTATGTGGGTGCCTGTGTATAGGTACCTTAGGCTAATGCCTCCCATTTGTGTGATAGCCTACTCGGCGCTAGTCCCCAGCCCTGGCCTATTGGAAGCGGGCTTGGGGAGTCATGGCTCGAGCCCCATTGGGTTCGGTCATGACAGAGTGGTATCATAGGAGGTTCCACCTTTGGTATCTCAGAGCATAGCTGGTCTAGCTGTGAGTTCGGTTTGGGCTGCATAGGGGCAGTGTCAAGATGTTTTGAGTTTAGTTTTCAGGCCAGGGAATCCAGTGTTGGTGTGGCGGCTGACGTATCCATTCACTAAGACTCTAATAACCTGCATTTCGACTCAGGATGTTTGAACACTAGTCACAGGGACATAACGGTACATGCATCATATAGGACTGGGTTTTTGGGTTTCCCTTATTCTTCTTGAGTTAGCTCTCCAGACATACTCTTTGCCTATGGTGCGTCTTGATTGTATTTCAGGATGCCTCCACGAAGACAGCCAACGAGGGTTCCGCAGTAGGATTGTCGTGACGATCCGCCCCATGTAGAGGTTGTGGACCAGGGCATGAGTGCCGAGGATGGATCTCCAGGTGGTCCGCCCATTGATCCACCACCTGTCGAGCGACTGGTTGTGCCGTCCATGCTGGATGAGGTTGCACGCAGGCTGAGTGCACTGCGTGAGTTCCAAAGGCAACGACCTCTGAGGTTTCGGGGTGATCCAGACTCTCATGCAGCTGATTACTGGCTCGAAGCTATCACCCGAGTTTTCCGCCTGGTGAGGACACCCCCAGATCAGATGTTGGTCCTAGCGGCGAGCCTTCTGAATGGCTCGACCGAGCGATGGTGGAGTTTGGTGACACAGTCCCACGAAGAGGAGACGCTCACGTGGGCAGAGTTTGAGAGGCTTTTCAGGGAAGAGTTCTATCCAGTGACGCTGAGGTTAGTGCGGATTCAGGAGCTCTTGCAGCTTCTGTAGGAGGAAGTGACTGTGTCAGAGTACTCAGCGAGGTTTACAGACCTGTCGTGATACTACCTAGATATGGTTTAGGACCCATTATTTATGGCTCGGACCTTCGAGTATGGCGTATGCAGGGACATCCGAGCAGGTGTGGTTTCCTTGTGCCTGCCCAACTATGTTGGAGTGCTAGAGCGGGCCCTAGTGGTGGAGAGATTTCTGGCCGAACAGATCCCACCTGTTAGTGCTGGGCATGTGAGAGCTGAGACTTCGTCAGTCGGATGGGCATCTGGTAGCCGACGATAGAATCAGGGTCCCGGACGTATGCGACGTTTCAGGAGGTCCGTAGGGCGGAAGACGTGGCAATGGAGCTGGTGCAATAGTGGGAGGTGGTCGACAGTATCAGATGCCACCACCAACACCCCCATGACACCACCAACACCCCCAGTTGGTCCACGCCGGGCTGAGGGAGATGGTGGCCGAGGGCAAGGACTGCTACAAGCCTTAGAGGCTATTGACCCAGAGGCTCCGCAGATGAATAGATGTACACCTTGTGTCCTTTCTACTTTCTTCAGTAGTTTTGATAGACACTGTTTAATGGTACTCTTCCCTTTCCGTTGTCTGCTCGAGTTTTGTTCAGGTTGTTGGTAAGACCCTGTGTGGGTGTTGTTCGGTGTGCTTTGAATGCGTGAGGAAGAGTGATCCTTCCCCCCACTGAGATGCGTTTTTGTGACATGATCAAAACAGTGTGGGCGATTCATTGCTGCCCAAAGCCGACAGTGTTGAGGTGTGGTGAATGAGTCCCTCTAACTTATGTGTTTGGGCATGGGTGTTTGTTGGTGAGCTCACTAGTGTGGGAGACCCAGTTGAGAGTCCAGTTTCTTTCCTTATGCTTATGGATTTTTGGGGACAAAAAGTTATAAGGTGGGGAGGATGTAGCGACTAGGGTTTTGGCCCTTTCATACTTTGGAATATTCCTATGAATAATTCAAGAGCTAGGCGTGAAGACGACGTGCGATTCCGAGGCCCGGTGTGTCCGAAATTAATTTTATAAAAATATTAAGTATTTTTAAACTATGCATGTGGAGGGGGGGGTGTTATCTCTTAAACTGTAACTCAGGATGGGAATATGAGGGCACTGTTGCATCCGGAGTGTGCCGTTTACCCTAGGCGGGGTGTAAACTTTGCGGGCACGGGCCTGCTGTGAGAAAAGCCACCAGGGGTGTTTTCGTAAATAGATAGAAAAGTTTCTTTATGAGTGTAGGCTTGAATAACTCATGAACTGTGTCTCAGATCGCAATTCTGAGACTGCAGTTGAGTTCAGAATGCTGTGTTTACCCTGACCGTGACATTATCTTTGTCGGCGTCGGGTCAGGGGCGTGTCAGGTCGGGAAGTTGGGCTGATATTTGTAAAAAAAAACAAATATCTAATCTCTATCCCCATCCCCCTTTGCCCTTGCAGCTGCTCCCTCTCCTCCTCCATTCTTCACTTCTGATCCACCAAATCGAGTAAACGAAGCGCCATCGGTCTCAGATTTTGACGACGGTCACTCCTAGGTCGTGCAGCAGCAGCAGTGGAGCGTGTGAAGCTTCGGTGGTCTGCCAAAAGGTAGGAAGTTTGTGTTTTAAAATCCCAGATCCCGTTTTTGTGTTGTTTTTCTTCAAATTTTCATAATGGTTGTGTAATTCGGGTCCCAAGCTTTCCGAAACATGTTTTAGATGTGAATTTGGAGCACCAGGGTGATTCGGGTGGCTCCCGGAAGTTTTCCGGTGGAAATTCCAGTCTCCAACGGCAGCCATGGAGGATTCCAGTGATGGAAGTGACGGTGCAACAGATTTTTGTGAGGGTGGCGGCGGCGCGGTGGATTCTGGCGGTGGAGTGGTGGTTTCCAGCGAGACAGGTGGTGGTCCGGCCAGAATTTTCCGGGGGTTCTTTAAACCCTCGTAACTCACAAACCGTAAGTCCGATTTGCGAGCCGTTTACGGCGACGCGAAGCTTTCGTCGAGACGGACCTATTGAGATTCTTTAGAGAATTTTGTGAGTCGTGTTTTTGGCTTGGGGCCATGAAGCATTGAAAATAATAATAATAATTTATTATTTTCAACTTCGATCCGCCATAACTCCTGCACAGAGTGTCCAAATGATGTGCCATCAGTGGTGTTGAGACCCTGATGGTATGAAGGACTTTTCAAGATAGTTTCCATGTGTTGGGACCGAGAACAGGGTGTGGGCCCCATGAGGCCGAGTTCCGATGTTTATGGAGAAACGTGACTTTTCCAACAGGTGTCTGTTTTGGACGATCGAGTAGTCGATCCCGTGTGTTTTTCCAAGGGGATTTCAATGATTTGATCTGCTTGATGAGTTTTGGGATCATGGTGTGGGCCGCACCCGGGCTGACTATGGTGAATAATACCTTTTTCACCAGGTGTCCGTTTTGGACGAACGAGTAGTCAATCTCGTGTGTTTTTCTGAGGGGATCACAATAGTGTGATCCGCTTGATGAGTTTCAAGATCGCAGTGTGGGCCCCACATGGTCTAGCTACGGTGAATAGTGCCTTTTTCACCGTTTGTCCGTTTCGGGCGAGTAAACAACCTATCCTACGTGTTTTGCGATGGTGGACTTAGTGTGGGCCTTGGATGTGCACGATGTGGTGTTGTGGGGGTCGCTCGGGTTAGTGATGTTTGGACCATCAATGGTTGAGGGTACTCACTTGGTTTGTTCCTATGAGGGTTCACGCGGCATCACAACCTTAGTATAAGTTTGTGATCCTCTCGATGGGATTTTTAATCTATTAGAGTTGTGGCATCCCTCCGGTGGGCCTGGAGTAGGATCCTCTAGCATCGTTTCCCTAGATCGGGTTCTTGGTATCGCTGTGACCGTTTATCCATGGGCAGCGATCCCCTATCTAGCAGGTTAACCCCGTAGGGTTTGCGGCATCATCGGGAATATGATCCCCTACGCAGTGGGCCATCCTCAGTAGGGTTGTGGCATCCTTGGGTATACGATCCCCTACTCTGCATGACAATTATAGCAGGGTTTTGGTATTGTTGGTTATATGATCCCCTACTCAGTGCAGGGTTTTTGTATGGTTGCGGCATCATCAGTTCGATCCCCTATAGCTCAAGATGTACCAGATAGGGTTTCAGTATTGTTTTGACCGTCATGACATGGTTGATGATCATCTATCTGAGTGACGTGTTTCTGATGAGTGCCAGATCAGGTTGTGGTATCCCCTAGCAGATCCTGGGAGTGATCCCCTATCTGTGAGATCTACGTATGCCAGATTGGGTTGTGGTATCCCCCATCAGACCCTGGGAGTGATCCCCTATCTGTGAGATCTTCGTATACCGGTATGGGTTCTGGTATCCCCTAGCAAACCCAAGGAGAAATCCCCTATCCGAGGAGTTTGGTGTTTAGGTTGTTTTAGCGAGGTTTCCTCAGTGACAATATCCGACGAGCATGATCTCTCAGGTGAGCATCTGATATGTTTGTGTGGGACCTGATAGAGTGTATCTCTCGTACGAGTGTCATCTAGGACGATAGTGATCGTGGAGTGTGCTCTCCTGGTTGTGAACCATTGCTAGTGATGAGGTTGGTACCTCATGTGGCTTGGTGCGTGAGCTGAGTATATCTTGATGTTTTTGGTATACGCAAGAGAATATATCTGAGCGGATGTTCAAGGTGTATATATGGGCATACACCTGGATTGAGATGACTAGTTGTGTTTAGTCAAGGATGGTCATGATATGGAGTTTCTCTCTCGTATGGGTTCCCTCTGGTTGGGATGAGAGGACTATTGCCTTTCGGTTTCTCTCTTTTGTTTTGGGTTTTTGTGGTGCCTAATAAGTATTGTTATACTCACCCCTACACGAGCTTTGGCCAAAATGTTTGTGTCTTGTGCAGACCACAGGCCTTTCGACGGAGTCCCAGGAGGACCCTTGAGTAGGTAGAGTTGAGTGAGCGGGACTGACCATGGAGTCTTATCAGAGCTATGCCGAGAAGCTTACCAGTAGGTTCTTTTGACATCAATCCCCTCCTTCTGAGCTGGTTGGACGCTTTTTCAGTTTTCTTTTAGTGGGCCCTGTTTTTTCCCTTTTGTAATTCTGTTGCACTTTAGTTTGGGATAGATGTATGCATGCATTTTCTTTTCAGTTTCTATAGATATCTCTGCCCTATTTCATGGAGGTTTATGTGGGTGCATGTGTATATGTACCTTAGGCTAATGCCTCCCATGTGTGTGATATCCAACTCGGTGCTAGTCGCCAGCCCATGGCCTATTGAAGGCGATGTTGGGGAGTCATGGCTCGAGCCCCGTTGGTTCGGGTCTTGACATTTTGAGTCTGGTAGAATAAAAAACTTTGTTATAAATTTCCCCAATAAGAAAGTTGGCGAATATTAAGACGATTCCATTTGAAAAACCTTGATGAAATAAGTACAACAAAAATGATAAAGAAGATAATTCTTCCAACAAATAAAAGAAGAAGTTTATTGAAAAAAATAAGTATGTTGAGTAAGAAAGTTAAATCAGACTCAACTGACAACAATTATTCTAAAGATGAAAGTTTAGAAAAATTAAAAACCTTCATTGAAAAAGTTTAGAAAACAAAATATTCCTCCTTTATTGAAGATGGTGGGGAAGAATATTATATAGAGTATCAACTCAGAATAGAACTTATTGTATGTCTTGAGAAAAAAAACTCTCAAGAAATAAATTAGAGTTATAATAAAATATTGTGAAGAAGTTGTTGATGGAAGAAAATATGTCATCAAACACGAGGAAGAATACATCGAGGAGATTTTAAATTACAACATTATAATTGATGAACAAGGAAAGGTGATTGAAGATCTTAGTAAGATGTAAGAAGCTAAGTAATAAGAAGTTAAAAAGTTCTAGTCAAAACTTCTTGAGTTCAAAATTACCTTGAGGAAGATGAATGGAAACTTCAACAAAGCTTCAGAAGTAAAATCTAATACTTCTAAAGTTGTTGAGAAGGCTCAATACAAGAATCAGGCCAAACCTTCTCTTACCAAAAATAATGTTTCATCTATTTATTTTAACATTTTAGGTTCTCGAAAAAGTATTGGTAAATATTGGGTTGATAAAGTATGTGATAAACCTATAAAATCTACAAAAGTAAAAAACTTACTCAAAAGAAAAGAAGGTCCACATCCTGAGTATGTTAGAGTTGAAAGAAGTTATCAACCTCAATAAGGTTTCTTCAAAGAAATATCATTATTAAATAGAAAACCAAGATTTGATGGATATTTCTAGTGTTTTATAATCTATGGGTATATGAAACATAATTTTTGGCACAACTTATCTCTAAATGGAAGAATATTCGAGAAAAGTTGAAGCAATAGTGGAATTAGAATGATTAACTTTCCTAGATTACAGAAAGTTGGAAAAGTGAATTCTCAAGATGTTATAAGCTTTCCAACAAAAAATAAATTTGAATGTTTGGAATAAGTTTGTATAATATGTGATCAGGCAGGTCATCATGCCAAAAGATGTATGTCACTCCTTCTAGAAAAAGTTTCTTATGATTAAAAAGAAAAGAAAGCTGAAAAGAAGAAACTTGAGGAAATAGATTTTGTTGTTGGGACAGATTTGAAAGAAAGTAAAAGTAATAAACAATGGATACTTAATTGTGGTTGTTCTTCACATATGGAAGGTGGTTTAAAAATCTTGAAACATGTTGAAAGTCATGATGGTGGAGCAGTTACCTTGGGTAATGATAGTTCCTAAAAAACCAGAGGAACCAGAATGCCTAAGATTGAAGCTAGAAAGTTGAAATCTAAGGAAGTTTTATTTATTGATGGGATAAAACACAACTTACTTAGTGTAATTCAACTTTGTGATGATGTAAAAAAACTTGTTTTTAGAATTTTTTTTGTATCATAAAAAGTGTAAAATATGGAAAAGTTATTAAAAAAATGAGAAAGAACTAATGCGAATCTATTTCAAATAGAATAATTTAACAACTCCTGTTACTTGAGTGCTGAAGATTAAAAAAAATTATGGCACTAATGACATGGCCACCTTGGTTAGAAAAACATAAATAAACTTTATAAAGTTGATGCTGTTTGGAATTTTTTATAATTGAAAAGAATAGATGAATATGTTTGTATTACTTTTCAAAAAGGAAAGATGAGTAACAAAATTCATAAGAGAAAAGTGATTTAATCTACTAGTCCATTTGAGATTATTCATTCAGATATGTGGGCCGATTAAAGATCAATCAACAAAAGAAAATTTAAAATTTATCATTTTTATTGATGATTTCTCTCAAATAAAAAACATCATGTTTATGAAACACAAGTCAGAGGCTATTGAAATGTTCAAATTCTTCAAAAAATATTTTGAGAAAGAAATGGGGGTTTCCATAAAGAAGTTGATAAAAAATAATGGTGACAAATTCACAAACAATACTTTTGAAACTTATAGGAGAAATCATGGTATAAAACATCAATATAGTTCTCATTATACTCCACAACAAAATATAGTATTAGAAATAAAGAATAGAAGTTTGGTGGAAATGAGAATAAGTATGTTAGAAGAATATAAACTTTCAAAATTATATTAGAGAGAAGCTGTTAATAATAATTTACATGTTCAAAATAGATGCTTTTTGAGACTAGAAAATATCACGACTTATTATTAAATGTGGTACAACAAAAAACCTTCGCTGAAATAATTCAATGTTTTTGGAAGACCATGTTTTCTCAAAATCAAAAATCCAGATTTGGGAAAGTTTGATGAGAAATCCGAGGAATGAATTTTTATGGGTTATTCACTAAATGTAAGAAGTTACAAATATTGGTATACACATTTAAAAAAGTTGATGGACTCATATTATGTGAAGGTAATTTAAAATAAAATTTCATTATCAAAAGTTTTTTAGAATTCATAAGAGGATAAACTGGATAATTCCAACAGTAGTGAAAGTAATTGAAAACATCCTTATCAAGATTTAGAAGAATCATGTGATGAAGAAATTTCAGATGGGGAAGAAACTTTGAAATTTCCTACCTTACAAAAACATGTTGAATCTGAAAACATTATTGGAAATCATAATTCTCTAGTTCATATATGAATTAAGTTGAGATTTGAAAACTAGACTTCACTTATCTCAAAAGTTGAACCTAAATCAATTTCAGAGACCATTCAATACAAATAATGGGTGGATGATATGAATGAAGAGTGGGATCAGATTAAGAATAATGAAACATGGAAACTTGTTTCACATCTAGAAAATAAAAATGTTATTATAATTAAGTGGGTTTACAAAAACAAGTTAAATGAAAATGGAGAAGTATTAAGAAACAAAGCCAGACTTGTTTGTAAAGGCTATACCCAGGTGGAAGGTGTATATTTTTAAGAAACTTTTTCCCCATTTTCAAGATTAGAAACTATTAGAATGTTTCTTTTAGTGGATGAACATTAGAATTAAAAAGTTTATAAGATGGATGTAAATTTAGTGTTCTTAAATAGTGAGATTGAGGAAGAATTTTACATTGAACAACCTTGTGGATTTATACTTTATGAGGATGAAAAAAAAGTTTTTAAATTGAAGAAAGATTTGTATTGGCTGAAACAAGTTCCATGTGCTTGGTATTCCAAACTAGAATTTTTTTAAGAATATTGAACTTTTATAAAGGAAAAGTTGATATCAACTTATATGTGAAAGATGTTGACTATGAAACTCTAATTGTAATTGTTTATGTGGATGATATATTTTTTTTTGGGATAGAGAATATGTTTGTAAAACAATTTTGAAGGAAATGAAGAAGAATTTTGAAATGTATGTATTATGAGAATTAACTTTCTTCTGTATCTTACAATTTCAACAAAAGGAAAAATACATTTTCTTATCTCAAGAAAAGTATTCAAAAGAATTTTTAAAGAAGTTTGGGATGATAGAATACAAATAAGATTCAACTCCTATTTTAGTGAGCACAAAGTTGAGTAAAGATGAATCCAAAATAAGTGTGAATCAGAAAGAATTTCAGAAGCTGATAGGAATTATTCTTTACCTTACAACCTCAAGGCCTGATATTTTTTATGTTGTGATTTTGTGTTCTGGGTGTCAAAGTAATCCTAAAGAATCAAATATGTTGGAAACAAAAAGAATTTTGGGATATTTTAAAGGAATAACTTCACATGGGTTGTTATACAAAAGAAAATAGTGAGAGTATGTTTCATGGTTATACTGATGTTGATTTAGCTGGAGATTGTAATGATAGAAAATAAACCTCAGGAGGAACATTTTTCTTGGGTAAATGCTGTGTGAGTTGGCATAGTAAGAAAAAAAGTTTAGTAAATTTGAGCACAACTGAAACCAAATATGTTGTAGCTACTCAGGATTTTACTCAAATGTTGTGGATGAAAGTTAAACTAGAAGATTTTAAAGTAAAAATTTCTAAACCATCGAAGATACTTTGTGACAATCACAGTGCAATTGATCTTTCCAATAATCCTATACAACATTCAAGATCAAATCACATTGATATAAATTTTTAATTTATAAAAGAGAAAGTTTATTTTGGAGATGTTTTGATGGAATACATTTCAATAAAGTATCATATTACTGATATCTTTACAAAATAAATGCCAAAAGAAAGGTTTATGGGATTGAGGATTCAAATTCATGTTCAACCTCCTACTATAGATTCCTAAACCTCATAATAAAGAACCCCCACCATGCTTTGGATTATGTTGACAAAGGGGGAGAGAAAGTAACAACTCTTTTTACTTTTTAATAAGTTTTTACTTATCTTTTTTTTATGAATATAAAGCTATGATTATCATAAAATGAGGGAGAGAAAAAGAAATTTGTGAGAGGAGAACATAAAAGTGAGGAAGGATTATCTTTACACGATCGCAAAATTTTCTTGTCATTGAGGGATGGAATTCCTTAAAAAACATTACATTATCTAGTAGTGTGGTGTTAGGAAAATATCTTTTAATAATGGCTATGTTTTGATAAAATTCGAAAATTTTGAGTTGTTTATATAAGTTGAGTTGTGATTTTTTTTTGAGAATTGGAAAAGTTGTTAACAAGGATTGTCAACAAATCCAAAGGGTGAGATTTAATAACCTTTATGGTGTTTTTTTAATAAAGTTTTGTATTTTTTTACAAATAACTTTTTTGTATAAGAATGTTTTTGTTACCCAGTAATTGGATCCATCCCATTGTAATGATATGTTGTAAGAAAGTAAAACTTTTCTGAAAGAATTGGATCCATCTGCATCGTATTCAAATCATCAGATCCAAAATAATCAGAGGCAGAAATTGTTGTTTGCTATAAGTTTTCCCTTTTCATAATCGAAGATAGAAAGAAGTTGCTGAGTGAAGAAGTAATTTTGTTGCTGAAGTGTTTTCAATGAAGATTGTGAAGTGAGGAGTTAGAAAGTTTTCATACTTTCTAAACCAAAT
The DNA here is from genome assembly GCA_963277665.1 of Viscum album. Lineage (NCBI taxonomy): Eukaryota > Viridiplantae > Streptophyta > Magnoliopsida > Santalales > Viscaceae > Viscum > Viscum album. The sequence continues at coordinate 693,923,828 of OY728130.1, forward strand.
TAGATGATACTTTACTAGTCATAAAGTTCTCAAAAATCATAAAAACTATCATGATAAAAGATTTTGAAGAAATAGTGGAGAGGTTTGAATATTTTTAGAGTTTTAGAAACGGTGTAGTCCCTCTGATCCACAAACTATCGATGTGTTTTATACACGACATACTTGACTTTTGACTGTGTGACTCAGAGTCCACATGCCATGTAGTCCCTTTTATATGTTGTGTACTCCATTTTTTTCGAGGTATTATTTACATGTCGAGTCCCTAGGAATGTATATAAAATAAATAGTGAGAGATGTACATGCCGTGTATCTCGCATATACACGATGTGTACTTATACAAAATTATAAAGATTTAAAATTTATTTATTATATTATGTAAACCTTGAGACATGTTCTTGAATGTGATAATTATGTTGATGGGACATTCCATGTGATGAGTTTTAATATTTATATATGTAAATGTTTAATTAATATCTACGTAATGTTCAGATATACATATCATGCATAAATCATAATACATTTGTTGTTCTATGTGCATTGAAGCATTACACATGAGTTAAAATCATGTAATTCATGTAATCATTAAGTTTATAGAACATGTCATGAAAGTACATGATGAGTCATGTATGCTATATGTTACAAGAGTAAATAGTATACAAGTATAATACATGTTTGGTATAATTGAATGGGTTTTCCCCATGTTTCCTCCAAGGTACATTTATGTACATAGTTAATTTTAAATAAATTTATTTAAAATTATGACAGATGAGAATCTAAAGGAAATTTGGATTAGAATTAAGATAAAAATAATTGATTAATTACAGATAATAATTAATTTATTAGAGCGTTATTTATCTTAAATAAGAATGATTAAGAATTGAATGCTAGTTTTATTAAATGCATAATTCACTGCATTCATGTGAATGATCATGAGCATAAACCAGGCCATTGTATGAGATTAGTTTCATTTAATTTATTATTAAATTAAATTGTTGGCCTACATGCCTTCTCTCCTCTTATTATGTAAGGGAATACATGCCCATGGTTTCTTTTATGTAAACCTTTTCCCCCTCACCTGCATGTGAGTAAAATCATATGTAATGGATGGAGCTCCCAAGATAGTGTAAGCGGTTCAAGTATGGATCTAAGGTGAAACCAATTCAAGATAGATACAAAGGTGGATAGGTGGAAAGATTCAACATGAACCTTAATTGGTTCAAGGTGTTCCCCCCTAGGTCAACATTTAGTTTATCAACCACTAGATAAAATAACCATTAGTAAATGGTCATGACCATACCACTTTATTATTTTATTTCTGTCAAGTTGTATGATTATTTCATTATGTATATTTTTTCAAGTTTACATAATTAGTGAAATTAATGAGAATTCATAATTGAACTAAAATAAATTGGATTATGTGTAAATATTATCTAATACATGGTTAATCACTTAAGTAAATCCTCTTAATATTAAGAATCACGTGATAAAGATAATAATTGGAAATTTACGCATTAAAGGATAAAATCCCTCAATAATATATATTAAGTAGGTATAGCCTTCCACTACCTCAGTTAAAATCAAACCATAGTTCAAAGTGCTTGACCGACCAAAGTTGGAGTGCTTTCAATTATAGGGGAATTATAACTTGATGTTTTGGGTTGACTTAACTTAGTTCACATAAAGGGTTGACTGATAAAGTAGGAATTTGTGTAATTGAGAGGAAATGGTTGAGGAAATCCAATTTAAGGATTTATGGATTGGGGAGTCTACTCAACAGATTAAGGAACCGTGAGTTAATGTAGTTGTCATTTAGAATGCCTACCTAAAACCATTCAAGTTTCTTGACCAACCAAAGTTAGGGTAATGAGAAGAGAAATATGAATCCTTACCACTAGAATGTCCAAGAAATAGGATATTTTGAAGCCAATGGCGAGGCCTATTGGGTTTTGATAAAATAGTAGGAGACTAATAAATATATTAATTTTTTATTTATTTGTCTAAATATTATCAAATAAAGTACTAAAATTATGCTTATCTTATTTGTAGAAACAACAATAAAAATGACATCAAACATATCATTGCGATCCATAATTGAGAAGGAAAAGCTTCTCACTAACAAAAATTTCCAAGAATGGAAAAGCCGCCTGCATGTCATCCTTCACCATGAAAAGAAATTAAATGTTTTAGAAGAACCTTTTCCTAAAGCACCTGGAAATTAGGCTAGTGATGAAGAGTTAAAACTCTATGAGAAACATTTTAACGATTCCATAATTGTTCAATGTTTCATGCTATCATCCATGTCTAATAAGATTTTGAAGAAACATGAGGACATGGATGTGTATAGAATGACATCTCACCTTTGTGATCTTTATCAAGAGAAGGTGAGACAAGAGAGGTATAAGATCTCCAATGCTTTATTTACAACTAATATTGGAAAGGTTTCACCAGCTGGCCCTCATGTAGTTAATATTATTGGATACATTTCATGCTTAGAAATATTAAGAATTAAATTCTTGGATGATTTGCATACAGATCTCATACTTTCATCACTACCAAAGAACTTATCTAGTTTTATTATTAATTACAATATAATAAATAACGAGAAGAGTCTTTCGAAACTTATTAATTTAATTTTCCAAGTGGATAAGGACATGGGGTGTGATAAACCTGCGGTCCTTATAGTGACTAAGAAAAGGAAGAATAAGGAAAAGGGGACCAAGAATCATAAACAGTATAAAACTCCCAAGAACTATCCTTCCAAGAATAAGATGATCCAAAGGTAGGGAAAAGAAAATGAGGCAGTATGTTTTTTATGAGGAAAGTTAGGCCACTAGAAGAGGAACTACACCAATAAGATAGGGGAAGCTAAAGGTGAATTTTTTATCAAGTTTAATATTTTAATATCTACACATTTTTTATTAGATACATCTTGTAAGGATGATATCTATATCTAAATACAATAGCCAAATAGATTTTGGAATATTACTAGAGGAGAGGTGAATCTGAGAGCTACTAATGGAGTGATGTTGTCTTCCCTAACAATTAGTGACTAACACCTTTCATTTATAACATGAATGATTTTGGTTTTAAAATATTGTTATTATATTCCTATGATTAGCAAGAACATAATTTCTATATCATGCCAAGATACATATGTGTTTATTTTCATGTTTAGAAACAAAATTTACTTCTTTTATAAATAAAACATATGTTATGGGATGACACATTTAAATAACGGTGTTTATGTATTAAATTATGAAAACCAAATATTGGAAATTGATAATAATCATGTTCACATGACTCAAATAACACCAAAATTTGGCATCACCATCTTGGTCATTTAAATGAGAAGAATTTGACAAAGCTCAGTCAAGATGGTCATTTAGACTCCTCTAAGCTGAAACCACTTGAAAGATGTCATGCCTATTTACAAGGAAAAAATGACCAAACCACCATTTGGTGGACAAGGTGAAAGGGTTACAAAGCTTTTAGGATTGGTATAATCATATGTGTGTGGAACATTTCTAGTAAAATATAGAGGTGGATATTCTTATGTCATAACTTTTACTGATGACTTGAGTTGATATGGATATATCTACTTGATGAGGTATAAGTCTGAGTCCTTTGATAAATTCAAGTAATTCAAGAATGAATTATCGAATCAAATTGGTAAGAAGATAAGGAATCTTTGATTAGATTGAGGCAGTGAATATCTTAAACAAGAGTTCATTGAATTTCAACAGGAGTTTCAGATTCTATCTCAACTCATTCCACCTTATACATTATATTGGGATGGTGTCAGTGAAGGGAGGAACTGTACCTTATTAGACATGGGAAGGTCGATGATGAGTCATAAAGATATACCATTATCCTTTTGGGGATATACATTACAAACTGTGACATACACATTAAACCAATTTCCAAATAAAGTGGAAAATAGAATTCCCTTTGAGTTATGCAGTGGAAAGAAACCTGTTTTGTCTCATACACATGTATGGGGTTGCGAGGCGTTTTTAAGGGCTTATTTGGAAACAAACTAACACCGTATAGAAAAAAATGTATCTTTGTTGGAAATCCCAAGGAAACAAAGAGATACTACCAATACCACCCCTCAGATAAGAAAGTGTCTATTTTCAGAAAATATGTCTTTCTTGAGAGGGAGAACATCATCAAAAAGGATAGTGGGAGCAATATTGAATTTAATGAAGTTGATGCTCAAGATACATAAGAGTTAGAGCAGGAATATGTTACATAGGTCCCCATAGAAGAAGTTTTCCCTAAAACAAAAGTACGACATAGGAGCATAAGAGAGGTAAGAGAACCAAATATATATGGTTTTCTAGTCACTGAAGATGGGGAATCATTATTGGTTTACAATGATGAACCTATCTACTACAAAGAGAAAGTAGAGTTCCCAGAATCTACAAGATGACAAGATTCCATGAATTCTGAAATGGATTCCATGTATTAGAACCAAGTTTGGGTTTTGCACCAGTTGATGTAAATCCCAATGAATGCAAATGGGCATTCAAGATGAAAATGGACATGGAAGGTAAAGTAAATACCTATAAAGAAAGGCCATTGGATAAAGGGTTTGAAAAATGTCAAGTAATTGACTACGATGAAGCATTTTCACCAATTTCCATATTTAAATCTATTAGAATTATACTTGATATAACAACTTAACATGACTATGATATTTTGTAGATGGATGTAAAAACTATATTACTTAATGGTAACCTTTATAAAGATGTCTATATAACACAAATATAAGGGTTTGTGACTCCATGTGATGACAAAATAATTTTCAAGTTGCAGAGATACATTTATGGATTGAAGCAAGCATCCAGGTCATGGAATATTTGATTCAATGAATCCATAAAAGAATTTGGTTTCATTAAGAATGAATATGATCTGTGTGTTTAAAAGCAGTTTAGTCACAATTCGTTCATTATCCTAGTAGTATATGTTGATGACATATTACTTATTGGAAATGACATACCAGTCTTATAGTCTATTAAGGAATGGTTAAAAAAGTGTTTCTCCATGAAGGAATTAGGTGAAACATATTATATTATATGGATCAAGATCATTTGTGATAGATCCAAGAGGATACTTGGACTAAGTCAAAGTACATATGTTGACCAGATACTAAATAGATTTAGTATGTAACAATACAAGAGGGAATTAGTTTCAGTATCACATGGTTTACATCTTTATAAGAAAATATTTCCTCATACACAACATGAGAAAGAGAGAATGAGAAATATCCCATACTCTTTGGTGATAATATCAATCATATATTCCATGTTATGTAATTGATTTGATGTTTTCTAAGAATTGAGCATAGTATGAAAATATCAAGCAGATCCAAGAGAACAACATTGGTTTGCTGTTAAGTCTATCCTTAAGTATCTGAGAATAACTAAGGATATATTCCTAGTGTATGGAGGAGAATAGGAGCTGGTGATTAGGGTTTATAATGATGCTTGTTTTTAGATAGATCAGAATGATCTAAATTTGCTGTCAGGATATGTTTTCTATCTCAATAGAGGAATCGAGAGCTAGAAGAGTTCAAAGTAGCTAGTTGTCGCTGATTCTACAGTAGAGTCCAAGTATGTATCAACTTCTAATATTGCTAAGGAAGTTGTTTGGATTCAAAACTTTGTCTAGGATCTTGATGTGGTACCTATAAATAAAGAACATATCACATTATATTGTGATAATACTACACTGGTGGCTCTTGTAAAAGCGCCAATGTCACAACAACAGAAAGAGAACATACTCTAGAAGTATCACCTCTTGAGGTATTTTCATCATAGGAAAGAATTTGCAGTAAGAAGAGTTCACACAGAAGAGAACATGGCAGACCCCTTGAATAAATGCCTATCTCAGCAGAAGAATGAGTATCATGTGAGAGCTCATGGACTAAAGGTTGTTAGCAGTTGGATCTCGTGCAAGTGAGAGACTGTTGGAGTTGGTTCCCTAGAACCAACTTATACGTACATTAAGATAACCTGTATTCATAGTTTTTGAATATTAGTAAACTTCTTATAACATCAGGATTTTTATTCTACATAACATAGTATGTGATAATTTCCCAAGAGTAGCTATCACACTAAAGGTCATGGTAGTTCCCCACAATGATGAGAACCGAGAAGTGGTATGACACTACTCTTGAATATATGTTCTATAGCCACATGATATCATTTTAGGGACACAAATTATATAGGGTATCAGAGGTGGAGAGTCATAGGACTCTGAGGCACCTTCTCATGGTGTACGCCCTTGGTAATATTCAGTAGGATATTATGAGAATGAGACCCGCCAATAAAAAATTCACATTTCTATATGTAATTGGATATTTATATATGTGGACGTGTGTATTGATCCTTACAATTTAATATTATTATTAATGAATATTATGAGTCATGTAATTTGATGTATTGATGAAAATTGTGATAGCATATATTCATGGTGAGGTAGGATACATTGGGTGCGTCCTGAGTAATATTACATTAATGGATAATGCAAGAAAGGATTTGTCCCTTCTATTTTAATGGAAGTTTATCTCTCGGGACCTTTGATGGAAATGAAATGGACTAAATAAATCCATGGCCATGGTGTTCAATAAGCAAGTTCATTTTTTTGGGAAATCAAAGGAAGAGACATCGAGCACTTTGGTTGATGGCCCTGACATGCAACCTACTTGATTAGAGATATCATGATAACGGGATTATATTACACAATAAGCATTTATATGAGGTAACATGTTGTTGTAGTATTAAATTTTTTCTCTATGGTTGACTTGACATGTTTTTAGATGCTAACCTTGGACTTTAGGCTACTTCGCCTAATGTCATTGAGAAAGAGGCCTAGAGGGTCACACACTAAGTGTATCCAGAATCTCAGTTAAATAATATGTTTTTATTTATTATTTAACAAGTTGAATAAATATCAATCCTATATGTGGTTTAATAGATATTCATATATGGTTGATCACATATAAATATTTATTTTCTATTTAGAAAATATAATATTTATTTATTTATTAGTAAATAATGCAGTGAAATTTATTTAATAAAGAAAGATCTAGTAGAATTATTTGGAAGTGGTTCTCGAGGTGATCAAAGGTGGATGAGTCAAGCGATAGGATATGACTTGCTAACACCTAAATATTTCTACGACGATGTTCAAAGATTTGTGGAAGAATTGTGGATCACAGTTAGAGGGAATTTGATTTGATTCCAACAATGCAACGATGAAACAATTTATATCTGTTGTCAAATCCATCAATAAAGAAATAATTCCAATAAAGTAATTATATAATTAATTAAATTGATTATAAGTAATATTTCATGATCCTATCTATAGTTATGGTGTTCTATCCCTTATCTATATTATTTGACTCGATTTCGTAGATCATAATGTTTATCATTGTGTAAATATTGTATTGATCATTGAAAATGGAAAAAAGGAAAGTTGGGTACCGCCCATCGCATGATTCCATTGTGCTCGGAACCTACAACTATGAGGTGCTATTGCACCACCTCTTCAGTTGGCATGCCGCTCATGCCATATACTAAATCAGCTAGATCTGGTCTCCTATACTAACTACTTTGTGCACCACCACCACAGATCCTCCCCAGCGGCCTAATCCAGCACCTCCACATCATGACTGAACCCTCGTTGCATCTCCCTTCATGACCACCGACCGCCTCCCTATAGTGCGCCATGGTCACCCAATTCCAGAAAACCCCCCTTCTCAGATGGAACCATCCAAACCAGTGTTTGCACCACTGAGGTAGCCCTTCAGTTGACCCAAACCATCCCAAAATGGGTTCGGGTGGGTCTGCTGTAACACCCAGACTCTAGAAGCCCAGAGTCTATGCAATATTACAAAACATTGACATGATCACAAAAGATCAAGTCTCAAAAGAACGATTTGTTTAGTAGCCTTGGAATTACTAGATACCTTCATAAGGTTTAATTACACCATAAAATGGAAAACTACAACAACATTTTTTCCACAGACAACACTGAGATCCCATATACTATCCCTGTAGGTCAGTCATAATATAATTTTTTGCATCCTTAGAGAAATAAAATATAGAAAGGAGTGAGATCAGATGCTCAGTAAGGATAACAATATAGAGAAAACTTTCATAAATAAGCATAAACATTTTAGGCAATGTATAGAACTAAAACAAAGGCCTTTTCAACATAAACTTCATCATAATATGGAAAATATAAATCAAAATAATGTCATTTACTTACTCACATGGATATTATACTAGTCAAAAAATCACATGCAATATCAATAGCCACTTTCATAATGATGGAATGCATAACTCCAGACTTTCATAACCACATAGTCAAGGCCTTGTGGCAAGACTACAAATAAGATTTTTTCAAGACCTTGTTCCAAGACACTAGTTTGTCTAATAAGACCTACCGATTCATCGAGGAGCTATATCAGGCTCCACCCGTCACTTTCAAAGTCCAATACATTCCTCATATAAAAAGGTTTAAACATAACATAAACATTCATATTAAAACTAGCATACGAAATGTCAATACTTTATCCATAAACCATGAATGGTATAAAAATAAAAAATCCACATTAAAAAATATCAGAAAACCTTCAATACGATATGGAAGTTTTGTATCATAATAAATCAACTTCAAATAAGTTTAAAATCCATCAAAGGATGTTGATATAGATGAAAATGATTTGTAAAACCCTTTGAGAAAATATCCCTTTTTCATGAAATTGTTTAAAAGTCACACAATTTATAAAGGAATACATTTAAATAAATTTTTGAATCAAAGTGTCCCATACCACTTTGAAAATTTTTAAAGGAATTAACATTTTAAAAACATTCATGTCCATATAAATAAATCCTTAAAAAACATTTTGAAAACATGGACATTAATGAGAATGATTTAGAAGAATAAATATTTAAAACATTTAAAATGATTTTTTAGTAAAAAAGTCCCTTAAAAATAATCCCTTTGAAAACTCTTTTATGAAACTTGGACATGGATAATAAATATATCCCAGTAGATACTTACGTAAAAACAACCTAGGATAATAAAGAGATCGTGAAATTAACCCTTACCTTGTACTTTTCCTTGGTCAAGGGTAGATTAACCTCCTGTATAATGGTGAAATAATTTTTATTAAATTATAAAAGAATCATATACATTAATATGTATCATATATGATCTTTTAACATTCCTTTGTTAATAATATCTTAGTATTATCGTCATTTCAGGTGTAAACTGATTCATTTTCCTTTATATGATTTATTACGTAAGTAATGTTTGTTATGGATAGGATGTATCTTATTCATATTAATAATGATATTAAGTCTTTAAATATTATTTTTAATCATCTAATGAAAATTATTCTTGAATGGATACGATGGGAAATGAATATCATCGCGTTCGTGGAGACGGTAATCCGTACGTACGCACGAGCGAAAACATCATTCGTTTGATATTAAAATAATATATAATTGGATGGTATATCATATATAAAGAATAATTATCATGTTATATTTATTATTTACATCAATTACACATCATTATTATACTCATCCAAATAATAATGTATTGAATAACAATTACACCACGACGTGGAGACGGTAAGCCGTACGTACGTATGTATGGTGACATGTCCTTAAAAGGATGGATAGAATAATGAACATGGTTGTAACATATTTATAATAACATCACATTATATATAAGATACTAGCATTATTATTTTAGAATGGAAACAACAAAGAAAGAGGAAGTGGAAGAAGAACGGAACTTGAAAGAGGTGATGAAATATTTACCTCTTCTTCGGGTTCTTCCTTTTGATTTGATCAAAAGGGCTCCTTAGGTTGGCTTTCTGACTAAAGGAATGCCTCTAGGATTAAGGGAGGATAGTTTAGAGGGAATTTTGTCAGGGTTTGGCCGATCCAAATGGCTTTGAAGGTGTGAATTAGAGATAAGGGGGATTTCCCTTTTATAAGTGGGGTGAGGGGAACCTTAGGAAAAGCTAGTAATATTATTTTATAATAAAATTGTTTTTAGATTATAATGGCACAAAAATGAATTATTTAAAGGTTAATGTGGGTATGGGTATAAAATCACTCAACCAATATTCTTTAGACAGTTTTGGGTCACTATATTAACTTTATCTTTTAGATTTAACTCTTAGTTAAATAGTTTTACATTTACCATGTCTCTTTGTATTTTTATATTATATGGTTAATAAACTTACTATAAACTTTAAGAGAATCCCAAGTGGTTCAATAATGATACAAACATCATTATATAAGTCTTTTTATTGAACCTTATATTTTTAGGAATAGAATATCAATTAATAATATAATATTTTTTTTAAAAACTCTTTTATGTCAATTTTGACACTGTTTGGTATTTTGTTTTTTCTAAATTTATAACAGTATTATTGCTTCAAAAAAAATCATCTAACCAACCCTAAAATGTAATATTAACCTATAAAATTAGTTTAATTCCTAAAAAGTCTCAAATTACATTTATTTGGATATTTATAATATCAATTATTTTAATATTTCATTAATTAGGTAATTACTGCATCATCATTGTGTTATAAATAAATTATTGTATATAATGTCTAAAAAATATAAATAAAATACCATTATGTAAGAAATCATTTTATCTTTCTAATGAATATTTATAATCTAATTTATCTTATGTGTAACCCAATATTAAAAATGGTTTAGTTATTAAACTTTGAATTTAACACCTTTAACTCTTCTTTGAATTAAATAATAATAAATGTCCTAATCTAATCCAAGTGGACCTAAAGGATCATATTTTATTACTAAGTTTTTTTTGGTCTAATTATACCTATCCAATAGAATTAGGACATGTGTTAGGGTAATAATAATATCATTTTTATCTTTAATTACCCTATTTACTTTTAACCGTGGTAAATAAAAGTAAAAAGTTACTATTAAATAAAAATTATTTTCATCTTATTGAACCACATTATACTTATTGATATCAAATATGTCTCTTTTATTTTTGAAAATTTAACTCACAGAAGCAGTAAAATTAAGTTTTATGTAAATTTGCAAATGCTCCTAGGAGGTGGGTAAAAGACGGTGAAAAGTTCAATAAAATTTTATATATCTAATATTATTACAAAATGACTCCAATGAATTAAATTGAAAATATATAGTTATTATGTATATATTTTGACCTAAAGTAAATTTAAATAAAATAATTAATTATTTAAATAAAAATTCGGTTTTAAACTATAACTCAGTGTTTTTTACTGTTCATCAAAAATTGAAAGTTTTCAGAAAAATACCAAAAATTCACCCGAAGATAATTTTTATCTTTTGAATTCAAAAATTAATTCTATTTTAAGAAATTAAAAACATATAGGTTTAATTTATTAATTTAAAATTAATTCCCGTTGTCAAAACCAAAAAGCATGTTTTTAAGAAATAATAACTAACAAAAGATTGATACTTGTTTATGTTCAATTTCAAAGTAAAATTATTTCCAATGAATAACATTGGATTAAGTGGTAAAAATATAATCTATTTATAGTTCCAAACCATTAAAATGTATAATTTAACACTATAAATTATTTTGATTAAAAAAGTTATTTTCAGTTAAAATATAGTATTTTTCACTATTCACCCAAATATGAAAGTTATCAGAAAAACACCAAAAATTTATTGAAATTGAATTATTATGTCCCAATTCTAAAGAATAAGTTTATTTTGTCAAATTGAATATATAAAAGTTTCAAATATTGGATTTAAAAAGGGTTTTCCATTAAAAGGCGGTAAAATTTCATTTTTTTTAAAATACTTCTTTTATTTGAAAAAAATGATTTTTTTTTCTATATGTCTAAGAAACTCATAATATGGATTCTAAAATAATAAGGATTATATAAAGTTCAAAATTTAGTTAATACTATTCATAACCTCTTTTTAACGGCTAGTTTGGTAAGTCGTGGTGCGCTAGAACTCGGTGTTGTGTGTAGTGCAAGTTATTGAATTACTTTGAAGAAATAACGTACTATGAAATCTTGAGATGTCACATTTTTCCCTCCTTCAATAAATTACATCCTCACAATTTTAAATTGTTCTTTGAAAATAAAAGGTTGAAAATAGAAAATACCTTTGTGGGAAAACCCACATCGGAAATTGGGTTAATAAAATTTAGTCTTAATAAGAGGAAAAGGAGAATGAAAAATTCACCCCCAAATTATGATCTCAATTAGGAGAACTTTAATTACCTATAATTTCATTAATTTAAATCCTTCTTAATCTAATTAAATATCTCTTTGTGTAAAATGTTTATATAAAATGTCAACTTGTTTGCTTTTATATTAAGAATTGTGGCCGTCGCTAATATAGACATTGAATAGTGATCACATGATTAGTATAAATATATGGCTTTAACAACTCTAATTTACTCAGACAAAGGAAGCGATGGCCTCATCCAGTAGATGTTCCCCATACGAATCCCATTTGTGAGAGATCAGAAAGGAGGTGGCATCATTGGTCTTCTCTCTTTACCAAGACCAAGCCGAGCTTGAATATGTTAAGCTCGAGCAGGACCACCTACGAGAGAAATGGAAGTTGATAGAGATTACCACCCGATCAATATTATCCGAGCCACCCCAAGAGTCTGTCACCATCACACACCTTACTCTTCAGTATTTTTTGGGTGTTATAAGGGGTTATGTAACATGACCTTATAACTATGGTTATGTACATTATTTTTGTATATAATAATGAATATACTTTTATTTTATTATTGTTACCTTGTAAATAGTTTTTAAAGCACAAATAGTATTTTTAGTTAATATTTAACTAAGAAATCTATTTTGATGAATTAATGGATTTTTGAATTAAATAATATTTTAATAAAATATTATTATCATTATAAAATTATTTTTTTTATTAAATATAAGTGATCGTATAATTTTAGGAATGCAATTTTAATTTTTATTAAGGTTTGAAAGACATTTTTGTCAAAACCCATGAATTTTCGATAAATGTAGGTTTTTATTTTAAAATTAAAAATTAACATATTTAGAAAATTATTTAGATAAAATAAATATTATATCTGGAATTAGGACGTTGAAATTATTTAATGGTGAATTTTTCATAATTTTTAGAGACAGTCAAATTTTTGGGTAAAAATTAAATACCTTTTAAATATATAATGTGTTTTATGACATCATAATGACCCAATAGTGATGTAATAAAATACTATAAGACTTATGTTCGGAAAATATATGTTTTACCATTAAAATAATGTGATTTTGGGTTTGTTTGACTTATGTTACAAAGCATTAATGGACCCTTCAAGACTTATTAAACATCTTGTCTTTTTAAATTGTTTTCCTTGGGAGTGTGACTCACCTCCACAAAAGCAACTCCATTATTTTAAGAAGTTCAGACTTTTGACTTATAAAATATTGTTTTCCACTTCCCTTTTCCAAAAACCATGGGCAAAAACCATGGGATGGTTTGTGGTTTGGATTAGTTTAATGTGAGGGTCCCAAACCTAAATAATAAAGAATTCCCTCACCATTCCTATATAAACCCACCCAAGCTCCCACTTCCTCCTCACTCAAAGCCTTTGGAGTTCGTCCAAACTCTTCCCTCATCTCTATATAATACTATCAAGGTGCCCCAATCTACCAAGAAGCCTCTCTCAATCCACTCTCAAGCCTTTGGAAGCACACTTCCAAGTAAGGGTTTTTCTTCCTTTCTCACTTTTGTCCAATACTATTTAAATTTTTATGCCCTTTTAATTTCAATTATAAATGGTGGGGTATGGTTTAGAACCTCCTGCATACTACCCTCTTTATGTATGAATTATTAGAGAACCCTTTATCTCTCATTAAATTCCTCCCATGTACACCCGTTACTATGCTGAAATTCCGAAAGGAATTTCTCTCTCCTCTTTTACATTCAAGCAATTTTTTTTGTATCATGAATCTAAATTCTATTACAATTGTTGGGAAATGAATCTATTTGAACCCATTACTATCCATTTAATGTATATATTATGAGATACCCCTTTCTCTCTCATCAACCATTTTTATGAATTCTTACGTCACGCCGTTACGCTGCCGAAATTGCACCGATTTTCCAAGCTAATGTCATTGTGTTGTGAATACCATGTCCATTTATATATGAATGGTATTCACCTTTATGAACATTTAATTATTGATTATAAAGTTTCATGTATGAATTCCACATTCATCTATCATGGAATAAGTGATTATGTTTTATGAATCCATGTTATATGATCCATGTGGCACACTTATGCATGAAATGAAATGTTTAAGAAGGGTGCACCCTTATAGCGCTCCATTGCATTGGGTAAAGTATAGTACCATGATACGTCATGTGAAATGGGTGTTTAATCATGATAATTCAAGTGCATCAAGGTTTTACTCATGCTTCATGTGCACTGAGGATTTAATCATACTCCATGTGTAATGAGCCTTGAGTCATGCTAATTCCAAGTTAAGTGTTGTTGCCACATTTCCATGTTATGATTATCATGTTTTATCAGGACTTTATGTTTATGCTTCTATTGTGCTCTATTTATATGCCTATTGTCTAACATGTATTTTATTCCTCATGTTATTCCATGATTGTTCCTTTACTGGGCTTTATAGCTCACCCTTTTTTTATGCATGTCCTCAGGTTATCCCATGCAATGATAAGTACGGGGGAATGTAGTGGTCATGTAAAGGAAGTTTTCAGTAAAGATGTTATTTTTCATGTTTTAAGTGGTTATTTAATGATCCTAAGACCAAAAGACTATATACCTATTGATCTTATATGTTTTAACAATTGAAGTTTATGTAATAAATTTTGTTTAATTGTGTAATAAAAGATCAGGGTTGTCATAGTTGGTATCAGAGGATAGGTTTAGTTATTTTTGGGATTAGGATTATAAAACCCTAGTAAAGCCTTAGATACAAGAATGAGTATAATAAAAACATCCCTAAATTTTGGTGAGTATTGAGTAAGTGGTTTATCAAGAAAATACATCCCTGTTTGGATACGATCAGGTAGAGGCGGCTTTGGCACAGATGTATCCTAGGGGTAAAAACCGAAAACACTTCTTTGAGCTAGGATCGAACGAGAACTGGTGCATGACAATGGGCCTTGCTGTACTCTTTGTTACGACACTCTCAGGGGATATGATTTGTTAAATTCAAAAGCTTAGTATGAACCATTATTAAGGGATAAAAAAATTCCCTAAGAATATATGTTAGAAATTTGATCATGGTTAACATAGACTAAATCCAATAGATTCATATGTTATGGAAATAAAAGTTATTTATAAGTCATCAATTTTTTTCTTGTATTACCCTTTATGTGTTACCCCTAAATTTACTTTTATTCCAGCCAATGGCTGGTAATAGGAGGACTCGGGCTAAGAACCGATGTGAAGAACAATGTGATGATTGTACTAATGAGATGCCCAATCCAATGGGAGTGGGAATCAAGAACTTTGTCATGATTATCTCTCAGATAACTTAGGCTTTTAATAAAAACATGTTTCAAGAGGAATGTTCAACCCCCCCTAAGAAAGAACAAGTCACTATTGAGAGATTCATGAGATAAAGGCCTCCTACTTTTAATGGATCATCCGATCCCTCAATCGATGATCAATGGATCAAATCCATTGAAAAGATATTCTCCATCCTACAATGTTTTGAAGAAGAGAAGTTTCTCCTGGATTCTTATCGTATGGAGGGTGAAGCTGATCAGTGGTAGATGTTGATAAAAAATATAAAGCAGGAGGAGGAGATCGAGGCATTGTAATGAAAGGATTTCTAGAAGATTTTTTTGATAAATATTTTCCATGCACCCTTTGGATTAAGATGGAAAGGGAATTCCTTGCCCTCAAGAAAAAAGACAATAAATTTGTTGGAGCATACGAGGAAAACTTCACAAGGCTTGCACGATATGATTCCGGCGTTTTCGTTACCCTCGAATACAGGGTTGACCACTTCTTTGGTGGGCTGAAACCTGGCCTGTGGAAAGTGCTGGTGATCCATGACTTTGACAGATATGAGGAAATTGTCTGATGTGACGTCAAGGTCAAAATAGAGATCAGAGAATCTCAGGGGTATCAAGTTGATAAGAAGCGTAAGGTGGACTTCAATTCTGGAGGTCTGATGGATAAATCCAACGGTGCAAAGAAGATCCAGCACCCCACTTACCAAAAGTGCAGAAAGAAGAACCCTAGAAATTGCCTGAAGGGGATGAGGAAATGCTTTAGGTGTGGAAGAGAAGGGAACCTAGCTGTTAACTATCAGCAAGAAAAACTTGTGGCTGTGACAGAGGAGAGGAACGATCTGTTCGAACCTCAACATGTGGTTCATTTTTACAACTACAAAGAAAAAAGGCATCTTGCAAATCAGTGCCCGAAGCCAATGGTTTTCGGAGGCAACCAACAACCTCTAAGGCAGCAAGGGCGAGCTTTTTGCATCACTAATGCCGAAGTGAACCCCGACAATGAAGTGGTGACAGGTTAGATAGTTATTCATTAAATAATGGTGAATGTACTTTTTGATTCAGGTTCTACACATTCTTTTATATATCAAATGTTTAGTACAACAATCCTAGCACCACCACAAACCATGGAAGTAAAGATGTCGGTGAGTACGGAAAATGGGGCAATCATTGCATCCCATGAATATAACTCCTCTCCTGTCATAATCTATGGATTGAACTTCCCAGAAAACCTCATCATACTCCCTCTGGTGGAATTTGATGCAATTATTGGCATGGATTGGATTTCCTTATATAGGTCCAACATAAATTGCCGTGAGAGGGAAATCACTCTCCATGTGGAGAGTCGACCCCCAATTCTTTACAATTGCAAGGAAGAAGATTAATCTTCTTTAGCTCCATCATCTCAAGCATGGATATTAATACCCTATGAGCATGCATATCTAGCTCAGATGATTGAGTCTAAGGAGGCAACCATCCTAGAAGACATGTCTATTGTGAGGGAATTCACTGAAATGTTTCCCAAGGAATTGCCTGGTCTTCCTCCTAAAAGAGATGTTGAATTCTAAATTGATCTTATACCTGGGGCATTTCCAATATCCAAGAATCCATATAGAATGTATGTTGTGGAGCTTGAGGAGCTTAAGAAACAACTACAGGATAATCTGGATAAAGGGTTTATATGCCCAAGTGCTTCACCCTGGAGTGCACTAGTACTCTTCATCAAGAATAAGGATGGGTCAATGCGCCTTTGCATCGATTATCATGAGATTAAAAAAATCACGATAAAGAACAAGTATCCTCTCCCATGAATTGATGACTTGTTCGATTAGCTTCATGGTGCACAATACTTCTCCAAGGCGAATTTGCGGTAAGGATATTATCAAGTAAAGGTGAAGAAGGAAGATATCCGCAGGACTGATTTTCATACAAGATATGGGCACAATGAATTCATAGTAATGCCTTTTGGTCTCACTAATGCTCCAACAATCTTCATGGACTTTATGAATAGAGTCTTTAGAGATTATCTAGACAAATTTGTGGTAGTCTTTATAGATGATATTATAATATACTCCAAAACCAAGGAAGATCATGAGGAGCATTTAAGAACTTTACTAGAGACACTGCGGAAGGAGAAGCTCTATGCAAAGTACAACAAGTGTGAGTTCTGGTTATAGGAGGTCTCATTCTTGGGCCATATCATCACAAGAAATGGGATATCTGTGGATCCCTCTAAAACAGATGCAATTGAGGGATGGCCGAGACCAAAATTGGTAACGGATATCCATAGCTTCTTGGGGTTAGCTGGATATTATTGATGATTTGTGAGAAATTTCTCATGATTGTCCAACCCTCTTACCAAGCTAATTCAGAAGGGAGTAAAGTTTTCTTGGAGTGATGAATGCGAAGAAAGTTTCAAGGAATTGAGAAAGAGGCCTATCACTGCGCCCATGCTCACTTTACCCACAAGTGGAGAACTTTTTATGGTATTCAGTGATGCTTCGAAGAAGGGCCTGGGATGTGTTTTGATGAAAAATGACAAACTCATTTCTTATGCTTCAAGGAGATTAAAAGTTCATGAACAGAACTATCCAACACATGACCTCGAGTTGGCTCCAGTGATATTCGATTTAAAAATTTGGTGGAGTTATCTCTTTGGAGAGAAGTGTGAAATATATACGGACCACAAAATCCTCAAATATATATTCACATAGAAAGAGTTGAACATGTGCCAGTGAAGATGGTTAGATCTGATCAAAGACTATAACTTCTCAATCCATTACCACCTTGGGAAGGAAAACAAGGTGGTAGATTCCCTAAGTAGAGAGGACCCAGTGATTCTATCATTAATGAGAATTGAAAAGGATCCAATCTTCATATATTTTATGAAGATGGACATGAGAATCATAAATAAGGGAACATCATCAATCCTTTCACAAATTATTTCTCAACCATCACTTTTGGAAAGATTAAAGGATGATAAAAAGGATAATGTGGGAATTCAGGAAAAGTGGAAGATATTAGAAAAGGTAAATCCTTGAAGTTTAATGTTAATGAAGAAGGAATGGTGAGATTTGGGAAAAGAATATGTGTTCTATCTAGTCCGGAGCTAAAGAAGGAACTTTTGGATGATGCACATAGTTCAAATTTCTCTATTAAACATGGAAACACAAATATGTATCAAGATCTATGAGAGCATTATTGGTGGGATAATATGGAGAAGGAAATCGCTGAATATACATCAAAGTGCATGGTGTGTCAGCAAGTGAAGGCAGAGAGGCAGAAGTCTAAGGGGATGATGCAACCATTGCCCATACCAGAATGAAAATGGGAGAACATCACCATGGACTTTGTCACTAGACTTCCGAATACATCCAAAGGCAACAATGCAATCTGGGTTGTTGTGGATTGTCTTACAAATGCTGTACACTTCATTGCTATTCGATAGGATTTCTCATTTGATCAACTGGCACAAATATATATCAGGGAAGTGGTAAGGATATATGGAGTACCACTATCTATTATGTCCGATCAAGATCCAAGATTCACCTCTAAGTTTTGGAAGAGTCTTCAACATGATCTGAATACAGAACTGAACTTCAGTATGACCTATCATCCTCAAACTGATGGCCAATACGAGCGGACTATCCAAACACTTGAGGATATGTTGAGAGTGTGCTCAATGGACTTTAAAGAAAGATGGGATCAACATCTTCCTCTGGTTGAGTTCTCTTATAATAACAGCTTCCACTCAAGCATAAAAATGACACCATATGAATCGCTTTATGGGAAAAGGTATAGAACACCAACGTGTTGGGATGAGGTCCATGAGCGTAAGCTTTTTGGACCAGAAATGGTCGAAGAAATGGTGGAGAAGGTGAAAACCATTCAGTAGCATATCAAGGCAACCCAGAGTCAACAGAAGAGTTATTTAGATAACCATCGATGATACCTTGAGTTTAAAGTTGGAGACATGATATTTCTAATCATATCTCTATGGAATAAGTTCATGAGGTTTGGAAAGAAAGGGAAGTCAAGTCCAAGGTACATCGGCCCTTTCAAGATTTTTGATCATGTCGGGGCTGTGGCCTATTGACTAGCACATCCACCTTCCACGGCCAAGGTACATGATTTATTTCATGTATCCCTCTTAAGGAAGTACATACCGGACCCTTCACATATACTCTCTTCAGAGGTGGTATAGTTAGAGGATGATCTTTCTTATGAGGAGAAACTAGTGAAGATCTTAGATCGTAGAGAAACGTTATACGAAATAAGACAATGCCCCTCGTCAAGGAGTTGTGGAGAAACCAAAAGTTCGAAGAATCGACGTGGGAATTGGAGGAAATGATGAATTTGGGTTACTCACATCTGTTTTAGTGTGGGAAAAGAAAATTTCGAGGGCAAACTTTTTTAAGGGGGGAAGATTGTAACAACCCAAACTTTCATTAATGGAAATCTCTATTAATCTAATTAAATGTCGCTTTATATAAAATGTTTATATAAAATTTCAACTTATTTGGTTTTATGTTAAGAATTGTGACCATTGCTAATATAGCCGTTGAATAGTGATCACATGATTAGTATAAATATAGAGTTTTAACAAATCCAATTTACTCAGACAAAGGAAGCGATGGCCTCATCCAGTAGACATACCCCATACGAAGCCCATTTGTCAGATCTCAGAAAGGAGGTGGCATCATTGGGCTTCACTCTTGAAAAATCCCAAGATGAGCTTGAATATGTTAATCTTGAGCGGGAACACCTATGAGAGAAATGGAATTTGATAGATATTACCACCCGAACAATGTTATCCGAGCCACCCCAAGAGTCTGTCACCATCGCACACCATACTCTTAGATCTTATGCGAGTGTTATAAGGGGTTATGTAACATGACCTTATAACTATGGTTATGTATATTATTTTTGTATATAATAATGTATATAATTTCATTTTATTATTGTTACCTTGTAAATAGTTTTTAAAGCACAAATAGTATTTTTAGTTAATATTAAACTAAGAAATCTATTTTGATGAATTAATGGATTTTTGAATTAAATAAAATTTTAATAAAATATTATTATTATTATTAAATTATTTTTTTATTAAATATAAATGATTGTATAATTTTAGGAATGCAATTGTAATTTTTATTAAGGTTTGAAAGACATTTTTGTCAAAACCCATGAATTTTCGATAAATGCCATTTTTTATTTTAAAAGTTAAAATTAACATATTTAGAAAATTATTTAGATAAAATTAATATTATATCTAGAATCAGGACGTTGAAATTATCCAATGGTGAATTTTTCTTAATTTTCTGAGACAATCAAATTTTGGGGTAAAAATTAAATACCTTTTAAATATTTAATGTGTTTTATGACATCATAATGACCCAATAGTGATGTAATAAAATACTATAAGACTTATGTTTGGACAATATATGTTTTACCATTAAAATATTGTGATTTTGGGTTTTTTTACCTATGTTACAAATCATTAATGGACCCTTCAAGACTTATTAAAGATCTTGTCTTTTTAAATTGTTTTCCTTAGGAGTGTGGCTCACCTCCATATAAGCAACCCCATTATATTAAGAATTTCGGACTTTGGCCTTATAAAATATTGTTTTCCAATTACATTTTCAAAAAACCATGGGCAAAAACTATGGGCTGGTTTGTGGTTTGGATTAGTTTAATGTGATGGTCCCAAACCTAAATAATAAAGAATTCCATCACCTTTCCTATATAAACCCACCCAAGCTCCCACTTCCTCCTCACTAACAGCCTTTGGAGTTCATCCAACCTCTTCCCTTGTCTCTCTATAATCCTCACAAGGTGCCCAAAGCTCCCAATAATCCTCTCTCAAGCCTCTCTCAAGCCTTTGGAATCACACTTCCAAGTAAGGGTTTTTCTTCCTTTCTCACTTTTGTCCAATACCCTTTAAATTTTTATGCCCTTTTAATTTCAATTATAAATGTTGGGGTATGGTTTCACACCTCCCCAATACTGCCCAATTTATATTTGAATTATGGGAGACCCCTTTCTCTCTCATTAAATTCCTCCCATGTACACCCGTTATTATGCCGAAATTCCGAAAGGAATTTCTCTCTCCTCTTTTACATTCAAGCAATTATTTTGTATCATGACACTAAATTCCATTAAAATTGTTAGGACATGTATCTATATGACACCATTACTGTCCATTTCATGTACATATGATGAGATACCCCTTTCTCTCTCATCAACAATTTTTATGAATTCTTACGTCACACCGTTATGTTACCGAAATTGCACTGATTTTCCAAGCCAATGTCATTGTGTAGTGAATACCATGCCCATTTCTCTATCAAGGGTATTCACCTTTATGCACATTTACTTATTGATTATAATGTTTCATGTATGAATTCCACATTCCTCAATCATGGAATAAATTATTATGTTTTATGAATCCATATTATATGATCCATGTGGCACACTTATGCATGAAATGAAATGTTTAAGAAGGGTGCACCCTTATAGCACTCCAATGCACTGGGTAAAGTATAGTATCATGATACGTCATGTGCAATGGGTGTTTACTCATTCTAATTCAAGTGAGATGAGGTTTTACTCATGCTTCATGTGCAATGAGTATTTACTCATGCTTCATGTGCAATGAGCCTTGGCTCATGCTAATTCCATGTTAAGTGTTGTTGCCACATTTCCATGTTTTGATTATCATGATTTATCATGACTTTATGTTTATGCTTCTCTTTTTCTCTATTGATATGCCTATTTTCTAACATTTATTGTATTCCTCATGTTATTAGATGATTGTTCCCTTACTGGTCTTTATAGATCACATTTTTTTATGCATGTCCTCAGGTTATCCCATGAAATGATAAGTACGAGGGAATGTAGTGGTCATGTAAAGGAAGTTTTCAATAAAGATGTTGTTTTTCATGTTTTAAGTGGTATGTAATGATCCTAATCCCAAAATACACTAGACCTCTCGATCTTCTATGTTGTAACATGTGAAGTTTATGTAATAAATTATGTTTAATTGTGTAATAAAAGATTAGGGTTGTGACAAGAACATTAGTGGAAATTAGAGACACATAATTGGAGGAAAAATGTAAATATTTATTGGGAGTGATTGAGGTCATGAATCAAAAAAAATTGTAGAATTGAGGGCCATAAATCCATGAATCTATGATGATTTAAAATATCATCGGTTCAATAAAACATAAGGTATTTGGATAACACATTTTTAGTTTTAAGATCCCTTACCTAAAGTTTAAGAATTAATATCTTCATAGAATAAGAGAGGAAAAAAATATATACTTGACAAGTAGTGTTCCATCCTTTAACTAATTTCTACCACAAACTCATCTTTCACTCTAAAAGATAATAGAACTTAAAAAATATATTCTATTTATCCTATTCGTATAGGGTTCCAGAAAAAATGAATTTATAATTCACCTATCGGACCCTTTAAAAAAAGAAACTACATTATACAATCCAGAGACTTCACATAGTCCAGTGGTAGGTGATAAATCTCAATTGCACTATGGTTGTGGGTTCGATTCCCATAGCTTTGTCCAACGCGATGGGTTGTCACATGGTCTGCGTGTTGTCCTTTTTATAAAAATCTAAAAATAACCTTAACAATAGTATCCAATTTCAAACTTAATCCATTCCAACCTTTATACTTATCCAAAATACTTATATCCAAACTCTGAGTCCAAAATTTATAAGGAAGTTAAACACAATGAATATCCTTTTTTCCATGTAATAACATGTTAACACCTTCATCATGTATTATTTTAAAACATGGTAACACCCTTAATTACCAGAAAACCTTATTGATTATATTCATGCTCCCTTATCCTTTATATAATACTGGATATATTACATATATCCAAAAATATTGAATATTCCAAAAATGATGAAATAGACAAACTATTAATCAGTTCCAAGGAATTCAAGAATATCCAATATAATTTATCCAAATCAACCATCACTTATTCCAAAATCACTACCTCATTATCAGGACCATATTAAGGATTACATTTCCTTCAACCATGTATTTTTCCAAAAAGTGTAGCTTACTATTAAGTCACTTTTCTTAGAACCATATAATCTCAAATTCTCAATAAAATAGTACTTCAGTACAATCCTTATTTATCTTCATAATTCATATAACCAGTATATTGTTGATACAACACTCAAATGAAATAATTCTATAATAACAACATAAGAACATTTGTCATTCCTCTTCATCTGAGGTAGTATCATAACTTGATTATTATCCAATAACATCATTTAAGGTATACTCTGATGACTGGGACATTGATTCACGTAGTGTACCAATGCCTTGTAGATGAATCATTGTACATTTGAAACTTTTTTCTAACCCTTAAAATCACGTACTTGGTGTCCTTTTTCTCCACACTTATAACAAACTCCCATTCCATTCAAGAAAGTACCAGGGTGCTTCTTCCCACATTTAATACAATATGGATATTCATCTTTTCCCTTATTTCCCTTACTTCCATTCCTTCGACTAGGTTCCATTTATAAACTATGGCATAAACTAGATTAGTTTATGAACCGTAATACATAAATCCAAACTTGTAAAACACTTAACATAAATTGAATAGTTCATGGATATAATCCATAATCACAAAAATATTTTCTTTGAGGAAGCATATACTCATGAACCCTTCATAATAGTTTGTTAAGAAAATGAGAATTATCCTAAGCATATCCCCCGAGAGTGTTGCAACCAAGGGTGCAACAAGGCCCGTTTTCGTGCACCAGTTCCCGTTCGAGTCTAGCTCAAAGTGGTGTTTTTGGGTTTTACCCCTAGGTATATCTGTGCTAGAGCCACCTCTATTTGCTCATATCCAGACAGGGATGTATTTCTTAGAAAACTCACAAAATCTCTATAATACCAAAATTCTAGGAAGTTATTATATATTAATCATCAAATTCTATCTAGGGTAATGCGCTCTAATTAGAGTTTATCTAAATCTAGATTCCAAGGTTTGTACTAAACTTCCTCTGATACCAACTATAACGCCCCGAACTCAGAAGCCCAGAGTCGGTGCATTATTATATAACATTGGCATGATCACAAAAGATCAAGTCTCTAAAGACCGATTAGTTTAGTATCCTTGGAAGTACTAGATACATTCTTAAGGTTTACATTACATCATAAAATGGAAAGCTACAACAACATTGTTTCCATAGAAAACACTGATATCCCATAGACTATCCCTACAGGTTAGTCATAATATACTTCTTCGTATCCTGGAAAAAATAAAGCATAGAAAGGGGTGAGCTCAGATGCTCAGTAAGGATAACAATAGAGCAGAAACTTTCATAAATAAGCATAAACATTTAAGGCAATGTATAAAACTAAAACAAAATACTTTTCAACATAAACTTCATCATAATAAGGAAAATATAAATCAAAATAATTCCATTTACTTACTCACATGGATATTTTACTAGTCGAATAATCCCATGAATTATCAATAGCCACTTTCATAATGATGGAATACATAATCCAGACTTTCATAACCACATAGTCAAGGCCTTGTTCCAAGACTACAAATAATATTTTGTCAAGGCCTTGTTCCAAGACACTAGTTTGTCTCATGAGACCTACCGATGCATCAAGGATCTATAGTGGGATCCACCCGTCACTTACTAAGTCCAATGCATTCCTCATATGAAAAGGTTTAAACATAAATAAAAATTCGTATTAAAAATAGCATACAAAATGTCAATACTTTATCCATAAACGATGAATGATATAAAAATAACACACCCACATTCAAAAATATCACAAAACCTTCAATACGATATGGAAGTTTTTTATCATAATAAATCAACTTCAAATAAGTTTAAAATCCATAAAAGGATGTTGATATAGATGAAAATGATTTGTAAAACTCTTTGAGAGAAATATCCCATTTTCATGAAATCATTTAAAAGTCACACAATTTATAAAGGAAGACATTTAAAGAAATTTTTGAATCAAAGTGTCCCATACCACTTTGAAACTTGTAAAAGGAATTAACATTTTAAAAACATTCATGTCTATATAAATAAATCCTTAAAAACCATTTTGAAAACATGGACATTAATGAAAATGATTTATAAGAATAAATATTTAAAATGTTTAAAATGATGTTTTAGTAAAATATTCCCTTAAAAATAATCCCTTTGAAAACTCTTTTATAAAACATGGACTTGGATAATGAATATGTCCCAGTAGATACTTACGTAAAAACAACCTCAGATAACAAAGAGATTGTGAAATTAACCCTTACCTTGTTCTTTTCCTTGGTCGAGGGTAGGTTAACCTCCTGTATAATGGTGATATAATTTTTATTAAATTATACAAGAATAATATACATTAATATGTATCATATATGATCTTTTAACATTGCATTGTTAATAATATCTTAGTATTATCGCCGTTTCGGGTGTTAACTGATTCGTTTTCCTTTATATGATTTATTACGTAAGTAATGTTTTTTATGGATAAGATGTATCTTATTCATATTCATAATGATATTAAGTCTTTAAATATTATTTTTAATCATATAATGAAAATTAGTCTTGAATGGATATGATGGGGAATGAATCTCATCGCGTTCGTGGAGACGGTAATCCGTACGTACGCACGAGCGACAATATCATTATTTTGATATTAAAATAATATATAATTGGATGGTATATCATATATAAAGAATAATTATAATTTTATATTTATTATTTACATCAATTACACATCATTATTATACCCATCAAAATAATAATGTATTGAATAACAATTACACCACAACGTGGAGACGGTAAGCCGTACGTACGCACGTATGGTGACATGTCATTCAAAGGATGGATAGAAAAATGAAAATGGTTGTAACATATTTATAATAACATCACAGTATATAGAATATACTGTAGTTATTATTTTATAATTTAAACAACAAAGAAAGAGGAAGTGGAATAAGAAAGGAACTTGAAAGTGGTGATGAAATATTTACCTATTCTTCGGGTTCTTCCTCTTGATTTGATCAAAAGGGCTCCTTAGGTTGGATTTATGACTAAAGGAAGGCATCTAGGATTTAGGGAGGATAGTGGAGAGGGTATTTGGGAAGGTTTTATCTGAGCCAAATGTCTTTGAAGGTGTAAATTAGAGAGAAGGGGGAGTGCCCTTTTATAAGAGGGGTGAGGGGCACCTTAGGAAAAGCTAGAAATATTATTTTATAATAAAATCATTTTCGGGTTCTAATGGATCAAAAATAAATTATTTAAAGTATAAGGTGGGTATGGGTCGAAAACCACTCAAAAAATATGTTTTAGATAGTTTTTGGTCACTATATTAACTTTATATTTTAGATTTAACTCTTAGATAAATAGTTTGACATTTACCATGTCTCTTTGTATTTTTTTATTATATAGTTAATAAACGTAGTATAAACTTCCAAGAGAACCCCAAGTGGTTAATTAATGATACAACCATAATTATATAAGTCTTTTTTCAGAGCCTTAGATTTTTAGGAATAGAATATCAATTAATAATATAATATTTGTTTTAAAAACTCTTTTATGTCAATTTTGACACTATTTTGTATTTTGTTTTTGCTGAATTTCTAACAACATTATTACTTCGAAAAAAATTCATCTAACCAACCCTAACATGTCATATTGACCTTGAAAATTAGTGTGATTCATAAAAAGTCTCAAATAACATTTATTTGGATATTTATAATATCAATTATTTTAATATTTCAATAATTAGGTAATTACTGCATCATCATTGTGTCATAAATAAATTATATTATTTAATTTCTAAAAAATATAAATAAAATACCATTATGTAGGAAATATTGTTATCTTTATAATGAATATTTATAATCAAATTTATCTTATGTGTAACCCTATATTAAAAATGGTTTAGTTATTAAACTTTGAATTTAACACTTTTAACTCTTCTTTGAATTAAATAATATTAAATGTTCTAATCTAATACAATTCAACCTAAAGGATCATATTTTATTCCTAAGGTTGTTTTTGGTCGAATTATACCTATAAAATATAATTAGGACATATTTTATGGTAATAATAATATAATTTTTACCCTTAATTACCCTATTTACTTTTAACCGTGGTAAATAAAAGTAAAAAGTTACTATTCACCAAAAATTATTTGCATCTTATTGAACCACAATTTACTTACTGATATCAACTATTTCTCTCTTATTTTTGAAACTCAACTCATAGAAGCAGTAAAATTAATTTTTATGTAAATTTGCAAATGCTCCAAAGAGGTGGGTAAAAGACGGTAAAAAGTTCAATAAAATTTTATATATCTAATATTATTACAAAATGACTCCAATAAATTACATTGAAAATATATAGGTATTATGTATCTATTTTGACCAAAAATAAATTTAAATAAAATAAATAATTATTTAAATAAAAATTCAATTTTAAACTATCACTCAGTGTTTTTCACTATTCATCAAAAATTGAAGGTTTTCAGAAAAATACCAAAAATTCACCCTAAGATAATTTTGATATTCTGAATTAAAAAATTAAGTCTATTTTACCAAATTAAAAACATAGAGGTTTCATTTATTAATTTAAAATTAATTCTTGTTGTCAAAACCAAAAACATGTTTTTAAGAAATAATAACGAACAAAAGATTGATACTTGTTTATGTTCAATTTCTAAGTAAAATTATTTCCAATGAATAACATTGGATTAAATGGTAAAAATATAATATATTTATACTTCCAAACCATTAAAATGTATAATTTAACACTATAAATTATTTTGATTAAAAAAGTTATTTTCAGTTAAAATATAGTATTTTTCACTATTCACCCAAATATGAAAGTTATCCAAAAAACACCAAAAATTTACTGAAACTGAATTCTTATGTACCAATTCTAAAGAAGAAGTTTATTTTGTTAAATTGAATATATAAAAGTTTCAAATATTGGATTTAAAAAGGGTTTTCCATTAAAAGGCGGTAAAATTGTATTAAAAAAATACTTCCTTTATTATAAAAAATGAATTTTTTTTTCAATATGTCTAAGAAACTCATAATATGTATTCTAAAATTATAAGGATTATATAAAGTTCAAAATTTAGTTAATACTATTCATAACCTCTTTTTAACGGCTAGTTTTGTAAGTCGTGGTGCGCTTGAACTCGGTGTTGTGTGTAGTGAAAGTTATTGAATTACTTTGAAGAAATAGCGTACTATGAAATTTTGGGGTGTTACATTTGCTTGACCAGGTATGGGTTTTGGCAGACCTGCCTAGCCCAGACCAGTCGTGCATGGGCTCTGCATGGTCCGTTGTGGGTCTGTATAGTTTTGGTGTGACCTGTAATGGTCCAGAGCGGCATTTCAGGACCCAACCATTTATTAAATTAATCAAAATAAATAAATTTAATTAGTTTAATTTTATAATTAAATTAAATTAATTAATATGCTTATTTTTCTTTAAAAAATAATAATTTTAATACTTGAGAAAATTATTTTAATTTTAGTATCAAATTAATTAATTAATTAATTTATTTTTTGGGTTTAAAATTAAATTAATAGCTGACTAAAAATAATTAAATTATTTTAATTATCTAATTCATTTAATTTAATTAAAAATCCCTCTTACTTTAATTCAATGCAATTTAATTTTTATCACGCATTTAATTTTACCCGTTTATTGGTCTTGAGCACTAACATGTGTATGTCCGTATTTATTTATTTATTTTATTAATTTTCTATCTACATGTGATGTTTTTAATTAATTAAGATAGTTTGTGCATCTTCATTTATTTTCAGTCAATATATATAAGGGACCACACGTCCATTTTATCAAATGGACATTACACCCCTAGACCCTCTTGTCTACGAGTGAGTATTCTTGTACATTGACCAACATGGTGCAAGACGTGACACAGACCCCTCCAAGTCGAGGTGGTACTCGAGACATAATGTGGACCCTACCTAGATGAGTATGGTATAAGATGAAGAGAATTCCAATTCGACGCATTACTCCATACAAGAAGCAGACATACTGGACAAGGAAGAGCTCATCAAGAGTCAAGCGGCGACTCACCTATAATGCCCACATGTTGTTTTAGATGCTCAAGACCAGCCAGGTAGTAGATTTCCTTTATGTATTTATTTATTATTTTATGAATTTTATAGTAGTGGTAAAATACATAAAATACATAAAATAATAAATAATGAAATACATAAAGAAGTGATGAATATTTTTTCTATTAATGTTCAGTTGTGAGAATGATACCATAGATGAAGAAGATTAATAGAAATGGATTACAGTCATTGAGATAAAAACACAAAAACCCTAAAAATAAATATTAATCCATTAACAACCTTCCGTTATTTAAATTTGAACCCAACCAAGTGTTCTGGGTGCTCAGTCGACCATAACTGAGGTTGAATCTTACTATTGGGAGTTCTTATGATAATTATGGATTGAATTAACTAAAATGGTAGTAAGGATTATCTATAGATAACTTTCTCTCACTTTAGAGGCAAGCATTGAGGGAATCGAGGTTATGATTCTGAGAAGATGATACTTTAATCAATAGATCAAGGAGTCGCGAGTTAACATGGTTGGCCAGTTAAAAATCCTACCTTGAACTACCAAGGTAGTGGCATAGACATAACTTGGAGTCCATGAGGGGAAGTTCAAGGATCCTTTCCACTAAAATACTCAAGTGATAGAGTATTATGATTATAGTACTTAGGGTTCCTAGAATTTAATAAAATAATGGGAGACATTTAATGATATAATTAATCAATAATGTCTAAATTGGTAATCAATATAAAAAAGTACAATCTGCTAGTTTTATTTTTATAGTAAATGGAAAGTAATACCACATGACAAAGTATGATAAATATTTGACAAAGTAAATGTCCAAACTATCATGAATTTCTAAGTGTAGTACAAACACTTGCACACATTACTATGATATCAGAAATTTTAGGTGCCTATGTCCCTATACCTGTTAAGACACCTAAGGTAGAGAGTGTAAAAATTAATTACATGAGTCTCATGTAGGAATCATATGTTGGTTATGTCATAATTCTATCATCAATTTTCGATGTTAGTTGTAGTTCAACATTGGTACAAAGATGATTTGAAATGTTGTCTCATCTTTGAGAAGCATCAAAGGAGAAAGTGAAGCAAGACATGAATGGGAGATTACTACACTGGTCATGTGTGAATTTAAAGGTAGACCACGATCTATCAATGGATCTATTTTTCATATCATTTTCACCCATTTACTCCAGTTTCATTTAAGGTTATAAAATGATCAGGATGTAGTAAACACTTCATTACCTTTTAGGTAAGGTTCACCAAGCAATATGAATATTAAAGATGGATTAATATTTAATTTTTATAGAAAAAAATTGAAAGGCAAAATGAAAATTCCAAATGACAAGTGTAATTATAAAGACACATTTGCGACGTAATTCAATGGAATGAAGTTAGTTATTAAATAGGATGTCATTTTCTTTGCATAACTTAAAATAAAATCTATAGAAGTTAATCACATTGAACTGAATTAAAGAAACAAGTACCCACTTCTTCTTTAGTGTATATTCATCAATTAATGTTTCTAACCTTATTCTTGGGTATTAAATACAATATTATTTTCACATATGTGCATTTAAATATAGTAAACTAGTAATTAATAGAAATAATACAAGAAGTAAGGTGTATTCAATAAGCGGTTGAGAAAGGATGATTCTTAAGTTAGTAATGAGAAGAACCAACTTCCAATTGCTGAGAAAATGATTTTAGTCGAACTATTATTGAGTACAACCAAAAAATTTATCTCAAGTGTCCTTTGGACATAAAGAGACATTATTCCATGTTCAAGAGTGAATGTTGTTTTCAATGTTTTATACTCAACTAATAGTTTAGTGGAACTTGAATCATAGGAAAAAAGTGATGAATTTAAAATGCAAGACTTATTTACCCACTTGTGTAAATTTTATTCTTTGTCGATTAAAACTTAAAGGGGAAATCAATGAGATACCCAGTTTTGTTTTTAGGCTTGGTAAAACTAAACACCTTTGGTATTATCAACATATTTAGTTTTGAAAAAGAAACCTTTATAAATAAAGAAATGCCACAATGCTTTTGGAATTAGTTCAACAATAAAGCGTGAACTATTCCAAAGGGAAGCTAATGATGATTCCTTTAGGTAATTAAGAAATGTGATAGTGAAGTATCTGTATTGTCAAAAGATATGAGTTTCTTTAGGTTGACATGACGAATAATATCTTGACCAAGCATTTATCGATCATTATAATGTTGCATGGAGTAATTCCTAAATTCACATTACCTTATATACATCATGAAATTAGTGTTAATAAGTAGGATTAATGATAATTATTACATATTAACATTGGTTAAATTTTTTTGGCATGGATTAATTCCTAAATGCACATTTTATATATCAGAGTCTTGATGTAAGTAGTATCAATGTTGCAACTTGCACAAACTTCTATTATATTTCAAGGCATGATTTCCAAATAATAGTGATATCCCATAACCATATGTCAACAATAATGACACATGGATATCATATAAGTCATAATATGATGAAAATCCATTATATCATAAGACATGTATTTAGATGAAAATAGTTTTTTGGGGTATAAACAAACTTGCATCAAACAAAACACAATGTGCAGCTAAAGTAATTATCCTAACAGTTACTTATTTGATAGACAAGTGGTAGTCGAATGATAGACTACATTTACATATAAGAGTGAACATCTATATTTGATATAGTGAGATCCAGATTGACTTGTGTAGATTCAATGCTAAAGATTCACAAGTAGTTGTCAAAGGAACAAGTTCCAAAGGAGCTTGTGGAATATGAATGTTCTAGTGGCACATACTGCATAGGAAGGTTAAAACCATGGTGATGGTTTTATATTCACTATTCTTGGTGATAAATTATTCAATGAGAATAATATTTCCCACAAGTTAGTAGTATACAAAAATTATCTAATATTGACAAGATCAATTTAAATTCAATAAATGAATTCCATGTATCAAAGTGCAAAGGGGATTATTATTTTGAGTACTATGGTGGGTATTCAAGTGAGATGATACATGGACGATACAAACATGGTACTAATAAGACTCTATTGGTTATACCATGTCACTATTACTAAATCCATTAGAATATTACTTATCATAGATAATTTATAATATCATTTAATTGGCCATTAGATGTCCAAACCAACTTTCATGGAAGGTGTCTACAAGATGCAACCAGGAAGGGGTGATGACACCATAGGATTCCAATAAGAGTTTTAAGTTACTTAAATCCAGTTCAGTATAAAATTAATCAATAATATCTTAGAAAATTCATTTGGAATTATTTTTTTCTATGTGTCTTCCAGAGGTTAGTGGGAGAACCATTGTTTTCTAAGTGAAATATGTTTGGAAACATATGGAAAACACATATTGTTCTTGCATTTAGTTAAGACCAAGATGAAATTAATTCTACAGTGATTGACTTAAATTACAAACCTAAGTTATAGGAAACAATATTTACTTAGGTATATCTAATGGTTTCTTAGACCTAGTTAATCGTACATATACTAATATAGTGTTGAAAAATACATGTTGGATAAATTTAAGAGAAGAATTGTTACCAATGTCACATGGAATTAATCCCTCTAAGTTGAAATGAAATTTATTAGGTGGACATATAGTGGTGAGTTGAGTTCCATACACTCTAGTGATGGATCAATCACATATTCCATGATATGTACAAATTATGATATTTATAACATAAAATTTATAGCAGGAAAATATCTATTATATCCAAGAGAACTGTAAGGTAAGTAGTCAGGACTATCTGATTGTACTTCAGCAAGTGAAAAACATATGTACCTACTAAGTGGAGAGGAAATAATGCTAGTTTTCTGGGGACACAAACTAGTCTTCCTTAGATCCACGTGATCTAATATCGCAGTTAGGATAATGTGATGAGCAAGACAGGATCATAAAATACCTTAGTAGCCATAATTACAAATACTGAGTACATTGAAACTTCTAA
Source organism: Viscum album (assembly GCA_963277665.1). Classification (NCBI taxonomy): domain Eukaryota; kingdom Viridiplantae; phylum Streptophyta; class Magnoliopsida; order Santalales; family Viscaceae; genus Viscum; species Viscum album. The sequence continues at coordinate 693,957,512 of OY728130.1, forward strand.
GGTAGCTAAGAATTTTTTATTTAATTATTTTTTTTTCAAATTCTTGGAATAACACATACCAAGTAAAGTTTTGTCATTATGATAATTCTGTTACTCATACTAGCCAAGATGTAAACTTTTAATAGTGGAAAAAAGGGATATACTCTGGATTTCCATATCCTAAGAAGTTATAATCAAGAATATGAGGGAACGTATAGAAGAATATCCATACATCGAAAATGTGGCAGACCCAACAGCTAAATCCATTACTCAGTATAAAAATGATATTTATCATGTGAGAAGCTAACAAGGTTTGTCAGAAAGTTGTCTCTAGTGCATGTGGGAGTTTTGTAATAGTGGGTGCCCTAGAACTAACTATGCATTTATTTTCATTACCATATCCTGTGTATAGTTAAATATACATGATGTACACTTATAATTATAGTGTTGATATTTCTATGTCCTCTATTTAATGGTATTGTCCATAGATTAATTATTGTATCAAAAGGTTATAGTTGATCATAGACTATAATGAGAACCTTGAGATACTATGTCATTAATCTTAAAAACAAGTTCTATGGTTTAGATACATCTTACTGAATGGACACAATAGATATTTGATTATCAGGTTTTGGGGGCTCATAAACATTGGGACTTCTTCCCATGAAGTTTTTACTTGGTGATCTATAGTAGTGAGATCAAGAGAACAAACTCGCCAATAGTAACACCACATGTTTTGGGTGTCATTGGTTGTTCCTATCCATGGACATGCATATTGGTCTCTTAACTTGAGATAATTACCAGTGTGTTCCATTTTATGGCATACTTTTATGTAAGGAAAAAATCATGACATTTAAATTATGGAGAGGTAGCTTGTGTTGGGAACATCAATAGTGGTATGAAATTGGTTGAATGGTTAATAAATTATTTGTTTCTTCCAGGTTGAGGAAGTGATATATCTGAGGCCATATTTATCATGGTGGTATTAACTTTATAAATCATCATCCAAGGTAGTCTAAATGTAAATCCATCCAGTTAAATCAAAAAATAATAAATCAAGAAAAGGGAGATGACATAAGGGTGTGTCCAACTTTATGATATATCTAAAGATAAAGAGATTATAGAACAAAACACGTGTCCATATGTTGGTAGTCATTGCTATGAATATCCTTATCTCTTTAGGGGCCTTGATGGATTGTTATACTTTTCTCTTGGTATGTGTATTTTATTCATTGCTATCAAGATAAGGTTATAGAGGGTCACATACAATAGAATATTCAAGAATCTGCCCTATTTAGTTGAATAGGTATTTTGGACATGGTGGCCCCCACCACAGGGTCTGAGTGTTGTCCAAGTTATCGGTCACCGACAAATAAATAAATTTATATTATTAAAGTAAAGAATAATTATTATTGAATTTATTTATTAATTGTATTTACAAGTTAAGTAAATATGATAAATAATATTAAACAAATGAATATTATTTTAACATTGAATGTTCATTTAATATTATGTGGGAATTACGAGTCGAGTTAAATGATTCAGATTTTATCACGTAATATATTTTTATTATATATTATAGGAATTCAGAAAAATTGTAAATATTATTTACATAGTTTATTTAATTATAATTATTTATTTAGAGGATGTTAAATTAATAGGGGTTGGGGAACCCTTCTCTGTATTTTAAACTTCCACTATAAATAAGCAGAGAGAGGCTCTCTCCATGTACTATTCACTGTGATATTTCCATAGCCTCTCTCTGCTATCCTACTTTCTAGAGAGAGACTCTCGATCTAGGAATTCAGATCGAATTCATATCCATGCATCAAAGGTACATCGATGCAGTGATCATTGGGATGTCGAAGGTGTCATTAGATCTCTACGTTAGCACTCGAAATTCGATGATCAATATTCCAGCAGATTTTTGAAGTATGTGTGGATGATATAAAGGGATTTGGATTTAGATCCTTTATGAAATGATCAATGATGAAAATTAGATGTTGACCGAAACTTCAAAATTGAAAAGGTATGTTTGCAATTTATGTTTTTATACTCTATTTAATTTACACAAGATCCTTGGATTTTACTGAGGATCAGATCATTAGAGTCGAAAAGTATTATCATCCCGATGATGAAACATTTTAAAATCTTCATCCCACTAGCTTCCACTGAGCACCTTGGTACCTTCAATAACATTCTATGATGTGTCAAGGCCCTATGGATGAATGAACTATGGTTGTGGCTATGACTGTGGTTATGTTTATGCATTTGCATGTGCCTTTGGCCATGACTGTGGGTGTGGTTGTGGCTCACATTCAATAGGAAGCAGAAGATCATATAATGAATTAGATCAAGCTACCATCTGAACCAACACCTAACCCAATTTTACACAAGGCCCAAGGGGAGTTCTCGATCCCCATAGGCTAGTGAAAAGTGCTTGGGAATCACATGAAATCATTTGTGAATAGTTTTTCCCAAATCATTAATACAACAGTATAATAAAAAAAGCATAAATAAATAAAAAACATGAAAAAATGGTCATAACCAAATATGATGATCCAAACCATTTGCGTATACATGATTTACATACATAAACAAAGAGAAATAGACAGACATGAGAACATAGAAACAAAACTAATAGAAAAGAAAGCTACTAAAAACCAACCAACTCGAGATGATCCTGAAACGAACTCCATGCAACATCCAATTTCTCACCACCACCCAACTCACCCCATGTTGGCCATGAAAAACATGTAGGATCCAACTAAGAACCTAGTACTTGAAATTTTGTAGGCATGAGATAAAAATCCTAGTAGGTCACCACAACCTGAAGAAACCATGAAATTAATTTACTAAGGAGATTAATCAATGATATTTTGAAAATAAATCTAGAAATTAATCTTTACATATATACAATGCATGTAAATCAAAACAATCCCATAATCTACTTTTAAAAATTTCCCCTTTGTTTCAAAAAACCAAACACACGCATTTTTGAAAACAAATCCATTAGCCAAAGTGATTTCAAAACCTCACATACCTTTAACATTTCTATAAAACAACTCACACTTTTTTTAACTTAATGAACACGGTTAATTTAAAACATTTCACTAGCTGAATCCATATTTAAACCCAAAATCCATTTTTAAATCCACCTTAAAGTACTCACACAAGAGTCTTTAGAAATTCAAAAATAGGTTTTCACAAACATATTTGAAAACTCATTTTCAATGGAAATAACCCAAGTCACATGGGTTAAGCAAAAAAAGTAGTCACCACCCACACACACACATATCCATATATATATATATATATCACAAAGAATATAAAAAGGAAACATAAGCAAGGAAGGGGCCATATCAAAGAAAGAAGGGAAAATGATACAATAAAGCACTAGATCAAACTCCCCTCAATCAATTAATCAATGAGAAAAAGATTTTTTCATGGTCTTACCTGACGTTACTAACATGAAAAGCATCTAACTGTAAGGGTATAACCACTCGAACTAGCTACCAATATATGCGAGTCCATACCATTTTCCAAGTATCCCACACAAGCCTCGTTGTGATGATAAACCCCCACCTATCCCTTGTACCTAGCATGAATGGTGGATAACTAGTAGTGTGTGAACCAAATAGAGGAACAAGATAGATATCCCACTTAGGACTCGATATCCCATGACCAATAAAGGAAGTAAGGTGTAGTGAAAACAAGCCAAGTATGCACACAAAACATAACCATAACTACCCTAACCCCCAACACACAATGATGAAAATACCAATACACATAACATGTAAACAAGGCATAAGAATCTTATTCCCACATAATGGGAGAAAAAACATCACATAGTGATCACAAACCCACACAAGGGGTGCACTAGAAAGGGGAAATCAAGGGGTGTATTTCAAAAAGTCCATTTAAAATCCAAAATTCCAAATAGGCCTTTAACATCAAAACATAAATCAGAATGCCAATATCTTTCACATAAAATGATTTCCAAAAACCATTTGGAAAACAATGAAAATCATCCAAACATTTAATATATTTCAAAGTCACCCCTATATAGGGACTCTCTTCTTTGAAAAATATAAAACATGGTCAAAGCCTTTATTTCCTCACACTTTTCATAAAACACCACAAAAAACATTTTAATAGGTTTAAATAAATCACCCATTTCTTTTAAAATGATTCAAAGTTACCCTTCAACAAGGTTCTTTCACTTTCAAAACCAAAACATGGCCAAAAGGCCAAATATTTCCACCAAACCAATTAAAACCAGCCAACAAGGCATTACACAGGGGTAAACCATATATAAATTTCAAATCACCATTTGAAACACCTTTTTTTTAAAAAACCATTTAGAGGTAAACCCCTCACTTCAATACCAAATTCCATTTAAAACATTATTTTCACTCATTGAAAACCAAAATTGGGTCAAATATCATTTCAAAACATGAAATCCATTTCAAAAATCCATAAGTAGTTTTACAAGAAGCTTAACATATTTAAACATTACATTTCTAGCATGAAATCTTAGAATTTTCATGGAGAACCAATTATGCCAAGATCAAAACATTAATAAATGGTTTCAAATGACCAATCGGATGTCACTTATATTTCTACATTCATAAAAATGGAATTTATAAATCACAATCACATTATAATTCCAAAATGAAATAATTACATAGTAATACCTACTTCAAAGAAGCGAAAACCAAGCAGAAACATCGCAAAACAAGTCTTTTTAAATGGAGACCACTCCCACAGGACTAGAAACAATGTCTATAACCCCTAGATACCAAAATAAATATCATTAGATCCACCCAGAACCCTAAAATCAAGCCACTTGATAATTAGGATTCATAGGGGAAGCCAATTTGAAGAGAGAAGAGATAGAGAGGGAAGGAGGGAAAATGAGGAAGAACTTACCTTAAACGTCTTGGAAATCGTCAAAGGAAGGGAAAAATCCAAGTTGGATGAGGCTTGAACTACTACCTGATCTCCCTAGGGTATTCCAATGTATGAGGAGATAAATGGGGGTGAAACCCCATAAAAATAGAGAGGGGAAATTTGGGAAATTACAAATTTTTAAAGACCTGGACAACTCACATAGTTTGGACGCACAATTTGGAAAACTGTGAACCAATTGTGAGAGTGCTACTGCCTCTAAAAAATTTAAGCTGCATGGTTATTCCTGATAGCTTATATTATAAGAAAAAACCATGCACCTCACTCCAGAACCACCCCATGCCTCATACAACCTTCTAGGGAACCCTTCATGGTTTGAGAAACTATACAAACAACTCTGTAAAAACATACAAATCCAACCGCATGCTTGAAAAACATTTTACCAAAATGTGTGCAAGTTATGAACCACACCTCATACACACCTAGGACCCTACACAATTTCTCATACAACCCACATGGTTAGGAATTAATCATGCACTGCCTATGTTAACAAGTCGTTCATAGTTTAAAATGAACTAAAATGGATCCTTGAAAATGGATTCTACATGATTTACCTTTAACCATACACCTTAAACATGAAAATAAGTAAAACCCTAAAAAATTTCCATGTTTTGAGTAAAAAATCTCCAAAAACTCAAACTGGGCCTCCACTTCACCAAACAATGCCAAAAGAATAACACCATGACACGAGGTGTGTTGAAAAGAATTTGGATGAACATGATGAAAATTCTCCTCCTATGCCACATCTATATCAATAATATACTTTTCACTCCTTAACACATCTATATCAGAATCAACACCCCCAACATCATCTAAAACATCAAAGAAAATCTCATGATAAATCTTTTCAATGTGAAGAAACAGATCTGTTACTTCTCAATAAAAATAGGTCTGGTCAAACATACCTCCCTATATAGGATTAGAGATGTGAATGAGCTTGGTGATACGAGCATCTTGCAAAAAAAATTACGAAATTGACTAAATTTAATAAAAATATATTCAATAGTGGAAGTAAGAATTATTTTCAACCTGTGAAATCCCCATATGTGTTGCGTAAGATATATCAATATTGATATGTGGTACCAGGGCCCATAATCTAGATGATTCAATATATGCATACATGCTATGCCTTCCTCTTATAATCGAGACTCATTCTATATTACCTACATCTCAATATAGCATGCATGATATCACCTTTAATTAAAGTCTCTATTCTCTGACATCTTCAAGTAAAGAAGTGAAGACAACTGATTGGGTAGTGTGGGAATGGGCTGATAGAAGTCAAATTACCTTATAACTCTATCAACATGATTCCACTCAACATTATGAAAATGAATCATAGGTACAATGCATGAGTTGAAATCAATAATTTATGTATAGTAATGTGGGAGACTTTAGATGATAGGCTCAATATATGGCATCCATGAAGCCTAAAATATATAAAAAAATGAATAATCAATTAATAAATAAAGTTATGTACAATACATTGTAATAATTTAACTATATAATTAATAATCACAAATGTCATCTGATCAAAGATTTTACATCATAAGTCTATAATCATAGACATCATGTATGGCAGTATCTGAATATCGATTCACCTAACTCCACATGTAGATAACATTTTTATACATATATTTCTTAATATAAATTTATACATTTTTTCACATAAGAAGGAAGGGAAAATATATCATCATTCACATGGGGGATCCCTAAAAATATTGGCAGACAATGGTGTACGGGCATGTGGAGCTAGGCGAGGGATGCATCCCATATCCCCATTTGGATAAGAATAACACATCCTATAATTTTTATCTTATCTACGTGACATGCACTACATAATGATCATTATGTATAAACAAAACATGTGGACCCCCATTTATACACCCCTTCCTGGTCTAAATCCTCAAATAACTATAAATACATCAAGTGGGAAAATGTAGGCGAATGACCAATAATGATCATGCCACCAATAAGTCTTATAATATATGAAAATGCAAATATTAGCACAATGATCTTTTCAGCATTTTCAACTAGATGAGTGAAGCGATCATCTGTCCATGATAAGCATAATTGACTCCCAATGATGGACTATCCATCATCCTGGACCTCAATGCCCAATAGTATATGGATTAAATCAAACCAATCCACACCAACTTGGCCTGTCATATCTGCATCATTGATGAGGAAACCCATCATGATGGACACATCCTCAAGAGTAATAGTCATCTCTCCATCTAGAAAATAAAATGTATGTGTCTATGGACTCCATATTTCCACTATGGAAACAATGAGCCGACGATCAATTAATGTGAAGTCACACATCGCTATAACATAGAACCCAACACCGCAAAGATGAAAGATGATGGGAGGAGGTATGATAACATGATGGTGATTATGATACCTCCATACACTCAAAGAAAAAACATGAAATCCCTCTATAACTGTCCATGGAACATGTATATCCTATAATACGATAAATGGAGGTTACAACATCTCTAAATTTGATATCATTGTTAATTTTTATAGTTAATTATATACAATTTTTAAAATATATTTTTTTTAAAAATAAATGAATAAAAATGAGGTAGAAAAATAGCATTCATAATTAAGAATTATGATGAAAAATGAGGTCAAAAAATATATGTGACTGATGTTATTAGCTTTGTCCAACAACTTATTGATTTAATGATCTTCAATCATGTTTAATTTATTTCTAAATAATTCTGTATATATTGATCATGATGAAAATCCTACATAGTTGAAGAGACTGCATGATATATTCAACTAACTATGTGATTTCAAGGAAAGATTTAAATACAATTCATTTAGAAGTTGAACCTATTATTATTCATTTCTGCTATGTGCTTAATTTATTAATTTATGAAATATCACAAAATTATTTCTAATTTAAACTATAAATGAAATAATCTAGTGATAAAATAAGAAATAAACTAAACAATCCATAAATAAAAGGATCCATAAATGAAAAAGCTTAAATATGAAAAAAATGAGTCATGATACAATACATAAACTCGATCAAAGATTATGTGAAGTAGAGACCCTTCCTACCACTTAGGGACATCTTTTATAAGTCTGACCTTCTGTGTGACAAATTCTACATCCTTGTATCACTCCCCATTTTGGAGGCTAATTTATCTCATTTTTTATATGAGTAGACTTTGGTTATCCCCGAGGGTGGAACTAGGTAACATCAGGCACCATAGTCGGCTAATGAGTAGGCAAGATAAAAGTATAAAATATCACCAAATTTTTTATAATTCAAAGAAAAAATGTAATAAGATATAAATGAAAAAAAATCCAAAAAATTAAATAATACATAAATGAAAATCAAAAATATGAAACCTGGTAATATCAGGGTCCACAATAGACTGATCAATAGGCAAGGTAGTAGTATGAAAATCACCAATAAGAATCCAAGGTGCAATGTAATAGTCAACCAAAGTGGTCATGTGATACACCAGGTCAATATAGGTTTCCCATGATATGTTCACTGATGCACATGCTAAAATGAAATGTGCATAAGGATATCTCATTACCTCGAAAGAACCAAAATCATAGTACCTACTTTCCAGTACGACCACGAGCACCCGAACACTATTTCATTTGAGCAGGTTATGGGACAATGTTACCTGAAAGTGGATCCATACCCAGTCAAATGTTTGAATAATAAATGATTACTCATCCTGCAGTATCTTATCAATGACTCTTTGTAAATTCCAACAAAAAAAAATCACATGTTGTATCGTCTAATAGGCCTGCTGGGACCATTCAAAAAAGTACTTCACACATCTATAAAATGTATCATGTACTAACCATATAATTGAAAGTTTAAAAACACCCTTGAAGACCCCATTTATGAATCGAAAATATTTTTTTCATATGGCTATATCTCCTACCACTATCATATTTTAATGACCATTTTTTCCTTTTAAATTCACATCATATAAAAATATACACCTTGATTAGAACTTCAAATTTCTTCAAGCCATTAATATAACTTTCCTTATTGAGGATCGTATACTAAAACTAGAGTAGAATAATATATTTAAAAGGATATTATTTTTTTCCAAAAAATATAATTTTAATTAAACATATCCTACTTGATAATAACCTTATTTATTACATTATCTCTGAAATTATTATTAACCTTGCTAAAAATATATCTAATTTAATATCAATGATATGTGTTTGATTATTACCATGAAACTCCATCACTGTTAACGACCTCTATAACCACTCGATGATAATCGAATATCAGACACACTACTTTGATTTTTTGTAACATGAATAAATATACATTCGAAAAACCAACTCCATAATTCAAAATTCTCATTTTCAAAAATAGAAAATGAAAGTGGGATAGGAGCACGATTGTAACACCCCGACCCCAGAAGCCCAGATTCAGTGCATTATTACTTATTATTGGAAAGATCATAAAAGATAAAGTCTCGAAAGACCGATTAGTTTAGTAGCCTTGGAAGTAATATATACATTCATAAGGTTTACATTACATCATAAAATTGAAAACTACAAAAACATTGTTTCCATAGACAACACTGAGATCCCATAGACTATCCCTACAGGTCTTTCATAATATACTTCTTCATATTCTAGAAAAAAATAAAACATAGAAAGGGGTGAGCTCAGATGCTCAGTAAGAATAACAATATAGCAGAAACTTTCATAAATAAGCATAAACATTTAAGGCAATGTATAAGACTAAAATAAAAGACTTTAAAACTTGAAATTCAGCATAATATGGTAAATATAAAATCAAATAATTCCATTTACTTATTCACATGGATATTCAACAAGTTGAATAATCACATGCAATATCAATAGCCACTTTCATAATGATGGAATGCATAATACCAGACTTTCATAACCACATAGTCAAGGCCTTGTGCCAAGACTACAAATAAGATTTTTGTCAAGGCCTTGTGCCAAGACACCAGTTTCTCCCATGTGATCTACCGATGCATCGAGGTTCTATAGCGGGCTCCACCCGTCACTTATTAAGTCCAATGCATTCCCCATATGAAAAGGTTTAAACATAACATAAACATTTGTATTAAAACTGGCATATGAAATTTCAATAATTTATCCATAAACCATGAATGGTATGAAATAACACATCCACAGTCAAATATAACACAAAAACTTCAATAAAATATGGAAATTTTGTATCATAACAAATCAACTTCAAACAAACTTAAAATCCATCAAAGGATGTTGACATAGATGAAATCAAAACCTTTTTTAGCGAAATATCTCTTTCTATTTTGTAATCATTTAAGAGTCACATAATTATAAAGCAAAAATTTATTTTGAAAATATTCTTATAATCTTTTAAGGGAAGCTTCTATGATGCTATAATGGTAGAAAATAGCCGCACTCTCCTTATAAGTTAAAAAAACATTCTTACCTTAAATTTGTCGAAAAGGTCAAAAAGTACCTTGTTTGGAAAACGACGGAAAGATTCCTTTCAAAAACATATAAGGTCAAATAAGGGTATAAATGAATTTAAACCATTATATTTTAAATAGTAAAAATTTTTTGAAATACATTTTTAAGAAACATGGATGTGGATGATAAAGAGGTCCCAGTAGATACTTACATAAAAACAACCTCAGATAATAATGAGATTGTGAAATTAACCCTTAACTTGTAATTTTCCTTGGTCAAGGGTAGGTTAACCTACTATGTAATGGTGAAATAATTTTTATTAAATTATACAAGAATCATATACATTAATATGATATCATATATTATCTTTTAACATTTCTTTGTTAATAATATCTTAGTATTATCGTCATTTCGGGTGTTAACTGATTCATTTTCCTTTATATGTTTTGTTACGTAAGTAATGTCTGTTATGGATAGGATGTATCTTATTCATATTCATAATTATATTAAGTCTTTAAACATTATTTTTAATCAATTAATGAAAATTAATCTTGAATGGATACGATGGGGAATGAATCTCATCACGTTCGTGGAGACGGTAATTCGTCCGTACGCACGAGCGACAATATCATTCTTTTGATATTAAAATAATATATAATTGGATGGAATATCATATATAAAGAATAATTATCATGTTATATTTATTATTTACATCAATTAAACATCATTATTATACCCATCCAAATAATAATGTATTGAATAATAATTACACCACGACGTAAAGACGGTAAGACGTATGTACGGACGTATGGTGATATGTCATTCAAAGGATGGATAGAATAATGAATATGGTTGTACCATATTTATAATAAAATAAAAGTATGTAGAATATACTGGATTTATTATTTTAGAATTGAAATAACAAATAAAGAGGAAGTGGAAGAAGAAAGGAACTTGAAAGTGATGATGAAATATTTACCTCTTCTTCGGGTTATTTCTTTTGATTTGATCAAAAGGGTTCCTTAGGTTGGCTTTATTACTAAATTAAGGCCTCTAGGATGAAGGGAGGACAGTTGAGAGGGTATTTGGGTAGGTTTTGGCTGAGAAAAATGGCTTTGAAGGTGTGAATTTGAGAGAAGGAGAAGTGCCTTTTTATAAGAGGGGTGAGGGTCACCTTAGGAAAAGATAGAAATATTATTTTATAATAAAATAATGTTGTTTTTCTAATAGCTCCAAAGTGGATTATTTAAAGAATAAGGTAGGGATGGGGGGAAAACCACTCAACCAATAGGTTTTATACAGGTTTGGGTCATTATATTAACTTTATCTTTTAGATTTAACTCTTAGTTAAATAGTTTGACATTTACCACATCTCTTTGTATTTTTATATTATATGGTTAATAAACTTACTATATACTTATAAGAGAACCCCAAGTGGTTAATTATTGATAAAAATATAATTATATAAGTCTTTTGGATGAAACTTATATTTTTAGGAAAATAATATCAATTAATAATATAATATGTTTTTTAAAAACTTTTTTATGTCAATTTTGACACTATTTGGTATTTTATTTTTTCTAAATTTATAACAGCATTATTACTTCGAAAAAAATTCATCTAACCAACCGTAACATGTCATATTAACCTATAAAATTAGTGGAATTTATAAAAAGTCTCAAATTACATTTATTTGGATATGTATAATATCAATTATTTTAATATTTCATTAATTAGGTAATTACTGCATCATCATTGTGTCATAAATAAATTAAATTATTTAATTTCTAAAAAATATAAATAAAATAACATTATGTAGGAAATATTTTTATCTTTCTAATTAATATTTATAGTTGAATTTATCTTATGTATAAAACTATATTAAAAACGTTTTAGTTATTAAACTTTGATTTTAACTCTTCTAACTATTCTTTAAATAAAATAATAATAAATTTCGTAATCTAATCCAAGTGGACCAAATAGGTTCATATTTTATTCCTAATTTTTTTTGGTCTAATTATACTTATCCAATATAATTAGGACAAGTTTTAGGGTAATAATAATATCATTTTTACCCTTAATTACCCTATTTACTTTTAAACGTGGTAAATAAAAGTAAAAAGTGACTATTCACCAAAAATTATTTTCATCTCATTGAACCAAATTTTACATACTGATATCAACCGTGACTCTTTTATTTTTTAAATTCAAGTCACAGAAGTGATAGAATTAAGTTTTATGTAAATTTACAAATTCTCCTAGGAGTTGGGTAAAAGACGGTAAAAAGTTCAATAAATTTTTTATATATCTAGAATAATTATAAACTGACTCCAATGAATTACATTGAACTTATATAGGTATTATGTATCTATTTTGAGTTAAAATAAAATAAATTAAAATAAATAATTATTTAAATAAAAACTCAGTTTTAAACTATAACTCAGTGTTTTTCACTATTCATTAAAAATTGAAAGTTTTTAGAAAAATACCAAAAATTCACCCTAAGATAATTTCGATATTCCAAATCCAAAAATGAAGTCCATTTTGGAAGATAAAATTTATTAAATTTCAAAAAGTGGGTATTTCTATTCATAACAGGTAGTTTGATTGGTTGTGGTGTGTTAGAACTTGAAGTTGTATACAACACACGCTATTGTATTAGTCAAAGGGAAATGTACCATGGAATATTGGTGTGTTACATTATCCCATCCTTCAAATAATTTTGTTCTCAAAATTTCTAGAATATTACTGCATAAAAAGACTCAGGTGGTTCTTCATCATAAGTTCGTCAGGTTCCCACTTTGTCTCTTCCATCTTATGGTTTCTCCATAGAACTTTTACCAGATGAGTCGTCCGGTTTCTCAACACTTGTTCTCTTGTATCAAGAACCATGATAGGATCTTCTCAATAAGACAGATCGGGTTCTAGTTCTAATTCATCATATGTAAGTACATGTTGGGTCTGGCATGTATTTTCTCAACAGTGACACATGGAATACATCTTGTACTTTAGAGAGACTTGGCAGCATTTCCAAACGGTAAGCTACAACCCCAATTAGTTCTATAATTTTGAAAGGTCAGATGTACCAGGGAGTCAATTTACCCTTCTGACCGAAACTTATAACACCCTTCCATGGAGATAACTTTAATAAAACATGATCTCCTTCCTGAAATTCCAAATCCTTCCTTCGGTTATCATCATAGTTCTTCTACCTACTTTGAGCTGCTTTGATGTGGGTTTGGATTACCTTCACCTTATCCATTGTTTCTTCCATAAGTTCTGGGCCTACGAGTTTTCTTTCACCAACATCATCCCAATATGTTGGTGTCTGTCATCTCTTTCCGTATAACGCTTCATATGGTGCCATCCGAATACTTGAATGGAAGATATTGTTATAGGAAAATTCTACCCGAGGTAAATATTGATACCACATACCTTGAAAGTAAAGTGAGCATGATCTCAACATGTCTTCTAAGGTTTGAATAGTCTGTTCTGATTGTCCATCAGTTTGGGGGTGGTAGGCAGTGCTCAAATGAAGATCAGTATCCATAGCTTTCTAAATACTTTTCTAGAATCCTGATGTAAAACGGGGATCACGATAAGAAATAATCGATAGGGGTACTCCATGAAGTCTCACAACTTCATTAATATATAGTCTTGCTAGACATTCAAGTGGTAAATCTTCTCTTATAGTAAGTAAATGTGCTGACTTGGTAAGACGATCAACAATGACCCATATTGCATCATTCCTTCTAGGAGTTTTTGGTAGTCCCTTGACAAAGTCCATCGTAATATTATCCCATTTCCACTCAGGTATGGGAAGAGGTTTCAAGACTCCTCTAGGTTGTTGCCTTCCAGCTTTCACTTGTTGACAAACCATACATCTTGACACAAAATCAGCAATCTCCCTCTTCATGTTGTCCCACCAAAAATGTTCTTTCAAATCTCTATACATTTTTGTGCTACCGGGGTGTATAGAGAAATTGACACTATGAGCATCATCCAACGATTCCCTTTTCAGATCTGGTATTTTAGGAACACAAAGTCTCTTCCCAAATTTTAAAATTCCATCTTCATATACGAAGTCTCTCAATCTCCCATCATTCACAGCTTTAATCTTCTTTTGAAACTCCTCATCATCAACCTGAGAACTTTTTATCCTTTCTAGTAAAGATGGTTTGGCAACCATTTGAAAAAGCATTGATGTTTCACCTTTCATGGTTATTCCCATATCCATCTTTACTAGATCCATGTATATAGGATCCTTTTTAACTATCATCTTGTTCAAAACTCCATGATCCTTTCTACTCAAAGCATCTGCCACCTTATTTGCCTTCCCCGGGTGGTAGTGTATAGTGAAATCATAATCCTTGAGTAGTTCAAGCCATATCCTTTTCCTCATGTTGGGTTATTTTTGTGAGAAAATATACTTCAAACTCTTGTGATCAATATAAATATCACATTTTTCACTATATAGATAGTGTCTTCATATCTTCAAAGAAAATATTATAGCTACTAACTCAAGATCATGATTAGGATAGTTTTTCTCATAAATTTTTAGCTGTTGTGATGCATAGGCAATAACCCTATCATTCTACATAAGTACACAACCAATTCTTTTCTTTGAAGCATCACTATAAATAACAAACCCATCGTTCCCTGATGGTAGAGTCAATATAGAAGCATTGACTAATATTATCTTCAGTTCTTCAAAAATTTTTCATAAATCTTTTGTCCAAACAAATTTAACCCATTTTTGGGTGAGCTTTGTTAATGGGTTATCCAACCGGGAAAAATTCTGGACGAAACATTGATAATAACCTAGTAAACCAATAAAACTGCATACCTCAGTTATACTCGCCGGTGCTGGCCATTCTTGTATTGCCTTGGCCTTTGAAGGATCAATAGAGATTCCATCCTTAGAGACAATATGGCCAAGAAAAGATATCTCCTGAAGCCAGAATTCACACTTGCTAAACTTGCCATATAATTTGTGTCTTCTAAGAGTCTTCAGGATAATGCACAAGTGATTTTCATGATCTTCATAGCTTTTGGAGTATACCAAGATATCATAAATAAATACCACTACAAAGTCATCAAGATATTCCTTGAAAACTCTGTTCATTAGATCCATGAAAATAGAGGGTGCATTAGTCAATCCAAAAGGCATTACTGTAAACTCGTAATGCCCGTACCAAGTTCGAAATGCTGTTTTTAGAATGTCTTACTTCTTCACACACAACTGATGATATCCAGATCGAAGGTCAATCTTTGAAAATTATTGAGCTCCATGAAGTTGGTCAAATATATCATCAATGCGAGGTAGGGGCTACTTGTTCTTTATTGTTATAGCATTGATCTCCCTTTAGTCAATGCACAACCTCATAGATCCATCTTTCTTCTTAACAAAAAAGACAAGGGCTCCCCATGGAGAAACACCAGGGTGTATAAATCCCTTATTTCACAATAGGTACATCCTCTATTTGAACATTCCTTTCCTCACCCACAATTATTTCATTATATTCCTCCCCAATAATTGAATTTAGTTGAGCTACTGGGGGTGGATCTAGATAATAATTAGGTGGTGACGATTCTACTCTAAAGATAATGTGTTGTTTATCATCGTCATAAAAAATAGCAAACTCCTTCTTCTTACAATAAATTTTTACATTGTGGTATGAAATGCATTCCATAATGAGGATTATATCAACTTCAATCAGGGGTATGACAATGAGATCAGAAGATAAAGAACATTTATTTTCCCTAATGGGGACTGATTCACAAAAATTTGTTGCAATGATACTTCCCTTAGGAGTTTTGAATGAAAAATACCTTGTTAAATCAAATTGGAAATATCTAATTTTCTTAAAAAACTGGGAAGATATGAAACAATGTGATGATCCAGAATCAAATCAATCATTTACTAATCTTGAGGAAACCATTAACTTACCTTCCACTACGTCTTTCAGAGCTTCAACCTCAGAAGTAGTGATAGCATAAACTTGGCCTTGATCCGTTGGACTTTTCTGAGGTAAGTTCCCCTGATGCTTAGGACATTCATTCGCATAATTCTCCCTTTCTCTACAATTGTTGCATTAAACATAAAAAACCACTTTCTTCCCCTTACAATCATGAGATTTGTGGCCTTTTTCACCACACTTGTAACACACTCCCATTCCCTTCTGGTAAGTACCAGGGTGTTTTTTCCCACATTTACTGTAGGATGGATATTCAAATTTTCCCTTCTTCACCTTATTTCCATTTCTAGAGTGTTCAAAAGATCTCTTCTTCTCTTGCTTTTCTTTAAAGCTGTAATACTTAGAGAATTATTTTTCTGTCTTGATAGCACATGAAACAATATCTTCATATTCTGAGAAACATTTTGAGACTAATGATCGATGAAGAAATGGTTTTAAACCATCAAAGAAATGATCGATCTTACTTCTTGGGTTACGTATATAATCTGCAGTATGCCTCGCTAACCTTGTAAAGTTTGCTTCATACTTTGAGACATTTTTATCTTCCTTTTGCCTCATACTCAGAAATTGTCTTTCCATATCTGCTCGATGGTCATGAAGAAAGTATTTTTCTAAGAAAATTTCTTTAAACTCCCTCTATTCTATATTTGATTCTTTATCATCTTCCTTTGTGTTTTGAATCAATGACCACCATTGATCAACATCTCCAGTGAGGCGGTAAACTGCCATGACAACTTTTTCCCTTTCGCTACTCCCCAAGGTGTGGAATATTTTCTCTAAGGAATTTATCCATTGCTCAGCTACTAGTGGATTTTTACCCCCATTTAATTTTGGTGGTTGTTGCCTCATGAAGTGATCTAACATTGATCCTCCACACTGAGGATCAGGGTGCTTCATACGGGTAAGGTTATTATTCATAACCTGAGTGAGTTGTCCCAATATAGTGATAAGATGATCAACACCAGTTGTATCACCAGCTCCACTATAATTATCTTGAGCAGGTGGGAAATCCCTACATGGAGTGCGTGCGTTGATATGGTTTTCATTCCTTCCACTAGGAGCCATTTCTAAATAATGGCATAAACTTGATTAGTTTATGAATCACAATACATAAATCCAAACTTGTAAAACTCTTAATATAAATTGAACAGTTCATGGATATAATCCATAATCATAAAAATGTTTTCTTGGAGGAAGTGTATACTCATAAACCCTTCATAATGGTTTTTAAGGAAAATGGGAATTATCCTAAGTATATCCCCTGGGAGTGTTGTAACCAAGAGTGTATTAAGGCCCGTTGTCGTGCACCAGTTCCTGTTCGAGTCCACCTCAAAGCAGTGTTTTTGGGTTTTACCCCTAGGTACATCTGTTCTAGAGCCACCTCTACCTGCTCGTATCTAAACAGAGATTTATTGCTTGGAAAACTCACAAAATCTCTACAATACCAAGATTCTTGGAAGTTCTTCTATACTAATCCTAAAAGTCTTTCTTAGGGCAATGTGATCTAATCAAAGTTTATCTAAATATAGATTCCAAGGTTTGTACTAAACTTCCTCTAATACCAAATACAACTCCCCAACCCCAGAATCCCAGAGTCAGTGCATTATTATGAATCATTGGAATGATAAAAAAAGATCAAGTATCAAAAGACCGATTAGTTTAGTAGCCTCAAAAGTACTAGATACATTAATAAGGTTTACATTACATCATAAAATGGAAAAATACAAAAAAATTGTTTCCATAGACAACACTGAGATCCCATATACTATCCCTGCAGGTTAGTCATAATATACTTCTTTGCATCTTGGAAAAATAAAACATAGAAAGGGGTGAGCTCAGATGCTCAGTAAGGATAACAATATAGAGAAAACTTTCATAAATAAGTATAAATATTTAAGGCAATGTATAAAACTAAAACAAAATCCTTTTAAACTTGAACTTCAGCATAATATGGAAAATATAAAATCAAATAATTCCATTTACTTATTCACATGGATATTCTACTAGTCGAATAATCACATGCTATATCAATAGCCACTTTCATAATGATGGAATGCATAATGCCAGACTTTCATTAACACATAGTCAAGGCCTTGTGCCAAGACTAAAAATAAGATTTTTTTCAAGGACTTGTGCCAAGACACTAGTTTTTCTCATGAGACCTACTGATGCATTGAGGATCTATAGCGGGCTACACCCGTCACTTACTAAGTCCAATGCATTCCCTATATGAAAAGGTTTAAACATAACATTAAAATTCATATTAAAACTGGCATACAAAATGTCAATAATTTATCCATAAACCATTAATGGTATGAAATAATACATCCACAGTCAAACATATCACAAAACCTTCAATACAATATGGAGGATTTGTATCAAAATAAATCAACTTCCAACAAACTTAAAATCCATTAAAGGATGTTTACATAGATGAAATCAAAACCTTTTTTAGAGAAATATCTCTTTCTATTTTGAAATCATTTAAGAGTCACATAATTATAAAGAAAAAATTTATTTTGAAAATATTCTTATAAGATTGTAAGGGAAGCTTAAATGATGTTATAATGGCAGAAAATAGCCGCACTCACCATATAAGTTAAAAAAAACATTCTTACCTTAAATTTATCAAAAAGCTCAAAAAGTACCTTGTTTGGAAAATGACAGAAAGATTTCTTTAAAAAACATATTAGGTTAAATAAGGGTATAAATGACTTTAACCCATTGTATATTAAATAGTGAAAATGTTTTGAAATACATTTTTAAAAAACATGGATGTGGATGATAAAGAGGTCCCAGTAGATACTTACCTTAAAACAACCTCGAATAATAATGAGATTGTGAAATTAACCCTTAGCTTGTACTTTTCCTTGGTTGAGGGTCGATTAACCTCCTTTATAATGGGAAAATAATTGTTATTAAATTATACAATAATAATATACATTAATATGATATCATATATGATCTTTTAACATTGCTTTGTTAATAATATCTTAGTATTATCGTCGTTTTGGGTGTTAACTGATTCATTTTCCTTTATATGATTTGTTACATAAGTAATGTTTTATATGGATAGGATTTATCTTATTTATATTCAGAATGATATTAAGTTTTTAAACATTATTTTTAATTATCTAATGAAAATTAATCTTAAATAGATACGATGAGGAATGAATCTCATCGCCTTCGTGGAGACGGTAATCCGTACGTACGCACGAGCGACAATATCATTCTTTTGATATTAAAATAATATATAATTGGATGGTATATCATATATAAAGAATAATTATCATGTTATATTTATTATTTACATCAATTAAACATCATTATTATACCTATCCAAATAATAATGTATTGAATTACAATTACACCATGACGTAGAGACGGTAAGCCGTACGTACGCACCTATGGTGACATGTCATTCAAAGGATGGATATAATAATGAATATGGTTGTACCATATTTATAATAACATCACAGTATGTAGAAGATACTGGAAAATTATTTTAGAATGTAAATAAAAAAGAAAGAGGAAGTGGAAGAAGAAAGGAACTTGAAAGAGGTGATGAAATATTTACCTCCATCGGGTTCCTTCTTTTTATTTGATCAAAAGGGATCCTTAGGTTGGATTTCTGACTAAAGTAAGGCCTATAAGATTAAGGGAGGAAATTTGAGAGGGTATTTGGGCAGGGATTGGTGGAGAAAAATTGATTTGAAGGTGTGAATTTGTGAGAAGGGGAAGTGACCTTTTATAAGAGGGGTGAGGGGCACCTTAGGAAAAGCTAGAAATATTATTTTATAATAAAATAATTTTCGGTTTCTAATGGCTAAAAAGTGGATTATTTAAAGGTTAAGTTGGGGATGAGTCAGAAACCACTCAACCAATAGGTTTTAGATAGGTTTGGGTCATTATATTAACTTTATCTTTTAGATTTAACTCTTAGTTAAATAGTTTGACATTTACCATGTCTCTTTGTATTTTTATATTATATGGTTAATAAACATACTATATACTTCCAAGAGAACCCCAAGTGGTTCATTAATGATAAAAATATCATTATATAAGTCTTTTTTCCAATCCTTATATTTTTAGGAATATAATATCAATTAATAATATAATATTTTTTTTAAAAACTCTTTTATGTCAATCTTGACACTATTTGGTATTTTGTTTTTGCTAAATTTATAACAGAATTATTACTTCAAAAAAAATTAATTTAACCAACCATAACATGCACTACTGGAAAATGGACCTATCCCCACGGTTTTCCTCAAAACCATGGGGATAGGTACCCCCTATACCCATGGTTTTGGAAAACCGTAAGTATAGGTCAATTTTCAAGACCTGTACCCACGGTTTTCAAAAACCGTGGGCATAGGGGGGTCTATCCCCACGGTTTTCGAAAGCCATGGGGATAGGTCTTGAAAATTGACCTATACCCACGGTTTTCAAGAACCGTGGGTATAGGGGTACCTATCCCCACAGTTTTGAGGAGAACCGTGGGGATAGGTATTGGATAAAAAACCTATACCCACGGTTTTGAAAAACCGTGGGTATAGGTTTCCCATGTGTGCACGGGAAATTTTTTTTTTCCGCGGGAAAGATTTTTTTTTGGCGGGAGTCCTATACCTACGGTTCTTCCCTCTATACCGATGGTTTATATAACTATATTTAACTAAATATATATATATATATACACATAATTGATAGTAGGGTAGTGGTAGACGCGGTACTTTGCAGCGAAGAGGTCGTGGGATCGAAACCCGCCTGCAGCTTTATTTTAGGATCTATACCCACGGTTTTGAAACCGTGGGTAAAAGCCATTGACACCGTGGCAATTGGGAATGTTTTGTTGACACGGTGGCAGAACACCTATACCCACGGTTTTGGAAAACCGTGGGTATAGGCTGGGGACCTATACCGACGGCGTTCCAGCCCACGGTTCCCAAAACAGTGGGTATAGCCTATACCCACGGTTTTGGGGGCTATACCCACGGTTTTGAACCGTGGGTATAGGCCTTTTTTCCAGTAGTGATGGAATATTAATCTAGAAATTTAGTTTAATTCATAAAATGTCTCAAATTACATTTATTTGGATATTTATAATATCAATTATTTTAATATTTCATTAATTAGGTATTTACTGCATCATCATTGTGTCTTAAATAAATTAATTATTTAATGTCTAAAAAATATAAATAAAATACTATTATTTAGGAAATATTTTTATCTTTCTAATGAATATTTATAGTTGAATTTATCTTATGTATAACCCTATATTAAAAATGTTTTAGTTATTAAAATTTGATTTTAACTCTTTTAACTCTTCTTTAAATAAAATAATAATAAATGTCCTAATCTAATCCAAGTGGACCAAATAGGTTCATATTTTATTCCTAAGGTTGTTTTTGGTCTAATTATACTTATCAAATAGAATTAGGACATGTGTTAGGGTAATAATAATATCATTTTTACCTTTAATTACCCTATTTACTTTTAACCGTGGTAAATAAAAGTTAAAAGTTACATTTCACCAAAAATTATTTTCATCTCATTGAACCAATTTTTACTTACTGATATCAACCGTTACTCTCTTATTTTTGAAATTTAACCCACAAAAGTGGTAAAATTAAGTTTTTTGTATATTTGAAAATTCTCTTAGGAGGTGGGTAAAAGACGGTAAAAAGTTCAATAAATTTTTTATATATTTAAAATTATTATAAACTGACTCCAATGAATTAAATTGAACTTATATTGGTATTATGTATCTATTTTGACCTAAAATAAATTTAAATAAAGTAAATAATTATTTAAAAAAAATTCGGTTTTAAACTATAACTCAGTGTTTTTCACTATTCATCAAAAACTGAAAGTTTTCAGAAAAATACCAGAAATTAACCCTAAGATAATTTCAATATTACAAATCCAAAAATGAAGTCCATTTTTAAAGATAAATTTTATAAAATTTTAAAAAGTGGGTATTACTATTCATAATGGCTAGTTTGATTGGTTGTGGTGTGTTAGAACTCGAAGTTGCGTACAACACACGCTATTGTATTAGTCAAAGGGAAATGTACCGTGGAAGCTTTGGGTGCTACAACGATTACCATCAAGTGTGGAATAAATAATTAGAACACCTATATACTTTTTGTAATGAAGAGTTCCATTGACTTGAATGAATTTTTTATATTAAGTAAAAATAGTGATACATGACACAAATTCCCAAAATAACCTATGGAACTTAACCTTTTTTTGATCAACTTGACAATTTAGGGATACTCACTCAAAAGTGTTCAAATAATAAATAAACTGATTATTGAGAGACAACAATCCCATTAGCCATGGAAACAATACATATGATTCATCCCAATCTCCATATACTTTAACAATTTCCTTTTTTTTATTTAGATATTTTACATAGGATATATTGTATTTGAATAATTTTTCATTTGTTCCTATACAAGGGACACAGGAACACCCTAACACATTTGTATCATCTCTACAATAACAGTCTATATAAACTCTACATCAAGTGAAGAGTAATCATGCAACAATATTGGATGCACAAAAGTATACAGGCCTTCCAATATAGTTATCTCCCAACATGAAAAAATTTATCATATATTTCTCACATTGTAAATTTACATTATGGTCCATATTTTTAAAACCAAATGAGGTATTTTTCCTTATTAGACTCATCAAACAAAAATGAAAAATATCACTCTACGTGGTTTTTCTTTATCACATTTTTTCAATGCACTTTTAATTTGAAACTCCCATCCAACATATATGGTTTTATCAGTTGATACAGACATGTTACCTATAATTCTATGGAATTTAATCATTGGTGTAATGATATCCGAATCAAAATGCTATGGACACAACATTACTTTGACCAAGGAAGTCAATAATATAGGATGATTACCACTAAATGGTTGTTTCCTATCTATCAAAGGAATCTCATATGGCACATTCCCCACATTATCCTCACCTATATCATCTCCTGTTGCATCATCAGATTCTTTCTCATCTAATAAAGTCTCATTCATTAAATCTGGAGTATCAATGGGGATGCACCATACAGTTTTTTCTATATTATGATCATATTCTTCATAGTTTTTTTCTATTACCAGAGTCAAATGAAAAGAAAATGAATGAGAATTTTTTAAAGGACAGAATTCAATAGAGCTCATATAACATGGTTTTGTATTAATAGGATGAACCTCATCAATATCAGAATTAACCACATATAATTCCATTAAACAATAACTGTAATGTTTCTTGAACAATAAAGATGCATCCACCCAATCCTCATCATCGAGCATATGATATTCAATGTTCCATAAAAGAAAAACATAATGAAGATATCAATATATAATTGAAGTAATTGATTGATCATCCCTTAGTTTTAAAGACAATGAATATTCCTATGAACTTCACCCAATGTCACACAATCACGAATATTTTCTACCCTTGCAGTTGAAAAACTACAGATAAAACCATGATCAACATAAATTACCTCACTATTATTAGTATATTACTGCATACATGATTACCTAGATTTTTTTAATAAAACATTATATACTACATCATCAAATGTTTAGAACGTTCTAATTGGTTATGGTTGAATAACCATGACTTGATCTTGAGAATTTTTATATGGATTGGTTTATCATTATTTAATAAACCAACCAAAACCTAGGGGGTAACTCCTAGAGCCTCTACTATCTCATATTTTAGAAACCACTGGTCTCCTTTCAATCAAGGTGTAAAAAACCAGCATTAAACAACAACACTTTTTGTCGAACGCCATTTTATTACAATTTCAATCATTTATAAGTGAGGGGGTCTAGGGGTTTCATATACATAATATTTTTATGAGGACATGTAGGACCTTACATAACTAGAGAGAGGAATGACACACATGTCATCAATTAGGGAAATAAAATGAAATTATTAAAAATTATATAACTAAATAAAAAAACATGATATGCAATTTCAGTCATACATTGGTCATTCATCTCAATGTCATTCAATTATTACAAATTAAATAATTGCTTAAAAAAAATATTACATCAAATTTCAATCATAAATTGGTTGTTCATCTCAAGATCATTCATCATACAATACTAATAACATGTTTTTTGGGATACTTATTATGTTCTACATATGGTAACTTAACTTAGAACCATATCCAATAAATAAAAAATTCCCCATAGTTTGTGGTGGGGTGGTAAGTTTTTGGAGTGGGGGGGGGGGGGGGTGAGGGATAGGTCACGAGGTCAAGTCCCCAGACTTGTGTTTTTATTTCTATTTCTTTCCTTTGTGTTGTGTTCTACAGTGGAAGATGTAGTAAAAA